>JBAJHW010000002.1:272885484-274259234 GCA_037013535.1 Intellagama lesueurii
AGCAAAATATACAGAGATGAGAATGGGGATGATGAAGGAAGACATACAGCAAGTGAATTCAAGAAGTATTATCTATATTCTACATATGAACAGCAAAAGTGCTATTCCAGTGTTACAGCTTAAGAGCTAGTAAGATGTAGTCCTGTTGGGGGGGATACACATAACATCCAACATACCCCCACAACATACCCCTGTGAATAACAATCAGGCCCTTATAGGTTCAGCAGGTCTGAAGATACATTTGTGTGTTCACCTGAATGTGCATACAAGAGCCTCTTCCAGGCTTCAGGATTAACATATAGTGGTCTGATTAATTGACCTCTGGAGGGAAACATATGTGGGGTTTATTTGTGGGATCCTTCCCCCGACTGCACAGTTCCAGTCCTACTTGCTTTCAGCTGTAACCCCTGAACAGGGCTAATCTTTTTCTCCAAGTGCAGATGCTTTTCAGCTAAGTGTCAGTGTCTCTGCAAAAGAGGAAAGTATATCAACATACCTGGGGAAACACAGAGATTAGCAGAAGTACAAAACATCTTTTCCTGTTGGGAGGACTAAGGTGAGGCCACAGGACACAGACATTCTGCGAGGATTCGGCTTTCTCGTTGACAATGATAACCTAGATGAAAAAAGACAACATGACTAACTAGCTAGAACTTTAAATAGTGATATATTATACACTACATCTATGTTGGCTTGGGCATGTCATGAGAATGGCTGACGGTCAGATTCCGAAAGATCTCCTGTATGGAGAATTAGTGCAGGGAAAGCACCCCAGAGGGAGACCACAGCTGTGATACAAGGATATCTGCAAGCAGGATCTGAAGGCCTTAGGAATGGACCTCAACAGATGAGAAACCTTGACATCTGAGCGTTCAGCCTGGAGGCAGGCGGTGCTTCATGGCGTCTCCCATTTTGAAGAGACACTTGTTCAGCAGGCCGAGGCAAAGAGGCAGTCCCGAAACCAGCAAAATCAGGGAGCTGGACAGGGGACAGATTGTATTTGTCTTCAGTGTGGAAGGGATTGTCACTCTTGAATTGGCCTTCTCAGCCACACTAGACGCTGTTCCAAGACCTCTATTCAGAGCACATTACCATAGTTTCTCGAGACTGAAGGATGCCTACACTCATACAGTAATATTTTGTTGCAGGTCCCATTTCTACCTCTCTTATGCAGTAATGATAGCAGCAGAGGGTTTACAAGATCCTACAGAAGACATGGCAGCTGAATATTATCTTTTTTTCCTGATGTTTGGGTAAAACAGCATGGTAAGCTAAACATGGAGCATGCAGCTAAATATAGTTCTTTTTGTTACTTTAAAGCAAGGATGGGCAAGCTCTGAGTACCTGGGCCTTGGTGGGCCGCCCACATCCTCTGTTCTCCCTCAACCCCACTTGGCAAAGCACACCTCCAGAAACACAGGATGTGTGGTTTGCCTGTTAAATGTCCCTTTCACCTCCTGCTCCTCATTTGTTTTAAAGAAATTGTCAGGTGAAACAACTTTTAGAAACCAGAAATGACCCCAAGCAGTCACTTTGGAGTCTAAAGTAAGTGTGCAACTCCATGATCCATATTAAGGTAAACCTCCACAAGGATGTGCAGATCTAAATTCTCCTTTCCATCTTTTTTTTAAATATAAAAATTCATCCACACCCCCTTGCCTAGAGGAACAGAAAACAACCAAAACTCAGCTGGTGCCGATGTATTTCTTTATAATTTTTTAGAAGCCCTTGAGCTATTGGGGCCCCCAGAAAGACCGAAGTTTAGACTGAAGATGAGTACAGGGAGATTGTAAAGTTCCCCCACCCACAGGCACTGTTCACAGTAAGGACTGGGTCTGCACACTTACTTCAGTGGTGAAAGGGATCTGTAGCAGCACGCCATTTGTGTAACATATTGTGTAGCCAGACCCTCAACTGCAATCACACCTCTAACAAGTTAACTTCAATCTGTCAGGTACAAAGTGTTGTGTCCTCATAACTGGTTCTGTGGTGGTTAAAAGCCCTTTCGGGGATCTGCCTTACGTGAAGCAGCAACAGCCTCACTCGCTGCCTTGGCCAATTTATATCTTTGCAGAAGCCATCCTTCGTGATTTGTCTTCCTTCTCCACAGGATCCCAAGACAACTTGCTCCCGCATAGCACTCCATTTATTTTTTATTCCTTTAGCACTTCTGTGCATATCCTACTGGCAGGTTGAGGATGATATTCAGGTACTGACACATTTTATTGCACATTAAATGTAATAAATGGATAAAAGCATACACAGAGAGTGTGTGAGAGACCAGGCATAGTATGAATATAGGATCTATATTTAATTGTAAAAGATGCAATGATGATCATGTTGCTTTGTCAGAGGGGGGGGGGGAAATCTACTCCACCTTTATTAGGATCCATGTGCACCGAGAAAGGAAGACAGTTTCAGCCACCATCTTGGGGGCAAGGTTGCCACCTCATTCTCCAAGACAGCAGGACTTGGACCAAATGAAATTTCACAAATATTTGGACTAGGTAAAAGTTGAAACAGAAAGAGACCAAAAAAGCACTAATTCACAAAGATTGATGCCAGAACTGGTGGAACACGATGGATACACATTGGAACAATATTTGAGACAGCAAACCTATTAAATATTACTCTTTCGTTAACTCTTTAATGTCCCTAAACCAGCTGGAACAGAACACAATGGTCTGGAATGGCAATTGCCAAGGAGAAAAACCCAACCTAATTCATGGCACACATGTGACTAGATGAGATGGTTGCAGTAAGGTGCAAACCATCCCCAGCAATGACAATCCATTGTGCAAAACAAGCTGGAATGGCAACTTCCAAGTAGGCCATCCCAATGAAATTCACCAACCCCATTAGATTAGAGGGGACTGATGCAGCCAGCCACAAAACTTCCCTCCCCCCATGAATATTTCAAAGAACACCCCGAAACAGTGATTTCTAATTAGGGCAAACAAACAAAACTCACCCATTCCTAAGAATAGAGAGGAGTGATGCAGCAAGCTAGAGAACATCCCCAGGAACAACTGGTAGTTCCTGTTTTGAGCAGAAAATCTATATTGCACAGCTTGGAACAGCGACCTCCCGTGTACTGGAAAAAGCTTCAATAGTAACTTTTGAGAAGGAAAAGCCAACTTCACTCACCATATACACAGGTCTCAATGAGAATGGTTCGACAAACTATGAAAGGTTCAAAGAATCCACATTCTGCTTTCTCTTCTTGTTCTAAGTACCAGCTTCTAACAAACAGCCTAAAGGACTTCTCGATAGGGCAAACCTACCAAGTAGACCCACCTCCTGGATGCACACCTTACCAAGGAGAGGGTTTTGAATGTATCAAAGAAGTCAAGATGAATGCTGTCGGGAATCTACACTCCATTAGGAGCCTGGATTCTTAGCAGGGTCACCCAAGGCAGAATGGTCTGAGATACCAGAGTAAAATGCATCTACCTTCTTCAGGATTAACAGTCAACTCAGCAGAAAAGAATGGTTAGTTCCAATGGTGATGGGGGCAAAGAAATCCTGGAGGGGCAGCTATTGCTCTTGTTAATCCACAGGGGTGAGCAACCCAATAGCTTCTAGCTGTACAGAGAAATATCTCAGTTGACACAGTTGACCTGCAGATTTCTTCTAGGCATTTAGATGACTTTGTGCCCCAAGCAACAGTTATCTAGAGAATATGTTGAAAAGTAGCCATGACAATCGCTTTGTGTTTGGGTGAGTAATTATGAACTAATGAAAAAAGGTTGATGTCTCTATGTGGACTGTAGTGAGCACAAGAGGGCACTTTGTAGACCATCTTGACTGCTGACATGGGTGTTGTCAACAGGCTGGCCTTTCCAATGCTGGCATGATTTTTCAAGGTAATGTTGGATCATTTCCTGGAGTTTTGAATTACGGATACACAACCAATATCCCTTGATCATAAACTAGAGGTTTTCTGCACTATCCATGAAGGAGGTTTTGCTTATCCTGAGGAAGTGAATCCCCTTCAGCTGTCAATCCCCTTCTCCTCTAGCACTCTCTCCTTATGGTACAATTTTGACCCCAATGCTGCTGAAGCAAGGTTTTATGATATGTTGGTCAGCCTCCCTCACAGGCAATTGGTCATACTCTATCCTGTTATTGTCCCAAAAGGTACAAATATGCTTGATCTTGTAATACCTATTAAGATATATTCTTGGTCCCACCACCCTCATCAGTGCGCTTGGTGGGGACACAGGAGAGAGCCTTCTCTGTTTTTGCTCCCAGATGGTGGAATTCCCTCCCACGGGAAGCCAGGCTGGCCCCATCTTTGCTGTCCTTCCACAAGCAGGCAAAGCCCTTTCTCTTCAGACAGGCTTTTCCTTAGGGACTGGCTATCTGAGAGGGATTTGTCGAATTCGATTGTTGTGCTCTATTGCTTTTAAATGTGTTTTTAGTATTGATATTTTTTTTACTATTTTTAATATAAAACTTAATTCTTTTTTAAATATTTGTGTACTTATTGTTTTTAGCTTTAAAATATTGTTCTTGTAATGACATAAGCTGCCTCTGGTCCTTTTAAGGAGAAAGGCAGGGTAAAAATGTTTTAAATACACAAATAATAATAAATATTCCTTTTCCACCTTGCTTCCAGTGGGCTCAAGGCAGCATACATAACAGTCCCCCTCCCTGCTTTATCTTCAAAGCAACATTCTGCATGGCCAACCCAACATCACCGAGAGACTTGCATGGCTCACTGGAAATAAGAACCTTCTAAATTTTAAGTTCAAAATACATCATCATTAATAAACTTGATATTAGGCTGTCAGAGCTTGTTGCTGGATTGTTACTACTGAGGAGGAGTAGAGGTTCACAGAAGCTTTTCTTGACTCCTTCCATGACACAGATTGAGCCTAACCCTGATGTTTCTGTTCTTTAAAACCTCATTACAGGTTGTGATCACACTCTCAGTGCCAAAGAACGTTGTGCTACTATCAACACTGCTTTGTGAATGGTCGCATTAACAAAAGCTTTCACTTAATTGTCATAATTTCCTCTGTTTGCATCTCGTTTTCCTCTGTTCTCTCAGTTTACAACACGCCTTTGTCCTTCTACAACTCTTCCTTTCTCTCAGTGTCCATTAATGCTAGTACTTTTTTAATGTAATAAATACTGAATGATAAGTCTTTAAGGTACCCCAAAACTTCTATTTCTTCCCAGTTTCTACTGCAGTAGACTTTATGGGAGCCTTTAAATAGGACCCATTCTTTTATTGATCCATTCCATTCATTTCAATATTTGGGAGCTCATAATGAATAAGATCCAACCTGAGATCAAATGGAGACTCTTAAAGTTTCCTAGAACTAATGAGAAAAGAAATCTCCCTCATTATGAAAATGGATGTTAAAGACGAAAGCTCCATATCCTTTGCCCTCGGTCAAGCCCTGTAGCATGCTAAGACCAGATGTCTGAAGTCATTGCGTTCTGTCAGTTCCATTCCTATCAAGCAAGTGGTGAGTGAAAAGTTATTCAAGGATGGTGTTATGTAGCCTTCATGAATTATGCATCTTAAACAAACTTACATGATCTGAAGCACTCGAGTGGAAGCCTTTTAGCTAGAAGCTGGCCACAGGAGAGCTCAGCTACAGATCCATGATGGGTTAAAATAGCTCACTGGAGTATGCTCGCTCTTGGTCTTTGTTTGGCTCAGTGGCCCACAGTTCACTTCATTCGCTTGCTTGCTACTGTGGAAGCTTTCTCCCTCCCAAATGTCCCTCCAGGCTAGAACCACCTTGCAGCTTTCTTCAGTGGTTAGCAGCACCCCTGTCTGTTAAAGCTTCATCTTCCACTGATGCACTTTTTAAAAGAGAAAGAATAAAACTTACCAAGGTCTTTTTTTTTTCCTTGAGGGAAAAAAATGTCCATGAAGCAATAATGAGTGCTTGCTTAATGTTTGGCATCAGTCAGGGGGCTTTAAAAAAAACAAAAAAAACAACTGATTTTCCTGAAGTAAAACTATTAGAAGCAAGGCCAGCCATTTTGTCCCTTGTTTAAAATATTTCTGGTTTCATGAAATCGTTAGCCACCAGTTATGCTTTTTCTCACATCACCATGAAGTCACCTGGCTGCCCTGACCCATAACTTTTCAATAACCTTTATTTAAAGAAGACTCAGAACATAAGGTCTTCATGCTTAGCATCCCCTAAGGGATGAACGCTTTCCATTTTGTTGACTTCTTCCTGCGGAAACAACAAACACAGTGATGTCACTTACTACATCTTCTTCCATGAAACTTCCGTGAGGAGATTTAGGAAGAAACAGGACAGGTAACATAGTCATGGTGGCATAGTTTCTGCTGCATGAGTTGGGATGTTTACATGGGAACCTTTTTTAATGGAAAAGAGTTTTAACTCCTTTAAATTATTATGATATTATATGCATGTCCCACATATCCTCCATTTGTACATTCTGGAACTATAAACAGATAGCATCTACCTTGCTAGGCAGGAATGTGTTTTCAGAAAAACGCCAGTCTCTTCTCACATCCCCTCCACTCTGATCATTTTCAGAGAAATGAACACTAGAATGGCAGTCTCCCCCACCCGCCCATTGTTCTGAAGTCCAAATCAGTAACGAAGTTTCACCTACAGTTCTATTTTAGTTTGTTTCACTTTGAAAGGTAGGAGTCTGTGGCGTTTGCCCTTGTGGCCCCTGCTTGTCTTTCCCTCACAAAGACTCACGTCGCGTTTTCTTCTCACTGCCACCAGTGGATTACCTCAATCCACAATATAAATGACGTTTGTCAGAACACTTGTCTTGTGAACAGAAACAGAACTTATTTATTGAAGTGAAGCAGATTGAATAATAACAGAAGTTTCTCAGATACACATTATACAAAAGCAAATCATCAACAGTCCTCTCAGTACATACTTCTTTTCTCTTGCTATATCATTACCACCTTCTCTACCTATTTTCCCAACCAGCTCTATCTCTCTCAGTATCTTTTCCCTCTCTCTCTGACTAACCAGCCCTATCTCTATCTATCTTTCTCTATCTGCCTCTCATCCCAATTTCTATCTGACTCCTCCTTCTCCCGCCAAGCCTCATGTAACTGCTGACTCCGCCTCTCCAGTCCTCTCATAGGTTCATGCAAATCAGCTCATGAATATGAATGGCATGAGTAACGTGGGCGATCGCCACAGAGTCCATTTTACTTTGGGAGGAACAAGTACCAGTCTATATAGGTTTCAGATGTGGAGCTTCAACCAAATCCAATACTTATTTAGCTTTTCATTTCTTACATTTATATTGTATTACATTTATACCCTGTCTTTCTAGTACACTGTAGCACTCCAGGCAGCTTACCATCTTCATAAAAGAATAAAAAGTACCATCACATTTAACCATAAAATCATTAAAATCAAGTAAAACCAACTGCACCAAAAAAAACACACAACCCACTGAAGTCAGATAAGTACACTGCTTAATACAATGCAGCACGGTATATTATTTTATTCTTAAGATTATTTATTTATTTATTTATTTATTTATTTATTTATTTAACTTGTGTACCACAGTGATTGATGGTAAACACTACTCTGGGCAATTAATATCCAGAGAGAAACAGCATAATATAAAATAAAACTTAAATATAATAGAAAACAATCACTGCATACAATCAAACAAAGCAATCATTAAAATTCAATGGGAAACTGAACGATGGCAAACAAACAACATAAAAATAGTCCATACTACATTAAGAGACTATGCTCTCAAAGGCATCAGTAAACAGCCTTGTTTTGAGCATCCTCTCGAATGTTGTGAGGAGGGTGGCTAGGCATACATATCTCCACCAGAGGCGCATTACGCAGGGAAGGGACCACAACCAAGAAGGCCCTCTTTCTAGCTGATGACTTCCTAGCCTCCCTCAGCATGGTAACCCAGGAGATCATAGCCTGAGAGAAGGCCATTAAATTCATGCAGCCAGAATGCAGAGCAATCTCAATGTTAAAAAAGACATTAGCCAAGATGAGCAAGTGTAGGCAGGTGATAAGGAGCACTTAGCCAACACAGGCTGAGCCAACATTTAATAAAAGATACAAAGAAACAAACAATAATAAAAACATAGGAGTGGCTGTTTCCTTGCCATTACTCCAAAAGCATTTTTATCTCCTACATTGTAGTACTACCAAAGGCTAAAGGATGCCGCTATTTTTTCAGGAGAAAAATATATATCAGTTGTCTAACATCAATTGTAAAGTGTCCTATATAATTCCAAGTGACAGTTTCTTTTTAAAGAAATGTTGCATAGAATAGAGTAGCGTAGCATAGCGTAACGTAGTGTAGCGCAGCATAGCATGGCATAGCATTGCATAGCATAGCATAGGTTTTTGCTTTACAGAATTGCCTGTTTGTAAGACAAGCTGTCTAACCCTCTGTGACAGGTCAATGCTGATTTGAAATGTATAAATAAACTGGAGCTCCAAGAAGCTCCGGCTGCAGCCTGCAATCTACTTAGAACTTGCTAAAGGTCATTCCCAAAGTGGCAAACCTACCAAGAGGCTCTGCTTTCTGTCTCTTAGGAGCCCCCATCCCCATGCCAAGCATTCCTCCACTAATTCTCTCCTTCATTCCCACCTAAGACATTCTGCAAATGCAGCTGTGACAATCCAGATGAGCATTCGTGTTCAGCATCTTTGGTTCTGTGATATAAACAGAAGTGATGTCCAAGGCATACACAGAGAGAGAGAGAGAGATTGTGGGCTAGGGGAGGGGGGGGGGAGAGAGAGAGAATTCCATTTCACAGAAGCTAGATGTGTTGCTTGCTGCCACATCATTTCTAATAGAAATTTTGAAAGACAAAAGGATCCCAGCATGCATCTAATTGCCAATGTGTACTCAAGAGCCAAACTATCTTTATTGAGTGCAAATGGTGCATGTGGAGGTTATTTTTTTTTAAGAAAAGGAAAGAACAAAGGAGTAGTTTGACCCTTTCTGGTGCCCCCTTAATCACTTCTTTGATCGAGGATGTCCCCAAGGAACTCCAGAGGCCTGCTGAAACATCTTCTTTGGCACGCAAGCTGTCTCCTTATGGAATACAGCGTAGCAATCAGTCAGACACCAAGCACTGAATACTGTGTTCTTTTCGACTTATTACTCTGCCAGTGCTGGCTTTCTAAGCCCCCCCCCCCCCGCCCCCGCCACCCCCACACACACACACTGCCACCCGACTGTCCTTTTGGAGTTCTATAACTTTCTCAACTTTCTCTGCTGGAGAAAAGGACAGCAAATCCATACCATCTCTTCCAAGCAATACTCCTCAGCTAATGGGCTTGTTAATTAATAAACAGTAGAGCGAGATGTCCTTCACCTAAACAATTTCATTGGAAGTTCAGTGGAGTTTCAAATAAAGATCCTGGTCAGGGAAGTAGAAATTCAAAGGGCAACCAAAAGATCTAACAATAAGTGAAAATTATTGTATTAGACCAAAAACAGGGGGAGGGGGGGGGAGAGAGAGATTGTGGCACATTAAAGATAAACTGCTGTTTTTTAATGTGAGCTTTCATGGATCAAGTCCACTTCCTCAGACAAAAGAGTGATACAATATGTCTGTCATATTTATACGTGGTTTATGATCAAGTGAGGATACAGATAATGGTCCAAGTGACAATGGTTAATTAGTAAAGGAATATTACTATCAGGCTGCAAATAATTTCAGTTGAGTCTATAAGGTGATAGCTCTGTTTACACAAGTGGCAAACTGTGGAAATCAGTGTAGGATTTCACACTAGGTAATGGCTTAGGAACCCTTGATAGACTGTTTACAGTGTGCCATCAGTATCTGTATGTACCTTATTTTAGCTATTTCTCTTTCCATTCCTGTAGTGGATTTTCCCTAAATTGATCACTTTCAGGTTGTTCAAAGAGGGCCCAGGTTGACTGAAATGTTCTAAAACAGTTTTTTTCCTGTGTTGCCTTTTTTGGGGTCAGATTTATGCCATTCATTCTTTTGCACAGAGATTGTCTTGTTTGTTGTAGATCTCTTGTTTTTGTCTCTTGTTTTTTTCTTCCCCCGTCTGATATGCTTGCACAGGCTACTTCTTCAAAAGCTACAACTTGAGCATTGTGTTCTTTGAACCACAGTAATGGTACAATAATGTGCAACCTGTGTTGTGCACAGAAAAGTTAGATTTCACTGACCTTAGTGGAATTAAAGGAGCAACTTGATAAGTATTTGTCCTGCTCTTTATGCCATGTTCCTCTCAAAAGTTATTTCATCAGGTACATAAAGCTAGTACTAGTCATAATTTCTCTTTCCTATTTTTGGCACGAGTATGCTGAATATTTTATTCAGCTGGCAAGTCTTCTGGGGTTTTGTTGTTGTTGTTACTTTTTTAGCAGTTCCAGTCAAGTTATTTTGTCTCGCTTTTGGCTTATATGATCACCTATATTGATCCATTGGGGCAGTTGGGGGCATATCCAGATGACATCATTGCTTGGAAGAGATGGTACGGATTTACTGTCCTTTTCTCAGACAGAAATGTGATTATTCAATTTAATATTCAATTCTTTGAAAAAACCCTCCATTTTATGAATGTGGGATATTGAGCTTCTGTATCCATGATTCAAAATGCCAGGAAATTGCCTGATATTACTGCACAATATCATGACCATGTTGCCAGCAGAGAAAAAGGATGCCAAGCTTTACATAGCAAAGGGTAGCTTGAATTTCAACAACACCAATGGCAGCACTCAAGATGGTCTACAACAGGAATTTCCAACCTTGGGTAACCCAAGTGTTCTTGTATTGCAACTCCCGGAAACTCTGGCCTGCAGAGCTAGTGGTGAAGGCTTCTGGGTGTTGCAGTCCAAGAATATCTGGGTAACCCAAGGTAGGGAATCACTGGACACCCTCTCACTACTACCATTCACAAAGTGACACCCAGCAAGAGAAAATCCCAGATACTGAATGCTTTTTTCATCAGTTAACCACTTCTCATCCAAACACAATGCAATTCAGGACTGTTTTTCAACTAATGTGATGTCCAGTTTCAAAGTTCTAATTTTTTGTTTGGGCTCCCCCCCAAAAATCGCCTTTTAGAATGTTGCTTTGCCTTGCCAGCACAATAACATCACTTCACTCTCATGCAGTTTGTATGTCTCTGTGTGTATATACACATAGTGCTGAAATGGGAGAAAAATATGTAAAATTACATAATTCTACTTTTTTCTCTCTTAATTTTTCTCCTAGTTTTGCCTATTTTTCTGTCTTCATTTAGCACCATAGCACTAAGCTGCTGCAGTGTAATTCAAATCTGTGTCGTCCATTCAGCACTTTTTCACTTGAATTCAGTAGGAGTTAGAACCACAAAACATTTTAGATACTATTGATACTCTGGGATAGATTACATCTTAACTTCCCCTGTTATGGCTGGGTGATTCTGGGAATTGCAGACCAAATAAGTTACATTTCTATCCTGTGAACATTGAACAGCATATTGGTCTGAGTATGATGGAAGAGGGGAGGAAAATACTATTATGGCCAAGAGGAAAGAGACAGAGAACTGGGGTGAAGGTGGGCCTGACACTTTTAATCAATCCTGGTACAAGTTGCATGAGTACCAAAGATGAGACAGAAAGAGACAAGTCTGAAAGAAAGAATGGGGAGGGGAAGAGATGATAGAAGGCATTGATCTGAGGGTGGTATTAATGTTTTTTAACTCAGGCAAAGCTGGACATATTTGCTAGTAGTAACTTTAGAGCACTGTGAGCCCTAGATTCAGATTCTGGTCTTGGTTTCAAACTCTTGATTTAAAAAATCTATTTAGAGTTAACCAGTGTTAAGGCCGATGAAACCCAACATCTTTTATAATGTTGAATATCAGGAAAAACTTCCTAACTGTTAGAGCAGTATGACAGTGGAACCAGTTACCTCGGGAGTTGGTGAGTGTTCCAACACTGAAGGCATTCAAGAAAAATTTAGATAATCACCTGGCAGATATGCTTTGATTGTATCTCCTGTATGGAGAATTAGTGGAGGGAAATCGCCCCAGAGGGAGACCACAGCTGCGATACAAGGACATCTGCAAGCGGGATCTGAAGGCCTTAGGAATGGACCTCAATAGATGGGAAACCCTGACATTGGAGCGTTCAGCCTGGAGGCAGGCGTTGCATCACGGCCTCTCCCAATTTGAAGAGACCCTTGTCCAGCAGACCGAGGCAAAGAGGCAGTCACGGAAGCAGCAAAATCAGGGAGCTGGACAGGGGACAGATTGTATTTGTCTTCAGTGTGGAAGGGATTGTCACTCTTGAATTGGCCTTCTCAGTCACACTAGACGCTGTTCCAAGTCCTCCATACAGAGCACGTTACCATAGTCTTTCGAGACTGAAGGATGCCTAATACCTATTCCTGCATTGAGCAGGGGGTTGGACTTGATGGCCTTGTAGACCCTTTCCAACTTCACTTTTCTATGATTTCTATAATTTCTCTGATTTCTATGATCTTACTAGCAGACAATGGATAGCAGGATAGGATCTTCCTGCTCACCTACAGTTGTCCAGGCCATGTGAAAATCTGCTCCAGAGGATTTTCCTGGCTGTTCATTCCATCTGCTGAATAACACAACTCTTTGGAAAGCTGGTGTGGGCAACCTGTGACTGTCAGGGTATTGTGGAGCTACAATTGCCATCAGATCTCTCCATTGACTGTACTGGCTGATGAGGTTTAAGTCCAATAACATCTGAAGGGGCCACAAGTCACCTGCATAGCAATAGGCTCTTCATAGCTAAGAATATGTATAAAGAGAGTGCCCAAAACTTTGGCTTAGTTGTTATTTTCAAAACCCTAAACACTCTCTTTGCTACAGAATTTGAGAACTGAAACTGAATTTCATTCACTTTGAAATAACTATCCCTGGAATCAAGGTATCTTTTGCTTTCTTATTAAGAACAGAAAGGAAGCTAATCATAATAGTGAATGAGTGCTTTGATACTGACTTCAGTGAGCACAACTCTGCCCATCTAACACTGAAAAATGAGGGATATGTTTTGAGAGAATCCTCCAAAAAATTGCTCTTAAGGACCTTGACCCAGAACAGGATTAAGGAAGTTTGGATTATTCAGGTGTTTTGAACTTTCAGAAGCCTCAGCTAGCATGGTTAAGGATAAGAAATTATGGGCGATCCAGAACAGTATGGATGTAGCTTGGGGTCTTCAGGTAGAAGATCAGCCAAAAGGATTTCCTTTTACCTGTCCTTCCTCCAGTGGGACTAGGAGTAGCACTGGATAGCTCAGTGACTTGGGTACCTGGCTACAGAGCACGTACCATATTTTTCCGTGTATAAGACGCCTCCATGTATAAGACGCCCTCTCACTTTTCTAACCCAAAATTTCTTTCTTTGCAAGAAAGTGGAGGGGGAAGGCAGGGATCAAAGCACTTTGATTCCTGCTTTCCCCCTCCACTTTCCTTGCAAGAAAGTGGAGGGGGAAAGGAGGAATTAAAGCTCTTTGAGGATTCCTGCTTTCCCCCTCCACTTTCATGCGAAGAAAGTGGAGGGGAAAAGCACTTCCTTCACAAGAAAATGGAGGGGGAAAGCAGGAATCATCAAAGCACTTTGATCCCTTCCCCCCTCCTTACTTCCGTGTATAAGACGACCCTCAATTTTTAATCTAAAAATTTTAGACAAAAGTATCATCTTATACACGGAAAAATACAGTAGTTGAAAATTTAATTCCCCAGTGGGCCTCCTGGAAGAAGAGCTAGTCTAGGTAGCCCTGGCTGCATAGTCCCACGGTACCACAAGAGGTAGGGAATAGTAAATTACTTTTGGGTACTTTATACCTTGAAAACTTTGGTCACCATAAGTTGCATTTGACGTGATGGGATGTAATTAGTTATTAATTCCCTTTACAGAAGACCAACTCTTGATTCATCCCATTGAATAGTCTGCATTCCAGTTATGTGAGAATTCTGTATTACATGCTCCTCTTTGCCACCTGTGACTGACCAAGCTACAAGCAGGCCAAACTTACACACCGCACAGGAATAGGACTTACTCTGTTGCCAGCACTTCTTGCCAAAGAGCTTTCCCTGAGTGGAAATCTGTTACTTCTTAATAGTATGTTTTAAAATATTTAAGCAGAACTGTCTTCCTATTCTTTCAGATGCTCTTAGATATAATCATTAAAAATGCAGATAAAAAAAGGTATTATATGTGCTAAGTGGCATTTCAGCATATAATCATAGATTCCAGACAGACTGTTAAAAACTCAGCCTTTCATTTTATTATTGCCTAAGCTAGACTAAAATAGAAAAATAAGTCCTAAGATACATACCGGGTTAGCATGCAAAGAAGAAAGATAGAGACAGGGAAGGAGATGGAGATGGAGAAAAATAAAAAGAACAAGGGAAAGAGGGAAAGGTACAGAAAATATAGGAAGAGTTAATAAAATAAAATATCACTGTTGCCTTAAGCCAGAGAGACAGAACACAAATAGAAACAGGTTTGCTATCCCAAGTCCCACTGTGGATGCTAAGAGGGCCATGGTAGAGGGGGGAAAGTTAGCATCATACACACAAGGTGACAAATGGACTTATGCCATATTGATGATCCACAGAGGGGAAAAGCTACTTTTTTGGAATACAAGTCCATACACAATGCAGGACCTGCAATGCAGTTGTTGTCCAGACAAAGTAGTTGCTGCCATTTCTGAAATGATCAACAAAGCAAGTCCTAGGACCAGCAGTTCCTAGTTATGGCTTCCTTCTTTAAAAGTTCTCCTCAAAAGTGTTTGTTTCTTTGAAGACATTGCCATGATGTCCTAATCGCCATGCTTTAGGGTAACAGTATATATTCATGTAACAATAGGAAATCCTATTGTTGGGAGGTTGACCTGACCAGTCAGAGCAGTGATTCCCAACTTTGGGTAACCCAGGTGTTCTTGGACTGAAACTCTCAAAGATCCCTCCCAACACAGCTGGCAGTGAAGGATTCTGGGAACTGCAGTCCAAGAACACTTGGGTAACCCAAGGCTGGGAACCACTGGGTTAGAGGGATATTTACCTGACCTTGATGAGATTACACTCCTCCTGAAGTATCAGGTTCACGGTTTGGGTTTACTCCTGGACCTGGCCCTCTCTGTGGAGGTGCACATATCTGTCATGGCCAAGAGTGCATTTTGTCAACTTTGATTGATTGCCCAGCTGCATCCATACTGGAGAGGAAATGCCTAGCAACAGTTCTGACATATGTAAACCAATTTAAACCACAGCTGAACATCAAATGGCAAACATTAATAAAAGGCAGCTTTAAACCATTCCATTTTAAGTAGCTTCTTAAAAACTGGCAGGGAAGGCACCATGCTCATGCTTTCATAGTCTCCAAAATATACTACAGTAATGGTTTCTATGTAAGGCTGCCCTTGAAGGTAGTATGGAAGCTTCAGCAGGTCCACAATGCAAAGGCCAGACTAATTACAGATACCAACAGATATGAAGACATATCTCCAGTTCTCGCAGATCTCCACTGGCTTCCTATTTCCTCCTATGCTCAATTCAAGGTCCTGGCTATTACCTATAAAACCCTAAATGGTTTAAGACCCCAATATGTGCTGGTATGTCTCTCCTAAAAAACAGCTACCCATCCAACCCATTCATCATACTTGTTATTATTAAAAACAGGAGCACTCAATGAGGCCAAGAAAGTTACTACAGAAACTATTGAGGCCCCACATTTTTGGAATAAATTACCAGTAGAGGTTCACCAAGTGATTTATGTGGTTTTATCTATTGTTTATTGTTTGTCATTGTTTATAATTGCTATTATATTATCTGTAGTTTATAGGTGTTGGTTGTTAGAGTGCATATCACACTACTGGGTGGTGTATAAGTTAAACAAACAAGCAAACAATGGTAGTCATTATTTGTTTACACTGTCTCCATTTTCTTCCTCCCTATCTCATATTATTCTGTGCTATATAAAATTCCAGATACATTTATGATATTAATAAGAGATGCTAATAGTGGTGGTAGTCTTGGGGAAGGGGGGAGGGGGGAGGAGAAGAAAATCCATATGTTCACCTTAATCACCATATTTTCCAAATGGGCAATACCAGTCTGTTAGTGGTGATCTAATTTCTGGGTCTACAATTGTTGTTGGACTTCAATTCCCCATAAGCTCCAAACATCATAGTAAGAGTGAAGGATGCTAGGGTTTATAGTCAACAATATCTGGCAACCTACAAACTGGGAGCCAGTGATCTGAAGGCTGTATAACTGCTACCTCCTGTTTCTCTTAATGGGAACATGGGCATGCTATCCTAAGGATCACACATGCAGCAGCTGTTCATTGACCATTTTCACAAAATATGTGTATTCATTTGTTTTTATTAATTTGATGGGTGGGTTTGTTAAAAAACAAGTCCATCTTCTAATCCCTGAGCTTTTTTTTAAAAAGCTGCCAGTTTTTTGAAAGGCACCTTGATGAAGCCAAGGCCACAGTCACATTAGAGAAATGCCCCCCTTCTTTCTCGCATCTTCTGTTTCCTGTATAGTTGTGCATTGTGTCACATGGCATATATCCTGTGATAGTGGTTCATACATTTTTTTAACTGTTCCATTTGGGTGTGTGTGAATTAGATGTGGTGCGTTCGACTTCAGCGGGACATAACTCCTTCCTTTTCTTGTGACTTTCTTTGCCCCCCTTCCCTTTAAAAAAACATGTAGGTACATTGATGTATTGGCAAAACACCCTTGCTGACCACATACTGATCTGGGCCATTTCTTCCTATTTCCATGCTTCATTGCCCTCTATGGAGAAGGACCCACAGCACACTGCAGTGGCAGTCAAAAAAAGACAGCAGGGGGACTGATGCTCTGTATTTGACAGAAGTATACCAATGTGCCAAGATTTCCATTTGAAAATTAATTTTAAAAAAAATTAAGGGAGTCGAACAACAGTGGGTGAGGGAGGTCGGACTGCATGCCAGATACATAGGAAATGAATCGGTTTTGGAATACACAGTCAGTGGGATGTCGGTTGTACTGCTCGATGAAACACGTAGTAGCCTCCCAGCGTGCTGGATTTGATGCAGAGATAGCATGGAAGGGAAAACAAATTAATTGATAATGGCCTTGCATCATCTGAACCCTAAAAAAGGATCAAAATTCACGAGGAGTAACTAAAAAAAAAAAGCTAGTGTGACAGCAGCTATAATGGCCAAAGAGACTACCAGTCGGTTATCCCTTGCTGCCCCCACAGAGCTTAGCTCCATCCACCCATTTGCTTTTTCACAGGAACAAAATGGCTGATGGAACCCTCATTCCTCATCTGTAAGTAATTGAAAACTCCTGTGAAGACTTCCGTTTAATGGCTAAAGCCCCCAAATTCTAGAGGCAGAATTCCTAGAAAATTCTGGGGGTAGAAGTCCAAGAAATACAAAAGACCCATGACTACTGAGTACAGGCCAGGCTTGCTGGGCCTCATCCTCATCCCCCATGAAAGGAATTTATTTATTTATTTATTTATTTATTTTATTAGATTTATATACCGCCCATCTAGAACGTGTCTATTCTGGGCGGTTTACATATAACATAAAAATAAACTAAGGTAAAATCCAGATTAATCACAGAGTCCAAGATGGGAAAGGAAGAAAAGAAGAAGAAGAAGGAGAGAAAAGAAGAAGAAGAAAAGGGGAGATAGGCTAGATAATGGCTGTAGGGAAGGCCTGTCTGTATAACCATGTCTTCAAGTTAGTCTTGAAGGCCCTCAGCGAGGCAGCCAGATGGATCTCTACAGGTAAGTTGTTCCAGAGGCGAGGGGCCACTGCCGAGAAGGCCCTATTTCTAGTTTTTTCCCACCAGGCCTCTCTTGGCATTAGGCCCCTCAGCCACCCAGCCTGACTGGAGTGGGTGATATGGGTAGAACTGGGTAGAAGGTGGTGCTCTGCTTCTACCCAGGGGCCTAAACCGTTAAGGGTTTTGTATGTAATGGTTAGCACCTTTATCAAGGGCCTAATCCGTTAAGGGTTTTGTATGTAATGGTTAGCACCTTGAAATCAATGTGGAAGTGGATAGGTAGCCAGTGTAAGGCAGCCAAGGTGGGGGAAATATGGTGAAATCTTTTCACCCCTGTTAATAGCCTGGCCGATGTTCTGGACCATCTGGAGCTTCCACATCAGTCTCAAAGGAAGCCCCACGTAAAGAGCATTACAGTAGTCTATTCTTGAGACTATGAGTGCATGGACCAGCATGGTGAGCACCCCCACATCTAGATAGGGGTGCAGCTGGGCAATCTGCCAAAGATGTAAATGGGCAGAACGAACCAAGGACATTACCTGGGTCTCCATGGTAAGCGCCGAGTCAAGATGGACCCCCAGACTGCGAACTGAATTCTTTGTGGTGAGAGTCACCCCCCCAAAAGAGAGGGAGTTCCCCAAACCACTGACATTGGGGCCACCCACCCGCAGGACCTCCATCTTGTCCGGGTTCAACCTTAGTCCATTCGACTGCATCCATTGCAGAACAGCCTCCAGGCAGCCCCCAAGGGACGGAACGGCATCCACAGCAGATGGAAAAAAGGAGATGTAGAGCTGGTTGTCATCAGCATATTGGTGACACGAAGCTCCACATCCCCGGATGACCCCCCCCCCAACTGCCTCATGTAGATGTTAAACAGCATTGGGGAGATGATCAAACCCTGCAGGACCCCACAACTGAGGGACCATGGGGCCGATACATTCTCCCCAAGCTGAACTCTCTGGGGATGGCCCTCCAAGAAGGACTGGAGCCAAGCGAGAACAAGGCCACCAATTCCCAACTAGGAGAGCCTCCCCAGGAGGATACCGTGGTCGACGTTATCAAAGGCGGCTGAGATATCAAGGAGGACAAGCAAGGACATTTTGCCCCTGTCGGCCTCCCTAAGTAGATATCCAGCAGGGCGACCAATGCCGTTTCCGTGCCGTGGCGCGGCCTGAAGCCCGACTGAAATGGATCCAGGGCATCAGTTTCATCCAAGAGAGCCTGAAGCTGGTTGGCCACCACCCTCTCAACTACCTTACTAAGAAAAGAAACATTGGCGGCGGGCCTATAATTGCCAATGTTGTCCACTGCCAAGCTTGGTTTCTTTCTAATGGGACTAATGAGCGTTTCCTTAAGGGCAAGAGGAGCCTTGCCCTCAAGAAGAGACCCATTTATTATTTCAGTGGCCCATTTAGTTATCACCGGCCTGGCAGCTTTGATTAGCCAGGCCGGGCAAGGGTCAAGGGAGGAGGTGGTGGCTCGGCAGCGATCAAGGACCTTGTCCACCTCTGAGGATGTCACAGGTTGAAACTGAATAATTCTCAATGGACAAGGCGCTGCGCTGGATGTCTCGGCTCAATCCACTGTTTTCAAATAGGGGGCAAGTTCCCGGCGGATGGCCTCCACTTTTGATTTTTAAAATTCTGCAAATTGGTCACAAGAAATGCTAGATGGAGGCCAATCATTGTGGCTGAATCCGGATAGGTCACGTACTATATGGAAAAGTTCCGCCTGCTGATTGGATGCTTCGCTTATCCAGACAGCGTAGGCTTTTCTAGCAGCCTCTGCCTTAGCAAGGTAGAGGTTAGACATGACCTTGGCAGCTTTTAAGTTATTTTCCATCAGGTTTTGCCTCCAGACTCTCTCTAGCCTTCTCCCATTCCATTTCATAGCCCGCAGCTGCTGGTTAAACCAAGGTGCTGGTCGGGCTCTGCGGCAGAGAGGGCATTTAGGAGCAATCGTGTCTACAGCGGCGGCATACCAGCCATCCACCAGGGCCTCGACAGGAGCGCCAGCCAGGTCAGTTGGAATCCCACGCATGGCATCCTGGAATCCAATAGGATCCAGTAGCCTGCGAGGGTGGACCATGGAAATAGGTCTCTGCTCTCCACGGGGAGGGAGGGCCACTGTGAGATTGCACTTTATCAGGTGGTGGTCCAACCACGACAAGGGGACCAACTAAAGGTCAGTCACCATCGGGCCACACTCTCTCTGCTCAGTGGAGAAAACCAGGTCCAAAGTGTGGCCACCCATGTGTGTGGGGCCGTTGACATGTTGGGACATGTCCAAGGAAGCCATGGTTTCCAAGAACTCAAGAGCTGGACCAGTAACCTCCACCTCCACATGGATGTTGAAATCACCCAAGAGAATCAGTCTTGGGGATCCCAACAGAGCCGCGGAGACGAAGTCGGTTAGCTCCGGTAGGGAGGTGGCTGGATCACGGGGAGCACGGTATGCCAGCAAGATCCCAATACCGTCCCTGGCCCCAATCGACATGTGGAGGGCCTCTAGGCCCGGCATCGGCACAGCAGAGAGCCTGACAACCTCAAGGGTGTCCTTATAAACAATGGCAACTCCCCCCTCCGACCCTCCGGTCTACCCTGGTGCTGAACAGCATCACCAGGGGGACAGGCAAGAGACAGGAGCACACCCCCTTCACTACCCATTCACGTCTTCGTTATGCAAGCCAGATCTGCATCCCTTTCCAGAATAAGATCTTATATTAGCTGGGCTAATATATGTACGCCATATATGTTTGGAAAACCAAACATATATGGCGTACTTTCAAGGTCTAATTATTTAAGTCACAACAGCAAAGGGAGACTATGATACCACAGCAGCTTTTAAAGGGGAGACAAAAGTTCAGTGCTGGAAGAATGAAAAATATTGTTTGATACGTACATCAAACAGAACATGTCAGCCTTCCAGCACTGGGTCTTTTGTGCCCATCAAAGAAGAAATTCCTTTCTCCAAGCATCCATGTTTTGTCCCACCTCACCATACTAATTATTTAAGAACATATTTCACTCTTCCAGTCCAGTCAATAGAAAGGTAAAGGGTGGAATGTGATTGAGCGATGCCCATTATAATTTTTTTTAAAATATCCATCTGTGAAAATTTTAACAAAAAAGATAAAGAAACTGTTGCCACTTCAACTCACCCACCAAAGTAGTAGAGACTTAAATCCATTTGTTAGTCCCAAGTGAATAAACCAGGACCTGATAAGTCAACAGTTATGTATCTTCTATTGATTCAGTGATTGAAAATAGTAAGTTTTAACTCGAGTAGGACCCTTGAATCAATGGGGATTTAGTGAGTCAGCTCTTCCATAAGTTCCATTGATTCAATGGTCCTACTCTAGTTGCACCTTACTACTGGATATCAGCCAGTGAGTGTGTGCTAGTTAGGACTAACAACTGGATTTAGGTGCACATTTATAAGCATTTATTGAAATAAATAATAGGCTTTGGATTTAAAACAGCATAAGAGCTGCAATGGGAGTGGGTCTACATCAAAACCAGTTACAGCAAGAAGCACATCACCAAGCTGATAGGAACCTGTGGTGAAAAGGAAAAGGGGTGAATGGGAGAATGTTTCAATGGTACTGTTTGTAGAATCATAGAGTTCAAATAGAATATGGAGGTCATCTATTCTAGTTCCACACACAATGCAGGATCTGCAAGGCAGAAGGAAATTGCAGAATGCCCAAGAGATCCCCACCCAGAACCCACCAGTCCCTTAGGTTGTCCGTTCTACTTTTGAGCAGGTGTAACCGGTGGCCTCAAGGAGCCAGGGTTCATAGAATCGAAGTCACAGGACTTTCTCCTTAGTAGATGCAATGACGTCATCTGACAACAGAGACTCAGAGAGAGAGAGAGAGAGAGAGAGAGAGAGAGAGATGGCTTCCCTGCTCCCTCCGACTTTTGCTGCAGTCACAGGAGCTGAAGGAAACTGATTTGTCCCTGTTGTAATGCAGAAAATTTGAAAGTTTTTCTCTCTTGTATGGGCTATCGAGAGTCTTTAGCTTTACAAAAAAAAAACACCTGGCTCTTATTTATTGATATGAATCCAGCTTCTTGCAGTTTTGGACTCTCCTTGTGGGGGTGGTTGGCTTTAGAGAGTGAAACGATTGGCAGCTGCACTTCCAGATTTACAACGAATGATTTGCCCCAAACCATGCCATTTCCACCCATTGGTTCACCTGTTCCTTCCACTCAAAGATTCTTTCCCTAAAACCTTTCCCCTCGTCTCTAAGCATGTATAATCATGGCACCTTAGACTACCAAAATAACAATCCAGAGGCTATATACAATCTTCCATGACAGCAAAAGCTTATGCTTCTGGGCTTACACTTCATCTATGTAGCATCCACTGTGTTTATTTTCAAATGAAGAAGTTTGTAGATTTATTTTCTCCCCAGTCTCCATTTTCAGCCATTTTAGAGAACAATTCTGACTCTGATACTCAGAGCTGCTGATTGATTCTTTTTTAATTGCACTGAGAAAATTTTTATAGCTTTTGTAGTGGGCATTAAAAATTAAATAAGTTCAGTTAGCGAATAATTTATTTGGTGTGGGGGCAGACAGACGGTCCCCCAAGTACACGAAGAGACAGAGAGCTGAGCAAGAGAGACCATATATTCAGCTTGTCTTCTTAATGCCAAGGCACCTTGTGCAATCCCGGAGGGTGAAAAACAGACACTTGGATGCACTCGTCCCGGTTTATTGATCCTATTAACATTATCTCGCAGTAAGATCAATGTGGGAGTTTCAGTCTTCCAGGAGACATATAAATGAGGAGGTGAAAAATAAACCAGGACAAATGGCTTCTTCCTGATTTAAAAAATGAGAAATGAAAGAAAACATTTGGCCATGGGCTGTACACAGGCTCTCCCCATGACAATCCTGAAGCCATGCCCCTCAAAGAGAGCCCCAGAAGATGCAGACAACGAATCTGCAGCAAGAAACCACTTCTAGAACCTTTGGGTTCTAGTAGGAGCACAGAATGTAGCCTGGATAGCTCAGTGGTTTAGGCAGAGGTTGGGAGTTCAATTCCTCGCTCTGCCCCCTTGATGAGGCTGGACTCAGTGATCCATAGGGTCCCTTCCAGCTTTGTAGTTCTAAGATTATTATTATACCATTAGACTGTTCACTCATGTACCCCCGTATTGGTTACTCAGATTGGCCCAACTAGTTGGAGACATCGCCAGAGGAACCAAACGTTTTCTTCCTCACTCCCATTGGTGTTAAATTTCATCTGGTCAAGCCCATAGGCTCAAGCAGAGCTGGAAAGTTAGACACTTTTGCCCTCCCACCCCAAATCTTAGACCAGTTACATAGTCAACTTTTATTGGCCAAAATGCTATGGGGTTTCCATGGTGTCTGAACATAATTGCCATACATCTTGTTGGTGAATTGCTACAAATTAAGAAATTAGCGTAGGTGTGAGTTCATTTGCTTTTTGTTACTACACAGTACATAATGGACAATGCCTCTGCTAATTTCTTAGATTGCAGCACTTCAACCATGACATTTGTACCTATTGGGCTATGCTGGCAGGCATAACTGATAGAAATTTGGCCACTGCAGAAATTTGGCCACTGCCTTTTTTTTCTTTTTCCCTTCATTCATGCCAAAAATACTGTTGAGTTCCTTATGTGAAGAATGTAAATAAGAGGATCACTTTTGGGGGTGATCTAAAAAGGCATCCTTAACAAAATTATTTTATTCTTTTAAAAAATGCAAAGAAAACTGGGCAATCGAACACACAGTACTATTTTGACAGGTGACAACTGAGCCATTCGAAGACAATTACATTTTATCTGATTGGCCCATTTCTCCTATATAGTTTTTATGAACACGGCCGAGCTGCTGTGTACATAGACTGTAAAAGCCCTGTTTGTTTTCGCTGATTGAAGTCATTCTTTCCTCCTCCACCCTCTCCCCATGAGCTTTCCACACAAAGGTCATGTTTGCTTTCCCTCAGGGAAACTCATTTCTATCTTTGATGTTGAGAATGAAACACCATTTTGTCACAAGCACTCTACACAGTGCTTCAGCTGCCAATTACATTGGCTAGTTTCCACCAGATCTCAGGAAAATTACCTGAGCAGAGAAAGATCCAGTAGCTAACGCTGGTCACACATTCGAAAGGGGTAAAGATACATTCTGGGCTACAGCCTCCCGGAACATAACAGCCAGCATGGTCAGTGGCCATGTTGAATGTGGGATTCTGGAAGTTGAGATGTAGAAAAGGCTTCTGTCCACAGTTGAAGCCATCACAGTAGGACCTTGAGGCAAAAGTACAGGGACGCATTCTGCAGAATGGGCAGGAGAGAGAAGGAGTTAAGATCTCCCATCTAGGAGTGTCAAATTTCTTTTCAGCTGCAGCTAACAAGCAAAAATTTGCATCTGAATTGCACTGACTTTGAGGACCTTTCTACATACTGAGAGGAAAGAAATGGTAGACTTTGGCCTTGATTATCCATGTCAAAAGAATGCCAGTTATATTGATTCTGCTGTTATTTAAATCATTTTATAAATTTCCATCCACATGACACACAGGTAACATCGATTCATTTGGACAGTAAATTGGTTTATTTCCACCTTACTGTCATGGTTGTTTTAAAATGCACTGATGCCTCTTTTGCTTCAGTCCTTATCATTTCAGTGTGTATGAACATTGCTGTCAATTTATTTACTTTGTGAACAGGTCATGTTTTTGGGCTCTGTGGCCACTGTATGGCTGCTGTGCTTTTGCCCTTTTCAAAAAAATATTTTTAAAGGCATATAGATAAATCGCTTGCAGTAGCAGCAGCAGCAGCAACATGAATACATTGCTCAGGAGGTGACAGCCCCCCCCTGCTTGTAGGTGTAAGAAAGAAAAAAGGAAAGAGGGCTTGAGTAGAGAAAGTCCATTTCCTGCTTGGAATTGCTTGAGGGGGAAAAGACAGGTGTTGCATGAACATCTCTCTCTTACTTTGCAAGTCTTTCAAAACCTGCTTCCTCCTCCAGACACTGTTCAAAGGGGAAAAGAAAAATTAAAGCCAAGAACTGAGAGGGAGAGATATGCAGAGAAATAAGGAATAGGGGATGAGTGAGTAAAGGAGGGAAAGGGAAAGGGGAGGAGGAGAGAAAGAAAAGGGGGGGAAGAAGAAAAATGGAAAGTGGAGAAAGGAATCAGGAAGTGAAAATTTAAAAAGGAAGGAAGGGCTGCAGGTGATATATGCCACCAGGTTGCGCATCAACTAGCAGTTGGAAGTAATAGGAAAATAGCAATATATCACTTATGAATTATTTTTAAAAAGAAAGAAAGAAAAATTTAGGGCAGTGGGGACCCAGAAACAGGATGGCAAATGAATTGATTTATGTGAGATGGCACATGTAGCCTACAGAACCAAAACAAATAGCAAGATATGTACTGATTGAACTGATAGCCATGTGAACGGGCCCAGCAGTATATATACCACTTGACTATACATAGAAATATATCAATATATAAAAAAGGAGGAAAAAGAAACAATTCAAATGATCCATGAGATCAGGCCCTGAATGCTAAAATATATGCCTGTCTAAAGAACCATTGCTAACCGGAGTAAACCATGCCAGAGTAGATGGACCACCAATCTGCCTCAGTACAAGGTAAGGTAAAGGTAAAGGTTCCCCTTGACAAATTGTCCAGTCGTGTCCGACTCTAGGGGGCAGTGCTTATTGCCATTTCCAAGCCGTAGAGCCAGCGTTTTTCCATAGACAGTTTCCGTGGTCACGTGGCCAGCGCAACTAGACACAGAACGCCGTTTACCTTCCCACCGAGGTGGTACCTATTTATCTACTCACATTTTTACATGCTTTCGAACTGCTAGGTTGGCAGGAGCTGGGACAAGCGACGGGAGCTCACTCCGTTGCATGGATTCAAACTGCTGATCTTACGACCTTGCAGCCCAGAGGCTTTGCGGTTTAACCTGCAGCGCCACCACGTCCCACCCAGTACAAGGTAGATTCTTGTAAACATGTACTTTCTGTAACTACACTTACCCTTGTCCAATCTGACTTGGGAGCAGAGCTGTAGATGGGCAGAGACATGAAGCAATGCATTCAGGTCCTGCTTGTGGGCTTCTGTAGGTATCTGGTTGGGAACAGAGGTCTGGACTAAATAAGCAATTGATGCAGCAGATTCTGCTGTCAGAAGAGTTAGTATTCTATCACTTTAAATAATCAGTCAGCTTCTAGGGTGATTCCTCTGACAATATGGTAGGGCACAGATACTTTATAAGGCAGCACAGGACCAGAATAACGTAAAGCATCTGGTGCTCCAACTCCCCATCTGGATTTGGGCCTGAAAGACCAAGGCATGGAAGGTAACTTGTACCCAACCACACTTGGAGACATTGCACAATTTTATTCTTGATCATGGGCATGAATCTTCAGGTTATAAGCCCTAACCCTCAGCTTCATTTTTGCTCCACATGTCGGAATCCCACCAACATTCTCATCATGTCCACATTCTGTATTAAGTTGCATGACTTTTTTTTCTTTTTCCTGCAAGGAAATATGAGCAGTTTGAAAAGTGTTCTACAATACACCATCTTAAAGCATTTTTAATATTGATTTTATAATGTACACATTGACTAAATTGTCTTTGAGTGTGCACATTCTTCAAATATATGTATTATTATTATTTTTAGTTGCCTATATTCCCTTGGATATAATTCAGGGAAAAGGGGGAGGGAAAATCTGACATTTGTTGCTTTCACCAGGTGACTTGATACCTAAACAAAATACGTATTTCATTACAACAGTCTTACAGGACACAAATTGGATATATTTGTTTAAAATTCTAGTTAATGGGGATTCCCCCCCCCCCCATCCCTACCTGAGACCATCTTTTGGTCTTTCATTGGAGAGAAATGTAGTTTGTTGTGCAAGAGATAAAACATCACCATTAACAGTCCTAAACTGATTCCACAAAAGGCTCTTCCAAGAGTGGCAAATGTTTTCTCATGCAGGCAAAAATGGCCCCCTGGAACACAACTGGCCCTGGGGCAATTTATTCCTGATCAAGGGCAGAGTGAGCTGCCATGAGGAGAAGTGCTGAATTGCTTCAGGGCACGGCGCTTGTCATGGCGAAGCGCTCTGTGACTGCCAGGGGCAAGCAGCGTTTGAGTGGGTAAAGGACCACCAAACTTCGGTGATTTTTTCTCAAAGAAACAGTACTCACCGTCTCACCGTCTTTTGTATTTGTGCTTTCTTCATAACAATCCTAGCACATCCCTGCTGCCACCTCTCCCTTCATCTTCTCCTTGAGAGAAATATCACATCTTCTTCCTGCTGGCATCCTTACTTTTGATTTTCGAATCCTGCCTCAAGCATTGATCTTTAAGCTTTGCTTACCTCATCTGCCTAGCTTTTGCCCATATTTTTACGACACCGTTTTCAGCACCAGATCTCTCTTGTTAGAAATACAAAGTATCAAAACATATAGGAAGTGATGCATATGCTGAAGGAAGGAAAATAGGCCAACGGTAGAGCATGTGTTTCCCTCTTATCTTTTCTAGATCTTAACACAGTTGCTATGCCCTGGTTTTCCTTTCTTTTTCCTTCTCTGATGTCACTTCCTGTTTCTTTTTGCTCCTTCATCTTGTGAGAGGAGCAGAATTTCTGGCATGAATATAATTTCTAAGGGCTTCTTAACCAAGTTCAGAAACCCATCTTTTCTCCTGCCCTAATTCATAAGGAGATTTCCTAAATATTAAACAGTGGGTGAAATCCTGTTGCTTAGCATCATAAGTCACAATATAGCAGGTCCATTGGATTGGTGGGGATTTTATAAGAAATCCTGTGTAAATTCCATTGATTCAAATGGGCCTACTCTAGCAGCAACATACTGTGCTAAGCCAGCAAATTGCCTTGTTTGTCTAATACTTGTTCTTCAGTAATGAGGCACTGATCTAGGCCAATAAAGTATCAAATAAATTTGATCTGGAACATTTATTTTTGTGTCTCCTTCCTGGCCCCTGCAAGGCTTCCTTTCTTTTTTGTTTACTTTTAACTCTTTCTCCTTTTTCTATTTTCTCCTCCCTGTTCAATAAGGTCAAGTGTTTCATTGTCTCCCCTCCCCATTTTGTATATCATCTTCTTATGATTGCCATCTGCATTTTTCTTTGATTTATCCAAATTTCTAGATCAAGCATGCAATTTCAGGTTTTAACAAGGCAGAGTAGGGCCAGTCCTATCACTGGACAGATGGAGGCAATGGTCTCAGGTGGCAGCTAGGGAGAGCAACAGGGGCCACTTCAACAATCATTGTACCTTGTTAGCTTCTTGACTGCTCCCTGCGTTAGAAAGGAGGGAGAATATAAAGGGGCACATTAAATAAATAAAATGAATAAATAAATAAAAACAAAATTGTGTTTCTTTGAGTTGTATTTACATGCCACTAGAGATGGGCGCAAACTGTCAGTTTGGTGGTTTGTGCTGTTTTGTTTAGTGGCCAAACAGGTCTTTGGCACTTCCCAGCCCTGCCTCCTCTGTTGGGTGCCCACGTAGAGGCAGCGCCTCTGCCGCTCTGCCCTGCCTTCTCCACATGCTGCTCTGAGTGGACACCCACCAGAGGAGGCAGGGCTGGGAAGTGTTGAACACCTGTTCAGCCACTAAACAAACCAGCACAAACCGCCAAACCAGTAGTTAGTGTGCCTCTTTTCATGCCACCCTTTAACTGGATTTCTCTGTGTGGCTTAGAGACACTAAAATGAACCATATTACAATAATGCAACAACATGCAACCAAAACAACTGCCACTATAAAATCATAAACCACATTTGTTGTTTTAAAAAGCAAGCAAGCAAGCAAAAGAAGCTCTGCAATGGGGCAGGCAGCTTCAGCAGATCCACAGGCCAATTTCACACCCATTGCAAATCCTGTCATGGACTTTGCCCTCTTAGGACCAGTGCATCCCGCTAGAAGTAGGTGGTGTGTTATAAATCTGAAGGGGAGGATGCTTCCTGCTTCCAGAAAACATGAAAAATCCAGTTCGCTCCCTCCCCCACCACCCGCTCTGCTAACATTTCATAGGGGCAGTAGGAGCTGCAATAATGGCCAGAGGGATTGCCTATAGACCAGAGTCACTAGATTGCCAGTGGTACAAAGGAGCCAGGTCTCACAAGACTGAAGCCCTGGAACTACATCATCATCCACCACTTCCATCAGGCTTCCCATTTCCTTCTGAGCTTACCTGCCATCCCTATTGTAATTTGGAAACAAATATTGTTGCCAGCTATCCCAGTTGTCATGTAAACTGACTGAGGGTGGTTTAGTCATGAACAGTCAATTAAGAGCCATTAATTTCACAAAATACTTATTCCTCTATTGTTGATATGGACCAATACAACTGCCTGCATTTTTGGACTCTCCTTATGAGGGTGGCTACGGGGGCTGTTATGACGATCATCTGCATTTACCATTGTACCACTGTGTGTTGTCCATTCTGACTTAGAACAATAAGTAAGTTTTAAACTAAAGCAAGCAGCATAAAAATCTGCAGTGCCAGAACAGCCTAAAAACAGACCATAATTCAAAACAGAAGTAGAGTGTTGTTGTCCTCAGATCCCTTCTGGATGATGGCATGGTCTTAGTCCCCACCCCACCCCACCCCCTCGAACTATGGAGGATAACTTAAAAAGCTGCCCAGAGCACTCTCTTGGAGACAACATGGACACCTGAAATCAACCAAGGAGGACTGCAAACTGAAAAAAAAAAAAATCTCCCTCCAACCACTAGGTATTACTATTAATTTGGCTTTCATTGGCATCCCCTAGTAGTGGGTAGACTAAGTTCTCTGAGGGAAATTTGCCACATTTTTGTGTAACCTTTCCCCCCAGCCTAATAGAAACTTTGCTTTTCGAAAGAAGGCAATACAGGAGGGAAATACAGATTACTGGCTGTTCTTTGTTTAGGGAGTTTGGGGAGAAAATCCAGCCAATGGTCTCCAGGGATGAAGTCTGAAACCTGCATTCCTGAAATGTGTTTGCAGCCTATATTTCTGAACTCACCTTTAAGAAACAGACCTGGCACAGACATCTGCCAAGACTTTTGAGACTTTCATATTTTTTTTCTGCACTATCCATAAAATATTGGCCACAGCCTGATGAAGACCAGTTTACATCAAAAGCTAGCGGGGGGGGGGCAGTTTTTAATGGTCCAATAAAGATACATGATCTGCTCTTGCTTTTGTATTGTTTAAGGGCCACATGGCTTTCTTTGTTTCCTCTAGATGAGGGCATTCCATATATTCTCGCCCGTGTGGTTCCCACTGAAAACACACAACCGAGTGGGAAAGATAGCAAGATTGCCAGGATGAAAAAAGGGAAAAGAGGAAGGCATGAATATGGAACGATACCCCACCCCTCACAGCAGAGATGTTTGAATCCCATACCAGGCATCCTACAACCCAAGCAATCTGCTTGCTGAAGATGTTGCTCTACTTCTACCACGGTGTTTGCTATTCATGGAAAGAAAAGTGGGGAAACCGTCTTGATTCTCCTACACTGATAATCTTTGATGAAGATGCGTCCTAAATAACAAACAGTGCTATGTGATATTAATTTCTCTTCCTCCTAGAATCTGGTGTGATCCCAGGATATTAGTGAGAGGAGAGGATTGAGAGATAGCTCAAAAAGAAAGTGAAGGTAATAGAAAACTGTACACAAGACAGTTGTTGGAGTGAGAAATGTATACATATTCCTATTCCAGATGTTTTCTTCTTGTTTTGACATCTCAGAAAATAGATACCTTCACCTATCCTGTGGCAACTCCTGAGTTGTATCACCATTTCTTGCCCACTGGGTCATCTTCTGTTTCTCTTTGACTTTGGCTACATTACAAATACCAAGGTTCCACATAACTGGGCAGTTCTTGAACTATGGGTGTAATCAGAAGGGGAAGAAGCTTGCATTTTGGACTGCTTGTGGCATGGTCCAGTGTGAACTGTTTCCTGGTGATCACACAACCTACAGGCAGTAGCGCTTCAGCTCAACATTGTTCCATGCTCAAACCTGTCCAATGGCAGGGATACTCTTTTTTGAGGGCTGGGTTGGAGCCGTTCACAATTGCTCCCAAAAAAGCAACCCTTTCCCACATAACCAGATATGATCCTTTCTGACTGTCTGATCTCACCTCGTGTCTCCAAAGTCTTTGGTGAGCAATGTGTTTTCCTCCACATAAGTTACAGCCTCTTGTTTTTCATTGCCTTCCACTATGACCCATTTTCTCTAGTGGCCTATCTAAGATGGAGGGTGAGGGGAAAGGATTACTACCTGTCAAGCAAGCATACGGATGCAGCATACGTGTCTAAAAAACAACATTCTACAGCCATGCTTATTCACATTCCAAAGTACACATAGATCTGGAGCAAAATGTTGTGTCCTTTCCTCACAGCAGAGGTGCTCCTGGTTAGAGCTATTGAACAAGCCGTTGTATTCCACTCCTCCGGGATTCTACAGGTAATTTTCAAAGAAGTAGTTATGCTAGTCTGTTTCACCATGCAGAACCACAAGAACATGGGGGGGGGGGGGGAAGGGTTGTGGCACTATTAGGACTAATTGAGCAGGTATAGCTCACTGGGAGTTCAAATCCCATTGTGCCTCCTGAAGATGGGTTAGCTGAGATCACCTGGTGAGTGTATAGTTGATGTTGCCCCAGCATGCGTGCAGCCCTGGGCAAAGTTCATGGTCCCAGAGAACTACCAGAAGGAGGGAAGGGTAAAATGCTTCTTACTTTATACCTAGAAAACCCTGATGAGAGTTGCCATAAGTCAGAATTGACTTGACAGCACATAATTTTGTCGATCACAGCTAATTTCCCAGAGATGTGAAATACAATTTTCAGGTCATAGATATAGATATAGAATAGATATAGATATAGACAGAGAGACACATTGAACATGGTTGTAGGGGGAGGGATCAGAATGAAATGGGAAATAGAAAATGACAATTGATTTATTAACACAATGTCGTATTATTTCCCTGAATGGGAGTTGAAGGCCTTCTTAGCTATTTCAGAGATACCATGCCAGTATCCCAGATAAGGATGGACTAAATGAAAAACTAATAACAACAACACCTTGGTTCTCAAAATTTTCAGATTTTTGTTTTAGGTTCTTTCCCTGCATATTACCTGATCATCATCTTCCTGCCTTAATTTGTGGACAAGTTCTCTTTATTTTGTGTTGGAGGAAAACTGGCTCCTAGAAGAATAACATTCCTGCCTTCCAAAAGATGGCAAATTCTGTGATATTCATATACATACATGTACAATATCAAGTCATGGGGAATTATAAAACTCACTTTAGCCTCTATAGGCCAGGGTTCACGATATGACAGAGTGACTCAGAAGAAGAAAGGGCTGGCCTAGGATGGAAGTGTAATCACCTGGGCTCCATATATTCTTTCCACTTTTAGCATTTGAAAAACATTTTCTTACATGTACACTTTATTGCATATACAGTATATCACAGAAGTGAGTACACCCCCTCATATTTCATAAATATTTTAGTATATCTTTTCACGTGACAACACTGAAGAAATGACACTTGGCTACAATGTAAAGCAGTGAATATACAGCTTGTATAACGGTGTAAATGTGCTGTCCCCTCAAAATAATGCAACACGCAGCCATTAATGTCTAAACCGCTGGCAACAAAAGTGAGTACACCCCTAAGTGACAATGTCCAAATTGGGCCCAAGTAGCCGTTTTCCCTCCCTGGTGTCATGAGACCCATTAGTGTCACAAGTCTCAGGTGTGAAGGGGGAGCAGGTGTTATCTCTCTCCCTTTCTCAGACTGGTCACTGGAAGTTCCACATGGCACCTCATGGTAATGAACTATCTGAGGATCTGAAAAAACAAATTGTTGCTCTACATAAAGATGGCCTAGGCTATAAGAAGATTGCCAAAACCCTGAAACTGAGCTGCAGAACAGTGGCCAAGACCATACAGCGGTTTCACAGGACAGGTTCCACTCAGAACAGGCCTCGCCATAGTCGACCAAAGAAGTTGAGTGCCCATGCTCAGTGTCATATCCAGAGGTTGGCTTTGGGAAATAGACGTATGAGTGCTGCCAGCATTGTTGCAGAGGTTGAAGGGATGGGGGGGGTCAGCCTGTCAGTGCTCAGACCGTACGCCACACACTGCATCAAATTGGTCTCCAGGGCTGTCGTCCCAGAAGGAAGCCTCTTCTTAAGATGATGCACAAGAAAGCCCGCATACTGTTTGCTGCAGACAAGCAGACTAAGGACATGGATTTCTGGAACCATGTCCTGTGGTCCAATGAGACCAAGATAAACTTATTTGGTTCAGATGGTGTCAAGCGTGTGTGGTGGCAACCAGGTGAGGAGTACAAAGACAAGTGTGTCGTGTCTACAGTCAAGCATGGTGGTGGGAGTGTCATGGTCTGGAGCTGCATGAGTGCTGCCGGCACTGGGGAGCTACAGTTCATTGAGGGAACCATGAATGCCAACATGTGACATACTGAAGCAGAGCATGATCCCCTCCCTTCGGAGACTGGGCCACAGGGCAGGATTCCAACATGATAACAACCCCAAACACACCTCCAAAACGATCACTGCCTTGCTAAAGAAGCTGAGGGTAAAGGTGATGGACTGGCCAAGCATGTCTCCAGACCTAAACCCTATTGAGCATCTGTGGGGCATCCTGAAATGGAAGGTGGAGGTGCGCAAGGTCTCTAACATCCACCAGCTCTGTGATGTCATGATGGAGGAGTGGAAGAGGACTCCAGTGGCAACCTGTGAAGCTCTGGTGAACTCTGTACCCAAGAGGGTTAAGGCAGTGCTGGAAAATAATGGTGGGCACTCCAAATATTGACACTTTGTGCCCAATTTGGACATTGTCACTTAGAAGTGTACTCACTTTTGTTGCCAGCGGTTTAGACATTAATGGCTGTGTGTTGCGTTATTTTGAGGGGACAGCACATTTACACTGTTATACAAGCTGTATATTCACTGCTTTACATTGTAGCCAAATGTCATTTCTTCAGTGTTGTCACATGAAAAGATATACTAAAATATTTATGAAATGTGAGGGGGTGTACTCACTCCTGTGATATACTGTACAGTTATTGGAGGGACTTAGTGCTATTCAAAGCCTCAATTGCTGTTCTTTGGAATCAGGTGCAATAAACTATCCACCCCATGTGCTTAGTGTTATGCTCATTTCCATCACACACCTAAAAAACACACCAATTTGACTTTAACATGACAAAGGCATGGGAGGAGTTCTTAAAAGGGAAAGAGATGTTCAAAAACTGGACAAGAATATGAATGACCTTAAAAACTGCCCAAAAATAAGAATTCCCATGCCTAATCTCAGTGTGCTTTATATCTACCTCTTGTTTCTCAGTGGACCTGTTTTACTTCCGTTTCTGCTGTCATTTATCCCCTATGTTTCCTAATATATACACTAGTATGTGTGGATCTGTATTAGTGAAATTGGCTCCCACTTTTAGACTGACACATCAAACTGCAGCTTCAAGAACAGTCCCACTGCCTCCATCCATGGTCAGGGAGATGCAGCATGGTTGGATTTACTGTTGTTCATACCCTGCATCTTAGATGGTAGAGAAGTTGACCTTGCCTCTGGCTCCATCTGCTGATGAGATGTACTGCACAAGTAAACTCCACACAAACACCATTTTGAAAGTAAGAGATATGGGGAAAATCTCCATTGAAAATTTCACCAAAAAAACCCACCAACCCTTACCCACCAGCCAGTCCTGGAATATATCATAAACACAGCTGTCTCCAGCAATTTTTGCAAAGGTACCTGAAACAGAAAATCTGCTCTCAGCTTCTTCCTCGATTCTACTGTTCTGCTACAAAAAAAAATTGTGCAATAATGCACCATGTAAAAGATTCACCAAGGGTTGGGGGGGCAGACCTTCCTATAGTCTCAGTGATAGCATTCTAGACTCAAATGAACATTTAAAGGGTGTCATCCTTTAAACAGACCATCTTCAGAGCTCTAAGTTTACCTAGCCCTAAGCAGTTGCCTGCTAAATCCTAAACCCAGTCTTGAATCACTAAGGTGGGGTCAACTCAGCTCCCAGTCTTATGCATATTCATACTTAGAAATGCAGTTTTCCAAGTCCTGTGGATCTTATGCATAATCTAGGTGCTATGTCAAATGTGGATTTTTTTTCCTGGTTCCATGTAAACCTGGGGTGGAGTGGGAGAGACAATACAGATCAGGCTCACTCTGTATGAGTAGGGGAGATTTATACTTCCCCACAGTCAAGCTTTGAAAAACTAAATGTGTACCCCCTGTTTCACAGGCACTGAAAGAATAAAAACTCTTCTTCCCCATCCCCATGGAGAGGTGGGTTTAACCCTTGCATGAGAGAAGGTGTACTTAAGTTTTTGAAAATTGGCCTAGGAAAGAAGTGTGAAAGTCCCCTACCCATATGCCATGAGTCTGATCTGAATTAGGCCCCTTGTATTTAATTCTGAGTAAAATAAAGAACCCATGGATGCAAAATATGGTTATCTAATGAGTATTATTTAAGAAAGCTATAGCAGCAATAATATTATTTGGTAGCACTTTGGTTGGGCTGCAAGCTTTCAAATATGTTCCAGTTTTAAAGTATGTCTTAGGGAAGTACAAAGAATAAGTAAAAGCCATGAAGTGTAAAGAAATTCAAGCCATTGCTTTAGTGAGAAAGATGTTACCCTAATCTTATTTAATTACATTCAGGGAAGCATGTTTAATATTGACTCAGACCAGAATCACTCATGTTTTAATTTAAGATGTGCTAACTGACTGAGCCTCAGACCATCTTAAACGCTGCTTCTCAGAAGTGTTGCTGGATTCTGTAATTTTATTGTACACTGAGTTGCCTTGTAAAAATTATTATCTTTCTTTCTGTCTAATTAAAATAAAGATGCAATAAAGAATTTACAGTTTTAATTAGAGCATGGATCTTAAAGCTATTATGGTGTGATTAATAATTCCTTAACAAGAGATCAGGAATAAAAGGTTCTAGTCTCATGAAAAATCAATAAGCATTACTCAATTATGCTAACAAAGTTATACAGAGCAATCTTGGTCCCAATTAAATGACTTTTCTCGTTAAGCTGGTTGGTGGAGTTAGCAGTTATTAATGAGTCTTGATTTGTTTGTTTGTCTTAGCTCCATTTCAAACAAAGCAAACGATAAACCTCAAAGACACACAAGGAGAAACAGTGGCACCAGAGGGACAAAGTGTGTGTGCACTTTACACAAATGGGGAGGGAAATGCTAGGTGTTTTGGACTACAGTTTCAATAAATCTTTACTGCTAGCCATCTGGCTGTCAAAGTCAACACCATGTCGAGGAGAAAAGGTTCCCTTACATGGGATATCACCCAAGGAAAACTTAAGACACAGTTGTATTTCCTTGTTTCCAAGGAAATGTAAAAGTGGCCCATTGTGACACATGAGTCACAATAGGCCTCTGAACATAAATATATGTTGAGGTCTGCAACACCTTCTGTCCATTGACACACATCAGCAGTATGATTTCAAGAGAAAATTGGACAACCATCTGTCAGATCTGCTTTGATTTGGATTCCTGCAATAAGCAGCGGTTGAACTTGATGGCCTTAAAAGCCCCTTCCAACTCATTTATTCCATGATTCTATGATGTACAATGCCCATAACCCTGTTGGGAACCAAATATGTTTAAAGCCACTGATGGAAGGTGAAAGAAGAAAATGTTAAACCAAGATTACAGTTGAATGTTAAGAAGACAAAACTAATGACTGCAGGACTGCAGAAGATTTATGTAACTTCAGTGCTGACAGGGAAGAAAATGAAATTGTTAAATATTTTCTGTACTTTGGGTCAATGGTCAATCCAAATGGAAACGGCAGGCAAGAAATCAAAAGAAGACTGAGATTCCGAGCAGCAAACTGTGAGGGGACAAGAAAAGAGCCTAAAGTGTAAGGATATGTCACTGGACATCAAGAGCAAGACCATCCACAGCATAATGTTCCTACACCAGCTGTGACCGTTCTAGAGAGTTCTGATCTGGCCACACTACCACATGCCTTTAGTTACATCCCGGCTGGATTACTGTAATGCACTCTATGTGGGGATGCCTATGGAAAATGTCCAGACACGTCCGTGGGTCCAGATTGCAGCAGCCAGATTGCTGACTGGGGCTGGTTACAAGGGTCACATAATTCCCTGGAAGAGCACCTCCACTAGCTGCCCGTCCATTTCCAGGCACAGTTCAAAGTGCTGGTTTTAACCTATAGGTTTTAACCTAAACAGCTTGGATCAAAGCTATCTAAAGGACTGTGTCTCCCTTTATGAGACTGTTTGGGTGTTAGGATCATTAGGAGAGGCCTTTCTTCCAGTCACACCAGCCTCACAGTCATGTTTGGTGGGGAAACAACAGGGGATATTCTCTGTTGCTGCTCCCAGACTTTGGAACTCCCTCCCACATGAAGCTAGTCTGGCTCCATCTTTGCTGTCCTTCTGCAAGTAGTTGAAGACCTTTCTCTTCAGGCAGGTTTTTCCTTATTGTCTGAGTGACTGGAAGAGGTTTCAAAATGAGATGATTTGCATTTTGTTGATTCTAAATCCATTTTGGTAATGTTTTACCTAACATTCTTAATATAATATTATTAACTTGTTATTTACTATTATGTTTTAATGATGTAAGCCACCTTGAGTCCTTTCTTAAGAGAAAGGCAGGGTAAAAACATATTAAATAAATCAATAAATAAAGTTACTATATATGGGTTTGGAAGCTGAACAATGAAGAAAGCTGGAAGGGGAAAAATTGCATTTGAAATGTGGTATTGGAGAATTGCTTACAGAACTAACCCGGCCTGGCCCTGCTTAGCTTCTGAAAGCAAATATGGTCAAGATTGTCTGACGTAGTTTTAGAAGAGGTAGCAGTGTTAGTCTATGCTAGCATTTCAGCCAGAAACAAGAGAAAAATTAAAAAATAAAGAAGACAAAAAGATTGTGGCACCTTAAAAACTAACTGCTGTATTTTAATGTGAGTTTTTGTGGACAGGTCCATTTCCTCAGACTTCAGATGGTGGGCACTGAGGATGCACCTGGATCATGCATTGCCCCTCTCTGATAAAAGAGCTGAACCTGATGAAATAATTGACTGTTAGTCTCTGACTTAATTTCTTCCCTGCTTTTCATGGTGGTAAAAGCAAAAATTCCATCGCTTTTCATTTCATTTTTAATTTTTTAGTATTTACCTCATCTTGACATTTCCATACATTTTGGCAAGTCACTTGTAGGCAGCTGTCTTTGCATTGCAAGTAGCTTGTTTTCCACTAAGCAGCCTTATCTAAGCCAAATGTTAGTGACCTGTAGGGCATGCCTTGAGACAGACTTCTACTCTTGAAGTCTATGATAGATTGCTTGCAAAATGCCACGGCTAATGCACATGCTAATCTTTTGCAATTCAGCAACCGAGCTGCCAGGTGATTAAACGTCCTGGAAACTGCTCTAGCCAAGAAACAAACTGCTGTCTGGATATTTAGCTAATTTTCTATGGTAGAGATTTCACTTGGAATCAGCTTCACAGGGCAGCTGTCATTGCCAATATTTATTAGATTTGGTAGATTTCGCAGACTTGGCTACTTATTCACCAATTGGCTATTATTATTCTTTTTAAACTTTCTCTCTCTTAGAATTGCACATCCCAAAAGGTGCAGCTAGAGCTATCCAGAGGGGCGACATGAAATTATATAAATATTCAACAATTCCTTGTCATAATATTTCCAAACCCTAGTTAACCTTGGCTTAGAAACTACGTATCAACATCAAAGATGCAAAGCAAAGCTTGTCCTCCTACATGTGTAGCATCATAAATTAAACTCTATTTGCATGTGTACAACCATGTTCAGCATGGTCACACCCAGCTAAACCTGTCAAAAGAGAAAAGAAATTACTGTGAAATTCCTAGGTAACGATGCCACAAACCATGGAAGTGTCAAAGCAGGACATTTTTCATCCATCAATTTTCCCTTTCCTCCCCCCGCCCAGGTTCTCCTTCCCAAAAAGGCTAAAGAACTGAGATTTGTTTGCAGTTCTATGTAATGTCATGCTCCATTTGTAATCTTAATAGCTCTCCAGGGATCATGTGAAATATCTAAGTGCTACCATGCCACCTTTCACAAAAACAGCTACCAGACCTAATTAATAGTGCATCCTAGTTAACACATGCAGACTTGGCATTATTAGTCTAATTAAAAGGGGTTTAGCAATCCCAGTCGCCCTCCTTCCCTCCCCCGCAAGCAGTCCGACATATGCAACTCAAGGAAATTAAACCCATTAATCACCATTGGTGCAAATGATATACGTTTGCAGTGCATGGTCCTGTCTCCGAAAGAGAGTCTCTAACAGCCCTCATTATGTTTAATTTTCTTCCCCAGCCAAGGCTAATAAATACAAATTGTAACATCACAATAAAACATTTAATTATTCAAGAGTACGTAGGTACGGAATGTTACAATTAGCGTTTTGGTGTGATGCCTCCGTTTATGCAATAATGGAAGCAATTTGGGAGCTCCAGGATTGTCTGGTTTGAGGAGTTTGCTGGAGCTTGGGGTTCCAAATAGGAAATCCCATGGGAAATTTGGCATTTCAGGAGTTGGTGTGGGAGAGAGGTCATCAAACCGGAACAAGGATGGGGGCTTGAAACTGAGCCACCACAATGAGGCCTTAAAATTCCTAAACATTAAAGACATGTCAATATAATGGAAAATGCAAAGTAAAACTGAAAGTGCAGTTGCCTATCTCAATATTGACTACAACACAGGTAGTGGACCATTTTTCCACAAAAAGTTATATTCTTTAGGGACTAGGGCAAAAGTCAGACATGAGCAGAGCCACCCACTTCTTCCTTCTTTTCTCCCTGACTCTGTCACCCCTTCCCTCCCTTTCTGAATCTCTTTCTCTCTCAGTAGGTCAAACTGGAGATTAAAGGGGATATTACAAATAATCCTTTCTTCCGGCATACTGGGTTTCCTACAGAGGTACCTGCCTTAGCAATCTGACTGGAAAATGAACCCCCTATTTCCAATGACTATTCACAAAAGAAAGCATGTTAACTGCAAGATAAGCAGGTGAGGAAAATCACTATGCTATGAGAAGCAGACATCCCCCACTGCTTGAGTGATGTGCTAACTGCATGGTCTCACTTGACCCCTTGCAGAAGACATTCAGAATCATGCCTCCCGCCATTCCACTTCCTTAGAAAAGTTTGGCTGCTTCAGTTTATTGAGAAGGATTAAAGACAGGGCTGCTGAGAGGGGTGGGAGGCAACTGGGGAATTTTGCCCAGTGTCCCCATCAAGCAAGGACCTCCTTCCATTGGCCCATTCCCTGTCTCTGGCAGTTACTTACCAGAGGCCACCACATGCATGGATCTTTTAGGGGAGCAGTAATAAGGTCTCTACCATATCCTGGAACAAAGACTGCATAAATCTTTAGGGTGGGATCCCTGTTAAGATCATACTGTCCTCACCAGACTTCAATCCTAAAGATTCTTTGGGGAAAGCCGTACTAGATAAACTAAACTAGAAAACATTTGTTTTATATATATGTTCACTCCATTCACTACACTATACTGGCTATCAGACTAGGGCTCAGAAGACCTGGGTTTTAATTCGCACTTGGCCATGGAAACTCAGTGGGGGATGATAATAGTTAATCACTCATAAAATATTTCACATACCTCAAAAACTCTATTAAGGTCTCCTTAAGTCAAAAGTGAGTTGACAACACAAAACAACATAAATATATTTAAAGGGATTTATGTTCATGGCCATTTATGTGCTATTTTTCCACCACACAAGAGGTTCCTATAGCAGTGTAGATGTGTCCATAGACAGCTAGATTCCAGACTTGGAAGCTATGGGTAAAAATGCTATTATCAGAAATGGCCTTTATACTGTATAGGTATTCAGTGTTCCAAAATGCTCAAGGAGTTTAGTAATGAGAAAGAAAGGAAAGGAAAGGAAAGGAAATCCAAGAATAAGTCCCAAGTGGGCAAAGTGCCTTTTGGCATATACTTAAAGGAATTCATTAAGACCAATAGCCTTTGTAAAGAGTTCATTGATAAAATCTGAACATGGATGTAAGGGAATGCATTGCTCAACAAGTCACGATCCTGGCTTTTGGTTGTTATGTATCTTATGGGACCTCAGGCAGCTTAAGAGTGGATTAATGCCAGAAGAACAACTGAGTTTAGAAATCTGCTTCCAGTGCACACACCAGACATTGTCACCTTTGTTAAGAAAGGAATACTTGGATGGCTCATGCCAAAGGTAAGCACTTGAATAAAAAATGCGAACAGTGCAGTTCAAACAAACGGCATAAGGCAATTAGTGGTTAGGAGGCTGAATAGATTTCCTTGTAGCGCCTTGTACAAAACGAAAAAGGAAAAGGAAAAAAAACAAGAAGAATGAGGAGGAGGATCTTTGTTTGCAAGGTTAAGAAGGACTGCAATTTGGAATAAATTGAGATTGCCAACTGGAGGGTATGCACAATTCTTGGAAACAAATTTTTCAGTATGGAAGATAGTCTTGCAGCTTATGGACATGAATAATGATGGCCTTCCTAAACACAGAGCTGAATTAGTCTAAGAAAGTATGAATGTGAACAGGCAATCAACATAACAAATGTGGCACGGGTGTTATTTCCTCCTCTGCTAAGCCTTTCCCCGCAAGATTTACCATCTTGGGGACTCCTGAAAATAAATTAAATACAATGTGAACTAGATACTTGTTCACAGGGAGCACTTAGTTTCAGGGCTCATTAATCACTAGTTTAAATCCTAAAGTCCCAAGTCATCCTAATTAATGGGACGTGGCTGAACTTTTGGAACACTGGAGGAGCAAAAAAGGAATGAGCATTTGCTAATCCTGGCTGTAGTGTTTCGGTTTTGGAACAAGATTATGGTGTCAATTTAAGTTAGATTCCAGGGAGAAAGACAGTATTTTGATGCACATCTGTTATGCCATTTCCCTCTTTCATTTACCTTCACAGGTCATTTATGTTTGCTGCCTAACCATGTTGGGTAACACTTGCACTTCTGAAGGTTCCTCATATAGCCACATGGTTTCTTAATTGTGCAGCATATCTTGTGAAACTGTGTAGCTTTGACAAAGGTCAAGCACCTGTCCAGATGATGGGAGATGAGGAAATACATTTGATCAGAAGCCAGTAACTTTCATATTATTGCACCTCCAGTTGCCTCACCAGTAGGTGATACCCATCTGGACTGCAATAATTTGTGTATGTGTTGTGAGAGAGTAGACATGGACCATGTGGATGCCGAGCACTACCTCCTAAACAAATATTATGTGTACAGCACACATACAGACACCACAACACTGAGCCTTGGCACCACTGAGAAGGGGCACAAAAACAGCCTTTGGAGTCACACATTGCCCACCCGCACATTAAAGTCAATATGTATCATACAGTATACTTAAGCTTTCTCCTCCTCCAGCTCTGCTCATCTTGAAATTTATCTTCATTCCCAGTGGTTCTAGGAAAACATGATGCCCAGAGACTTGGCAAACCTATCTAGAGAGGTAATGAAAGGTTGTAAAGCTCCTGGAATCATTTTTTGCTGAGAGTTTCCATAGCTTAGGTCTGCCCCACACCACTTCTGTGACTTTCGTCATGGTGACTTCCACAGATAATTACTCTCCAAAGGGTGCTAGAAATCTTAGATGGCATTCATTCAGTTACTCACACAATCATGGTTTGCACTCTTCTCTGGAGTTCATTCTCTGATAAAAACAGGTTACCTACTTTACCATACAATTCCTTTTTCAAAGCTTTCCCCATTCTTTGTCTTACGCTTGATCAAAGGAGCAAAAAGAATTCATTTATCCTCATCTTTACCAGACTAAATGTGCAACAATGCTTTAAACCATCATTTAAATCTCCAATTAGCATTTACTCTGTCTGAAACCCAGCTGAGTAACCAGTTTAGTTTATCATGACCATGGAGACAGACCATTACGTCATAACGGCCTGTTGAGATTCAGAATCAATTTACACCAGGGATTGGCAATGTACAGCCTGTGGACCATATGTGACATCCAGAGCCATTTTGTGGGACCCAATACCCGGGGTGTGTGTGTTAATACTGCTATAAGCCTCTAGCTCCACACACACACCCAAACTTTAAGAAACTGTTCGGGGGGGCGATGGCTTTAAAAGTCCCCTTGTGTCCTCTAGGGACACAGCAGAGAATTCTGCCAAATTTTGAAGGACCCATATACTCCCTAACATTTTTATTTTTAAAAAATTAGCCAAGGAGGCAAGGGGGCTTTTTCAGTGGAAAAACAGTCAATTTCTAATCATACCTGTTTCTCAGTTAACAAAAAACCATTGTCAAATACAGGGCCTTCTTCACGGTGGCTCCAAAATTGTGGAATCAGCTCCCGGAGGAGGTTCACCTGACCTCCTCCTTGTTGATATTTAAGGGGAAACTGATGGTTTTTCAGGGAGGCTTTCCACTCCAATCCTAGCTGGGTTGAGCTGATTGTACATCTCCATCCAGTTATTGCTATATTTACTTTTATCTTTATTTTTATTTTCTTTATACCAAGTAGTGTTTCTATCATTGTTCTGGTGCCCTCTGTTCCATCGTTTATGTTGTTATTTTTTATTATTATTATATTAGTCCCTTCTGATTATGGGTGTTTTATTGTAAACTGCCTAGAGTAGTGCTTCAGTACTAATGGAAGCGGTATAATAAATAAATGAATAAATAAATAAATAAATAAATAATTGGAGCATTAGAAAACAATGAAAAATTTACACAAGCAATTACTGTGGCCCTTGGGCTGCCAGTTTATCTGGAAAATGGCATTTGTTTCTTCTGGGATCTCTTTCCCCCTCCCCGTTTTATGCTGTAATATACCTTTTACTTTTGGGGGGGGGGAATTAAACAAATGGAGGCCGAGGTATACCTAAGAACTGAGGCATGGACTCCTTAATTGTAGGACCCTGAAGCAAAATACCCCAACTGTCCCTTCTGGGCAGCTCGGCAGCTCTGCAGTGTTACCAAACTGTATGGCTTGTATGGGATCGCAAATCACAGCCATGTAAAAGGTCCTGCAGTCCATAGGCTTTTGCGCCATCCAAGTCTATGAAAAGGGCCCAGAACAAGCTACTCTTACTTCCAGCTCTGCAGTTATAGGATCCCAGTGGCATCCCTGACATGGGATGAGGGTGGCTCTCAATGGGTGATTAGGCATCAAGGATGACATTGCTCAAAATCTCGATTTCCCAGCCACTGTGCTATGTTATGCACAAGCCAAAGCTCAAAAAGGCCACATTCTGAGCAGTGGGGATGCACTGTGCAGTACAAGTTTCGCTTTTAATATATCTGTTGTTTTGTAGTCGCCCACTGGGCTTAGCTCGGTGCCAATGGCAATTCTCAGCTTATTGGTGATTCATTCATCTCAGCTTGGTACCCCCTTGGCTCCCGTTGGCACATTCCTCAGCTCAGCACCACAGATACTACCCAGCTCCCAGCTTGCTCACTCCTCAAGCCAGACTTTATTCCAGGTAGGGTTTTCCAGGTAATAGCCTCAGTGGCATCCCATTCCCTGAGATTTCAGGGTCAAAATATGAGGTCGGGGAGTGGACCTCTATGATGTTATGAAGTAAGCCATTGTGATGTCATAGGGTGCAGGAAAGATTGAAAAGGGAGGAAGAAGTGCTTCTGGGGCAGTTGACTGTAGAAGTGGGCTCCGGGAGAATCCAGGGAAATGGTCCCAAATCCATGTAAAACCTAGTGAATCTGTATGGTGGCAACTAAAAACAAGGGATGTGGAGAAGCCCAGCAGTCAGTAAAATCTGCTCAATGGTTGCCACTGTTACTTTTACAACTCATCTCCCACTATAGGCCTTACCTATAGCATACATGAGACATGGGGAGCTTTTCCAGAACCCGGCTCCAAGGGCTTATACATACAGCAAAAGGCTGATTTGTTGTGAGGCTGGAACTCCTTACTTTGTTCCATACAGCCCATTAGCCCCAGTCTCTTCCTCTTGCTTTTGGATTTTCCAATGGACCAAGGCTGCAGGCACCATTTCCATGCAAACACGGTTTCACTCAGACAGTGGGCACAAGCTAGAAAGGGGTGGAGATGTTATTAAAGGTTTTCAAGCCACTGCACCAAACTGAAATTAAATGAAATATTCACCATTTAAAATATCTTGAAAATCCAACTTCCTCCACCACAAGTGCCACTCAGCCTGAAATTTGTTTTCATGCCTGTAACCTGAGGAAACATAGTAATTTCCTGAGAATTCAGGACACATGTATCTCCTGGCAAACTCAACTAGAAGACGTTATTATTGTCCAACCACACAAAATGACTGTGCCCCTTATCCAAGTTCTCTATTGATTTCCAAATTGGGGTTCGCTAATTCAGCCCTCTGAAAGGATTGCATTTATCAGCGAGGTGCTGTTAGAACAACTTTAAAACAGACAGAATTGAAAAGCACAGATGAAATTCCAGACATTTCTGCAACAGAACTGGGGCTTTTGCTCATGCAAAGAACATGCAACAGGCTGCCCTCCATCATAAGACTATATTTTAATTCCTGTTTGTTAAATATTGGCAACAGTTTGCACTAGCATAATGTGGCCTTGGACTGATTTATTTATTGAAGTTCCCCAAAGCACTCACTCAAGCAGCCCAAATAAGAAAGAGAATAAATTGCAATCTCCTTTCCCCTGCTCTGCTTCCACCATCTGGAAGTTAATTAATTAGAGGATCTTGAAGGTTTGAACCATGCTGTCAAGAGGAAAAAAAACTTCATTTTAGTACAAGGGAAGTTGTTCCTTCCCCAGGAAACACTACCTCAGGCATCATCTCATTGCATAGAGACTCTTTACACAGCAGCAGAACACTGCAAATCGTCCCCTTAATTTCTGCACTGGAATGTCTTTCCTTTTCATTCTAACTGACTTCAGTAAGCCGCATTTTTACCTCTGCGGGGGCCAGAATTCGTTCAGTAATGGCAGCTGGGTTTTACATAGTTTGTTTTCCTGTTTAATGCCTTTTTATTTATTTATTTATTTATTTCATTTATATCCCGCCTATCTGGTCAATTATGACCACTCTAGGCGGCTTACAACATACACTAAAAACAATAAACAAAAACATACACATAACATAACATAATTTTCCCAAAGATGGCAAGAAACAGAGTGTATTATAGTGAAAAAAGAAAGAAAAAAAATTAATAGGAGTTAACTGGAAAGGGGGAAGGCCTGCCTAAACATCCATGTTTTCAGTTGTTTCTTGAAAATACCCAGCGAGGGAGCTGCGCGAATCTCAGGAGGTAAGCTGTTCCAGAGGCGAGGAGCCACTGCCGAGAAGGCCCGGCTTCTTGTTTTTTCCTTCCGGGCCTCCCTCGGCGTCAGGCTCCTCAACCTCACCTCCTGACTCGCGCGAGTGACACGGGTAGAACTGGGTGGGAGTAAGCGTTCCGACAAGTATCGAGGCCCTAAACCGTTTAGGGCTTTAAAGGTAAGCATCAAAACTTTTTAAATTTCAGAATCTCCTGTTCTCAAGGAGACATGACGAAAGGACCATTGTGTAGATCAAAAACAGGCAACACATGCAGCTCCCCCCTCCCAGAGCATGTGACATTTATGCTAGCAGACTGCAATCCATGGCTGAGCTTAGAGCTAATGATGATGATGGTGATGATGATGTACCATCAAGTCACTTCTGACTTATGGCAACCCATTCTAGGATTTTCTAGATAGAGAGGACTCAGAGAAAACTCAGAAGTAGTTTACCGTTCCCTTTTTTGCGGTGTGCTCTGGGACTGTACAGCTTGCCCATAGCCATCACAGGCTGGCTTTACTTGAAGAAGGTACAGCAGAGAAACAAACTCCCAATCTCTGGCTCCACAGCAAGATACCATTGAGCTATTAAACCCTAATAATTACCATGGAAAACTCATATTTCGCTACATTTATTGCTTCAGGAAAGCCACTCGGGGATAGTGCAGGAGGATGATCCTTAGATCGGGTTACACAAGCCCCTAAATAAGGTTTCTGTGTACACAGATCTACTCAGCCATTATGGAGAAGCTGTGTGAATCTGTCTCTGCCTAGCTAGGAAGAACATGGAAGTAACATCACAGGAAGAAAATAAGAAGAAGAGCTTCCAGTTTGGACATCGACTGGGGGGGGGGGGGGAACAACAGAGAAAAATGTACTTGGGCTATCAACCTGCCTATTGCCCTCCGCCCACTGGTTTAGCCCTCACTGGTTAATACACGTGACAGAGCTCTCTTCCAATATTTCCAGCCATTCTCAGATCCTTGCTTCCATCACTGCTGAATTTGCCAATGGTGTGTGTGTGCATGGCCACATCACCACAAGCGTGCTCCTTCGGCAGCATGCACCTCCTCCCCTCTCTTTGAGGTAAAGGTGCCACCAATACCACTGTACAGTGGTGCCTCGCTAGACGATGTTAATCCGTTCCACGAGGATCGCTGTCTAGCGAAAACATCGTCTAGCGAAGCACGTTTTCCCATTGGAATGCATTGAAATCGCTTCAATGCGTTCCAAGGGAAAACGCAGTCGTCTTGCGAAATTTCCCATAGGGAAACCTCGTCTAGCGAGTGCGGGTCCCCATAGGAATGCACTGACAGCTGCACTGACAGCTTTTGACCACTAGTCGGCGCACTCCTATGGGGAAACCTCATCGTCTAGCGAAAATCGCCATAGGGAAACATCGTTTTGCGAAGCGCAGTAGCGCTCGCAAAAAGGCATCGTCTAGCGATTTCCTCGTCCTGCGAGGCAATCGTCTAGCGAGGCACCACTGTATCCTTGTTTTGGTGTGAAGTGGGTTGAGCACAGCCACTGCCAAGCTTCTTAGATGAGTAAGGAAGCATGATGTACAGCACTGTGACATTCACCTCCTTCACAAAGGAGAGAGAGGGAGAGAGAGAGAGAGAACGCAAGTACTGCTGTAACATGATGTTTGGGGTGGCACTATGTCCCTGGGTTGTAAAGAATACATTCTAGATTTTTTGTTCTCATCCATTTAGGATGTCTTGACCTGAGCCCAGCTCAATAAGGAATTCTCAGGTTCTACAGGAGGGGCTTTTTGTTGTTGTTGTTGTTTTGGCCAAGGTCTCTGTAATTTGCACAAAATGCCTTAATGCAAAACAAGCATACTTTCCCTTTTAAGAAGCATAGCATAGGGGAAAGGTTATAAACAACCCCTTTTATATTTGTCATCCTTCAAAGACCAGGAAATGAAGCCATTGTCATTTTGCACAATGTGCAGGATTAACATAGCTTTGCCTCCATTGTCTAAAACCCCATTCTCCGTATATTCTTCTCTTGCTGGGACTGCCACAAAATATCTCACCCAGTTGTAGAGCAAAGAGATTAATTCTGCCGTCCTTTGTCCTTGTGCGCAAAGGCAAAGAAGTAAGGATTTACATCCCCAGGGATGTGTACATACATTGTTGCCTATGAAGTATGCAGGGAACTGTGCCTTGGATATACAAAGGAAAATCAATACTGAAACACCAATCATAATGAGCAGCAATTTATAAAAATAGCAGTGTGTAAAAGCAACATTTTGTAAAACAACAGCTCTGTTCCCGTCTGAGATTGTGTTCCTCTTTGAAAATTTCATTGGGAAGAGGTCTATCAAAACCCTTACGAAGGTCATTCCATAACACCTCAACTTTTCCTCGGGCTGTGTTACCATATACTCCATTCAAGATGAGAATCCTTGCTCCTCTGAGTATCTCCAGCAAATGAAGCTTGGCATCTACTAGGAGCATATGGCAAGATGGCTCAGTGAGTTTGGTATCTGAGTCAGAAGCTGTAAGATCTATTCCCCACTACACTTTCATAAAATGATCGAATTGTAGAGTTGGAAGAGAAGGCAAGACCATTCTACTCCAACCAGCTGCCAGTGCATGAATCTACAACTGAGGCATCCCTGAGAGATCACCAACTAACCTTTGGTTAAAGATCTACAATGAAGGCAAACCCACCACCTTCCAAGGCAGTCTGTTCTATTCTCAAATAGCTGTTACAATCAGGACGTTCTACCCAATGTTTTCATACAATCGTGGAGTTAGAAGTGGACCTTTCCAACCTCATACCTATTTTTATTAATCCTGAAAGTGAGCACACCCAACAGATGCCTATCCAGCATCACCTGACGACCTCCAATGAGGGACGGCCCACCGTCCTTGCAATCAGTTCCAGTCAAACTGCTCTTGCCCCAAAGACATTCCTCCTAAAGAGGAATGCTTTCCTGTAACTTAAACCTATGAGAAATTTAGTCCTGCCCTCTCAACAGCAAAGAAAACATTATTCAAATATTAAAGAAGAGAAGAGTCAATAATGTTATATTTAAAATATTGTTGTTGTTTAGTCATGTCCGACTCTTCATGACCCCATGGACCAGAGCACGCCAGGCCCTCCTGTCTTCCACTGCCTCCCGGAGTTTGGTCAAATTCATGTTGGTAGCTTCGGTGACACTGTCCAACCATCTCGTCCTCTGTCGTCCCCTTCTTCTCTTGCCTTCACACTTTCCCAACATCAGGGTTTTTTCCAGGGAGTCTTCTCTTCTCATGAGATGGCCAAAGTATTGGAGCCTCAGCTTCAGGATCTGTCCTTCCAGTGAGCACTCAGGGTTGATTTCCTTCAGAATGGATAGGTTTGTTCTCCTTGCAGTCCAGGGGACTCTCAAGAGTCTCCTCCAGCACCACAGTTCAAAAGCATCAATTCTTCGGCGGTCAGCCTTCTTTATAGTCCAGCTCTCACTTCCATACATCGCTACAGGAAAAACCATAGCTTTGACTATGCGGACCTTTGTTGGCAAGGTGATGTCTCTGCTTTTTAAGATGTGTCTAGGTTTGTCATCGCTTTCTTCCCAAGAAGCAGGAGTCTTTTAATTTCGTGGCTGCTGTCACCATCTGCAGTGATCATGGAGCCCAAGAAAGTAAAATCTGTCACTGCCTCCATATCTTCCCCTTCTATTTGCCAGGAGGTGATGGGACCAGTGGCCATGATCTTAGTTTTTTTTTTATGTTGAGCTTCAGACCATTTTTTGCACTCTCCTCTTTCACCCTCATTAAGAGGTTCTTTAATTCCTCCTCACTTGCCATAGTTTGCTGTGGTCCACACAGTCAAAGGCTTTTGCTTAGTCAATGAAGCAGAAGTATATGTTTTTCTGGAACTCTCTAGCTTTCTCCATAATCCAGCGCATGTTAGCAATTTGGTCTCTATTATTTAAAATATTAGGTAAAAGCATTACAGATATAGAAACAGATATAGAAGCAACAAAATATAAACCATCCTGTTTATTGTTTCCGAGACAGTCAGTCACTAAGGATTTACTTTGGAATGCGTCTTACTGAAATTAGTGGAACTTATTTCTGAGTAAGCTTGCTTAGTATTGCCCTGTTAGATTCACAACAGTAAGATTACTACCTACTAGAGTCATAAATGTTACAATCTACGAGGAATCCAGCTTTTTGCAAGCCAATAACTGTGGAATTTTCAGTGACTATTCTCTGCCTTTGCCCTAAATCTGGTTGGTACCTATTAGAAAACCCACTGAATCAATAGGAACTTGATGAGTCAACTCATATGTAAGTTCCATGCATTTGGTGAGTCTAATCCAGTTAGTGCTTTGGTTTCTGGCTAAAGATTCCAAATGAGTTGTGCTTGTTATCCTTTTCATAATTTTTATTTATGAAGTATTCCACCTGTACACACACATTCTTTTATAGTTTAGAATCAGAATTTACCGCTAACATCTTCCATTGGTGGCTTTTCCCTTTCCAGTATACCTTGAGTTACTTCTTTGCTCCCCGGAACTGGTTGGTTTCACTGTACTACCATTTTGTCACAAAGTCAGCAATAGCAACATTTTTAAAAAGTATACTGACTAAATTTAAAACAAAACCAAAGACTAGAATATGCTAGAACAGAGAGACTTAGGAACAGCTCAGTCACTGAGAAATCCATAACCCTGAATCCCATGACAATGACTTGTTGTGCTCAAACTAAATAATGCACCAGATAGAAAAGCCCTCCAAACAAAATGCACAACACTCACACGCGAACATTTGATCTAAAAACATGCCAAAGAACTGTGGGAAGATTAAACTGGGAAGGGTGTTCAGGCAGTGCAGAGTGTAAACTTTTCTCCCCTTGTTTCATAACCAACAATACAGAAGATTCCAATTTTCCAGCCTGTGAATAAGGCTATGATGTAAATAGATTAATTTTTGCTCAGTACAGTAGAATTAAGCACCCTGAGACTGGGATCCAAAGACAGATCAATGGTGGACTCCTTACCTCCTCAACATCTCCTTGAAGCAGCTCCTTCTCAAATGGCAAAGGAGAAATCTCTTTAAGAAAAATAATTCAGTGTCATGACTTCTGGCCTAAGGATTCCTATCTAAATACAAATCACCCACTTCTAAAGTGAATTACAGTGACTTTCCTTATCAAAGAGCCTGCTCAAGAATGAAAATCCCAGGTCATTGGTTGCCCTTGTACCTGAATATTTGATGTTGGAATTGAGCACTTTTATTCATTCATTTATTGGTTTCATACCCACATCTGTCCACCAAACGTGCCACTCAGGATGGCTAATAATAATAATCATGATGGAAGCAAAGCATTAAAACAAATAAACTACAATACAATTCAAAGCAGAAGAATAAAAGACAGAGCCAGTATCCAGCTAGTTAAGCCATCTTTGATAGCAAACAGGATTATATAAGTAGAGAATGGACTACATTTTTTTAAAGGTTATTGCAGAACCTGGAAGCATGTAACAGCACTGCCGTCTCCCACGTGGCCATCAAACCTGCCTCCTGTGGTGGCAAGACAGAGAAAATGATTCTCCCCCACACCATGGCTGAAGGTATTTTCTACAAGGGGGTAGGCTTCTTAAAATCTGTTTTTTTATGTTAAACCTTGAGGCTTGATCCACTTTCTGTCCCCGGCTTCCACTTGTGCTGGCACATTGGGCTGGTGAAACAGATTTTTTACCCTCTTTCCTTCCTCTTGCAGCTGCCAAGACTTTCTCCTAGATTTCCTGATCCTGGAAACAGAGCAACATTTTCAGTAGGAGAGGAAGGCCACTTGAATCCTGGCTTCTGAGTTTCTTTGTACCTCATGCTAAAACCAGACCCTGCAAACTGATACAGAAGTTCATATAGGTTGAGGGCAAAGTATTTCTATTTGACAGCCCCTTTATTGTCATTATTTCATGGCTGGTACTGCTAGTTACAAAGTGGGATTTGACATCCCTGTGCTTTGATACAACTTGTCTCTTCAGCATACAGAAGCAGTATCGCTGCTGTCAGCATGAAGTTGGTGCCCAGCGATGCAAGGCTAGCATCTTAGCATGTGAAATATTTATTCAACTGCATGGAAGACTGGTGCCAAAAATGTGCTAATGTCTTAAAATTCTGGCGTCTCCCTTCAAAATGTCTGCCATTGATACACAACCACAATTGCTCTAATGCTCCACCATCACCCTCTTGGTCTATTGCCAGAACCAGATGGGACCTCCACAAAGGCAGAGGACCCTCTCATCAGCTCAGGCACCTATGTGGTTCAATACGAGTTATCTGGGAATGATGTCCCCCATGAGACTGTGAGCAACCCCACACACCACTTGCTTCCAGCCCTATTTCTAGATCCTTTTCAAGATCATCCAGCAGCAGAAGAGTGGGTTTAAGAAGAAGCTCAGAACCAAAGGAACATTGCACATCTTCCAGTAGAAGGCTTTCCATTACAGATGGGCACGATTCGGTGTTATGAGCCAGTTTGTATTAAGGCCGAACGTCCATTTTGGCATTTTACAACCTTGCCCCCTCCGGCAGATGCCCACTCGGAGGCAGCACCCCGGCTTCCCTGCCCCACCTCCTCCGGGCACTGCCTCTGAGTAGGCATCCACCAGAGGAGCAGGGCTGGAAAACACTGATCACCTGTTTGGCTGTAATATGAACCAGCACAAGCCACTATCAAGCTGCTCAGTTGGAGTTTAGCAGTTGCTGCTGCAACACTGGACCTGATCCTGCTGTCTCTGACTGCTTTATTGGACAGCTCCCTTCTGTTTTGAACCCTTTGGTCCTTAAACTGTTACACAACTCACTGGGAAGAGTGGACTGAGACTGTGTACAAGGGCAAAATATGTAACAAAGAAGTACATACAGCGGTCATCTCTCAAGTCTTTCCTTCCTGCTCTCCATCTCATCTCTTACATGACACCAGAAGGGATCTGAATTTCTCCATTCCTTCTCAAGTTAGAAAAGCAGTGACAACAAAACTGAAAAGAAATGAAGCTCTCTATTTTTTAAAAAAGAAAACGCTACCAAACCATGTCATTTCTGAAATGTTTGATCATTCTTGTTTGTACCAAAAGAAAATTTAAATGTTTTTATTTTGACATGTCTTGCTTAAAGCTCCATTGATGTTTTGGACACCTCAACAGAATCTCTTCTGATTTCTACTGGAAAGTAATTAAGAAATATCACTGTTTCTTTCCAAACAACAACAATTTTCTTGTCGGAACGTGGAATACCATATAGAATGCCGTTTCTTCAACGTGTTTACAACAGTGTGTCAATTTAAAGGGCAGAAGTTCCTGTTTATGTATATGTTCTGCACATAAGCACTAAGTACAATGGAGCCAGGGCTCATGGGATTTTTGGAGCAGCAGAGATGATGACATCATTTCCCCTCCCCACCAGGCTTTCTTGTTCCCTTTGAGCTTAGCTGCAAGCCTCTCAATAACTGGAAGTAAAATGGATTTTCTCAGAAACAGTATATTGTTGCACGCTATCTCTTTAGTAATGCAAAGGACTTAAGGGTGGTTTGATCTTGAATGGGCAACTTAGAGCTATTGCCTTTAGAAAATACCTGCTCCTTGTTTGTTGATATATACACCACTGCAGTGATCTGCATGTTTGGAACCTACTTTGGAGGTGTTTGTTATGAAGACTCTCATGATGGACCCTTGCACATCCAAATTGACCAGTACACCATTGCACATGGGCAAATGCCCCCAATTCTTCTGTATTCTAACTCACATGGATTACCTCCATGTGAATTACCTCCATGTGAATAGTAACTTTTCCTCTTCAGACTTGTTCTTCCTATCATGAAGAAAGTAACAGAGAGATGGGGCTAGTTGTTCCCCTCTATGTATTTTGAAGAAATTACATGCTATAATGCCTGAATAGGAGACTATGGCCAAGGTAGTTGAGATTCTGGAAGAGTTTGAAAAACAGAATCCCTTTGTGCAAGTATGTGAGCTCTTCTGATAATTTAATTTATGGTGGGTATTCATAAACAAACACACAGTCAGGCAAACAATCATTCACACATACAGAAAAACAAGTAGGAAGGCATCCACTGGGAATTGTCCATCTTTACCCCATTCAGCCCTCCCACAAGACAGCTGAGGAGACAAAAAATATATCCCACCCCTTAATAAGAATTTCTCCTACCTACTGCTGTTCTTCTCTATGCCTATGGAAGTGGGCAAACCTCTTCAGAGATGGGCAGTTGACTTGCTCATTCACATTCATTTTCTCAGTTTCTTTCTATTCCTTTGCCCCACCCTGAATCACAGTCACACGAACTGTTATAAGACTGAAAGTTCAGCCTCCATAAATCTTTGGTAAGGAGGCAGGCATGAGGGACCTGGGAAATAGCCTGAGACTTGGAGGGGGGTTCTGTCCAATCTGCTCTTTGAAGCATGAAACACATCAAAAATACCATATTTCAGATTGTGTACTCCTCTATTCTGTAGGATGGATCGAGACAAACATATGAGCCAGCAAACGTAAACTTTCCTCCAGCTTCCAAGGACAGCTTTCAACTCCTGAAAATGTTTCACAGATGACTGGAGGGGAGGGACCTTATGGAGCAGGGCAAGCTGTCATATGAGGGGGAAGGACCATCCAACTCACCCAGCCCAAAATCAGATGAAGGCAGGTTCCACAGAAGGCAAGCTGTGGATCCAATCTGATATATGAAGTTAAAGACCCACACTCACATATTCAAAAGGGGTGTCTTATATAAAATATGGATCACATCCATACTCAGAATGAAAGGTTGTGCACAGGCTCAAAAAACCTTCCTGCCTTTCTAGAGTGATTGCAACCCCAGTATCAGCTTCCACTACAAAGAAGTTGTGGTATATTACAAAGGCAACATATTAGGAAGAATGCTGGTGGGCTCATTCAGGACTATATATACTGGAAATGTGAATACCAGCACAACACAACACAACACAACACCCATTCTTAGAGAAGAGACAGAAAGTATTATTTCACAATGGAATATCTGATCCAAAAATGGAGAGATCATGATAAAATATAGTATATGCACCTTTAGGATTACAACTACCATTTGAAGTTCAAATGTCTGCTCAGGCCACAAATATTTGCAAGAAAACAGAAGAGCGAGAAAATGCAGAATGTCTGAAATCCAGCAGTAAATCACAACTAGAATAGATCCATTCAGTCAGTGGGGATAATAACTTCTCCACAAGTTCCAGTGATGCAGTAGGACTACTCTAGTTGTGACTTACTGCTGGATTTCAGCCCATATGTAGTAATCTCCAACAAGTTTTAGGATTGAGAAAGTAGAATATACATGTATGTATTTTACTGTATTTATAATGTTTATATGCTGCCTTTCCCCAAAAGGATCCAAGGCAACTTACAGTATTAAAAGAAACAAAGTTAAAAGCTAAATAATAAATTATTACAACATTAAAAGAAGCAACATTAAAAAAAGCTAAATAATAAATTATTACAACATTAAAAATTATCACAACAATACACTCACAACAAAAACACGCTGATCACCATAATCACCCAATCTCCTGAAAAGGACAAAAGCTGATCCCACAGCTATAAATACTCAACTATCCAACAAACTGCACCAGAGCACAGACAGAGTTCTGACTCCTGTCCTCTGAAGATGCCGGCCACAGAGACTGGTGAAACGTTAGGAAGAAAAACCTTAAGAACACGACCAAACAGCCCAGAAAACCCACAACAACCATCGGATCCTGGCCGTGAAAGCCTTCGAGAATACATTTTAAAAAGCGTTGAATAGATATATTAAAAGTCACAATAAGAGCAATATTAAAAACACAAGTGAAACATAGAATAAAATGCTCCCTTTCAAAAATCCCTTTGGTCAACCAATCCTTTAAAGGAAAGCCTGCCTGAAGAGAAAGGTCTTTGTCTGCTTGTGAAAGGACAGCAAAGTTGGCCCTGCTCTCTGGAGATGAAGGAAGCCATAGTCTAACAAAACATCTGGAAACAGCTATATTGGAAATGACTGACATATGGAGTAGATGTCAGAGGAAAGCTACCGGTCACAGAATTACTACTATTTTTTTCTTTTGCATTCAGCCGGTAATCCTAGTTTGAAGATCTCCTTAACAAAGGAGGACCATGAAGTTAAGGTCGTCACACATCAAAGTATGGGTTATCCATAGGGCTGATCACCTGCTCCATCTTCAGAAAATTAGTTCCACAAAGCTTTATTGCCCATCTGTTCCAAATCAGACAGGATTCTTTTTATCACTGAATAATCCTTTCCTCCAGCCTGTTCTGATTATTCCCTAGTTTTTCCTCAATTCAGTGAGAACACTGAGTACGTGGTGTAAGAGAGGATTCCTTTGTGGCATTCTTAATTCCTTTTCCTTCCAACCAATCTTTCTGCCATTCAGCAGCTTATCAAAGAAAAAAGTGCTATTACAATGCCTGCTATTTTCATGCAAGTTACTAATCTAATGGCAGGGGGAATTGGTGAAAATTTTCCACCTTTGAAACAGTAACGACTCCCCTTGCACCAAAGTCCCACAGAAAGGGGAACAATGCTTGCAAAATGTCATTAATTCTGTCAGACCCCCACAGCCAAGATGTTATAGGCAGTTTAAAATTTAAAATAGTCTCACACCAATACACCTCCATCCATTTCCTTGAGGTTTAGCAGACTTTTCCCTTCAAAAAGAGTCATCTGTTTCTTACATTTATACCTTGCTTTCCCTTAAAGCTGGCTGGATAGCTCAGTAGTTTGGTATCTGGCTGTGGAGCCAGAGGTTGTGAGTTCGATTATCTACTGTGCCTCCTGAGAATAGAGCCAGCCTGTGTGGTCTTGGGCAAGCTGCACAGCCCCAGGATGCCCACAAACAAAAGAATGGTACTGAGTATCTAGGGAACCCTGAAAAGGGTCACCCTAAGTCAGAATTGACTTGACAGCACATTATTGCTATTCCCCTAAAAAATTAGTGCTTGACGTGACTTACAAATAACTTGAAAGAATACAAAAAAGTAAAACCAGATTTAACCATAAAACTAAGTAAACCAATCCAAACATTACAAAACCTGAAAGGAAGTAAACACATGAAAATCGTTAAAATAAACAAAAGATACCGCTAGGAACAACACAGCTGGGCAGGATACACATCATATGCCAGTGTAAAAAGTTGTGTTGCTGTGTAGTAGGCCTACAAATTGCACTGCATGTTGTTAAAATGTTTCAATCTTTTCTGGATTTCTAAAAATGTTTTGACCTTTTCTGGATTTCTAAAGCATAGCCAAGGTATCCTGAAGTTCCAGATCCCCAACTGTTTCAATAACCTCCAAATCAGCCCAGTTCATACCACAATGTCTTTCAAATCACCACAACTGGGGCTGAATGGAATTTTGTGGTCAGTCGTACTGAGCAGACCTAGAAAAGGTACATGTGGAAACAATAATGTCTGGGTTCCCCCCAGCCACGATGTCTGGTGGCCTTGCTGGCATATGAATTCTGGAAGTTATTGTTAAAATTAATATTTCCAAGTTCTGCTTGGGATATGGAGAGAAGACAGAATCATCCATTGGAGGCATCCCTGTTTCAGGTGTTGAGCCGGATGCAACTCTGTGCTTGACAACCCAGTGAAAATGGAAGTCAAATATACCGATGAAAAGTTCAGATACATTCTGGATTATGCTAAAAGGAGGCTCGTTTAATGAATCCCCTGCCTAGGAAGGTATCACTAAGAACGATGTATCTGAATGAAGGGTCTGACATACACAAAGGTTGGAGCTGTGCTTGGGGTTGACATAATTTTCACAATATTCCATATTTTGATTGATCAATCCATTTGTTTACCTCTGCTCTGCCCTCCAATGCCCAAGATTATAAATAGGGGACCAGCAAACCAGCCAAAATAAATGCAGCAGGATGCAGAGGCTAAGTCAGAATTTAGAGAATTAGAGAATTTATAGCATATAAAAATCCACTGTCTCATTCTTCTCATAAAAATTATAAAAGGAACAGACTGTGACATAAAAAATCAATCTAGTCTCATGAAAAAGACCATTCATTAGTACAAGAGAAAAATATATCCTTCACTCCCACTCATTAAAACTGGACGGTGATCAGTGAAGCTTATGTGTGCTAGAGCTGAGGCAGGGAGGAGGGAGAGAGGGAGAATGATGAACCAGAAATAATTGTAATTCTTGTTTGGTGAAATGCTCTGACTCCTGTCTTCCACAGAAACATGACTGGAATTTTTGAGGGAACACTGGGAGTCAAGGCGACAGGTCTAAGCACACTTCAGATAGTGTGCTTAGGACCGTTGCATCAGCAATATAGTTTCTGTCCATAAAGAAAAACTAACTAAAGAGAAAAAGCAACTGTTGTATAGTCCAGATAAAGACCACGAGGTATTTTGTTCTTGAGTTCAAAAGTCCCACAAATCCAAAAGTTCTCTCCTTCTTCTAATATTCCTTGACTGAACAGTTGGTCTGCAGGAAATATTCCCAAGTTGAAGAAGTTGTGTCCCTTAAGAAAAATGTGGGTGCATGGAGTGACGAGGTATGCTTGGGCTAAAAGGTTGTAGATTATTCAGGCGTTAAGAATCTTTGCATAGCCACTTCAGGTAGAGCAGTGCACTTCCCGGGGGGAGGGGGGGATGATTGGCAAATCTGAAGTGGAAATCCTCCACTTCCCATGGATGCTCACCATGTGGAGACCCCTCAAGATGGTGGAGAACCCCCAAGATGGTGGAAGATCTCTGCTAGAAACTAGAAGTGGAACAGACTAGGGATAGAGTGCATCTCTTAACATGCAGTGAGTAAACCAAGATTCATAACACTTGAAAAGTTATTGTCTTCCAAAATGCTTTGAAACAATTTGCTTTACAACCATATGAATCTCATGCAAGTGAATGCAGATTGCTTGGCAGCTATGTATTAGCTTGTCCTGTATCCATACAAATCTACTCTTCACAAGCAGAAATAAAGATGTAAACCTGAGTCTGACCTGTACTAAGAGTAGGTAAGTGTGAAATATTTTTAAACCTTCCCCCAAATTTTCTCCAGCTCCAACTGCTTTGGCAGTTTTTTATCCCTGAGATCTTTTCCTTCCATTTCAAGATCTGTGAGTTCTCAACATAAACTGCAGCTTGAATTCTCGCTAAAATTCCATCATGCTATAACAGGAACTGCTATTAGGGGAACTGAAAGCCTATTCTTGTCCAAGCCTCTTTGATTCATTAAGTCATGGGAAACCACTGGCAGAGGACAGGGTGAAGATTTAAGAATGTGCTTTATCACTGCAGATACCATTCAGCAAGACTAAACTTTTTGCACTTCATTTGACTATATGGACATTTGTCGCCCTGTTTGGTCTGCTGTGGGGATGGCCTGGTACATTTCTTTTACCAGCGACCAGATGACATAAGTATCAGCACAAACCAGCCTGTCTCCAGAATGTTCCTACCCGCACATTTCTTGGTTCCTGTCAGGGACTACTCTTGTTTAAGTGCGGTAGAATTTTGCTTCATTTCCAGTACTTGTGATCTCTGCAATTGAACCAAAGTGGAACTTTCTGCTTTAAACTTGCCTTTTGCTTTCCATTTCCCAATATTGATAAGTGGCTTAAGAAGACACTTCACGATATTGGGAAATAAAAAACTTCCTCTGCTCCTCCATGGAGGAACAGAGGAAGGAACCAAATGTGCGTGGTTTTTTTTTAAAAAGGTTACTAGGATAGTGTTAGTGTGCTGTAACTTTTTTTGGGGGGGGGGAATTGAATGATTTCTCCCAGAAAGTGAAGGGGACAGAAGGGGACAAGGAAGGTGTTGTTCTTTTTTAATTTTCTTTAGGGAGCTGGGCTAAATAAAGTTGCTTGAGTTGTACATGTCGTATAGACAAATGGCATACTGGATCTCTACATGACCTTAAGCAACCCTATTTAGCCCACTCCAGCTGAGTTATCTAGCCAAGCCCTCATTCTCTTTTAACCCCTGCTTTACAGCACATAATTATGCCAACAGAGTTTTGTTTGGCCGACGTTTGTTGAAACTAGTTGACATTGATTGTAATATACACTAAGCCATAAACCTCCTTCATAAAACTTTAAGCTATGATTTAGTTCAAAGAATGATCCAAAATGACCATCATTTGGCAGCCTGCATTGTCATTACTTGACGTTCACAGATGAAAAACAATGCTGGTGTTAAGGACATTATTTTCAAGGAAAGAGGAAAAGGGTGGGCTAGAATCTGCCTCTGACAAAAGTATTCCTCTGTAGGGAAACTGTAGGTTTTCTCATGTCCACAGATTTCTATATTAGAGCTTGGGAACGTTACTTTTTTTAAACTGCAACTCCCGGATTCTCCAATTCCATACTTCCTGGAAAGGAAAACTGGTTTAAAACCTTTGATGCAAACATGGAGTATTCTTTAAAAGCGAGTCTGGTAAAGCAGATATATTCAGAGAATATAACGGTTAGTCTTTCAGATACCACAATGTTTTTTGGATTTGTTTTGTTTTTTCTCCCTCTTTTGTCTCGATATCCTTGCACAGGCTAACACAACTAAAACTTTAAAAAGTGGATGTCCAAAAGGAATCGAGGGTACTAACTGAACTGCTGGATAGCTCAGTGGCTTCAGCATCTGGCTGCGGAGCTAGAAGTCGGGGGGTTTGATTCCCTGCTGTGCCTCCTTGACAGGGGCCGGGCTCAATAATCCATAGGGTCCCTTCCAGCTCTGCAATTCTAAGATGATGACAATGATGATGATGAATTTATCTTGCCCTTGGGGCCAAGGGGGAATTCTCAAAATTCTGGAGAGATGGTAGGTTGCAATGGGGATTGTATACCAGTGTTGGAAGTAGGCTTCTTGTTAACAGTTACTACTAAACTTGTGAGTCAGTGTGATACATGTTGGATGTGCACTCAGGAGACATGGATTCAAATTCCTGCTCAGCCATAGAAATGCCCTGATTTACCACTGGCACCAGTAAACTCCTTGAACATTTCAAGCACTTGAAAACACCTGTTAAGGTCACCATAAGTCGGAAGTCGGAAGTGACTTGACAGCACATAATAACAATATGTTTACCAGTGAAGGTCGCATGTCATATATGAAGCATTTTTCCTGATGAGGCGCTGGATTGACCAATTCAAAATTCATCTTGAGCAGCTTGATTAAAATAATGACTCAGCAATGAGCAAGTCATTTATGAATTTCAGAGCACCCTTTCCGTGTGTATCATGGGGTTTTGATGAATTTAAGTAGGAAACGCAAAAAATGGTCTGATGCCCAACATCAAAAAAACTAAGCTATGGTTTTTCCAGTAGTCATGTATGGAAGTGAGAGCTGGACCATAAAGAAGGCTGACCGCCGAAGAATTGATGCTTTTGAATTGTGGTGCTGGAGGAGACTCTTGAGAGTCCCCTGGACTGCAAGGAGAACAAACCTATCCATTCTAAAGGAAATCAACCCTGAGTGCTCACTGGACAGATCCTGAAGCTGAGGCTCCAATACTTTGGCCATCTCATGAGAAGAGAAGATTCCCTGGAAAAGACCCTGATGTTGGGAAAGTGTGAAGGCAAGAGGAGAAGGGGACGACAGAGGACGAGATGGTTGGACAGTGTCATCGAAGCTACCAACATGAATTTGATCAAAGTCCAGGAGGCAGTTGAAGACAGGAGGGCCTGGTGTACTCTGGTCCATGGGGTCACGAAGAGTCGGACACGACTTAACAACTAAGCAACAACAACAACAAGACTAGGAAATGAATAATCAAGTGCAAACAATAATCATGCCCAGTTGATACTGCACTTCTGCTTAATCAGGTTTCCAGGGCAAAATGGAAATGTTGCCATAAAGGTGTGTTAGGAAGGCAACTGGGCACCCTATAGATCAGAGGAATAAACCCAGCCTCAATTCTCGATGAGAGCCCACAAGATGGAATTGCTCCGAAAGGGTTTCAAATTATCCTTTCTGGAGTACGTATATATTGTTTATCATGTTGCACTGAACAGATGCAGTTCATTTCAGAGAAGACATCTGGTGCTGTCAGAATATGTAACTGGTGCTGATTTGCAATGTGAGCTGAATATTCGGCTGTTATTTATGAGAGATGATAGCCCTTACTTATAGCCTAGTTGGCTCTATCATTGCAAAGCATATGTAATCCAGGAATTTTGCAGCTCTCTGTGCACTTGGAATAGAAAATGAATGAAAGGAAAGAAACAAAGTTTTTTTCCCCTCCAAGGAGACATTTGAGTTTTAAATGACATAAACTCAACAGGAACAAGCAGTCATGGGCACGTTCGTGCAACTTATTCAGGGGGGTTACAGGCCTTACTCCTGTTCTGTTGGTGCACTCATTAAATGACTAATTTTTATCCACAAGGAGAATTATACTCAGCCAAGTGAGGATACACTGCTCCGCTTTCTAGAGAAGAAACAGGATTCCTTCCTAGCAGAAACAATGAGTCTAGGAACAATGGCGTGTTCTCCCACTCAGTTTGTTTACCTCTCACTTTATTTGTTTGTTTGTTTATATCCCCACCTTTCTCCCCAAACTGGGAATCAAGGTGTCTCATAAGAAGATTGACAAGCAGGTGCATATTTAAAAGGTAATATTAAAACTAGAGGTGGGCATGACCCAGAAAAATGGTGGTTCGTGATGGTTTGTGGTTAGCCACGAACCACAAATCACTGTAAACCAACCAGAAAACTGAACCAGTTTGTGATTCATTTTTTTGTTTGTTTTGTTTTGGTTTGGTTCATGCCCAGTGGAGGGGGCTACCTGCTTCTGCTGCACCGCCATCTGGTCAACTGGAAGGGAAGCCGGCCCGCTGTATCTGACGATGGCAGCACTGGTAGAGGCAGCAAAGGTGGCAGCAGCAGGACCAGGCAGAGAGGCAATGGGGTCAGGGGGAAGGAGGCTGGTGGGCATCCATTTTGATGAAGCAAAATGAAGCGCCAAAAGGAAAAAAAGTTTGACACTTCATTTTGCTTCCTCAGAACAGGATCCCCAAACTGGGTCGCCAACTGAACCATGAACCAGCCTGATTTGTCTGTTTTTCTTGTTCATAGTTCGGTTCATGCCCATCTCTAATTAAAACACAAATTTAAAATTATAGCTTAAATCCAATGTAATTATGGTGGATGGAAAAACCTCAGTGGTGCAGTGATCATGGATTATAATGCTGTGCCAATGTACATGTGCAGTTGTGACTTCCATTTTGCAACCAGGGGAGGCAAGAATGCTTTGCCTCAATGAGATATTGGATAACTTCCTGTTAAAGCTCAGAAAATGCATGGCAGTTACTCAGGTGTAATTCCACAGTTGGAGACAAAGCCCTTCACACTAAAACATAACTGAATGAAAAGCCATTTTAAAATGTACCAACGAAAAGGAAAACACACCCAACCACCTGTTGAAAGCCCTTCCCTCAGCAGTTTAGCAATTGTCAGACCCTCCCTCATGGAAAGATCTTTTTCTTCTGGTAGAAATTTAAGGGGGGAGAGCAAGCCCAATCTCATGGAAGGGTGGTCACCACCCTGAGACCAGCTACAGAGAAGGCTCTGGGAAAACAAGGTCCCACTGCAGAATTTTCTCCAAATGTTGACCGCCTTTTTTTGTGGTGACTGCCATTTTTGCCCTCCCATCACCAAAATGCAAATGATGCCTTAGAATAGCTCATGGGAGCTGAGAGATTCAGTCCAAAAAAGTAATTTTTGACAGGTTTTTAATTGTCACATAGTTATCTTGATGAAATAACCTGGGCTTTCATTTCTAGGATTGTGTGTAGCTTCTTATGCTATCTGCCTTTTCTATCATTACGTAACAAAGTAAATCAGAAGAACTAATGTACGATACATGCCTTTCAAACATGTATTTTTGTTAGATGCCAATGTTTATGCGGTTGCTTGTGTTCAATACTATTGACTTTGAATTTTAGCAGTGACCTTTCTGAGGCCAGATATGGCAAAGTTATTGTCATTTCTCATTGAAATGTGTGTCAAAATATGCTCCTGAAAAGGCCTGGAAAAGAAAGCAGGGTCTTTTATTGTAAAGAGAAAAGAGCAGAATACAATGTTGCTGACCTTTCTTTGGGCTTAATAAGATATTTGCAGAGCGGGATGAGATTTCTGCTGCTGGCTCTAATCATGACAAAGAGTGGCTGTTGGCTGTCTGTTTGCTTTGTTGTTTGGGTCACGGCGATGCACCTTCTCTCATTTTTTGAGGGATGGAGTTTGCTTTTAGCAGCTACACAGATATACGTGCAGGGTGTGTTTGGTATATGATGGTGTGGTTTAATGTGACGTGACAAATCAGACAGGCAGCATCTGTCCAGGGTTTAAGGCCCTTCTGGTATTCCCTGGTGGTCTCCCATCCATCCGCTAACCAGGCTCAAGCATGTATAGCTCCTGAGCTCAGAAAACATTGTGTGTGTTCAGGCTTGTATGGTGAAGCATTAGGTAGAGTGAGGCAGCTGCCTCTGGAAAATGATTTTGAGTCTCACTAATAGGCAGCAAGTAGCCCATTATTCTATTCATCACCTTTGTGTCTTTCATGCCAGGGAAGAGAAGATGTTCTCGCAGGTTTTTATGTTCCTGATGTCAAAATATTTTTTCCAAAAGGTCTTAGAAGCTATTTTGTTGTTGTTTAGTCGTTAAGTCATGTCCGACTCTTCATGACCCCATGGACCAGAGCACGCCAGGCCCTCCTGTCTTCCACTGCCTCCCGGAGTTTGGTCAAATTCATGTTGGTAGCTTCGGTGACACTGTCCAACCATCTCGTCCTCTGTCATCCCCTTCTCCTCTTGCCTTCACACTTTCCCAACATTAGGGGCTTTTCCAGGGAATCTTCTCTTTTCATGAGATGGCCAAAGTATTGGAGCCTCAGCTTCAGGATCTGTCCTTCCAGTGAGCACTCAGGGTTGATTTCCTTTAGAATGGATAGGTTTGTTCTCTTTCCAGTCCAGGGGACAAGATGGTTGGACAGTGTCACCGAAGTTACCAAGATGAATTTGACCCAACTCCGGGAGGCAGTGGAAGACAGGAGGGCCTGGCGTGCTCTGGTCCATGGGGTCACGAAGAGTTGGACACGACTTAACGACTAAACAACAACAACAAAATCTGTTCTTCACTTCCACTGTGTATTCATAAGGGATTTGGTTTAGATTATACCTGACTAGCCCAGTGGTTTTTCCTACTTTCTTCAGTTTAAGCTTGAATTTTGCTATGAGAAGCTGATGATCAGAGCCACAATCAGCTCCAGGTCTTGCTTTTGCTGACTGTATAGAGCTTCTCCATCTTTGGCTGCAGAGAACATAATCAATCTGATTTCGGTATTGCCCATCTGGTGATGTCCATGTGTAGAGTCACCTCCTGTGTTGTTGGAAAAGAGTGTTTGTGATGACCAGCTTGTTCTCTTGACAAAACTCTATTAGCCTTTGCCCTGCTTTGTTTTGAACTCCAAGGCCAAACTTACCTGTTGCTCCTTTTATCTCTTGACTCCCTACTTTAGCATTCCAGTCCCCTATAATGACAAGAACATCTTTCTTTGGTGTCAGTTCTAGAAGGTGTTGTAAGTCTTCATAGAATTGGTCAATTTCAGCCTCTTCAGCATCGGTGGTTGGTGCATAAACTTGGATTACTGTGATGTTGAAAGGTCTGCCTTGGATTCGTATTGAAATCATTCTATCATTTTTGAGATTATATCCCAGTACAGCTTTTCCCACTCTTTTGTTGACTATGAGAGCTACTCCATTTCTTCTACGGGATTCTTGCCCACAATAGTAGATATGGTAATCGTCTGAATTGAATTCGCCCATTCCCATCCATTTTAGTTCACTGACACCCAGGATGTCAATGTTTATTCTTGCCATCTCCTGTTTGACCACATCCAGCTTACCAAGGTTCATAGATCTTACGTTCCAGGTTCCTATGCAGTATTTTTCTTTGCAGTATTGGACTTTCCTTTCACTTCCAGGCGTGTCTGCAGCTGAGCCTCCTTTCGGTTTTGGCCCAACCACTTCATTAGCTCTGGAGCTACTTGTACTTGTCCTCCGCTCTTCCTCAGTAGCATGTTGGACGCCTTCCGACCTGAGGGGCTCATCTTCCAGCGTCATATCTTTTAGCCTTTTGTTTCTGTTCATGGAGTTTTCTTGGCAAAGATACTGGAGTGGCTTGCCAGTTCCTGCTCCAGGTGGATCGCGTTTAGTCAGAGCTCTCCACTATGACCTATCCGTCTTGGGTGTCCCTGCACGGCATAGCCCATAGCTTCTCTGAATTACTCAAGCCCCTTCGCCACAACAAGGCAGCAATCCATGAAGGGGCTTAGAAGCTATAGAACACTACTAAATTGACTTGAGATCTAGGATTATGAGTAGACTTATCTCACAGCATGAGTATAACTCCTGCTTGAGGAATCCAATATTTATTAATTCTAGTGCAAACACTAACTTGATACCCACCTCCTGCACTCATGTATGGACTGGAACTCAGTTCCGTACTGTCTTAACTTTTCACATTTCCCAAATATTCCAATACATTCTCAACCTGAACTATATTATTTTTGTGATTAACATCGTTCACAAAGACACATTTTAAAAGAAAATACATTTTAAAACACATATTTAAATGTACGATTCTGTGATTATTTTTTTTTAAGAAACCATGGATTAATGTGAAAAGATGACAGACATCTGGGTGAACTCCCATGGAATCAATATGGAACTGGAATGGATTGCTTGTCTTGTGCTGAAGAACCTGTTAGTACGAAGGGATTCAGAACAGCCTACTAAAGACGGTTTTATCTACTCATAAAGTGAAAACAGAGCTGGTCCTACCATTAGGCAGAGTGAAACAACCACTTCATGCAGCAGATGCTCCTCCATCTGTTCCTCTCAAACCTCTGCCTTTGCTGACCCTCTCAAACGTCTCACACTGACAATTGAAGGATTTTTTTAAATCTAGCTAGTAAAGAACCAGCAGATGATAGAGGCTTTTGAACATCCACACTGCTATTCAATAACTTGAAAGACTGTGTCTGGCTGTGTGGCGAGCACAAAAGAGGCATGCTATGAACTTGATCAGTACTGCTTCTGATGGTCTATGAAACAGGCATAAATACAGTACAATATCTGTACTGCCCATCCTTCTTCTGTGGATGTATGAGGACCAGGTTGACTATGTGACAGACAAAGGCAGCAGTCTTTAGTATACTACTTTTGGACCACAGCAACTTGACTATTTTCAATGTTCCGCCAGTAAAATCGGGACGAAAGTAGATCATGTAGCCGTTTCCCCAAAACCTAAGGATACGGGCTTAAAGCACAGTCTGCCTATCCCAGGTACATTAAGGATCAGATCTAAGACACCCAGTGCATCTATAGCAAGCAGCCACAAGCTGATTCCATCATAAGCAACTGTAGTAAGTACACTCAGCCAACAAGACTGTGTAGCTCTCTAGCTATTTAAAAGTGATATATTTCTTAGTTTGCCTGTAAATCACCTGTAACAAGGTTTATGGCAGTCACACCATTCATATGCAATAATTGATATGATTATCATTCTAGAAGCCATAACTACATTGGAAAGAACTGGTAAATTAAGTAAATTAGATGTTAAAAGCCAAAGGTCATGCTGTGAATTAGAGATAGATTCCCGAGAGTAAAACAGCATCTAATGCAGCGCAAGATTGACCTCTAGTGGCTATAGCGAAACACTGCATGCAGCTTTCCAGTCTCTTTGCAAAAGACTTCCTGCTGTTCAAGAAGAAATAAAGCCATCATTAATATACAGCTAAAACACACTCCAGAGGGTAGGGGCAGTGCAGGAAAGAGAGATGTTAAAAGAGATGCAAAGAGTGTCTGTGCAGAATAAAAACAACATCAAAGGGCAGGTTTCAAACCCTAGGCAATATCTTTACTGGTAGAAACCAAAGGTTGAGAGCACTTCGAAAACGTATTTGTCTGCATTCTGTTCAGGCATTGCTGAATTCGCTTACTGGTTCCATGCACTTGAAAATAATAATCCCCCTTTGTATGTTGTACTATAAAGGGTTTTCAAAAAGAAACCCCTTATTTCTGAATAAATCAGTCCAGCTCACCGATTTCAAGGACAACAGCAGAAATCTGCCCATCCCTTACTGCAGCTCCAGAATACCTCCTTTCCGTCCCCCACATAAGAATATTCTGTGTCTTCAATGGTGACGGAACAGACCACCTTATCGAGAGGGAGAGTTCGAAGCAGACAACTGGCCTAAAGCTGTAATCAGGGTGCATATGCAAAATGAATATGTCCCCCTCGAACACTTGAGGACATTTTGCTGACCACAGCTGAGCAGCAAATGGCACCTGATAGGCACCCCATTAAGGTGCAGAGTATGAAAGCCAGCCACAGCATTTTGATGCCAGAAGCTGAAAATCTCTTGAGTAATGTATCCACGTTCTGGCAGCAAAAATACATTATCGACAAGTAACACTTGGTTCCCCTTCACGGATTGCTGCCTTGTCGTGGCGAAGGGGCTTGAGTAATTCAGAGAAGCTATGGGCTCTGCCGTGCAGGGACACCCAAGACGGACAGGTCATAGTGGAGAGTTCTGGCTAAACGCGATCCACCTGGAGCAGGAACTGGCAAACCACTCCAGTATCTTTGCCAAGAAAACTCCATGGACAGAAACAAAAGGCTAAAAGATATGACGCTGGAAGATGAGCCCTTCAGGTCAGAAGGCGTCCAACATGCTACAGAGGAAGAGCGGAGGACAAGTATAAGTAGCTCCAGAGCTAATGAAGTGGTTGGGCCAAAGCCAAAAGGACGCTCAGCTGCGGACGCACCTGGAAGTGAAAGGAAAGTCCAATACTGCAAAGAAAAATACTGCATAGGAACCTGGAATGTAAGATCTATGAACCTGGGTAAGCTGGATGTGGTCAAACAGGAGATGGCAAGACAATTATCATATCTACTATTGTGGGCAAGAATCCCGTAGAAGAAATTGAGTAGCCCTCCTAGTCAACAAAAGAGTGGGAAAAGCTGTACTGGGATATAATCTCAAAAATGATAGAATGATTTCAGTACGAATCCAAGGCAGACCTTTCAACATCACAGTAATCCAGGTTTATGCACCAACCACCGATGCTGAAGAGGCTGAAATTGACCAATTCTGTGAAGACTTACAATACCTTCTAGAACTGACACCAAAGAAAGATGTTCTTGGGAAGAAAGCGATGACAAACCTAGACAGCATCTTAAAAAGCAGACATCACCTTGCCGACAAAGGTCCGCATAGTCAAAGCTATGGTTTTTCCTGTAGCAATATATGGAAGTGAGAGCTGGACCATAAAGAAGGCTGACCGCCGAAGAATTGATGCTTTTGAATTGTGGTGCTGGAGGAGACTCTTGAGAGTCCCCTGGACTGCAAGGAGATCAGACCTATCCATTCTGAAGGAAATCAACCCTGAGTGCTCACTGGAAAGACAGATCCTGAAGCTGAGGCTCCAATACTTTGGCCATCTCATGAGAAGAGAAGACTCCCTGGAAAAGACCCTGATGTTGGGAAAGTGTGAAGGCAAGAGGAGAAGGGGACGACAGAGGATGAGATGGTTGGACAGTGTCATCAAAGCTACCAACATGAATTTGACCCAACTCCGGGAGGCAGTGGGAGACAGGAGGGCCTGGCGTGTTCTGGTCCATAGGGTCACGAAGAGTCAGACACGACTTAACGACTAAACAACAACAACACTTGGTTGCCCTTTCATGACACACAAAAACTACTGCCTGAAGTGGCTGCTTCCTTCTCCCTTGCTTCTAAATAAACATGCCAGCAATTGGGCTGTGAATCTGAGGCCTGTTTTCCATCCTTTCTCAGCTTCACCAGGCGATGGGCCGTGATGAAGGTGGCAGCATTGCTTATTTCCTTGGCAGTAAATTAGAGATGAGAACAAGCTATGAATCCAGGTTCTTCCATCACAAATTAGTCATAAATTTGAAACAGAATGGAAGCCCCTGCATTGCATGGATTCCCTTCCCTTTTCTCAGGTGTGGGAGACTATTCAAGTAAGAGAAGCAGTCCCTAATGTCTGCCTGGAGACATACCTGCTCATCTTAATGCATGCATCACAGTATGCACAAACGCACATGCTTTCTCATCTACACAAGTCTGCGGCTTGACTTGATATGAATCGAATCTGTGGTGCCCTTTCCCCATCGATCTAGAATCACTCACTTCATATTACTATAGTTGTCGTCATCATCATCTTAGAATTGCAGAGCTGTAAGGGACCCTATAGATCATCAAGTCCAGCCCTTGTCCAGGAGGCCCACTGGAGAATCGAACTCCCAACCTTTGGCTCCGGAGCCAGAGACCTAGGCCACTGAGCTATCATTTTGCTATCCACAAGCAAAGATGTATTTCTGGTTATGGTTCCTCTCATTTCCAAACTTGCATTGACCAATTACATCCTGCAACTGAAGCTTCTTCCCTAGTTACTCCCCACTCCAGATCATAGCAGCTACAATTTGGAAATGTCTTTGCAATCCTTTCCTGCACAGATTTGCTCCACTCAGCATCGGAATGTTGATGCTAGGACAGGCAAAAGCCATCTGAGTTTTATCACTACAGTGTCCTCCCATTCTGAAACAACCACCAGAGACAGGGCCTTCTCCATGATCGTGTCTTGTTTTCTGAAACTACCATTTCATGTTCATCCTGCTGCTACCTACCCTGATGTTTCTTATGTGCTGGGTAAAATGTTTATGATATGATTTTACATTATGAATCTATGGCAACATTCATAGGGTTCTCATGTGTTCTTCCATCCAAGCAGTGACCAGCCCTATTCTTGCCTAGCTTCCGCAAGGTAGGTGCATTATTGTTTTGTAGTTTGCCTAATCATATATACTCTTTATGATATAAACTGATAATGGGTTGACTGATTTCAACACTCTTAAAAAAACTCTGCAGTGATTTTGTGTTTCATTGTGTGTTGCTCTTGATTGCTTGGTTTATATTCCCACTGGGAGAAGAGCCAGCTTGTGTAGTCATTGGCAAGCTGCACAGTCCCTCCAGAAGAAGGGAATGGTAAACCACTTCTGAGTACTCTCTGCCTGAAAAACCCTGGAAACAGTCACCGTAAGTCAAAATCGACTTGACAGCACAAGATTATTATTCATTATTATGGCAAATTTATTATAAGTCAGATTGAGAAAGCTGGGTGGAAGGGAAGATAGACGTATTGACCAGTATCCTATACAGCTTCCGAAGAGTAGGAAATCTCAATGGCATGGTAATGTGGAATCACATCACTTGTGCAAGTGCTGCCATGGGCACAACTGGAAGGTAGATTTTCTTCGCAGAAGGATATTAGCCACTGTAAACAAGTGAGTAACTAAATAAATATTCAGAAATATGTAGGAATAAGGGATTTGTAGGAAATGGGTGAATTCAAGAGAAAGCACTCTGAAATATAAAAAGTACTCTGAAACGTAAGCATTATGTATATTTCAGAGTATTGAATAGTCTCAGGAAGGTCGGCTGTTTGACTTTTCTGTAAAATAAGATGGAACAAAAAAGTGCTACTGTGGATTATCCCTTTACCCCAATGCAAGAGAGGGAAGGAGGGGAGTAGGGGCTCACACTGGAATTAATTTATCAGGCCCAAATCATTAAGTGAAAATATATCATCTTTATTAGGTTCTTGGGTGAGCCACAAAGGCTCATTCGTCTTAAGTGTATCAACTTCCTAGCTCCACTGTCAGATAGAATAATGACAGACATTATAGAGAACACAACCTGTCAAGAAGCAATGGATTTGCTCATAAGTCAGACTGTATAAATATACACATCCTTACTTTTACTAGGGTGGAGGAAATGCTAAGGGAGTAACGTGAAGTCTCTTTCTTTCTGGACCCAGAGAGAGAGAGGCATGCCATGATCCATATATAGTGTTTGACAATGAAATATGGCTTCCCTGTAAACAAAGTGTGTGTTGTGTGTGTGTGTGTGTGTGTGTGTGTGTGTGTGTGTGTGTGAGAGAGAGAGAGAGAGAGAGAGAGAGAGAGAGAGAGAGAGCAGCTGAATGGCTAAATTACAAATTTAAGGGCAGGGTTTACAAGTTTGAGTGGCATATGTCACTTAATTCTTGAGATTCTAGAGCCCAGCTTTAATATGCCAAATAACCTTAGCTAGATTTAGGAAATCTTGAATTATTATCTACACCGGGTACACTGTGGATTTGAACTGAGTTTAGGATCATGAAATTCTGTTGGCGTTGTACAAAGACTTCTCCTCACCCTACATCTGTAAATGTGCTTATCTCTTCTAGGATGTTATCGTTATCTCAGAAACCACTGATTCCAAAACCACAGTCCTCAATGTTTATACCTTTTGCATTCCTATTTCCTTTTATCTCTCCATGTCTCCCTCCCACCCCTGCTCAATACTTTGTAAAAAATATCTGCCTAGTCATTCAGCTGCTCTGTCTCTTGCACTCTACTTTGTTCACGATCCAGCTCGGTGAGCATGTTGCTAAGACTTTACATCACTCAGTCACCAGTTATAGCAAAAATGGTAGGGCTGTTCTCTGATGCTAATGCATACTTTGCCGGGAAAAATCCTGCAACCAGCTATAGATCTGTGCTTTTGTAGGCAAGGAAGTTATTTCATCATCACTTTTTTCCTCCTGATTTAGTCACAAGAATGCATACAATTGTGAAGAGACAGCCTCGTTCTTTTAAAAACTAAACACTGCCTGCATTATCTCTACGAGAATGTTTCCTGTAAACATTCCGTTCCTGAGATATCAGCTATCATAATCACAGCTACCATTTCACTCACGGTTGTCATCCTGGTATTGGAATATATGAATAAAATAAGGAAGTGGGGATCCATGCATATCCAAAGATCTCTATGTGTTCCCCTTGCCCATGACCGCTCAAGAACACAGCAGCTGTTGCTTTGTTAAAGACCCCTTATCTTCGACATTTACTCAAACCCGAGCCCTGGTTGAATTGTTCTCTTAGCTACTCAGAAACACTTGCATAAAGACTGAGGTCCTATGTTAATATGCAAAATACTATATGAAACACACCTCATTTAATGTGATTTTCTCCCTAGCATGCGCACATGGCATTGTACTCTGAGGTGTTCCCAGAAGACTAAGATTTTAGCTGACTCATAAAGGAGACTGAGACCCACAGTGATACACCAGTTCTGAGAAAATCTAAAGAGCATACCAGCATGCAGGTTGCACTGCTGCAAACAGCTATTGTACCACCTAACGTGACCAACTCTCTCAGTGGTAGAGAGGTACCCAACCTGGGCTTCATCCTGTGCCTTTGATGTTGTTCTGTGCTGTTAAGTTGCATATGACCCTGTTAATGAGTGACCTCCAAAATGTCCTGTCCTCCACAGCTCTTCTCAGCTCTTGTAAACTCAAGGCTTTGGTTTCCTTTAAGGAGTCAATCCATCTCTTCTTTTTTAAATTATTTTTAAAAAGGATAGAAACAAATTATAAAACATCTAATAAAAATTTAAACAAATTGAAAATTGAAAAAACCAAAGACAAATGTCTTCATCTACATACATAGTGTTTCCCATCATCAGGACCATTTGGGAGTGATCACCTATACCTTTTACCCTTCTGGAGCCCTCTTCCCCTTCCAAAAGTGCATAGATTCTTCTGTAGGATTTAGTTCCTTTCCCCTTTGTTAACACAAAATCCGTATCTGCAAACACATCTCTATGAATTTTCTCCTTTTAACTTGTAAGTTTATCATTAACTTCCCTATACCAATCACTTAACAAAATATTACGAGCTGTTTTCCAGATCCTAGCAATAAGCAATCTTGCTGCTGTTAACAAGTTGGAAACTAATTCTCTGGTTGCCTAATTACCTATATTCCTTTCCAGATATTGACAAATGTGCTATTCTAGGACATATTGCTAAATTTAAGTTGCTTATTTCATTTATTTCCTTAAAAACCAATTGCCAAAATTCTTGGAGCAATTTTTGGTTAATTTCTTTTAGTTATCAGAGTCCAAAATACAAAAATACTAACTGCTGCAGCACAGTGGAAATGTGAAGGAAAATAAATAAAAAACTGAAATTCCATCCAGCTCTTTTGTTTCTCACAATGAAACTAGCCCTTTGCATATAAAAATCATTCTACAAGTAGCTTAAGTAGAAAAAGAAAAACCATCTTTACTTATAGTTGATCTTCAGTTACAATCAGAAGAGTAAAACAATAAAAAGGTGGTGGATCTCTCAGCCATCTGGAAGTGGGAGAAATCCATGTGACTGCATGGTCTGAAGGCAAGGAAGCAATGACTGCATGTCTGCTCTGGTTGAAAGTCAGAGAAGAAAAGACAGAGCAAAAAAACAACAAACAAACAAAAAAAACAACCAAAAGCAAACAGACAGGAAGAAATGGTGAGGGCTTGCCTCAAGCCCAGAAAAAAGAACAAAGGCTGCCTTTGAAGGTAATACAGAAGCTTCAGCAGGTGCAAAATGCAGTGGCCAAGTTCATCTTGGGAATGCTGATCCTGGCATGCCTGCACTGGCTTGTTGTATGCTTCCGTGCCAAATTCAAAGTGCTGGTTTTAACTTATAAAGCCCTTAGCGGTTTGGTACCTTTTTACCTGATGGAGCACCTCTCCCTAAGATTGTCCACCTGGGCTACCCAGACCAGCCAGATGGCATGTTTGCAGGTGGCCACCCCAAGAGAGGTTCAGAAAACTACCACCAGGAACTGTGCCTTCTCGGTGGTGGCCACAACGCTATGGAATGAGTTACCCATAGATACACACCAGGCCCCCTCCCTCTTGTCCTTCTGAAAACAGGTTAAAACCATACTGTTCAAAGAAACCTTTGGAAACATCTTACACGTGTAACATATTTGTGGCCCATATACTGAGTTGATCTTGATTTCAATTTGCTGTCCACGTTTCCCAGTGCCAGGCTGCATGCAAATAGTTAGGTTCTCCAACAAAAAAATTCAATACATACTCACATTCTCACCACATATGCAAATAATTACCTACATACTCTCTTTCCACCACTAGAATAATTAGCATCTATTTGGTTACGTTCCACTGTAGTTAAATACTACCTCCAAATCTATTTATAATTTATTTTCTTTTACCATTATTGACATAGTTTGCAATATTCTAGTATTTCACATATTTTCCAGGCACTAGAATTTATTTCTTCTCCCATATCTGATTCAATTCTTCACTCTTATACTCCCAATATATTACCCAGCCTCAATAATAACCACTCTCATTCTTCTTTAAATCTTCTTCATAACAATATTCAACTGTCACTCCTTCCCATAGTCAATCCATCTCATATCTGGTCTTTCTCTTTTTCTCTTGCTCTCACCTTTTCCTCTCATTATTGTTTTCTTCCAGTGAATCTTGTCTTCTCATGATGTGCCCAAGATATGTAAGCCTCATTTTCATTATTCTTGCCTCCTGAGAAAGTTCAGACTTGATTTTCTCTAAGACCCATTTGTTCATCTTTCTGGCAAAGTCATCCAGCACCGTATTTCAAACAGATCAGTTTTTTTCCCGTCAATTTTCTTTTACGGTCCAGTTTTCATATCCATACATGGCGATCAGAAGGACAAGAATGTGAATCATTTTGGTCTTGATAGATCCTTACATTTGATTATCTTCTCTAATTTGTTCATTGCTGCCCTTCTGAATCTTCATCTTCTTCTGATTTCTTGGGTGCAGTCTCCCTTTGGATTGATTATTGAATCAAGATATACAAAATCTTCAACAATTTCAATTTCTTCTTTGTCAATATTAAAGTTGTGCTGTTCTTTTGTGGCCTTAGTGCCTTTGATAGCAGCTTGATATTCACAAATCAGCAGATGATGTTGTCTCATAAACTAAAGCTTAAACATTTCACCGAGTCATAGCACGAGACCTAACTTCTGTAAAAAGCAAAGGAATGGATGAGGAAAGAAAAGTTAATTGCCTTATTTATTGATGGATCATATTATAGAAATATATTTTAGCATGGCTTTCTATTTTGTATATTTATAAAATGTTGTACCAAAGGGTTGTGCTTCAAGGTCAAGTAACACCTCTTTTAACCTTAAGGATATCAGAGAACTGCAAATGAGGGAATTCGTGCAAAAACCTATGTCAATGTGGCCTTTAAATCAAAATTATCTATAGTGATAGGATTTGGAGTTGTTTAGTTTCTAAGATTATGTATCATTTAGAAACAACAATGGCTCCTTCCTCTCAGGACCTTCAGAATGTCCCTGGAGGAAAGTGAAAAATGATATTTCAGCATACCCTCTTCCAGCACTGACAACGGGTCCAAGCTGCCCTCATGCCCAAGGGAAGCAAGCTGCTCATCATCACTCTCTTCACACAAAGAATGATAGTTTCAAGAGGATCATATTCTCCTTTCTGCAGAAGTAGGAATCCCAATTTTGCAATGTTCTGGACTGCATGGAGAAGCTCAATGCCTAGAAGAAACTGTCCTTTAAGACTGTTGCTCTCCATGTGAAGAGTTGTAGTGGAAGGAAGCTAGTCTGAGCTCTCTCTCCTTACAATATTCTGATTGATCCTAATCTTAAATGGGGCTAATTAATCTCTTAAAACAGAGCGACGTTTGCTGACTTCCAGACTTTGAGATCACGTCACATGTGTAATTTGCTGTGGTATTTTGCAAATCTTCCTTCCATGCGTCTTAGAGAAACAACCTTAATATGGTGCCTTTTTCATTAAAAACGGGAGCATCCACATGCTTAGATAGTTTTGCCAGATAGCACAGTACATATTTATAATACCAACGTAACTATAAAGTACAGAGAAAATAAATTTAGAGGTAGCAATGTGGATTAGAGCTGTGATGAATTGTGTATGTCCTTTCACTTAAAATTCCCTTTAAATACTCATTAAGTTTCATTCTAATGGCTTTGAACTACACTCAGACCAGTATCCTGCTCAATATTTACTCATCATCATCATCTTAGAACTGCAGAACTGGAAGAGGCCCAATGGGTCATCAAGTCCAGTCCGTCAAGGAGGCTCAATGGGGAATCAAAATCTCAATAGGATATTTGCCTCCAGGCTTAAATACATATTACATGCCAATGCATTTTTTCTCCTCCTTTGGGAGCTGCAGTGATCATGTGTGACAGCATAAAAGCATTAAAAGGGATTGCCTTCAAAGAAGGCTTGCAGAAAGGCTTGCTTCTCCTGTCTTTGGGGAGAAAAAGAATATGAAAACCAACCTGGTAGTTTTCCAAGTCTGCCTCTGTCTCTGAATAGAAACCACAGCTCCCTTACAAGGCAGGCAACAGGGGGAAATGGATCTTGATCATTAAATGGATTAATTTAAATTTGGGTTTTTTTTAATATTTAGTATAAGATCAAAAAAGCTGGCTAGATAGCTGACTATTGAGAAAGGAGTTGGGACTTCAATCCCCCACTATGCATTGCAGAAGAACCAGCCTGTGTGGCCATGGATGGGCAAGCTGCACAGTCCCAGTTGTAAAGAGTCAATAGAAACTGAATTGGATGGTACAACTTGGCAATTGTAACTATATGTTATTTCTTGGACACATTTTGTTATAGTAAGCTCTTACAGGCTTAGCTGTATAACATATTTATCTTAAAAACAAAGGGCCCATTGCTTTGTCCTAATGTCAAGCAATTTTTTCCCAAAAAGATATGTCAACAGTGAAAATTCACCTCTTCAATATCTCTCTTATCTTAAGGTATGTTTCATTCAATGTGCAAAACAACACCAACCCATAGCATCCATGGTCAGCCCAGCCACACAGTTGGTGCTAAATGCGGTAAATGTATGAAAAGAGATGAAAGAATATAAACCTCCCTTATCCAAAGCCATACCAGTAGTGTAAGGTGCATGTAACAACTATTGGCTGAAATCCAGTAGTAAGTTGCAACTAGAGTAGGCCCATTGAATCAATGTAACTTGCCCAACACTAGACTCACCAAATCTCCACTGACTGAATGGGCCTACTCTATTTGTGACTTACTAATGGATTTCAGTCAATGTGTTTCTCAGGGGGTCTCAGACACAAACCTCTCCCAGGCCATGCTCCTGGGACCCGATTTACTGGATTGGGGAGTAACCTGGAACCATCTGCACATGAAGCATATGCTTTCCCAGTGAACTACCACCTTTCTCTAACAGATGCTGCAGAAGGGTGATGTTACCCCCTCCATGGTCAAAATAAGTTTACACAGATCTGTGGATGTGTATGAGCAAGCACTGCCCAGAATATGGGTTCATACAGAACTGGGCTTGTGTATTCCTAAACTTTTCAAGGACAGGGACAATATAGTATATAAAAAGGCACAATGGAAAGTTCATTCCATATAGTTTTAATCACCTAAAAAAAAAAAAAAAGAACAATTCCCCATTCAGAAGATCTTGCAACACAGATTTAGGCTTCACTTGTGATGTTTGCTCCATTCTTCAGTCCTTCCTCTTCACTTTTTAGAGGGACGGTTTCATTACCATCTTGCTTCTTATCCAGTTTTGTGGTTTCTCCTTTCTCAGGAATTGTGTGTATCCTTAAGGGTCCATCGCCCTTCTCTTCTACTTTTTCATTCTTTTTCCTTGCCTTCTCTTCTTTTGCAAGCATCCGGTAGTTGTAGTAATTCATAATAAAGAGGAATATCCCAGCCAAGACCATTACGGAGCCACATTTAATGAACATATATTTGTAGTCTCCAAATGCATCAATAAGAGTTCCTATCAACACAGAAAGAGAAAACAGAACTTAGTAACAGGGCTGCTACCATATCAAAGCAGTCCTACTGCCGTGAGTTTTAGACAGTTAACTGAAAAACAAATATATTATATTGGTATTTAAAATAGTAACAGGTAATTCAAAAAGTGAGCATATGCCTCATGGGGGAATTACACCACTAAATTGTTACTTTTAGCTCTAGAATCTTCCGAGAACGTCAGCGCAAGCGTAGACAAGACCCATATGTGTGCATTCACAGAGACCATGAAGAAGAAGTAAGGCTTATCTTATGCACTCAATTGTACAAGGTGATCACTCTGTACCAGATGGTCATCTGCAAAACCTTAGACTAATTCTGTGTCTGTATTTTGATTAACCATCTAGGTTTATTTGACATTTTGGGTTATTAATGTTTTGATATGGATTTCATTATTTATGTCTTTGTGGGCCAGGGTGGGTAGTTGTGCTGTCAACCATCCAGAGTAGTGCTTAAACACTAGATGGGGAGAGTACAAATGTAATGAATAAAATAAATAAATAAATAAATATTTTCCGTAAAACCTTCTATTTATTTTTCAATTCACATCAACAATGTGTTCTAGAATTATTTTCTTCTCCTTGCAACAAAATGCCTTTGAAAACCACACAATAATAATCTACTGGAACTGTGGTGATTATTTATTCCATTGTTTTCACATGAACTAGAAATTTTGTACCAGGGAGGATACTGTCACACCTTAAGGCAAAAATATCATTTCACATGATCCACCTGAAAAATATTACTTCTAAGATCAACCTTGCATACTTATGCTCATGAATTTTGTTAATGCAATGCTATTAACGAAACATCAACCTGAGGCTAATTGCAGCAGTTCTCACTTGCTGCTAATCAGGATGACCTGGAGGTCTGCTTAACACATTTCTCTGGGAATTTTAATGAGGAAAGTATTGGAAAATTCAACAGTAAAAGACTCTAGCCACAACTCCTATTGCGAATAAGAGAAAGCCATAAAACATAACAGAAAAAAAATTACTTAGTTCATTAAAGCAAAACCCAGTAGTGGGTTATTAAATGCCAAAGAACCAATCAATTCCCTTCTTATTAAAATGGGGAAGAACAGTGTAAAAGGCATATTGTAAACTATTACGCAGCGCTTTCTGCCCTCATTATCAGACTTCAGCAATTAGCTTAATCTGCCTTGTAAAACTGCATATATCTTAGTAAATGGCTGGTGTATACGTTATTCTCAATCATAGTCTCTTCCCAAAAAGAAGATAATGTGTTCCTCCCACACAAAGGGCCATAAGGAAAAAAAAAAGGGTTGCTCTTGAAAGTAAGGGCAAGTGATTAACAAAACGTATTCTCAAATGGCATTAACAAAACATTAGCAAGTATTTTTTGCATCTTTCAGATTTTGGTATGTAAGGTTCTTACCAGACTACTTTCTTTGGTTCAGTATAAATTACAATGTTAGCCATTAATCAGCTCTGTTTTAATAACTGTATCATCTAATAAACCCCAAACTACCTAGACTGTAATATCTGGTCCAAAATTATTTCAGTTTCTGTATAGTCAATGGGGTTTAATCAAATTAAATGTTATTAAATTGTTTGGCTCATGTCTGAATTCCAACCACAGAACCCATGGAGAGAGAGAGGATAATGCTGGTTATGTACATTACAAAACTGAACCTGCCAATCTGGGGAATAACATTCTTGGTGCAACAGTCCATTTATTCTAGTAGTAAGAAAAAACATATTGAATCAAATAATGAAGGATTTAAATCCAGCTAAACCACTCTGAACTAAAGGAAGGCCCACATAAGATAGTGCCATTAAAAGCAGCAGTGGGGGTATCCAAAGATTTATTAAGCAGACCAATCATTAGCCATTTGTCTTGAGCCCTTTTCAGTTGTTAGAATTCCTGGTTTCATGAACACAGAGGTGAGCACCTACAATACACTGCTTCCCTTACTCTGTGTTTTGTTCATGCCAGGAGTCTGAGGGGGAGAGATTCCTACTCTTGTGTAGCTTCTACACACAAGAACCCAGACTTTCCAGCACTGCACTGAGAGTCCGTGTGGACGGCAGCAGCCTCTTCTTTTCATTTTGCATGAACAAAAGCTACAATGGAGGGGGTTCCAGCTGGTTGATCCTCTCTAACTGTGGTGATGAAACCAGGAATTCTAACAACTGAATAGGGCTTTCATCCTGGCTCTACCCATTTCCTTTTCGAAACCTCAAATATATCAGGCAGAAGATGCAAACAATACTGTGGGGAAGTGAAGAGAAGCTATCTGACTCTCAGAACAGGCAGGGGGAGCCCTCCCGACAACTTTTGCCATGACTGTAGCGAGAAGTTTTGTGACTCCAAAAACGGCTGCTCCAGTTTCTTTCAGAAGAACTGACATCATTTCTTAGAAGCCAGAGAACATCCCTGACATTCATGACAACATTGACGTCAAGGCAGAGTTAAGAAAGACAGCAGGATGCATTGCCCTTAGAACCCCAGCAGCACCTGGATGCATTCCCATCGGGCAGAAAAAATAGTTGCAGCTGTTGTCAGCGGGGGCATGGAGCGCTTTGCTCCAAAGACCCACTGCTCTGCCCCTGTCATCTAGCTTTACCTCCTCCTGTGTAACCCATTTTTGCTATTGCCATACATGGAAAGATATACAGAGCTGTGCCTCTTCGTGCACAGAAGAAGTCTCTTCCTGTGCCCTTGGCCATTGTGCTGGACTGTACCACAGAGCTGAATGGTGGAGAAAAAATAATAAACATATCAAAAATCAAGGGTGGCCTGGTATTCTGATATGTGTACCAGGCAACCCCTTATTTAGCAAGATTGGGAGAGACCTTCCAGTCAACATCATCAGAAGTGGAATCTGCAGCCCTCATTCTGAAACTTACTTTTAAGAAAGGGATCTGGCACACACCTCTGGCTATGAGTTTTGAAACTTTTGTGATTTTACTTTTTATTTTTTGCACCATCCAAAGCTCCATTATTCACAGCCTGATGAAGGCTTATACAGGATTGAATCCTAGCTTACGTTTGTGATTTTTAGAGTTACAGACATTACAGATGGTCCAGCAATTAAGGGACTTTTGGCAGTGCAGTGACAAAAATAAAACGTACTATTTGTGCATTCAACTCTGTGAATGCCTAAAATGCTTTTATTATGAATAAATATTGCATCTAAATTCCCTCTGTTCAAAAGTTCTGTCATATTGACACAACTCCTGCAGAGCTGTCTTGTAGACAGCAGATTTTGCTATCAGAAGGTTTGTTGTTGTTGATTGAAGATAATGAGCCTTTGATCGAACAGTTGTATCTCAGGAGAGCAAAACCCAGTAAGAACATATGTAGATTCCAACAGTTGCAACATCAGAAGATCTCCAAGAGCAGAAGGTTTCGTATTTTCTTAGAGCTGTTTACTGAAGGGAAGTCAACATAGTCTCACATATAAGTGACCAAATAAATTATTCTGAATTCTTGGAATAAGAAATGGCAAGAAATGGAACCTTAGGCTGCAACTGTATATGAGAGCACATCCTACCCAAGAGCACAGTCAAATTCAAGAGGGCCACAAAACATCCACACTAAACATGGGGACGAATTAAAAAACGGATTGCGATATTCGTAAAAAATCACTGATTTGTTAAATATTCGTCCCTTATATTCGTCAGTTCCAGAGACCCCGACAAATACAAAGGGATGAATATTTCCCCATTTTTATTTGTCCCCTATAGGAAGAGGGAAGGCTAGCCTTCCCTCTCTTCCTATGGTCTTCCCATTCTGCCTATGGGCCTGCCGATCAGCAGGCCGATAGGCAGCCAGCCAGCCCCACAGCCATCCACCACAGCCTATCCCCCCTCCCCCCCTATGTTTGCCGCTGCCACCATCCACCACTGCCTGGCGCCACCGTCATCTACTGCTGCCTGCTGCTGCCACCATCTATCGCCGCCCGCTGCGGTGACCTCCACAGCCAAGGCCTGCCGTGAGGGGCACTGGCTACCCTTTGCAAAGATGGCGGCTGCAGCCTCTTTTAGAACAGGGAAGTTGCAGCCGCCATCTTTGCAAAGGGCAGCCCGGATTCCCTTAGCCTGCCTTAAGGGAATCCAGGCTTCTCTTAGGCAGGGAAGCTACAGCCACCATATTTGCAAAGGTCAGCCTAGATTCACTTAAGGCAGGCCATAGCAGCAGAGGCCATCGCAGCAAGTGGTGCTGGATGGTGACTGCGGAGGCCACTGAGGCACAGGCCTCCGTGGATGATGGTGGTGGCAGCGGCGGCGGCACAGACTGCGGCAGCCAAGGTAGGGAGGCGACAGGGGTAGTGGGAAGTGGGCAGGGGGGCAGGCTGTGGGGCTAGAGGGGTCAGCTTTTTTTTAAAGACAGCCTCTAGCTGTCTAACCCCCCCCCCAAACCAACAAATAAATTCGAGTTTCATCGGTTCATGGGGAGAAGATTCATGCTTCGTGCTTCGTCAGGTTTGACAAATCACGAAGCAGGACAATTCACCAAAATGGCGATTCATCCCCATCTCTAATCCACACCCACAAATGCATAGCTATATAATTTTCTGAATATAAATTCTCATGAAACAAACACTCTTTGGGAAAAATGAACAGTGGCTGGAGATAAATTTAACCGCAATGAAGAATACCTATGTCTACACACCAAACCATATAGCAAGAATATATCAATGTTGAACCTCTCAGTAGCTTTTTGATGCCACTAATGTATGCTTCTGGAAGTCTGACTGGGCTGGAGCTCAGAAACATTGCACTACAGAGGTTCTGCTCATACTTAGGTCATCAATTCCAGAAGGTGGTGCTGAGGGAGTATTAGCTTGGTCTCATGGCAATTATGCAATGGGTTTCCACAAAACTCTTATCTTATTCCCCTTGCTGTTTAGTATCAGGGAACGCCACCTGCAGGTTTGAACTGAAGTGTAGCCAATACAGTGGTGCCTTGACTTACGAACTTAATCCGTCCCAGAAGATGTTCATAAGTCAAAACGTTCGTAAGTCAAATCAGCATTTCCCATAGGAATGCATTGAAAACCAATTAATCCGTTCCGGCTGTTTTTTGTTCTTATGTAGAGGCGCCGTTTGTAAGTCAAAGCATTAGTTCCCATGGGAACTAATGCAAAACCGGTTAATCCGTCCTCTACCACTAGGGGCAGAATTTATTTTTTTAACCTAAGATGACTTAGGTTTTAAAAAAGGGCAGGAAAGGAGGAATGGAGAGAACGAACACCTTTTAAACAGAACACCTTTAAAACCAAGCAGCTTTAAACCAAACCAAGCACCTTTTAAACCAATTTTTACATTTTAAAATTACAGTACCAGGCAGTCCAAAGTCCATTTCCCGCTTTCCCCGCGTTTTTTTGTTTGTAAGTCAAAGCTCCGTTCGCAAGTCAAAGCAAAATTTTGCGAACAGAGCTGTTCGTAAGTCAAAATGTTCGTACGTCGGGGCGTTCGTAAGTCAAGGCACCACTGTACAAAGGTGCAACTCTATCTCTCCTTTTTATCTGCTTACAATAAGAGTGTTCTCAAACAATACCTAGGCACTGCAATAAGCTGTATGGGGACTGATAAGTTCTAGTCCAGACAAGGCAGAGGTTCTTTTAGTAGCTGATCATTCTGCTCACTGAGTGTTTTTCAACTTGCTCTGGGGGGGGGGGGGTAGCATGTCCTACAAAAGATCAAACCCTCCCGTATATACCTATAAGAACCCCGGTTTTTCTATACAACAGTTACTTGAGGCACAAATGTCTTCTGTGTCTAGGACAGTATTTCTCAACCTGGGGGTTGTGACCCCCAAGGGAGTCACAAAGTATTTTCGGGGGGGGCATGGGTTGCCCTATATGTGTTGTAGCCTCTGTTAAATAATTTCTTCCTTGACCTTTTGGAGCCAGATATTAAAGTTAGCATATACGTGTATGTATGAGAAACAGGCCCTTTTGGGGAGAAAATAAGCCTCTACTTTCTGAGAAAGGATGACTTTACTCCATTAAAAATGCCTTTTTATATGAACATGGTGGAGGGAGTGGCTTGCAGGTTACTTGATTATTATAAAAAGGGGATGTGATTCAAAAAAAGGTTAGGAACCACTGGTCTAAGAGCTCTGTTTATCAGTTTAAGCTGCTATATCGGCCATGGTCCCATCTGTATCAAGATGGCTACATTATCCTCTTTCCGGCTTAAAAGGCTTATACCTGCCTTTGTTGATGCTCTGAAAATGTCAGAGAGATAGAAGGAGAACAACAAGAAAGCATTCTAACTGAAACTGGACAGTATGTTTACACAGGCGCTTTGTTATCTGCATCAACAACGTCCAGTATATTTCCAGGCTTAATTCAAAATACTGATACTGAACTTTACACCTTTAACAGTTTAGGGCCAGTTGACCTGAAGGAATATATCCCTGGCTTTTGGGACTGTTATTCCTACTTTGATTTTTGGGACTGTTTCAGTTTTGTTTCAGATATTCCATTATGCTTTCGATGGTTGTAATTTGACAATGTTTTTATTTTGTGTCTTATTTTTTGAGTGTAAACTGCCCAGAGTGGACTTGTAGCCAGATAGATGGGTGGCATAGAAGTCGAACAAACAAACAAATAAATAAATAAAAATTTTATTATATTTATTGGATTTAACCCTGTTTTGAGAACTGCCTGTAGCGTTCTCCTTTAAATGTGGTCATGGCTCAGGTTTAGTTAGAGTGAGTCATGCCTATTTATGTTGCGGAGAGGCGGAGCCAAGAGGCGGAGAATAAGAGGCAGAGCCTGGAGGGGGAGAAGGCTTCAGAGTTTTGGAAGGAGTTTGATTAGCAGAGTTCAGAGATTTATGTGATTGTGATTAGACTGATGAAAATATAGTAGGAGATCTGAGAAGTGATTGACCAGTGACTGGAAGGGAGAAGGAATAGAACTGAATATTAAAATACTGAAACAAATAAGCAAATAAACTAAAGATCTTTCTATTTCATTAAAGAGTGGACCTGATTCTTTCTAAAGGAGTTATGGGGATCTAGGGATCTCCTGGTGGCAGCAGTGGAAGGAAGGAAAGAGTTTAGTTTTGCCCTGGTGTGCTCTGAGGTCTGAGTCTAGGTGGACAGGCTAAGCGCCACGAGTGGGTCAAAATGCGACACTGCCCAAAGAAATTTAGCTGTTAGATGGCCAAAAAAAAAAAAAAAAAAAAATTCAACCAATCAATATTGATCATTCAAATGATCAACAGAAACCATCTTCGATGCAACTTGCTTTTTTAGAGGGAGGCAGCATATATATTATCAGGTGTTTTTTAACTAATGATGTTTTTAACATTGTTTACATTTAATTGTATTTTAATATTGATATTGTAAGTTGCTGTGTTTTAAACATTCATTTTTAGCTGCTGTAAGTCACCTTGGTTCCATTCCCTAGGAGAAAGGCAAGCTATAAATAAATTACGGGGACCCCTTCTAGGGTTTTCTGCATAGAGAATATACAAAACATAGTTTACCTTTCCCTTCTTCTGGAGGCACCCTGAGACTGTGCAGCTTGCCCAAGGCCACACAGGCTGGCTCTACTCACAGGAGGCACAGTGGGGTATTGAACTCCCAGCCTCCGGCTCCACAGCCAGATACCTAAACTACTGAGCTATCCAGCAAGCACAAGCTATAAATAAGGATATAAATAAATAAATTACGCTGTCCCTCTTTGTTTGAATGCCAATCTATACATCAACTACTCATCTCTCTGGCAAAGGAAACTAAGCTTTTTTTTTTTTGCACTGTGCACTTAACAGTAACTTGTATAGCCCTGTAGAAGCACAGGTGTAGCAATGCTTGTCTGATTTGGGACGGGGGGAGGCACAACCAAATGGCTAAATTATCCTTGGCTGGATTGGGCGAGATTATCCTAAACAGGGTTGTTTTGAGGTGTGGTGTGTCATTTGTGGCAATTCCTGCATCCACAAGCAAGAATTGGGTGGTTTCAGGCAGGAAGCCACACCACACCTCAAAGTGACCCTATTTGGCCATTCTTCTCTTTAAAGGAAAGGGGGGGGGAAATCTCCCTCCTCGACCCCTTCTCCAGGGGAGGGGGGGAACAGGAGGAAACATTTGAATTTTTTTAAAAAAAAAATCTAAGTGCTATAGCACATCAGTGCTGCCTTACAAACTTTTTTATTTTTAAAAAACTTTGCTTCCTCTCTCTCTTCCTTTCCATTTTCCAACATAGTCATGTGGCTTAAGCAAAGTAACAACTTAAGTCAACTGCTTTGGTTCAGTCCCAGCAATCACACATGCTGGAACTGAGTCAAAATGTAATGATCCTATCTGCGCAACAACAACAACAACAACAACAACAAAGGCCCCTGACAGGGACCCAAAAAAGTGTGAGTAGGCATGGATCAGGAATGGTCTGGTTCATGATGGCATATATTGCACGTGGTTGCCAAGAAAAGAAGCAAACCAGCCCATCCCAAACCAGACCAAACTGTGGGAATTATGATCATATTCTCAGTATGAAAAAGGAGCTTTGAAGGATTCTATCAGCTCATATTTAGTAGGTTTGCAGAAGACCTGAACGTTTCTTGACGAGTGCTTTTTTTTTTTGAACCAAGAGGCTTCATGGTCACAGTTCAAAATCTTCAGTGAAATGGAAACTGAATAGCAAAAAGTGGGCTCAGAAAAACAGAATTCAAAGTGAAGCCAGGGGCTTAAATCGTAACATCTAATGCTTTTCAACTTGAAGTAAAAAAATTGGCAGGTCTGTTCCCCACCCCCCCCAACTAATCAGTGAGGAGACATAAACTAATATTCTTACCCCCAATGGGTGGTCCAAGTAATATGGTACAGCATTCAACAATGGTAACCAGGCCTACAGCACTTGTGAAGCGGCTGGCACCGACAAGATCCATGAGTGTTTCAAATAGCATGGCACAAACCATACCGAAGGCCAGTCCATAAAAGGCAGAATACACCACTAGCCCCACATAGCCTGTTGCTAAGGGGCACAAGAGATGACAGGTGCCATTAAAAACTATGGAGAAACTGAAAAAATACTGAATCTTTGGCCGGATCCATTTGCTGTTTGCAAGGAGCCCCGTAGCTGGTCTAGCAAACATATCAACAATGGCAAGAATTGAAAGGAGGAAGGCTGCAGAATATTCATCGATTCCAAGGTGCTTTGCGTAAGGAGCCAGAAAGACAATAGGGGCAAAAAAGCCTAGGAACATGAGCACATTCCCTATCAGGTAGATCAGGAAGCCCCTATGCTTGAAAAGAGATAAATCCAGGAACTTGTTAAAATTTTCACAGCAGTCTTTGTCTTCCTTCTCTCCATCGCCAAGATCAGCCATTTCAACCATGTTTACATCTTTGTTTTTAAGAGTCTCTACAGCTTGTGCATTTGTTTTCTTGGGAGCAGATGGAGGCCCAATAGGTCTAAAGAGTGCTCCCGCCACACAGCAGTTCAGTAGAATTGCCCCAAGAATGAAAAAGCTCCCTCTCCATCCAAAGTTGTCAAAAAGCAGTTGGTTCAAGGGCGCAAGCGTACAAAGCATAACAGGGCTTCCTGCCATCGCAAGGCCATTAGCCAGCGGACGCCTTTTCAGGAAATACTTTCCAATGATGATCACTGATGGCTGGAGGTTGAGCGCCAGGCCAAGTCCTAAAGCAGAGAGAGCAAAAAGAAGAATCACCTTAACTCATCATGTAAAAGTGTGATTTTCCCAATGTCTACTGTCTGACCTACGAGGTCATTGCAGATGAGGCTCCTCCAGGTAGCCACCCTGAGGGGGCCCCATAAATCTTCTACCAGAGGTAGGGCCTTCTTCACGGTGGCCCTGTCCTTGTGGAATCAGCTCCCAGAGGAGCTTCACCTGGCCTCCTCCCTGCCTATATTTAAGAGGCAATTGAAGACTCTTTAGGGAGGCCTTCCACTCTGACCCTAATTGAGTGAGACCATCTTACACTTCCATCCAGTTATTTGTTATCTGTATTTTGGTTTCATTTTTTGTTTTATATACCTTTATTTATGCTCTGGCGCCTTGTTTTTATTTGATTAGATTGTTTATTATATTAATTATTGGATTATGTATTTTGCTGTGAACTGCTCAGAGGAGTGCTACGGCACTAGTGGAAGTGGTATATTAAATTGAAATAATAAAATAAATAAATAAATAAAAGCCCCCCAGAGGTTAAGCAGCTCAATCCTTCAGATTTATAGTCTAAAATAGTAATTTTTCCAAGCTCTGAGCAAAACCAACCAAGGGGCTTGTGGAACCTTAGACTAAAACATTTATTATGGTGTATGTGTCACATGCATATATGTGTAATCACATAGCAAAGAAAAAAAAACAGAGCTAAAGTTTAAATATATAGAAAAAAGCACAATGGCCATTTGCAACAGCAATATTTGCTGATAATACAAACCAGTCTAGTTGAGACTTTTATCTTCAATTACCCTCCTGCAAAGATAGAATTTTATAGAGGGCCTAAATAACACCTTCCATTTCTAACTCTCTCATGCCTTCCCACCACTTTCTATATTTTTCTGTTGTTGCTGTTAATAAGAAAAATTAATCTGTGAAGGAAAAAACACAGAATGAGTGCACAATGATTTCTGATTTGTAACACTAGAGATCTGGGAATAGCCCTAGAATTGCTGTATTAGTTATCTTTTGGCTGGAATTCCAAATTTGAACCATGATGAGATGGAAAAATGTACTTTATGGTATTTCTTTAATTGAACAGTGACATGCTCTTTAAGGTTCCTACTGAAGAATGAGTTGATGGGGCATGAGTTTTCACAGACCTCTTCAACGAGATATAGGCCAAAATCCTCTGATAAGGTTCCACAGCATAGCATCAATGGCATAACTTTTGGAGGTGAAGTGTCTTGAGTTAAGAAACCATTGTAGACATTACCAGTTGTATCCTGAGTTGTGTGACTCACAACAATAATGTCTACAGTGATTTATTTAACTTGATGCAATTTGCCCCCAAATACTGCTACACAACAGAAGTGTGGCCATGGTGAAATGAAAAAGGTTACAGGTCATATAAATATAAAATCTAAGAGCAGACCATTCCAGAACAGCACTACATGAAGACTACATGTTAGTCTTCCATCTGTTTAACCACCATGGCATTCCCCAGAGAATCCTGACAATTGCTGTTCAGTGAAGAGTAGAGATGGGCACAAAGCTAGGTTCAAAGGTTCATGCCAATTGGTATGCAGAGCACCACAGGTGTCACACATTCACTTTCCATGCCTCCCTGTCTGGATCCTCCACTCACCAACCAACTCATGCTCCTCTCATCCTCTTCAACTGTTTGACCAGTCTCTGGCAGGAGCACAGGCTTCCCTGTCACACCTCCTTGGCTGACCGCCCACTCAGACAAGGAGGCAGGACAGGCAAACCTGTGCTCCTGCCAGGGACTGGTTGAACAGCCAAAGAGGAGGAGAGAAATGTGTTCCAACTGGTAAGTGGATCATTGGCTGGGGAGGCAGGGGAAGGGAATGTGTGCCATGCGTACAAACTGGCATGAACCTCTGAACCGAGGTTCATGCCCATCTCTAGGAGGAGACTGAGACTTCTCTGTTATAGACCAGCAGTCCTTCTCAAAGAACAAAATATCTCAGGGTTCCCTGACCAGAGAATAATGAAAATCAGCTTATGTCCACCATTTATGTATGCTCTTAATACATACAGCAGGAACTTGAATATTCAGTTTCTCTGAACATCAACTGGCCAATCAACCTAAGATCTGGCATTCAGCTTGTAAGCCTTTAAAAAAAAAAAAAAAAACTGTAAAGAAGCTTCCAATACACTAATGAAAATTCACTGCAGTCAAGCATCTGTTCCTAAGTTTCATCTCGTAGGATTCAGGTAGCTGGCTCAAGGTTGACTCAGCCTTCCATCCTTCTGAGGTCAGTAAAATGAGTACCCAGCTGGCTGTGGGGAAAGTTGTTGTTTGCATAATTATGCTGTAAACCACCTAGAGAGTGCTCTAGCACTATGGGGTGGTATATAAGTTGAAACAACAACATATGCTAATGAATTTTGTAGAGAGGTTTCCAATAAGCAAATGAACTCTGAAACTATTGACATGGGTCTCTAAAGAGTCTCTACACAGACTGGATTCTATGTAAAGAAGGCTGAAGTAAAACAATGCATGTGTTTATTATTTATTAAAGTATTTCTAGCAAGAAATACTGAAAGATTTCAGGTAGGTACGATCTGAAAGATTTCAGGCTGGTACAATCAATAATAAACAAATTAATTAAAACAAATTAATTAATTAAACAAAAGTAATAAAATTTAAACTTTTTAAAATGTCAATAGAAGTCCATAAACATGCAATCACTGGCTTAAATTCTCTTGCTTAATGTACTAAGTCATAACCAGAGTAGGCCCATAAGATCAGTGGGGATTTGGTGAGTCAAGTCATCAAAGCTGTCCCTAGAGAAGGGAAGGGGCAAGAGTGGGAAATTTCACTAAGTCAGGCCTAATAAGGTTAAATTTGGTGTAGGCCTTAGTTTCACTTCTTGCCAGATATAATGAGTTAATTAATTTTCTTGCTAGCTTAGCCCACCACATTCATTTATCAGAGGATCTAACCCAAAGTAGGTTGAAATACATTAATAATTACATAACCACCTCTGACCTGAGGTGTCATCAGTTATTCAACTGAAACTGTGAAGTGTGTCCATTCTAATTTATCTAAGAGCCACTGCAAAGTCCAGGTTTTGTACATCTACATAACAATGCCCTCAGTGGTCCCCTGTTCAATTTCTCAGAAGAGCTGGTAGGGGGGCAAGAGAGCAGAGAGGTGCAGAGAGGAAGAGGAGCAAGAGCGAACACTGCTCTCACTCACCTATTCTCTCTCCCTCTACATTGGGTGGGAGTCAGGCTACATGTATGAGAAAGTGAGTAGCTGTGAGGTGAAGGTGATGAGAAGCATATGTAGAAGTCTGGTTCATGGTAGATGCCTCCAGGACACTAAGATGTCTGGAGAGGCTAACCCTAACCCCAACAACAACAGAAACTGTCCCTCCAATTACTATTATATGATGCGCGGATGGGGAACCGTGCATCATATAAAAGTAGCTGGGAGGAACACCGCACTGGTGGGTGTGGGGAAGATGCAAAAGAGAGGAATTAAAATGATACAGCTCATTTTGGCTTAAAACTAGTATTTTGATAGGCATTTCAATATTCTAGAAAAAGGAAAAAAACTGTACATAAGCTGGGACAGTGGTGTCATGGGGAGGGGTATGTGGCCTTCTGGGGGAACCCATGAATTGGACTAGGACCCCAGGACAGACTGATTTAGATCCAAACCCCAAAAGACCAAGGTTCCCTGACACTCATCTAATACAAATGGTCACTAGTGGCTGTATGCTATCAGCAACTTTTAATATAACATTTTAAAATGTGTTAGCTACCCCTGTATCCTCCTTTTCCTTCAGAGAACTCATGGCAGAATATGTGGCTCTCTTCCTCTCCCTCCCTCTTCCCCATGTTTATCATCACAACAAACCTGTGAGATAAGCCAATCTGAGAGATAGTGACTGGTCCAAAGCCACCCAGTGAGTTAATTTCATAACTAAGTTGGGACTAACATCTGGACCTCCCAGGTTGCAGTCCAGCACTAAAAATTACACCACCTTGGTTGGCAATAATTCACAGAGCACACACCTTGGTTTTCCTTATTGTACATTGTTGGTAAATTCTTTAGAGCTTATAATCTCCAATGCGGTGGAGAAATTTTAGTACAATGGGTTTTTTTAAAAAAAATGGCAGGGATGTTGGCAAGTCTTTAGGTCCAAGTCCTGAGTCTGAGTCTTTGGTACCAAATCTTGAGCTCCCAAGTCTGAGTCCAAATTAAAAACAAGCTTTCCCCCCCTTAAAAATGAGAGAGAGTACGTGGGATCCAAGTCGCATGTCAAGTCTGAGTCATTGGGAAAAAACCTCAAGTCGAGTCACCGGTGTGACTCAAGTCCAACTTGACAGCGAGTCCCACGACTCATCCCTGATATATAGCATCACCACTGCTGATTAGGCTTATATTTAAAAAAGCAGAGCGCATCCATGGAACACCACAGCAAACAGATGGCACTGCATTGTGCGTGGCATATAAAGTACCCTCCTTCTAGGTATTCAGGGTCAGGTCTTCTTTTGACATGTCCTCAAGAAAAAGCAGAGAAGCCTTTTGCTGTTACCTGTAATGAATCCAGCGCAAAGGTATAGCTGAAAAATGCTTGTGCAGAAAGCAGCTGAAACCATCCCTATGCCACATAGTAGACCTCCAAATATGACCACTGGCCGGCTACCAAAACGATTCACCAAAATACTGCTAAGAGGACCTAAAGAAATTGAAATGAAAAACATGAATGTGACAAATTTTTCTCAGTAAAATGCACTTCAAAATTAAACTGATTTTTTTTAAAAAAAAAATTCCATAATGCTTCATGTTGTTCGGAATATCTTCAAGCGATGCCTAGGCTGTTCTGTGATTTCTAGGTCCTGGGTGAAAATAATCTCAATGTTCAGAAGAGGACATCCGAACGACTGTAATTTAACAGCAAACCAGCAGTATGTTTCATCATAAAGACAACACATCTGACATGAGAATGTTAATGAGCTGCCGTAATGAGAACAGAAAATAGCTTTATGGCATGAAAAAAAAACTTTAAAAATTATTATACGTTTTTTATTAATTGGAACATAATTAATTAAACAAAGTAGCAGATCATATGTGGTTCTAGTGGGCGGGGGGGGGGGGGGAGTCTGGCCAAGAGCCTATGAAATGCAAAATGTTCTGTAGGTCTATGACCTTACTGTGCAAAGTTCAAACATACATAAGAAAAGTACAAAGACCATTCACAGTAACAGTCATCAGTGAAGCTAGAAATTTGAGTTATCTGTAATTGGGGACTTCTGTCGTAAATGCTCCCTTTGCTTACACAGCATGCATCTGAGAATTGCACAGACATCACAGATGGAATCTACTTTTATGCACCTCTGGCCTCACTATTTCGACTTTTGTCTTGAGTTATAGTTATACACATACTCTGAAAACGCAGAGGATACATTTCTCGTCCCTTATGAAATAAGACTTCAATTAATGGAAACTTATGCCACAATGTATCTATTCAGGTGGAAACTTTCAGGTCCCACAAGACTTTTCCTTACCTATGATGTCTGACTGCCATTGCAAAAAGAGAGCAAAACAGTAGCTCCTACTGTCAGGGTTGCATATAACTTATGTCCTTAGTCTACTCACTTGATCAAACTTTGGAGTTGTCCTTCCAGTGTCCCATTTTCTTCTCTTTTTTTAATCGATGCCTTTACATTTCTGCTTCTTAATTAAGAGAGTTAGGTGAGAATGAAGTGGAAGAAACAGCTGGCAAGGAACTGGCACACTCATAAAGCTGCCACTTACTTTCCTTGACCTTGCCGAGGAAGTGGCAGAAGCGTTGACAGATTCCCCTGAAAAGCTTCAGTACTGAGGAAGTAGCCTCAGAGGTCTAGTCAACAGCTGCTGAAGGTTTTATCAATACAGCCTGCAGCTTTCAAAAGTGGGGAGGGGGAGTCGCTTGAGAACAATCGTTACTAGCCTGGTGCACTGAGCAGAATGGCTCGTTCTGCGACTCCTTCTAATGAGAAATGTAGAGTAGAAGGGATCCTTATTGCATCCAAATTCATTAATGACAGTTGTCTGCTTAACTCCAAGAATTCGGTGAGAAATTTTAACTATTAACTTTTCTCTCAATCCTGCTGCTAAGTCAGTAAGACAACCAATTATACTGCTTTTTCTTCCTCTTTCAATGACCTTTCAGATTCTATACATTCTATTAATCATCTGTCATCCAAGAAAACAGCTGGGAAAAGCAGCAGAAAAACAAAAACTGGTTTGCTTTCCTTATGCCAGACTTTAATGGAGGACTGTTTCCACGAGGGATTGTCAGAGCTCTTGTGGAAATATTAATAAAACCTCAGCACAGAAGGTTCCATGATTCCTGGCATCACCAAACAGAACCCCCAATGAACACCTGGAGAGATGCTCCTAGTCCATATAGACACTACTGATATAATTTAATTAATGTTCTAATTAGGCACAAGGTAAGCACCTTACAATAAAAATTAGGAAGAGAAAATCATGTGGATTATCAAAGTGTATTTTCATCAAGAATGAATAAGCGCAATCCACTTAACCTCTGAGAGGTGTAGGTCTTTGCATGTGTTTATTTCTCCTTGCCTAAAAAGTAACTGCAGCACTAAATGGATAGACAAAGTACTAGTGAAGCTTTTCAAGGTCTATTGTGCATTTAATTAGAAGCTTCCTTCTTGCAATTTCAGGCCAATGCAGTATAGAAATTTGTGTAGTTAAGGGCACTTATGACCAGCTTTATTAGTAAAGTTGCAGCAGCAATAAAACAGTAGTTAATATAAGTAGAATTCACACACACCAGAAGATTGTGGCTGTGGGTTCCTTTATTAACTCAATCAACTATTTCATATTTGATCTTCCTCTTTTTCTGTTGCCTTCAACTTTCCCCAGCATTTTTCTTTTCTAGTGTTTCTTATCTTCTCATGATATCCCCAAAATACAATAACCACAGTTTGGTCATGTTTCCTTCTACAAGGCTTGTTCAGGCTTGATTTGATCTAGCACTGACTTTCTGGCAGAAATTGGTATCTCCTACAACACCATATTCCAAATGATTTTTTCTTCCTGTTGGCATTCTTCACTATCAAACTTTCACACCATACACATCCTTAAATTTTAGGATATTTTTAAATTCTTTGATCATCATTTTGCTTGCATGGGAAATGAATGTATTGTTCCTATACCTGCTGAACATTTTGGCATGTCCTTTCTTGGGGACTGAAATGTATATGAACATTTCCAGTTTGTAGGCTATTGTTTTGATTTCCCTACTTGCTGGCATATTCTTGTTATGATTTTGATATATTCCATCTCAGTAGTTTGAAGAGTTCTATCGGTATCCCATCCACTCTATATAGAGCATTATCCATCTACTTGATCCTCTTCAGGTATATAAAGGACAAGATAGAAAGGTGGACAGAAAAAATTTCATAGACACATTATGTGAAGTTCTTGCACATGGGAAAGAACATTGGAAAAGCAGTAACTCAGCTGTGCTAGAGTACTACTGTGAAAGCAGCAAGATTCCTAATTGGTATCATTCTGAATCTGTTGTAATAACACCTGAAAACTGGAGAGAATAAAGAATTTCGATTTAAAACTACATAGTCCACTTTTCAGATCTGGAAATTGAAGTCATGGACTTTTCCCTACGATCTCTGCATTATTAATGATCATTCAGTTAGCACTTTAACTTAGTGCTTTTTGAAATTCCATTAGTTGTCAGAACAATCTGATGAAGCTTATTTATATTATCAGACATCTGGGAATAGCAACCTCTTAATTCAGTATTACTTCTCGTTTGTTGACACAGCAAAGGGTGATTCCTGACTTTAAAACTGAAAGAATATTATTTTCAAGAGCCCTTGGAAAGTTGGATGCTTTTGAATGGCTGAGAAACCACCAAAACAAATTATGTAAACAATACCTGTGTATCATTTTTGGTAGGCAGAGAGCAGATTAGCCTGCAGTGACAAGCGGTATTTGAATGACTGACACTGCTGGTCTGTGTTGAGAAAAGCTTCAGAATAGAATCCCTGAGTCAGGAGCTTTAGTATCTGAGACATCATCATCATCATCATCGTGTGTCATCAAGTCAATTCTGATTTACAGTGACCCTTTTCAAGGTTTTCCAGGTAGAGAGTACTCAGAAGTGGTTTACTATTCCCTTCTGGAGGCATCCTAATATTATGCAGTTTTCCCAAGGCCACACTGGCTGGCTCTTCTGGGATACACAGAAGGCTCAAATTCGCAACCTCTGGCTCTGCAGCCATTTAATTAAAACACTGAGCGATCCAGCCAGTTACCTGAGACATGCCTTATCGCATTAAGAAATACCATGGTGGCTTACTTTTAGAAATGTTGTCTACAAGATCAGAACCCAAAATCAAATTCAGAAAACAAACCAGTTTTGTTCAGACAAATTGAGAGCATGACTGAAAAAACAAAAATTGTGACTACAAAAGTATTACATAACTTTAATATTAATGATGAAGAAATAGAAATAATTCAGGTTTTTCTATACCTTGCTTCAGTCATCACTCTAAACCAGGGATATCCAAACTACGGCCCGCAGTCCACATCTGGCCTGCGTTGCTGTTTTATCTCAACCATTCCCTTCAGTCTGTGCGCACGCCCATGTGTGCGTGCGTGCATGTGTGCATCCATGTGGGCATGCAGGGGGCAGGAGGGGGCAGGGGCGCATGCATGTGTGCGTCCATGCGGATGGGGTGCATGCATACGTGCAGGCTGCCACTCATACCCCCACGTGTGCACATTCCTTTGGCCCTCAAAAATGTGGAAAATATACAATGTGGCCCTCACACTCAAAAGTTCAGAGACCCCTGGTCTAAATGAAGACTGCAGACAAGAAATCAGAAGAAAAAATTAGTGGAATTGTTGATAAATTTTATTTATTTTATTTAAAATATTTTTACCCTGCTTTTCTCCTAAAAAGAGACTCCAGGTATCTTACATACCATATTTTTCCATGTATATGACCCCCAATGTATAAAACGACCCCCTAATTTTGACCCTTGATGGAGGTGGAGGAGCAGTTAATGGGCAACTGCTCCTCCACCTCCATCTGCTGCTGCCTCCATTGCCCGCCCGATCACCTCCTCCAGTGGGACTGCCAGGGCTCACCTCCAGCTCACGTTGCCGCCTTGTCCCCTGCCCTAAGGAGACAATCAGTGGAGGAGGTGATCCGGCGGTGGCAGCAGGAAGAGGCGCCCGAGTGTGCAAGAGTGCTTGTTTGCCTCTGTCTCCTGCTGAGCCCCGTCAATCCCACTGGAGGAGGTGATCGGGCGGACGGGGGAGGCAGCAGCAAGAGGCGCCCCGAGCGCGTGTGAATGCTCCTTCACCTCCATCTCCTGCTGCCTCCGCCACCGGAGGGGACAAGGCGGACGTGAGCTGGAGGTGAGCCCCATCAGTCCCACTGGAGGAGGTGATCGGGCGGGCGGGGGAGGCAGCAGCAAGAGGCGCCCGATCGTGTGTGACGGCTCCTTTGCCTCCGTCTCCTGCTGCTGCTGCCTCGGCCACCGGAGGAGACAAGCCGTGAGCTCTGGAAGTGGCAATTGGGCGGTGGCAGCAGCAAGAGGCGACCGAGCGCGTGTGCGACTGCCTCCTTCCGTGTATAAAACAACCCTCAATTTTTCCTCTAATTATTTTAGGAAAAAGTGTCGTTTTATACATGGAAAATACGGTAATTAAAAACACAATATTAAAAGCTAAATATATTAAATTATTCAAATATTTAAAAGAATTAAGAACATATATTAAAAATGTTAGGCAAAAGCATTACTAAAAACTGATTTAGAAGCAACAAACTATAAATCATTCCATTCATTATCTGCTAGACAGCCACTAAGGAAAAACCTGCCTGAACAAAAAGATCTTTGCCTGCTTGTAGAAGGACAGCAAAGATGGGGCCAGTCCGGCCTCCTGTGAGAGGGAGTTCCAGAGTCTAGGAGCAGCAACAGAGAAGGCCCTGTTCCATGTCTCCACCAAGTGCATCTGTGAGGGTGGTGGGACCAAGAGAAAGGCCTCCCCTGATGATCTTAACAATCAGACAGGCTTATAAAGATGAATGAAGAATGCACAAAAGCAGGATTGCAGTTGAATATTAGGAAGACAAAAATCAGAACAATAGGATAATTGCATAACTTTAATACTGGCAGTTTAGAATTTGAAATTGTTAAATATTTACCGTGTGTCCAAAGAGGGACTGAAGACAAGAAATCAGAAGATGACTCAGACTCAAAGATCCTTAAGTATAAGGATATATAACTGGAGACTAGGGCCAAGATCATTTATACTATGGTATTCCCAATGGTTGACCAAACTCCGGGAGGCAGTGGAAGACAGGAGGGCCTGGCGTGCTTTGGTCCATGGGGTCATGAAGAGTCGGACACGACTTAACGACTAAACAACAACATTCCCAATGGTTGTGGCTGTGGATGTGAAAGCTGATAAAAGCTGATGGGGGGGGGGGGAATAATTCAAAATATATGCTTTATGGGTACCCTGAACCAGCAGAAAGACAAATAAGTGAATTTCAGATTGAATCAAGTCTGCATTCTCACTAGAAGCCAAGTGGACTAAACTAAGGTTAGTGTATCAATTACATAGTTTTCATTTCTATATTGGCAATGCAACTGAAGCATGTACTTGTAATACACAAATTGTTGGCTTGATAGAATTCTATGGCTGAAATACAGCAGTAAGTCAACATAAGAGTAGGCACACTGAATCAGTGGAACTTGTGGAAAAGGTGACTTGCCAAATGCAATTGAGTCATTGGGCCTACTCTAGTTGTGATTTACTACTGGATTTTAGCCTTTGAGATGGTCTTTTCCTTCATTTCTGACTCCTAGGCCAATTCCCTGATGACACCTAGTTCCTACTTTTTCTTAAACTCTATGATACATCATTAGACAGTCCCTTGTAATATGTGCTGATATTAGAAGGCAGACCTGTTAGTCATTCAATTCCATAATTTTTCTCCCTGTTCTCCTGCTTGCTCATTATTTTCAAGAAACAAAACCACAAAAGATGAACAGAGAACCTACTTCAACACTGTTCCTTTTTAAATTTACCAATATTTGCTGTATTTGACCATGTGAGGACTCAAAAATAATAATAATCCTGTGTCTATTTTTATCCTAACATTTGTATGCAATTGAAAAGAAAGGTATCTATGTCTAGTTCTGTCTGTAGAAATTTTACAGAGACAAATGAGATATATGCACACACAGGGGACTCAGAAAACAATGTTGCTAGAGGAGAAATAAATTCATATATGGTATCTGTGCAGTTAAGCAGTAATTTGTTTATAGCACTTTCTATCTCTGGGAATGTGCTTGCTTTATTCATAACTTCATATCATTGTCGGTTATTAAGTTAGCACCATGCAGGTCTAACAGTTTAAGGCATTTATTTGTTTCTAGAGAAGACAATGCTTTGTTTATAGCATTACCACACTACATTTCCATTTCAAAGTCTATTTTGAGCATGTAAAGGCAACTGAAATCTTGGCTTTCATGATCAGAATTAACATGCCTCCTGCTCATCTCTGGGGAAAAAAATGTTATTCCTACCAGGACCTTCTTCAGATATATCCTCTGCTTAAAACATTTGACAATGATTTTCAGCAAAGGTTGGTTTATACATGCGAGACTTTTTTTTTTTTTTGCATGCAATCCCCCTTCATGTATGAGGCCGAAGGAGAAAATGTCATGTGAACCAGGCTGCGTCCCGCTGGCAGCCATTTCCATAAACACAGTGGCATCTTTTCTAGCTTCTGTTATCAAGGAAATCATTGCTGACAGTCATGGTGGTATCTATTTACATCTCCGTTCTTGTAATGTTCTCTCCCTACAATCCTTTCCAGATAAAGGCTCATGGGGAGAAAACTCAGTAGGAAAAAATGACCCGTGGGAAATTACCCTTCAAACATCATCTGTGTATATTCTGATTCACAGAAAATATATATATCCTCTTATCAGCATATAGAAACAAAGTAAAAAAGGAAACTTGAAGATCTGTGATCCAGGCTGATGACCAAGTGAATTTAAGTACATAATTGCTGTTACAAAAGCGGAGGTAAGTTTTTAAAAACACAAGATAACAATGAAAAAATGTTTTCATATTCATTCATATCCTTTAAAATAAGACCACAGACATTTTCTATTCTATAAAGTTCTTAAGTAGTTGACTTTTCTTGTAGTAGTTGTTGTTTAGTCGTTAAGCCATGTCCGACTCTTCGTGACCCCATGGACCAGAGCACGCCAGGCCCTCCTGTCTTCCACTGCTTCCCGGAGTTGGGTCAAATTCATGTTGGTAGCTTCGATGACACTGTCCAACCATCTCGTCCTCTGTCGTCCCCTTCTCCTCTTGCCTTCACACTTTCCCAACATCAGGGTCTTTTCCAGGGAGTCTTCTCTTCTCATGAGATGGCCAAAGTATTGGAGCCTCAGCTTCAGGATCTGTCCTTCCACTGAGCACTCAGGGTTGATTTCCTTCAAAATGGATAGGTTTGTTCTCCTTGCAGTCCAGGGGACTCTCAAGAGTCTCCTCCTTAAGAGTTGTAGTAGACAGATCTAAAGTAAATCACTGCATTTCACTTAAATAAATCACAACAGTTTAGTGCCCACTGAATGGATGTTTATCACAAGAGTGACAGATTTCCATTCATTGCCTTCTGATACATGAAAGGCCATATCTTCAAGTCAGATTTTGGTGTTAGGCAGAAATACACTAACTTGCCTATGGGATGCCAACTCCAGAACAGGCTCATCTGTTATGCTGTCCAATTATTTTTCACCTTGAGATCAGGTCTGAGTCTTACTTTTTCTGAATTAGGCCAACCTTTACTACCATTTCACCTGCACTCACCACTACAAAGAAAACAATAATTTTTATCTCCTTCACAAATAAGTTTTAAAACAGTTTTAGCTATTATTATTGGATTTAAAACTTATATTGAAAATGTATTGGAACTTCTTCCAGCTTGGACACTCCATTTTTTGCTCTGCTCATATGGTCAGAAGAAAACTGAGGCTTGGAAGGGCAACTAGAAAGGAAATAGAGAGGATCAGAAAGTGTTGTCAGGGTTCAGTAGAAAAGGCACCAGGACCCAGTCCAGAGCAAGACCACAGGAACAAGTTAGAAACAACCCCACAGCCCGAGCAGAGACCAACCAGCTAGGGTTTTGAATCCAAACAGGAGCCAAGTAGAAGGATGACACAAATTGTGGTCAGACAGTCCAGGAGTCGAAGTCAGGAGGAACAGTATCAAGGCAGCAGGGTCCAGAGATGCAAGGCAGGAAACACCAGAGTAAGCAGACACAGCAGGAACCACCAGGCAGGCAGGCCAGGAACCTCCAGGCAAGGCAGGAAGAAGGAGGTTTGGCAGGCGAGGCAAGGCAGACAGGCAAAACAGAAATAACACCACAGCACAGCCAGAGACCTTCATTGCTGAGACAAAGGTCTGTAGGGAAAGCCTGTTCTCATATAGCCCAGTCCTCAGATTCCACAGGTGGCACTCCTGAGGAGCCGGGCAACAGCTGCAGGGAAAGGGCCCAGTCTTGCAATCTCTAGAGCGGTTCTCCCCAGAGGGATGGGGCCAATCCTGCATGCACTAAGGTTGCATGGTTCCAGCATGGCCCCAGTCCTGACAAGTTTAAGGATGTGTCAGTAGAAACCAAGGCAAGTTCATCCACACTAATATATTCCCAATTACTATGCACAGGCAATAAAAATGTAAAAAAAGAAAAAAATATTTGAAATGCGGTGTTGGAAGAACTTTCTTGTTACCATGGTCAGCCAGAAAGAAAAAGAAAGGGATTATAGATCAAATCAAATCAAGCCTGTACGCTCACTACATGTAAAAAGTGACTTCAAGAGGCTATTGCAGTAACCACTGTATGGGTTTGGATCATGCTTCGACATAAACCTACCTTTAGGTGGTGAAGAGAGGTAAATTTTTAATATGGTCCTTTTACATGAGGTAAAAATATTTTAAATAAAGTAAATAAAGAGGTAGAAATTTTTCCTCACATTAGATTGTTTTCCCTATGTGAGTCATGTGAAACTTGTTTCTGCAACACACACTCTGATTTATTATGTATTTACTTAGTAATAAACTTAAAAGGTGACTTACACAGCATCAGGCCATTGGTTCACTTATCTATTTTGACAATCAGTCTCCAGTTTCATCATTATATCATCCTGAACACACCCAGTCTTCTACAATTTTGGGAGCTAAATGGGGGTCAGTACTTGGATGGAAGACCATCAGGAAATAGTAGGGATCTCCACATAGAGCTAAGAAGCAAGCCTGCTATAAAGCCTGGAAACATGGCTGCAGGTCAGTGTCAACAATATGAGGCTAGAGCGATCAATGGCCTGACTCAGTATAAGTCAGCTTCTTGTGTTTTTAGCTAAGGCTGCTTCTGCTTCTTCTGGCTAAAGACTGACCCACATACAAAAATTTGTGGTCCATCACTTCACTTCAGCCTTTTCTTTGCTTGTGACTATATCCTGGATTAATCTATAATGGCTCAAGTGGTCTAGGCTAAATCTTGTTGCTTTCTAACTCTATGATGCTCTGAATTCCTGGTGATGATAATTGTTATGACAACTGTTTAAGTACAATCCAGATGAAGATTTAGACAATGCATCAAGAACATTGTAACAAACACCTGCCCTGTGATTCTGCACAGCAAGGTGTCGCAGGTGTATACCTGAAGTTTAATATTTGCATTGACAACATATCAGAGTCCCTGTGAAAGTCAATGATGCAATGGCAGAAACTGTGGTAGGCTGAAAAAGGGCAAGTTTCCCATTCCTCTATATTGGCCAGTATCCTACTGTGTAGCTTCATCTGCTCAGGAATGACATCAGTTTTCAGTTTCAGGGTGTGTGAGCACCACCTAATATGTGCCTTGCTATCAGTGCCATCAAAGAGGTGTGGGACGTCTAGAATATGTTGATACCTCACTTCTATGACATTCCTAACCAGACCATATTGTCTGAAATCCACCCCATAAAGGAAGGGGAAAATTAAAACTAATGAACAAGCCAGGCTAACCATATTCAGCAAATATAAAGCTGCCTTTTAATACCCAAAGCTCGTGTTTAGAAATAGGAAGCTGCCTTACACACATAAGACCTTTTGTCCATCGCAGTGAGTACTATAGCTGTCTAGGTATTCAAGATACACATTTTTCTAGTGACCTACGATCTACTGTAATTCTTTTAACCAGAAATGTCAAAGACTAGGACTAAAGGCCTTCTGCATGTCAAGATAGTACTCTGCCACTAAGCCATCCTCTAGTCTAGCAGATGCAATCTCACCCTGCAGGACCCTGAGATTAATGAGGTTTCGGCATCTTTATCTGCATGTCTTTATATTTTACCCATATTACTAGAAGCAGTCACACATACAGCCTAATTTTGTAAGGCTTCCTCCTTCACTGAACTGATGGGGCAGGTATCTCAGGGATTGAGACCAAAGAAAGTAAGGCAGCCTCCAGTAACACCATGCTGGTAAGACAAGAGTCGCATTGCCATCTGAGAGAAAGTTATCTTGATTATTATGCTCAGAGGAGAAAGGATCACCAAACCTGAAGGGAGAAAACAGGATGGAGTGGGTGAAAATATGTGAAACTGTGGGAAGGGGGAAAAGAAGAAAGTAGTAAAACCGAGCCAGATTCCATTCAGGACAGCACACTGGGATCTGTTCTTTCCCCAGTGTGTCTTAATAATCAGGATATAAATCTGGGTTTCTTCTTTTGACTCCCTATGGAACAAGAGAAAGGGGAGTGTTCAGTGTTACCATTATTCAGCAAAATGTTAAGATGTAGAATTTCTAGTCATCCCTAAATAAATTCAGATTAAGAAACTGAGAACAGAAATCCAGATCTCTTTTGTACACGGGGAGAGTTACACCTAAAGGAAAGGAGCAATTGTCTGTTTCCTTGTCACAGATGGACTTGCATATTTCATTTCCTACTGCTGACATGGGCTAAGATGTCTCTGTCTGTGATTGCTTACTTGTGACAAGAGGTTTCACCTAGTATCTCCACTAATCTCATAAACACCCCTATGATGTTGAGAGGAAGTACAAAACAAAACAAAACAAAAAGGATAGCATGGTTGCAAAGAGTTAATCAGTTCTCTTCTGCATTGCCAGTGGATATTCATCTTTCTTCCCCCCTCCACTAAATCTATCACAGCTGTTACTCTTGTCCAGCGACCTTGACAACCACAGTGAAAGGCAAAATGATGAAGCTTTGCGATGCAATGAAGGAAAACTGGAATATTTCACCTGAATTGGTAATGCTATTATTACTGCTAAGCAGAGCTCTACTATTTAAAGGTATTACAGGATTTACCTAAACTGATGGTGCTCAGTAAATTTTTCATTTTACAGTGTCCAAAGACTTCAGTTACACTCCAAGGCCTCAATATGCTCACAACAGTAAAGGCAGAGCAGTAAAATAAGAAAGCAATAATTCTGTGAGTGTGGATGCTTGTTAAAAATGATTAAGAGAGCAATCCAAATGAAGACGAGGGAGCAATCTAAATGAAGTTAAGCACTTTTAGGTCCAATTGCTTCAACTGGGGGAAAAATCCCTATTGAAACCAGTGAAACATTAAAGTGCTTCACTTTGAATTGTGTACTTAAGGTTTGGGGTTTTCTTTTTTGTTTGTTTAAGAAGCACATTTTCAAATTTTAAAAAATACAATTCCTAAGAAAATTAGTTGAAGGGTAAAATGTTAATATTCCTATAGAAACAGGAATGTACTCCTGAACTGTAAACTGTTTGTGAAAATTTGAATTCCAACATTCATTAAATAAATGCATATTAACATTTTTATTTGCATGCACATTTGTTTCACCTCTAATATCAATCAAACCGGGAACAGGTTCTTGAATGTTAAACTGAATCCTTTGGCCCTTCTTTCAACAAACTGAAGAATGAGATGCATTATTTTTAATGCTTTATTTATGCCCCACTTTGAATGGACTTTTTGTACCTGCCACTATAATTTATAGTAGTCGCTGAATAATAAAACACAGCTATAAAATTTTGGATGAAAATGTTCAAGGTCAATTGTCAACTTCCTTCTTCCTAAGCACAGCACAATGACCTACAATTCCCTATTTGAACAGATGTTCTTGAGTTGAAAGATCACAGGCTCCAGAAACAGGTTTGCATAGTAGCTTCAGAAGTATATTTTCTAAATTCACCATACAATTTGAAATGATAAATAGTAAGTAAATGAAAGTGACAAACATTCCAAGATTCAAAAGACCAAAGTCATATCACCACTCTCATAAAATGCACTGTCTATCCAGTTCAATCCTGAGGACTGCATAGATATTAGTTGCACACACAGATCTACCTTGGTTGGATTTGCATCTAAGTTGTCCATTTTGCAAAACTTTAAGATGATACCAATTAAACTATACACAGAGAGTACTGGAGAAAATTTGCTTCCCTGGTTAAGTCAAATTCTTACAACTAAATGAATATAAATGAACAAGTAGCAGAATGCCTGGTCTGGATTCAAAATCTATTAAGAAGGGGAACATGGAATAGCTTCACAATGTCCTTTGACTGCTAGCATTGGGACCCACCCTTATGGAAGCACCCCACAAAGGGTAGAGATGGGGCCTTTGAAGCAGTGGTTCTCAGCTTTTGGCACTGCAGATGTTCTAGATCTGACCTCCCCACATTCCTGACCATTAGCAGAAGTAACTGTGGCTTCTGAACATTGAACTCCAAAATGCCTGGAAGGTCAAAGGTTGAGAAGCACTGCTTTAAAGACTGGGAAGAAAGTTAAAAAAAAAAATCCTCAGACCAGAAACAGTAGACAGACTTAGACTGTCTTCCTGCAGATATATATTTAACATATAACTTGTGATACATCCCATGATTTGAATGCAGTTAATCATGTGATGAAAATTAAATGAGAATGAAGCCACATTGTTAAAACACTTGACCTTAAATATTTTATATAGAAAAGTACATTACGACATAGGCAGGTCTTTGTTAACTTTTTTAATTACATTGGTAAATGGCTCAGATACAAGTGCCCCATGGGAGTGGAAAGCACTTCAATTTGCATGTAGCATGCTGCCATTCCCTCACCACCACAGCATTGTGCGGCTGCAAGGCATCACAGACATCCAAAGCTTACAGAAAACTTTTCAAGGCAATGAGATGAACAGCAAGGAAGGCAATGTTCAAGTCAATGGAAGGAATAGCACAGGCTGGTGTACATATTATTATTATTATTAATTTTCTTCACATCTAAAGCAATGCATTCAAACTCCTGACAGAAGGGCCTGATGCAGATGCAATACTTGCAAAGTGTAGACTGCTTACTGAGGGGCGGGAATGCATGATCCTTTCATCTTCCTCTTTCCCAATCTAGCAAAAAGTCCTCTTTGAACAACTATTTAGCACTACAGGCTAAATCCATTTTAGTGCCAACAAATGAGACTCAAGTCAACATCTATATTAACTTCCAAATCAATGGAAGTTAATATAAATGTTGACTTAAGTCTCAATTATTCAATGGGCCAACTCTAGTTGGGATTAACAACAAGATTCAGCATTCTATCCTGTATACTGCTCACTGTTCCCCCTTCAGTAAGGTTTACACAGGCACTTCAAATGCTGTCTAAGACAAGGATCTGCAAATGATAACGGCTTTAGGCAAATAGAAGTGTCTTGCCTCATTCACCAAACAAAGGCAGAGCGGAGGTCTTGTCATGTAAACAACATGGTCCCAAAACAAAATGCCTCTTAATGAGGATCACAAGGACGAAATGAAGAAAAGCTGATCTAATATGTCTGCATGAGAAAACCATTATTATCAGACAGATTTTCAGTTTCTCCCTATCACTGTCAAAGGCAGACTCACATCAGCCAGCATAGATCAGTGCAAAATTACATCAACAGAGTTTATGATAACTGATATGTAGTACCTGGGCACCAATGGTATTTTTCTCCATAAAGCTTTTTTCTTAAAAAGGACAAGCAACTCATGACTGAAAGGGGCACCCTACCTCAACATTTTGCAATATGGTACCCCCTGTTTTGACCATGAACCATCTCCACTTACAAGGCACCTCACTACACAATTATACTTCAATGTTTCATATCTATTTTTATTAGTTACCAATATTTAGGCATCATGGGGAACTGTCATGAGGAATTAAGATATGTCACATTATAGGATGCTGAGAAAGGGCACAAGTTAGAAATCCAGAAGTAAGACAGGGCCTGCCCAATATTTCATCAGTATTTCAGGGAACTATTGAATGCAAACACTAATTCACTGTTTAGTCAGAACAAAGTGTCTGATCCAAAGTTTAATTGCCGATTATTGTCCTTGGAACCTTCATTGTTTTATAGCCAATATTTGGCTATCATACCTTATATGGCACATTATGCCTTGAAGCACAACCCTGAATTGAGGTAGTGAGTTATCATTTGAAAATGGTCTCTCCGTATCATAGAGCAGCTATATAGAATTTTCCAAACTTCTCTTTTTGCTGTGAAAGTCTCCTTTTCCTGGAACTCAAAAATATCTGTCTTTGCTCCCGATTAAAGTCATTGTTTCACTGACTTGCTGTTGCTGCTTGAAAAAGCAACCCTGAATGGGAAACCCAGCTTCATATACTGTATGACTTTGTGATGTTCTACAAAATGCACATTTCACTAAAGTGAAAGTGTTCAGGTGTCTCCATAGGGGAGAACAGGAACTTTATATTGATGGAAACAAATTAATGGTGCATTAAATTCTGAATACCAGAAGTCCTATTTTTCCTTCTCCTGCTACTCCTTATTTATGGATTCACTCCTTCCTGACTGGTTTAATGCTGGCCACCACAGCACCAGTGTAGGCATTCAATGTACCGAACAGCTCACAGTTTTATAAGGCTCAACTCCAGTAACTCTACAGCATAATGCCCTGAAGCAAGATAATTACGATATAATAATGATATTAGCTAGGTACACGAGGTACATTTTGTGTACCTTGTTGGCTCAACGATCTCTGACACCCTCTCTCTAGATGTCGAGCTGGATAAACGCATTGGCAAAGCAGCTACCACGTTCTCTAGACTCACAAAGAGAGTATGGCTTAATAAGAAGCTAACGGCATATACCAAGATATAGAGCGTGTGTCCTGAGTACACTCTTGTACTGAAGTGAGTCCTGGACCCTTTGTGCATGGCAGGAGAGGAAGTTGAACACATTCCATATGCGTTGTATCTGAGGCATTTTTGGTATTACCTGGCAGGACAAAGTTCCAAATAGAGTAGTCCTAGAATGAGCTGGAATTTTTAGCATGTATACATTACTTAAACAGCGACATCTACATTGGCTTGTGCATGTTGTGAGAATGGCTGATGGTCGGATTCCAAAAGATCTCCTGTATGGAGAATTAGTGCAGGGAAAGCACCCCAGAGGGAGACCACAGCTGCGATACAAGGATATCTGCAAGCGGGATCTGAAGGCCTTAGGAATGGACCTCAACAGATGGGAAACCTTGACATCTGCCTGGAGGCAGGCAGTGTATCATGGGCTCTCCCATTTTGAAGAGACACTTGTCCAGCAGGCCAAGGCAAAGAGGCAGTCCCGAAACCATCAAAATCAGGGAGCTGGACAGGGGACAAATTGTATTTGTCTTCAGTGTGGAAGGGATTGTCACTCTCGAATTGGCGTTCTCAGCCACACTAGACGCTGTTCCAAGACCTCTATTCAGAGCACGTTACCATAATCTCTCGAGACTGAAGGATGCCTACACAATGATATTAGCCAACATAAATTATCCAAGAAACTGCAAGCTAAATCAAAGGCAACATAGCTGCCGTTGCTGCACTTATATTTTTCTCTGCCTGACCTAACCTTTCCTACTTAAAACATGAGCAGATTCAGGATGAGATCCAGTGGCACTAAACAATTGAATCAGAGCACACTGGAAAGGGTTGCTTCATTGAAAGTAATCTCTCTTAAAACAACCCTTCTCTGCCTACAGGAATTGCTTCAGCACAGAGCATGGTCAGACTGGTTCACAATCTCCTGCTCGTTGTTTGATCACCAGGAAATAGTACTCATTGCACCTGGGTATAGTAGAGCTTGGAAATGCTTACATTTACGAATTACAACTCCTACAAGCCTCTACCACCCAACCATACTGGCAAGGGAAATCTCGGAGTCCAAAAAATAAACCTTACAGGGCATGTTGGCATCTTCTTTCTTGTTTCTGCTCATCTATCAAACATCTCTTTGACAAGAATGGCGCCCTCGACCAACTGGCCATTGAAACTCTCAGTACATCACAAGATCCGCAGGGTAAAGCTTTCTTCCAAGCAAGAATTCCTTTCACTGGGTCAGGGTCTCTTTGTTATACATAAGAGGGAATACAAATAATCTACTTTATATGCTTTACATATGAAATAACCCTCTGCATATATAACTATATTATCCTGGATTTCTGCTTTCAGCACAAATAGCTACATAGTGTTGAAACAACCCCTCTTTAATCAAATATTAACTCCACAATCTTGTATGAACCAGTGCCCAGCTGCACTTCCAAGGTCTCTTAAATAGCTGTTACAATTTATGTTGTACTTTGATTCTGTTTGGGTTTCATCGTCACCATCGTGGTCTTTTTGTGGGTTTTTTTTTATCATTTAAGGCTGGGGGGGTTGTGTTCTTATGTCTATGTCCCACACTTGTAACCCAGAGTAGTGGCTTGCCACTAATGGATGGTATAAAAATCTAATTAATAAATAAATATTAAAAATGAAAAAAGGTTACAAAAAACAGCAGTGGTTATTTTAGGCATGCTGTACTTCAAAAGAATTAAAACTCTGTGTAGGTATGTGTGTATTCTTCAGTTCCTGGATACTAAGCAGTATCTTTTGAAGGTCCAGATGTGTAGGGAGGAGGAGGAGGATTAGACACAAGGAAATGTGGTGCAATTCTGAAGGAAATAACATTTTTGCAAGATTCAGCAAGTTTTAATCCTGTACCTCAGGAACTGTAGAAAGAGAAAAGCTTCATATAGTGAGGTGGTGAAAACTCAATTCTCCCTTTGTAAAGAATGGGAAGACTTTCTCAGCCCAAAGGCTGAAAATCTCAGGGAGATCCTACCAGAAATGTGTGGAGAAGCATCCCATGATCTGACCAGAGCAGCACTTCACCCACTCACAATACAAGCCAATACTGATCAGTGGGGCAAAGCAGGCAGCACTGCCCTACTTTCACTCTTAGACACACACACTCATACATAACACACACACATGCAGGTATCTCCATGGTCTCACTCTCAGCCCTCACCTATGTACACAATTAGGGTTGCAGAAGGAGAAAGACTTCAATTGGTGACAATGGGAAGCTTTTCTTAAGCATAACTACAGAGTAGCAGATGATTATCAGAAGGATCACAGTGTACAACGAATGCAGTGCCCATGTTAACCTTTCTCTCCACCAGCTGCGTTCTTCCTTGAAAACAGTTTGCACATTGCAACTGGGCTTGTTGTGGGCAGGGAAGGTTCCAATGGCATGAGTGGAATACCTTTTCCAAGCATACGAATTGCTTAATAAATATTTTATGGCTGTCCTAGCATGGAGAGATGGGGTGATTAACTCTTGCCTCCCCAGCAAGATACTGCCATCAATGGATCACCTCAAAGTAGTAATTATGTTGGAAGGGGGGGCTTCCATGGACACCAGTGAGTGGCTTTTCTCCAAGCGATTCAAGTAACAATTGCTGTATAAGAGAAAGGGGTAAGAAAGCGGCATTCAGATTGAATAGTGAAACCCCTTTTGCCACAATTCTCCCACCAATGGGGTAGGTCAGTGGTTCCCAATCTTGGGTAAGCCAGGTGATCTTGGACTGCAACTCCCCAGCTGTGGTGGCTGAGGTTTCTGGGAACTGCAGTCCAAGAACACCTGGCGTACCCAAGGTTGGGATCCACTGGTATTTGTTGTTTAGTCGTTAAGTCGTGTCCGACTCTTCGTGACCCCATGGACCAGAGCACGCCAGGCCCTCCTGTCTTCCACTGCCTCCACTGGTATACATGATACATAAGACACACAAACATAGGTGTATACTGTATAATGATAATAACTGTATCCCATCAAGTCAATTCTGACTTACAGCAATCCTTTTCAGGGTTTTCTAGGAGCCAGAGATTAGGACTTCAGTTCTCCACTGTGCATCCCAGAGGAGTCAGCCATTGTGGCCATGGGAAAGCTGTACAGTCCCATATACTTCACATGAAAATGTGCATGTTTTGTTTTATCTGGAGACACAGGGCAAATTAGCAAGTTTCCCCCTTTATTATGTACACAAAAAGCAAAAGATGGGAGCAAAACCTGCAACTGGGTTTTTCCCCCTCAATTACTGAGGATGTCACCTTGCAAAACACAGAAAATGGCTACAAATATAATTGATCCTTACTACTTCTGAGAAAATGTTCACAGCTTCGTGAATTGAAAAGAGGATGCCATTTGGCAATCAGATGCTACAAATTTGGGAGATTAAAAACTATGCACGCTTGGAACTATTTTGCTGCTGTTATGTGTTGTCAATTTGCTTTCAAATTACTATAACCTTAATAGCGTTTTCAAGATACCTGAGATGTTCAAGAGCAGTTTATCATTGCTATACCCTCCCAGGATTTCCATGGCCTAAGTTCTATTCTGACACTCCATCCATTACATCATAGTGGCTCTGGAAATATTTACTTTATTTGAAATATCTTTCACACAACTTTCAATATTTTCACTGGTTATTAGGCAAAATAAAATTATTATAAATTCACATAGTGTTTCAATTGTGTAAGACATTATGATCTTTTGAAATGGTTGTGTATGATTCCAATTTTCCAGAGAAGCAACTGAGCCTAAAGCATGACATTGTCCCCATAATACTTGACATATACATGGGCCACATTTCACTATGCAGAAACCAGGGCCTGTATCCTGTTCAGTATTTACTGTACTTGCACGTGGAGTTCCAAATGCTGAAGCTCCTGCAGCTATCTGATGAAGTGTTGGTCATGTGCAATGAGGCACATGACTGACATCTTCTTAGACTGCTCTGGCAGCTTCCTCCAGTGGATTTTCCAGTGCATAAATATAGAACAGGATACTTGCTAAGGTATTCTGTGCACTCAGCTGCAAAACCAATGCAAAATCCAAAGTGATCTTTTTCAAAATATTATTGGAAAGGAACTTGGTACTCAGAAAAAAATCACATCACTATTAATCAAACAACACTTGGTCTATTTTCTATATCACAGAAAAAGAATCCCCTCCTCTGCATTTATATCAACTAATCTTCTATTCCTACTGTCTTATATTTCTATACACCTTTTCCATTTCTCATTGTTAACTGACTTAATGTACATCTGAAAACTAGATTACCCTAGCAGCATCGTTGCAGCAATATATGGCTAAAAAATTTCTTATTTGGTCTGATGGTCTAAGGGCAATGTTCAGTAATTTTAATATTTGGCTATGTAATTATTCAGGACAACAATCCCACCAGTTCCTTCTGCTCACACAAGGGTCCATTATGCAAGCATTTGGACAGTTTTCCAACCTGCACAAGGAGACATTCCTAGATATTTCCTTGCATAAGCTTGGAAACTGTCCAGCTGCTCACATAACAGGCCACAGATCCAGATTCCTCCCTTAGTGTTGAGACAATTTTGGTCCCAGCCATTTTGTGTTTGTACCCCCAAAAATACCCAACAATTCTGTCCGTAGAACGAGCATGATGTTTAGAGATGGTGTTTACAACTGCACCGGTAACAGTTAAATGCCTAGGACCTCAATATCTAGCAGAACACCTTCTCCCACCTAGATCTACTCGAATCACTCGTTCTAGCCAGGATGGGCGGCTGAGGGGCCTAACGCCGAGGGAGGCCCAGAGAGAAAGAACAAGAAACCGGGCCTTCTCGGCAGTGGCCCCTCATCTCTGGAACAGTCTACCCCCAGAAATTTGTCTGGCTCCCTCGCTGGGTGTTTTTAAGAGCAAATTTAAGAACTGGCTCTTTAGGCAGGCCTTCCCTCCTGTCATTACTTAATTTATTCTTGCCATCTTGAATTATTTATTTATTTATTTATTTATTAAATTTATACCCCGCCCATCTAGTCAATTGACTACTCTGGGCGGCTAACAACATATAAAATAAACAATTTAAAATATAAGAACAAAGTAACACATCAATAGACAGTACTCAAGATGGAAGAAAAAAGTAAATCAAGTAGTGGCTGGAGGGAAGGCTTGCCTAAACAGCCAGGTTTTCAATTGGCCTTTGAAAATGCCCAGCGAAGGGGCCATATGGATCTCAGAAGGGAGGTTATTCCAAAGGCGAGGAGCCACTGCTGAGAAGGCCCGGTTTCTTGTTTTTTCCTTCCGGGCCTCCCTCGGCGTTAGGCTCCTCAACCTCACCTCCTGGCTAGATTGGGTGATATGAGTAGATTTAGGTGGGAGAAGGCGTTCCGCCAGATATCGAGGCCCTAAACCGTTTAGGGCTTTATACGTAAGCATTAGAACTTTGAAATCAACACGGAACCGAACGGGCAGCCAGTGTAAGGCAGCCAGAGTGGGAGTGATATGTTGATGTTTCCTCACCCCACTAAGAAGTCTGGCTGCCGCATTCTGCACCATTTGGAGTTTCCGCATCGATCTCAAAGGTAGCCCCACGTAGAGAGCATTACAGTGGTCTAATCTCGAGATTACGAGCGCATGGACCAGAGTGGTGAGCGACCCAGCATCTAGATAGGGACGCAGCTGGGCAATCCGCCAAAGATGGAAATAGGCAGTGCGGACCACGGATGCCACCTGGGATTCCATGGTAAGCGCCTGGTCCAGATGGATCCCCAAGCTGTGAACCTCACTCTTCGCGGTGAGAGTCACCCCCCCAAAAGAGAGGGAGTTTCCCAAACCACTGATGGTAGGTCCGCCCACCCTCAGGACCTCTGTCTTGTCCGGGTTCACCCTCAGCCCACTTTCCTGCATCCATTGCAGTACAGACCCCAAACAGCGCTGCAGGGACAGAACAGCATCCACTGTAGTTGGAAAAAAGGAGATGTAGAGCTGCGTGTCATCAGCATATTGATGGCACGCCACTCCACACCCCCTGATGACCTCGCCCAGCGGCCTCATATAGATGTTAAAGAGCATTGGGGAGATAGTCAAGCCCTGCAGAACCCCACAATTGAGGCTCCACGGGGCCGACTCACTCTCCCCAAGCTGAACTCTCTGTGGACGATCCCCCAGGAAGGAACAGAGCCAGGCCAACGCCAGGCCACCAATTCCCAACTAGGAGATCCTCCTCAGGAGGATACCGTGGTCGACGGTATCAAAGGCGGCTGAGATATCGAGGAGGACCAACAGCAACGTTTTACGCCTGTCGGCCTCCCTCAATAGGTCATCTAACAGGGCGACCAATGCCATTTCTGTACCATGGCGCGGCCTGAAGCCCGACTGGAACAGATCCAGGGCATTTGTTTCATCCAAGTGCGCCTGAAGCTGATCGGTCACCACCCTCTCGACCACTTTGCTAATGAAAGAAACACTGGCAACGGGCCTGTAATTGCCAATATCGTCCGCCGCCAGATTGAGTTTCTTTCTAATGGGCCTAATGAGCGTCTCCTTGAGGGCGGAGGGAACCCTGCCCTCCCGGAAAGACCCATTAATTATCGCTGTGGCCCATTCAGTTGTTGTAGGCCTGGCTGCTTTGATTAGCCAGGCCGGGCAAGGGTCAAGAGAGGAGGTGGTGGCCCGACAGCGAACTAGCGCCTTGTCCACAATGTCTGGCATCACAGGCTGAAAATGGTCAAAACTCACCGGGCAAAGCGGAGCGCTGGACATCTCTGCTCGATCCACTGTCGCCAAAAAAGGAGAAAGCTCTCGGCGGATGGCCTCCACTTTAGATTTTAAAAATGCTGCAAATTGGTCAGGTGAGATACTAGAAGGAGGCCCTTCACCCCGACCAATTCCGGATAGGTCGCGAACTATACGGAAAATTTCCGCCTGCTGATTTGAAGCCTCGCTTATCCGGTCAGCGAGGTGAGCTCGACTAGCAGCCCTTATCTTGGCCAGATAATGGTTAGTCGCGACCCTGACAGCTTCTCTATTATAATCCGTCGGTTTCCTTCTCCACTTGCTCTCTAGCCTTCTCCTAATTTGCTTCATCGCTCGTAGTTCCTGGTAAAACCATGACGCTGGCCGAGCTCTGCATTGGATAGGGCGTTTAGGAGCAATCGTGTCGACAGCCCTAGTGGCGGCCGTAACCCAACCGTCCACCAGAGCCTCGACAGGAGCGCCAGCCAGATCAGCCGGAATCCCTCTCATGGTATCCTGGAATCCTATAGGATCCAGTAGCCTTCGACCATTACAATAGATCCTTGCTCCCTGCGAGGTGGGAGGGCCACTGAGAGGTTACATTTTATTAGGTGGTGATCCGTCCATGACAAGGGGACAGACACAAGGTCTTTCACCATCTGATCACGCTCACTCGAGTTGGTGGAAAAAACCAGGTCTAGCATATGACCACCCACGTGGGTGGGGCCGTTAACATGTTGGGACATGTTCAAGGAAGCCATGGTTTCCAAGAACTCAAGAGCTGGACCAGAAATCTCTGCCCCCGCATGGATGTTGAAGTCACCCAGGACCAAAAGTCTCGGGGACTCCAACAGTGCCGCAGAGACAAAGTCCGCCAGCTCTGGTAGGGAGATGGCTGGGTCGCGGGGAGCACGGTAACCCAGCAAAATCCCAATACCATCCCTGGCACCTATCGACACGTGGAGGGCCTCCAGACCCGGCTTCACCACCACAGAGCGCCTAGTAACCTCTAGAGTGTTCTTATATACAATGGCTACTTCCCCCCCCCCCGTCCCTCCAGTCTACCCTGGTGCTGGACCGCATAACCGGGAGGACAGACAAGGGCCAGGGGTGGACCCCCTTCCCCACTGATCCATGTCTCGGTTATGCACGCCAGGTCTGCATCCTCTTCCAGAATAAGATCATAAATAATCTGGAATTTATTGGATACAGACCTGGCATTCAACAGCACCAATTTTAGAGTGGAGGGTCGGCTGAACTGGCTACCTCGATCCTGACGGTTGGTCAGAGTCCCAGAACAGTGTACAGCTTTCAAGCATCTGCTCACTGTTCTTCTGACACGAGTAGGGGCCCTGCCAGCGCCATATCTCTCTACCCGTAATCACCCGGATGTTCAATGGCCCCTCGCTGGGAGGGCAAGCCTTCCACTCCATAAATTAACAAAAATAGTTTAAAGTGCAGATAATTCAAATAATAATTCACAAAAAATATATTAAACTAAATAATTGTCTGTGATCAATTGTCAAATTAAATAAAATATACTGAACATAAATTAAATACTATAAAGTACATATATTGCAAAAAGCAACTTACAATAAAGTAAATGAAATAAATACACCAAAATATAATAAAATAATATATACAATAAAAATAAAATAAATAAATAAACAAATAAAAATTAAACGTGAAAAATTTCTCCCCCCCCCTCACAGTCCTGTTTCATTGTGTTATGTCTGAAGATCACTATCTTTCCAGATGTAATTGGAACGACCGTGAAGACAGTTTTTAAAATTGAGGCAAGCCCCAACACTAAGAAAGGAAAGCAACAGTAGCAGTAAAGTTCGTGGTGGAGATGGTGCTACTGCTGCCATTTTCCGTAGCAGGCGGGTGTTTGTAAAGTCCTCACTGGTCACACAAGGAGACAGGGCAGGAGGAACAGATTCCAATGAGGCTTGCGGCATGGCAGCCAGCAGGGGGGCAGCCCGCAGGTCCCCACAACAGACCCCCACGGCAAGCTCCCCGACGCCAAACTCCCTGCCGAAGGCTCCAACGCACCGCCTGAGTCTAAAAGGTTCCTCCAAACCTCCAGCCTCCTCTACGTCCTCCCAGGCTTCTGGGCTTGTCTCGGCAGCCCTCCGGCGTCCCCCCGGCCCACCTCCAGCCAGCACCCCCCGCCGAGACCCCCGGCTCACGAACTCCAGCGCGCCAACACTCCGAGCCTCGCGGAACAGCCTCCACCGACCTCCGCAATCCAAGCTCCAGCGCTGGGCCCGCCTCGCCGCCCCGACCCACAGCCCCGGCCGCAGCTCCAGCCCCGAGACGCCCCCCGAGAACAGCCCCCCTCCGTGTCCCCCACAGCCACAGACAAGCCACAAGCAGCAGCGACGGTAAGGGAAGGAGTCAAAACAAAAAGAAAAAGAAAAAAGAAAAAAAAAGAAAGAAGAAAAAGAAAAGAAAACGGACCGGTGCGGCGGAGAAAATGCCACCGGCCAGTTACCGGTCCGCCATCTTGAGCAAAACACTTCTTGGTTTAGCAACTCTAGCCATCAGGGGCCAAGCAAGGCAGGCAGGCAAAACAAGTAGAGTTCACTCCCACACCTTGTTCTATTTTGTGCATAATCAATAATGCTATCTGGAAATGCCCAGCAACTGCCTGAAAGATTGATCTAGGCTAGCGGTTCCCAACTTTGGGTCCCCAGATGTTATTGGACTAAAACTTCCAGAAGCCTTCACCAGTAGCTGTGCTGGCCAGGATTTCTGGGAGTTGTAGTCCACAAATATCTAGGGACTCGAGGCTGGGAAACCACTTCTGTAGGCAGTCCTTGGAAATGTTACCAAAAAACACGAGCCCTGCTGGCCAAACAAAATATGTTGCATACTTAAGCCTCAAGTTTGCATCTACTTGTGATTAGTCCTGACACTGTGAAGTCAACAGAATAAATACTGAAAGGAAATGCTGAAAGGAAGTATTGAAAGACGTGTAAGTTCCTATAAATAAGACAGTAGGTAGTATTTGTTTTAAATTGCTAAACAGATGACAACTCTGTCAGTTGACGGTACCAGTTAAGAAAAATTGAGGTGTTTCATTTTCTTCATCTTTGTCATTTGTGTTATATATTTCAAACCGAACCGGTCATATGACCACAAGGAATATAATTAATTCATTCCCACTGTACCTGACACTTTAATGTGACATTCCAGTGAACGACTCTTTTTATATTATATTAATGCTGTTGTTTTATTTTATACTGTTATTATTTTATGAATTGCTGTTAGCCGCCCAGAGTAGACTTCGGTCTAGACGGGCGGGATATAAATTAAATAAATAAATAATAAATAAATACATTTGGAAATCTAGCTCTGTGTACAATAAAACACTACACAGTGGGACTGAACTGTGCCAGCTTAGCATGTGAGAATTAACCATGACTATTAGTAGTTTCACATCATAAGCATCTTTTCTCTTTAGTACATTCAGATAATTCCAACTGGAGTCAGTTTTCTTGGTTAGCTTAGAAGCGTGTTTCTTCCATTTCGAAATCAAAGCCAACCCAAGTAGATAATTCTGTTTTACTCACCTCCACAATACATAGCAGCCAGCATAATGGAAGACACCCATGCAATCTCACTGTATGATGTGCCAAAGAAATCCTGGATTTCTTTGAAGAAGATTGTTATGCTTTTAGGGAAAGCATATGAAAATCCAATGGATATGAATGCTCCAAATACCACCGCCCATCCCCATCCACCATCTGGAGGGGTATGGGCTAGGCCTGTTTCTGCTGGAGGTGGCATGTCAAGGCTAAATTAAGTCCTGCACTTTTCTGGACACCCTGAAAAACAAAGTGCACACCCAGAGTCAGCTTGTATCACATTCCTTGGACACAATTAATTAACTCTAATAAACATTTTCCTTTTTTCTATTTCTCATTCTTATTGGTTTCTACATGCAGGTTGTTTTTTTTTTAACATTTAGCACTTCTCACAACAGGCATTTGAGCAGTTGTGAACTAATCATACCTTGGGGAGTTGAGGCTAAAGCAAAAAGTGTGAGGCCAAAAATACCAACCTACTCTAACATAAAGCTTACTCTAACATAAATGTCTCAGGAGAACATTGCAATTTTTCTGAATGGTAGGAAAATATACAGAATCTAGGAAACCACCAAACACTGGGACATGACTGTCGCACACCCCCAGCTCCCCTGTCTGTTTTCCCTAACACCCAGGTTCGCTTTTAGGCACGACTTGTTCTTTTCTTCCTTTTTATGCTGCCACCAGAGGATCTTCTCCTCACTGTACCAAATATGAATAATGGATCAATGCTGTCAGATATAACGATGTTTATTTATAGGTTAATAAGTAAATCACATAAGGAAAATCATGGATGGTCTTGTATTATTCATTCATTAAACATGTTTTGGACTTTAGATATGTTTACTTATATAGATTCACTTTAATCACGGTGTTACACTATTCAAACAGTTTATTTTATTTCTTATTACTTTTAACTCCTTCAGTTCTCAAATACACCAACTTTCCAAGTCCTTGTCCTAATCCTAACCTATCTATCTTAACACTTTCAATCCCTCTATATATCTCTGTCTCTTCCTCTCTCTAACTCGCCAACCGCCCTAACTGTCTCAAACTGTCTTTTTTTTTCTAGTTCCGTTGGTTCCGCCCCTCCTGTCCTATCATAGGCTCCCACACCAGAGCTCTAACCTGAAGGACAGGAGTGACATGTGAGCTGTCCGTCACAATGACCATTTGGGGAAGCCGGGAGGACTAGATTCAGCCTCAGGTCCTGGGGTTCCCCATCACAACTGCATAGATGAGTGCTGTGTCCTATCTGTGGAGCTGTCCCATGAAAAAATTAAATTACAGGCTTCCATATGCAGGATGAAACAGTAACAATCTGGTAAAGATTTTCCCTGGACACAATCCAAGTGCTGGTACTAAAGCCATAAATGGTCTAAGCCTTGGATATCTGAACTGTAGACTATCCAACTGTTAAGATACTCACTGGAGGCCAGGATGTCTCCACCTGGAGAAAGAGTACCTTCGTTGAAGTGGCAAATCATCTATGGCAGTTCTCTCACCTTAATGTATATTACTTCCAGCTTCCATGTAAAAACTGTGTTTTATTATCCACATAAACTATCCTGCTGTTTTAATCTGTTGAGATAAAAGCCATTGTGGCACAGCTGCTTAGGTGAAGAGGGACTTGGGAGTCCCCACCAAGCCAGAAAACCCTTTAGACAACCTTGAGCCATCCTACCTACTTCACAGGGTTGTTGTGAAGAGAAGAAGAAAAGAGGACAATCATGCCCTGTACCTAAAGGTCACTGAAGAAACAGTGGGATATAAATGTAACTAACAAATATGTACATTAAATCCAGTGATGGACATTGATGGATAGAACAGCTTCCATCAGTAGATTCGGGAGCAGGGAAATCTCCCTTCACCATAGCATATGCCCAGAGACCCCAAAAAAGCTGCTGCAGAGGGATGGGAAACCCTCTGGAGCCAGTCTTCATGGGATGCCAAAGGCTACAGTGGGGACAGGAAGGCCAAAAAGGTCTGTCACACTGATACTGCAACACCAGCACAATGTTGCATTGAGATCTGGACTTTTAAGAATCTAGCACAAGTGTTGTTTTTCTTGCTTTCTATTATTACTGGGGGTGAGGGCAAAGGAGAATGATCCATGTCAAAAATTATGTCTAATAGAAAGGATTTTTTAAGATATACAAAAGGCAAGCAGAATAAGTAGCCATAATCCTATGAGTTATGCCCACAAGCGTGAAACAAAGAGGGTACGTTTGGCCGCAAATCGGGTCAAGTTAAAGAGTCAGCATAAATGCACTCTGCCACATACCATGTAGTACTATTTGATGTGTAACAGATAATGTCCGCACTGACTTCTTAACTTGCAACTTGGCACCAAAAGTCATGATGTTTGCCTCAAAGTGGGGTAAAATGACAATAGGATTTTAGTCAGTAAATTAAATGCATATTTCACTGATGCTGACTGTCATATTTTCTGCACCTCAACTAACCTCACATTTCAATACATGCTAGAGTGTGTTAGATCTTTCCTGACAGCCTCCTGATTCATTTTTTCTGTATATATTTTTTTAAAAACTATATCATTTCCCACAACCTTTAATTAACTTCAGGGGCAGGTGGCGTCGGTAGTCCGTACCGCCTTTTTCCACCTCTGGCGGATAGCCCGGCTGCGGCCCTACCTTGACACGGGGGCACTCACTACCTTGGTGCATGCGCTCGTAATCTCAAGATTAGACCACTGTAACGCGCTCTACGTGGGGCTCCCTTTGAGGCTGCTGCGGAGGCTTCAGGTGGTCCAGAATGCGGCGGCCAGACTCCTTACTGGAGTGAGAAAATACCAGCACATTTCTCCTACTCTGGCCATGCTACACTGGCTGCCTATCCGTTTCCGCATTAACTTCAAAGTCTTAATGCTTACTTATAAAGCCCTAAACGGTTTAGGACCTCAATACTTGGCGGAACGCCTGCTCCCACCGAGATCTACCCGGATCACCCGCGCGAGTCAGGAGGTGAGGTTGAGGAGCCTGACGCCGAGGGAGGCCCGAAGGGAAAAGACACGAAACCGGGCCTTCTCGGCGGTGGCTCCTCGCCTCTGGAATGGCCTCCCACCGGAGATCCGCGAGGCCCCCACGCTGGGTACATTTAAAAGCCAATTAAAAACATGGCTGTACATCCAGGCCTTCCCTCCTGCCAGCACTTGACTCTTTTTTCTTTCTTGCTATTCATTTTCATTTATAGTTTTTGCACTATTTTGTTATTGATTATGTTATAATGTTTTTATGTCATTTTATTGTATATATGTTTGTTGGAAGCCGCCCAGAGTGGTAGAATATACCAGATGGGCGGGATATAAATCAAATAAATAATAATAATTATTATTATTATTATTTCTTAGGACCCAAAGTCCACGTTAAAACCAGTATTCAGTCCTTAGGCAACCACTCTCGAACCAAGGTGGTGGACTAAAGATGTAAATCAAGGCAGAACTCTGATACATTCAATTCAGGTTTTCTCATGGGCTGCTTCATTAGTTTGTTTGTTTTAATGCCCTCAACTAAAGGTTTGTGCAAACCTAACCAGAGAAAGGCCAAACATTATTCTACTTTTATTTTAAATATTCATGTTCAACCAAGCCACCACCACCCCATATGTTTTGCAAAAAATAAAACAGAAACATATTTTCTCAGTATAATGTTTACATACATCTTATCTATGGTCTTCAGGTACAACTGAGAAGTGATGCTTCTAACAGCATTGACACAGTTGGATTTCTCTATGTCCTAGGCAGATCCTAGGAAAGATACCTCTTTTGACTACAGTTCCCAGATCCTACCAGTTAGCATGCCTCATGGATTCTGGGAGTTGCAGTCCAAAAAAAGGATCCTTTGCATTCTCTGGTTGAACAGGGACCATTGTTTGGGGGAACATTCATACACAGAGAGGACACTTCTATCATGTCCTTGCCTGACACTGAATTTTAAAAGGACTTCAGATCCTCCACTCGTAACCCTCCCTTGTTTTTTCTGCCATCTCTTCCATCTTTTTCCTTACAACAGAAAATCCACTAACAGAAGACAGAATCGCTGCTTCTTAACTGCTTAGCCATGGGCTAGGAATTTCTGTTCCCTATTTGGAATGCAAATTCATATAGAAATATATGGTTTATATAGCTATATTTCTATATTTGACACATTAAGTCTACACAGATGTGTGTGTGCATGCATGCATGCTTGCGCATGAGTCCGTATTATGTGCCATCAAGTTGCATTCAACTTATGGCAACCTTATTTATTCATATACAATATTTTACCCCGCCTTTGTCCTTAAAAGGACCCAAGGCAGCGTAGTAGGGCTTTCAAGGTATGTGAAATATTTAAGGGATTTTTTTCTCTTTTGCCACCCTCTAGCGAGTGCATATTTGAACCCAGGTCTCTTGAGTCCTAATCCATCCTTCTGTCCACTAAACTGCACTGGCTCTCCCTTAAATATCAAAGGATACAGGGAGAAACAGTCTCAGGATGTCTGGGGTAAATAACAATATGTTGTGTCTTTATTAAGTGGTGAAAAGCTTTGAAAACTTTCTTGCTTAACACGTTTCGGCAGGGCCGAATACATAGAAGGGCCCTTTACACCCATGGAAGCCTCCTGATCCAGTGGTACATTTCTGCTGCTGGATAGGGGAGAGGAGGAGACCTTTGCAGAACTTCCATCATCTTTGGTACGGCACCCTGTAAAGCTGTTCTGGGGACCCTCCAGAAGACTGGAGGAGGTGGCACTGAGGACTAGAGAGAGGAATCAGCAAAGATAATCTCTCCTTTTATTTATTCACTTTTCCTTGTTATCTCATGAAACTCATGATAGTACACAAAAGCTTCCCCTTAAGTCTCCCATCCAAGCACTGATTATATCCAGAGCTGTTTAGCTTAGGCATCATGGGCTCTTCAAGCCATAGGGCTCTGTTTAGGGAATGATCCTACCCCTGGTTGGGGGGAAAGCTAGATACTCCCCAGCTGATTTAGAAGGTGGCACTGTCTACATCTTAAGACGCCTACTGCAGAACACCTTGATTGCACAGATAACAAGACATATGCTGAGAAGCTGTACCTGTCCGATGAGATGCGCTGCACATCACACTATCACACCTCTGAAAAACTATCCTGACCAGGCCCAAACTATAATTTTCCAGTGCTGATCTCGCCTGGATGCCCGGGGGACGGGTGCAAAAAAGCAGTACTGCTGCAGACATCAGCTCTACCTGCACTTCATATCTCGGGTGTATGATTATTTACTCTCTAATATCTCACTGTCAAAGGAAATAGCACCTGTTGTAAAAGTGGCTGCCTACCGCCAACGTTGGAACCTTAAGTTTCTGCATTGGAAACCCAGGAGACACCACGGCTTCTCGGGGGGGGGGGGGGATTTAAGCAAGCTGGGCAAGGCTGCGACCTCTGGAAGCCTCTGGTGCTCTATTTGGGGTCAAAGCGCCCTCCCTCTCTCTCGGAAGACGAGCGGCCTCGGAGGGTATTTTGACTCCTTCTTCGAAAGTCCCAGCTGCATACGAACAGAGAGCGCGCGCGCGCGCACCCAAACAGACGCGTGCCCCAAGGCACGCTCCCTGAACTGTACACGTCCCCAAAAAACCCCAGGGGGCTGGCTCCTCTTTCCCGGCCTCCCTCCTCCAGCGCCTGCCAAAGTTTGGCGCGCTTTTTACGCACGGTTGGCGCGCTCGCCAAGAGCTGCCCGGCGGGACCGTCCTTACCTGCGCTCCGGAGTTGGTGCCGCCGCCGCCGCGCGCTGCTCTCGAGTCCTTCGGAGCTGTGGGGCGGGAGGGGAAGAAGCGGCAACAGGGAGGGGCCAGGCTGGGGCGGAGGGAAGGCCCGGAGCCAAGGAGGCAAGAGACGTGGCTTTTCAGGTCAAACCCCTTTTGCCTCCGGTTTGGGTTCGTCGAGCAGCGTCCCCGTCGGGGCCCGCCAAGGCGCCGGTTTCCCGTTCCCTTTGAAGGTGCTCACTTCACGCTTTGTGCCCAGACTGGTTCAACCTGGCCTTGGGTTTGGGGTGCCGTGGGGGAAGGGGGGGGGGAGAGACTTGTGCTTATAGGAAAACATCCATCCATGAACCCGTCTTCTTTCCAGAAATGCGCTTTGCCTTTGGCTTCATTCGTTACGCGGTGGCTAGTTCCGCTTTGGCGCCGCCGAAGCCGTTACCTTTCGGTCTATTCATTTTAGATATGTGAGTGGCAATAGAGATCGTCACAGGGAAATAAAATAAAATGCACAGAAGTGTAGGAATAGACAAGAAGACCCTGGCATTCAAAAGGGGATGCAGAGCGGGTCAGTGAGAACCAACAGTCCACGAGCAGGAGCCTCGAGAACCACAGGAAAAGTTAGGTTACCTACCTGTAACCATGGTTCTTGTAGTGGTTCTCTTTGACTTCACACAAATGGGTTTATCGTGCGCAGGAGGTTCGGAACTTTCTAGAGCTTAGGAAAAAAGCCAGACAGTTAGTCTCCTCCCCCAGGGTATATAAGCTCCGCCTCCTCCACCTTCCTTAGTTCCCTATGTCCGCCGTTACTAGAGAGTAGGTATAATAACCTGGTATCGTGACGGACAGCGGGGAGGAAGGGAGGGATGTGTGAATTCACAGAGAACCACTACAAGAACCATGGTTACAGGTAGGTAACCTAACTTTCTTTGTAGTGGACTCTGTGAATGCACACAAATGGGTGATTAGCAAGCTTACTCACCGGATGGAGGGCCGTCACGGTATCAGGGATGACAGTATTGCCCTTCCAAATGCAGCATCATTCTTAGCTCTGACATCGAGGCGGTAGTGCTTCGCGAACGTCAGAGGATTGGACCAAGTAGCCGCTTTACAGATGCTCTGAATATGGATACCGCGATAAAGAGAAGTGGAGGTAGATATAGCTCTGGTGGAGTGAGCTTTTAGTTGGTCCGGTACCGGTTTGTTTGCAAGCTGGTATGCTATCTGTATGGATTGTACGATCCATCTCGATATCATCTGAGAGGATGCGGGAGCACCCTTGTTACGTCCTTGATAGCACACAAAAAGACGGGAAGAGCGTCTAAAGTGCTTGGTTCTGTCCATGTAGAAGGCAATAGCTCGTCTGACGTCCAGGGTATGGAGCTTACGCTCGACCGGAGTAGATGGAGAAGGAAAAAATGTAGGGAGTACCAGTGGTTGATTCAAATGGAAGTCTGATACAACCTTGGGAAGAAAGGAGACATCCAGGTACAGAGTGACTTTATCGGGATGTATTTGCAGGTATGGAGGGTCAGACCTGAGAGCTGACAGTTCACTCGCCCTTTTAGCAGAGGTTATGGCTACTAAGAAGGACGTCTTAAGAGAAAGCAATTTCTCGTTACAGGTTGCCATGGGTTCAAATGGTGCTTTGGTAAGTGCCTCAAGGACAAGTGGAAGCGACCATTGAGGTACGATGGGTAGAGAGGGCGGCCGGATGTTCTGCAGGCCCTTAAGGAATCTTTTGACTGTGTGGTGGGAGAACAGTCTGGCGGAGCTAGATTGGGATGGCTGGTGAGCAACAATCACGGAAATATATACTTTAATGGTAGAGTGTGCGAGCCCAAGGTTGAAAAGGTGCAGTATAAAGATAAGTAACATTGAAAGTGTAACTGGAACTGATTGGAGTCCTTTGGACTGAACAAAGTTAGTAAAAGATTTCCATTTGTTACGGTATAGGCGAGAAGTCGACGGCTTCCGAGAGCGGTCTAGGATCGCACGGAATTCGGGGTTATCCTCCACGCCGTCAGGTGAAGAGACTGGACATCTGGATGGAGAAGGGCCCCGTCGTTCTGGGATAGCAGAGATGGTATTGGAGGTAAGTGGAATATTTCCTCCGTTATTCCCTTGAGATGGGCGAACCAGGGCTGTCGCGGCCACCATGGAGCGATGAGTATTGCATTCGCTTGGTATTGAATGATCCTGACTATTGTCTTGAGGAGCATCGGTATGGGAGGAAACAGGTAAGTGAGTTCTCCGGACCACGGTATGAGGAAAGCGTCTCCCAGTGACGCGGTGTCCCTGCCTGCTCTGGACCAGAACCTGCGGCACTTGGTGTTGAGGTGAGATGCAAAGAGGTCTATGGTGGGTTGACCCCATCGATGACATAGGTCTTGGAAAACTCTCTCGTTGAGGGACCATTCGTGCATCCTGGTGTGGAGCCTGCTGAGGTGGTCTGCTAGACAGTTGTCTTCTGAAGCGATATGGATCGCTTGTGGGAAAATATGATGGATACAGCACCATTCCCAAAATCACATGGTGATATGGAGCAGTGGTAGGGATCGAGTCCCACCCTGTCTGTTGACATAGTGCATAGCTGTGGTATTGTCTGTGACGAGCTGCACTGCTTTTCCCTCTATACGCGGAAGAAAAGCTTGAAAAGCCTTCATGATGGCGAGCATTTCGAGTTGATTTATGTGGAGAGATCTCTCTCTCATTGTCCATATACCGTGAATCCGCAGTTCTTGGCAGTGAGTGCCCCAGCCAAAAGGGCTTGCGTCCGTCGTAACCTGTATGGACAGATAAGGAGGTTGAAAGGGTTTGCCCTTTGACAGATTGTGCGGAATTGTCCACCAGATGAGTTGCTTTGCTACATATGAAGTGACCTGCAACTTTTTCCTTGGATAGTCCGTTAGGGGGTTGAACTGGCCAAGAAACCAGGACTGGAGTGGATGCATTTTGAGTTTGGCATGAAGAACGACTGCCGTTGTGGATGACATGAGACCCAGTAGATGTTGGGTGTCGAATGCGGTAACGGTAGCCAGAGGTTGAAACTGTTGTATTGCGGTCTGAATCTTTTGGATTCTTTGGCAGGGTAGAAGCGCTCGTGTTTGGGTCGCATCTAGCTCCTATGTAGTTGACCAGCTGGGATGGCATCAGGAGAGATTTTTCTTGATTGATTACTAGACCGAGTCTGTTTAAGGTCTCGAGAGTGATATTCGTGGCAGCGATAGCCTCGTGGTAGGATTTGGCCACCAGGAGCCAATCGTTGATATAAGGGAAGAGCTTTATTCCCTTGGTACGGAGATGGGCCACTACAGGGGCCATGCACTTGGTGAATGTCCGGGGGGCTGTGGAGAGCCCGAATGGGAGGGCAGCAAACTGGTAGGTTGTGCGGTGGAACCGGAACCGGAGATACCTTTGATGAGAAGGGTGAATGGAGACGTGGAAATAGGCATCTTTGAGGTCGATGGTGACGAACCAACTCCCCTGGGAGAGAAGGGGGAGAATGGAATCGAGTGTTAACATGCAAAACTTTCTGTATATGATAAACTGATTAAGTTCTCTGAGGTCCATGATGGGCCTGATACCTCCATCTTTTTTAGGGATGGCGAAATACCGAGAGAAGAAACCCTCGTGTAGTTCAGAAGTTGGAGTTTTGACTATTGCCCCCTTGCGTAGGAGAGATGAAATTTCCTCCTGTAGAGCTATAGAAAAGGGGGTGGTTTTAATCAAATTCGATGGAGGGAGCTGGAAGAATTCTATGGAGTAACCCTTCTCAATAATGGTTAGGACCCATTTGTCAGTTGTAATGTTTTTCCATTCAGAGAGAAATGGAAAGAGTCTAGTTCGAGTAAAGGGGTAGTTAGGTGTACTGCTTACCCCTGCGCTGAGGTTTGCGAAAGGACTGCTTGTGTCCTTGGTATTGTTGCTGCTTGAAATTCGAAGGGTTGGACTGAGATGGTTGGAAAGTCCTGTCATGCTGCTGCTGTCTACCATACCGAAATGGTTGGTACTGGGAAGATGCTTGGTAAGCAGATTTTTTGTAAGTAGGTCTTTGATACCTATACGGTTGGTACGGTATGTAAGACTTTGCGGTCTTTCGCATTTTATGAATGTTTTCCATAATGTCATCAGTTTTGGAATTAAAGAGGCCAGCTGCATCGAATGGGAGGTCTTCGATTTTGGTCTTGGTATCGTCTAGTATGTTAGCCGCTCCGAACCAGGCATGACGACGGACTGCTACGGCTGTAAGCATGGATTTAGATGCAATTTCAGCTGTATGCTTTGCTGCTACTCTTTGCTGTCTGGTGAGAGTATTGGCCTCCTCGTAGACGTTGAAAACCTCAGTCTTCGAGGGCTCGGGGAGGTTTTGCAGAACAGGGACGATCTTATCCCAGAGGTGCTTTTGATAAGCACCCATCGCGGCTTGATAGTTCAAAATTTTAATCAGCAGAGCCGCAAGTTAGTAAAGCTTTTTCCCAAGGGCATCATTTTTTCTGCCCTCCTTATTAACAGGTGTAACAGAGGACCTGCTGCGGGATCTGTACTGAGTAGCCTCGACCACAATGGAATTAGGCATGGGATGCTTGGTTAAAAAATCCGAGTCGGAACCATGAGTCTTGTAATGGTGGTCGATTTTTCAAGGGATTTGAAGAGCCGCAGGCGATCTATCCCAAGAAGCTTTTACTAATTCAAGCAGTGCTGGGATAAGGCTAAGGCTAGGAGGAGACGACTTGTCCTGCTCCATATCGTGGAAGACAAGGTCTTTTTGTTGCTCAGGAACCTGCGCATCTAGGTGTAAAGTCTTAGCCATGCGCAGTATAAGTTGAGCATACGATGAGTAGTCTTCCAATGGGTATTGAGAATAAGTACTCGGGGCACCACCATCAGGCACATCAGATTCCGAAGAAGCTGAAGAGTTGTCATGGAAGGATTCAGATACCAATGAGGAGGGACGGTGCGATATTGGTACCGTATCTCTCGGTATTGGCTCAACATCAGAGTGCGCTGATGGAGAGAAAGGTTCTGTATCATGGCCTTCAGGGCCAGAGTACATCGTCGCAGTCTGTACCGTGGGTTGGCCTGCGGAATGTTTAGACCGTTTTAGAGGCGCGGAAGGTGCCATCGGTGTCTTCCCCTTTCGGGAAGGAGCAATTTGGGTGTGGAAACATGCCCCTGTTGCTGTTGCGTGGTTTCAGTAGCCTGAACCGAAGAAGGGTACCAGGCTGATGAGGGATACGTTTGTCCCCTGAAGTCGGGTGGATAACCATATCCTTGGTATGGGTAGGGCTGGTATGGACCGAAAAACGGATGACCATATTGTGCTGGCATTTGTGGACAATACTGGTCCGTAGGATGCTGAGGTTGGTATGGAGAAATATGCTTACGTTTCTCCTTCTTCTTCTTAGGAGTGCGAGGAGGCAGCTCCTGTTCTGATTGTGAGTCAGTATCAGCCCGCCCGGAGGATCGTGGGCTAGTAGGGGCAATGGCCAGGCTGGCAAACACATCAGCCCCAAAATGGCCTGACGACGGAGACATGCTCATGATATCGTGAGCAGTTTGGGCCGGAGGAATGACCTGCTCCTCTGTATCAGATTGCCCAATGTCGTCTCTTGAAGACTCCTCGAGTAATATAGGAGGTGCAGGAAGAGGCAAGAGTCGTTTTTCTTCCTTGAAGACACAGTCGACCGGGAAGAAGCCTTGATGGAAACTGGCTTGGGCGGTCTAGTGGTGTCCTTCTGTTTGGAAGTCGCAGAGCTCATGGTAAGCAAAGATGAATCGAACGAACTGGAGCCTGCTTTAGGTGCCTCCGCACGCGGAGGGTTTGGGGAGGTAGTAGCGGACACCTCCATAACAGGATTGAGAGTTCTTTCGTAAAGAAAGGCTCGAAGGCGTTGAGACCTAAGTTTAAGAGCCTGTTTGGAAAGCCTGTTTCTACAAGCTGTGCACGCCTGAATAAGGTGGGATTCCCCCAAACAAAATAAACACTGATCGTGCCCGTCTGTTAGCGGGATTTTTCTAAAGCAAACGGAGCACTGTTTGAAGCCCCGCGGGGCCATAAAAGGAGAAAATAAAGGTGGAATCCGTGGGTGAGGGGGGGAAAGGCGGGAAAGACGCAGAATGAGGCAAAAATAATGGTAAGGCCTATTTCCTTTATGCAGAGCGGGTCAGTGAGAACCAACAGTCCACGAGCAGGGGCCTCGAGAACCACAGGAAATCCTAGGTTTTCCTCTCCTGGGTTTGAGAGGAGCTTAGATCTAGGACAGGAGACAGAGACCAAACCTCAGGTGAACATATATACCCAGCTGCCACGCACATGCCTCCAGCTTCCTTTATCTCCTGGGCATGCCGCTCCCTTTCACCAATGGTGAAAAATAGGATTAAGGATGTGGCACAGGCAGACCAGCAAGAGGGCTCACAGGCAGAGGTTGTCTTCATCCTCCTGTCAGGGCTCGGGTCACACTCCCAATAAAAGGCAGACATAGGACCAGTCCTGGTGTTGACCGGGTGGTTAATCTGCTGAACTGCAATATGTAGCCTGCATAATTAAATTGTAAACCCTCCAGAGAGCTTTAAGCACAGTGGGGCAGTATATAAGCAGCACTTTTTGCTTTTGAAGGTTTGTGCAAACCTAACCAGAGCATTTATGTAAAGCCTATCGATTTGATGGCTTTAGTCTGGTTTGAATTAACCCTTGCATTCAGGCCACAGTGTGCAACATACCTCATTTTGCATTCTACCGGTTAAGCTGAGGTCTTCATACAGACAATGATGAAATAAACACATGAGGGGACCTTCCCCCTACATTGGCTCCTTCCACAAGTGGAAAAGTCTTATTTTTCATGCATTATTTCCTCCAAAAAGTCAGCTTCTCCTCCAGATGGATGGATACTCAGTAGTCAAAATAACTAGACAGCTTAACTGTTCTGACCCATTACAAGTGCAGTGGCATCACTTGAACTCGGAACCCAGGTGAATAAATGCATCTCTTCGGGTCAGCCAGGAGGCACCAAACTATCGTGCAACAGAAGTCTTGCTTTAAGAAGCTCAACCTTTCCGCTCAGCAGCCGTGAGCAAGAACCTTCCTTGTAGAAGCAAACTGCTGAAAATAGAAGCTCTGCTTCTACGGCTGTGAAATATTTTTGCTTTGGTCACATGTGAGCCCTGCACCGTATCAGTTGCATTCTAAACCAAGCACAGATCTCATCCGCAGTGGAGGCCTTTCTGAGGAGGGAATTTAGGAGCTCAGCTCCCAAGACTCGGGGGGGGGGGGGGAGGACACGCTGGCAGGAAGAGAGGTAGCCACTGATGCTACAAAGTTACTAAAATAGTAGCAAATTTGACACAATGGAAGCCCCTGCATTACCTGGATTTCCTTCCCTTTTCTTTTTTAATTTTTTTTTTATTCATTTTCTATTGGCTCAAGGAAAGGTCATAGGAAAGGGGATTTGGAATAAGGTACTGGAGTAAATAAAAAGTACATAATGTGATAGAGAACAATATATATATATATATATATACCATTATTACTTTGACCACTATGTTTCCTTACTAATCTTACTTCACAATAATCTTACCAATTTTTTTCTAAGCCTTTAAGATCTACAATCCTCTTCACGGATTGCTGCCTTGTCGTGGCAAAGGGGCTTGAGTAATTCAGAGAAGCTATGGGCTATGCCATACAGGGACACCCAAGACGGACAGGTCATAGTGGAGAGTTCTGACTAAACGCGATCCACTTCGAGGAGGAACTGGCAAGCCACTCCAGTATCTTTGCCAAGAAAACCCCATGAACAGAAACAAAAGGCTAAAAGATATGACGCTGGAAGATGAGCCCCTCAGGTCGGAAGGCGTCCAACATGCTACTGAGGAAGAGCGGAGGACAAGTACAAGTAGCTCCAGAGCTAATGAAGTGGTTGGGCCAAAGCCGAAAGGACGCTCAGCTGTGGACGCGCCTGGAAGTGAAAGGAAAGTCCGATGCTGCAAAGAAAAATACTGCATAGGAACCTGGAATGTAAGATCTATGAACCTTGGTAAGCTGGATGTGGTCAAACAGGAGATGGCAAGAATCAACATTGACATCCTGGGCGTCAGTGAACTAAAATGGACGGGAATGGGCGAATTCAATTCAGATGATTACCATATCTACTATTGTGGGCAAGAATCCCGTAGAAGAAATGGAGTAGCCCTCATAGTCAACAAAAGAGCGGGAAAAGCTGTACTGGGATACAATCTCAAAAATGATAGAATGATTTCAATATGAATCCAAGGCAGACCTTTCAACATCACAGTCATCCAGGTTTATGCACCAACCACCCATGCTGAAGAGGCTGAAATTGACCAATTCTATGAAGACCTACAACACCTTCTAGAACTGACCCCAAAGAAAGATGTTCTTCTCATTATAGGGGACTAGAATACTAAAGTAGGGAGTCAAGACATAAAAGGAAGAACAGTTAAGTTTGGCCTTGGAGTTCAAAACGAAGCAGGGCAAAGGCTAATAGAGTTTTGTCAAGAGAACAAGCTGGTCATCACAAACACTCTTTTCCAACAACACAGGAGGCGACTCTACACATGGACATCACCAAATGGGCAATACCGAAATCAGATTGATTATATTCTCTGCAGCCAAAGATGGAGAAGCTCTATACAGTCAGCAAAAACAAGACCTGGAGCTGATTGTGGCTCTGATCATCAGCTTCTTATAGCAAAATTCAAGCTTAAACTGAAAAAAGTAGGAAAAACCACGGGGCTAGTCAGGTACAATCTAAACCAAATCCCTTTTGAATACACAATGGAAGTGAAGAACAGATTTAAGGAACTAGATTTGGTGGACAGAGTGCCTGAAGAACTATGGATGGAGGCTCGTAACATTCTGCAGGAGACAGCAACAAAAACCATCCCAAAGAAAAGGAAAGGCAAGAAAGCAAAGTGGCTGTCCAACGAGGCCTTACAAATAGCAGAGAAGAGAAGAGAACTCCCTGGAAAAGACCCTGATGTTGGGAAAGTGTGAAGGCAAGAGGAGAAGGGGACGACAGAGGATGAGATGGTTGGATAGTGTCATCGAAGCTACCAACATGAATTTGACCAAACTCTGGGAGGCAGTGGAAGAGAGGAGGGCCTGGCATGCTCTGGTCCATGGGGTCACGAAGAGTCGGACACGACTTAACGACTAAACAACAACAACAAGATCTACAATTATGTTTTATATCTTCTTTCTTATAATTTTAACCGATTCATATTCTCATCTCTCATCTAATTGTACAAAGGTTTCCTTTTTTTTTCTAGCCTCATCTATTGCTTTGTATTTTAATATTTCAGTTAAAATATCCATCTCTGCTGCTTCTAAAAGAATTTCTGTTAACTCTTGGATTGTTGGAGTTTCCTCTTTTTTCCAGGACTTGGCATATAAAATTCTTACTGCTGTCGTTATGTATGTTCAAATATCTTTTTTCTTTTTCTATCAAGTCTGGTATTATATTAACAAAAACAGTTCAGATTCATATGGAATTATAGAGGATAACATTTTTTGTAGAATCTCATGGATTAATTTCCAAAAACTCTTAACTTTCTTACAAGTCCACCACATATGATAAAAACTACCTTCTTTTGATTTGCATTTCCAACATTTGTTAGAGGTACTTCGGTATATTTTTGATCATTTTTAAGGTGTCATATACCATCTATAGAACATCTTATATATATTTTCTTTATAATTAACTGCTTTTGTTAACTTAATATTGTCTCTCCATATTTGTGACCATGACTTCACTGTAGCCAATGATGCTACAAAGTTACTAAAATAGCAAATTTGAAACAGAATGGAAGCCCCTGCATTGACTGGATTCCCTTCCCTTTTCTCAGGTGTGGGAGATGATTCACATGAGACAAGCAGTCCATAATGTCTGCCTATAAACATATCTGACCATTTATCTGTGATGATTCTCAGTCATCCAGGTGAGGATATTTGGAAGTTGAGTCATGGCAACTGGACTTCTTTCCTATTAAGCTGAAACGTTTCGCTACTCATCCAAGTAGCTTCTTCAGTCTTTTCTAGTCTGGGTGAGGTTCTGTTGTCTGAAGAAGCTACTTGGATGAGTAGCGAAATGTTTCAATCTAATAGGAAAGAAGTCCAGTTGCCATGACTCAACTTGCAGATACCTGACCATTGTAATGCACACACCACAGCATGTAAAAACACACACACTTTCTCATCTATACAGTTGTGTGGATTGGATCTGTGGTTTCTTTTCCGCATAGATCTGGAATCACTCAGCCCTTGTCAAGGAGGCACAGTGGGGAATTGAACTCCCAACCTCTGGCTCAACAGCCACATACCTAAACCACTGAGCTATCCAGCAGTTTATTATTATATCTGTTAGCCAGTTTCTATGTAATCTGGATTCTTCCAGTTTCAATTTCAACACCAGGATCCTCCTTTCACCTGTCTTCCTCCTCCCCACTCTATCCTCCCTTTTCTCCACCCCTTGTCTCTTCCCCTCCCTTGATGTTGCCTTTCATAGCCTCTGCACAGCTCCACCAGCAGGTGGCTCTTTGGCCTTCTAAAAATAGATGCATCCCACATACCAGCTGCAAAAAAACAACACAAAAAATTCCCAAGCAAGAGAAAATAAATCTCCAGTACCATCAAATAGATCTGTAAAACAAACCCAGATCAACGGGTGACAAAACCACCTCTTGAACAGAAGCAAACAGGATGTGTGGATGAGCCCTATTATTGTTCCACTAATTCTAACTCACCTATTCCTCATTTTCGTCCTTGCAATCCTGCAGGTAAAGCTTCTGCAAGTTTATTCAGAAGTAAATCTCACTTTTTTAAGTGGGACGTACTCCTGAGCAGAAATACAGAGTGTTGCAGCTTTTGTTTCTCATTCATTCCCATTAGTCTTCTTCCTCTCTTAGAGTGGAAGCCTAACCAGCTATGAGCCCTTTAAGCCAACATTAGACCATCTAAAGCTGTGCTTCATCCAAACCCTTACTTTCCCATAGCTTCATGCCAGCCTTGTAGTTGTGTCTCCTGCCAGCAGATCTTTAGACAACAAAACTGTTTTGCCAGCAGGCTGCACTGTCAGAAAATCTCTGAGATCAGCCAGCAGAAGAGGGTTCTGTTCGCAAAAGGAATTTCTGCTGTCAGAAGAGGCTTGTTCCTAATCCAGCCCACCACCCCCAGCCAATATATCTTTGAAGAGCTACAACGTTACAGAAATGTCTAGGGATCAGATTTTCAGAATTCAAGGATCCCCAGTCCCATCATTCAGTGGGAACCCTGTCCCAGGGCCAAATCATGAGACTGAGAGCCCTCAAACCAACAGGAGGTAAAGCAGCCTTCTTGACAACTCCCATGGTGCAGCAGGGCACTTTTCTAATGATTCAAAGAAGCAGTGCAGGAAAGGCATACAGATGGAGGGACTGCTCTACCTCTTGCCAGTTTCAGGGCTTCCAGCCCCACAATTTGGCCTGAGGGGTCCTTGAATTCTGAAAATCCCATGCCTAGAAATGTCTTCTGTGGCTAGAAATCCCTTTCAGCGAGCTAACTCTTGCAAGTAATAAATTCCTTATAAATACTATAGTCTCATGGCTTCTAATTATTATTTCTTGCATGGAATTTGAGCCCTTCAAACCTCTGATCAAAGTCCAGTTAATTACAGATGCTTACGTTTCTTCTGACTATGAAATACATACACACAAACATTTTGCAAACTTTATAACTTATATTAGCCAATATTTCATTAAAAAGTGAGCTTCTCCTTAGACTGTTCTCTACCAGTTGTCCCACAAACATAATGGCCAAAATTCTGTAGCTTACGATAATAAATCGTACCAGAGAAGGCTCATTGAATCAATAGGGATTTATGAGTCATCTTCATAAGTTTCAATGATTTAGTCCCCAATACTTTAACATAGTAAGTCACAATTAGAGTAGGCCCATCTGAATCAATGAATTTACAGAGGAGTTGAGTCAGCAAATCCTCATTGATTCAGTGTGCCTAGTTTAGTGTGATTTACAAGCAACAGGATTTTGATATATTAAAGCTTGTTGTCAGTGAGAACCTTTATTTCCTCAGTGACCTTGATATATTGCTTGTATAGGTTAGGTCTGCTTTGAGGAAGAAGATATGGGCCTGGAGGAGCCTTTGGTTTAATCCAGCAGTTCTTCCTATGTTCCAACATTAAGCCTCAATTTATCATTCTAGTTAACGTGCTATATAGTATGTAGCCAAGTTAGTTCCTTCAGATTTTCGCTCATACATAAAAACTCACAAATGAAATAAATCACCACCATCTGCAGGTGATATTCACATAATTCTGAATACTTACTTTCAGAGTACTGAATATTTACTTAATTTCAGGCTGTAATTATTTACCACTATTATTAATAAATGTACCCATCCACCACGGTGTCTAAGTACAGTATATATGAAAAGAGGCAATTAAAACACAATAAAATAATGGCAGAAGTAATTCATTTTTGTAATAAATAATACTATAATATCATAAAAAGCAATAACTGAGGAATTCATGTTCATACAATACCATTAAAGTTTCAGATATTTGTTATTTTGTTGTGATAATGTATTCTGGACCTCTTCCTACTACCAGATCAATATTGTTCTTCAGCCTTTAGGGATAAGGTTTCATTGACCTCAATTTTCTCTTTTGGGAGTTCATGTAACCCTGCCCAACTCCTGATTTCATGTATTGATTGGGTTTACACTTGACAAGTGATCTCTTTTTCACACTCCTAATACCTTCACTGTTCCTCTATTAGGACCAAAAAAGTTCACATCTTTTTTGTTTTGTTTTAATTACAGCAACTGCAATGAATTATAGGTCCGATCCAAATTGCACATATACACATACCTACAGTATGCATAAATACCTACTTACCTCCCTGTGCACACATTAGCCATACAGGAGGCAATACAGATAGTTATGTGATACCAGTATTTTCAACCCAGTAGCCTCACTGCAATGTCCAATAGCAGCCTGAATTATAAAACAGTAGCATAGGGCTTGATGGAATATGGCTGGAAGAAGGGATGTTCAATCAACTCTGGCACCTTCCATGATCTATTTTTGATCTCCTAGTTTCTGTCCTTTTCAGGCTAAATCAACAGCTTAGCCTTTTGTGTCTCATGTTTCTTTTTGTTCACTTGTAGCCTACATCATTCAGTTATATAATCCACATTAGATGCTATAGGTAAAGGTAAAGGTTCCCCTTGACATTTAGTCCAGTCGTGTCCGACTCTAGGGGGCGGTGCTCATCCCCGTTTCCAAGCCATAGAGCCAGCGTTTGTCCGTAGACAGTTTCCATGGTCACGTGGCCAGCGCGACTAGACACGGAACACCGTTACCTTCCCACCGAGGTGGTACCTATTTATCTACTCGCATTTTTACATGCTTTCGAACTGCTAGGTTGGCAGGAGCTGGGACAAGCGACTGGAGCTCACTCCGTCACGTGGATTCGATCTTACGACTGCTGATCTTCCGACCTTAGGTTTTCCTTATTCTTTTTATAAATATTTCACAACATTGTAAGATATTCATAAAATATTTATAAAATATTTTATAAGATATTGATATTCATACAGATAGATATAGATACAACAAACACCACTGATATTTTATTGTTTAAAATATATCCCTGTGCTTTAACGTGGAAGCAATCCAATTTTTCATGTGCCACTGGCATATTGTTATTATTACAGTATTTAGAATCCAGTCCTATACTTTTGTCTAGAAAATCTGCTTGATTTCACAATGGCTCACATAGATATAACTTGGTTTTGTTCCTTTATAGTTTTAAACTCTGTCCTTTCTACTTGCTGTAGACTACAGAAGTAGAGGACAAGCTGGAAAGTATGTATTGTGTTCATGTCTGATCCAAGAAGCTGGCAATACTGGGAGGCACATCAGTGGAGAGGCAGTGCTGGTTCCAGAAACATGGGTGCTATGAATCCCTTCACCCTGACAAGCCACTTCTCACTGTTCCCCAAAACCTTCTCCTTACCTGTTCCAGCTTGTCTTGGCTAATGGAAGCACTTCCTATCAACCTTAATGTTAAGAGGCAACAGTCTTCAAAATACTGGTTCACAGAAACAACATAAATCAAGGGAGAACTTCATGTGCTCCCCCACACATAAGAGATCTTATTGAGATCTCCAGGCATCCTGAACTCCATCTCTTCTAGAAAAAAAACTGGCACACAGGTCCCATAGCTCATTGCCTGTTCCTGGAAGCTTGCAGGAGCAGCACTTTTGCTGTTGCCCTGCACCAACTCATCAAACAACAAAAAAAGATAGGTACCCATTTGTAAAAAAAATTATTTTAGGGGTGATGTGGGTCTCAGTGGGTCCTGACATAAAACCCCAGAATTTTGTCATCTACGTTCTGTTTCAGTGACCCCATGCACAGTACTACACCAGGCAATGGTGAAAGGAAACTAAAAATGGAATCTCTCAATCACTACCAATGTAACACTGTATTGTAAATGAAGAACCAGTGGAGCCACCAAGTTCAGCTAGAATCAGTGTAAACATGTTAATATTTTAAAATACAAAATGTACGTTGAATAGTAGAGTAAAGGTAAGGAAATAACTTTGGAGTGGGGGGAGGACCAATTATAGGTTCTCCAAACCAAAGGTGATTACAGACTTGAGGTAAACACGATTGCAACAAAAGCTCAATTTATTATATGACTCTGTTAGAGAAATTAGTTAGAGTTAGAGAAATTAATAATCTTGCATATTTTAACACTGAGGATCAGTGGGAAGGAGGTTTAAGGATCTAAAAGGGATTCTCCCCTTTCCCACTAATCAATTAGCAAAGCTCTTTTCTCATGTAGTGGGTGCCCCATCGCTGGAGGTTTTCAAGAAAAGATTGGACAGCCATCTGTCCAGGATGGTATGAGGTCTCCTGCCTTGGGCAGGCGATTGGACTAGAAGACCTCCAAGGTCCCTTCCAGCCCTACGACAATTCTATGATTCCATGATATGATTCATGCATCTGGCTTGCCCGTCCTCACTTCTTGTTTGTCCTGCTTGCATTGCTGTCTCTTCCTCTCTAACCATCAAGCAGAGCAGATGTGTAATTTCTGCTCCTGGCCTCCAACCATGCAGCTACAATGGTGGACTGAGCCTCTCACATGGCTGAAGCTGCAATTTCCTCCTTTCCTCCTTTTTCTTACTCTTCTGATTGTAATTCAAGATCAAAGTAAATATGTTTTTTTTCTTTTCTACTTAAAAAATGACCCACCCACCCCTCTTATATACAAAGTGAGAACAAAGGTCTGGATGGAGGCTGGCCCTACTTTTCCCCCTTTCTATTCTCTCGTACATTTCTCCTGTGCTGCACGGGTTTGTGCAGGGTTTTTTGTATTTACTTCCTGGCTAACTATAAAATAGAAATACCAAGTTTCCGCAACAGACTCATAGCAAACTTAACAATAAATGTAACCATTTCTTATCTATGATACGATTCCATAAACAGTTACCAAGGCAAAGGTGTGTTTGTGTTCTTGAAAATGCAAGAAAAAATATGAATATAATATTTTTATTGCTTCATAGCCAATCAGGCTGTATGCATGAGCAGAGATTAAACCAGTTCTTAAAAAACAGTATTTGGCACCTGATTGTACATATGAACAATCAGAAAAACATAAAATAACAACAATTAAAAAATAAAATAAAACAAACATTCTCAAATAAATATCAAGTTATGAAATTAACTTCAAGAGCTTGTGAAGCAGGCAATGAGTTCTGTCTTTCTGTGGCCCGTTTAACAAATTTAGCACCCCTATAGGATATATAGTAGGTGCCTGCTAGCAGAAATAAAACTGTGCATAAAGGGAAATTGTTCTTGATCTTGTTGTTAAGAGTTTAAGATATTGATCTCTCAAACCTGCATACAGAGGGCATTCTGTTAGAAAATGTACCTTGTCATCCATTTTAGAGCATCCTGCTGGACAAGATCCACCTGTAATAAGGGAGCGCTTCAGGGATTATTAGCCCCCCACTTCTATTTAATTTAGACCTAAATGATATTGTATCCTTCCTATCCACCTCATCTAAACATATCAGGAACATACCAGTACTTTTCTATACAGATTATCCTATTCTCCTGTCCTATATTTCCCAGAAGGGAAAGCAAAGACTATTAAGGACCTTAGGTGCTTATTGTGCCAGGGAACACCTCCAGGTAAATGACACCAAAACCAACATTTTCATTTTTGGGAAAAGGAGACAGGAAATTGCTTGAACAGACCAACTCATATAAATACCTTGGAGTAACATTTAAACGTTCAGGGTCATGGTCAGGTCATTTAGAATCTGTAGCTCTGTCTGCTGAGGTATCCACCAATGCTATTTATTGTTTTTCTTCTTGACCAGTTGGAAAAATGGTGGCATCGCTAATACAATCGTATAAAGAGACAAACTGCTTCCTTGGATGCTCTATGGAGCCCTAGTATGGGCTTTTCAAATATTACAATACTGGAATCTGTCCAACTACATTTTGGGGGCTACCAAGATCTACTTCCATGGCCACAGTCCACTCTGAGACACTGTGCTACTCCATGGGCACTCTTGTTAAGAAAGCAGCCGTGCTGTTCTGGCTCAAGATAGAATGCCACATAGTGCCTCACTGCTGGTCTCATTGTCCTATGATGAAATGGGAAGGGACTCTTGGGCAGCTAAGATATCCACAATTATATCGAAGCTGGGGTTACTCCCCAGCCTACCTCCCCAGGAGGGGATATGAGATTGCGTGAGAAGATATGATTAAAAGATTATATGATATTGATATCCAGACTTCCATATCCAGACTACCATGGCATATGTAGTTAGCTGCCACTCCAATAGTACAACGGCTTTTCTGTGCCTTTTGGAAAGCTGCCCTCATATTTGTCTCTTGTTAGTGCCCAAGAGCTGAGATACCTGCTAACTAAATGCAGATTAAACTCATTGCAGTTGAAAGAGATTCAGGGATGTTACATAGACCAACACAGTGAAGGCAAAAAATATGAACAGGTTTGTTCGAACAAGCATTAACTGATGTTAACAAAAATGATTTCTTAAAAATGATTTCTTAAATAATCATTTATTTATATTTATTTAAATATATTAAATATAAATATATCCATATTATCACTTCAGAATGTCAGGAGATGATAGGGTGTTTGGAGACAACAACTGAAATTATATAAAATACAATATTCTGTTGAAATAAAATGTTTTATTTGAACAAAAAGCTGTCGAGTCAGCTGGGTTCTAAATAGCTGAATAGTGCACACAGCTTTTTCAAACACTCAAGAATCTGCTAGAAGAAATAGGGGTCTGTTTCTCCAATCATATTTTACAATACAGACAGTTCATTCCTCCACCGTATGAAAAAAAAGTGACAAGAGTTTCACCTCACTCACCTCCTCCATAGGTTGCGGCACACATGATAGAAGAGACCCATGCCATCTGGCCATATGGAATGTTAAAAACAGCCTGGAGTTCTTTGTAGAAGATTGTGAAAGCCTTGGGGAAGGAATAAGCAAATCCAACAGATATGGATGCTCCAAAGACAACTATCCATCCCCATCCCCCATCAGGAGGGATGTAGCCCAAGTCTGTGTTGACTGGAGGAGACATGGCTCAATTGTGCTTTCACAACTGGAGGAAACTAGAAGAAGAACATAGACAAAAAAAAAATGCAGTGCGGGTCTGCATTGATACAGTACTCCCAGGTTTAATTCCCATATTGACTGGACTTTTAGACACACTATTTAAAAACTGGCATCCTGCATATAGTAAATGTTAGTTCATGCTGCTTCTGCAGATGTAAACCAGAATTAAATGAACAATTCACTTGTTAGATCATTTCTAGAGTTTGTAAGTTACAAATAATTGATGGTGATGTCCCGTCAAATCAGTTGTGACTTTTGGTGACCCTTTCCAGGGTTTTCTTGAAGTACTCAGAAGTAGTTTAGGTAAGTGTACCCCTTCTTTTAGTGGTGCTGTAGAATTGTGCATTTTGCCCAAGGCTACCCAGACTGGCTCTTCTCTCAGGAGGCATAAAGAGGAATTGTACTCCCAACCTCCGGCTCTGCAGCCAGATGCATACCTGGATGAGCTATCCAGCCTAATTCCTTGTAATTCATTTTTGCACTAACTGGGGTGTGCCTACCTTACTTTACTCTCCTAATTTCACAGGACAACTGTAACATTTAGTTACTTTTACAATTATACTCGTAAGAGTTTGGTCTCACTAAATTCTGGAGGAGAAATATCACGTGGTTGAAGTGGTGGCTTGTGCTGTACATCGTTTTCGGCTATGGATAGCAAGGCAATGACTTGATGAACAGGAAGATAATATGTTTTGTACCACAAGAAGGCCAGAAGTTGTTTTTCTATAGTATTGTTCTGCTTTTACACAGTGCCTGTGCTGCCGAGCTGTGTAAGACCCTCTTGTTTCCTCAGAAATAGCCATCGGTTATATAAAGTAGGAGGTACCACTCCCCCCAAGTATAGTACTGTATAGTAAAATATAGTAAAACTACATGTAAAAACATTACTCAGCAGGCAGAAAGCCCTGACACCAGTGTGTATATTGTTGTGTTTGTGTTACAAAAACATACCCTCCAGAAGTCATTAATGGAAAGAGTTCTTACTGTAAGAGTTCTTACTGTAAAAGATTATTCCCCTGCTCTGTTTGGAACTATAACTTTAGCCAATTGCTTTTTAACATTAAAAGTACAATATATAATATCAGTTTTACCACTTTAATATTCCACAAAATCCAGCAGATTTCACAGATAATCCACTGTAACATGGAAGAAATTATTTCAGATCCACTCTTTTTTCCTATTTGTTTTCATATCATAACCATTTTTATCCACTGTTTTTCTAAAGGGCTTCTGGTTGGCATATATGGGACTTTAGAGATGGGCACGAAAAACTGAAGCAGCAATTTGTGCTGGTTCGTCCTTTAGCCGAACGGGTGTTTGGCACTTTCCAGCCCCTCCTTCTCTGGTGGGCACCCAGAGAAGGCAGGGTAGGGAAGCCAGGCCCATCTCTAAACTTATCCCATTATGTCCCCTCAAGAGACCTATGAGGCAGGTCATGCTGAGAGACAAGCATGGCTGGCTCAAGATCACATGATAATCCCATGACTGTCCACAGGGAGCACACTGTGCGTCTCCCAAAACATTTTAGCCAATACGTTTCTTTCCTGTACTTCTTTCTCCATTTATTTTACCTTGATTTCAGAGAGGGTCCTTCTAAACTAGGGGATTGGGCATTAAAATGGTGAGTGCAATTTCAATGTAAGCAGGTATAAAACAAAGCTTTCAAAAGCAAATATTCCTCGTTTCACAATGATGGAATCTGAAGATAAGACAGGTAATACTTTTATTGGACCACTAAAAAAACTGAACAAATAGCTAGCTTTCAGCTTAAGCCAGTCTTCATCAGGCTATGTGCCAAGATATTGTGGATAGTGCAGAAAATATAAATATGGGAGTCCCAAAGATTCTTGGCAGGTGTCTGTGCCAGGTCTGCCTCTTAAATGTGAGTTCAAAAACACAGGCAGCAAACACTACAGGAAATACATTCTGGGGTTCTTCTGGTGGGCAGTTTGATGGATTTGGTCACCCAATGTGTGGGTACTATTTAGAAGTCAAATGCCATGCTCGGGATCATTAGGAAAGGAATCCAAAATAATATTATGAAATTGACAGTGTCTTTATACAGGTGTACATTGTCAGCATGCTTGCAATATAGGAAACAGGTGTGATCACAACACCTTAGAAAGGATTTGAAAAACTCTATTAAAAGTAACAAAGGAGATGGAGCAACTCCTCTATGGGAAAGAAAATTACAAAATTTGAGGACTTCCAAAGCTTTAAATAAAAAGTGAACAAGTGGGCACAAGTAGTTAATGATTTGCCGTCAAATTGACTCTGACTTGTGGCAACTCTTTCCAGAGTTTTCATGGTTTAGATTCTAAACTTTAGAACACTCAGAAGTACTCTACCATTGCCTTCCTCTGGAGGCACTTGCCCAAGGCTACACAGGCTGGGTCTTCTCCTGGGATGCCCAGTGAGGAATTGAATTCCCAACCTCTGGCTCTGCCTAACTCACTGAGCTATCCAGCCAACTTTAAGGGGACATTAAAAAAGATATATAAAATTATGCATAGTGTGAAGAAAGTACATGAGGAGGAAACTTGTTCCTTCCCTGATAACACAAGGTTACTCAATGAAACTACAAGAGAGTTGTGACGTATAAAAGGAAGTACTTTCTTACAGAAAATGTTAAACTATGAATTTCACTGGTACATCATGTAGCAAGGGGCATCCAACTTGGGTTACTTTAAAGATGGACTAGGTAAATTCATAGAGGATGGGGACTGTTAATATCTATAACCAATCATAATGGCAATATGCTACCTCCAGTATTGGACGTGCTTTGACTCCCAATGCTAGTTGCTGGGGAACACAAGCGAAGAAGACTCATGTCCTCTTTGTGGACTTCCCATAGGGCCTGGTGGCCCATGGTCTGAGCAAGATGGACACCTCACACAAACCCCCACTGCAGCATGAGACACATGCACCCCTTGTTTGGTCCCTGTAAAAACAACGCTGAACTCAACAAGCTTCTAGTCTGTTCCAGCAAGGTTCTTACATATTGATTTGTTCTCACATACAAATCTCAAAAAGAGATTCAACATCTGAAACCCAAGAATTCATTAGAGCAGCATTCATGCATTTAATATTTATGTGTGTAGCTGCATTTATTTTCTTCCAGATAAGTCAACGGGAACTAGTGAAAGGTATAGGAGAGGTGGACTTCAACTGGGAACTGTCAAGGTAGCAATGGTGTAGTGGCAAATTTGGAAGTGCAGATACTTATCATGACAGGCCTCACAGCCAGCTCTCTTTACAAGGAGTCTAAAAATGCAGGCAGTTCTGTCAGTCTGGATCCATACCAACACATTAGGATCAGGTCATTTGTAAAGCTAATAGCTTTAAATTGGCTTTTCAAGACTAAACCTTTCCCTGTTGACTTACCTTCCAATAAGCCTGCACATTGCAAGAGGTTCTGAAAAGTTATCCAGCAATGGGTGCATGCTCGGTTTACATGGCATGCTGAGCCAGGCTTATTGTTGCTCTGCATAAATAGTGCAGCTTCAAATGTCTCAGATCCAGGCTCAGCTTTAAACCAAAAGTGGCAGCACCAGTCCCATCATTTATTATGATAAAATCATTATCTCTCTATCCTCTCTCTAGGAGGACTAGACACAAAGCAGGGAATTTTGACACATTTTGTGACAGCTTGCTGTAATTTCCCATCCTGTGGAAAATCCAGAATCTACAGTAGGGAAATACCTTTTATGAGGATGAACTTTAAAAATCACAACATGTGCAAGCTTTTATGTTCTTCAGAGGTCTTCATCAGGCTAGATGGTAAACAGCAGTGGTGAAATGGAATATGGAAATACCCAACTCCCATTTGTGACCTTCCTATTCAGTGTAAAGGAGCTTTATTCTCCTTTCACCCAGTTCTCCTCCTCTCCCATTTCCAACTCTGATTTTTTTCCCCACCATTGCATATTATGTTGCTCTCCTTTTTAAAAATTGTATTGGTTCTGCGGATATAGTCCAAATGTGTGCCCTGATTGCTGACCAGTTGCTACTCATACAATTAGTAATATTACCAAGCTTACTCTGTTTTGCTCATAGTGGTACCTGTGAATATGAGTTACTCCACTTTACCTCGTAACGGGTAGTGAAGCAGGTTATGGTTAGAGAAAATAACTGGCTCAAGTGAATGTGGTTGCTCCAGCTAAAATCCAACATTTTACTACAGTCTTTCCTAGCCTGATGTCACCAGGTTTTAACCTGGGGCAGTAGGAGCAATTGAATTGCTAACATTCTTTGTGTTTTCTTCAGCCCTTAAAACAAGACCCACTGCCATTACTAATCTTGTTTAGCTATGTGCACATAGTACTGGTACTTTTCTGAGTAATGGCAATGGCCCAAGTGAGCTGACAAGTGTTGCAGATAATGTTATCTACTACTACTGGTCTTCTCACTGTGGAACCCCGAGGTTCCACAGAACACAGTTTAAAAATCTTAAAATGTGAATCAAAGAAATCAGGGAACTCTAGAAATGTGTGCGAAAGGGGTGGAGGAGAGAGAGAGATTTCAGCACACAGTTCCTGTTTAGGAATTCTGGCTACTTATCCTTCTGCTGCGGAAGAAAAAGAAGGATCACCTACCTCTTCAAAGACTTCCCACTTCACAAGGCAGGAGAAGAGCAAATGGAGTGGGGGAGGGTGTAAGTGTCTTGAAGATTACGAGTCTCAAGGTCTGAGTGATAAAGGCATGAGTTCCCCTCTTCTTTCTCAGAGTTCACAGAAGCTTCACATCGTCTCCCCCTGGAAAATGCTGTTCCACAGTGTTGTCTTTGGTGATCTCTTTTCCCTTGTCTTCAGAGGGATTAAACTTTACCCCTTTCTAGGGTGAATGCTTAATCGATTGTGTGCGGTCTTCTGAGAGCACAGTCAAAAGACCCCTGGTTCCATATGATCCCTGATTACAAGGATAAGTCCATTGCATAAGCAGCAGGTGATCAGGCCTCCAGCGTCTTGGTCCTAGAGGTAGGCACTATTAAAAAGCTGAGGGCAGTTGAGAGGGGAAGTCACAGCATCTACGAGCAAGAGCCCCCCGCCCCCCGCCACCTCTCCTTTCAGAATTCTTCCTCGGAAAGTAATTCAACCGTTCCTGTAAGGTTTGGAAGGCAGCCTGCCTTTCCTTGCATTAGGACCTCAGATTTTATCCAGGAGCAGCAGGAACTGTTGCATCACTAACATTCCTACTGTTTTCTTGACTCATTAAACCAAGAACCCAGGGTAAGGAAATTCACCTACTTTTCTTCTTAGGAACAAGGCCAGATCCCCTCCTTTTCAGATGAAAAATGAAATCAATGGCAAAGGTGGTTTCCATGGTGTGAAAAAAAAAAACACCCTTAACTAACAAGAGGCAAAAAGGGCAGTCCTAGGACTGCAAGTCATTTCTACCCTTTAAAATAACTTTGTGGTGTTTCCTTGGATATTTGTAGAGAGATTCCACGAAGATATAAACTTCAAAGGATGCAAAAACACCTGTGCAGAGAGAGCCCTTCAGGAAATGTGACTTGCTGGGTCGGTGAAAGGTGGAGGCTTGGGAGGAACAGGTGATGGCCAAGAGTTGTGCAATCCCAGCTATAGCAGACTTATTGAAGTTGATGGAACTTCCATTGCTTCTGTGATGGACAAGTTCCATTCATTTCATTGGGTCTACTCTAGCTGATTTAGATTTAGCCTATAAAATATAGTAATATGGATACTGCTTTGCTTGCTTGTCAATCATAGCTCAAGGTTAGAATATCCCCCCTTTTACCCAGGAATGCAGCTGGCGTTTGGTTTGATTTTGGTTTTATTGTCCAAGGCAGGGGTGGGTACCCTTTGTCGTCATGGTTTTTGTTGGACTGCAGTTCCAACCATATCTAGCCAGCCAGATAGGGCATTATGAAGGATCATGAGAGCTGCAGACCAAAACCACTTAGAGAGCAATGAGTGGCCAGCCCATGGTTCCAGGGGTCAGATGCAACAGATCAGTTTTGGGCAACTATTCTCCAATGTGATTATAATTATCTGTTTGTAAATAATAGGGTAGCTGGCTAATCTTACAGTCTGGACATTATGGTCTTCAGATGTCCCATTTATATAGTTATGTTTACCGTTTCACTTGCTTGTTTTAACATGTGCCATGTAAGTCCTGCTGTGTTGGGGCCACTCCTGCTCATTCTACTGAGTGGGGACTCCTAGATGTCTCACAATCCTGAATACACTGTAGGGAGTCTAAAGCTCCTTGCTATCCCTGAACGTGTGACATTGGAAATAGGAACATGGAAAGCTGCCTTATGCTGAGAGAGATTCTCGCTCCATCTAGTCCAGTATCACCAGCATTGACTTGCAGCAGCCGTCCGGGATTTCACACAACAGTCTTTCCTAATCCCTTTTATATGCAAAGCTTGGGCTCTACCACTGAGGAGCCCCCCCCCCCCAAAGTCTAGTAGAGGACCAAGCCTCAGGCCTCATATTCACAGAAAGCCTCAAATATAAAATATTGTAATCCCATTTCCCCATTTTTAAAAAGCCAGCCTCTCCTGACAGGTTCTGTTCCCAAGCCATTCCCCCATTCAGGTACTGACCAGGCCAGGCCCTGCTTAACTTCTGTGATCAAATGACATCAGGCTTATACAGGCCAATTTATGAGATGACTAGTAGATGCACAGCCTATGGACTGTGTTCAGATCCACATAGCAAAACTTTTAGCTTAGTTGAAATGTGTTTTTGTGGATACATGACCAGCATTGCTTCTCCAATTCTATTGCATATCCAAATGATTTGCTGTACAAACAAGGACATCAGTTAAAACAGGACAAAATATCGACTGTAGTGGATTAAGAAGAAACAAAGAAAGCACAGGAAGTGCAGAAAAACACAGCTGACATTAAAAAACACAAATGCGCGAGCACGCGCGCACACGCACACACTTATTTCCATAATAATGAATTAGTTTTAAAAAGTTTGGAATTATGCCATAAGCAGCAGAGCTGTGATTTGTAATGGAGTAGAAGCTCAGGATTCTTACAGGCATGCTCATTCCTCTCACACACTTTTAAACACTAAATATGAATAATGTGGCAAGCATCTGATTTTCTTAAAATTGCCCTTATATACGATGGGTATTTAATTTTATAGGGACGTGGTGGCGCTGCAGGTTAAACCGCAGAAGCCTCTGTGCTGCAAGGTCAAAGACTAGCAGTTGTAAGATCGAATCCACGCGACGGAGTGAGCTCCCGTCGCTTGTCCCAACTCCTGCCAACCTAGCAGTTCGAAAGCATGTAAAAATGCGAGTAGATAAATAGGTACCACCACGGTGGGAAGGTAACGGTGTTCCATGTCTAGTCGCACTGGCCACGTGACCATGGAAACTGTCTTCGGACAAACGCTGGCTCTACGGCTTGGATACGGGGATGAGCACCGCCCCCTAGAGTCGGACACAACTGGACTAAATGTCAAGGGGAACCTTTACCTTTACCTATTTAACTTTATTATGTTTTATTGTTTTATTATGTTTTATGGTACTAAGGTTTATTGTACATTGCCTTTACTCTTAAAAGTGGCTTATAAATCTTTTTATGCAAACAAAGAAATGGATACAATAACCTCGATTCCTATATCCTCCGAACCTCATCTTTAAGTGAATCTGTGCTTAAGTTTGTGTCAACGAACTTGTAATATATTCACTGCCTCTTTCCCTTCATATCCTTACTTTCTTCCTTTCGATGTTAGATTCCAAACTCATGATTCCTTATTACAAAAGAGGCACTCCTTGTTGCTCTGCAGTAAAGGTCCATTGGTGACAGTAGGGAAACACACACGTTCCAACATGTTTTCACACACACACACACACACACACACACACACTTCTGCTTTAAGCGCTTAGAGCAAATTACATGATAAAATGAAAGAATAGAAATGATATGTAATACAAACAAGGACATCAGTCAAAGCAGGATAAAACGTAGACTGAATAAAAGAAGACATTCTAACACTCTACAGGCAAATAACACCTATAAAATCTACAATCTACAATTGAAAATGCCTGGGAGAGAAGGAATATCTTTGCCTAGCACTGAAAAGATGAGAAGTGTGAGCACTAGGACCACCTACTTGGGGAATAACACTTTATAAGCATCCATTCAATGTTCATTATGCTTTCGCAAAGAACAACTCTTTGTCTTGAGGAGCTTAAATATGACAAGTGAATCAACTAAAGATGTGGAGGGAGACTGATGGAGGGATAAAGTGTTTGTGTGGGGGGAAGTGTTTCTTCAGCATTTGTTTATGTAGGATGTGGAGACCAAAGGTTTGTGCTGAAGGCTTTATGAAAAAAGAGGTTGAAGAGGTCTTTGACAGAAGACCAAGAGACAGGTTACCTGTTCAGGAATATGTTATTTCCTGCTCTTAGAACATTATCTCTCGAAACATGCAAACTTTTCAGTGGTTTGTACATGAGACATCATGCCTACAAACAAAGTGATTATCAACATTTTGCCTAGTAAGACCCTGTGGTGGCATCATGCAAATGTTCCAGGCATAAGGACCAGCAAGAAGGAATATGCCAAAGTGGTTTGAGGGTAGGAGAGTTACTGCAATGTAAATAAATACAAGAGACTGCCTTATACTGAAGGCAGAAAGTTCTCCTACAGACCATAATTAAAGCTGAAAGCACACTTGTTTTGCAGAGCCTATGATTCAAGCATTCTTTCCTAGCCTGAGAAATCAGATAGCAGAAGGAATCCCATTCTTAAAAACTGAAGACCAATCTCCCAAGAAAGAAAGCTAATTGCAGATCCTCTTCCATTCAAGAGCTACCTGTAACATGTGTTTCTAACCTAAGTTAGATCATTAAATTAACTAGGTGTTGTCTCCCTTGGTTGAAAATGGCTCTTCAGTGTTTCAGGTGCATTTTTTTCCTGCCTTACTGGTAATTCCATAAGCAGTTTATAGGAGCCTCATGGCACAGTGGTTAAACTGTACTTCTGCAGCCAAATATTGGACGGAGTAGGGACATATAATGTATGAGTGGTGCTGCAAGCCATGGATTTAATAAATTCACCCAAGTACAGTGTTTAGAGGCAGAATGACAGAGAACAAAGAATACATGCCTAAGGGACTCCAACAGAGAAAAGGAAAGTAGAGGAAGAGATTCCCTTATGCAAACACTGAAAGAAATGAGATGGTCTGCACCATCACCTGCTGAAGGTATAACCACAGAGATTTTGGTTGTAAGATGAAAGAAGCAACAGAGTGACAAGCTGTACTGAAGGCACTAGAAGGCCAAGAGAGATCACGTTTGCGCTTGACCATCAGTGATGGTGGTGAGGTGCAGAAGGAGGAAGTTACTTTGTAGGGCGTGATGAGATAAAGCATAAACAAGGACAGAGAACAGCAAGATATGGAAACAAAAAGTAGAAAGTGAAGGGAGTAGCAATGGAGAGAGGCGAAAGTATAGCTTTGCTGAGAGACGAAACAGTTGTGTGTTTGCAACACACAGGACAACAGAAAAGGAGCCTGAGGGTGGTAAGGTTGTGGAAAGTAGGTTGTGTGGGGGAGAGCAGAGATAACAGGAAAGACTGAAGTTTGAAGTCAAGCATAGGATAGGATCAAGAAGGCACTTGGCTGAGTTATGCTATTGCTTGTCCTTACTAATTAGGTCATTGAACCAACAGGAGTTACAGAAATCTGATATACCATTTAACAGTTCATTCAGTGGGTCTGCTCTAGTTTGTACCAGCAATTGAATTTAGGCCAGGGACAGCAGAATGGTCGCTTTTATAGGGAGAAAACAGAAATGAGTTGAAGAGGTTCAAGGTGGAGAGAAACAACAGACAGACTGTGTGAAGTAAAAACAATGGCTGAAATCCAGTTGCTTAGCATAGGAAGTCACAGCTAAAGCCAGCCTATTAAAGAAGGGAGGATTTGGTGAGTTAACTTCTCTGTAAATTCCACTGATTGGAATGGACCTCTGCTAAAGTAAGTCACAACTAGAGAAGACCCATCTTAATAAATGAAACTTACAGAAGAGTTGGCTTACCAAATCTCCACTGATGCAATAGACCTACTCTAGTGCAACATACTACACTAAACAACAGGATTTCAGCCAATGTGTGCTTTGTAAGTCACACGTACAGCAATGGGTTAAAAAATCCAACATTGTGCTAACATGAAGCCCAACAGCATAATTGGACTTTTGCCCTCCCTTCCCTCACCACTGCCTTCTGTGCTGCTTGAAAATCTACTGCAATGAATTTCCCAGACCTCCAGCACACATTTTGAGGCTATGAGGAGGGTTGGTAGAAGAAAGAAGAAATCCCATGCTCCTCGTCCATGTCTCAGCAGAACAACAATGTTGGATTCAGCCCACATTCAGGCCCTGCAATATGTATAAACAGACTCCTGCAATGACCTAGTATGTGTTATAACAGGAACCATAAACTGTCTCTATCAGCTGCAAGACTGCTTTTGCATGCAGTTTCTTCTGTTAAGGAATCTCCTATTTACATAAACTTGCCAAGTTCCAGTCTTTGACACCAGCCGTGAAGAGGTTGCAAAGAGAAATAGGGAGGGTAAAGCAGTCTGCACATCAATTTGTTTTATAGCAATTCTTCGTTCATCCTCCTCTCAGGTGTTGCAAAAGCAGTCATTTACTCTCAAGTGTGAAAGTGAACCACATAATCTGAAATGCTGTTCTGTTTTTTTACAAAAAGCAAGTGACCGGCAGACCCCTGTTCCACTCTTAACAAATTCTGCAGTAAGCTAGTGAATTCAGAAATTTTATCTTTCTATCTGGTTGGGATACCCCCACCCGCACCCCCAAATCAGGCTTACTCCATTGGCTCTGCAGCTTCTAATCTTCAAAACTGGTGCCTGAGTTTGCTTGACTGCATCCTTTCCCTGCATCCTCCCAATCCTTTGCTTTAGCCCCAAATGCCCTATCTTTTGAATTGAAAATCTGGAGACCTGGCAGAGCTATGTTTCTATTATGTAACCCGTTCACGGCACATTTTTGGCTGAAGCAGTGGAAAGGATAAACATTCTTAAAATAAATAAATACTTCAAATACCAGACATAAATAAATACTGGCACATATCAAGCCAGTGGTTAAGACCATCATGGAAGCTCTTCTCTGCATGTTGCTACCCATAGTGATACGACAGGAGGATACCAGGGAAAGAGCCTTCTCTTTAATTTCCCCTCCCACCCCCATGTAAGAATGCCCTTCCTCACTGGCATCCTCATTACATATTAAGGCTAAACTACTACTACTACTACTATGGCCGGCATGTACATAGTCTTTAATTTGCTGCTTTTCATTTTCTTGAAGGCTTCTTAATATTTTGGTATTTTAATATTCAAATGGCCTCCCTCCCTGCACATACACACACTTCTCGTCATCCCTCCCACAAATCTATTACATGTACCCTACCATGAGCACCTTGGAGAAAAAGAAGCACACACAGGCCAAAAGAGGAATTGTCCACCATGGCTTGTGTGACTTCTCTTACACAAAGCTTCCACATTGAGCTTGGAAATGTAAATACTGATAGGAAGAGCAAAACAAATCAGTAAAGTACGTATAAGTATTCACAGAAGTGAAGCAGGGAGCAACGCAGAGAGACAAAGAGATTGTGGATTTTCCTCCATAGATTTGAACTACTAGATGCCTGGGCAAGTAGTTAAAGAACTTAGAATTTTTCTTGAGTGTCTGGATATACTAAGAGGTGAAGTAAGCTATCTAGTATGTCTCCAGTCTCCAGGTTTGGCAGATTGGCTTGATTTTCCTACATAAGAAATTCACTGTTGAAGCAAATGGCTTTGCATGGAGAGCTGGCTTTTTGTCTTGCAGTGACTGTTCATACTTTCTTCCTCTTTCTATAACAGGATAATTTGTGATACCAGGATTGATCTAAATCACGTCTCAGCCCAAGACTTATTTTGAAATTTCAATGATGGGCAAGGATGTGTAAAACATTGTCAGCTAAGGTCCAGGTCTCAGCACTGCCTGAAGGTATTGCTATGTTTTTGCAAATCACCAGAGAGGGATTTGGGGTCTTATGTGTGTGGTGGCTTTAAGCCAGAACATTCACCCTCATCCATTCCCAGCTAGGGTTCAAGATGGTGTCTGTGCCTGCCTGCGTTTGTGTTGCACTTGCTATTTTCAAGCAAATACATCTAGAACACAGCCTGCGGCAAATAAATGTGATCCTCTCCATACAAAAATGCTCGTCTCTGAGTTATGTTTGCGTAACATTGACACACCAATTAACTAGGAGCACGGGGAAGATAGAGATCTGGTGGACACACACAATATGGCATATTGTGCCATTTGTTGCAAGGAAATGAGAGGTGCACAAACATTGCAACTTGTGAGACTTCTAGTTGCACAAGCCCTGGTAGCAGTACTGCCCCCAACGCTAACTTGCCTGCCCTGCTTCCATGACATCACAGATTAGGCATCCTTCAGTCTCGAGAGACTATGGTAACGTGCTCTGTATGGAGGACTTGGAACAGCGTCTAGTGTGGCTGAGAAGGCCAATTCGAGAGTGACAATCCCTTCCACACTGAGGACAAATACAATCTGTCCCCTGTCCAGCTCCCTGATTTTGCTGGTTTCGGGACTGCCTCTTTGCCTGGGCCTGTTGCACAAGTGTCTCTCCAAAATGGGAGAGGCCACGATGCACCGCCTGCCTCCAGGCTGAACGCTCAGATGTCAAGGTTTCCCATCTGTTGAGGTCCATTCCTAAGGCCTTGTGAATCTAGAGAACATGGTAGCTGCTTTGCCAATGTGTTTATCCAGCTCAACATCTAGGGAGAGTGTGTCAGAGATCGTTGAGCCAAGGTACACAAAGTCATGAACAACCTCCAATTCTTGTGTGGAGATGGTAATAGAGGGAGGTGAGTCCACGCCCTGGCCCATGACTTGTACTTTCTTCAGGCTGATTGTTAATCCAAAGTCTTGGCAGGCCTTGCTAAAGCGATTCATGAGTTGTTGGAGGTCTTCAGCAGAGTAGGCAACAACAGCTGCATCATCGGTGAAGAGGAAGTCCCACATGCATTTCAGCTGGACTTTGGTCTTCGTTCTCAATCTAGAGAGATTAAAGAGCTTTCCATCTGATCTAGTCCGGAGATAGACACCTTCTGTTGCAGTTCCAAAGGCGTGCTTCAGCATGACAGCAAAAAAGATCCCAAACAGGGTCGGCGCGAGGACACAGCCCTGTTTCACTCCGCTTCGGATGTCAAAGGGATCTGATGTTGAGCCATCATAAACTACAGTGCCCTTCATTTCCTCATGAAAGGACCTGATGATGTTAAGGAGTCGAGGTGGACATCCAATCTTGGGAAGTATTTTAAAAAGGCAATCCCTGCTAACCAAATCAAAGGCCTTTGTGAGATCTATGAAGTCCACAAAGAGTGGCTGTTGTTGTTCCCTACATTTCTCCTGCAACTGTCTGAGGGAAAATACCATATCAGTGGTGGATCTATTAGCTCGAAATCCACACTGTGATTCTGGATAGACTCTGTCTGCAAGCACCTGGAGTCTCTTCAGCACAACATGGGCAAGCAGCTTCCCTACAACACTGAGAAGAGAGATGCTACGGTAGTTATTGCAGTTGCCCCTGTCTCCTTTGTTCTTATACAATGTGACAATGTTTGCATCCTTCATGTCCTGTGGTACTCCACCTTCCCTCCAGCAAAGACAAAAGATTTCATACAGCTCGGTGGTGATGATCTCTTTACAGCACTTCAGCAGGGATGTTATCCTTCCCAGGTGCCTTGCCGGAGGCGAGGGAATCCATGGCTGCTTTTATTTAAAGTTGGTTCGCTGTCCAACTCTTCGAGGACAGGCAGGCACTCGATGTTATTTAGTGCCTCTTTGGTTACTACATTCTCTCTGGAATATAGCTCAGAGTAGTGCTGCACCCAGCATTCCATCTGCTGTGCTCGGTCCTGGATGATCACGCCTGCAGCAGACTTCAAGGGAGCAGATTTCTTCTGTATTGGACCTAAAGCCTGCTTGATACCATCATACATTCCCTTGATGTTACCTGTGTCCGCTGCTATCTGTATCTGAGAGCAGAGCTGAAGCCAATAATCGTTGGAACATCTCCTGGCAGCCTGTTGGACTTTGCTACGAGCAAATCGAAGAGCCTGCAAGTTGTACTCACTAGGACAGGCTTTGTATGCTGCTAGAGCTCTCCTCTTATCCTCGATGGCTGGCATCAACTCCTCCAAATGGGCTTCGAACCAGTCTGCCATCTTTTTCGTCTTCTTGCCAAATGTGGACAAGGCGGTGTTATAAACAGCGTTCTTGAAATGTTCCCATCGTTCAGGTGCATTTGCAATCAGCCGGGCCTGGAAGGGTTTCCTCAAGCACTTGGGCAAATTCCTCCCCTTTTCTTTGATCGTGAGTCTTGCTGATGTCAATACGTGGTCTTCCTTCCTTTTTCATGTGATACAATCTCTTTGTTCGCAGTTTTACTCTACTACACACCAGGGAGTGATCAGTACCGCAATCAGCACTCTGGTAGCTGCGTGTGATCGTAATACTAGGAAGGCTAGAACGTCTAGTGAGGATCAAATCGAGCTGATGCCAATGCTTCAAACTTGGATGTCTCCAGAAAACTCTGTGTTGAAGCTTCGTATTAGAGAACGTATTGCTGACACAAAGACCATAATAACAGCAAAACTCCAGCAAGCATTGGCCATTTTAGTTCATCTTCCCAATGCCAAAACGGCCTAAACAAGTGGGCCAAGAATTGTGATCAGCACCAACTCTAGCGTTAAAGTCTCCGAGAATGAACAGTGGTTCTCTCTTGGGGATTTTTTTGATAGTAGCTGCCAGATTGTCGTAGAATTTGTCTTGGACTTCTGTTGTGGACGACAGTGTTGGTCCATATGCACTAATGAGGGTGACCGGTCCCGCTGATGAGTGGAGCTGCAGAGACAGGATTCTTTCACTCCCCACAGTAGGTGGAACAATGGATCTCAGCAGAGTATTTCTGACTGCAAAGCCAACACCATGTCCCCTGGTCTCATTCAATGGTTTTCCCTGCCAGAAGAATGAGAAGTTTTTTTCTTTGACAGATCCCATGTCTGGCAATCTCGTCTCTTGCAGGGCAACAATGTCCATCTGCAGTCTACTCAGTTCCATGTTGATGACAGCTGTCTTGTGCGTGTCGTCTATTTCCTGCAGGTCGTCAGAAAAGCCAGGGGTCCTTGTCCGAACATTCCAGGTGCCCAACTTTAGGGCAGAAGTTTTCTTATGATTGTTGCATGGTGCAGGGTTATCGATCTGCTTGTCGGCTTTCACCCTAAACCCCATGCACCCCGTGAGGTTAACAGACTGCGGCGAGGCAGCACCTTACTGGCTGGGGGCTGCCCAGCTTAAGGCGGGCGGTAGCTACCTAGTGAGGTGCAATGACCTCTCCCACCGTTGGAAGTAGCCCCTGGCGTCATGCTCTACGCCAATCGAGCAAAGACTTATAACCGGTAACTGCTACTTCCCGTGTTGTTTCAACGCTGTATGCGAAGCTGGAGTGTCCTCTCCAGAGCACGAAGCCTGGGTAAAATAATATGGAGTATAGGCTGTTACCCAAGCAGCAAATCCCCCCTCTCCACATCACTGAAATTGTCCGATGGAAAGGCAAGAGCCAATACAACTGGTTCCAGCAACGTCGCAGGAGTTGCCAGAATGACACGAACTGCCTCCGGGACTCCGGCTCCGGATTTTGCCTCGAGGTTAACTCCTGAAGCCTTTTCCATCAGTGGATATAGCCACAAGGCAGTGGAGGTTTGAAATTGGAGTTTTCCTTCTCCTAGATGGGCTGCCTTCCAAGGCTGACGAGCCCCACCTACCCGGCCTGCTCCCTAAGAGTGCAGAGATTAGAACACAGGCATCCAGCTGCTGGACCTTGTCTTCCAAGAGGACCACCAGCTGACACTTAGAGCATTTCTACCCAGGCACCTCATTGGCAAGAAAACAAACATGCCACAGGTGTTACAAGTCCAACAGATCCTGCACTCTCCATCTTAACTGATTGGTCAGTGAATTAAAAAAGGGAGGGAGTCTGATCCTACCCCAAAACTTTCCCGCCCCCCAGGAGAAAGGCAGGTTAAAAACATTTTAAATAAATAAATACGCATTTGTAAAATTGCACATCATATTATCACAAACACTAGCTTGTAATGAAGAAATAATGTGACATGCAAAAAGGAAAAACAAAACAATGACTGTGATTTAGTTTGAGTTCAGATTATAATTATTTTGTTTCTCTGCCAGGTGGAGAAGGCTATTCCCCCTCAACACTTCCATTACTCCTACAGAAAACAGCAGTGGAGTTACTCTGCTGCCAGCGACCAAGATAGTTTGTCCACTAGGGCAAATGTGATCCTGCTCCCTCTCGGGCTCAAACTGCCCCCAGCCATCCCACTTCATCTTGACTCCTTAAAGAGGCTGAAATCCTCTCTCTCTGTGTGTGTGTGTGTGTGGATGCTTGCTTGGCTGCCTGCCTCTCTCTCTCTCTCTCTGTATATATGTATCTCCACTTTGTCACTGTATATCCATGCCACCAATTATAGTGGGAACGAGCTACCACTGGCTAGGGGTGTTCTTGCCAGCAGTAGAACCTCATCCCTCGAAGAGCATTTGGAGAGCTATAACATAGGCAACCTTGGACCCATTGGATCCCAGCCTCCTCTGTTCCCCTGTGAGGCTGCAAAATTGAGCCTCTGCCTACACCAACCTCACACTTGTGTGGGCAAAAACTCTACATAGGGAGACAAGGAAACTGGTATGGTCCTCTACTCACCCATCCATGATAGTATTAGGTGTAAGGAATGATCGAAAGTTTACTTCCTCCCCAATCCCTGACTGTAAGGGGCAGGAACTGGGTAGTTAGGGGGCTAGACTTGCTCTCAAAGTTTTGTTGAGTTCCCTGGATCTTTCTCTTCATTAGGTGTGTGCAGGGATACAGCCTTAGAGGGCTTTCCCCATGCCTTTATTTTAAGTGACTGTCTTACATTTCTATGTTTAAAAAAACAATGGCCGGGATCCTATTGGTGTCCATGAAGGGGTTGCATAACATGCTGTGGCTAATTACAGGTCATTGATGAGATTCCAGGGCACAGCTTTGTTTTGTTTGGTCATGCAGTCAATTATGCAAACGAGATGGGCCACAGCACCTTGTCAATTAACTGTGTCAAGTTATGCAAAACTTATTTGAACACCAAGAAGATTCTGGTCAATGTTCAATTCACTCTCTTTCAGACATATAGAATTTTCCCATTGAATGTATGTTGTTGTTGTTGTTGTTGTTGTTTTGACTTATATACCACCCCATAGTGCTAAAGCACTCTCTGAGTGGTTTATAACATAATTATGAAAACAACTATTTACCCCTTCCCCAAGCAAGCTGGGCATTCAATTTACTGACCTCAGATGAATGAAAGGCTGAGTCAACCTTGAGACGGCTACCTGAATTCATCAGGATCAAATTCTGGTTGTGAGCAGAGGTTTCACTCCAGTACTGCAGTTTAACCACTGTTGGCAAAAGTACAAATGGGAGACTGAGTCTCAAGATGTATTAAAATATTACCAACACAGACTCTATTCTTATCTAAAAGGCTCAGGCTCGATGCATTTTGGCTATGGCCTTCTTCAGGAGCTAAGCATAAAATAAATATATATATTAATTTAGAAAAAGCTGGTTAGGGACAGTTAGAGCTCTTTTTTCATATCTATATAGTCAACAGTATGAAATATTAATGAATATGCACGTAACAAGAGCAATAAACTCCTAGTACAGATTAGTGACAGCATATAAGATACACACCAAACTTTTAGAACTTTAGCATCTCATGTGGTCTATACCAGCTCCAACATTGATCCAAAGTGCAAATACAGAAAGGATGGTATCTACTTCTTCTCAGCTGGCAGATGAGTCAATGACAGTTAGATATTCAGCAAGGCAGTGGGGGCTGTCCTATAGTAAGGTCAAGAAATCTATTCATTTAACTCAAAAGCGGCCAATATGTTCAACTTGAATATCCAGTTGATTTCCCTTCTAAGTAAGGATCTCTCATACTTCACAGGAACCATATCTGCAACCCAGAATATTAAATCTCTTATTGTATAGTTAAATTCTGTGAAATGGCTTACAAAAGGACTACCCAGTCTTCTATTTCTTAAATTACTCAGCTGTTCTCCTATCCATGTCTTAAGAGGTCTAGGTGTCTTCCCTATATACAATTTACTGCAAGGACAACTTACGGCATACGTAGACCACTCCCTTAGTATTGCAGTTGGTAAATTTCTTCAGGATTTATACCTCTCCTTTGCTTAACCACTGTGCCACAGGACTGCCATATATGTGTTATGTGCCATCAAATTGGAACCAATTTATAACAAGGGCTTTTAAGGTAAGTGAGATGTTTAAGACGTGGCTTTACCAGTAGCCCCCATACATGTCCATGGCTGAGAGGAATTCGAACCCGGGTCTCCTGAGTCCTAGTTCTTACTCTGCCTACTACACCACAGTGGATAACCCTGACTGTCATATACCTCTCTTAAATTAGAGAGAACAGTCATTTTAAAACAATGAAAACAAATGTAGGTAAGTGCATATACATAAACATACACATATGCACCCACAAACTTTCTTTACGCCTTTCTAACGGCACTCTTGTCCAAGCGCTGAGTTTTATTGCCATTAGCACATCCACCTGGTAGAATTGCATAGCTGTAGAACAAATTCTCTCGTGAGATGTGAGTTATCATGTGTCTTTTAGACCCTCATCCATCCTGGTTCGTGAGAGCAGCCATTGGTAAAGGTGAGAAAACCACTTGGCAGCAGGACAAAGTTCTAGTGTGCCTCAAAAAGGCAGCAGTGAGAACTCTGCTGGAATGGTGGAAAGCCCTGCCCGAAATAATTATCCACCGCACTGGATAATTTGTAGCCAGTCTCTGATACCCTCCCCTGGGGCAAGGTGGTCAGGCATGTGGTGTCACCTCGGCTCCAAGGGTTTCTGGGATTATATGAGTCCATCCACTCTGGCTTGAGGTGTGGTCCTGGAGCAGAAATAGCATCGGCCACTTGTGAATCTGCAGAACTGGGCCTCCCACCTGCCTCTGCCAAGAAGACAAAACATACACACACACACACACACACACACACAAAATAAATGAAGAGAGGAAAGCACTTTATGGAGATAAAATGCTCAGGCGACTGTGCTGGAAGATACCAGTTTGCTGTCATGGCCTTTAGCCTCTGGTGTCCTTCACAACTTTGCCTTCCCCCTCCATACCGTTTATACATGAAATAAATAAAAGAGCTTGTCCAGAGTTTGGGGTTTTGGAGTTGTCAGTATTCTGATGACACCCAACCCTAATTTTCCCTTCCCATCTAAAGCTAAAGATTCTGATTCGTTTTCCAAGTTAGTGCCCGGTGTTTAAAAAAAAATGGATTGCATGAGAGCAAACAAGTGGAATCTTAATCCAAACAAGACAAAGGTGCTGCTGGTCAGTCACATGGCATATCAGCAAATACAAAACCAGCCTGGGCTGGAGGGGATTGCACGCTCCTTGAAAAGTCAGTGATGGCATCATTGTGAGTGAGTCACAGGGCACAAATCCAAGGCCCTGTAATCCAGGGTCCCCCAAAATAAACCCCAAGTGGCACCAAGAAGCCATTGAACTAGCCATTGTGGCACAACATGGCGGGGCAAAGAAAAAAGAAGAGCTTCGCCAGGGCTGCAGCCAAGTACATGCCGCTTCCATTTACAATATGTTTCCAACTGGCAGAATGGCAGTAATCTGAACCAATTAAATACTGCCTTTGGGAACATTGCAGCCAATGGGCACTGAAGCAAAAAAAGAAGTAGCTGGCCAAATTCTCTCGCTGGCCAAATACCTCAAAAGGCAGCAGTGGATTGGATGAAATCACTGCCACTCTTGCAGTTTGGAAAACAGACTAAAATGGTACCTGTATGACTGCAGGTTCTGTTGGCAAACGAAGCACTTTCTTTCACAGTGTGTGCTGGATGGCAGCACCTCAGCCAGCATGGGGTTTGGGGCTAGGACATTGTTGCCAGCTGCTGCACATCCTTGTTCAAACCACAAGAAAGAGAGTGGAACCTCCTGGTGAATTCTTGATTGGATATTCTGCCATTTTAAGATTATTGGCAGTCTATGCTGGGAGTATAGATTACTCCCCCACTGTTTTAAGAATTTTGCCATGTCTGATACATATCTGTTCATTGTGCAGAGACTGGCCTTTTTGTCCTATGAAGAATGCAAGACAGCATTGCTGGCAATGGATGGCATATACAGTATTACATTTCAAGATGAGCCAATACATAAACGTCTGCTGCTGTGGGTAGTGTTATTAGAACTGGTATAGTGCAGTGACTTAGAATGCCTGAGTGGTGGGGTCAGGAGTTCAAATCCCCATTGTGCCTCCCAGGAAAGCGCCCTACCAAGGTTACTGAGAGCCTGCACAGTTACAGAGCACCACCATAAAGAAAGACTGATAAATCGCTTATGATGTTGGGCATTCTCCCACTTGGCTCCAAATCTATGGAACTCTCTCCTCTTTCACCTCATGAGCAACTCCCACACCCGCCTCCATCATGACACAACAAGCGTTTGCAAGAACAAGCTCTTTTATTAGAGCAACACAAACACTTAAGGAGCCAACGTGGCTCAACAATAAACTTAAGAACTTCTGTGGGTGCCAAGGAGTTGACTGCACTCCCAAACAGTCCTAAAAGAACAGAACAAATCCACAGCAGTCCTTCACTGGGGAGGAGTGAAGCCTCGCCTCCTCTACCAGCTCTAGAACTGCCCCCCTCAGGGGTGAGTATGTTGATTTTCCCCCCTCAGGCAGCAAAATTTATTGAGTTGGCAGTCCTCAGACCACTATTCCTATACACAGTTACATATTAGTGAGCCCACTTAACTTACTGGACTTAATCTAAGTAGACATTCATTGGATTGCATGCCATGCCAGTTCCATCTTGACAGCAGTTTTTCAAGATTATGAACATGATGTGTGAAAGGTTTGAATCAGGTTTCGTACTCTACCTAACATTACAAACATCACACTCACATTCTGATTTGTAGGAGTGGGTTCCAAAGCACTTTTCAGATGCGTATGAAAACTCTTTTCTGCCACCTCAGACTGAACAAAGCTGCACCTGTTGTACCGCTGCAAACCATGTGCTTGCCAAATGACATAAAACTCTACCTAGACAAACGAACTCTTAACTTAGAGCCAACTGCCATGTGAACATATATATTAACAATGCTTGTAGCAATAAAAGCCGCACTGGGTAACTATGTGTGGCAATGCTTGCCTAAATTGCCTGGGGTGTGCATTCTCCCTTCACAATTTTTTTTTTGCCTCAGCAAACACCAAATAAGGAAAGTGCCCCATGAAATGTGCATTGGTGTCTCATGACCTGAACTCTCTGTGTTTTTAAAATTTATCTCACCATCCCCCTAAGGAGCTCAGAACAGCACATAGTTTTCCTTTTCCTTTGTTATCTTCACACAATAACGCTGTGAGGTGGGAGGAAGCACTGAAACATGAGCCCTTTCCCTCTCCTATGTGAAGGGGACCCCAGTGTGGAAGGGGATTTGGGGCCATACCACTAATCCCACCCCAATACTATGTTTGCCAAATGTTCCTGAATACCTAGAAAACATAGGAGCCTGTGTGTGTAGATTTCTTTGTTAGATGTGTCTGTGCTCATCTGAAGGGTGCAGGGCAAGGATAATGACTGCACACAACACTGAAACCCTACAGCCACTCATAATGGAAAGGGTTTCTTTTATATAACCGTGTGAAGGACAGAAAAACTAATGGCTGTGCTCAAACATTATGGGACCACCGACACATACAGAATCTGTTACACCTGTCATCTATAGACTGGGCAGTAACTAGTTACAAATGAAATCATATCTGTAGCTAGTTACTTTTTGAATAATGAAAGTTCAGCTCTGTTATAGCATAATGAATAGCAACTAAGCTATTTTTGTGTGTGAAGTTTTTCTAATTAATTCCAAATGTTAACACTTAGCAGCATTTTGCAGCATGTGAGTTTTTCAGTTTGACGCAATTGTTTTCTCAGCCCTATCTGGCAAGGTAAGAGAGAGAGAGAAAGAGAGATCCGTCATTTTCTCAGGCCAAATATAAAAGCTCACATCCACCTTATGTGAACTGCAAGGCACATATGGAGTCTGATCTGCCTTTTGCCCTATTCAGGAATTAGAAAATCTAGGCTTGTCAACATGGTTTGAGGGGTGGGGAAACTGCCTAGCTTGCTGCTGTCTTCATGTGACTGGGAGACCAAAGAGGGAACACAGAGACATACAACAGTATCCTAAGACCCAAGGCATCAGGATAACTCTCACTTTGTTTAATGAACGCTATTCTCCCCCCCCCCCCCAATTCTTCTGCCCATTTTGAAAGTGTATCATAATTTTTATATTTCTACATATTTGGGACAGAAAGAATTTGGTTTCAAAATTCAGATGCAGGAAAAAAGCAGAACTGACAGATTTTCACTGTTCTCCCATCACCTTTCATTGAAGCCAAGTTGCTTGTCCCTTCAAGCTAGCTCTTGCTTCTATACCTTAGATGCACAGGGGCACAGATCCTCTGGACCTGGTAATCAAACTTCTGACTTGACACTACTTCATGGTTTAGAATTCATAACAGTCCTAATTTTATTGGAAATTGATTACACCATTGCTTTGGGTCTGCTGTGTTAGTTAATCTGCCTCCATGGCTTCTAAGTAGGAGCATACAAAAAAAAAAACCACCCTTCTGTGAATCGCCTCCCCCACGAAGAGTGTCACATAGTCCACAGCCTAAGATACCAGTCACAGAAGGACTCAATAGTATGTCATGTGCCACTCACTATCAGCAGTGGGTCCTGACAGTGATCCATGTTAGGACCCACTGCTGTTGCCTGCCCTAAACTATGCTTAGGTATTTTTAGTGGCCCAACTTTCCAGACAGTGCAAAGTGGATGGATTTAGCTTCCCTTAGATTTCCTGTAATGTCCTCCATGTAATAAATTAACAGACTGGTTAGACACAGATGCCTGTGAGTTCTGCCTGGCCCCATTGCCAGATAAACCTGCCAAGGCCTACTGTCGGAAGACTAGCCAGGGTCTACTCAGTGCTGTAGTCATGCCTGACACAAATTCATACTGTTAAACATGAATATTTATGTTAAGCAAGGGTTGGGGATGTGTGGTTCTCCCAGCAGTGCTGAAATACAGCTCCCACCAGCCCTAGCCAGCATAGCCAAAGGAAAAGGATGATAGTTGTTTTCCAACAACATCTGGAATGCTGCAGGTTCCCCATTTCTGGCCTAGAGAACACAATTAATGGTGTTTAATGTCTACTTTCAAGATTTTGGTCACATCAAGCAACAGAGCTAAACACAGAAGAATGTTTTTATTATTATTATGTGCTACCAAGTCACTTGTGACTTATGGCAACCCTGTGATTTTATTACCCCCCAAATGGTCCTGCCGTTAACAGGACTCAGTCACCACTGGAACTATCAGTTCTCTTCAGCTAAGGCAACCGTTAATCCCTGAGGAGGGTGGCTGCATTTTAGTCTGGTGTCTTAGCTTTTGCCATTCTACCTTGGGTAGCAGCTAGCTCAGTGGTTTAGGTATCTGGTTGAGGGGCCAGAGGTTGGGAGTATGATTCCCCACTGTGCTTCTGTAGAGCAGAGGCAGCCTGTGTTGCCTGGGCAAAGCAGCACAGCCCCAGGAGGCCCCCCAGAAGAAGGGACTGGCAAACCACTTCTGAGTATTTTCTGCCTGGAAAACCCTGGAAAAGATTGCTATACTTCAAAACTGAGTTGACAGCACATGATGATGATGATGATGATGATGATGATGATGATAGAAACAGATAACTACAGCTGATGCTGAATTCCCTGAGGTGAACTTTAATACTGCCAATATAGCTCAGACTGTATTCTCGAATTCAGATGCAGGAAAAAGCAGAACTGACAGATTCAACATAGCTCAGACTGTTTAACTTTACATTCTCCATCTTCAAACTTTAGATTAACTACACATTCTGAAGCTTCAACATCTAACCAAGATGGGTTTGGGACTTTTCTGTTTCTCTTCCCACCTTGCCCTAAGTTCTGCAGTGCCCAGCCTAATGAAGAATTCTTCAGAACTAGAAAGCTTGCCTGTTTATGCTCTTTTAGTGGTCTGATAAAGACATAATCAACGCTTGGGGATAGGGTAGGCAGTTTCTTCCCCTCCTCCAGAACATCTATGGCTGCATTCTTCTTCGTGATCTTATTGTTCTTGCTTTCATTCTCACCCACAAACTTATAGGTGGGGAACCACTATCACTGGTCACCTCAAGATTCCTATGCAAATTTCTTTTAGGTGAAATCTCAAGCACTTGGTTTATGTCAGAGGTGTCAAGACTTTCATAATCTGGTTCTATCCTTTTAATTGCTAGTTTCTCCTGTAGGGGTACTACAATATCCAATCCTAATAGTTGGAATGGGGTTGAAATAATAGGTAAAGGGCACAGTTTAGCCCTAGTTTTGTCATTTCCAGTACCCCTTCTCTGGCACGTATCACAAGCCTGACAAAACTGATTAACTTGCTGACCCATTCTTGGCCAGTAAAAATTCCTTGCAACCCTATCGTCTGCACTTCCGATTCACACGGGAGGCAAAGAGGTCGAGAGTTGGTTTGCCCCATCGTTCGCATAGGCGAAGAAAAACTGATTGGTCTAACTCCCATTCGTGAGCTTGAGAGTTTGTGCGGCTGAGTAGATTGGCCAAGTCGTTGTCGTGGCCGGCAATGTGTAAAGCCGTGAGGCAGATATGATGTGCTAGGCACCACTCCCAGAGGTCGACCGCTAAATAGAGGAGACTTGGAGAGTGGGTGCCACCTTGTTTCAGAATATAGTACATTGCCGTGGTGGTGTCGGTGGCAATTTGTACCATCTTGCCAGTGAGGAGATTTCTGAAAGCTTTGCAAGCTTTTATAACCGCCAACAGTTTTAATTCGTTGATGTGAAGCAATTTCTCTCTGGAAGACCACTTGGCGTGGATTTTGAGAGATTTGCAGTGAGCTCCCCAGCCTGTGAGGCTGGCATCGGTGGTGACCTGTATTTGTGGTCGTGGTTGTTGGAACGGCCGCCCAACGGATAGGTTGGGAGGAAAATGCCACCACTGAAGTTGGGAGGCGAGTTCTGGGGTGACCCTTAAAAGAGTGTGAGGAGGGTCTGTTAGAGGGCGAGGAACCACGACTGAAGAGATCTCATCTTGAGACGTACGTGCTGCACTACTGAAGTCATAGAGGCCATGGTGCCTAGTACACGTTGCACAGTCAAGGCGGGTACCATAGCATGAGAGGTGAAAACTTGAAGTAATCTGAAGAGATTTTCTCTCTTGTCTGGAGGAAGAAAGGCTTGTGTGCAATCTATGCATGCGCCTATATAATGAATATAATGAATAATATAATTATAATTATATATATAATGAATAATCTTTGTAGGTTTCAAATTTGATTTTTGTTCGTTGACAGCGAGACTGAGATCGGGAAGGAGGGTAAGGGTGAAGTGCGTGTCTTGTTGGGCCTTGTGACGGGAATGAGCTACGAGGAGGCAATTGTCGATATATGGAAATATGAGAATTTTTTTGCAACCTGAGGTAAGCAGCTACTGGTGCCATGTACTTGGTGAATACTCTTGGAGCTGTTGCAAGGCCGAAAGGAAGTCTTTTGAATTGGTAGGCTTGTGATCCTAGCTGAAATTGAAGGAATTTCCTGTGTGAAGGATGTATGGAAATATGGAAGTATGCGTCTTTGAGATCTATGACAGTGAACCAGTCGTTTTTGCGGAGTAAAGGGAGAACTGATTCGCGGGTAACCATACGGAATTTTGTGGTAATGATGTATTTGTTTAACTCTCGTAGGTCTAAGATAGGGCGAAGACCTCCGTCCTTTTTGGGTATGGTGAAATAGCGAGAGAAAAACCCTTTGTTGTGTTGTGAGACGGGTTGTATGGCGTCTTTGAGGAGTAAATTTCTTATTTCCTCTTGTAGGGTTGGAGATGGTGGAGTGATGACGTGTGTTGCTGGAGGAAGTTGGAAGAAATGGATGCGGTAGCTGTCGTGGATGATGGACAGTACCCAGGCATCTGTAGTGATGGATTCCCAGACAGGTAGGTGTTTCCAGAGGGCAGGATGGGTGAAGTGGTGTGCGATCTTGGTCATGGGAGTGTCAAACGTGATGTTTGAGCTTGCAGTCGTTGCACCTAGTAATGGGTTGTTGGCGGGGTTTATTTCTTTGATTTCTGAAATAGGGTGTATAAGATGTTTGTTTTGGAGGATCACGTTGGAATTTTTGATATGAGTTGTACGGTCGACTCCATTGATTTTGTTGGGGGCGTTGTTGGTAAGATAGATAAACTCCCCAATGTCTAGCTGCTGATCTTTTCTTTTGCACGTTTTCCAAAATATCATCAGTCTCAGCACTAAAGAGGCCTGTCCCGTCGAATGGAGGGTCTTCAATGCGTGCGCGGGCATCCTCAGCCAGGCCAGCTGTCCTTAGCCAAGAGAAGCGTCGTAAGGCTACTGAAGTGGCCATTGACTTTGCTGTGGCATCTACCGTGTGCCTAGCAGAAAGCATCTGTTGTTTGGCAACGGAAAGGCCTTCTTGTTGAAAGGTTTGGGCGAGTACTTTTTTATCTTCTGGCAAAGATTCGACAAAGGTTGACATATTGTCCCAAAGGAAACATTGATATGCACCCATGGCTCCCTGGTAGTTAGCGACACGCATGGTGAATGCTGCTGATGAATAAAGCCATCTTCCCATTGAGTCAATCCTTCTACTGTCTTTATTTGGTGGCATGAGGGTCTGTCGATGTCAAGATCTGGATTGTGAGGCTTCGACAAAAATAGAGTTTGGAGCTGGTTGTTTTTGAAGAAATAGAGCTCCAGGATCATGGACTCTGTAGAGGTTATCGATTCGTTTAGACATGGTATGGGAAGAGGCTGGTTTTGTCAAGGATCGTTGAGCGGTGCTGAGACGGAAGCATCGAGATGTGTACTGGAGTAGTTGTATCTTTAGAGATTGGGTCGTATAGATGATTGGCTGGTTCTGTCAATGGACGGTGGATTTGGAGATTGAGAGATTTAGCCATACGGATCATAAGTTGGGCGTAAGTTTGGAAGTCTTCCGCCAGTGATGGTGGGTCGGCATCGACAAGGTCAGATTCCGGTGAGGTAAGTAATACTGACGGTGTCTGAGGTCTGGATCCGTGATCGGAATAATCGGGATAGCGTCGGGAGTTGACGGATTGTCGATCGACTTTGGTGTTGATAGGTTGAGTGTCATAGTATTGACGTTTGTGGCTCAATGTCGATGGAGGCGGCATGTCCATGGGCATTTGTTGGTGTCGAGGATTTTCAATATCGAGAGATGTCATCCGAGTGTCCATGGATGTTGTTTGATATGGTTGAACGTCGGTGTCGAACTCGGGGTCATAGTGATGTCAAGTTCGATGGCTTGGTTTTATCGGGCGACGGAAATCATGCGTCAATAGAGGGACAGAACGAGTGTCCATGGACCAGGATGGATATTGAGGATCATCGATGTGACGATCCACCCAGTGTTCCCAGTTTGTTTCCCCCAAACCCAGGTTCACTCTCTGGATACGTTCATTTATTCTCTTTTCCGCTACCACCAGTGGATCTCTCATCCACACTGCACCATAGATGCTTCAGACACGTGCTGCCAATATAACTTGTTTATTCATAAATCACAGATGTTCTTTTATTATTGTTTAGGATCACTCATTAAACTTCATATATATGATTACACGTTTGCTTATTCATTTGTATTGCTTATTCACATTGACCATCTCATTAAGACTCTCTGACTATCTATTTAACTTCAATTTATCTCATTCTAATTCTCTCTACTCTCCAACTTTCCAATCTCTTCCTTAACTCTCCAAATCTCTTCTCTAACTCTGTCTCTCTCTGTCTCCCTCTGTCTAACTGTCTCCTTGACTCCGCACCTCCTGTCTTCTCATAGGCTCCTGCCCTTGAGCTTCGGCTATGATAGACAGGAGTGACGTGGGCATTCCGCCACAATCGATATCAGAGCCTGTGTCTCGGTGATGTCGAAACGGAGGTTGTTGATGAGCTTGTAAAGCAGTGGAGTATATAGACGCTGGAGATGCCGAGCGAGAGGAATGATTTCCCTCGTCTGGATTAGCGGGAAAATATCGGGAGGCTGGTGTCGTAACGGTGCCGGGGTCAATGACTTGGATTTACAGGAGGACGGGAACTGTGTTAATGTAACGGAATGGAGCGAGTGTCCACGGACCAGGATGAATATTGAGGATCGTCGATATCAGAGCCTGTGTCTCTGTGATGTCGAAACGGAGGTTGCTGATGCGATGGCATAGCAGTAGAATAAACTGACGCTGGCGATGCCGAGCGTGAGGAGTGATTTCCGTCATCTATTGTAGTAGGAAAGTATCGGGAGGCTGGGACGCAAAAGCCTCACGTGTGGCTGAAATCTGCTCGACCGTCCGAGGTTTCTTCGATACCAAGTGGGGAGCAGGTTGAGGTATAGTCACCTCTTGGTGATATGGCCGCTTCGACACCGATGGTTGTCAAGAGGCAGGCCGACTATTATTGGTATTATCGAACCGGGTAAAACACCTGGTCGACTAGTTGGTGCAGTTTGTCGAGCAGAGCACTGGTCGGGGTAAATGGCAACCCGATGCACGTGCTGAGAGTGAGTTTGAACCACATGTGATGAAGCGAGCTGTCGAGATTGTTGATGTCGACGATCCTGGTTAGGGATCGGTGGTCGATCCGAGGGCATCGAATATGGAATGGTGTCGAGCTGTTCGGGATGGGAATCCTCGGGCAATGGAATGACCGAAGGATTGCTGGAAGGAATGGAAGGTCGTGGACTGGGAGGAGAGGACGTTAGTTGGTCGACTCTATCATCCCATTCTGGAGACTGAGAACAGGGTTGATGAGACGGAAGTCTGTCATCATCTGAGGTAGATCCAACCAAAATTGATTCAGAGAGTTGTGGTTGTGGTGGGATGTCTGTAGGCTCAGGCTGTTTAGCTCGTTTAGGAGGAACAGGCTCCGGAGCTGGAGCAGCTTCAGTAGGTCTCTGATGTTTAGAAGTTGTTTTCGAAGTCGATGACTTCGCTATGGAGGGTTTCGATTTGTGTGTCTTCGAGGTCTTAGACGATGCAGATGGAGAATCGGAATGAGCTGGTGTAGCCGATGGACGTTGTTTCGATGATTCAGTAATGGCTTTTTCCATTGCTTTGGTTTGGGAAGTGGCCCTACAGGGAGGTTGGGCCATTTGAACTGGTTGTAAGGATTGTTCCCAAAGTCGGAGTTTTAGCTTTAAGAGGCGAGATCGAAGAACTCCGCACTTAAAATTTTTGCAATGGGTACAGGAGGAAGTTTGATGTTGTTCTCCCAAACAGAAAAGGCACTTAGCATGTCCGTCGGAAAGTGGGATCTTATTATCACAGACAACGCAGTGCTTAAACGGGCCCAAAGGGGCCATGAATAGGAGAAAATAATTGAGAAGAAAAACCGATGATTGGAGGGGGGGTGCTGCGGCCGGAGGCCGAGCGAAGTAGAAAGGAAAAAATCTCTGATGATAATGAATTTGATCTAATAGTTTTTTTAAAAAAGATTGATAACAGGAAAGAATCAAGAATAAGCTCTCTTTCTCTTTTACTCACAGAAGCAGAAATATGAGGCTCTCAACGCGGCGGTTGAAAGAAACTGAAAGGGGACGCTTGGCACCAAGGTACTTATACGGGTGGGGAGGGGCATATTCTAATGTGTTTATTGCTACTGCAGAAGCTCTAGAACTTTCTGACAAGGCTCCGCGCAGGCGCAAATCACCCAGGGTGTGATTTACAGAGGCCACGAAGAAGAACCAGGTTTTTACAAATTTGCTTTTAGCAAAGAGACCATTTTGAATGTTTATAATTATTAACAGCAGAGCACAGCTGTTCATAATATGTGTACAAATTTAACACAGGCAAATAAGACAATAAAAACACTAGACCAACCTATATTTGAACAACAGATTTATTATAAGAAAAATTAGCATGACATTAAGTAAAAATGCAAAATTGTGCAATTATGGCAAAATGTTTAAAAATCCACACATTTGCCCTTGGAGGACTACAGTACTTCTTACTGACATACCTGAGCACTGAACATCTGATGCCATTCCTTAACAGATTTTGGAACACAGGGAGCTCTGATATTATGCAAAGCACATGCACTCTAGACAGAACACTGCCGGCGGTGGCAGTCAGGAAGCAGCCTATGAGGCACTGCTGTTGCAGAGCCTTGTTTCACTTCCATGGAGTGCACACAAGGCTGTGGATAACATGCAGCAGCAGCACTTGGTGGAGTCCCTTCAAGCAACAAGTTCTAGCATAAAAACCAGGAGTAGTTTTCCAATCCCGTTTCCAAAATTAAAAAGGATTAAAGTTGGAAGAGTGAAGCCTCCAGAAGCTAAGTAAAAGCAGCAAGAAGAAAAAAAGAAGATGGGCAGAAAGAACAAATATAGCCCTGTGCAGGTTAGTACAATTCACAACTATGGTACCTTCGGTGGTTTCACTATGCACATGGCTGTTTAGAATCAGGTTTTTCAAAAGCAAGTTTACACTAGCAAATTCTCACTGGGTAATTTAGAAGCATGTAAACAACTAAAGTTCCTTGGCTATTTTCTCTGCTTAAATAATTATTCATGCATAAGACTCAATGTATTCCACCTCCATGGCAAAAATTCAAGAATTATCTTTCAAGGACACTACAGTCAAACCCTGCAATCCCACCCCACTCCCCACCCCAGTGTGAATGGTTAGACAAAGTTCTTTGTATTTAGTGCAGATAAAAATGAAAAATAAAAACAAACAAACTTGCTGCAGAATTAACCACAGCTTACTGTATTTCTATACATCACATGAAAGGGTAACTTGCTAATTTAAGCTAGTTTCTTAAATTTCAAGTCAGATTGACATCTCTACTAAATAAATACAGAAGATTGTCAAAAAGCAGCAATAACTCTTGAAAAAGATTTTCAACTGAACTTGTCTGAAAGATACATGACACCTCATTTAGCAAAAACAAACAAACAAACAAACCCTTATACAACATTTAAGGAAGGGTGCTTCGGAAAGTTTGCAGCTAAGAAGATTACAACACTGCATATATAGCCAACTAAGTAGAAAGAAAAGTTAAAATACATGGGAGCAACTGAATGGTCATACATGTGAACAGCAACTCCAGGAAACCATAACTTATTTTGAAATTCAGCCCCAGTCTTTCATTCACAGAAGCCCTAACACTCACTCCCAAAGTAGCAGACTCTCGTTCTTCCAGCACATCAGATTATGCATTGGAGCCTATTTGATGATTGCAGTCCTAGGGGTAATCCTACAGTAACAGGGGAGCATTTTCTAGAAGATGAGTTATATAAGAGAATGAGGTTTTATTATTCTTGTAGCTTCACAGTTGTGTTCAATATATTGTGCAAGATTTAAAACAAACAAAGTTCAACTGGGATTATATTAACACAAAACATTACTAGGGAATATAGGCCAACATTTGTTAAACCAACATTGTTTTAAATGTAATTTCTTTAATTATAGGTTGTCTGACTTGTTATGAAGTCCAAAGTTGTGACCATTCTTGAATACGGCTCATCATTTATAGCAAAACCTTAAGCTGAACTAAAATGAAAGCAGGGCACATTTTGTTTTTGAGCAATTGTGCTCCCTTCTTATTCCCTGGCAAAGAACCACCAGTTAATACACACAGTATTAATCTTTTAGATCAGTGGTTCCCAACCTTGGGTAACCCAGGTGTTCTTGGACTAAAATTCCCAGAAGCCTTCATCACCAGCTGTGCTGGCCAGAGCTTCTGGGCATTGCAGTCCAAGAACACCTGGGTTACCCAAGGTAGGGAACTACTGTTTTAGATCCATCTACACATAGATATGGAAGACAAAAAACCTTACTCAGACACTTCAAACATAAGCTTAGAGATATTGTCACAAAGTACTGGACTCTTATTTTTTCCCAAAAAGAACTTGTCTATGTTTCCTAAAACTGACTATCCTTGGGTCACAAAAAAAGGAAAGGAAAAAAAGCTCAGTAGTGCAAACGTTCACATTACTCCAAAAACAAATACAACTGAAATGGCCAGGTAAAATTTAGGAGAATTCAGGTATCCTGGTAACACCCAGAACTGTTTTTATTGTAAGTTAACTGGGGCAGATATTGCTCTATAAGAACATACACATGAAACAGTTCTCAAAGTGACTACAGAAGAGAACACAAAGTGATGGATCAGCATGCCGTATTTTTATAAAACAGTCACTATTATTACCTAAATATAACTGCTAGTCCCAAAGAAAGCAGAATTAATGGCTCAAATTAGCAGTCACAACTAGAGTAAACCCACTGAGTGGGGATTTACTCAGTCAACTCCTCCATGGGTTTTACTGATTCAATGGGCCTACTCTAGTTGTGACTTAATACTGGATTTCAGCCAGTAAATCAAAGGGATTGATATCTTCACCTAGCATTCAGCATTTTACTCAACTGATCTACTGTAGCTGGGACAAGAAATAAGATTTTGGCCTATGCTCCCAACAGCCAGTTGCATCACACTGCAATCCCACAGATGTTTATGTGGAAAATGGACAAAATCCTGCTGTTTAGTTATACCTGGAGAAGGTAAACAGCATACTTCACTGGCAATTAACAACTCTCAATTTGAATTTCTAGCCATGTGCCAGACTGGCAGCTGGGAACATGTTCAAAAACCCAGTGCAAGTTACACCATTTGTCTTGTGCGGGCACAAACACAACAGGATTTTGGCCAGTAAGCCATTTTGTGTTCAGCAAAACTATTCCCTGGTAAGTGGGCATGAGATTATAGCACAATATAGACTTTGGGGGGCTGACAGAAAATTACTCAAATGATATGATCAGATTTACTGGACAACAAACAAAAAGTACATTGAGCGCTTAACTTTCTAAAAGATGGAAACAGCTCCAAACAACCATTAAGATAAATTAACTTATCCTTATTCTACATTAGAAACTAGCTCCACAAGATCAAATGAAACGGGTTTGCACATAAAGCAGCAAGATACATCCTTACCTCTTCAGACATTAATACTAAATGACTAACTTAAATTAGCAGTCCCATTTGACCCATTTCAGACTTGCAAGTATTAAAAATGTACTAGCACCATTGGGTTTAAGCCCTTAATGGAGTGACCAACATATTTAACTGCTTTGGGAGCTCTACATTTAAATTGGCAGAAAATGACTCTTATAACACCACTGGAAAGTTAAGACCAGATTACAAACACTAAACTCACAGAGGAAAAGCAAAGCAGCCACCTGAAGGAGGCCTCATTTCCCTCCCACCCACCCAACCCCCAAATGGCATGTTTTTATGTTCTGCTGCAAATATTCATCTCTTCAGAAACTACCACAATGTAAAAACAAAAAATATTTCAGTATCATTATACACATGGAAGAAGTATAAGGAGTTAATAGTTGTCTATTTCGTCTCACTGAATCTAAAACAGCAAACTAGTGATATTGCCTCAGATTTTACCCGTATTTTAAATAAGAAGTCACTTCAAACTTGATCTCTTCACCCTTACTATTTGTGTTAGATTTGCTCTCACTGCAGTGCATTGTCACCCCATTCATCTGCTCCTGCTGTTAGTCAAACTGTCACTCTAGAACAGTAACTTACCTCCCCAGGTGTTCTTGGACTGGAACTCCGAGAAATCCTGACCAACACTGCTAGTGGTGAAGGCTTCTGGGAGTTTTATTCCAAGAACATCTGGGGACCCAAGGTTGGGAGCCACTGCTCTAGAACAACATGATGAAATAACTCAAGTGGTGAAAACGCTGATAATTGCACTTTGTAACCCCCTCCTTACTCTGCAGGAAAACATCCTTAAGAAAGTAAACCATCAATTCCCTTCTCCCCACTGCAACCTTTAAAGAGTACCCATTCCCGTGTTTAAAAAAAAGCCATCCATTTCAGCTCACATTAAATACTGACAGATTTGTTTTTTCTTTAAAAACAGATTTTTATGTTAGCATTAAATACCAAAGTCACTAAGGCCTTTTACCAATGAAAGGGGGGGGGGGAGTCAAATAACTTTCTGAAGACACTGTGGATACAATTTAGCAACAGCACATTCAAAATGACGTCCAAGATCCCAGAGCTTATCTGGGGTCTCATACACCTTCTGCCACTGGTCAGTATCTTCATCATACTGATAAAGAGAATTCTTCCTGCTGGTTCTGAAGACATGTTCTTCAACAGTGACTTGAGTAGCTCGGACAAATAAATGAAGTTTATTTTTGAGGACAACAAGTTTAATGTATGGATTAATGGACTGGTCACATGGGAAATCTCTCTTTTGAGTCCACTTGTTCAATTCAATGTCATAGGCCTCTACGGTAAACATACGTTGATGGTTCCCACAGGTTCCAGCAATGTAGTAGATGGAGTTGTTATAGACAGCTGCCAAACCCTGGATCCTAGGCACAGTCATGGGAGTTAAGAAACCCCAGTAATCTTTTCGAGGATCATAGCAGAGGAAAAATTCTCCTGCAGATAAAAAGGAAAAGAAAGTGTAAAAAAGTATGTAAGAAATAGATCTGTTAAATATTTTCCTAAAGGATAATACTAGGCAAACTCCAGAATAATAAATTTAGCCTTCTGAGTTTCCTAATCTTATCAAGTCTTTTACTACAGAGTGAAAAGTGGAATTGTTGAAAGTTATTCTACCTAAGTATGGGAGTAGTTACAACACACTGGATCAAATCTTGTAAGATGTAACTAGAATAAGCTCAATAAACTATTAGAACTTACAAAGAAGCTGACTCACCAAATCCCCAGAGTGATTCAATGGGCTCACTATAGTTATCATTTAATATGCTATGCAACAGGATTTCAGCCATAAATCTTATCAGGAGCCTTTATACAAATAAACAGTAAGAAGCTATCAGCAGTTAGTACTATAATGACAAAATCAGTTTTCTACATAAAGTGTATTTCTATTTGATGGCAGCAGAAAATACTGCTTTCAGAAACTACATAAACATCACTTGCATCAGAATTCATTAAAAAAAAACACCTATCCAATGATTAATTCATAGTTCCAGTTTTCTTGTCCACCTATGGTAATTTTTCCACTACAAGTTTTCCAGCATAACCCATGACAAACCTGGGCTGCTAACAGTAAAACTTACAACAACATTCTAGAATTGAGATATGGATGTGGTCTGGTAAGGTCTGATTGATTGATTGACTGATTGACTGACTGACTGATTGATTTTTACACCACCCAACTTAGTGAAAACTCACTACTCTGGGTAGTGAACATAAAGAAAATTAAACCCACAACAACACTATGACACCCAGTAACAACATAAAGTGACAAAATAATATAAAAGTAATATATTTCTATCTCAAAGGAAAGATGTTTTGAAAGTCCTCTTTATAAAGTTCTCCTTTGGTAAGAATTCTGGAAGTAAGGACGAACGAAGGCCTGGTGTATGTCCAGTTGTAGGGAATTCCAAAGCAATCGGGCTACCACCAAGAAGGCCCAATTCCTGGTTGATCTTCTCACCTGTCTTGGTGTGGCCACTCTAAAGAGTCAGGCCTATGAGGAGTGGGTGACATAAATAGTAGTTCTTTGGAGAGACAGTCTGACAAATACGGAGGTCCCAAACCATTTAGGGCTTTATACATCAGCACTAATACCTTGATATTGGCAAGGAAACTAACAGGCATCCAGTGCAAATGGGCCAAGATCATGGAGATGTGATCAAATCTATTTGCCCCAGTGATCAGCCTGACCACTGCATTCTGGACCTGCTGAAGTTTCCATATCATCTTCAAGGATAGCCCCATGTAGAAAGCACTGCAGTAGTCCATTCTTGGTATTACTGATGTGTGGACCAATGCTGTCAAGCACTTCCTGTCCAGGTAGGGGTGCAGCTGGGTGATCTGCCAAAGTTGGAAGAAGGCAGATCTAGCCACAGGAGATATTTGGTGTTCAAATGAGAGTACCAAGTCAAAAAGCATCCCCAAATTACAGACTTGGTCTTTCAGGGGAAGTATAAACTGACCATTTAAGGTCAGGCAAGATGCCCTAGCTGGTCAGGAGATATCACAGATCTTGTGTTTCAAGGGGTTGCAGTTTAGTGGTACAAAAACATGGATGTGAGATATATCTGTGAAGATTCTCAGTCATCCAGGTGAGGTTATCTGGAAGTTGAGTCCTGACAACTGGACTTCTTTCTTCTTAAGTTGAAACGTTTTGCTACTCATCTACTTGGATGAGTAGCAAAACGTTTCAATCTAATAAGAAAGAAGTCCAGTTGCAATGACTCATCTTCCAGATGGATGTGAGATACAGATCCTCAAAGAGCCACATAATCCTTTCATGGGATAGTTCCCAAACCACCATCAGTTCACAGATACCATCTGTGCCCAAAGATGAACCATAAAATTGATGGATCTCTCTGATTTGAACTCCCGTCTGTGCCTACAAACCAAACTATGGGAATGGCATAAAATTTTGGCTCTAAGACATCCACTCCACTGGATCCTTAGGAATTTCACATGACATCCACATGAAATATCAGTTAAATCATAGATACCAACCACATGTCACAAGAAACACCCATTGATTAATGCAAAGCACTATCAAAATCTAAAAAGATGAATCGGAGGCACAGATCATCATGGATCCATGACTACTGGATCATAGATCCAAAACTATTGTCCACATCATAAATTACTTTTGTACCCACAGACAGACCAAAATTTATGGGAGGGGTTTGGGTACCTTGGTGGGCCTGGCCATGGATCATTTAGAATACTTTGGGTTCTATATGAGTTTCGTCATGGATCACAGTTGGATCCCTCAAACAGATCCCTAGAGATCTCTGTGATTTTTACAGGAATTCAACCAAAAACCTTAATTACAGCACAGAATAAATCAGTTTTTTACATGATTTCCACCCCAAACCACTATAGAAATCATAGATGTCAGTACAGTACCAGAAAAGTCAAGAATCTCTCACTCTGGGTACCAACATCATCAAAAGGGTGATGTTTCATCATCAGAGGGTGATGATTAATGGGTCCTTCTCTAACTGGGAGGAGGTAACAAGTGGGGTACCAAGGCTCAGTCCTGGGCCCGGTGCTCTTCAATATTTTTATTAATGACTTGGATGAGGGAGTGCAGGGAATGCTTGTCAAATTTGCAGATGATACCAAATTGGGTGGAATAGCAATACCCTGGAAGACAGAAACAAAATTCAAAATGACCTTGATAGGATGGAGCACTGGGTTGAAAGCAACAGAATGAAATTCAACAAGGATAAGTGCAAAGTACTGCACCTCGGAAAAAGAAACAAATTGTACAGTTACAAGATGGGGGGATACCTGGATCAGCAAAACTACGAGCGACAAGGTTCTTGGAATTGTCGTAGAGCACAAGCTAAATATGAGCCAACAGTGTGATGTGGCTACAAAAAAGGCAAATACTATTTTAGGCTGCATTAATAGAAGTATAGTTTCCAAATCCTGCGGGGTGCTAGTCCCTTCTATTCAGCACTGGTTAGGCCTCAGTTCTGGACACCACACTTCAAGAGGGATGGTAACAAATTGGAACAAGTTCAGAGGAGGGAGACAAGGATGGTCAGGGGGCTGGAAACCAAGCCTTATGAGGAAAGGTTGAAAGAATTGGGCATGTTTAGCCTTGAGAGAAGGCTGAGGGGTGATATGATAGCACTTTTCAAATATCTGAAAGGCTGTCATACAGAGGAAGGGCAAGATCTGTTCTCGATCATCCCAGAGTGCAGGACACGCAACAATGGGCTCAAGTTAAAGGAAGCCAAATTTCGGCTGAATGTCAGGAAAAACTTCCTAACTGTTAGAGCAGTACGACAGTGGAACCAGTTACCTCGGGAGTTGGTGAGTGCTCCAACACTGAAGGCATTCAAGAAAAAATTAAATAATCACCTGGCAGATATGCTTTGATTATATTCCTGCCTTGAGCAGGGGGTTGGACTTGATGGCCTTGTAGGCCCCTTCCAACTTCACTTTTCTATGATTCTATGAAAAACCACAAATTTAAAGCATGGAACCTCATAGATCCATGCAGTTTTTCAAAAGGATCTTCCTGAAACTTCCAGAAAATCATATATCCCACCTTTATGCATTGAATGAGCTGTACAGTATACAGATAATCCATGCCACAATGAAAAACGTGCACCCAAGGTCCAGATCTTTATGGACCCATAAGATTCTTACATGGCATTAGCACTCCACCTATTTCAAATTACAGATCCTAAGGGGGAAAAGAGAGAATGGAGAGGGGGAAGAGGGAATATATGGAATGTGGAAATCCCCATATATGGACATCAAAATGGATCTTGGAAGTTTGCATTCACTAGGTCAGGTCAGAGGGGTTATAACAGATAAAACATGTCCTGGTCATGTAGTCTAAACAGCCTAACAGAGAAAAACTGTTTCTGTTGCAGTTGCTTTCTGTAGTTGTTTTATGCATTCCTGCACATACTCAGTTGTTACTTTGGAACTTTCCACTTGGAAAAAGAGCAACCTGTTTTATTATTCAGCGAGACTCACTATTTAAATTTATACCCCGCCCATCTAGTGGACAAACCACTACTCTGGATGGTTTCCAAGAAAATAATATAAACATACAAACAGAATTAAGATAATAAACATTTTTTTAAAAAAACCTTAATAAAATCTCCATCTAGCAAATATTCCAAGATTCAGGATGGCAAACCATAGGTCGATGTGCATATATATCGTGTCAGTGCTTCTCCAAAGGCAATGTTGTTTATTACTAAGATTCACTCTGTGTTGTTTTGTGACCTCCAGCCACAGAACTAGGGAAAGTCTTCCCATCAATTTGGTGACAAAGGTGGGATGAAATAGCTGGGACTCTCTCTAGTGGTTTGACAGGGGTTGTAAAGAACAGCTTCTGTACACAAAAAGTAAAATAAATTTCTTCCACTTGAGTTGTTCCTTTCCTCCCCATCCTGACTGCTGGGTTCAGTAAGAATCACTTTTCCTTTTCTAAATTTGTGCTTAAAAGGGGAAACACAGAGTGATCTTCTGGGAAACTTGGTACTGGCTCTTAGGACCACCCTCTCCTGTGGATAGGAAGGATACTTACAGTAACAATGGGACAAAAGAATTCTAAGTTTCCCTAGAGAAAACGTCTGGATCAGTTGGTCAAACAATATAGTAGTAATGGCAAGTTTTGTCTCATGGTATTTTTCTTAAAAGATTAATTTCTTTCTGTGAGAAAAACTGGAATAATTACACATCTGGGGAACCTAATTTTCAGTGGACACAACTGGGTCTTTTGACATGAATAAAATAAATTGCCTTAAGGAATTTTTAGTTAAACAACCTCTTAAGAAAATGCAACAATTCAGCCTGAAGCCTTTTCAGCCAAGAACTCCCTCCTGTTGCAGTTTTGTAATTTTCTGTTTCTTCTCCTACTGCTCTGCAGCCCTTACCACTTCGATTTCTGAAAACGGGTATATGTTTTCAGGTTATTTTGGAGGCCAACCTTAATCTGTGCAAGTTCCATGATCTGTCTCATAAATTACTGCCATAAAGACTATTCTACAATTAGGAACAACTTTGCTGTATTGCTGAAGAGCTCTGTTGCCTTCTGAGATAAAACAGTCCTTCATGGAGTGATATGGACTGGTTAATTAGTAAATACATTAAACTTTTCCAGCCCATGTAATTTGATATAAAGTGCAGACTGTCATGAATGAATTAAAAACTAAACTTTTCACTCTGCAGATTAATGAGCTTGAGAAAAAAGGGGTGCTTCAGATCCATGTTTTTGTGCCACTGCAAAGCCATGCACTGAATGATTCATTATTTTTCTGGTGCAGTGTGCAAGCAAAGATGGAACGTATGATTGGATGGCTATTTGCAGAGGATTCCACATAAAATAAAATCTATGGATCCATGTTTTTGCACCACTGGAAAGCTATATACCGAAAGTCCATAATATGCGTGATCTGTGTGTACATAAGGGACTCATGATTTGACAGTGGTTTGGGATGGATCCCACAGAAAAATCTTGCATCATTGAAAGCCATGTGCTGAGGGATCTGTAATTTATCTGGTGCAGTGTGTGGATGGAGATGGGACCTCTGACTTGATGTGGTTTTGTCAAGATCCTACGTAAAAATCATATAAAATCATGAGCATCCATTTTTTATTTCATGGATCTGCCTTTTACTTTCCTTTATGCCGAGAGGAGGAGTGAGTTTTGGGCAGGCAGGGCATGGAGATCCCCACAGTATGCCTATTAAAAACAATCTCTGTCCTGCAGACACTGCCTGAGAGAGTGCCCTGCACTGCTCCTAGTATATTAGTTTTACTTTTTGCCAAGAGAAGGAGTGAGTTTTCGGCAGGTAAATTCTAAACAGTTTGAATAAATTTTATTATTTCATTTTAAATTACTTTTTAAGTAATTTTAACAAAGAATCAGAATGTCATAAAAATTATTAACTTTAATTAATTAGTGGGAAGAAGAAGGCTTGAATATTAATCTTGCAGTCTGCTCCTATGAGCTTCTTATTAACTATAATAAGGTGCCCTCTTCTTCATAAACAACCCTCTATTGCTTGTTTATCAATTTAGGCTATTTGCCCCAGCCTGCTTACACTGCTCTCTGCTGTTTAGGCTATCTATCTCAACCTGCTTGTGTAGGTTCCTGTTGTCTGTTAATTTAGGCTACTTCTCCCAAATCAATTAAATTAGCTTATATTGTATACTGAATTAGGCTTTAGTTAAATCTGCTCTGTTAGTCACTAGTTCCTATATATTAATTTAGACTATTTCCTTGTGTGTGGATCCAGCTCTGTTAAATACTTATCCTTTTTGATACATAGAGAAAGAAGAATTGGAGCAATCCATTTCTAAGGGCTCCTTTATAGTGAAAAGAGCGATAGTCCCCCATAGGCAACTTATAACACCTGGTGAGACTTAGTGAAGAAACTCATTATCACGGAAACTTTGAAGTTCATCATGGCATCTTATTAGCACATATCATCTAATTAGTAACCACATATATTTGTGGATTTTAATTTTGCATAATCTCTGCGACTAAAGCTAAAATGAACAGAGTAAGAATAACTGCCAGTGTTGCCCAAAACAGGAAGTCATCTACAGCAACATATCACAGTGATTTTCACTGCAATTAGAGCATATTCAGACATTGCAAAACTTAATTAGGCATGAAAATAGTTCTAATCTCTTATCACTAGAGGTTCCACATATATTAAGAATTCTCACATTATATTTCTATGATCTTCAGACATGCAACTCCTGGAACAGTATTGGTGTCGTTAAAGTAAGACATACTGGCATAATGTTGATGCACTTTCACGTAAGACCAGCTAGTTGAATACCTGACTTAGGTGTCTGGCTGTGGAGGTGAGAGACTGGGAGTTCAGTTCCCCACTGGGCTACACAGTCCCAGGACTGGGGTAGAAAAAGGGAATGGTAAATAATTTCTGAGTCCTGTATATGTAGAAACCACTGAAAAGGGTCATCATAAGTCAGAATAGACTTGACAGCATTTAGTTCTTACACATCACACTTTTTAAAGACACTTATATGCATTTACATCAAACACTGATTTTTCTTCTGTTCTATGTCAACTTTGTATCATCAATATATACCACATAATTCAAAATACTTCAAGCCCTTGTCCACAGGAAATTTAACTGAGGTTCATAAATCACCACTTTCATTTGCCTCATGAATACAGACTGTTCTCATACTAAAAACAGTTTTTCATCATATCTCCACCACAGCTGTCTAATCATTCCATAAATCTACAGAGTCACAACAGTTTTCAATCCGTATATGTGGATTACCCAACCTATATGTTCTCACCAGGAGCCTTTCAACTTGTGGGTAAAGTGGCCTCTTCAGGGTTCTTCCTTTCATTGGGATAGATGTCACAAAGAAGGCATGCCTTGCTACAGAATAAATCCTTATCAATTGGGCCTCAGCAAAATTCATTAGATATTTGTGAAGTTATTTTGAGAGCCAAAACAGTTGTGACATCATAAGATTGGTCATGGCTACTATATTTCAAATTGTTGCCAGAAGGAGGTCCAACCCAGACATAGAAGACATCATGTTGGGAACAACACCATGGTCCCAGTCAGAATCAGGAACCATCTCTGTACCTCTGCGTGTGTGATTATTTCCCAAAAAAGATGGCACTCTAAAGTGCAGATGACCTTAAAAGTCTTGGGGTTCTTAAACTGTGGTCTACAGCTCTATTCAGTGTTCCATGAAAACACTGTGGGGCAGTCAAGAATATCTGGACTTCGCTCTGCAAAAGCGGTCCTGACATTACACTCAACTTCATGCAAATCTTTGTGACCTTTTCTCACAAAAATAGGCAGAAGCCAGACTCGAAAAACAGGAGTTCTCTTGTCTATTACTTAAAATATTTTGTAGCTAAGTTCTAGGAATTGCTACAGGTTCTATCTTGATTAATTCCTCATTGGATATTTAGAGGTGATGAAAGAAAAGTACAGCCACTAAAACGAAGCACAACACACACATGACCTCCTATTATGAAAAGTTTCATTCTTGTAAATAAGCAAGTTTTATCACAGTTAAAATAGTTTTAACATAAATATTTATCCTCCCTTGGCCCATCTGGGGAGAGAGGTATACATGATAAATGTAAATGTGCTTTTCTTCATTTAAAACTAACTGTAACCCAGGAGAGCTGTATATTTTGCCCACATGTTTTGGAATTTAAAACAATTTTAAAGAAAACATGTTTGCATGGGCAAACTAACCAGCTGATGAGCTAAAAATGATCTATGAATTTCTTTAAAAGGCTGTTACAATGCCTCTGACCGGTATTCTGTGATACGAAACATGTTATGCCATACCAATTTTAGAACACAGATGCCGAAATCTTGTCCATGCAGCTACCTACCGTGTTTCCCCGAAAATAAGACAGGGTCTTATATTAATTTTTGCTCCAAAAAACGCAGTAGGGCTTGTTTTCAGGGGATGTTTTATTTTTTTCGTGTACAACAATCTACATTTATTCAAATACAGTCCCGTCCTCTTCTTCTGGTTGCTGCACAATGGTGGAGTGCAGGGTTTCACTTAACTGGGGCTTATTTTTGGGGTAGGGCTTATATTACGAGCATCCTGAAAAATCACACTAGGGCTTATTTTCAGGTTAGGTCTTATTTTCGGGAAAACGGTATTTTACTGCTATGTCTTAGATGCACAGTTCTGTTTTGCATGTGTTAGGGGTTTTCGGAAGCTTGTGCAACAAGGCATTAAGTACCTCCTTGCACAAGCATACCCCCCCCCCTTTAAAACGAAGAGGGCTATCTCTGGCTTGCATGATGGCAAACAAGATCATGAGATGGTTGTTGTGGGTTTTTCGGGCTGTTTGGCTCTGTTCTGGAGGTTTTTCTTCCTAACGTTTCGCCAGTCTCTGTGGTCGGCATCTTCAGAGGACATGAGCTAGAACTCTGTGTTCTGGTGTAGTGTGTAGAACTGTTGAGTATTTATAGCTGTGGGATCAGGTTTTTGTCCTTTTCAGGAGATTGGGTGTTTCCTGTGATCAGGGTGTTTTTTGTTATGGGTGTATTGTTGTGATAAGGGGGGAGATGATCTGTCACTGTGATTGATGGGACAACAGCTACAAATACTCAACAATCCCACACACTACACCAGAACACAAGAGTTCTAGCTCCTGTCCTCTGAAGATGCCGGCCACAGAGACTGGTGAAACGTTAGGAAGAAAAACCTCCAGAACATGGCCAAACAGCTCGAAAAACCTACGACAACTATCGGATCCCAGCCGTGAAAGCCTTCGAGAACACAAGATCAAGAGAGTGCCATGAGCACAGCCTTACACCAATCTGTCCACAATGAAGATGATATTGGCAATGGACATTGGCACTCTTCACACAGTGAATTTTCAGAAATAAAACATTTCCAATCACCCTTCCTCCTTAAAGTTCCAAGGTCCTCATTGAATCCTTTTGTCATGGGGAAGCCATTGAAGATTATGGACAGAATCTAATTTCTGAAGATCACCATACACTAGAATGACTTTACTGGCAATGGCTATGCTTGGAAATTAAAGACTCATCTCCACAAATCCTGTAGCCTGTTGGCTTTCCCACAACAATGGGAATTCCACGAGACTTGGGACCTTTGGGGAGGGGAACTGAATGCTTTTATTTCCAAAAAATCACCATGCTTCCTTTCAGGGTTTGTGAAGCTAGGATAGAAGATGTCAAATTCCTATTCACAAATAATAAGCAGGATATGTTATTGTGTTGCACTTGCCTTTTCAGATATATGAACCTACATAACTGGCACTTTTTCAGCTTTGCTTAGTACTACTGTCGGACCTTCTGGCCACAATACAACTGGTATTACAGCAAATCAACTGAAAAATAATAAAACTCTTTTCTACCATTAAGGGCAGCAATAAGCAACAGAAATTTAGGAACATAGTTCCAACATCTGATCGAGGAAATACCACAGTACTGACATAAGAAGTTAAGAACCGGGCCAGTATCCTCTTCATTGTGGACAGACTAGTGTAAGATCTTGCTCATGTAGCAGAAATTATCCTCACTTTGCCAACAGGCAAGCCTGAGAGCAACTTCGAAATTCTCAAGGGGGTTTATGCTTGTACAAAAAAGTACTGAATGCCTCCCCGCATAAGCTTCAGAAAAGCCCCAACACATTCAAGAGAACACTGTGCATGTAGTACAAGGAAACAGGATGGTGCCCCTAATTAATTTAGCTTAAGAGCTGCAATCATAAACATTTCTACATTAAGAACAAACCAGAAATAATTTCAAACCGACATACAGGTTTAGATATGTTAAAACAAGTTCATCAAATTGCCACTCGTTTTGTGTATGCTCAGGGCCAAGCTTAATCCAATGCTATTGCACATAATTAGCAACAGTATGAATAGATTTATTTTTTCAAAGATAAAGGTTTCAAGGTTACCACCTCCAATCTCATCAATTTCCTACCAACTCACACTGATTGTTGCCATCTAAGCAACTTCTTTCTCGTTATTATTCACTGTATTTGTACTCACACACCTCAAACTTGTTTTAATACTAAAGTAAAACCAAGGACAAATGTTGCTCTACAAGTATAGGTAGAACGTGGAGAACACTGCTTAGCCATATACTCTGTCAATGGACTATGGAATAGGCAGTGGTGCTGCTCGCACATTTCCTGGCATCACAAGAATGTCATGGTAGAGACAAGCAGTTCAAATCAATCTATCTCAATTCTACAACTGGGTGCATTTTCCCTCTATTAAGCAATAAGCAATTCTGTTTTGAAACACAGAATACCACAATAGCTACCTAAAGCGATATCATTAAAAATAGGCAACTTACTATGAAGTGATTTAATTTTGCTTTACCTACAGATAGGAGTGAAATAAACTCATTGCCCAAGATACATCTTTCACTGAAATGACCGAGAGTAACTGCTCTTTCCACCTAGTACTCCAGCTACAGATGGTCACCAAAATATAAACATCTTACCCTGTAAAACATAGATATTTTCTTTATATTCCACAGCATTATGAAACTCCATTGCTACAGGCATTGGACAGACAGCTGTCCAGCAGTTCTCTCGGCTATCGTAACACTCCACAGACTTCAGTGAGTTGCGCCCATCTCCTTCATAAACCCTACCACCTATTGCATACAGTTTTCCACAGCAGTGAACCAGTTTGCAACCTATCCTGGCACGAAGCAGTGGAGTCTTAGCAATCCATCTATTGCCTGAATGATCATACATCCAGAAGTCACTTTCTGCTCTGTGATCAATGGAGACCTCACTGCTGCTTGGTCTGTACCCTCCAGCAATATATATGTCATTATCTGGTGAGACAAGAATTCCCACTTCTCTCAAATCATTGGGTGGTTTGCATAGTTTGAAGACTCTCCCTGTGACAGAATCTAAACAAGGCACTGTTTGCTTCTTTCCTGAGTGTTTATGGGCAGCATCAAAGCAAATTATCATTTCTGAAGCAGTCATTCCAAGACGTTGGGTATAGCCATTGGCACTAGTTTGTCCTTTCGGTACACAGTTTTGGGCTATAGCCTGTGCAAACATTGGAGGAATTTGCTCTATAAATGCTTCATCCAACAGTGGCATGCGGATGCATTTGGCAAAAATTTCCGGCAAGTGGACTTCTCTTTTCTTGGGTTCATGTTCATACCATCTTATAATGCTTTCATAAACATGCTCTTCCTTATCAACATTTAAGTCATTGCTGTCTAGTATGCTTATGAGTTGGTCTTTCTTCAGCTGGAGAAACTCTTGCTCTTTGGTGACACTCAAGAATTTTTTACGAATGTAATCTTGTGATGTGACTTTCAATTCCTGATGCTCATAGTGATCAGCAAAGATAAACACTCCAATTGAATTCTGGGGGTCCAAATAATTGATCATGTATTTAGCACACTGGTCCTGGATAAAAGGGATCTGGAAGATACTAGCTGCAGTGAACAAAGCTTGGACATTGGCCTCTGTCAGTGTTACTCTGGAGGTATATGCATAGTTCAGTACTAACTGCATGGACTCTGCTTCAACACCTACAATCCGAACTTCCTTCTGGGTACTCTCAGTAAGGCCACTAGTGAACATTGATCTGCCAAAAGAAAACAGATACACAGTTATTTACAAAGAACCACTTTTAGCATCAATAAGTGCTGAGTTTGTTAAACCATCCTCCACTGAGCTTTTACAACATAATCACTAACAGCTGCTATCCCAGATAATTTGCATATATACATCCTGTTGCTCAGGGAGGGGGGAAGAGATTGCAATATGTATCAACCAAAGTGTCTTTTCCAATTTTGGTGAGAACTTGTGTGCTGCCTACACAACTGTTGACAGCAATCCATGCTGTATAGTTTGTGGCACTTCAGAAAGTAGCTCAGCGTTCAGTTGTATTACACACCATAACAAAGCTACACTGCATAACTATGAAACTTGAGTAGAAAAAAAATAAAAAACATCCATGATCAGAAAAACTTTTTTATATAGTAGGCACACATGGAAAATGACTTGATATGAAAAAAGTTTCTCCACTTTGAATTATATAATTGAAAATGCAATTCTATAAACTTACTCTATGGGAGTAAGTTTCATTGAACACTATAGGATATACTAATGAGCTGACATTTATAGGATTGAAGCAAACAAGGAGCCACTGGTGTGTACTTCATAACAAGCTGTATGAGCTTTGACAGAATGTGGTGCATAAAGGAAAGCTCTTTTGTGGTTTGTCTTCCATTGAATATATCTCCTTTTCCTTGAAGAAGGAAGTAAGTGGGACTGAACTGTGTCTCCACTGATATTCTGTACTATAAAGTGATTGGTCTGATTTGTATTCTACCTTTCTCCCAAACACTAAGACCCAAAATAGAATATAGTACAATTTTAAAAAACACATGCAATAGAAGTGAGTTATACGTATAAAAATAGAATTAAGTAAATTATCCTATTATAGCAAAATGTATTTTAAAACCATTTAAACAGATCTCTATAGGAAATAATAACAAAAAAACTAACAATATAAAACTGCAGCACATCTGAACCATTATTCTGTATAGCAAACATTATCTTGTATGAGGAGCTAGCAACCATAATACACCTTTGCACAGATTGCCAAAAGTGAGCTTATTTCAAAAACATTCATTTCAGCCTGGCTTGCTCAACAGAAATGGAGAGGAAAGTATGAAGAAAAAGACTTCTTCCCATCTATTTTTTGTCAGGAATCAAAAAGAGCTGAGATAAGAAAGGACTCCTTAAAATTCTATCAAAATTGAACTAGTAAAGATAAAGGTGGAACACAATGGACTCTCCCAGGCACAAAGAGGCACCACAGCAAATCCTAAGTAGTAACAAGGATGCAACAAGAGAACCAAGTACCTCACACTGGGATCAATTAAAGAAACTTATAACAATAATTGTGTTTGCCTCATCTGGAACAAGTCAGAATATCAAACCAATTTAAAAGAATTATGTGCAACACCAACAGAATTACAAAAATGCACTCCTCTCAAAATATCAGTCCAGCAAAGTAGTAGTCATGTAACTGAGTTCAGTACCTGAAGTAAGGGCTGATTGCAGCAAGAACGTTCCGATGACAGGAAAAGGTTTTCCCATGATCCACTTCTACCACAATATCTGTCAGCTGTCCTTCATCATACATCATTTTGAGCTGCTGGAGGATGCTGCAGGCATGGAAAGGATCCATCCCACCACTGGCTGTACTTGAAGCAGGCGTTCCATTCAATGTTTGTGAAAACTTGCTCTGTTCTGATGAGACAGTGAGATAAGTCGACTTAGCATACACCTAAAACAAATGACTGACAGCGTTACTGGCTCATGGCACACAAACCATATTTCACAAGTCATGAACACTGGAATCTAGTAGAGGAGGCCCAAAACATATTAATATTCCATCCTAAAGTTTTCCACAGACTCTACCACATTCTAAGTCCTAAAGAGGGGATCACTATAATGAGTAGAATCCTATTCACATCTTTGGAGTGTAAAACCTCTGCAGAGGATCCACTCCTTGTGATTTCCAGCTCACACTGTCATGAGCTGGAGACTGTCCTACTCAAAGTAATGGGAACTTTCATTTATGTAACTCGGAACTGAATACACACTTAAGTAAATGGCATGAAAAAGGAACTGCATGCATACACCCTGTTTTAAACATATAGCTAAAGAAACAGGATCCCAACATACATATTCTTCCACCCTTTCAACTTATACCAAAAACCTATACACCTCTCAGAATTACAAATATTGCAATAGAATCAGAGCAATACTTGGGAATCGTGAATACACTCTGAAGAGTGTATTTTTAGAATTCAGAAAACAAAAACACAATTATGAATAGCTATACAGTACTACAAATAAGAATAGTCCCTTTTCTGTTGATAACCAATAATTAACAACCCTGTTCTTTCCTGTGTTCACTCTTACGTTTTGTGACTTCAGTTACTTCCAACAATTCACATACTGGTGTATTTGCATATCAAAAGCCACAGGTTACATTAACTGTGGTTTGTTGCTTAAATATAAACTGCATAGCATGTGATCAACAAATCATGATTTTTCCTTCCCATTTCTATCTTGCTTCTAGTTTGTTTCTCTCTCAATTCTTGTGTCAGTTTCTGTTTCAGAGAAGGCAGATGGGTAACAAGCCAGCAACAAGTCTTGTTGTAAGTTCAGAAATCATGACAATCCATGGTTTACAAGCCAGGTATTTAAACCAACAACAAACCACGGGTTCAGACTGCAGTCTGTAAGTGGTTAACAAGAGTTATTAATGGCCGACTTAAGCAAGGCAGGTTCACAAATTAAAAGTCAAATATCAACAAAGTACACTACAGCTTGTTGTGATATGCAGTCATTTTATCAAAAGTGGTATTTTAGAGCTATGTCAGTTGTTTGTCTATGATATTTTAATTGCTCTTCAAAGGTCATTCCCAAATGTATGTTGTTCTAGAGGTAGACACTGGATCTAAAAATACTGAAAACTGCTACTACAATCTATCCTAACAAAATGAATTATTCCCATTATTATTCTGTATTAATTTTACACATTACTGTCAGCTAAAACTACAGCCAGCAACACATCAAGCTCAGATCATATCTTTCTCTTACAGCTCATTCCTTGACCTAAAATGAACCTTGTACTAAATACCTCAAATCTAAAACATATTTATGAGGACCACCATAATGCTATAAATTTTCACGGTGTCTTAACTTCACTGAACTGGAGATCTATAAAACTCATTCCAATGTAATCACTTACTGTTGACAATGCGAAAGTTACTGATGGGTTTTCATTTACTTGTGATTCGAACTATTCTTATTCTGTAAGTGTGTAACTTAAAGGCTTGATGCCTCACTGACAAAACCTTAGCAGATCAAATGCTACATTCGTATCACTGCTAGAATAATTTCATCTCTCATGCACCATAGCAGGACATTTTAAGACCACCTCCACCAGATTTTGTTGCAGAATCTGCACAGAACTAGACCCTCAATGCAGGTGTTCTGCAGCTTTGTTACCTGAAGAGTTGTAATTAATGTCTCAAGGGAGGCCAGGTGGAAAGACACCCCTCCCAGGTGTCATTCCACCTACGGGCAAACAACTTTCTGTGTAAGCATGTTTTTGGCAAATGACTGGTTGCCAAGGAAGAAATTTTAATCAAGGAAGCTGAACTTTTTTATCTTGTACTTTTAAATTGATTTTTAATTTTAAAAAAATAGTGGTGGTTTTAACATGATATGTTTAATTGCTTTTTAATATTGCAATTTATCGTATTTTTGGTTGCATTATGTTTCAACTATGTAGTAAGACACAATTCCCTTTGTTGAAAAAAGATGGGATATAAAATGAAAGTTGTGGCCAATTATCTCATAAACTTTTTTTTCTTCCACCTTTTTACCCACCAAAAGAAAAGTTGGAACAAAAAATATTCTAATGAATGTAATTTATTGGAGAAAAGTGTCCATGCCATTTTGCACTAACCCATGTCAAAATGCAGAACTTATATACCCTACTTATTAGTATATTGGCCCCATGGGGGTATTATAATTATTTGTGGGTTCAGGAAATAAAATTGGTGTCCATTAAAAGGGATGTGGTGGTGCTGCGGGTTAAACCGCAGAAGCCTCTGTGCTGCAGGGTCGGAAGACCAGCAGTCGTAAGATCAAATCCACGCGACTGAGTAAGCTCCCGTCGCTTGTCCCAGCTCCTGCCAACCTAGCAGTTCGAAAGCATGTAAATACGAGTAGATAAATAGGTACCACCTCGGTGGGAAGGTAACGGCGTTCCGTGTCTAGTCGCGCTGGCCACGTGACCACGGAAACTGTCTACGGACAAACGCTGGCTCTACGGCTTGGAGACGGGGATGAGCACCGCACCCTAGAATCGGACACGACTGGACTAAATGTCAAGGGGAACCTTAAAACCAACCCCCTAAAACTCCACTGTGGTTAGCCACAATGTTAACATTACTAATAGCCCCCAATACATCAGAACTCTTGCTAAGCTAGAAAACACTGAATTCATTTTTTTTTAACCTGGTGCAATGGAGTTTTAAAAACTACTAATTTTTAATGGAAGTAACAGTAAGATGAGAAGTTCGCTATTATTTGGCCTCTAAACTTTTTTTACACACTGTTACCTTCACCCCCAATCATGGGCTTCCCACAAGCACCTAACTGATCAAAGTTTGAAACAGCACACATACATACTCTTGGTCTGATCTTTCTGAGCTCCTCAGCCCTGCAATATTAGATCAAGAATATCTAGTACGGCATGTTGAAGAACTGTGCTTCCCACATCCTGCCAAACTAAAGGTTCTCGTCGAAGCCTCCTCCAAGCTAAACACCATCACAACTGCCCATTTACTTTCCATACCCTGCCTGTAAACATTTGGAAATTGCAAGCAATGTATCTTCTAAACTCCTTGAGCACTACAGAAGACTGGGATGAGATGCAGGCAGGGGAAAGAACCAGAGACAGGAAGAGCAGCCACTAAAGAATCAAGATGCTTCACCTATTAAACATATCATATCCTGGACCCAAATATAATTCAGTACTTTGGACAAAGCACAACACAGCTGCTTCAAGCAACATTTTTGAACCCTCAGAAAACATAATCATTCCCCGCCACACCACCAGGTTTTTATTTTCATCTTCTTCTTAACAAAGATTAGTGATGCAGTTTGGAAACATCATTTAGGCTTTAAAAAAAAAACACTTATTTTATATTAACCATAAAGTCAAAGCTTTTTCAGTGTGTTAGTCAAAGTCTCAAACCTACCATCCATGTATCCAAATCCCTAAAAATACCAACTAATTGAGGAACAATTTTTTATTGGGCAAGAAACTGGCTACTGATTTATCACTCGTCACAATACCTTCAGTAGGACACAATCTATGAAACAAGCCCAGCATACCTTTATATGGGCTGCCAGATATTTTGTACAGATATTTTGCAAATGTTCACAGCAAGGTGCCAAATTTTGTAACCAATTGCTAAACACAATGCAGACTAAAAAGGCACATCATGAAATGTGTATCTCATTATTTGTGGCAGAATCTAACAGCATCTGACATAATTTCATTGAGTCCAATTGTTTTTAAAACAATGCCACAATTATTAATGAGACAGAGAATTAAACCTAAAAAAAATCCAAGCTTGCTTGTTAGTAAAATGATAGCTGAGCAACACTGCAAGTACAAAACCTATATGAAGCAAGCAAGTAAGCAGTGACTTCAAGAGAGGAAAGGTGAGGTGTTTTCAATGTACACAGCACAACATGGATCCCATGATGACTCTGGAAGTCCTTACCAAGTAGTTTTGTCCACACCCAGCACAATAAAGTACTGATCCTATCATGACAACCTACGCTACTAAAATAAACAAAAATTCACAAATGTTTTCTATGCCTGGAAATTAGAGATGGGGGTATTTGTATACAAATATGAATATTGCACAGGTGGCGTAAACGAGGGCCCAGCCCCATGGGGCCGGACAGTCCACTCACCGATCTGCCACAGACGTGGATGGCGCAATTCTACCAATGGCTTCGCAGCGCACAATCCGCTCTCCACTCCTGGCAGGAGGCGGGAAGACAAGCCTTGCTGCAACGTCGAAGATTGGCGAGCAGATCGCGCGCTGCAGAGCCATTGGTAGAATCGCGCCATCCACATCTGCGGCAGATTGGTGAGTGGACCGTCCGGCCCCATGGGGCTGGACCCTCGTTAACAACACCTGTGCGAGGATATTTGTATATGAATACCCCCATCTCTACTGGAAATCCACCAAAAACTAAGGAGTCACCAAGACAGTATTTTCTCTGCAACACCACACTAATCACTGGAGGTCCTCCAAGTTCCTTGGAAATGATGTTTGAGTTCAATGCCAACCTCCTCTCCGTGTATAAACTCATACAGAGAATTGGTATTGGTTATGCTTACTATAGAAAATCTGTCAAGCGCATTTGTGCATACTTAACAGTAATGGAAATTAGCAAATTTCACAGTAGACAAGGCCCGTTAACTAACACACAACTTTTTGCATGGTCAGTAACAAATATTTTAAGGGGAAAAATTATGGAGTGTATATCAGGGACGATGTTCAATGACAATTGGGGATCCCTTCGATCCTGCAGTTCTTTGATTCTATTAATAAAGATTCTGTGATTAGACATTGCATCTAATCATGCCATTGATAAAGTGCCAGACAATTCAATACACTTAATACAGAGTTCCCCATTTGGGTATCCATCAGATTTTGTGAACCACAATTCCCTCCAGTCCTGGTCACTGGCCATGCTGGATGTCGCATGTAGTCTAAAACAGTGGTTCTCAAACTGGGGTCCCCAGATGTTCTACAGCAACTCCCAGAAATCCTGGCCAGCACAGCAAATGGTGAAGGCTTCTGGGAATTGTAGTCCAAGAACATCTGGGGACTCCAGTTTGAGAACCACTGGTATAAAACACCTAACAGCTACTAGGTTGATTCAAACCGATTTGGGCATCCACTAATTATCACCCCAAACCTCCTTATACTCTTAACTCTGTAGGTAACACATTTTAAAGAACTCCAACTCAACAGACAAACACACACAACTATGTATTTCAGGTGTACTATCTCCTATTCAAACTCCCATTCTTACAACTGCAACTACTGGGGAGGATGCAAGGGCTGCACCTAGATCCCAGCTCTCTTCTTGTGTACATGAATGCTTTCCTACACCTCAAGGCCCCAATTTTCATCAAAGTGTCTTCTAAAGATACTGCAGCTGTAAAGCATACCCATGAAATCAGTAAGAAGGGATGCAAAGAGGACTTCTCCCTTCTTTTCAGCTTCTTTAAGTCTTAGTCCTACACATGTATCCAGACACAATTCCAATTCATTTCTAGATGTGGAAGAGGTAGCCGTTGTCAGTCTGTGCAAACACTGTAGGTAAAAACAAAATAAAAGTAAAAAAACAAAGACAAAAACGTGGTGGCACCTTAATATAAAGGTTAGTCTTTAAGGTGCCACCACGTTTTTGTCTTTTTTATTTCCTTTTTTAAAAATTTATTTTTTACTTTTATTTTGTTTTTACCTATAACCAGTTCATTTGATGAACAACAGAAACAGTAAGATGCCTCACTGAACCCCAGGAACGGCTTGCCACACAAACCTACAAGGTTGCTTTACGGTACAATGGCTCTTATTTCCTAATATTTAGAGGTACAGCATTATTCCTAAATAGAGACATTGATTAATGCCCTTAAGGTGGGCTGATCTGGGTGACAGCTCTGCATACTACCTGACCAGAACAGTCACCACAGGAGAAGAAAAAAGAAAAAGATATAATCTGAATTTAACAACCTCTATAACCCTTTGGTATGTGTGGCGGAAAAGTACTTTTTTTTAACCACCTATGAAAAACATAAAACCTAAAGCGCAACGCCCACCCCCACCAGCTCCCAATCCACCCAGACAGACCCCTCCCCTTTGCCATTATCATTACATTGCCTCACCTTCCCCCCCCCCCCCCGCCGGCCTTCCACGGACCACCTCCCCCCATCCCTCAGTCAGGCTCCGAAAGTCCCTCACAGAGCCTTCCTCCCCCCCCCCCACGCCGCGCGACACCCTCTCCTTTCCCAGCCCCGCCCCCTTCCAACGGCCCTTAGGCCCCGGACCGATAGGCGCCCACCTCCCACGGCAGCCATATTGCGGGCGGACGAAGAGGCAGACGGGCCCGTGAGAAAGAGAGAGAGAGACAGACAGAGAGATAGAGAGAGACTGTCACCACCGGGGGGTGGGCCGCCACAGGTCTCCCCCCCCGTCTTCCTGCCCGCCGTCTCCGTCGACCGCGGATAACGCCGCCGCCAACGCGGCCTCTACTCGGCTGCGAGGAGAACGCCCCACCACGCTCCCGAGCGCGGATTGGTGGGCGAGCCCTCGGTTGTTTCTGGGAGTTGTAGTTTTTTTTTTTTTTTTGGTTCCACCCGCCCTCTTCCGAGCCCGGCACAGCTGTCCCGAAGTGCAGCCTGGGAGTTGTAGTACTCGAAACACGAGCCCGTCCTTGAAAGCCTGTCTGTTTTCTGCAGGTATGTGGACGGTCCTGTTTTCTGCATTTTAATCCTGTAGCCCTATTGTTCTTAGGTAATTGTGCATTAGAGACCTTTCCTGGTCCTATTAAAATATTGAGTATTAAAATAAATGTATATTAAACACATTTAGAACTTTACTGCTCGTTTCTTATGCAGCGATTACAACCGGGGTGATGGTCGATTTCTAATATAGATCATACTACTACGTGGGAGACAACCGTGTTTTTCAGTATTTCTATACTGTCTGTGGTCGTCTTTAGAGTTTCATGTTGTCTTATTTTGTGCTTATTTTGAATTTTTAGTTACTTTGTGTTATGATTATTGCTATTATTTTCATGTGGCCTTTGGCCAGATGGGCGGTATAAAAATCAAATAAATAAATAAACACATGAATATTACCAATGTTCTTGTGCTATCGCTTGAATAGTATTTGGACATCAGTTACATCTTAGCTAGGCCTTTGCTCACACATGAAACTTGCTAGATCTGCAATCCAGTTCACAGTTACCTTACAGTAAGCCCCATTCAACACAGTAGGGCTTCCAAGTAAACGTGTAGGTTGGGTGTCTGTGTGGTTTTTAATCAGCCACAGTATTTCTGTTTGAAACTTCATTCAGTATTTGAGCTGGTGTAATTAGTGGGTTAGATAGAACACCTGGCCAGGATTTTGAATCCCCACTGTGCGTTGGCAGAGAAGGGCCAGCTGCCATCTCCTGGAGTATATGCAGGGCTGGCTGCCTTGCCACCTCTGCCGCCTTGGGCAAACTGCACAGTCCCAGAGCACCCTCAAAAAGAGGAATTAGTAAACCATTTCATAGCTAGAAAACCCTGGGAGGGTTGCTGTAAGTCATGACAGCAGATCAACTAAAATAATTAACAAGATCAGTGATAGTATGAGCATCAATTATGTTTCGTAGGAAGCAATTCTTTAAAGCAGTTCCACCTCACTATGCAACCTGCTCCCGCCTGACGTTCCCATGTGGTTTCCGAAGATCAGAACTAACTCAATCCCTGTCTTCAAATTTAGAGTCTGAAAAACATACATAATAATTATGTGCCTTCCAGACTCATGATGAGCCTTGCCAGTTTCCTATGTACAAAGTACTTAGTCCCACCTTCTGGGGGTGCTCTAGAACAGTGCAGCTGGCCCAAGACTACACAGCTCTGTTAATGCTAATTTAATATATGAATTAACACAATCCACAATTGTTGCTTTTAAACCACTACTCAATTGGGAGATGAAAGGCAATAAAATGACAGCTCCGATTTGTTATTTTTTTAAAAAAAATTAAGGAAAATGCTGCTTTTAGCATGGATCTGGGCTACATAATGTTCTGCATAACATGTGTGATTATGCTGACTATGTATTACTATCATCATCATTATCATGCAAGTCTGATTTCATTTTAGATGATGCAGTCTGCATTAGCAGGAAAGCTGTAGGTACTAGAAGAGATGAAGTGTGGTTTGGGGTTGTAATTTAAAACCATTTGTATACAAAGCTCAAAAAATAATAGCAACTGGTCTATGCAAGCACTAACACCTGTTTTAAAATACCATGTCTACGGTTGAAGCCTTGTGCTTAGTCACATCTAGAGTAGGACCACTGGGGATTTGGTAAGTCAACAACTCTTTAAATTTCATTGATTAATGGACCTACTTTATTCATTCATTAAAAAATATTTTTATCCTGCCTTTCTCCCAAGGCATCTTACGATAATTAAAAGACAGTACTTAAGTTAACAACAGTGAGTATACAATATTAAAAGGATTAGATGAATGCAATATTAAAATACAATAGGCAGCACCAAAACATATTTAATGCAGTAAGGTACAACAATTAATTTCAAAACCCTATTCAGGCAGCCAGTCATTCAGGGAAAGCTTCCCTGAAGAGAGAGGTCTTTACCTGCTTGCAGAAGGACAGTAAAGATGGGGCCAAGCTAGCCTGTGGGAGGGAGTTTCAGAGTCTGGGAGTAGCAAGAGATAAGGCCCTGCTGTGTGTTCCCACCAAACACACCTGTGAAAGTAGCGGGACTGAGAGAAAGACCACTCCTGATTATCTTAACAGGAGATGTTAACGGGAAATAGCTTGGGCCCAAGCCATTTAGGGCTTTATAAGTTAGAACCATCACTTTGAATTCTGCCTGTCAACAGATCAGCATCTAGTGGAGCTTCTGTAATAGGGTGATTATATGATCGCTGTGTCCAGCCCCAGTAAGCAATCTGGCTGCTGCATTTTGGAGCTGCTGAGGTTTCTTGACACTTTCCATAGGCAGCCCCATATTGAGTGGATTACAGTAATCTAGCTGGGATGTAACTAAGGTATGTGCCACCATGGCCAGATCAGATGTCTGCAGGAACACAGCTGGCACACTAGTTTTAATTTAGTGTAGTAAATCACAACTTACTACATTAAGCCTCAAGATTTCAGAATATCTGTACTTACATTTCAGAAAGCAAGGACATTTCCAAAAGGTTGGCGGGGGGGAGTCCATTTGGGTTATAGAAAAATTGTTGAAGTCATATCCCTCCAGATTAAGGAAATTCAGATTGCACACCCTCAAAATATGGCAGAATGATGCACCCTTTTTATATCTTAATTTCTGTCCCAAGTGAATGTAAGAGGTGAGCTTCACTTTTTGGGTACCCAAAGATTTTTTTTAAACCACTGATTTAAGACTAATGCCAGTGAGTTAAGATTTACAACACTTGTTGAGATTTACAACACGTTGTCAATTGGACTGAACTGATAAACGCTTATATGACTGTCAGTAGGACTTCACTGCTAATCTGGTGTTTTTATATCAGGTATGTTTCATTTCACCGTTTCCACAGCATTAGTGATGTGCTTAACAGGAAGTGGAGTGGCTAGTAGGATTATGAATCTTTTTAAGACTTCCTATATAGAGACAAAATTCTATTAGATTAAGTTGTTCACAAAAGAGGGATTATTTTCCCCAACGTTAGTGATTAACATGTTCCCACATTTCAAAAAGCACTAATAGTCTTTAAGGAGAGAGAAAAGCCACTCTATCTATGTAGAGACAACAGTTGTCTGGATAGCTCAGGGGTTTAAGTATCTGGCTGCAGAGCCAGAGGCTGGGAGTTCAATTTCCACTGTACCTCCTTGGATAAGTGCCAGCCTGTGTAGTCAAAAGCAAGCTACAGTCTGAAGGCACCACGAGAAGAAGAGAGTAGTAAACCACTTCTGTGTAGTCTTTACCTAGAAAACCCTGGAAAGGGTCACCATAAGTCAGAATCAATTTGACAGCACAGAATTATTATTATGTTATGTTATAGAGACAAAGCAAATAGCAACATAATACCTTGAATTTACCCACTTCTCCCAAAGAGTTCTAATTGTATCTCTGGTGAAATCCCACTCACAACATAGAAGGAGCTGCTATGTAAACTAGTCTGACAAATCTGCAACGTTTCTGCACTGCTCTAAGTGTTCACCAGGAAACACATTCAAAGACCATAAGTTAGTCCTACCCAATTGAGGAGAATTAGAAAACAAGATTTTCTAAATTGCCCATGTAGAAAAAAGCCAGAAGAAGAACATGGGAGATATCAGAAAGTGAGAACTGCAGCATTAGTGAATAACAGCTATTATAAAAGGGTTGCTGGGCAGGAACGGAGGAAGAACAGTCTCCACTGGTAGTTTCTATGAAGCAGAGATAACTTCGAAAACTCCCCTCCATCACATCATACTGTGACAAGAGCCACCATATAATTACACTTAACCCAAGATTCTTTGTACCCAGTTCCGCAATGATCTGGCTTTTCTCTGCCTTCTCTCATCCCCAACACTGGACACAAGCCCTGATAAGACACTCCCACAGACACAGAGAGCTCATGAGCAGACCTGGGTGACACTCTCTCAGCCTGGCCCTGGGCTCATAGGGACACTTTATCTAGGTAAGGGTGATTGGAAAGCCTGATCTCTGGATACACAAGGAAACCAAATGATTAGAGAAAGAATGCAGGGAAATTCTGATCCTTGGAAAGTAGGCTTAGCACCAGAGTGGAATAAGAAAAGGTCCTGAACCTGGAACTTGGCACAGAATGAGCATGGAAGGTGCTAGGGAGTTTTCACAAGAAGAAAGGGTCCCTCAGCTTCATTCTTAAACTTATGATAACATGAGGGATGCCTGAACAGAAGGAATAAGCAAAATAATAAACTGTAGCTATATTCTTGAGCAATTATATGGTTGCAAATGAGGATTACAATGGGCTAGATTCGTTAGAGGGTGACAAGCTAGCTAGTAGTAGAGTCCAATATTCAAAGCAGAAAAGGATTGTTAAGGATGCACAACCAGATTATTTTCCCCACCAGGATGGAATAAGTTTGGATAGGTGAATATATAGTTACCCTCTAAATAGGTGATGATATGGCAGTCAGGTTGTCTCCATGAAAAAGGAACACCTCTTTCCTCTGGTCAAGGTCAAGTTACATATACACTGGTTCCTAATTGTGCAGCATTCCAGAGCTCAGGTCTTAATCATGGCCACAATGCAAGCTGCAAATAAAAGATTCTTAACCCAAAAATTTCAAGGCAATGTCCAGTCATTCAAAGCGTGTGGGCAGAGGGCCAGTCCGTCTCATGTTTCTCTGTAACAATGGGCCGATTCTTTAAAGGGGAACTAGAGAAACCCAATCAGCTTCAATTTGTCACAGCAGCTAAATGCAACCTCCAAGTTCAGAGGAAATATGCTAGGACCACCAGCAGGGAGAACTATTGTCTTCTCACCACAAGCTTCCCAAATGATCTTACTGGCCACATTGGGAACAAGCTGTTGGATCCATCAGAACCTTGGTCGAACCAAGGTTCAATTGTTCAACATTGGGAACAAGCTGTTGGATCCATCAGAACCTTGGTCCAACCAAGAAGATTAGTGTATCTTCTTACGTTTTTTAGTTGTTTTATGCAAGGTTGTTTTTCTGATTAATTATGTATGACACCAGATTTTTTCCAGGAAGAAATCCAGAGTCCATATTTTAAAATATAAATCCTAGGACTCGTGAAACAACAACCATGCTGGGATGCCCTTGAGCATCTGCAGAGTGCTCTGCTCGTCTTTCTTACTGAAGTCAGGCTTAGTGCTCATGCCTGGCTTTGGGAGAAAAGGCTTGCCATTTTGGATGGTTCCTAATCTTAGACAAATTAAGCATCGACCTGTCTGCATATTGTCGAGAACTTAAAGAAACATTAAGACCTGGTGCTTTTTGAGTGAGACAAAAAGCAGCTCCATTTTCGCTTTAAGAGAATGGCTTCAGCCTCTCCTAGCAATTATCAGCCATGCTTGGGCTGCTTTCGATAATAATACCACATAACACGGGAATGATAGCAACTCTGATGAGAGAGCTGTAAAAGAAAATAGACCCTCACTTCTGCAAATCGATTCTGCAGGTTTCCAATTTCCCCATTCAGTATTGCTATGGGCTGTGAAATTGACCAGCGCTGTATAAAAATGAAAGTGGAGGAAGCCTGGGACAACTCCTGCCTTGTTGTAAATGACATTCTTGGATATTTGTCCTTCTCAGCCAGCAGGGCCCTCTTCCTTGAAGCTCTCTGCTTCCTATCTCCAGCTGGAGAGGCTGACGGGATTAGTGTATCAAATGAAGCAATGGAAGCGCAAGTGTTTTCTAATATAAAGATGGAGATAATTTCATCTTATATCTGAAATGAAACTTTTCATCTGCTTCTAGATTCCCTTTGTAACACTTCCTCTTTAAATAAAAGGGAAATGACATCCAAAGCCTGGATTTGTTCCCTCACTATTATACCACTACCTTCCACTATCATGTGGGAAAGAGTGCATGGGGGAAGGGGGAGCAAGTAAAGCAGACACCAGAGCCTGTTACACCTGGCCAGGCCGGCCTGAAAGATTGTGTTGGAGAAGTTAATGCTTTTCCATTCCATGTAGAGAAGCAGATGAACCTTCTTTCAGCTCCAGCAAGGGAACCATGTCTTCCTCTAATGTAGAGGGAGCAGCCAGCCAGATGACCTGGCTTTCACAGCTCTGTCCTCCGAAAGGGGATGATGGCCAGGGTTCAGCCAGAAAGGGTGAGGGGCTGGTTCCATTGTTCCAATCCAACTTCTGTCAGCTGAGGTGTTTCCCTCACTGTACCTAATGGTAGGGCCTGCCTTGTTGGATGAACTACTCCCACTTTCACAGACCCAGGTAACAACAATCGTATGGGGAAAACTAAGTAGGAGCATAAAGGAGACAGCATCAGAGTACTTCTGTAAAGACAGTAGTAGAACTTCGTTGACTTGATGTATTTCTTGATCTACTTTGACATTTCTGTATGTATATCAGGAATCAATGGCCCAATCATTAGTTATTTTGTTCGTTTGTTTGGCAGCATCTTTGGAGCAGAGGCTGGATTGGGAATCCACAGGAGGCTAATTGGCACCCACCAAATGCAGCAGCCACCATAAATGTTGCCACTTCAGACTGGCAGCAAATGTGGTTGCTCTTCATTATGCACAAATGGGAAGGAAGCTATAGGGAGGAAGGAGAAAAGAAGCAATCAGATGGGAGAGAATAAGGGGCAAGCCAGAGACAAAGGAGGTTTGTGCCAGAGAGGATGGCAGAATGGACTTTTGATGAAGTTTGGGTGAGATGCCCTGACACCAAATTTCTGTGGTATACTTTTAGCAATGGAGTAAGGCAGCATGGCAGAGATTACAGAAACAGCCACACAGTATATACTTTACAGGAAAATCTCACAAGGCAGTGGGCAATTGTTGTAATTCTTCATGTTCTTACTTAAAAACAAAAAAAGAAAACACATCAGTTGAGAGGCTAATCAGTAAATGTGTTCAGTTTTGTCCAGGGAGCCACGGGTTTAAATTCCCACTCTACTACAAAGCTTACTTGGGGAACCGCTTCGGGCAGGCAGTCCACCTGACCTATCTCACAGAGTTATTGGGAGAACAAAATGGGTAAGGAAGAAGTCAATTTTGACGACTCTGACCTCTTTGGAGGAAGGTCCAATGAAAATGAGTAAAAAAGCACTTTCAAGGAATGAGACCACAATATGACCATGTGCTATCCTTTGATCTAAATTAATTAGCACAACTTTCCACAACTGCATTGCTGTTTCCCCTCTACTTCAAACGGAGATGGAATCTCTGTTAAGAGACAGTGAAACAAAACTAATCTTGGCAGTGTTTAGATACCCACACCTTCCTGCTGCTGCCTCAGCAAATTATGACAACAATGTCAAATGGTTTGGTTCCTGGAGGCTTTGGATGTGTTTACAGCTGGTGAAAGTTGAGAATTTGCTCAGGCAGAACTATTTCTGCCAAGGAGGTCCTTTCACCTGCCCTCTTTTGCTACCCTGAGAAACACAGCCATGAGGTGTGAAATGGTAATATTTACTAACACCTTACCTTCCTGCCACTGCAAGGACCAAGGCCAAGCTCTGAAGTAAAGGGAAATTGGATTGGAATTGTTCCAGTATTATGCCCTGAAGCTGGTCAAGAGAAGTAAAGCTTATTCTGATATAGCTCTGGTAGTTCAGGTTGTCCCTGCCTTGCTAAATCAGCTTGTACTCTCCCTCTCATTATTAAAGTCTAATTTATCAATTGAATGGAGAACTCTATTTTTCCAAAGACTTTATGGTGTCCATTGCATTATAAAGAAACTAGGGAAAATGAGGATGTAAACAATATTTACTCAGTTCTTTGTTCTTGTCGATTTAAAGTATCTCAACTTTTCAAGACATTTTGTCAAGGAATTTTGAAGCCCTGCGAGAGTCTTCACTTGCAGGTGACTATGGAACAAGGACTCTTTTTCTCATCAGGGTCCCAGGAATTTGAGCAAAATGGTTGTTGTTGCTTTGAGAATCAAAGAGCACATGTACACACGCAAACAGAGCAAACATTGAACAACCAGCTGATTGTTCAAAAGACACAAACAGCCTCTCCAAGGCTGCTAGTCTTTGAAAGCCCATGCAACCAATGTCATTTTGTGGTATTTTTGATATGTGCATTAAAATATTGTTTGCATCAACCATTATTTGCACAATATTCCTTAATTTGTGCAAAAATGAGTTTCTCATTCTTATCTCTTGCTGTCCTGCCTCTAGGCAGCAGCCCTTCCTCAGGCTGTCTAAACAGCAGGTTCAGAGTGCTTCTGCTTGGAGGAGCTGGTCACACAGGCTGTGAGCAGAAAAGCAATTAAAACTAGCATTATAACCAACAGGGAGTTACCAGTGTCCACAGTCCACAGTAATTAGTCAAGATAACAACAGTCCAGTGGATGGAACAGAGGCAAAATGATAAGATGTCCAAGTGAGTGACAGCAACGAGGACTCCAGCAGGGTTGTGCTGATAGAAATCCAAACCGTATTAAACAGTTTAGTGCTAGCATGGGTATAGATGAAATAGGAACTTAATATGGTGATTCTTCTTGGAACTGCAGGCAGAGCTGATGTGTAGAGAATGAAGGCTTAGGTCTTCAGGTACACAAAGGCTTGCTCTCATAGAGGCTCTTCTGAAGAAGTCCTGTTGCAGAGTTTTGAATTTGTGGTAAAATTATCTTGTGTGCTGCACAGTAGAAATACAGAGATCCATAGAGGAGAATAGCTTCCAAGTTCCCCAGAGTCCACCCCTTTCTCATTAACTGGCACTTAAGGTTTCAATAACTCACTTTGAAACATCTGAGAAAGAACAAAAAAAACCATTTTCACTTGCAGTTGCTTGAAATTATTAACTTGTGTATACTGCTTTCTTTCCTGCACATATACTAGCAACCAACCTAACAGATCATCAAGAACAATCAACTGCTTCCAAACAACCAAAGAGAGGGATAGAACATTCAGCAGAGAGGCAGAACTCTCTGAAATTCAGAAGCTGGAAGGAATTATTGATTAGTGTTGGATAGATAGACAATCGTCCCAGCCCAGAAAAGTCCCCTCCCAGTCTCTCAAACTACAGACAGCATGTGAAGTTGTCAATAACACTCCAACAGCCCCCTACTCATAAAGAGGGCTCCTCTTGAACCTTGTACAGTAGTTCATCTGAGGGCCTCATACCTATCCTGGACCTTTATTCTCCTTGGAGGCTAGGCAAAAGCCTCAGGTCCTCATCTGTTCTCCCCTCTTCAGGAGGTGTGGTGTTCTTTGCTCCAGAGGGTTTGAGAATATTCAGTTCACTGGGTCTTCATCTTGGAACTCCTCATCCTCACTAAATGACTCCTGCAGTGAAGACATGAAACTTGTCAAGAGTACCACAAAATTACTTGTCCTCTTGGGGGACAAGGGAAATAACTATGCAGTTCCTTATCCTCATGTGCAGGAACGAGACAAGCAAGAACATATATCTTTAAGTGGAAATAATATGGAGTGGGTCAAAGATATTTTACTGCCAGAGAGAAAGGCCATGATGGGGGACCTTCTTCATTCCATGTACGAATAGAATGGTGTGGTGGTTTAATGTGATTTTGACACTGTCACTGGAAAAGTGCTCTTTGGTACACTAGTTTTAACAGACCCAGGACAAGCTGTGTGTCCTAAGGCAACAGCTGTGGAGTACAGAAGGAACAGGTAGAGGGCTATGCTGAGGTAATTGCTTTATTCTGTCCAACAGCAGAGCCGGCTTTGAAGTGAAGGATAACAACAGTTTGTAACTGTTGGCTCTAACCCAACCCAACTCTACTGCAATTGATAGTAGCCCTGAAGAGAATGTGCAACCCTCCATGTGCATCCAAGACACATTTAATCAATTTAGTGCAAAGTAGAGGTGCGCGGGTTTGTGTTTTTGCACGATAACTCCAAAAACTATGAACTCTGCTGGGTGTTGCCATTTAAAAACACAAATCTGCACACCTCTAGAGGGGAACATCACAGTGCATAGCAAAGGAGCTTTTGCACAAAGGTGTGCCTTCCTGGATTGTGAGAAATATATTTTCAAAAATACAAAAGCATTATTTTCTCCTTTATGTAACTCATTTGCATAAATCTCCTTCCCTGCTGTATTTGACGGCAGTCAAACCAATTTTGTGTGTTTCTGTAGAACTTGAAATTATATTGGGAAGAAACCAAACCACCTCTGCAACACCAGCACTCTACAAGCAGAAATGTGTCGCAGAGCTATATGGCAGCCACAGCTATCTGCTTGATACTGCCTAGGGCATCACTAACTGATGGGTGGTACACTTCTCCATCTCTCTTCCAGTACTTGGCATACCTCTGTGAAAGCCAGTATTTTAAATTTATTCAAGCACACCAACAAGTAAATGCTTATCTATTGTGCTTTGCAAGTATTCACATAACCTCTTAAACAGAGCTTAGAAATGTTTTGTTTTGTTTTTTGGATTTACAATCCCACAATCCCCTAGCCAACATGGACACCAGTGGCATGTCTCACCAGGTGGCTGTGGGATCCGAAAACAAATTCTGAGGGTTCCTGTGTCTCGTCAGACTGAATTGAAATGTATGGTTATGTGCTTTCAAGTCACATCTAACTTATGGTGACCGTCATAGGGTTTTCAAGGTATGTGAGATATTTAAGGAGTGGTTTTACCATTGTCATCCCCCTACCCACACACTCTTGATCTTCCATGGCAGAGCAGGGATTTGAAGCCACGTCCTCTCAGTCCAAGTCTGACATTCTATCGACTGCATCACATTGGCTCTCAGTGTACGATAGGCGATCTATAGCATTGAGAAATGTCAGTCTCTGACTAGCCACAGCAGCAATATGCAGGTCTGCTAGGTTTATCTGTTAAACTGACAAGGTTGAAAACCCACAGAATCTCTGAGCAATTCACTGCTGAAAAATAGCATTTCCATATTGGATGCATTGCGGATTTTTTTTTCCAGGACAGTCATTCATCGTGTAACGTTATAGTAATTTAAGGCACCAGTAGCTAGGGCTCTGTGTAACAATTCTTTGGTGCTTTTATTTTTTTAAATGTTATTATTTATTTATTTATTTATTTGTTTATTTAATTTAGATATTATTTTCTGGGGGGGGGGACTTGCCTTTATGCTGTTCATTCCTGACAGTTAGCATGATCAGAGGGAGGGAAAGAAGGGAGATCACTAGGGAACCTTGCCCTTGAAAGCAGATTAATCTTATCACACTGAGCACAGAGTATGTTACAGCAGAACTGACCCAAGAATGGCAGGGGGTAATTAATGGGGCAGATAGCAGATTGCTATTTCTCATTGACCCATGCTGTCCAGTGGATTTGAGCTTGCTGAGACAGGCTGGTGGAAACAAGACCCCTGATGAGCAACAGTGCTGTTAATGTCAAGAAGGTCCTGTCCTTAGCAGCAGGGGCCATTTTGTTGGAACCATCTGTTGTTCTAGGAAGAAGGGGGGGAAAACAACAGTAACCCAATACCTCTTTTCTAGACATTCACATAAATGTCTGGTGTGTTTAATCTCTGTTTTAAGGCTGCATCACTGCATTTGCATGGCAGACACTTTTAAGGGCCCATGACTCTTTGCCACCTTGAGTTGCTGCTGGATAGAAAGATACGGTAGAAAGACTCTCCTCCCAAATGTCACAAAATTATAAGGAAAAACAGGCCAATTAGGAGCTGCAGGAAGCAACAACATTCATCAAAAGCACAGGCAATTAAAAACTGTTTAATCAAATTGCCACAACCACCACAGAGAGATACAATGCTCAATAAATACTCACTTAACATCTGAAGGCAGTGGGGGGGACTGGGAAAAAGTAGAAGGAAAATCTGCAAGTCCATGTGGAAAGCCCTTTACCAGATTATGCATTGATAGGATTGTGAATCTGCTTGGAGAAAAGTGAGCAGAGCCCTGTACTATTCACACAGTCCTTTGAAACTTGATCAGAGATTCAAATTCTTAATTATCCAAGTGCCCTAGTTACATCTCCACCATAGCCATGTAACCAGAATACAGATAGGCCCCATTCATTTGCATAAATACTGATTGTGTCCATCAGTTTGTTTCATTTTTATATTTTTAATGCTTTTCTATACATTCCATGCAAAGCCACCAGCAGTAGTTTTAAAAGAACGAATCTGCAGTTCAGTACTACAGTTGATAATATCACAATAAAACAGTATGTATGTATGTATGTATGTATGTATGTATGTATGTATGTATGTATGTATGTATGTATGTATGTATGTATTTTTAATACTTCCCCACTTAATAAGAATCCACTACTCTGGGCAGTTAAATGCACACACAGACACACAAAAGCCAAACACACACAAACTACCCCCCCCCCTCAAATAAAAAGGAAAACAAATAACGAACTCAAACTAATACCTAAATAACTGAATTACTGAAGATATACTGGCAGCTCCTTTCTGTGATAAAACTAAACCATCAGTCCAAACTGCTACCTTAAGGGATGGATGTCATTAAAGGCTTCTTTAAACAGTGCTGTTTTAATCATTTCTTGAAAGTCTGGAGGGAGGGGGCCTGATGTATCTCCAATGGGAGACTGTTCCAAAGTGATGGGGCCACCACCGAGAAGGCCCGATTCCTAGTAGAAACCTTCTCTTAGCATAGGCACCCGCAGCAACAAGCCCTAGCAGGACTAGATGGAACAAGCAGTAGATCTTTGGGAGGGATGCTCTGACAGGTATTAAGGTTCCCAACCATAAAGGACTTTATATGTTAAGACCAAAACCCTGAACCTGGTGTGGAAAAGGACAGGCGTGCCAGGACTGAAGATATGACTGAACTTCTTCACGCCAGAGATCAACCTGACCATCACATACTGCACTTGCTAGAGTTTTTCTATCAGTTTCACAAAGAGCCCTACATAGAGAGCATTGCAATAATCAATCTTTGAGACTACCAGTGCATGCACCAATGTTGTCAAGGACTTCCCATCCGGGTAAGGCTGTGACTGGGTGATCTGCTGAAGTGACAAAAGGCGGACCTAGCCACAGCTGATATTTGATATTCTATTGAAAGAGTTGGGTCTAGGAGAACTCCCAGGTTGTGCACTCGATCCCTGTAGAATAACTCAGTCCAGCTTAGGGAGATACCCACCCAACTGATGGTGGTGGGGCAACAGAAAGATCTTCACCTTGTCCAGATTCAGTTTCAACTGATGCATCTCCTTGTGGTTCATTATCTTTGGACTTGATGTTTCACAGGCGAGCCAAATAAGGGGCACTTTCAAAAAGAAGACTGTTCTCCACTAGTCATTTGAATGGAAGATTTTCCTCTGCAAAAGAGCATGTAGCCACGCTATTTTCCATGGTTCTGCATCTTTAGATCAATCTTGGACTGGATAGGGCACCCCTATAAAGAAAAGACATCTTGAAATATAGGACTGTCATTTGGCAACCCTTCAGACTCAAGACAGAGGAAGTGTGTTCATCATAATCCCAGCAGCTGCTCAAGGGTGACAAGTTGTGCCACCAGCTCTCAAATATGTGGCCATTTTGGACTAAAAATCCTGCTACCTACCACACACACACACAAAAAAAACCTTCAAAATTTTGTGACTTTGTGTTATTTGGAAATATCCTTTAGGAATATGGTTTTTAAAAAAACCTCTGGTGCTTTTCAGTCACCACTCTAAGTGGCATTTATAACCCCCCAAACACAGCCATTTAACTATCCATGAAGGGCTGCAATCCTCCATACAGATACATGAATTCTCATTAATGATTTGAAAAATTGACTCACTTCTTCATAAGTTTCCCCTGTATCAAAATCCTGGCGCATCCCTTTATCTGAAGCCCTGTGAATGTGTTCTTTATAGTAAGGCCCTTGAACTCTTCTCTGGATAGAATTCTTTCATATCCTTTTGGATGGAATACTTTCATATTCTCTAAGCTTGTACGTTTTATGGTAATGAGTCATGGGATTTCGCACCACTCATTTTTGTTCCTACTCAAATAAAGAGAAGGAATCTGAAATGGCAGGACAAAGTGGCCACAACCCAGTGACATCTGGATCCTATTCTGTATTCACGCCCCTCATTTAAATAATAAAAGGTGAGTGCATTATTTTAAGAAAAGTAGATCTAAATATGATATGCAGAGACCTGTTTTCTGCAAAGATGTGTGGAGGGGAATAAAGCTTACAGAAATTACTTTAGACTAGAAAACTAGAAATTTAGAATAGGAAGTTTAACGAAAAGGGAAAAGCCTAAAGCTGTTGTGTGAAATAATACTGTTTCAATCTTTAATTTTTTGCTTCATTTTTAATTTTGAATAATTAAAAATATAGTTCATTTACACTTCCTCATAAAATTTATGAACAGAGAGCCAATTCTGCTACCATTGCATAAATTACAAGTCTATTTTCAGATTTTGTTTCACTTAATTTATGGCAAAATTCTCATGAAGTTGAGATTAGGTAGACAGCCTTTGCGCTCCAGTACAGAACGGAGCTCACAGTCTTTCCATACACAAAATTCATGACTTGTTACTTCAAGCTTGCTTCTTTTCAGCAGTAGTTTTGATTGTAGCTGTGGGTGGGTCTGTGGGTGGATAATGGCCATTTGTTTGCTGCTATTGTTTAAAACTTGACACTACTAAACCTCGGTGCTGCACGTTCCCTTCCCCCACCTCACCAGCTGGATCCCTCCCTCACCAGCCAGTGCACTCTCCTCTCCTCCTCCTCTTTGGCTGTTCAGCCAGTCCCCGGCAGGAGCACAGACTTCCCTGCCCCGCCTCCTTGGCTGATCACCCACTCAGACAAGGAGGCGAGACAGGCAGGCCTGTGCTCCTGCCAGGGACTAGCTGAGCAGTTGAAGAGAAGGAAGAGAAGAGCACACTCCAAGGTTGGGGAAGGGAACGTGCAGCACCTGTGGTGCCACACTTATATACCGGCATGAACTTCCGAACCAAGGTTTTGGCCCATCTCTACTTGAGACTAAGAAATCCTTGCCACTGTCCTGCAGATCACACAGAGGTCCAGGGGTAAAATATTTCTAACTGTATGGTGGCTGTTCAGTTCCTTTCTACAGAAAAGCAAAGCATGTTTCATAATTTAGGTTTTTTGTCTAAAATGCTACTTTCAGAGTTCCAATCTAGCCTTCTGCTTAATATGTTAGGTTTCTATAGGCCGATGTTTTGTTTCTGTGGGTGAACCTAACATCCTGTGATCTTCCACTTGCTGAGAGTTGGTATATATACATGTGCATATAGAAAAACACAGCCTGCAAAAGGTCAACAAACTCTACCCAGCCACAAGGACCAGTGTTCACGGCACACAAAAGACCAGCTAACAACACCCATCAATCACAGTGACAGATCATCTCTCCCCCTTATCACAACAATACACCCACAACAAAAAACACGCTGATCACCATTATCACCCAATCTCCTGAAAAGGACAAAAAGCTGATCCCACAGATATAAATACTCAACTATCCCACAAACTGCACCAGAGCACAGACAGAGTTCTGACTCCAGTCCTCCGAAGATGCCGGCCACAGAGACTAGCGAAACGTTAGGAAGAAAAACCTCAAGAACATGGCTAGACAGCCTGAAAAACCTACAACAACCATCGGATCCCAGCCGTGAAAGCCTTCGAGAATACATTTATTAATTCTTTGTTGGCTTTTTGTGGGAACTAGTTATAGAAAAGCAGATTCCTTAGCCCTAAAGTAGGAAGGCAGATAAGCAAGCACAGAATTCATGAGGTGTGCAGTCATTCAATATAAAGTCTTCACCACTCTGAATGTTCTCAATTGATTCTGGATGGCAATGCCTATAACCTCTTGACATTGGCTTTGCTAGCTAGGGCTTGTGGGATTTGTAACAAAAAAAATCTGGAAATCCATAGTTGACCATCTCTTCCTCAGAGACAGGACCATTCCTACCATTAGGCAGAGTGAACTGGCTGCCTTAGGCAACAGATGCTGAAATGCAGAGTGACACAGCTTTGGATATCACATTATCGGCCCATCCCTCCCACTGAGGTATAAAAGATGTTGAGAGGAGACTTAAATTTAGTTACTTTTTATATTTTTAAGGAAGGAGCCCCCACCTTGTACTGCTCAGATAGCAAATCTGGAAATTGAGTCATGACAACTGGACTTCTTTCAACTAAGTAGGTTCTTCAGTCTGAGGAGAGTTGGTATATATACATGTGCATATAGAAAATCCCTCACTCAGTAGGGGTGGAGGCCTCAGATACAATCTGTCTCCTATTTATCATGCTGCCCTTTCATCCATCCCCAGAAAGATTAGGACCACACACACCAGAAAGACCACTGTTAACGACTGTTAAGAACCCATGACAATGGGTGGAGAAAGACTGCAGAAGTGGGATTATCCCTCACCCCCAGTCCTTTGTCCTTCTAACGAGCCTATTCAGACCAGGGGGGAGTGAAACCAACCAGGAGGATATATCAGGGATCTCCTACCAACTTTCCTCAGACTGAAGAAGCTACTTGTATGAGTAGCAAAACGTTTCAGCCTAACAAGTAAGAAGTCCAGTTGCCATGACTCAACTTCCAGATAACCTCACCTGGATGACTGAGAATCTTTACACTCAGATAGTAAAATGTGATTGGCCAATTCTGTTTCAAAAACTGATATAACAATGAGAAAGACACTCAGCCATGATACAGGAGGCATCTGTTTCACATTTTGCCACAAGATCACCAGGTGTTTTGGGGCCAGGTCTGCCAGATTAGCAGTCTCCCATTCCCTGGGATTTCAGGGCCAAAACCTGAGACCCAGAGAGAAAGAACCCTTGCACTTGTGAAATGAAAAGGATTGGGTGCTTGTGTAAAAATGTCCAAGATAAAGTGCTCATGAGAAAGTGCCACATTACCTCCTAAACAAATATCATGTGTACAACATCAACATATACAGGCACTCCTCACTTAACGACTGAGCTCCGTTCTTATGACTAGGTCGTTAAGCGAATTGGTCAATAAGCAAGGAGCAATAATAGTGTATAAAGGAGTAATAAATCACGTGCGGTTGAGAAGGGGTGTGGTGAAGACACAAGCAGGGATTTACAAGGATCATAAATCCGAGCGATCGTTAAACAGGTACATTGTTAAGCGAGGAGTGCCTGTACATAAATGCCTTAATCTGCAGGCTTCATCTGGCACCAGTTGAGCGTGGGGAAAAGGTGGATGCGCAGACATTAAATCCACCACACACAATCAAATCAAATAAAACTGCCTAGAGACCAGGGGAAGAGGAGCCAAGCAATTCCTTGAGACCTCAGCAGATACCTTGAGACCTGGAAATTGTATTTGGAACACGCTGGTGTGCCTCAGACTACACAGCCTGTCTGCAATATAGCAGTAGCGGCGCTGGTCTAACAGTGGCTGTTTTAAGAATTATTGAGATAATGTAAAACCAATAAAGAGCCTTGTGGCACCTTTAAGACTACCAAGTTTTATGCGGCACAAGCTTTCACAGACATAGCCCACTTCCTCAGGTGCAGGATGTACAATATTGAAGCGGCAAATGTATGTTGTCATATGCTGTCAAGTCTCTGGCCCACAAAGACTCTATGAATCAGTAATCTCAGTAACTTCATCAACAGCCTTGCTCACCTCTTGCAAACTCAAGTCTGTGGCTTCTTTTATAGAGTCAATCCATCTTATATTTGTTCTTCCTCTTTTCCTGCTGCCATCAATTTTTCCTAGCATTATTTTTTCCAGCAGATATAAACATACATTGAAACGAGATACTGATGACAATTATATCATTTCTGATTATTTTCTACTTTTCTGCCACACAAGTATCCTATCCTCAAATCAACTCACAAGCACAAACATACAGTGAACAAAAAAACTAATACAGCATCAAACAGACAAATGGGAAAATAGTTACATAAACATCTGTAATAAGCCGGCAACATCTGAAACCAACTGACCCAAGGGTTCAATTAAAACATATGTCATGAGTTCAGCCGAAGAAGACCTGGAATCAGAGGGGTTAATTACAGCTGAGGAAAATGCTGGGCAATTAGTATCACAGACAGCTGAATCACCCCCAGATTCTCCTCCTCCACTAGCCAAAGTGAGAGATAAGCTTCGGCAGAGACTCACAACACGGAGATCTGAGCCTCGCATGAATGTTTCTCACAGGAACATCAGGTCGACCAGCTCAGAGTTTTAACAGGATAGAATGTTTCTAGGAATTAGATGATTGTTGCTGCTATATAACTTGTACTCAGAGGCTTGGAAGCTCGTGGAAGCAACAAGTCAATTCCCTGGTTCGCGTCCATGCTCCTGCTTATCTTGAACCTTGCTCTCTTGACCCTTGGCTTTCGGACTCTGACTTCTGACTACGGTTTGTGTTTTGGCTTTGACAATTTGGCATCTGTTTTGTATCTCCCGGACTTCTGACCTTGGACTTGCTTATTGGACTTTCGCCTGCTGAATCCCCTGGGAACGTGACAACATCAAAGACTTGTTTAAAAAGAGATGCTTTCACAGTCCTTTAAAAGGAGAGGAGTGTCAAACAAAGCCATCAGGGAATGGCAAGGAGTTCCAGAGACCGGGAAGAGTCATGGCTTAATGGAGTAATAGCTCCCTCTTTGCAATGACAGTGGCAGGATTCTGGTCCAAGAGTTGTCTGAGAAGCCAGAGGTTCTCAAAGTGTCCTCAGATATTAAGAAGAAGAAGACTAGCAAGGTCTGATGTAAGTTCACAGCCAATGACCCAGCAAGGTGTATCTGACACGTGCAAGGATGTACAGTGGTCATGCTCATCAAACTTCTTGCCAGTAGTAATGGATAACATAAAAAATAGACAGTCATGTAGCCAATGATTAGATTAATACCAAGTATGTCTGGAACGGATTGTGTAACATATTCAAAGTATAATTTGAATCGATCGTATACTATATGGAAACTATATTAATTATTTGTAAGGTACCTTTTCAGTCTCACTCCCCTTCTAGCCTTATCTTCATTGTTCCCCTCCATTCCCTACCCTGATATGAAAATAATTTTTTTTATTAAAAAAAAAAAACTTCTCGCCAGTAGCAGATTTCCAAGGAGCATACCGATGAATCTTTAAAATGACATTACAGGAGAGCATCTGCTGAATCAAGGAATTTCGTTTTGTTCCTAAGACGGCTGAGGGTTAATAAAGCATGATCAGAATTTCTCATTATTTGCATTTTGATACCAAACCCCCACAAGTTCCTGTTTTGCAAACACCAGTTTTTAACTTTTAACACAGCGGTTCCTAACCTTGGGTCTCTAGACGTTCTTGGACTGCAACTCCCAGACGTCTTCACCAGTAGCTGTGGTTGCAACAGCTAAAAACAACTGGAGACCCAAGGTTGGGAACCACTGCTCTAACACAACCACCATCACCACCAAAATCCCAGCCAAGGGCTGTACGTAACACAGTTATGGAACCTCTAAGTTGTGTTGGGCAATTTGGGGCCATTCAAATCCAATTCTTATCATCCTTCATCATTAGCTGTGCTGACTAGGGATGTTAGGAGTTGTACTAGGACAACGCTTGGAGGAGAACAACTTGCCCCCATCTCTGCTCTAAGTGAATGTATGGGAATGTATGGTCTCTTCTCCACTGTTTCTTCATTTGTTCCCTTGGTTCATATAATGGCATGGTGTTATTGCATTGGCAGCTGCTTTTGCTGCCTGGTACAGCTTACCAGCCTCAAAGTTCTGTCATATGAAGATGTATTATATAAGCCTTAAATATCAAGTAAATCTGTACAGTTAAAAGCAAACAAGTCTGGAATGAAGTAGCTGTGTTCGTCTCATACACCAGTTGTGTGATTTGATGTGTGATAGGAAATGCCTCATTGCACTCATTTCACATGCTAGCAAGGTTATGCTCAAAATCCTACAAGGTAGACTTCAACAGTATGTGGACCGAGAACTCCCAGAAGTACAAGCTGGATTTCAAAGGGGCAGAGGAACTAGAGACCAAATTGCTAACATGCGCTGGATTATGGAGAAAGCCAGAGAGTTCCAGAAAAACATCTACTTCTGCTTCATTGACTATGCAAAAGCCTTTGACTGTGTGGACCACAGCAAACTATGGCAAGTTCTTAAAGAAATGGGAGTGTCTGACCACCTTATCCACCTCCTGAGAAATCTATATATGGGACAGGAAGCAACAGTTAGAACTGGATATGGAACAACTGATTGGTTCAAAATTGGGAAAGGAGTACGACAAGGCTGTATATTATCTCCCTGCTTCTTTAACTTATATGCAGAATACATCATGCGAAAGGCTGGACTGGATGAATCCCAAGCCGGAATTAAGATTGCCAGAAGAAATATCAACTTAACGACTAAACAACAAAAGGAAATGCCTACACTGACTTCTTAACTTGCAGCAATGTGCTGCTAAAAGTTAAACCAATGGTATTCCATCAGCAGTAATATGCAGCAGGATTTCAACTATTAATCTTTAAGATGCCACAGCGCTATTTGGTACTTAAAAGCAGAAGTTGTGCAGACACACAAATAGAACAACGTTCAGGAGATTAGCAAAAAGAAAATAAATTAAATCTGCAGTTCTATGCACCCTTATATTGTGATGTAGTAGTTAAGGTGGTGGACAAAGGGACTAATCACATGGATCATTTTAATTGTTTCTTTTTCCTCTTTTTAATATATTGGTATATTTGTATGTGTAGTCATATGATATATATGCCACTGGGCCCATTCACATGGCGGTCAGTTCAACAGTACAATTTTTTTAAAAAAAATTTGCTATTTGTACTGGTTCTGTGGGCTACACATGCCATCTCATGTAAATCAATTCATTTTTCATCCTGTTTCTGGGTCCTCACTGCCCTAAAATTTTCTTTTAAAAACTACATAAGTGATATATCGCTATTTTCCTGTCACTTCCAACAGTTAGTCAATGTGCCACCTGGTGGGATATTTCACTAGATAAATGTAGAGCAGCATTAAAAAGGACTTGAATTGTTGTTGAAAAGCTAGCAGAAAAAATTAACTATAAGCCACACAAAAGCAGGGACGACAGTTACAATAGGCAAGATGTTGGCTAAGTGATATATTGGTAAACTGTTATGAAGAAAAAAAATAAAAGAAATAGTAAATGATTTATCGCTAAGCATTTTTTAAAATATATTTTTAAAAAGGGGTACAAGTGTGGTGGCTGTGCAGTGGCCATAGCACCCCAAAACCTGACTCATTTGCAAAATAAATAAATTGACAGCAATGTTCACACACACTGGAAGGAAAAGGACTGAAGTACAGGGATTGGATCATTTTTAAAAGGTCATGCTGGCAAGATGGAAAAAACTGATTTGCTGGCTAAATGAACCGATGTTGCCTGTACATATAAAATAATTTAAATAATGTCAGAATCTATATAACTGGGGTTCTTTTGGCACATGTGACTGCACCCAAAGATTGGAAAAAGCCAAGTTCAGATTCCACTAGGCCTTTAACAGTACTTGGAAACAATAAGCCAATAACTATCTTTTTGATTAATTCCCTTTACAGGATCGTTATGGGATAAAAATGAAAAAGACAATGTGCACCACTCTGAGGTCCTTAGAGTTAAACCAGGATATAGATAGAACAAATAAATGAATAAATACCTTGGACTCAATGGGATATTCTTCTAAAGAGTTACTATATGGGGGACAGACTAGATATTGTGCAAAGTGGCACTTGCTTTCAAGTAAACATACACATGATTGCCTTGGATTTACTACTGCCCCACAGTTGTTAGGGATCTGTGGGAAGAAACCTAGAGGGGCTCAGAATTATATAAAAAATGTTTACATATACACATGGGATACTTCCTGATCTGTACCATAAAGGTGCAGGTTTCTATGTCATTATTGTTGCAGCAAAAGCCAGCCAGGTGCATTTGACAACAATGCCTCTCTCATAAATGTTCACCAAGAAGTTTTTGTTTTTTGCATACCCAGGATGACCATTAAAAAAAAAAATCAAATACACCATGTCATGATATCATTTCAAAGTAACTAAAAATAAGCCATTTTTACAGTGAGACATTGCTACATTCATGGGGTAAAATTGGCTGCGCACTGGATGTTCTCTGATGCAGATTGAGCACCATCCATCTGACTTCAACAACTTTCCAACTGTGGAAAAGTATGCTCAACAGGCTGGGTTGGGCTAGAGCAGGAGTATCTCAAGGAACCAATAGCTAGAAGGTGTGCCATAAACAGTACTGCATGAAGATGCATGCCTTGTAACCTGCCACATAGCCTGACAAATCATTTTCAGTGGGAATCCTTAGAGGCAAGAAACAAGCTATTCAGCTGAAGCTTAACTACAGCTCTCCTGAGCAGGCAAGCCAAATCAATTAAATTACTGTATTACCTCATTCTGTTTGCCTCCAGTGCCACAGGCCAAATGCATGTCTGGCTCAATTCCTAGGCTTTCCCATGGGAGTTTGAATTTGGACCAGTACAACATTAAATGTCCAACTGATGAGATGTGATTGAAACAGCGATTGCCAAATAAGACATTTTATGTGATTATTGATTATGTCAAAGGGATTGCATTGACCAGACAATATGTTAATACAATGCCTGCAGCCTTCAGATGACAGCTGTGGAAGAAAAGACATGATCTGCAAGGACTGCCTTTGTTTCAAGTGTATTGTCAGTATGTGTTGGTCTCATGTATGTATTTTCACTACTATTCTAAAGAAGGAATCATTTGAATAAGCTAATACAGTCACAGAGGTGAGCCATTTTAGTGCTAAGAATATGTTCATGGCTTGGATAATCTGAAAAGGATTGCATTAGGAATAAATTTCAAACCTTATTTGCAATGAAGATGAAGGACTGCTTTCACCTGCAGCCTTGCTCCTTTGGTTAGGTGTGCAGCCCAACTGGTTCTCCTTGTAGCCATGTGCTGAGTAAACAACTGTACACTATCCTCTGCTTGTAGGAAATTGCAGCTGCGCTCCAGCTGCCGTTCCTCCAAAAACTGTGTCTGTTTTAAAACGTAAGTATTGTTCTCACTTAAGCCATGAGGGATTGAACTCAATTTTTTCAGTTTTGTCACAGACAGCGTGTGTTTAGATTTGAGTGAGACATAAAGATGGTACTTGGTCTTGTATGACCTGTTTGAAAATAAAATTAAAATCTCGCTACTTCAGTTATCAATTTTCACATCAATTGCCTTCTTACAAATAAAATGGTAATGAAGAAGACGAGACTGGGTTGTTGTTAGGCATCAAGCCCACGTGTTTTTCCTAATGATTCTCCTGCAACTTTCATTCTAGCCTTGTACTAAAGATTGGGTCTAGGAATAAGGTAAGCCCACCTGGAATGTGGACAGGTGACCTACCAAGGAAAAGCTAATTATTAGGTGCTTCTCCCACAAGAATGAGAAAGGAGCAAGAAGAAGAAACTTACACCTATGGGAGAGAGAAATCTCTCTTGTGCGTGAAGTATGCTGTAGCCTTTCCCTAAGCCAGCACCCTCCAGTTGTTTTGAACTGTAACTTCCAACAATCTCAGCTGGTCTGAATGATGGTCAGCAATGATGGGAGTTATAATATAGAACATTTGGAGAACTCCATAAAGGTGGAAGCCCATTATGTATTTTTAACCCTGGTTTCTTTCTGTATTAGAAATGAACAAATGGAACTTTGCACCAAAAGGCTGCAGTGCGTGCCTGGCATACTGTACATGTGTTGTCTGAACCTGCTCTGCAGCATCGGGGTGGGGGGGGGGGGAGAGAAAGCATTACCTCAGAGACAGAGGTCGCTGGTCAAATGTGAGTTTTCATTCATATGCAAAATTAAAACAGATGCACGCATCCACACACATTCATTCATTCATATGCTGCCTTATGGGGACCCAAGTCGCCTCACAACAACTAAAACTATAAAATAATTGACCGTTTTAAAATATTATATAAATATCACATTCAAAATGATGAAACATATATCAAGATTAAAAACAATTTTAAAACATATGAAAATCTGTAAGTTAATAAACAAAATTCCTGAGTCACATGGCTTAACAGCTTGCCTTAAAAGGAAGGTCTTTGCCTGACAACAGAAGGACAAGAGGGAGGAGGCTTCCCAGGGCAGCATATTCCAAAGCCTGGGAGCAGTCACTGAGAAGGCCCTTTTTTATGTCTACACTAAATGAGCTTGGGAGAATGGTGGAACCAAGAGAAGGGCCTCCCCAGAAGATCTTAAAAGCTGAGAAGGCTCATATGGGGTGATAAGATCCTTCAAATAGCCTAGACCCAAGCCGTATAGGGCTTTATACATCAGAAATAACCAGCATTTTGAATTTGGCCCAGAAACAGACTGGTGGCCAGTGAAGCTCTTGTAATAAGGGAGTTACATACTCCCTGTACACTTGAAATCAGTTGGATAAAACAGTTTTCTGGCAGTTTAGCGGTTATAATATCCTGCAAGACTGTTCAAAATGCTGAGAGTTCTCTGTTAGAGACCCTTAGCTACCTATGCCCTGAATTAAGAGTCTCACCCTTTCCTGGAGAACCTACTAAACCTCTTCAAGTGAGTATTAAAAAGATTCTGTGCATGGGCCTTCTCCAACATGGCAGTCTCTCACTGCCCAGCCAACCAAGGATGAAGGACATTGCACTCCAATACTCTACCCTGGTCAATTCCCAACAAGCAGTGGGACTGAGGGAGTCTTCCCTTTCCTCCCACAGTTGATGTATGTGGAGAGAAAAACAGTCCTAGAAGTCTGCTTGGGGGATTATAGGCAACTGAAGAGCAACCAGATCAGAGGATATACTGGAGATGAGGCCCAAAGAGCTTCATTCTAGTTTTAGCACGACCAGAGACCCATGACATGTCAGACTTTGGGAAACCTTCTTATACTCCCTCCTGCTCTGAAAGAGCCAATAGCTCTCCTGGGGGGAGTTAGTTCAGAAGGTTCTTCACTGAGACACTCAGTAAATTAGTGATGTAACTTACCACATGGGATAGTGGTCAGAAATTCCTGCTATTCATACCCAGTGCAATAGGTAGTGTAGCCTCCTTTAAGGGCAGGTGATTTCTGCTCTATCTCTGCTTTAGAAAAGCCAGTTGGAGTTAGCGTTCAACTAGAGAGACCCAGGTTTGAATTATCACTCAGCCATAATGTTTATTGGCTGACCCTGGGCCATACACTGTAACCCCCCGAAAGCATTCACTGTACAAAGAGACCTGTATGAATGATGGCTCTGCCCACACACCTAAAGCCCCACAGGACCTCTGTTTCTGTTCCCATAGAAACTTACATACGTAGAGTAAAAGATATATAGGTTTCCTGTTTGCACACAACTGTATTGAGTACCAAAATATCACAGAAGAAAAACACTGCAGTACCACTGCCCCTAGAACCTGTGAAGCCCCCTTTTATGTTTGAGGCAGTTCATCTTTGCAAATTTCAAGAGAGAGCCCGTCTGATCTGAGCTTCCCAGACCAATGTGAGGAACATCCACCAGCCTTCACACTTCCCATATGTTCCAAAGCAGTCAACAGATTTTTAACAGATGTGCCAAAATGATTATTTTTGAAAGAAGATATTAGAAATGGATATTTGAATGCATATATTTGTTAGGATGAAAAATAAATTCCCAGTGAGAAAAAAGTTGTTGCTAAGAGCAAAAAAAGTTATGGCAAACATCCCTAAAAACTAATACATTCAGACCGGATCCACCCTAAAAAGATAGACACATTGATGCACTCTCTTTGTACCTTCCACTACAAGTAAGGTCTCCAACATAATCCCAGTTGTTATTCTTCTCACAATAGAGAGTTGTTAGTGGTATAAAAGAGCCATAATGAAACATAGGTTTTCATAGTGTCAACACCTACAAACAATAGATCTGCAGCACAATTCTATGTACAGTTAGTTACACAGGCCAGAACCATGTGAACAACAACCACATCCACGGGCCATTGCATAGCAGTTTTTCCTTCATACAACTGGTTGTGTGACTTGGTCACATACCTGATTTCAGGATCAGCTGTGTTCCATAGAAAACTAGTCCTAGCCAAATGGTAGGGGTAGAAAATCACAATCCTCTCCACATAATTGCTACTGTACATCTGTTGGTGTAAAAGGCACACACAGAGACTTCAAGCTTTCACAAGGTGACAGGATTTGAGATGCAGAACAGCAGAATCAGTGAATAATGAATGGCTGAGACAGGTCCTGCATACTACATCGTGTTACTCATAAATCTGCCCCCATAGCATGTTCGTGTGTTGCTCAAAGTTTTCCCCAGGAAGCACATTGAAGGATCAGATATGTTCCAGCAATAGTTTGTCATACCAAGAGGGCAGGGCAGTACTGACAAATCATGTAAATTGTCCACTTGGATCAAAGGTGCAAAAGGAGACTTCGCATCTTTGGGAGGTGATAGGACTGAGAGACTAATAATAAAAACCACTGTCTACAAGGCCAGGATTTCTGGGAGTTGTCGTCCAAGAACATCTGGGGACCCAAGGTTGGGAACCACTGTTCTAGATCAAGTGTTTCTGGACTTCCCACTTTTTTAGACAACTCTACTATGCTCTCACACATGAAGGAGAAGCCCCTCAGCTTTTGCAATGGACAGTGAATTGTCACACAATCCAATTTTGACACAGTTCGGTGGTCTATCATGTTAGCTAAGCAGGTGGGCAGATAGGTGAAATGTGCATTGTTCGAGCTCGGCAGTGGTGCTCTTTGCTTTGTCAAAAGCCTTAAACATTCACCTGATGCTAGGCTTATTTCTCTTTGTTCCCAGCCTGAAGCTGAATTGCTGGATTAGTTCCACTCTGTAAGTTCAATGCATAACTAAACATACCTAGTATGACTTGAGGATATCCACTCAGTGGGGAAGTTTGAAACCTAATAGCAGAACAGGAATAAAAAGAAACTCCCCTGGGACTGAGGGGCACCCGTGTGTGAAATCCAGAGCTGTCATTTCAGCAATCTGTCAGTATGAGAGCAGCGGTAACGTGACTTTTGGCAAGCTAAGGCAACAAAACAAACTACAGTTTCAGTCAGAAAGGGGATGCCACACCAATAACTGAATTTAAACTGGTCTTGCCTTTACTCAAGATCAAACGAGTTAGATGCCAGTGCTGAAAAGAATTAGGAAGAAGCCAGCATGCCCTTGCCTAACCATTTTGAGTCAGTCTGCATGTCAGCCATGTCTGCTCACACCCAAGCTTGTGTCATTACCAGCGAGGGGGCTTCTGCTGACTTCTGGGCAAGCTACCCTGACAGGCACCCAAATCTGCTAGACATGTAACCTGGCCTCCTTGTCCAATCCCTTCCAGTGTTGGAACCTTAATTCCTTCCCTTCCCCTTCTTAACTGTCCTTATTCAAAGGAGTACAAATTGAAACTTAGCACAAGAAAAGTGTAACTGTCTTACAGCCAAGTAATCAATTATAGTGAAAAACAAAACATCATAGAATCACAGAATAATGAAGCTGGAAAGGGCCTATAAGGCCATCAAGTCCAACTCCCTGCTCAATGCAGGAATACAAATCAAAGCATATCTGCCAAGCGGTGGTCTGAGTTTCTCTTGAACGCCTCCAGGGTTGGAGCACTCACCACCTCTCCAGGTAATTGGTTCCACTGTCGTACTGCTCTAACAGTTAGGAGGTTTTTCCTGATATTCAACAGAAATCTGGCTTCCTTTAACTTGGGCCCATTGTCCTACACTCTGGGATGATCAGGAACAGATCCTGCTCCTCCTCTGTATGACATACCTTTCAAGTATTTGAAAAGTGTTATCATCTTAGCCCTCTGTCTTCTTTTCCCAAGGCTAAACATGCTGAGTTCTTTCTCTTTCCTCATAGGGCTTGGTTTCCAGCCCCCTGATCATCCTTGCTGCCTTCCTCTGAACTTGTTCTAATTTGTTAGCATCCTTCTTGAAGTGTGGTGTCCATAACTCGACACAACATTCAAAGTGAGGCCTAACCAGTGCTGAACAGAGGGGAACTAGCACCATGCAGGATTTTGAAACTCTATTTATGTTAATGCAGCCTAAAATAGCATTTGCCTTTTTTGTAGTCACGTCACACTGTTGACTCACATTGAGCTTGTGATCTGCAACAATTCCAAGATCCTTCTCACTTGTAGTATTTCTGAGCCAGGTATCCCGCATCTTGTAACTGTGTATTTGGATTCTTTTTCTGAGGTGCAGTACTTTGCATTCATCCCTGTTGAATTTCATTCTGTTGTTTTCGGCCCAGTGCTCCATCCTATTAAGATTATTTTGAATTTTGTTTCTCTCTTCCAGTATATTAGCTATTCCACCCAATTTTGTGTCATCTGCACTTTTGACAAGCATTCCCTGTACTCCCTCATCCAAGTCATTAATAAAAATGTTGAAGAGCACTGGACCCAGGAGTGAGCCTTGGGGTACTCCACTTGCTACCTCCTCCCAGTTGGAGAAGTTGCCATTGATCATCAACCTCTGAGTACAATTCCGTAGCCAATTGTGTATCTACCTGATACGTGAGCTATCCAGCCCACACCTAATTAGCTTGCTAATTAGGATATCATGGGGCACTTTGTCAAAAACTTTGCTGAAGTCAAGATATACTATGTCTGTAGTATTCCCTCTGTCTATCAGGGAGGTTACCCGATGAAAAAATGAGATCAGATTAATCTGGCAAGATTTGTTCTGGACAAATCTGTGTTGGCTTCTAGTTATTACTGCATTGTTTTCTAGGTGCTTGCATAGTGACTGTTTTATAATTTATTTCAGGATTTTCCCTGGGATTGATGTCAGGCTGACTGGCCTATAGTTCCCAGGTTCCTCTTTTTTGCCTTTTTTGAAGGTCAAAAAGCAGCATACCTAAAGTACCTACTTCTAGGAGTATGAAAAACATACCGGTGTTGAAATTGTCATGGGGGGGGGGGGGACACTTTTTTTCTTGGCCCCCTTGGTCTGAAACAATGGAGTCATTGGCTAGGATTGTCTGCCACTAACTGTCCTTCCTGCTGGGGCATTTTTCCATGTTCAGATGAAAGACAGAACCGCCATTTCGTCATACTTGGCAAGGAAATAATAGAGCCTCTTGTTGGAGAAAGAAGCAGATATACTGTGTGATGAACTTCTCAAAGGTGTACTACCTTTTCCTTTTTACGTTCTTTTCTTTTTCTACCATTACAGAGAGTTTGTGATATCAATGGGTAATTTTTGGCCTTCCAGATATTTTTGGACTGGAGCTTGCAGTCTGCATCTCTCACTCTTGGCTATTCCGACTAGGGCTACCAGGAGTTGCAGGCTGACATCAGTGGGGGCAAGGGGAGTTCCCCATCCCCTTGGCTTGCGGGGAGTGGGGAAAGGTTTACTACAGCCAAACCAGAAGACAAATGGAAAAAGGAGTGGAACACCATCTGCCTGGTAGACTCCCTTTTCTTTGTGGACCTGTTTATTAAAATCTAAGAGCCAGTTGAGCCAGATAAGATGATATCATGTTGTTCACAATGCTAATGGACCTGTCATCCATCATGTCAGCATCAGTGCTCTATGGTGCAAGCTGAAGGCTCCCCTGCCTCAGACCACAAGCTGCCCTCCAGGTGGGTGTCCCACTTTGGACCCTGTCTTTGCTTATACTCCATCTTTGACTTGCATCATAGTTGGCACAAGTGTAACCCTGCCTTTAATCAAGAAGTATAGTCTTCTTCATCATCATTATTTTGTCATCACCATCTGCTCATTTATGTACCTTTTTCAAATGATGCTCAAAGCAGCTCACAAAAAACAAACAAATCAGCAATATGCAAACATTTTCAACATTCCCAGTACTGTCTTATTGGTCATGTGTGTTATGGTTATTTATCATTTGATTGATAGCTACTCCTAGTTTTATACATATCAAATATTTTCTTTAAGTAGCAGTATAATTTTTCTGATCAGTATGCCATCCATGCCCGAGAGGATGTATTTCCATCATGTTCCACATTAGCTCTGCCTTCATCAACACTATATTATCTGGAAAACCGAATCCAGTCAGTGGATGCTAGGTGAGGCCAATGAATCCATATACACATATATTTCAATTATATAAATATTAGGCTCCACTCAGTTTGGCATAATCTTTTGGTGCATATGAATATGCTAAATTCTCATGAAATCTTAGCATTCTTCTGCAACAGCAGAATTGATCACAGTAAGTGAACAGGCTCATCTCATGCAATCTCGTTTCAGTGAATTTATTGGGACTCAAGTCTTGGTTATACTGGCAATAACAACCACCACTGAATCTGTTTTGGCAATATTTCAGTTGGTTCATAAATTCCTGGATACACAATGCATGGGTGAAACTGATTTTTCTGGGCTGGAAAATGAGTTGTTGTTTTTTAACTGGCCAGCAGAGGCTTTTAAAAATACTTCGGTTCTTCATTGATTCTTTATGAATCGCTTCAGGCAATGTGAATGCCCCATCATGTTAAATACTGCCTTTGAGGGCAGTTGTGGATTTCGGACAGCAGGGACATTGCCATCCATTCAAAATATTTTTTTTTTAACTTTAGCACTACATCACTGTACTGATATGTCATTTAAAATGTATTTAAGAGAGAGAGAGAGAGAGAGAGAAATCCAGGAATTCCAAAGGATGCCTGAAAACTGGGGGGAAATTAACCAGTAGTATTACTCAGAATGGAAAATGAGTCAATTTTATGGTAGCTTCCCAAATCAGTTTTAATTACCAGAGATACACTGAAGTAATTTAAGTCACTGTGAACACGCGCACTGATTTATATACCATGTGACTTTACATTGATATAAAAGAAGTCAGGACTGGAATTGATGTAAATTAACATTGTGACCAAGTCCTTACTGCTGTCTAAGTTTGTATAGGACTACAGCACAATAAAGCCTGTGCATATCCCACGTGTATATGATTGCTGCCAGGAATGACAAATCACATAATGAAAACATAATTGTGTAGCTTTAGAAAGGATCTTCACAAAGTGGGAAATCTTTTTTTCCCCTTTTTTTAAAAAAATATTCACCATTTAGCAGAAAAGCTCTTGAACTTTGCAGGCTTCAGAACAAGCTATGAGACTTTCCAAAGGCCAAGTGAAACCACAAAGGAAAGAAGAGAGAGAATTGAATCCAGAGTCTAAACAGTGGAAATACATCTTAGAAGCAATGGGAATTGTTTAAAAAAAAAACACCACCCTTTGATTAGGAAAGCAACCAAAATGCTAATCTGTGATTTAAGGGAAAAGCTTTTTAAAGCGGCTCACAAATAGCATGAATTATTCAGGAGCAGGTTATTGTTTCTTGTCTTTTGCTTTGCATACGACTGAAGAAGCTTCAAACCTGGTGCAAACACACACATTCAAGTTCGTGCTGCTGAAGTGGGAAGAGAGAGATATACAAAGGTCCCTCAACATGGATTTTCTATTCTCTTTAGTCCCGAAAACCTAGGGTGGCTTGGCCTCCTACAAGCACCTCCGGTCCTGTTCTACTTGGCACTGGCTTTGATTTGCACCCGTGTAATGCAAGTTTGGAACTGAAGGCACTCTTTGTGCTTTGGATGAATGAATCTGTGTTAGGTGCTCTCAAGTTATAGTGACGCTAATAGGGGCTTCAAGGTAAGTGAGATATATGAGGAATGGCTTTATCAATTCCATCACTACGTATGAGTTTCTATGGCCGAGCAAGGATTCAAACCCATGACTCCTGAGTCCTACCTTATCACTCTACCCACTACACCATACTGGCTAGTCAAGTATATCTAACATTGGTAAAAGTCAATAATGAGGGACAGAACCCTACTGCCAGTGGCCCCATGATTGCTGCTACAAACAGTAACAGGGCTGTACATGGCACAAGGAACAAGGACTTCCCAGCTCATTGGGTTAGAGCAGCGATGGCGAACCTATGGCATGTGTGCCACAACTGGCATGCAGAGCCCTTTCTGTGGGCATGCGAGCCATAAGTCGCCGGATCGCTACCCCCACGCAGCCAAACCTCAGGAGGTGCCTGCAGCCATGGTGCTGGCACTTCAACAGGCAGCGGATCCGGAGTGGGGTCTTGAGGCACCTCCGTGCCTGGCACTCCCCCTTCTGCCGCCACTTTCGGTTCCGCCACTGCCACTTCCAGTTCCGCCACTGTGGCACACCGCCCGCTGGGTTCCCCCCCCCCCCCCCCAGTTTGGGCACTCGGGCCCAAAAAGGTTCGCCGCCACTGGGTTAGAGTGATGGCTGCTGTTTCAGGGAATTCCTATGCTTCTTTGAGTCAGGGAGGCAAACCTCAAAGCAAGTGGCAGTGGAGGAGAAAGATTATTTTTTCTGTATGTGGTGGCTCCATATGCACCCCATCCCTTCCCACCTGGTGCCAAGGCTCATTGAGTTAACAGGCAGGTGATTGCATGTATGCTGCACCAGCCAAAGTTGATGCACCAGAAAGCCAGGAGATAAAGGGAGAAGATTCAGGGGGAGAGACCGGATAGGGACATGCCATGTGGAACGAGGCTGGGGGGTAGAATACTTTTTGCCAGTTTCCATCCTCAGTGAGCTCAGAAGCAGTGCTACTTTCTCTCAACTCATGCCTGTCCTGTCCCTGTGACAGCAGAAACGCCATCTCACTGGTCTCTGGTTTGGGCCATGAAATCTCAGGAGATTTCTCCAGACTGCAAATTTCTTCCGCAGATTTCTTCCAGCTCCAAATATTTTGGCCTTTCTTTTTTTTCTCCCACCCACCCTTCAATTTTGCCAGCATCTCTAGATCCCTAGACCATGTATAGAAATTAATCAGACAGGTAGCTGAGCCTTACTTCAGCACTAGTGATGAATAGTATCTCCTGTGACAGCTGTGTCAGCACGCTAGTTTCGCTGGGACAAGATCACTGTTGTGTCCTTCAGCAGAGGCAAATAGCTAAGGAACAGCTGGGAGGCTGCCACCTGAGGCAGATGCCTGATTCGGTCTAAGGCAGTCAACTTCTCAGTCTAAGTACTGTTGAAGTGGCTCCTCCTGGTTTCCGTCCATCGTGTCTTTTAAAAATGGAGTTTCCTTGAAATAAGGATCTGGGGGTGGGGGAACTAATTGCATACAGTTCACCCAATTCACACACAGAGAAGGAATATGGTGGCAGGACAAAGTTCAGCACATTTACAAGTAGGTAATGCAGCCCATGAAACCGACGGTCCATCAAATGTGTACAGTTGAAAAAAGGTGCAAAATGTATTATGTATGTATGTATGTATGTATGTATGTATGTATGTATGTATGTATGTATGTATGTATGTATGTATGTATGTATGTATGTATGTATGTATTTACATTTATATCCCTCCCAGCTAGTAACTAGGCTACTACTCTGGGCAACTAACAGAAGGACACACAGTCATAAACAATAATTATAATGAGAAAAACAATAAAAGAACAGTGGAAGAAGGGGTTCCAGACATAGCTACAGGAACCACAAAAGAAGAAAGTAAATTAATGGCAGACTGGCACCCTCTCAACCAGTTTACTCATGAAGGGAATACGTATTGGCGATAGCTGTTAAAATCATCCAATGGGAGTGTCGCCTTTTTCAGAATGGGCCTGATCACCATCTCCTTCATACAGAGGGGAAGACAGCCCTCCCGCATGGAGGAATTGATGATCTGGTAGGCCCATTCTACAGTCCCGTCTCTGGCAGCTTTTAAAAGCCGAGAGGAACATGGGTCGGATTGAGAGGAGGTAGGCTTAAAACATACAAATGCCTTGTTAACGTCATCAGGTGTTACAGGGTGAAATTGACCGATAAAACTGAACCAGATGGGGCGCAAGACATCTTGCTCTGACTTATTGCCATACTAACAGATTCCAGGTCCTATCGATGACCCCGATCTTCGATTGAAAGTGGGCTGCGAACTGGTCGCTTGTTGCAGCATCCTGTTGGGGCCCCCAATGTCATCTGACACTGGTGAGATCACGGAACACTCTATAGAGTTCCACCTGTTGATTAGCAGCCTCACCGATCCGTCTCACATTACAGCTTTCTTAGCAGACTTGATGGCATTACAATAGCGACCAGAGATGTGTCTAACCACAGCCCCATTATCAACCGAGGGAGGTCTCCTCCAGATGCTCGCTAGCCTTCTCCTAGCTTGTTTCAAGCCTTGCAACTCCCCGGTGAACCACAGAGAGGGGCAAGCCCTCAAATGGAGAGAACATTTAGGAGCAATGGAGACTATTTCCCGGGTCGCTGTCAAAAATGAATATTTCCAAAACATGTCCACAAACCCACTTCAGGCAATGGAAGAATGCATACTTCTCAAAAACGTACAGGTAAATTAATGCAAATGTCTATGTAAGAGGAAAAACCCTCATAGGCCAGAATCCTATATACTAGTGCAAGTCAAATTGCATAAATTGCACTAGATAGGGAATCAAAACTTGCATTCCATGTCATGCACCAAGTCACATGGCTGGTGTAAGATGGGAAATACACATGTCAATGTCATGCTGGCCATTATCTGACATTCATCCAACTCAGAACAAACTTTCAGTTGGGAATCAGACATCTTTAAGGACTTTATGTTTTACTGAACTCACATAGATCTAGCTTGACTATGTGCAGCCCATGCGGTTCTGATTCTTATGGTTCCATTCCTTCAGGAGCTAAAGCTCCATTACTACATAGAGTTCAAAAGCTAATTCCCTGTAACTATAACTTTTGGCTGGCACAAAAGGGTGGGGGGTGGATAAATGAAGATACAGAGACGATAATAATCTGTTAGAATAAATTCATTTGCATTTGACAAACTGCAGCTCAAGGTCACTGAACAAGTGATATTCCATACAAAAGAAAGGGTAGCAATTAATTTGAGTCAAAACTGTCAAGAGTTACTTCTCCAGACTGCAACTCCCACAGTTGGTCGAATAACCCAGTGGCAATGCTGGCTGGGGTTTGTGTGAATTCTGGGAATTGTAGTGTGATTCCCACTCACCCACGCAGACTCTGATTTGAATCCGCATTCCACATATTCCACAATTTATGAGCAAATATTTTTGTTTGACTGTTTTAAAATTGCATTATTTAAACCAAGCCTGGTAGAACAATTTTTAATTTCTTCAAATAAAGTTAGGTTTTATGATACAAAGTATTGTCAGTTATCATATTGCTACTGCATCATGAAAAGCAATTTGAGAAAGGCAATAGGAGTCTATATTTTAAAAGTCTGCTTCTCAAACAATGGGCACAGCTCTATTCTCTCTCATTTTACAGGAAATACTGATGTTAGAGATACGTGTGGTACCCTTCCATATTTTCCCTCTGAATTCAATCCCCAGTATTCTATCCTTGGGCAAAGTTCTAGAATGCAAGATGGCTTCTCAGCTCCAAGGCTTCCTTGATGAGATAAGCTATCAAGATCTGTTCAAATTTGGCTTCAGGCCTGGTTATGAAATGAAGGTGTCTTTGCCGTGATTGACACCTTATCTCAAGGACCAGACACGGGGAATGTGTTCTTGTAGGTCCTGCTGAACCTCAAAGCCACTTTTTATACCATTACCTATGACATTGTTCTGGCCTGCTTGTCTTGGAGGATACTGGGAGGCACTGTTTTGTGGTTCCTCTTGTCCTTCCTGGCGAGGTGAACTCTGGAGGTGGAGCTGAGGTGCTTCCATTTGATGCCCTGGCTGTTGGCCTGTGGCATCCCTCTGGATTTTGTCTTGTCCTCCATGCTGTATAATATACACATGAAATTGCTGGGAGAGGCTGTCTGAAATTTGGAGCTTCAGTGCCACCAGTATGTGGATGATCCCATTCTGCTGCTTCTTTCTTTCGAAATCTGAGGAATGTGTTCCAGTTCTAAACCAGTGCCTGATATCAATAATGGATTGGATAAGAGAGCACAAACTGAAGCCTAAAGAGACAAGATAGAGATGCTCTTGGTCAGTCAAAAGGCAGAATAGGGAATAGGTATCCAACCTACGCTTGAAAACTCAGGTCCACATACTGGTTAGATTTGTGGAAGAGTGTATTTGCATAGTTAAAAGTGCTACACCTGCTCCTTGAGAGATCTGATCTGGTTACAGGGACACCTACCTTCGTTATATTCTTTGTGGATTAACGTAGAGTGCTCTGCGTGGGGCTGTCTTCTGAAAGTGTTAGAAAATGTGCTGCCACACTTTGCAGTCAGACATAGTAAGAACTGGAATACATGCAACAACTTCATTGTCCATTTCTAAGCACAATTCAAAACACTGTTTAGGACCTATAAAGTTATTACTGCTTGGGTTCAAGCTATCTGAAGGACTCTCTCTCCCCAATCAGCAAGCCTCCCTCGGTTGTAAGATATTGGGGAAAGGCCTTCCTTTCTGTCCTACCATCCTCACAGGAACATTTGGTGAGGAGAGACAGCCTTTCTGATTGGCTGTTCCAAAGTTGTGGAATTCTCTTCCAAGGGAAATTAGACTGGCTGGACAGGCAAAAACATTTTTATTCTGACTGGCTGGCTACTAAGGAAGGATCTATTAATGGTGCGGATGTAATCTTACTTCTTCCTTGTCCTTTTGATTGTTTTCCAGGGAATTTTAATTTGGTATTTACTTTTAATATGACCATTTACTTGTGTTTTGATATTGCATCTTACTATATTTTAACTCTTTTAAATTCCTGTTGTGAGCAGCCTCGGGCTCGGCACTAGGATGAAGGAAGGATATAAATAAAATAGAATAAACATTGCTGTGATGTAAAAATCCCTGAATATCCAAGCAGATGAGCCATCCCTGATGTCTCGATGTGTTACACAACAGGGCCCATCAGCCCCAGTCTAGGGGAAACTGCTTACGATTCTCATCTGCTCCAAACCACAATGCAAGAATCACTTTGTCTTTATCATCCTATCCTTAAAATGGGTCCAGTAGCACTTCAGATGAGGATTCACTGCTTCTGAAATCTTCTCATCCAAAGTTTAATGCAAGACGTTATAGCCGGGACCCACACGGAAGAAAGCGTTTTGCAACCAATAATCATCAGATTAAACACACAGCACTCAAGTCAAAATTATAGGTGACAATTGCTGTCACTTGATTAGAAGCAGTAGCAAATTTGCTTTCCTACATCACTTTCCCAAGTCTCTCAGGTGGCCAGGAAGATGTGGTCTATGAGCTTCAGTTAATCTCTAATGTAGTAATTACCACTACTGACTTAAGAAAACTATGACAAAGCAAGGAAATAAATTTAATGCCAGGTTTAGATTTATTTATTTTTTAACGTTGCAGGCAGCTTGGTGGACTAAGAAGTATACCTTCATGCTAAGTGGTTTTGAAGACACTCTCCTGTCTGAGATCTTTGCTTTATATAACTTCATAATAGAATTATTAAATCTCTACTTGGCCATGAAACAACAGACAACACTGGGCCAGCTCACCTTTACTCTGCCTAACCTAACTCAGAGGATTGTTGTACGGATAAAAATGATGAGGGGAAACATGTTCGACCCTTTGACCTTTGTGGAGGAAAAGTAGAATATAAACACAAATGTATTGCCTCTCCTTTTGCAATACTTCCAATCCTATACCTTGGGAAATTTGTCTTACTGTTACACCTCCATATCTAAGGATCCACATATGAAAGATCAAATCAAGCCTGAACTATCTCAAGAGGAAAAAATGTTGAAACTGAGGCTGTCATGAGATTGAAAGAGAGTGGGACTTGTAGTCAGAGATTAAAGGAGAGTGGGAATTGTAGTCAATGAAGAGGAAAGAAAATGGAGTCTGTTAGGCTTTAAAAATGAAAGGAAGACATGGGAATGTGAGAAAGGCAGAGAGGTTGTTTTTCTTAATTTACAGCCAGCCTGGTACAGTGTGAATCCTGATAAGTGTACAAGGATGAGGAGGCACAGAGAGCACGAAGACCCAACAAATTATTTTCTAATAGGAATGGAGATAAACCACCTGCATCTTCATGAGAATTGGGGGTGGAACGGACAGTTACGCCTCTTTGAGTTAATTGGTTTATGGTCAAGAAGAAGGAGGTCCAAAGAATGTAGAAAATGGGCGATGGGTTATGTGGGAGAGATTCTGTTCGGTTCCAGATCCATGATGATGGAGGGAGAGAACTTGATGGTTTGAGTATGTAGCTTGAAGGAAAGAGAATGTAAGTAAAGGAAAGAAGGAGGTGGGGCTAGCCCACCTTAGCCCAGTTTAGTGTTTGTTATTTTTAATGGGAATTAGTTGTTGTATTTAACTGTGGTAATCTTTTGAACATGTTCTTTATGCTATGCTTGAGCAACAAACAAACTGTTTCTATGAAACTATATATTTTCTTAATAAAAATTTATCATAAAAATCTTCAACAAGGATTGTCTCTTGGATCAGCAGGGTTTGGCTAAATCCAGAGGAGTGGTAACGGCCATTGACTAGCTACCAGAGAAGTCCTAATTAACTGAGCTGCTGTGAGTTCTGAGGAACTACAAAGCCCATGTGTCTGTACTTGCAAACTACTGAGTAAAAGTAAAGTGTTCTTTTAAGGTCAGGCTTATTCAAGGCACAAAGGCTGGAGGTTGAGGACTTGCCCCAGCGTAAAGGTGGTAGATTGTGGCTGAGGAATTCCCTGACCGAAGGATCCATGCTCCTTAGGGAGATTTGGTCCTGACATGGTTTGCAGCTGCAGGATCAACAACCTGACCTGATGAGAGACTATCCTAAAAAGGGGACAGTCTTACATGTTCAAAAGGCCATAGAATAAAGCAGCTTTCCCCTAAGTTATTTTGCTAAGGCAGAATGGCTCTTAGGAAAACTTCATCCATGCCCAGGCTAGAATTGCCTGAAGGAATGGATTTACTTTTGGCAAAAGAAATGAGGCAGGTTGCCCTAATGGATTCCTTGGCAGCTGGAGATACCAGACCCAGGATTACAGGGATATCCACGTTTAAGGAGTCTGAGCCGTTCCAGATGACCGACCAAGAAAGCCGGCACTTGGAGCGAACTACCCAAGCAGCCCTCCGAGATCAGAATACATGGGCTTCGGATGTACCAGCTGGGGAGGAGGAGGAAGAGGATTCCAGCAGGATTCCTAACATGCCTAGCCTACAGGATGAGACTGGTGCAGGTGCAGATGATGGTGCTGCTGCAGGAGCTACTACCGGCAGGACACCGATGCCAAGACGCCATGCCATGACCCAATCGGACCGGTTGACTCTGATAATGGGTGATTTCCTGTCTGCTCAGAGGGAGCTAATTGTCACCCAAACCCGGAGGGAGAGACAAAGCGATCTGGATGCGGCTTTCCTGAGAGAGCAGAGAAGCAATGGCAAAAGGGTTCACTTGCCAGGTATGACAGAAAGCATTTACCTTCATTCACAGATAGGGAGGATGTCCTGGACTTTTTAATAAATTTTGAGTTAGCCTGTAAAGCCAGAGAGACTCTTTGTTAAACTGCTACGCTCTCAGGTCTCTGGACATTTAGCTAAAATTCTTGCAAGGAGAGCTGAAGATGAACCCACTTGGGCAGAATTTAAGGTCCTGGTTCATCGTCGCTTTGGGTTCATGCCGGAGAGTCTGCGGCAACAGTTTAGGAGCATAAGGAAACAGTACAAAGAAAGTTTTTCTGCTGTGGCTGATAGGTTGGAGAGTCATTGCTCTCAATGGATGCAAACTGCCGGGGCGCAGACAGCAGAACAAATTGCACAGTTAGTTTTGTGTGAGCAGTTTCTGACTCTGGTGCTACCTGAGCTTAAAGTTACCTTACTGGAAAAACATTTGGATAATTTTCAACAGCTGGCTTTAGCCGCGGATGAACTTTGGGCTTTCCGCAGAGATGACAAGCAAAAAGCCAAACCTGTACACGCACCAGAGACGGCCAAGAAGTAAGGGGAATTTTAAAAGCCAGTCAAGCCGCTTCCCCAAGAGGTTAAGCGGGTATATCCAAGTGATCCCAAAAAGCCTTCCACTTCAGGTTCCCCTCTGAAATGTTACTTGTGTGGCGGGGACCATCTTCAACGAGACTGCCCTAAGGCCGTTTCTCAACCCACCCAGCCACCCAAGACGCCAGCCAAACCGCCAGTCCCTGCACGCACACGGCAGACACCTAAGCTGAAATTCATCCGTTACCCAGAGGCGGAGGAAGGAAAGCCGGACTTCGAGGTGACTCAGCAAGAGGAAGCTACAGGAGGATTCCTGCACCCACTAACAACATTGCCAACACCTGGACAACGAGGAGTTAATTCTCCGCAAGCACAGGAGCAAGCTAGTGAGGACAAAGGAATTTCAACTACTCAACGCAGCAATTACAATCCTTTCCAACTGGGCATGTTTGGAGCTTCTATCTGGAAAGGGACTCAAGAGGCTACTCAGCCGACCCATTGGAATTTAAATTTCAGAATTGTGGACCCGGAGTGTTTAATTTCCACAGAGCGAGCTGATTGGGCTGTAAAATAATTTGGTGAGTCAATAAAATTACAAAAAAAAAAACCACCCCAGGTTTCTTAGAAACAAGGGCATTAAGGGATACGGGTGCAGACATTTCTTCTTTGAATAAAGATTTGGTTCACCCTGACCAAATTGTGCCTAACACTAGGTTCCCCATCCACAGTTATCACCCCATTGGCACAGGACTGGTTTATGCCCCCCTTGCCCTAGTAACTGTAAGTTATAAGGGTTGGACGGGTCAGATTTATGCATTGCTTCATGGACAGAATCCGAATTTTATTATTGGAAATGACTTGGCATTTCAACTTTATAAAATGCAGAAAGAGCCTGGGATTCACGTAATTACCAGAGCCCAGGCACGCCTTCATCCAAGGCCGCTGAGCGAGGCTCCCGAGACTCCCTTTAAAACGCCCCTTAGAAGGTCCCAGAGCATGCCTAAGCTGACTTTGGAAAAACAAATGGCAGAGCTGGAAATTAACAGCCCGTCCCCTCAGGCAGAACAGCCCCCACCAGCCAGTTTTGCCAGCCGAAAAGCAACCTCCGTTGCCTGGGAAACCTGACCAGGCTCCTACAGAGCTTGGCGGCTCAGGGGGGGAGTTGTTTACAGAATTATCAAGCTCAAGTGAATTCAAAAGACTCCAGGAAACTGACCCTTCTTTAACTGCCTTGCAGTCTCAAGCTAACCACCCTCAAAGCATTAAGCCAATCTAAACCTGTGACTTTCTACTGGGATCAGAATGGTTTGTTGTACCGCCAATTTGCCCAGGATGCTCGAGTTGATTTAGAGCCTTCTAATCAACTTGTAGTGCCTCAGGATTACAGACACAAAGTGTTAGAACTGGCTCATTCTAATCTGTTTTCGGGACACCTGGGGATCAAAAAGACTTTACAGAGAGTCACCCAACATTTTTACTGGCCCAACGTGGCGAAAACTGAGAGAGATTTCATTTCCTCTTGTGATACATGCCAGAGAGTGGGGCACAACACTGATAAGACCAAAGCCAAAGTCCAGCCAACCCCAGTTGTAGGTGAGGTTTTTAATTGCCTTCAGATGGATGTTTTAGGGCTTTTTTTGCCATCTAAATCTCAGAAACGTTTCGTGGTTATATTCATCTGCCAGGCCAGCCGATGGGCTGAGGCCTACCCTGTTGCCACTATCTCCGCAAATTCCATTGTCAAAGTGTTTCTGGAAGTTTGTGCAAGGATTGGAATTCCATCTGTGTTGATTTGTGACAGGGCTGTTCACTTTTAGACGTGAACTGATGAAAAAAGTGTGTGAGATAACCAGTACTAAAATAAATTTCAGCATAGCCTATCATCCAGAATCTCATGATTTGGTTGAATGGACACAACGGACTTTGCTCAAAATGATTAAGGCTTTTGTACAGGACTTTGGAAGGGGCTGGGATGAGGCGATCCCCCTGGTTCTCCTAGCTTACAGATCAGCACCCCATGAAAGTCTAGGTGGATACACCCCTAGTGAAGTGGTGTATGGAAAGAATTTGCATGGACCTTTGGACTTGTTGAGGGCTGATTGGGAAGGCACAATCCAAACCAGTGCAGTACCTGTTGCTGACTTTGTGTATAATTTACAGACGAAGCTGAAGGCTATTCAGGAGGCAGCTAAAGAAAATCTACAGCAGGCCCAAGCTAAGCAAATATTTTATCACGACCTCAAATCGAGCCACAGAGAATTTGAGGTGGGAGACTCTGTTCTTGTCTTGAACCCCCTCAGGCCTCATAAATTGGATGTTGCCTGGGAAGGTCGGGGAAGGTTTTGCAAAGAGTTGGAACTGTTAATTACCTTGTTCAGATGCCTGGTTCAGGGGAAAAGCCTACTATTTATCATGTTAACAGCCTGAAACCCTATAAAGACAGAGCAGCTGTCATTCTGAAGTGTCAAGCCACTTGTGTTAAGCCAGAGGAAGAGCCTATGGACATTCTGACTGATTTAGAAAATGCTGGAAATTGGCTGGACAATTTTGTTCATTCAGGTACTCCTGACGAGCAGGAGTGGCTTTCTCAAATTCTGGAATATTACCAAAGTGTGTTTTCTGACAAACCTGGTTCTACTGATTTGGTTACCCATGCTATAGATACTGGGGACAGCCCACCTGTGAGATCCAGTCCCTATAGGGCTATAGGGGCTCATGCGGTGCAGATTGAAAAGAAGATTCAAAAGATGTTGGAGTTAGGCGTTATAGAACCAAGCAACTCCGCATGGGGCAGCCCTATCATCATTGTGCCAAAGAAAAACGCTTTGGGAGAAATTTTGGATCAGGTCAGATTTTGTGTGGACTACAGGAAGCTGGATAGCATAACGGTTCCTGACCTTTACCCTCTACCTAGGATGGATGACCTCATAGACCGTCTTGCCAGCTCCCAGTTCATTAGCATATTAGATCTAAGTTCAGGTTATTGGCAAATTTCTCTCGAAGAAAGTGCAAAAGACAAATCCAGTTTTGTAAGCCATGTAGGGACTTTTCATTTCCGACGTCTCCCATTTGGATTGAAGAACGCAGCCCCGACTTTCCAGAGGATGATGGACAAACTGTTAGCAGACCTTCCATTTGCTTTGACTTATTTGGATGATCTTACTATATTTAGTAATGATTTTGCCTCCCATATGTCCCACATTGAAACTGTGTTGTGTAGGTTGCAGAATGCTGGTCTGACAGTCAAAGCCAGCAAGTGTCAGTGGATAAAGGCAAAAGTTTTGTATCTGGGTCACTTGATTGGACAGGGGGAAATCCAACCCTTAAAGGCCAAGGTGGACAGTATTTTAAAATGGCCTGTTCCTATCTCAAAGAAACAGGTTCAATCATTCCTAGGCCTGGTTGGTTACTACAGGAAATTTATTCCTAATTTCAGTGACACAGCAGCTCCTTTGACAGAGCTCACTAAAAAAAGGATGCCTGTCAAAATTAATTGGACGCCTGATTGTCAAAAAGCTTTTGATGACTGTCCTACTTTGGGCACATCATAGGAAGACAGCATTCTCGGGGGAAAAACTACAATGCTGGGAAAGGTGGAAGGCAGCAGAAAAAGAGAAGTACAAAATATGAAATGGACTGACTCCCTAAACGTAGCCACAGACTTTGAGTTCATAAGAAGGGAGTTGACCAGTTGAAGACAGGACCATTTGGAGATTGCTCATTCATAGGGTTGCCATGAGTCGGAGGTGACTTGATGGCACATAACAACAACATATGAGAGGGGACATGCTTGTTTCTTTCTCCGCGCCCCCCACAGCAGTTTGCATACTGATATCAGCTTCCAGGTATTCGTTTCAGATTCACTCCCTTAAAAACCTTTGTTGCATGCTGTCTGAGGAATTCTGGAGTTGTAGTCCAAAAAGTTCTCCCAGCTGTGACCAAGGTTACTCATGTACTGCTATCTCGTCAAAGAGGAACAACTCCACCCAATTTAAAAACAAACAGAAATTCAGTTGTCCATTTATTTCTACTGCAAAATACAGTGCAGCCATCTGTTCTTTCCTTTCCCCCTGTTTTTAATCAGCTGCATCTAGAAGCAGGCTTAACGTTTCCTTTTGCCCTCTCTCCATTCAATCAGAGGAATATTATTGCCTTTTTGTTCATACTTCCTATGCCAATCTTTTCTGAGCTGATCCAGTGAGGAGCAGGTAAATTGATGGACTTCAGTAATCAATGTGAAAGCTAATAAATATTTCAGAGTTGTCATAAACACAACTTATGCATGCAATGAAAAGTGCAATCAAAACGGTAATAGAAGCGAGTGAATGAACTGCTGAAGAGACACTTGAGGTAAGTTACTCTGACTGATTTGCTCTGAAAGGAAACTTTATAAAGCAATCCTTCATCCCCAAGGACATTAATATTTTTCCATGAACAAACTGGAAGATCTTTGATCACATGGCTATCCAAATGAAATCTGCTCTATGGGAATTCTTTCGATTGTATGTTGTTTTTAAATTGCTCCCCCTTAAGGCAATCTTTGCTAGAAGGCAAGAGATTTATTCTACCACAGATTGTTATGTTGCTATGCGCTGTCAAATCAATTCTAATTTATGGCAACCCTATGAAGCAATGACCTCCAAAAGACCCAGCCATTAACAACCCTGCTGAGGTCTTGCAAAGTAAAGACTGTGGTTCCTTTATTGAGTCAATCCATTTCAATCCATTCTTCTGCTTTTTCTGCTCCTTTCCACTTTCTCTAGCATGACTGTCTGCTCCAGTGAGTTCTGTCCTGTCATGATGTGCCCAAAGTACGGTCTAGTGATGGGGCAGGTTTGACTTGATCTAGAAACAATTTATGTTTTTCTGGAATGCCATAAAGGTTTCTATGATTACTCTGGTTTAGGGAATGGCTTAGGACAGAGCTGGAGAACCTGTGTTTCCTCCTATTATGCCTCATTATTGGCTGAATTGATTGGGGTTGATTGGAAGTAAGTGTTCTGGCTTAGAAATAAAAAGTAAAGAGAGAATGTGATAAAGTTCCCCCTTTACTTTTTTTTTTAGCTGGCTGGATAGCTCAGTGAGTTAGGCGTCTGTCTGCAGAGCCAGAGATTGGAGGTTTGAGTCTCCACTGTTCCTCCTGCAATAAGAGCCAGCCTGTGCACGGTCCCAGGGCATCCCCAGAAGAAAGGACTGGTTTGGAATATTATCTGCCTGGAAAACCCTGAAAAGGGTCACCATAAGTCAGAGTTTACTTGACAACACATTTATTACTATTATTAAAAAATAATAGTCAATCACGGTCAATCAAAATTATTTTCAACTCTGGCATCTCCTGGAATTGCAGTGTCAATGATCCAGACATTTCTTCATTCTATTACTATATGTCTGGTGTGTTATGTTCAAGGTATCTATCAGTTTGGATCTGGAAATCCCACAAGATCTTGATGTTGTCATGGTCTGACACCTCCTCTACTTGATGTTCCCACAGGTTTTTGGAGTCTGGCAAGTTATATTTTTTGCATAATGACCAGTGTACTAATTTTGCTGCTCTATCATGCCTAGTTTTGTAATCTGTTTGTGCAATTTTGGGACATTCGTAGATGAGGTGTGACACAGTTTCATCTTTTTCTTGACAGAGTCGACATTTGCTGTTAGCACTAACTCCTTGGATCTTAGGTTTGGTTTGGAGTGCTTGTTCTTGTGCAGTAAAAATCAAGCCTTCAGTTTCTTTCTTAAGGGTTCCCAGTTTTAGCCATGCCCATGTTGAATTACGATCATGCTTTCCATCGGTATTTCTACACGTTGTCCATGTAGTGGTTTATTTTTCCAGCTGTTTAATTTATTTTCAATTTGTTGTTTGTTATATTAAGTTTCTCTTTGTTTCTCTTCTTCTTCTTCTTCAAAGATACCAGGCACAGTCAATCAAAATTACAGAAACATTGACTTGTATCGTATAACAGATACAAGTTTTATCCAAAAACCTAAGAATCTGTTAAATATTAGCACAATATATGGTGTTCCTAATATTCCTGTTTTTTGTAACTCTGATGATGTTATTTCTGAGATCTGCAACTGCTTCTGCTTCTTCTTCTTCTTCTTCAGGCCATTTGGTTAATATCTTTTTCTAAGTGGAAAATCTCACCAGTACAGCAGACGAGAGAGCAAACCACTTGTGCAATCATTTAAGTTTTGCAAATGGAGGGCGGAGTTTTCTTCTGAAGATCACCGCTGGTACAATGACAACGCTTGCACAAGCAGCGGGATCCTGCATTTAGATGCTGCCAGGATTTTCTGCTCATGGAAGCTCAAAGCGTCCATAACCTTTGCTGTTTTTGCAGTGTGAGAGGTGACACTCAGTGTGCAGAGTAAAGGGACTGGCGACAGATTTAAGTGTTCCCGACGCAAAATTGCACGCAATCCAAAATTCAGGAGTCACAGGGATTGCTCTCTTCCTTCTTTAAGTGACAGGTGTGGCCATTGCTTCTTTATAGAGGCAATGAAATACAGTTGTCAATACCTGTAGGCTGAGCTTTGCTTTTCCTTTTTCCTTCCCTTTTGTCAAAAAGAACTATTGAATTTCAGTTATGATAAAACAGAGATTTAGGGTAACTCTCCCCCTTTAAAAAAACAATTGTGAAAGTCCTTATATGGACATTCCATTAAGTGGGAGGAGGAACATTGGCCCTTCATCTGTTTAGAACTCCAGCCTGAATGGGCAATTCTAAGGGGAAATGAGAGTTGAGGTTCAAAAACGGCTGAAAAGCTGCAGTGTGGCAACCCTCCCATAGAGCAACTGAGGTGCTCAAGTAACCTTAGTGTAACACTTTAAAGTCCTGTGGGGCTATTTGCTTGCTCAGATACCTATTGATGAATCTTGCAAACATGATTTTACAAAATGAGTCTTTTAAAAATCACAAATATATAACAGACAACATGAGCAATTAGAACAACAAAATGGTACAATGTGTACACCCAAGGCCTAGGCAACAGCACCAATGCAGAAGTTGCTTGTAGAATTGCAAAGTTCAAGTGCCCCTTTGAATGCAAATTCAGATAAAAATTCAAGACATCATCCCTCAGCTGAGTTCAGTACATACAAGTATCAGCTCCACATGCGGAAGCTTCAAACCCTAAACCAAATTGGCAAGGGCCTCAGCAGTCCATCTGGCAACAGCAGCTCCAGCCTCTTCAGCTCTCCTGCTCTTACTGATTCAAAACTCTGACTCACAGCCCTGCTCTTTCTTAGTCTCACCCCTTTGGGCTGAACCAATATTTCATAGGGGTTGCATTAACATTGAGTTTCTGTGTGGGTAATTTCATAAGCCGTTTCTTTGCAAAATACATTCAGAAGTTATCGCTAGATTTTATTTCTTTAATGCATATGTATGTAATTTTCTCTTTCTGCCTTTCCTATGCTAAATCCCTGGCCCAAGTTTTTATTAGAGACGGGCCACTCACCAAGACCTTCTGCTTCCCCATAATGCTAGGCTGGCTCTGAAGAATTTGAGCCCAGCTGGCTCTGTGTAAAGAAGCATCCAGCAGTCCTTCTGTGACTATCATTCCAAAATTTCGAAAGAACTTTGAATGATCTCCCAAGGAAACTGAAATTTCTAGATTCAAAATGAACAAGGTAAATCCACTTAAAAAGACTTGTGTTCTTGCTGCTGTTTTTAAAAATGTGCCTAAAATAGGCATCTCTCATCCAAGAAATGAGCTTTGCTTCCCCTCCCTCCCTCCAATCTGGATAATCTTGTCAAGATGTAGACTTGTAGGCCTAACAGAGCCAGAGATCTTCTCTGATGTAATTGAAGGATTCATAACTATCAGAGTCTTTCTTTTCAAAACACTGGATATCATTACATTTTACAAGAATGTTTTCTTTGGCGGGGGGGGGGGGGGGACCTAAAAGATCCAATCACAGATAAGATTTGTTTTGCCTCAAGCACCTTCTGCTTGATCCTTAAGCAGCATGGTTGTTGGGTGTCACGATGACTTAGCATAATTACACTGGCTAAGTGAGTAATCAGAGGGATAGGCTGCAGGTCCTCTGTGAAAACTTCAGTGGCTTTTATCAGGAAAACTTTCCAGCATTTGTAATCCTCACTTTTTCCGAGACAAATTTGAATTTAAAAGGTTTGGATCACGGACTGGAAAGTGCTCTGCCGCCATCTTCTGGATACCTGTGCAAAAGACTCTAAACATTCTGGGGTCAGATGCAAAAATAGCATTGTGCTATGTCTGCCAGCTGCAAAAAAAAAACAAAGTTCTAATTGGCAGTGATTGAATCAAAATGACATGCAAACTAGTATATCTCTCTTCTTTTTTTCTCATTAAATTAAAGACTGATTCGATTGGGGAGAGAGAAAGAGAGAGAGAGAGCTGCCATAGCTCTAGAACTGCCAGGTATGGATTATTCTATTCTATGTCCTTACAATCAAGGGTGCTTAAACATCTTTCTTATTATAATGTTGTGTACTATGTCTTGGACGTGTTTTTCTCAAAGACCAAAACGATCTTACAATTATTAAAACATATTGAACACAAAAATAATGAAAAGATATGCCCATAAGAAATAACTGTGAGCAACTCTCATGATGCTGAGAGTGACAGAGCAGTTGATCTGTTTCTCCTGTTTAAAAAAAAGAGAGAGAGAGAGAGAGAGGAGTACTGTTTTAGCCTGAAGCTGAAAGGGTGGCCATGTGAGAGCTGACGGTGCCTCACTGGGGAGAGTATGCCATAGATGAGGGGAGAGAACTGAAAAGTCCTTCAGCCTTGTTCTCACCCTCTGACTGGGACTCTTTTAGAGAAAGCAATCGGAGGAAGGCCTTGGGTGTTGATTTCAGGGTTTGGGCAGGTTCAATTAATTTTTAAATATTACAGTCAGAGTCCTATTGGAGTTTGCATAAGGTTTGTGTAACTTGCCTAATTGCAACTAATTGAGGAAGTACCTGGGGCATCTTAGTTGTGCAACCAAGCACGTGGCCAAGCACATGAGCAAGATTCACCACAGCATCTCATCAATTAGCCATAGCTGGATGTGTCATGTTACACAATCTTTGTTGTTATGTGCCATAAAGTCAGAACCACATTATGGTGACCCTGAAAGTAAGTAATATCTCACTTCCCTTTAAAACCTTATTAGGGTCGCTATAAGTTGGTTCATGAGAAGAGAAGACTCCCTGGAAAAGACCCTGATGTTGGGAAAGTGTGAAGGCAAGAGGAGAAGGGGACGACAGAGGACGAGATGGTTGGACAGTGTCATCAAAGCTACCAACATGAATTGGGGTCACGAAGAGTCGGACACGACTTAACGACTAAACAACAAAAAGTTGGTTCTGACGTGACTGTACAGAATGCATACAACAGGGCTTTTAAGGTAAATAAAATATTTGAGTGGTTTATCCAGTTCTACATCCCCAGTGAGCTTCCATAGATGAGTGGGGATTCGAAATCAGGCGTTTTGAGTCCTAGTCCATAACTCTGTCCACTGCACCATGCTGGGTATCACACAATCTTCACATGAACATGAGTAAGATTATGGCCTATATGTTTAGATTCAGATGTTGCACCTTTCAAAATTTTTCAACCAGCAGGCTCACTGGGAATTTCTGGGACTTGCAGCTGAAAAACTTTTTTTTTTTTTTTGTTATTTTATCTCTATAGTCTGATTTGATCAGTCCTTGAAAAATACAGAATGAAAAGCAATGAATAAACGAATTATAGACATTATCTAAGTAGCAGAGAATAAATTATTGCTTATAAACCATAGCTAATGACAAGAGTCTTTAAGTACACTGTATCATGTGGGCAAATTCAATTCAGACGATTATCATATCTACTATTGTGAGCAAGAATCCCGTAGAAGAAATGGAGTAGCCCTCATAGTCAACAAAAGAGTGGGAAAAGCTGTACTGGGATACAATCTCAAAAATGATAGAATGATTTCAATACGAATCCAAGGCAGACCTTTCAATATTTGACCAAACTCCGGGAGGCAGTGGAAGACAGGAGGGCCTGGCGTGCTCTGGTCCATGGGGTCACGAAGAGTCGGACATGACTTAACGACTAAACAACAACAATCGTGAAGAAGAAAGCAAGCTCTACCTGTGCAGTTTCTGCCTGATTTCTAACATGGAAGGAGACTCTCCTTTTGCAGGCTGTCACACTGGGAAATACAGCAATGGAGTGGGCTGAGCCATCATCACATGTTTATCATGCTTACCTAAAGAATGCTTCAATAGGACATTTCTTTCTCTTTATATCTATCCATATCTGGTGCTTTACTATTTTCCTGGGTTTCCAAATATAAGGGGTTTCACATACTTCGTACACCACACTCTGTGACAGAAGAACTGGTTTGGCTCAGTTGCCCAACATCAGTTGCATAAGAGTGTTCTTATTAAGACTTTTTTTAAAATGGAGACATTATTGGTTCTGTGAAAAAAAAATGTAAAGAAATACATCTAAGAAACAGAGATGGATTACCCTACATCACCCAGTAGCAGAAAAGCTGGTAGCCTATTACAACCAGCCGCTGAAAAGGAGCAGTGTTATAGGTTAGCTTTGCAGGGGTCCACTTACAACTGCTGGAGTCGTCTTGCCTTGCTGCTCATCCTCCTTGTTTCAGTCGCTTGCTCCAAAACCAGTGCGGCCAAGTTGTCCAGCTTCACAGGCGACAGATGGTTATTTGAAAGGATGTTGTGGACAGACATGTAAATTCTTGTTGGTCACTTCCTTGCGTGTAGTATGAGAACTCACAATGAGTTACTCCTTGTCTGTGAAGATTGCCTTTCTTCTGTTGGTGCTGACAACAGTGTTTACATTTGTGAAAATGTGTTTTTAAAAAAATACAAATGACATGTATTGCACAAATCTAAAATAGCTACTGCTTTGTTTCATGGATCTGTAAGAATTAGACACAGACAGAGTTGAGTCCTTTTTGGAAAATCAGGCAGTCCTCCTGGGCTTGCTGTGTGTGAGAGAGAAAGCTTTCCTTCTCAAATGGAAAAATACCTCCGTTTTGTCCAGAATGTTTTGTGCAAATTGTACAGACCTTGATTTATATATATATATAAAATATATAAAAATCCTTGTTGCACTCTAATGTTGTAGGGGAGGAGCCTCGCTGGGCTTGAAAATTCTTCACTGAGGTATGTTGTCAGCCTCTAACGACAACAACAATGTTGTTGTCTCAACAATGCCTCGCTGGGCATTTTCAAAAACCAACTCAAGACCTGGTTATATAGACAGGCCTTCCCTCCGGGCACTACGTAACTTTCTCTTTTTCTTTATCTTTATCTACTTTGTTCTGTGTAAATGCTATAAATTGTTATCTGATATTCATTGTTTATATTCTGTGTTCTGTGAGCCGCCCAGAGTAGACTATGTCTAAATGGGCGGCATATAAGCTCAATAAATAAACAAGGAGTTAAGATACTTTCCATCCCATGTCAAAGGACAGTCCTCTGTTTGAAGGATATCCTCAGTTTGAAGAACTGCCCAGTCCAAAATCAAGGTCTGTACAATTTGCACAAAACATTCTGGACAAAACGAAGGTATTTTCCATTTGAGAAGGAAAGCTTTCTCTCTCACACACAGCAAGCCCAGGAAGACTGCCTGATTTTTCAAAAAGGACTCAACTCTGTTGAAGGATATCCTCAGTTTGAAGAACTGCCCAGTCCAAGCATAGGCTAATTATCAATAGCCATCATAACAGAGAATAAGAGGCCTTGACATTGCCCATCAAGTATAGTTACCACTCATCTCCAGTCAAACGGTGCAAGTCTTCCTACATTAATGGAATGGATTATAATAAATGACAGCAATTGTTTCTAAATTTCCACCTATATGGATACCTTAGAATCTGCAGATGTTATACAAATGTTTCTTTTCCTGCTCCTCACACACCTACTCATATCTACAAGATTCTGTGTTGCTAGATGCTACAAGGAAATGCTATCTGCTCATTTGCAAAAGGGTCAGTTTGGGAGGCAAAATAGATTCCCAGTCTTCAGACCCCAGAAAAGGACTGCATTCTGCATTTGTTACTAACATGGTTAGATTTAACAACTCTTTGAGGAAGCACCTAGCTTTCTCTTCTCCATCATTGTTTTATAGGTATTGAAAATGACACATCAGTTGAGGAAATGTTCTCACTCACATGTAGGGTCTACCTACAAGTAAGTATTTAGATTTTTCCAGGGTTCTTGCTTACATGTGAAGCCTACACATGAGCAGAAACCTCTCCTCTGCAGAAAAAAAATAACTTTTCAAGTGATATGGGAGAGTGTGGTGGGTCTGGCTGTGGAAGACTGGTCTCCTAAAAATGATTCTTATTATCCCTCATTTGGGTACTGTGCTCTTAAATTTAAAACCCCACTATATTCCCCCGAGCCTCAATTTTGTTGAATGTCCTGATCTTTGTGCCTTTCCCATGCCAAAAATTCCCTGAGTCAGGAAGGAAACGAAGCCACCAATTTTTTTAAAAAAAATCCCGATAATAAGTATTTTATCCGTTCCCAGGGTATCATCTCATAGTAAATTGAGCTTCAGCTAATAAGCAGGCAATCTTCAGAAGCTGATCTGAGCTACACTTTCAAAGCTAATTTAACTATTCCATTAAAAATGAAAACACATTCAGATTAAAACATCCATAAGAAATGAAAGGAGAGGAAGGGAGAAGGGAAAGAGGAATGAAAAGGAACACATAACACGCATCCCTTGCCAGGGAAGACATGAAATGCATCAGTAATTTCCCATCAAGATGCAGTTCCCTCTAACTGACCATGACAATTAAAAATGAAACAGAAATGTTGGTATCAAACAGAAACACAAAAGAGAGATGACCTTTGATCAGATGTCTGTTTGTACTTTTGACAGGAAGATTTGCATCCAGAGAGAATTTTATGCTGGATGTTTATGAAGGAAATTAAGCTTCTGCGTGGAAAGGAAGGATGGGGTCCATTTCTTCAAGATAACATGGCAGATAAAGGCCACCTTCTTGGGGCTCATTTTAAAGCTTGAGATTCCTTTAACGAGGGTTTCCTCGTTATCTGAAGCTATTCAATGTTTCCACAGAGCCTGGAAATGTAACTTTTTTAAAAAAGACAACAGTTTCCAGTCCACCTATCTAGCATCACCATGGTGGCCGTGGTGGTGGTGATGGTGGAAAATTCTGGGAGTTGTGGTCTGAAAAAGTACCTTATCCAAGCCCTGGTTATTCAGCAGTCTGCTTTCCAAACTAATACTAAGCCAAAGCTGCCTGAGGAGTGAGTCATGGATCTCACTATCATCAGTTCATCCATTGCTTTTCAAATTAACTGTCTCTTGGTGGCATCGTGATTGCCATTTTCATCAAGTGGTGCACATTTCTTAAAACATTTCACTATACAAATGCCAGAGTCCCAAATCAACATATATTGTATCAGTTGTGAACAGGATATGCATGTTTCTACTTTCCCTGGCACAATACATCTGCTCTATTTGTAAGAATTCTTCATGCTTTTTATTATTATTGAGCAGAGACACATAAAGCAACCATGCCCCCAATACAGCATGAGCTAACTAGCCTCTCCTGTGATTTCTGTGTGCACAGCCCAAACATATGCAGGGGAAAATACTCTGCATGTAGAATTATATGTACAAGATCTTTTCCATCATCTGGAACAGCAGTACAGAGACACCCAGTGATAATAATTTCATCTGATTGGACTTTCATTAGGTAAACGGAGTTCTAAGAAGTACTTAGTCTAGTTTGCTTTAAAAGACACTACAGGTAGGTCATGGTCCAAACTCTCCTGTTTGAACCACAAGATCCCCTTGGATGTCTCTATATTTATGCTGCAAAGTCAGAAGCTTTGGGGGTTAGTAACAATTGAGTCAGGTGTAAATATCTTGTTTCATTTTGTTTTGCCTCATCATAGTTTTCAAAGTATATAATATTCATTAGCAGTTTACAATTGTTGTCTTCTGCTCAGTACTAACAAGAGTTAGCTTCCATATCAGTACTGGTATCTATGAAAGATCCTCTGTCAGTGTCACCTTCAAGACACTGCTACTACCCTTCAGGAGTTTCTCTATTTCCATAATCACTGGAACCATCCATTCTTTGTTGATAGGACTGTACTGCTGATGTGCATCTTAGATTAGGGTCTCATCTTTTACCCTTCCCCCTTTTGGTGTCTCTGCTAGCAATCCTGACTCATAACAAGAGTATAAACTCCTGCTCACATTGCTCTCAGCTACCCTGGCACACTCAGACCTCCTCACCTTATTTAGGTATGGATCCAAGAGGAGATGCCCATTCAAAAAAATATAATGTGGGAAACTGGATTATATGCAGATGAAGGAGTAGTGAAAATTGGCGGAGGAAACATCAATAACTTAGGATATAACAAGGACGTCATACCACTGGTGGAAAGCAGCAATAACTTGAAACAACTACTGAGGAAGGTCAAAGAAGAAAGTGCAAAAGCAGGATTAACAGATCAACCTTAAGGAAGCATAACTCACAACAATAGAAAAACTGCATAAATTTAATAGTGCCAAAATAATTGAAATGGTTAAAGATTGCCTCTTACTTGCTTCAAAGATCAATCTAAATGGAGATGGCAGCCAGGAAATCAGAAGAAGACTGAGACTTGAGTAGCTGCTATGAAGGTACTAGAAAAGATTGTTAAGAATAAGGATGTGTCACTGCGGACCAAAGTGAAAACCATCTCTAGTGTGGTATTCCTGATGATGATGGATGGATGTGAAAGTTGTACAGTGAAGAAAACTAACAGGGAAAAAAATTGCTTCATTCAAAGTGTGGCGTTGAGCAAGAGTTTTGCAGATACCACAGACTGTCAAAAGACAAACAATGGGAATCAGATCAAATCAAGCTGGAACTCTCACTCAAAGCAAAAGAAAAAAATGATGAAAGTGAGGGTGTCATACTTCGGGCATATCATAAGAAGATAAGACTCATTAGAAAAGCCAATTATGAAGGCAGCCGGAAAAGAGAAAGAATGAATATAGATTGACTCAATAAAGGAAACCACAGCCTTCACATTTTGCAAGACTTAGGTAGAGCTGTCAGTAATCAGACCTCTTGCAGGTTGCTAATTCACAAAATCTGCACAAGTCAAAGGTGACTTGATGGCACAAAAACAACGTAAATGTTCTAGAAAAGCTGCAGAACAAAATATATTACGTTTGTGTTAGACCACAGCACAGAGTGTCAGCCTCACAAATACACTATCCAGCAGTTTAAGCCTATTGTTATGAAAATTTTACATAACATAATGCATAACCCATGTCGGGAATATTTCATTCCAAATACCAGTCACAACCACTTTAACAATACGCTTATAGTTGTTAGGTTTGGGGTTTATTTGTGGGGTTTTTTTTTCAAAATACAATAATTAGATAGCAAAGGTGAAAGAATGACCTCTATTGCCTCAAACATGTCAGAAGAGGTTTATTACACATTTCTTCCAGTTACAGGAAAATGTTCGTAAAGGAAAATAACAATACAGAGAACGGGGTCAAGGTTTTTCCATTGCCAGAGAAGAACTCTTCAGTGAACACTGACAGCAAGAAACAGAAGAAAGTTGAGCACTTTTAAGACTATATCTACACTAAACAGTTATAGCTGTTTGATATTGCTTTAATGGTCGTGGCAATAATCTATGCAATCCTGGGATTTGTTATTTGGTGAGCTACCTGGGATTTTCTACTGCATTTGTCTGACCTACCACATTTTGCACAGGGATGGTGTGAATGTTTACTTACTTATCTGCTCCCCGGCACTTTTGTGTGAATGTCTGTGGAAATGTTTGTAAGAAGTGAATGTATGTTGTTGTTGATGTGATGTGATGTCAAGTTGTTTCTAACTTATGGTGAGCCTAATAGCTACGTTCAAGGGTTATTATTGCCACCCCTAGTAAGTTTCCATGGCTGAGTCGGGATTTGAATCTAATTCTCCCAAGTTCTAGTCTGACAGTGTCAGCTATGCCATATTGATACTTGCGTGTAAGTTATTTCTTTATTATTGATTGGTTGATTGATTAGATTTGTATACTGCTCTATTTGTGCTATGCACTATTCTGTGTGGTTTACAACAGAATGATAAAAGACAACAAACAATGAAATTAGAAATAAAAACTAGTCAACAAATAAAGTGACGAACAATAGAACTGTGCAGCTAGAGCCCTATTCAGGTGATGTGTCTGAAACCATGGAAGATTAAATGGGCAATGGGAACATGAACGTCCACTGCCCTTTGCCTCCAGAAATCACTCTGACTTCTGTGTGTTTAAAGTGTACCTGTCAGTGTGTTCAGTAGAATGTGCTTACAGCGCTCCCATGACTGAGAACCAAACCTTGCCAGGATCCCTGATTGTGGACACACTATGAGCAAATGCACTTATAGGTTGCTCTGCACAACTTTGTGTTAAACATGCCAAGGTCATGCTGACTTCCATGGCGGATGGAGATATTGTGTGGTGCTCAATACATTACCATGTCCCACCAACAATTTAGTCCTCTACGGTTTCAGGTATGAGATTATCTAGATCTTGTTTCTTCTTGCTTCAGTCTGGTATAGAGACAGTGGATTAAACAGCAGATCAAATCTCTGCTCAGTGTGAAGCACATTGGCTGATCTTAAGCCAGGCACAAATAAGTGGATACTAGAGCAATCAAGCCTGAATTCTCACTAGAAGCTAAGATGACTAACTGAGGTTTTTGGACTCTGGAGATACAATGAGAAGATAAGATTCACCAGTAAAGACAATAAGGCTAGGAAACATGGAAAGCAGTAGGAAACCTATTCCTTACAGAGGGAACATTTACTCATAAATTACAATTAAGTCAGCAATGCACAGGGATAGATCACACTGTGTCCCGTGGAAAGCAATAATAGCTTGTTTCTTACATAAATCACACACTGCTAATCCCCATGTGCTTGCTATTTAATCAAGGGCTATGCTCCTTTTTGACAGGGCCCACAGTCCTGCCAATCACGTCCACGCATCCCTTCCCAACTGCCCTCACCAGTTAATACATGTGTTGGCGTGTTCGTTCGAGTGCTAATTCCTCGGAGCGAAGACAGCCTCCAAAATCCTCCTTCCAGAGAGAGGTCATGGCAGAGGGCGCATGACGACGGTGATGCAAAGCCTGATCAACCCAAAAGGCATAATTTCATCTGGCACCTTATACCCCAAGCCAGCTTGGCTGGAAATTGGAAATCTGCCACAGCAGCTGTCAGTATCCGTGTTTATTGCAGAAATTCCCTGCACCTGGCAAAGACCACGTTGTGGTCTCAAATAAGAAGGGAATTATTCCTTTGACCAAAAAAAGGAGAGAGAAGAGAATGAAGTGTGACAACAGCAGGCCCGTGTGACTTCCACTGACAAATGGATCGTGTCAAACTCCTGGGAGACGGTAAATGTATTTATGGTGCACAGAGTAGATTTCTTTCAAGCATTGATCTTACTTACAGCTGTTCGGCTGTACAGGTCCAGCTGTTCAGAATGAATAGAGCTGGAGAGGTCCAACCAATGCTTCCAATACCAGTCTGTCTGGTCCTGTATTAGTCAATGGAAGTGTCCTGGTCCAGATGCTCTTAGGTAATTAGGGAGTTGTCTCCCCTGAATGGAAGCCAGGTAGGCCTTTTGTGATGTTGGCAAATTGTTCATGCCCATGGCTGTGCTTACCCCTATCATTAATATCTGAGGAGGCAGCTACAGTGTCTTGTAGAAATTTGAAAAAAGTTAGCTCTAAAGAGCTCATTTTGTTGAATGGGTGACAGCGGGGGAAGATAGGGAGGGAAACCAGCCAGTGCTCTTTCTCCTCTCATAGTTCATTGAATTTCAAACTGATCTGCACTCTGCTCCTGCTTCCCTTTAAGTTGTAGCAACACTGGAAATGCAGGTGTAAGCACTGAAAGGGAAATCCAATCACAATAGAACAAAGGGACATGCCCTTATGGGTCAAAAATAACAAATGCCCATTGTGACCCTGCAGTATTCTGAAAAGGACATCTGTCTGTAACAAGAAGATTGAAAAAGAACCATGTTTCTTTCTAACTACAGATCTCAGTGGCATTCTGCAGCACAGAGAACAACCACTTCCTCATGAAATTTCATGGACATTGTATTGCAATCAGGTGCATGTCATTAGGATGATGAGATGCCTAGTGCAATGTCCAGTATCTGTATGGGAATCATGAGCATGATAAAAATCTGGTCTCATTTCCCCTAGTATCCACACTACAGAGTGATAGCAGATTGATACCACTTTAACTGGCTTCGTTCTATCTGAGGGGACTCTGGGATTTGTAGTTTGTTGTTTAGAATTATTTGCTAGAGAGCTTTAATGCTACAGTTAAGAGAAGCCCAAGAAGTTAAAATGAAGACTAATCATATAGATGTTTATTTGAAAATTTCACTAAATTCAAGAGTTTAGTTCTGAGTATGGATGGAATTTTGACCAAACTCCGGGAGGCAGAGGAAGACAGGAGGGCCTGGCGTGCTCTGGTTCATGGGGTCACAAAGAGTTGGACACGACTTAACGACTAAACAACAACATGGATGGATTAAAGTCAGAGATGCATAAACATATATAGGTAAAAAATGCAATATGTGGGCCAAAACACCATGAAAATATAAGAGGAGATGCCTGGATGGGTGAGGGACCATTCTGGAGGTCACTCATTCACAGAGTTGCCACAAATTGGAGGTGGCTTGACAGCATATAACACCAAGATAAAGGCTACTACTTTTCAGAGGAATTACAACCATTCTACTTTTCAACAGATGCAAAATTACCTAAGGATGTTACACAGAGCAAGCTTACAAATTTTCAATTTATCTAAAATTTAATATAGAGTAATACGTAACAGTTAGTAGGAAAGTATTACGATGTTCTACATCTAAGGCTGTAGAGACGTTGACACCAACAAAAGCCCAAAGCAATTCAGTAGACAGTTTACTCTAGAATAAATTATTGCTTTTTGCCATATACATTACAGATGTAGAGACTCCAGATTAGGATTATAGTAGGATTAAATCCCACATAACACCCTCAACAAGATTAGGAACTATGTATTTTTTTCTACAGTGTGTAGAAAAACTCCAGAGGTCCAGGGCCACATACACCCACTGTTGGAACTTGAAGACAAGCTTATGTCAAAGTCAGTGGTCCCAACCTTGAGTCCCAAAATGTTCTTGGACTACAATTCCCAGAAATCTTGGACAGGACAGCTAGTGCTGAAGACTTCTGGGAGTTTTGTCGAAGAACATCTGGGACCCAAGGTTGGGAACCACTGACCAAATTTACAACCCCTATTCTCTGCAGCTAAATGCCTCAAGACCCTGTACCTTCAGGGACAGCCACTAAATCATTGTCATCAGATATGAACTATTTTCAAAAGCCATGAACATTTGATTGGAATAGCTTTGCAAATGTAAGAGGACTGGAAGAAATTAAAATTCAACCACTTGTTAGCAGGCATATTTCTATGCTTGCTTGCAAATCTCCTCTCCCCCCCCCCCCCCAATCTGTTGTGGTTTTGTTATGCACAATGGCATATAATGAACTGGGTGAAATTCAGATGAATCCCCTGCCAACCCTATTATGAGAGAAATATTTATTACAATGAAAACGACAAATAATTCCGTCACACAACTTGCCTTTGTGGGCTTAAAATTAATCTAACATCTTTCATAAATTCATCGCTACAGAATGTATTATGTTTTGCTACAGACTTCCCACGCTGTTTGTGTTTCAATGCATTTGGCTTTAAAAGGCCAGTCACCGTAACTCTTGGATCTACTCAGAAGGCAATTACGGTAGATTTGTATTTTAATGTAATTTGTATTCCTGAGAGCAGCATCATAAATATCTCCTCCCCACTCACACCCACTTTCTTACCCGCTGTGCACATATCAACGGTCAAAACCATCTATTGTTAGCTCTTCAAAATGCACCCACTGCTAAATCCTTTGCCTGTTAATTCCTTTTTTTCTCACAATGCATTCTGTACTCCTATGGATACTGGCCTATTAAACCATGAGTTGAGAATGGTCCACATGTGTTTGCATGCTTTTATTGGAATGGCTGCTGAATTCATTCACTGCTTATTCCTGCCTTGGCTGGATCCTATGGAAGGAATCCATTGACCCAAATTGCACTGATGTAAATGAAAAACAATTCTAAAGGGAGATTGGATGAAAGCAATACCACCCATCAACTGCAGCAAAAATTCTGAACTTATGCTTTGTGGCCTAAAGCCAGTTGTTTGTAGCAGACAAAGACCCACTGAATCGTTTAATCCTAACGTATTTACGCCTTATACTGCTACTAAAACTAAACGGTTTAGGGCCTCGCTACCTGACGGAACGCCTTCTCCCACCTAGATCTACCCGTATCACCCGATCTAGCCAGGAGGTGAGGCTGAGGAGCCTAACGCCAAGGGAGGCCCGGAAGGAAAAAACAAGAAACCGGGCCTTCTCGGCAGTGGCTCCTCGTCTTTGGAACAGCCTCCCTCCTGAGATTCGCATGGCCCCATCGCTGGGCATCTTTAAATGCCAACTGAAAACCTGGCTGTAAGCCTTCCCTCCACCCACCGTCTGAATTTTTGTTATTTTGTGTTTTCTCCCATCTTGGATCATTGTTTATTTAGTAATATATTGTTATGATTTTAAATTGTTAGATGATATGTTGTTACTCGCCCAGAGTAGTCCATATGACTAGATGGGCGGGCTATAAATGTAATAATAAATAAATAAATATAAAAAAAATACTTCAGGTCCTACAGCCTCTGGCACCCACGGTCAGGACTGTCCCTATTGTTTGGCAAAGTGAGGCAGCTGAAATTAGACAACCATCCATCAGATCTGCTTTGAGTTGGGTTCCTGCACTGAGCAGAGGGTTGGACTCAATGGTCTTTTAGGCCCCTTCCAATTCCATTATTTTATCATTCTGCATTATTCTCTCATGCTGTTCCTCGAGCATTCACTGGCTGTCGGAGGACATTCTGTACAGCCTGGCCCAGGTTTCACAAACAAGCTTGCCACCTCAGAAGTGGTAGGAAATACTGTTGCATCACCAATGTTTAGATAAGACTCAAATGCCCTTCTGGTTGTCTTCTGGCCAAGGAGATGGTCATTTTACTCTTTGCCTCAGGCAGCCAAATGTCTTGGGCCAGCCCTGCCACTTGTGGGTGATGGTACGGAAAGTACAGTCCAGGAGGTCCAGGAGGTGTAGGTGGTAGAGCCTGGAAGGACAGGGGCAAATGGGGATATTCATCCAGACACGGGGCAAGCAAGCAAGCGTCCACACATAAACATAGCAGAATAAGAACACGGGTCCCTGACTTCGTCACCTCTCAGAAAGAATCAGGGAAGAGTGATCTGGTTAGCGGGAGCATGAGCTTGAGAGCAATGCACCATTTGCCCTAATGGGTGAGCTTCTACTGTTCAGATCTCAGCTGCTTGAGTGATGCCCAATGGTACAGCCAGGACTGTAGGAAACTGCATTATACTGAATCAGAGCCTTCACCCATTGCATCCAGTATTGCCAACACTGACTCATATTAGCTTTCCAAGATTTCCTTCATGACCTTACCTGGAAATACTGAAGATCATACCTGGGACCTTCTGCATGTGGAACATATGCTTTGGAATTGTCATTGGTGGGTGATTTATCCAAACACAGAGGTGGGATTCAACCTCTTGTGCTCTTTCCTCCTCAGAGGAACAGGTTCAGAACTAAGGGTGCTGAGAGATCCAGTTTTGCCACCCAAGGTCCAAAATGGCCTCTGTAGCGCCTTCTACCAACTAAAGCTGATGTCCCTTCTGCAGCCATCCTTGGAGAGAAGCAGCTTTGCCACTATTAACCATGGCCCTGGTAACGTTCAACTTGATTACTGGCCTGCATTATAGGTGGTACTGTTATTGCAGAAGACTTTTTAGAAACTTCTGTTAGATCAAAGTGCCATTGCTGGGTTGCTAAAAGAATTACCTGGGCCCTAGGGAACCTTCCATGCCAGTTTTAAAACAGCTTCACTGCTGCCAGTCTGTTTCTAAACACAATTCGAAGGAGTGCTGTTTTTGTGTTCTCGGAGGCTTTCACGGCCGGGATCCGATGGTTGTTGTGGGTTTTTTGGGCTATTTGGTTGTGTTCTGGAGGTTTTCCTTCCTAACGTTTCGCCAGTCTCTGTGGCCGGCATCTTCAGAGGACAGGAGCTAGAACTCTGTCTGTGTTCTGGTGTGGTGTGTGGGATTGTTGAGGATTTGTAGCTGTGGGATCAAGTTTTTGTTCTTTTCAGGAGATTGGGTATTTCCTGTGATCAGGGTGGTTTTGTTTTTTTGTTATGGGTGTTTTGTTGTGATAAGGGGGGAGATGATCTTTTACTGTGATTGATGGGTGTCATTGGCTAGTCTTTTGTGTGCAGTAGATCTCTCCAGGCATGATCTAAATGATTTACCCTCATTTTCCCCCTCATAGTAATGAGGAACCCTGCATGGATCTCCAGGGTCCATACATCCCGCCCACCCCTCCTGTGCCTTTCCAGGTGTTAAAATCCTTATCAAATCTTTATCACAGAAGTCTCCAAATGCCTTGCCCCCTGGCTCTAGGCAGACTAAGTAAATCTGGATGGAGCCTTTTTTGCCCATGGCACCAGACCTATGGCATGTTGTAGAGAAGTATGCTTCTCTGGGGCCTTATCTTAAGTTCTCTGGAGGCCAATTTCCTGGGCCTTTTTCAATAGCCACAGTATAGTTGACATTCAAGCCTGTCTTTGGGGTGACTTCCATTTTTCTTGTACTCATTTGCTTTAGTGACCACGGCACCATCTTGTTCCTAGTAAAGGGAGGGGCACAAATTCTAGAAATACATAAACATTAAAAAGTCAACACACATAGATGAAAGGTGGGTGAACTTGCCACATACACTTTGAAGTACAATAATGCTACATATTACAAGGTGGTGGCAGGAAGTAGGTTTAAGACAAAACATTTCCCCAATAACCATCCACCCTGTACACCTGCTCCTTCCTCAACATCAAATACAGCTGCCAAAAATAAGGACAGGATATTGGGCAAAAGGTGTGTTTCTCAAACACCACCACCTGCTTCTCAAAAGATGTGTTCACCATATTTGAGTTGGAGAAAGTTTATTGCTTCAAGCTCATATTGGATAGATCATCATTGGATTTTGACTTCCTTAGTGAAATTTGTCATTCCCTTGCATTACTAAACAGGATGCATTTGTTTTTGCAGGAAGCTGATTGGAATACACCTGTTCTCCATTTGTGGCACGTTATAGCTTAGGTTTTATAGGCTGATCTGTGAATGGCTGACAGGTCTTGACTTTGGGCAAAGATCTGGACCAGATGGGCTTTTTGGCACCTTAAAACGCCTGATTATCCAATAGCCCTCAGAAACACCAACATTCCAGTCCAAAGGCAATCACTCTTTACTAGATGCAACTAGTTTTTGCAGCACCCCAATATTAAGGGGTAAAGTTATTTAGTTCAGTCACACTGCCTGTCCCTAAAAGAAAGCAAAATCAGGAGATGCAATTGCTGAGATCAAATAGGAGAAAATGGGTAAGCATTGCAGGCTACTATTTTGCAAGCTGCTTATGGTTTGCCTACAATAGGTTTGTTCATCTGTTTCGATATCTTATTGCTTTGGGCACACATTCCCCTTCTAAGCTGCCGTCATACAATTGAGTTGAACGTGATTAGCCGTCGCACATATTTGATTCCATTTTATTCCCGCGGCAGATCCCAACCAACCTGAACAATGGCAATTGAAAGTCACAAAACAGATCAGGGCCTGCTGCCAAATTGGATGCAGCCCTTTGTAAATCTAGACGGCTGGGCAAATCAACTGTCCAGATGTTAAGATAATAGCAATGGCAAGGTCTCGTCTCTGGTGTTCACAATGCCAGCATCCATTAAGATGACTAAGTGAGACACTGCTGGAAAAATTCCATTCCCCTGGAACGATCCAATTCCAAGTTTTCTTGCAGAATAAAGCATTTATTTATTCTCCCATAAGCACACTGAACCTTTTTTACGCATAACAATACCACAGCATCACACTATCATATTTCTATACTTCCCTTTCTCCAGTGAGCTCAGGAAAATATCTGTAGTTGTTGCATCCCCTCGTTTTATGCTCAGAACAACTGCCAGAGGAACTGGCCAACCTACAGAACTAGAACTACAGAGAGGCAATGGGGGCTTTTGATGTAAGGCACTAACATGAGAGGGCAAAACAATTAGCTGCCGGAAGGGCCTGAAACCTGTCTGCCCCAAGCACCTCCAGCCACTCCTCCCAGGGAAAAAAGAAGCACAATATAGGCACGTTCAACGCAGAACCAAGAGATGACCCTCCCTTCTATCCAAATGTACACCAGGGATAGGGTTTTCCGATTTCTTGGACTACAAATTCCACAATTCTCCATTCTGGAAGTTCTACCTGACTTACACTTCCCAGCATTCAAGGGGATGCTCCAGGCAAGGTTGTTTACAGAAGCTTTTAAGGGCATCATGTCTTGAGCCATGACAAATTTATGCCACCTATCCTGTCAACATTTAGATTTAGCTTTTAGACCTCATGTTTGATTTATTAGATTATATTTTGAGTATTTTTTGTTTGTTTATAACTGATGGTCTGTTTTTATTTTGTTATATTATATTGTCTGTATCTCCTTTGATTGTGAACTGCCTAGAGTAATGCCTCACACTAATTGGGCGGTATACAAGTCTATTAAATAAATAAATAAATAAATAAATCTTACAAACCCCTTAATTGCAGCTCATCTGGGAGCAAAAGCCTAAACTGGAAGCCTCTGATGCTTAGCTAGGCCTAACTCCACATAGCTTCCTGTTCAGAAAGAAAGCTCCCAGCTACCGCTGAGGCAGGAACAGGAAGCTTGGGCAGAATTAAACCTAGCTAAGCCTCAACATCTTCCAATTTAGGCTTTTCCTTCCAGATTAATTTAAGTTTCCGTAAAGTGTGTCTAAGGGCTCGACTGCACATCATAATACTCCTATTTTTGCATCAGATTTACTGCACTTGAAATTGATTTTAAAATATCCAACTACACAGTGTAAAGCTGAGTGCACATTTTTGGGATGGAAAGCAGAAGTTTTTAAACACCCATGAAGGGGTTGCTAATTTTAAATTAATTCTGGTCACACTTTTTTTACTTGTTTTGACATGTGTGAACACCTGTGTCAGAGTAAACAGTGTCTGCGGGTTTTGCCGAAATAGATGCCAAGTACGGGTTTTGGACTCAAGGATATCCTGCAGACCAAACTCTTCCTCCTCCCACATCCATTTCCGTTTTAGTTGTGCATCAATCTATCACTATGCCAGTTAAAAACTTATATTAAAAAAAGAAAATGTTAAAGAAAATGAGGAGACTGGGGACAGGCTGCTATTGTTGAGGCTTTCATCCCCACAACTGTGCTTAAACTCATCCTTCTTACTCCCCCAACCTCCTCTGGCGCACCAGTAAAGGAAGCCCCGGAACTGCCTCCTCTGCTATGGAGCGCAGGTGGCTTCATGTCTTCCTGGGAACCTACTCTGCTCTTCTCCCTGCATTGATGCCACTTCCACAGACAGGCAAGCAATGAATCAAGCATTCAGACATAAACAACATAATGCCCCCCAAAATCCATTTGGGACTGCACTCTCCTTCTGGGTTGCGGAATTGCAGCAGCACAACTGCAGGAAAATCCTCAAAGTTTCCTTTGAAAACAAGACACACAGGGAGCCCACAGCTTACTTTAAAGTGGAATTCAACTTCCCTGCACTGGAGCCTTACTCACTGAGCACAAAGGCAGATGTCATTGTCCTGTCAATTAAGGAATTATTCCTGTATCTGAATAGGTGGAAAGATGTCCAGCTGAATTGGTAGCATATAGACCAGGTCTGAGGAATATGAAGCTCTGCAGATGTTCTTGGACTGCAGTTCCCATCATACCTCACCATTGCCTTTCCGGGTTAGGGCTGATGGAAGTTGCAGTCTAGCATCTGTGGGAGCCCCATATTCCACATTCCAGGTTACTGTGTGGAATATGACACATATTTTTCGATGCCAGTGTCCACTCAAACAATTCATTATAGGTTTGATGATGTATCTTATTTGTACTCTACTGAAATCAGGAACTCCGAAGTAGGCTTAGAATTACTTTCAGTTGTCATATGACTTTTTCTGTAATTTGCAGATATGAAGATTACTCACATATGTGATCACGATGCAAAAACATGTAGAGTGTGAAGTTCAGCAAGACTCAGAGGATTGCACTATGGATTTTACGAAATAAATTCTAGTGTTTTTAGGGTTCTCTTGTCTAGACAATAGCAGTACAATCCAAAGAAAATAATATGCAAACCTGTATTTATTTCACCCTATTACACAGTCAGGCTTCTTGTGTCACAAATCCAAGTACTGCATCAAAGCTTGAAAAAGTTACTTTTTTGGACTACAACTCCCACCTCTAGCCATGGTTGACTGTGCAATTTTAAGAGCGGTAGCACACAAAAAAGTAATGCTTCCATGCTCCACTGAACTAGGCCTCCTACAGCTATAAAACAATATGCCCAAACAATAGACTATTATTGCTGGTATCAGACCCTCAGATGAAAATGCAAATCTTTGAGGCAGTGGTTTTGGAGGTGCACTTCCAAGCATACTTGATTAAGATCAGGTAGAAGTTCTTCCGTCACACCCAAAAATTTACAGATCTCCAGTTTCATCCACTGTTGTTGTTTTTTTACTTGAATACTGTAAGACTACATTCCCTCCCAATTGAAACACGAAGCTGGTAGGATGTGGGTACACATTAAAGACTGGTGATTTGAAAAGGGACAACTGGCATCGTTCATACTACTTTGTCAGGAGCTTTCACCCAGGAGGTCTGTCGTAGTTCAAAATAAACACCAGAGGGCAGTGTTCCTTCATTATGAAACAATAGCATTACACACACCCACACACCCATTTCTCCTGCATAGATTTTAGTCCAAGTGCTGTGAGGATATGTGGGCACATGTGCACAGAATTCTGACAGAACTCAAGAAGGATAGCAATTTGCTACACGTACAATATACGTTGGATCCAACTGTGTTGATCTGAAAGCTGCCCCTTCCATACTCATCCCCCCTAATATGTTCTTGAAGGAGTCAAGAGACTGTCCAGAAAAGAAGGAAGCAGATTTGAGGAATGTAGTACTGAGGCTGAAGAAAGAAGGAGGGAAAACTCCTGCTACATAAGTGGAGGCCTACCCGCATGAAATACAGTCCAACGATTTTACATCATGTAGTTAATAAACAGATCTCATGACACTTGAGAAATGCAAATTTGAGTGAAGCATAAGAATTGCCAGCACTGGGTCTGACTAAAACTCAGTCATATTGTCCCTATTACTACCCACACCATATATCTCTGGCTAACTATTCCTGCATAGTATATCCTTTGCACAATTCAAACTAACGTGCCAGCTACACCCATTCCTGGAGAGATCAGATTTGGCCACGGTGACACATGTCTTAGTTACATCCTGGCTGGATTACTGTAAGGCACTCTATGTGGGGCTGCCTATGGAAAGTGTCCAGAAACTTCAGTGGGTCCAAAACGCAGCAACCAGATTGCTGACTGGGACTGGTTACAGGGATCACATAACCCCACTGTTATAGCAGCTTCACTGGATGCTGATCCATTTTCAGACACAATTCAGAGTACTAGTTCTAACCTATTGCGTCCTAAATGGCTTGGGTCCAAGCTATCTCAAGGACTGTGTCTTCCTTTATGAGTCTGATTGGGTGTTAAGATAATTAGGAGAGGCCGTTCTCTCAGTCCCACCACCCTCACAGATGCATTTGGTGGGGACGCGGGAGAGGGCCTTCTCTGCTGCTGCTCCCAGACTCTGGGACTCCCTCCCATGGGAAGCGAGGCTGGCCCCATCTTTGCTGTGCTTCTGCAAGCAGGCAAAGACCTTTCTCATCAGGCAAGCTTTCCCTGAGTGACAGGATGCCTGAGTAAGATTTTTAAATGGATTGTTGTGCCTTATGATTTTGGGGGTTTTTTTGGTATGGTATTTGTTTGATGTTTTTTAGTATTTGTATGCTCACTGTTCTTAGCTTTAAATATTATCTTGTAATGATGTAAGCTGCCTTGGGTCCTTTTAAAGAGAAAGGTAGGATATGTATGTATGTATGTATGTATGTATGTATGTATGTATGTATGTATGTACGTACGTACGTAGGTATGTACGTATGTATGTACGTACGTACGTACGTACGTATGTACGTATGTATGTATGTATGTATGTATGTATGTATGTATGTATGTACGTAAGTACGTATGTATGTACGTATGTACGTACGTATGTATGTATGTATGTATGTATGTATGTATGTATGTATGTATGTATGTATAAATAAATAAATAAATAAATAAATAAATATCTCTAGGGAGGAAGAGTGTAAGGTCTTGGAATACTGCAGTTCTATTATCATTTAACTTGTGATAATACTAATTAAGACCACTATGTATACATGTGCAAGGCAATTATCCTGGCCAGGAGGATAACCCTGAGTAGTTTAAGGTAGCTCTGTGTGTGTGTGTGTGTGTGTGTGTGTGTGTGTGTGTGTGTGTGTGTGTGTGTGTGTGTGTGTGTGTGTGTGTGTGTGTTTTAAACTATGATTCCAAGAAGTATAAGGCACTGTAGCCCTGAATGCCAGCCTTATGTCTTCCAAGAATTATGCTGTTGTTGTGAACATACTGCCAGACAGTGCCTTTGGCCAACCTCTAGTGCTAATCCAAAAGAAGAAAAACTGGTTCCAGCCATTGCCTAATCCAAAAGGAAGTGCACAATATCCAGGGCTGCTCGTGGTATTTTAGCACCTGACACAAACATTCCTCATATATTTCTCCCTGAACTGGCTGGACATGTCATTGAGTTGGGTACTTAGCTGCAGAGCCAGAGATCTGGAGTTCGATTCCCAACTGTGCCTTCCAGGACAACAGCCAGCCTGTGTAGCCTTGGGCAAACTGAATAGTCCCAGGGCAACCCAAGAAGAAGGGAATAGTACGTGATTGGTCAGCACTTTTTACCTTAAAAACCCTGGAAAGGGTCCTCATAAGTCAGAATTTGGCATGAAGGGTTGTTGTTGTAACTGCTGCTGCTGTTTCTCCCCTTCCTTGGCAAAAATAATATATCAAAGAACTAAAATTACACTCAAAACCGTGCATGAGGCATCTGTGTAACCCTGCCTCACAGAAGGGTTTGCCCTGGATTGGGTGACCTTTTTTCAATTGCCCCTCCAATCAGAAAAGCCAAATGGGTGGGGAAGGGCAAAATTATGTCACCGTCCCATCCCAATGGGTTGCTGTACTCCTGTCCATAGAGCCTATGTGAACTGCAACCCAAGGACCTTTCCGTGTGATGCCTATTTCAAACAGTTCCTTTTTTTCAAAGGATCTTCGGCCCTTGCCATACATTGGTGATTCCCAACCTTGGGTCCTCATATGTTCTTGAACTAAAACTCCCAGAAGCCTTCACCACTAGCTGTGCTGGCCAGGTTTTCAGGGAACTGTAGTCCAAGAACATCTGGGGACCCAAGGTTGGGAACTACTGCCATACATCATGCAAGCATTTAAAAACTGGCATGATTTCAACTGAAATCATCTGAATATAGATTAGCCAAACTTTTCATATCTTCACAAAGGTCACTTTTAAAAAACAACAATACCATATAATAATCATAGGGAAACTGTTGTTTTTCATCCCTTCAGCTTGCAAGTTGAACAGCTAATAAATATCACTGCATTGATAACAGTTCCCTAAAGCGAAGGAATTCTATTTCTCAAGTAAATTGGTTAGCTGAAACTGTAGTGAAGCTGCTGCATTCAGAAAATATGACCCCATTTGTAATTAATGTGGGAATACAAGGGGAGGGGAAATCTACAAATCTTTCTTTATACCTCAATTTCTTAAAGGCTTTTTAGTCACTGGAGGGCGGGATTGCTGATAGGACATGATATACAGAACACGACCACAATCCATATGTTAATTCATTTCAGGTTATGGTGGTTTGGTTTTTCTGGAGTGAATAAATAGAAGTCCTGAGCACATTTATAATGTGTAATTTGTAGTACAACTCCTGTTATTTATTATCAGCTCAGTTATACAAAATTCTACATATTTCATTCCTATATGACCTACAAGTACAACCTTTGAGCTTATTGGAAGGTTCTGTAGAATCCCCATGATCGAATGCATAAACAGTTTCACTGGAAATGTTCCATGTACATTGAGCTGTATCGTATAGACCTGTCACAAATAAATATGGACACTTTCAAACCCATGTTCAGGACTGTAGCCAACTGTTACTCCTTTGGTACAAACACACAATGAATGTGCACATCTTTCTAAGCATGAAAATAGGTCTCTTCAGATGTTATCCATCAAGGTGTACTCACCACATGTAGAGAGAAGCACTTAAGCCCTGCCCCCTTCTATCATCATTTCTTTTGCCCTTCTAAACATGAAGGCTGGGTGAGTCTGAAAAGGAACAGCCTCAGTGGTTATAGGAACACTCTATATGAGTAGGTATGCTGGAAAAGTGATGATGGAAGGAATGGGACTAGAGCATTTCCATGTTAAGTACATGGTAAGGGTGGGCAAAGTCTGAGGACTTGGAGGTCAATGTCACTGCCCCAGCTGCCACCAGGGGGCTACATCAGGCTCAGAAACAACTGAGAACAGCTTTTTTAAAAAATCAATCAAGAAGTGCCCAGACAATGGCTTCTGGTTAGTTTAGGGATGGTTGAAAGGAAGTCTTGGCGTGGGATGGAGAGAGAAATTCCAGGAGTAAAAAAGCCCTGCAGTTTCTGGCACTTTTTCTTCCTCTAAACAGGCCATGCCGGGGGGTGGGGGGGAGGATTCTTTTTCTTAGCTGCCCTAAGACCAAATCGGATCAATTGTGTGTTCAGCTCCCTGATGCCTATACTGTCTATACTACTGTGAGCCATGTACTCAGAATTTTTAAATCGATTTCAGACATGCTAAACTTGATTCAAAAATAGTTTTTTTTTCATGTGTAACCAAGCCCTCAGATTCTATTTTAAGTATACACCTTCAATTGCTAGAGCTGGAAAAAAAAATGTTACAGTGAAGAGACTGGGTTTGCAAGTTACAAAGGCAATGTAAGCTGACCACATTAACATTCAGCTGCACAATAGTCACATCAACTTTTCCATGACTTCTACACAAAAATTGGAGCAGTTTAAATTGTATTTTTTCCCCCAAACATTCCACTTGTAGTATTGATCCAGATGTAGTCAGGAAAAACAAATTACTTGCTTTTAGCTATTGATGATTTTCCCCATCCCTTTCCATTTTTAATACCGTGATACATATAATGTTGTAGCCATTTTACCCCCCCCCCCCATAAAAGTCTTTAATACTGACAGATTAGATTGGTCTCCTTAATAGATTAGATATCTCACCCTCCCTACCTCAGCTCAGTCTTGGACTTCGTTGAACCACAAGGGAAAACATAAAGCAAGATGGACTTTTTTGTGTTTTGTTCTTTAATGTCCCCTCATGAAAGGTTAGACTTCTTATCTTTTTTGATTAGTGCCCTGTGTTCGAAAGAGCTACCCAAAAATTTAATGAACCTCTTAGACATTGAGTCTTCTCAAAAATGGTTGCTCTTCAGGCAGTTCAAAATACATTTTGTTGCCTGTTTCTGATCACAGAAAACAGTTGAGCCAAAAGAGCAGTGGGTGCTTTCGTCATCATGCACACGTTGCATGTGCATATCTCTGTGTGAGTTTTAATCATAATGTGACTTCCAAATACCATCACTGCAGCAGTGATGACATGAAATCTGACAATTTAATGAGTTGTTTTGACTGCTTCCTAGCCAAGCCATTAAAGGAAGAGATGTCAGTAAATAGCCTTAGGAGTCTGGTATGGAATGGAAAATGAACATCTTGTTTTGTTTTGTTTTGTTTGTTTTGTTTTGTTTTCAGTAAACATTTCATAAAAGGAACATTAATAAGCATAGAGCTATGTCTATGTCTGGACTGTTGTGTTATATGTAAACATTTCTTTTGCATAGACTTGTGATGACTAGACTACTCAATCTGTCTCCTGTCTTCCATCAATCCCCAGGTGTCTCAGTGCAATTTATTCTTTGCCATCATGGATGTTAATGGTACTATCCTAGCTTTTGAATATTCCAGGAAAGAGTCTCAAAAGAAAGTTGAGTGCCAAGAGGACAGGTGGAGAGGAAGGTGGAAGGAGATGCACCAAGCAGAGAGAAATGTGCCAAACAAAAATCACAAGGATGTTCTTTCTGGACCTGGACCATACAATTTCAGACTACAGGACCATAGAAGCACACTTTCATATGCTTCATATGTGCAAGAAACTGGCACATCAGGGCAAAGGTTCTAGTCTAGCCCTCTATCTAAATTCCCCACCCCCCATATACAGATAGTTACTTTTTTGGCTTGTTGTAAAGAGGAACACTTGAAATGCAGTCATCTCCCTGTGGTCTGAATGGTACTGTATAGGAAGGAACCCACCATATAGATGATCTGATTAGTTAACCCTGCTGTATGGTAACAGAAGATAGCTGTATCACAGGGACTGGAAAAGAGTTAGAGAGGGACACTGATGCTGCTATGAGCCAAGCAACATTGTATGGGGCTATAAAAGAAGCTGAATGATTTCACCATTGCTGTTTGTACTTCTCCTTGCTGTTATGCATCTGTTTTACAACTTGCCTTCTATGCAGAATGAACTGCCCTATTAGCACCAGCAGAGCAGGCTTACTGGCTATAAGGGGAAGAGCACCAGAGAAGGAGGGTGACTCATAGGTTTGGGGGAATGAGAGGCTAATCAGTGCTGTGAGCAGCTTTTGATATTTGGCAAAGTAAAGGGCAAGGCCAGCCATAGCATCACGCATTGAGTACACAGGACTTGCACATCCAGATCCTTGAACACACATGGATGGAGATCAGCATCTATGGGTCTACAGGGCCAATTTACTACTTTAAACAGAGAAACTCCAAACATTTGCCAGCTAAGCTTGAGCAGCAAATGGTGTCCTGCAATTGCTCAGTCAAGAGGCATAGGCCAGTATCCAGTTTGGGATCACAGCGCATAATATCCCAGTGGAGCAATGCTCCACTTGATCTGTGGTTTCCCACAGAAGCTGGAGCTTGTCCCATTGAAATGAGTGGGGCTTTATGCTTGTGCAAGGAAACTCCAACAACTCGTGCAGCAGTCAGATAAGACACAGACAAACAGTGACCAAAGCTGGCCAAATGATCACAGCACATGAGACAGAGAAACCCATAAGAGCCTCTCTCTAATCCTGACACTAAAAATACTACAACAACAACAACAGAATCATGGGGCACCTTAAAGTCTACCATGTTTGATTTGGGGTAGATTTTTGTGGACTCCAGCCCACTTCTGAAGATGTACATGAAAACATTGGCTACTGTCTGTAAAAGCTTACACGAAATGAAACCTTGTTGTCTCTTACAATGCTGCTAGACCAGTGTTTCCCAACCAAGGGGGTCATGGAGTGTTCTCTGTGGGATTGTGGGTTGCCTTATATGTGTTGTAGTCCTTGTTAAATAATTTCTTCCTTGACCTTTCGGAGCCAGATATTAAAGTTAGCGTGTAGGTGTATGTCTGAAAAACAGGTCCTTTGTGGGAGAAAGAAGCCTCTACTTTCTGAGAAGGGATGACTTTACCCCATTAAAAATGACTTTTTATACAAGCATGGTGGTGGTGGTGAGGTCACAGGTTACTTGACTATTATAAAAGAGGGTCATGACTCCAAAAACGTTGGGGACCACTGTGCTAGACTCTTTGTGGAGACTAGCATGACTATTCCCCTTTAGAAATAATAATAAAAAGATAAATGGGAGTTACCATCTCATGACACTCAACCTTCGTTACTTTGTTGATTTGGCTGTGACAGAAAAGAGACCAACAGGACTAATTAATAACAATAACATGCTGTCAAGTTTATTCCAATTTATGGTAACCCTTTCCAGGTTTCCTAGGCACTATTGTATTCAGAAGGAGTTTACCTTTCGCTTCATCCCGGTTGGGGCTGGGACTATGTCACTTGTCCAAGAAACGCAGGCAGCCTCTTTTCCTACAAGGCACCATGGGAAATCAAACGCTCATTTTCTGTGCTCCAACTCACTGAGTTATCCAGCCAGAGAACATGACAACTCCCCTGGAAATATTAAAAGGGTAAATGATTATTGTTTTTTCAAGACAGTCAACATTTCCTGACTAGAAGAACCGCTTCATTCTGCCTAATGTTAGGGCTGGTCCTAGCTTTGTGCATAATGATGGAATGTCTACCCAGGTACACCTCTCTCGCTACACGGAGCTCACTCTGCCACACAGAACCCCCCAGGCATTCATTGCATTATCTCCAAACATGTTGCTCCTCTCAAAACCAGCACATTCTACAAAGGGATGACTTGTCGCATGGCACCAGGGATGATGCTGCCAATGGGCACAAAGAACATGCTACTCTGGCTACAGCAAAAGGGCTGAAGCCATTTTGAAGCAACACTCCATCATTTTCTCATAGTGATCATTCACAATGATCCGTTGTCTCACAAAGGGGCAAACAATTGCTGCTTTGTCTCTCCCAGCCATTTTTCTTTAGCAATCTGTGGTCTTTCGAAAGCCTTCTCCCAGCCTTCTAAAGCGCTGTTGTCTTTTTCCTGCCACCACGCTAATGCAACATATCTCACACGTTAGACACCAGCCTACTCAGCTCCCATTCACAAATTCCTCCGCCTGAATTAATGCCAGAGAATTAACTCTCTGTCAAAAGAGTCAGTGATTGAAAATGAAACCGAGGAAGCACTCGAGCCATGCAATGTGAGCAGAGACAATAATGTTTTGTAAGTGTTTTTGTTTGATGTGTAATGACGGGAATTAATCATTTTATTGAACAGAATTGTGCTTTGTTATGTAAACTTTTGTAAAGCCTGCCTCATGTGACCTTTTTCAATTAGGAACAAATTGTTTAAAACTGGCCTGTCTTTTCTGGAGGCTGTTGCATCTCTCCAGCAACCTCTGGGACTTGGTTGTCATTTTGCCCTGAGAGTACTTACAGCTGTGGCAATTGCACACAGCAAGGTGAATCCATGCTCTTTATCTAACTCCTTGTGCCTGTTGGGAGTGTTCAAAGTCCCCCTTGCTTTTCTGATTGATTTCCTTCACTTGAAGGCTGTCGTTTTAACACAGGTCTCTCCTTTGAAGGTAGGAGGAAGCAGGATATGAATGCAAAGATTTTAGTATTGTGTCAAAACAAGGGTGGATCTGAAAAAAGCTGTTGCCGGAGACCTACTCTATGTCAGGCCTCTGGCAATAGTTTTTTCCAGATCCACCCTTACAAGGCAACCTTTTTAATATAAAAAACTCCTTCCTATATATGGTAAATCCAAGGAGTTTTTAACAAAATGATTTGCAAGCAGAAAAACTTACAGCTGTACAGTGAGCATTCCTAGGTATGTCCCATCTTGAAACAATATATCCTGCCTATGAGGCATCTTCGTTAATTATGCTTTTCTTTTCTCTTTTTTAAATCTTTAAAGATTATACCACTACGTATATTCCTTCCTCCAGAACTTTTCTTAGTACCGCCTTTTCTGAACTGACAGGAAGTAGTTTGTTATGTTTAGCATAAGGAGGTTGTGTGTATTGGGATACAAGCATGGCTGGCCCTACCATTAGGCAGAATGAGGCAGCTGCCTCTGATGATAGATACTGGTGAAGGAAGAAATGATGACAAGGTGTTAAAGGGCAGTAGCATAAGCACTTATGCAAAAAAATAAGTTAGTAGTCTCCAGTCCTGAGAGGGTGCCACACTGAAGGTGGCAACGAGAAAATTGACATCACCTAAGGCTATTTTATATAAGGTGGGATGTGGTGGTGCTGCGGGTTAAACTGCAGAAGCCTCTGTGCTGCAAGGTCAGAAGACCAGCAGTCGTAAGATCGAATCCACGCGACGGAGTGAGCTCCTGTCGCTTGTCCCAGCTCCTGCCAACCGAGCAGTTCGAAAGCATGTAAAAATACGAGTAGATAAATAGGTACCACCACGGTGGGAAGGTAACGGCATTCCGTGTCTAGTTGTGCTGGCCACGTGACCACGGAAACTGTCTTCAGACAAACGCTGGCTCTATGGCTTGGAAACGGGGATAAGCACCGCGCCCTAGAGTCGGACACGACTGGACTAAATGTCAAGGGGAACCTTTACCTTTACCTTTAAGGCTATTTTCATGATGATGGGTCCTCATCCCAGGTTTAGACCATCTTTTCCAGGAATGAGATCCTCCTTCCTGGGGTCAAGTGGTTTACATCCTTAGTACCAGCCAATGTTTCTGTGCCTTGGAACAACTGGGTCTTGTGATAATTCCTTTAGGACTTAGAACCATTGCTTCAGGACCGAACTCCTCTTTTGGGTTTCCCCTTTGAGTCCTGAACTGACCAAGGATATCTTCAAGGCACTGCCTTTCCCAAACAATGTATATAAAGATTGCCTTTAATACTCCTTCATTAAATAAATAATGTTTAAAATATGTCTAAACTTTGATTGTAGATTATAACACTCATATCTATGACCCATAACCCATCTTTTTAAGCCTGTATTTTATACACAAGCTCATTCTGTCCTTGACTTATGGTTTAGGCTTTATCTTAACTAGACATATCTTTAAATGTATAGTAATCTGCACTTATTCTAAATTTGTACTTAATTGATAACTCCTAAGTGTACCTATGTCTGCATATATTTAAGAGCAGAAAGACTCTTATAGTCTAAGCTAAAACACAGGCAGGAGCTTTAACAATACCAACAACCTTAAGAACACTGGTGAGGGACTGTGTGTGATCAACAGAAGGCATTTCAAGTCCATTGGAATAGGCTGGTTTATTTATCCATCGCCAGTGTGCAATTGAACACCCACTGAGCAGAAAGTCCCACCGGTGTACGAATGTGGGATCATGCTGCTGACACAAGTGCAGCAATGATTTCCACAAAGAAAACCCATCATCTGTTGGCACTTTGACAATGCTTAGCCAAGCAACATGATCCCATGCTACTACATTGGCTTGAACAGAGTACAGGTCTACTTATTTATTTTGAAGATTTATACACTTTTAGTTAACAATCTTCATTAAAACAGTTTGTAAATAATACTCACAGGTCTGGCCTGAGATATTTTCCTAACTGAGATGAAGGATAAGATGTCATCTATTTCACCTTCCTCGCACAGAAACTAGCTGGAATGGCAGCTGAATGTCAACAGCAGCTATAAGAGATTATCTTTCACTATTTTTGAGGCATTGAGGTCGTTCCGGAGCCTCAGAATAGGCCTTGCAACGTATATAGGGATGTTAAGAAATCTGGCCACAGCCCAGATCTTAGCTGAGCGAGCCAAGACAGGTCCTTGAGAATGAGATATCAATTTTCCCCCAGTCATAGTTTTCTTAATAATTACACAAAATGTAATTTGTGTCAAACTTCTGTTTCAATGGAAAGTATTCTCTCTCTCTCTCTCTCTCTCTCTCTCTCTCTCTCTCTCTCTCTCTCTCTCTCTCTCTCACACACACACACACACACACACACACACACACACACACACAGCAAGCACAAGCAGGGAGGATAACTGATCACAGAAACACAAGCAACCCATTCAATCGTCTTTTATTTTTCTTTGTTCTTGCGACGAGACAATTACCATATTTTCCAATCCTGTGTATTTCCCAAAATTCGCACACACACACACACACAAAAACTGTAAGAATGGACAATTTTTCCTCTGAGTCAAATCTTCAGATTAACCTATTGCTTTGCACCAAGGAGAAAAATCTCATTTAATTTAGGATGATGTGAGTCAGGATCTACACAGGTATACTGAGCTCTGTATTCCAATAAAGTCAAACACCCAGGGCTTAGGAAAAATAGTTGGGTGAGGGACATCCCTGCCCCCATCATCTGCTGCCTGACCCTCTGTGTGTATGTGCGTGTGTGCGTGCGTGTGCGCGCGCGCACCTGCATGGGTGCACACACAGATACGGACATCACCTACAGGTACAAGCCAGTGGTCTTTACTCCTTTGGTGAGTGCATAGGGCTACCCTGTGATTCTCCTTAATTTTGCAGTGCCAAGGGTAACTGATAACTGGAGCAGAGACAGCCAGCTTCATTCCACTCATACTCTTTGAAGGACATCTATATCTGCCTGTACAGAAGACACAGATTTTGGTGTGTGCGGATGCTTTTTGTGTGATGCTGGTTTGGTTCAGGGATGTTAGCAAGTCTTTGGTTCCGAGGTCCAAGTCCAAGTCTTTGATACCAAGCCCCAAGCCCCAAGCCTGAGTCCCTCTTCAAAATGAGGTTTTTTCCCCCAGAAAAAAAAGGAGGGGTGGGTGGGTTCCAAGTCATGAGTCAAGTCCAAGTCATTGGGAAGAAAACCCGAGTCAAGTCCAAGTCAAGTCACTGGTGTGACTTAAGTCCAACTTGACAGAGAATCCCACAACTCGAGACCCCATCCCTGCTTTGGTTTCTCTGCCTATGTTGCAAACAAGTTGTTTGCCTCGTTCTTGTTGTTTTACAATGCTGTTTGTGCAATTATAGAAGTGCAGTTTGTACAATTGAACATGTAAACAATCCCAGGTCCGGATGTATTCTTGGGGGGCGGGGAGCGAGAGACACCCAATTTCAATTGTTTGCTTTTCGTTTTAAAAGTTGCTCCAGGAGGAATGACTTGGATGGTCATGAAAGGGCAGCAAGGACGGATTTAGGGTATTATTGTTGTATTTTAACTGAAGTGGGGAAGTACCTGCTGGACTTTTGTCTCAGGTAGCAAAATGTCTTGGCTCAGCTTGACTTTCCACTGGTTGTTTTCCACTTTGTGCTGCAGGATGCCATTGGCTTTCTTCCTCAAAGTGTTTCAGATCCACCTGATACAGGTTTTTGTTTTGTTTTTGGGAGGGAAGAGGGCTAGAGCTTTGCAAGTTACTTTTATAAAGTCATTAATTATATGTATAATTCCAAGGCCCCAAAATGGGGTTAGCTACTATTAGAGTTGACATTTTAAAAACACAGCATTGTGTTTCCAATTCTCTAAAGCAACTAAGGTGCAACTACATTGCCTTAAAGATCTGAGAGTTGTCTCAAGGTATTATTGATTCCTGTCAATAATGTCATGTGCTCTTTATGACACTACTCCCATCTTCATGGGGCAGCCTTAATTGAATTGGGTTGATTCGGTGCAGGGTATCATCATACCACTCCTTAAATCACCTTAAATAGACCTGAGTTGGCACTTTGGTCTACCTATGAATTTGTCCTCACTCTGCCTGCATTCCATCCTTTTCCATAACTGTCTTGTCTGGAGTTCATGTTTTTCAAACATTTGCAGTGGGTTCTGTTCCTTTGAATTTGTAATGTTTTCCTCTTTTTTATTCTAAGTGGCATAGTGCTGCATCACTGTTGCAGATAGTGTATTTCTCTGAAACTTCCCTCTAATCTCCTTTGACAATCTACTATTAATTGTGTAAGTTGCTGCTGCTTAAAGAAGTCTTGACTCCACTTGCTTTGTACCAAAAATAAAATCAGAGATGACTCACCCTGTACCTGTTCAAAGACATTCTGATCTGTTTCATCTTCAGGAACATGACATTATCAATGCACTTCCAGATCTCCAATTTTTAAAAGTCCTTCAAATGGAGATGGGAGAGAGACACAAATAGGTGTGACTGGGGGGCAGAGTGCTACACAGCACCCTAGATTTGTGACCTGTCCATTCAAAGTCCATACAACAGTCAGAATTCCATGATCACACACACACTTAATCCTGATAGCAGAATAAAATTTCAAGAAAATTCGGTAAACTAAGTCAGAGATACAGAAAAAGAATATTCCAAAAAGCAAAAAGGTCCCTTAAAAAGAGATGTGAGTCTTTTTTCTTTAATCTATGGCTCCATGATATGGTTAATGGAGTGCCTGTGAAAGAACTTACTTACTGTGTGTTCAACTCAGACTGAGTCCTCCCCTAGTGCTTCAGTGGCTGGAGTGTCCAGGAAAGATCTTGGCTGTATTGGATGGTTCATCTGTCACCCATATTGCTTTTTGTTTATTTGATTTGGCTTTTTTGCAGTATATGTCAGTACTTGAAGCTCTGCATTCAATTTTGTTTTATGTATGGCTTGATGCCGTAACAATAAAGTATGTATGTATGTCACCCACCTTTTCCTTTGGTGCCAGCTGCTCAGTCCACTGGATAACTTCTGATTTTCCCTTTCCTCGGTTCAAATTGCTAACCATCTTTTTAAAGTTGTGCCTGCTGAATGGGATATAAAGGATTTGATGTGGTGTTGTTCCATCCCAGGATAAAGAGCAGCTTCTCTTCATAATTGCCACAGATTTGGTCAAATTTTGCACATTTGTCCAAAGACAGTGCACATGCCCAGCTATAACTGCATAGTGTTGATACACTTACGCTCACTTATTTTGGAATAAGTGACTGAATCAGAAATGTAGATTCCTTCAAGGAATGCAGACATAATGTGAAGCACAGGACAGGTTGGTGATGGGTAACCTGTGATGCTCAAGTTATTATTAGACTTTATCTCCTATCATCCCTCCCCATTGGCTATGCTGGCTATAATTCATGGGTTTTGCACTATGGTAACATCTGGAAGGACCCACCCTTGTTCAAGATGCTTGCACATTACCTTTTGTATTATTTGATTGAGTGGTTCTCAGTTCTGAAAAAGACTGGTAGACTGAATTCTGTCCAAGCAGCTGGGTTAAAATATCTGATAACCTTTTTTAATATATAACTTGGAAATAGAAAGAAGGAAATGGTTTCTTATACTAATGTTATCTAAAATAACCTTGAACCAAACTGGAGTGCCACCTTAAAATTAAACATGAGTAAGAATTTGAGAAAACACAGTGGCCTCCATCTGTTTGCTAAACTCACTACCCGGTAATCAACTCATAGCTGAGCCTTATCGTATTGAAGATAGTGTAGTGAATAGACTTAAACTGTGTGAATTGTGTTTTACTACTTATTTCTCAAGTAGTGGGGTGTTCAGGGTAATCTGCAAGCTCAGATTACTTTAGAAAGCAGATTTCTGGAGACTTGTGATATCTTTGTGGATATTCAACGACTGAGAAAGAACAGTTAGGAGGCAGTAGACATGATACACAATGGTTTACCTTATGATCATGATTACATGTGGAGCCCAATAAAAGTCCAGAACTTTTCACATCCCTTCTATTCCTGCCAAGGCTTTGTTTTCAGGAGGCAGAATTCAAAACTACGGGTAACTCAAACAACATCTGATATGCAGATGATACAGTTTTACCAGCTGACAATTCACCCAGTAGAGTCATTCAGGTAGGTAATGAAAATAGTCCCCCACCCACCCCCCAAAAAGGCAATATAACCAAATTAATGGTAATCAGTTAAAAAAAAGAAAAGCAAGCAGTGCAATAAATACCATTAAAGTTCCAAAATAAAGGTGTGGAGCATCTTGATGAACATATAAGTACCTTAGGATTTGTCTGAATGAACAGTGGGTTCGTGGTCATGCAATAACAATTAGAACAGAGATGGCTCAGAGCAACTTTCTTGAGGTGCAACAAAAACTAACCTTTGCACTAAGCCCATTACTATACATCTTCTCTTTGAATAAATATAAAACTTATGTCTTATTGGAAACAACTGAAAAATACAGGTTAAGTTGGTCTTAATCTCTGGCAGTTATTAATTACTATTAATGAACTTGCATCACTTCCATTAGATCCTAATTGTGGGCATGAATAGTATTGGGATTGCTAAAGAAGTCATCATGATCCTATACTTTTCATGACAAATTTGTTCCCAAATATCAAAGGTCAGCAATTATATAAATAATTCTATGATTATAATTAGAGATGAAAATTTGGGGGGGCTTTAATTCCAACTCTCAGAATCCTATGCTAGTTATGGGATTCCAGAAATTGTAGTTTATAAAACAACTACATCTAACCCACCTCTGACCATAAGCACGGCCTTGCTGATCATCATTTCCAAGCCGTGACCCAGTTGGTGTCCTTCTACTGATGGAATTCTCCTTAACTTGAAGGAAGCTTCTACTAGTGATAAGGGGAAAGAGTCTCCTTCTAGGGTTTCCCCTTCTCCTTGCAAACGTCCATGCCACTTTCTATGCTTTTCCAATAGTCCCCCAAATCCTCCAAGGCAGATAGCAGTGGAGCTGCCAGAGGGATGTGAACCACCATTCTGGAAATCTCCATTCTGGATACGTACTTGGGTGGACCAAAGAGCTTTCCATCACAGAGAAACACCAAATAGATACAGTCTGATAACCAGAATCCTACTGGTGTTCACATAAGATTTGCTGCTCATTGTGGCTAATAGGCAAGGTGCTGAAGCACATCTTGGCTGTGCAATGGGACATGGGAGCAGGCACACCCCAAGACATGCCTAGCACTTCATCTGTTAGCCACAATTAGCCACGGTAAGGTACTCAGAACGTACACAAATCCGAGTAGGATTCTGACCTAGATCTGCAATACCAGTTAAGTACCAACAATGCCAGCAAGTACATGGGAGAGAAGTATCCAAGGTTCCTTGAACAATTAGAAGCTACAGTACTAATATTAAATGACCATTTTGACTATTCTATAGCTAGTGCCAATTTGGTACTGATATTAAAAATCATCCCCTGTTATACACCATGGGGAGCAATCTCCCCACTGACATCAGGTAGGCACAGGGTTTTCACCACCAATTGAAAACATATTTGTTTGTTCAGACATTTTCTTGTGCACCCACCTAGTCAGTTATCCCTAGTGACTTTAATCAACCATTTTATTGTTTTATTGCTGTTTACCATTTTATCACTTGATATTGGCCAGAATCCTGTTAATTACACCCACCAGCATAACCCCATCAGTGTAAATTGGCACTAGTTAAGAAGTCAGCACAGGCATCCACTATTGCATACCAGCAGTGTGACTCAGTGTGCAATAGTAAATGCCTGCTTTGACTGACCTGAGAGCCAGTGTGATGTAGTTTATAGTGTCAAACGAGGAATCATGAGACCTGGGTTCAAATCTCTGCTTAGCGGTGGAAACTCACTGGGAGTTTACCTTGGCAAACCATTCCTTAAATATCTCACGTACCTTGAAAGCCGTACAAGGTCACTATAAATCAGATGTGACTTGACAACATATAACACACCCACCGTGACTTCTTCACTTGTGACAGTTCACAACTGAAATTCACAGTGATGGAGTTCTGCCAGTGTAAACATGTAATAGGATTCCACCTGTTGTATGCTGTAGGTTGTAGTGTGCTACATTAGAAAAAGCTTTCGAATTTGAGAAATGGGAAGCATAGATTGGTGTTAAAACAGAGCTGGAGAAGTACTGGCTTTAAGTTCATGTGTGTTATTCACTGGCGTGGCCCTGACACCCTAGCTAAGGAATCGCTTTGCTTCCCCTGCTGCAAGAAATATGGTTAGATCTCTAGAATGCTGCAATTCTTATTTCATCATTTGATAGAATGGGGTTTTTACCCATGCACAAGCAGAACTGTGCTAGGCAAATGACCAAGCACACATCTGACACAAGATTGGCCCCGTGGTGCAGAGGTTAAACCGAAGTACTGCAGTCATGACCTGAGTTCAATCCCAACGTGTTCAGGTACCTGGATCAAGGTTGCCTCAGCCTTCCATCCTTCCAAGGTTGGTAAAATGAGTAATCAGCTCAATGGTGGGGCGTCCAAAGTCTTGTTTGCATAACAATGTTGTAAACCCCACAGAGAGTGTTCTAGCACTATGGGGCAGTATAAAAACAATAACAACCTTGTCCATCAATAGCTGCAACTTCTGCAATTCCTCTTGCTGCATATAAAAGCCAACAGGATTCTGTTCACTACATATTTATCTTTCATTCAAAAGAGACATTTATAAGTGTGGCTAATGCATGTTTTAATAACTTAATAAAATTATATCCTCTTTAAAGTAATGTTCTGCTTTTAAATTTATGCAGAACCTTGGAAACATGGAAGTCGCTTATGTAATTTCCATTGCTACTTCAATATATATATATGGAGATAGTAATGGACCATATATGTACAGAATATATATACTATATTTGGCAGATATAATAATATGAGTACTTCTCGCTAATCTGCACTATATGCATTTCTTACCTCATGCAAACATACTGAAAAAGACAACATACATATTTTTCTGATCATTTCTTCTTAAGTGTTACTCCTATGACAATAATTAAATACTTGGAAAGGTCTTTTTATATCCCAAGAAACATTTTTTCCCACTAGGTGGCACCCATGTGTTTTGCTAATTTTTAGATAGCTTAGTCAGAAGTATGGTTAAAACAATCCATAATAGCAAGTCAGAATACAATATATAAACCTGATACGTTTGTGATTTTGCTGGATTCTTGGGGGTGGGGGGAGCCAGTGTTTTTACTTTTAGATACCCTTTAGGAAAGTATGTGGGAATTGGACCTCATAATGGATCTTACAGCTTATTTCTTGTAAGGATCGTGGATTCTTCATTTGATGAAGGTGCACAATACATCTGCATTGCATTGACACATTCTAAATGGAACACTTTGAAAGGGGGTTCAGCCAACTTTTAAAGACCTGTGTCCACAGTACTGAGAATGACTTCAGTAATGCCTACAACTCCCAAATCTACTGTGATGAGTTTATCGCATGTCACGACACAGCCTTGTGCGACCAAGATCTCACACTGAATAAATGTATTGGAAAGTCTCCAGTATTGTGGTCATTACTAACCAGCCCGTTATCCACACAGCCCATATTGCTCGTCGACATGCTTTCTGAAGAATGTATGGAGGCACTTCCTTAGCAAGCAAGGCAACTGAATGCCATAGGCTGTAGGTGGTGTGAGACATAGCAGGATTGTCTCTCATTGTATGAATACATGCTAACAGTAGAACAGAGTCACTGGTGCTTATCTTCTGTACAGGCACCATGCTGATATGGATCTTTAGTAGATATGAGTATGAACTGGGAAAATGACAAATTAAGCTGGTTTGTGGTTCATGCTGGTGGGAACCTACCTGCTCCTGCCTTCTGCCACCCACCTACCCCATTCCCTCTCTTCTCTCACCTCCCCACCTGGTCCTGCTACCACTGCCTCCTCCTCCTCCAGTGGCACATACACAGAGGCAGCAGGCTGGTTCCTCAAAGCCAAGCTTGATGCCTCTATTAGCTGGGCAGCCGTTGCATGCACAAAGGCAGCAAGTCTGGCTCCAGAAAAAGAGGCTGAGCCGGCTGCCTCTGAGGATCACAGCAGCAGTGGAGGAGGAAGACGCAGGCGCAGGGGCAGGACCTGATACAGAGGCAGTGGAGAGAGGGCAGGTGGGCCTTTGCTTTTGCTGAACAGAATGAAGCACCAAGGGGGAAACGTTTGGCACTTTGTTTTGTTTTGGCAAAACAGGACCCCCCAAATGGTTCATGAAACGAACCACAAACCAGCCTGATTTGTCGGTTTTTCTGGTTCGTGGTTCAGTTTGTGCTCATCTCTAATCTTTGGTGTCAGAAGCCTATCCTCTAACTCCAGTTATATGAATAAATTTGCAGAAAGCAGTAGTGCAATGGCATACCAATCAATATATAAGGAACAACTTGCTTAGCCAGGTTGTGGCTAAATTTTGCATTCACAGGCTGGTCCAGCGTTCCTGTGGTGGCAGTTAGAACAAGGGACTCAGATATGGAAACAGTGGGGAGAGGTGCTAGTATTGTAAAGCTGTTTAGAAGAAACCCATCTGTGCTGCCTTGAGTTCACTGGAAGATATAACTAATACATAAATAATTACAATATTATCAAGGCAAGCACTTCTTCCGCCATTTTCTCATTCTTGCCTGTATTCAGCTGCAAAGCATGGGTAGTAAACTAGTCAGATCCTTGGGGAGCTGGTGAAGGAAATAACAAGCGTAGCATAGTGGCTGGATCACTGAGCTCAGGAGACTGGGTTCAAATCCCCACTCAGCCATAAAACCAACTAGAGGACCTTGGACCAACCAGACACTCAGTCTGGCCTAATTCATGGGTCTGTTGTGAAGATCAAGAGGAGTAGTGGAGAACCATATATGTCACCTGGATCCAGTTTAGGAAATGTGGGACATGAATGTAAATAACAACAGGTATATCATAAACTCTTTGAATCACTCAGCTGAACCATCTCTAGGTGCAGAAGCTACACCAACCAGATGTGTTTAAGGCCACATCGCACAGCTGTTATCAGAGCTGAACCTTTGTGGTTCCCTGTTCATAACTGCCATTATTTTTCTATAGCTCTCAAGGAGTCAGAGAAGTGAGGGTTCTAGAGAAAGAGCTCATCATTGTTAATGAGATTACGCTGCTGTAATCTTGTTCTAAATCAGATTTTCATGCTGTGCACGGTTATTGTGGGGACGGGAGAGTTGGTGAGGAATGGAAGGGAGAGAAGTTCAGCGCATATGTAATGATCCTGGCAGGTTCCATTTAGGACAGATTTAATAAATCCTGGCCATAAATCAGGAGACATTAACTAGAAGATGTTTAAGTGTTTGTTTGTAGGTGGTTTCCAAGACTCAGCAGGTAAGGTAACTGGTGATTTTTAATTTTTCCTTTTTTTACTCAAATGCTTGGAAAAGAACTGAACATAAGCTTGATTGCTGAGAGAGAAAGAAAGGAGGAGGTTAAGTTACATGTACCTTTGTAGGTGGAAAAAGAATGTTGCTGTTCGCATGGCCTTTAACAGTATACAACTGTGTTTCCCAGCCTTACACAACTGTTGTCTTCCTGAATAATGTGGCCAGTGTTGTGTTTAAATTCTTCCCAATTCCTGTTTGTCTCGTTTGAGTTTCTCTGAGCAGCCGTGTGTAAACTTTTACTCGCAATTACTGATCACAGCTGCTTCGTTCACTCCTCACAGCCACCGCCTTCTGCTCTGTCCCAAATAAAATTAGCTTGCAGGCCAAGAGGGTGGTGGGGTGAGGAGAGGAAGAGGTGGTTGCAATTATACAATATGTCTCATAAAAAAGGGAAGCGTGATGCATTTCAGACCCCTGGTTCTCATAAAGGTGAGTTTTGTGCGAGGGAAGCGAAAAATCAAACCAGACCTGTAACAGGATTGATGGCCTAGTAATTCAAACTTTGGCCTGAAACCACCAGTAAGAATCAGACAAGTGCACATTAATTGCCTAAGAGAGCCTCAGAGGAGGAGGCTGGGAGCCTCAGGTCTTGGGTCTCCATCTGGCCCTCTTGAGCTCCCAATTTGGCCCTCCAGCAAACAGCCTCATTCCTCCGGACATTTTTCTTTTCCTTTGGTGGTTGCCAAAATGCAGAACTGTCTCTCCTATTTGACAGCAAGAGCTTTCAGCTAAATATGCTGATATTTTTGACCCCTAGCATTTTGCCTCTGTATCATGGCTCCACTGGATGAGTCCTCAAGCAAGGACAAGTCAGAACTCCCAAAACCTGACTTTCATGAGGAACCGCTAGGTCCCACAAACCCCAGAGCATTAGAGGTCCAGGGGGCCAAACCGCCCAGATAATGGCATCCCGGTGCCTGATCTAAGACCCAGGCTGAACCCCTCACATGAAAGTGGCTCAAAAGCCTGGGTTGGAGGAAGAGCCCCTCAGACCACAAGAGCCGATCAGGATGAAAACCTGAGCCCAGCTTGAAGCCCCCAGACAAAGTGCAGGGAAAGACCCTTGAGAGAAGCAGCTTCCTCAGAAGGAAGGGGTCATCTTAAGGGAAAGCTTTTCTTTCCATGAACCCAGGCACACTAACTCCAGGAACCACCAGGAACAACTTCCTTTTTCTTGAAAGGCCAATATATTTGTGACGGAAGCCCACATGGAGGGAAGAAAAGTTCTACTTTAAATTACTATTTTTAGGCTGCAGCTCCCAGGATGTTGCCTAGACAGATTCCTGGACTATCCTGGGAACTGCTGTCCAGAAAAAAAATGAAAGTCTTATTCCGTGGAAGAAGCTTGGAGAACTCAAAAGCTTGCTCGCTATTTTGTGACGTTTTCAGTTGTTTCTACTGTTGATTTTGGGTTTTGTTTTGTACTGAACTGGTGGATTTTGAATTCTTTCTTTAAAAAATTATTAAGACTTGAAGAAGAATTGGAAGATCAATTTAATTATATTCAGATATCAATACTGATGCTTCAGTTCCTGAACGTGAAGCCTATAGTGGAATGAGACTGTCATTCTGCTGTACTGCATGCTGCAGCTTTGAGGGCAGCTGTTTGTGCAAAATGGACAGTTTACACAGTACAGTATGCTACTTTTCATTTATAATAATAGTAATAATCTTGGAACTGCAGAGCTGGAAGCAACCCTATGGATCATCAAGTCCAGCCGCCACTGTCAAGGAGGTACAGTGAGGAATCAAACTCCCAAGCTCTGGCTCGACAGCCAGAAACCTAAACCACTTTTTCCTTATGAAGAAAATGGAAATATGTTATTTTGTGTGCACCTGATTATCTAAATACTCGTTTTAGAAATATCAAAAATGCTGATATGCTGGAATTGCTAGATAGCTCAGTGGTTTAAGCATCTGGCTGAGGAGCGAGAGGTTGGGAGTTCGATTCTGCACTCTGCTTCCTTGACAGGGGCTGGATCCTATCATCCATAGGGTCTTTTCCAGGTCTGCAGTTCCAATATAATGACAATGACGACAATTATATTGATGATGATTAAATGCTCCTATTAGAAATACAGATATCAAAACTGCTGATGTGCATCTGTGTTTCACCATGTGCAACAGATAGCAAAACCCTCTGAACACATGCTTCATCTTGATAATTGTGACTTAGAGTAACCTTGGTCAAAGCACATTGCATAAGATGTGTGCTCACAAGTGGAGTGTGAACAATCTCGATCTGTGGGCTCTCATGCAAAACTTAAAACAAATAGTGTAGATAAGCGAAGTATATTTGTATGTCCAAAACAAAGCTGGAAAAATATCTTTATAAAGTAATCCATTACAAGCCACAAAAAGTAAATTCTATAACACTTGCAATAAGGGATTCTTAGTTATTTGTTACCTTCATTTTGGATTGAGAGAGTGACCAAAAATGTGAAAAACTCATTCAGATTGTCTCTAAAATGCCCTTTGAAAGTAAGAAGTGTAAACACTACTCATAACATAAGAAGAAAGTGAATTCATTTTTGCTCATTATATTGCTTTTGAGATGTAATGCCTTTAGTGAATTGAATGGTCTAATGTGCTATTAATGTTGATCTGATTGATTTATCAGTCTGGAGACAAAAGCTCCCATCACTGGCATTTTATTAGAACACTCTTATCAGAGTTTGGTACACTGTAAAAGCTAATGATGTGTAAAATAATTCAGTGGGAGAACTCACATTGAACAGTGATTGATTGTATCTGCACTACACAGTGAGAGCAGAGGGATCCCACTTTAACTGCAGTGGCTCCATCTCCTAGGACCAAAAACAAACAAGGGAAGGCAACAGCTGTATAGCAAGAAGCAATACAAGTATTACAAGCATACAACTGTCATATTACAAAAAAGTGAGAATACCTATAGAAACAGATTATAAAGTGTACTTTGGAACCTGCTGTTGTATGCATTCTCATACACACACACACACACACACCCCATTCCAAAAACAGTAAACAAAAGCAACACCAAAAGTAGTAAGGCACAACAATCCCCCAATCAGGCAGCCAGTCACTGAGAGAAAGCTTGCCTGAAGAGAAAGGTCATTGCCTGCTTGCAGAAGGACAGCAAAGATGGAGCCAGTCTGGTTTCATGTAGGAAAGAGTTCCAGAGTTTGAGAGCAGCAACAGAGAAGCCTTCTTCTGTGTCCCCACTGAACACACCTGTGAAGGTGGTGAGATGAAAGAAAGGTAGCTCTAGATGCCCTAGAGCTCCCTGGCGCAGAACTCTAAGTACCTCAACAAACTACATACCCCAGGGCTCCATATGACAGAGCTGTGGACATTAAGGTGCAATCAAACTGCTGTAACAATGGCATACGGACACACCTTGTGTTTCTTTGGGTAATACTTAGCTACCTACATTCACCCATAACTTCACATTATTTATATCCTGCCTTTCTTTCAAAACTGGGACTTAAATCAGATTACAAATATAGAAAAGACACATGCAGTTAAAATACAAGAAGCTGCAATATTAAAAAGAAATTAAATATATGGCAACAACCGAATAACAATAATTTAGCATTCAGTTTCCAATATCCTCAATCTCACCTTGGCAAATGGGGGCTTTCATCAGCTTGGTCTCAAACAGGATGTGAACTTGAAGATTAGAAATCCCCCAAACTGCTCTGTACCCAAATAAAGGACACACAGAATGTACCAACTAGGGGACATTCTGACCTACTCTGTCCCCAGCTCCATGACATTATCTGTGCATTTTAGAATCTACCATTTTGAAAAATGAGACTGAAAATAATTCACTGAGTGTGTCTGGAAATACAAATGACTGTGCCTGGAAAGGCTACACTGTGCCCTAATTATGTAGCCAACCCTCAACCTACAACAATCATTATTCCACAATCACTCTCTCTCACACACACTCATAATAGCATGATAGTGTTTCAGGAAATATTAGTAAACTGAGCTGAGTAAGAGGATAAAGAGAAAGAAGAATATTCTAGAACACAGAAAGTCTTTCTAAACAATGGTAGGACTCATCCTTTTCACCCGACAGTCCAGTGCAATGGCTGCAAGGAGACAAATGCACACGCTCGCATGCACGCAGGGACACACCTATATATGATGTGTTAATTTCAGTCCTAGCCCTCGATAGCACCTTAGTGGTTGGAGAATGTGGAGGAGATCTTGGGCTTTAGTATGGGGAAGGGAGAGGGGTGTTCAGGTATCACTTGTCTTTTGAGGCCAGCAGCTCAGTCTATTGAATTGCCTTCTGCTTCCCCTTTCCTCAATCCAACTTGCTGACCATCTTTTTAACCCAACAAATGCCAAACAGGATACAAAACCTCTATTGTGGTGCAGCTCCACCCTAGGAATGAAGAGCAACTCATGCCGCTGCTCCTGTTTTTGAAACAGAACTTCCCGGCATTCCTTAGTTTTAAATTTCAAAAAGCTCACAGAAAATAGTTGAAAAAAACTAAAGGCAATTCAGTATTACAAGACAATTCCAATTTATGGTGACCCATTCCAGGGTTTTCTAGATACAAGATTTATAGGTGTGGGAGCCCTGGGGCTGTGCAGCTTGCCCAAGGCTACACGGGCTGGTTGTTCCCCACAAGGCACACTGGGGAATCAAAATCCCAATCATGGAGCTATGATGTTAGCTTGGAATATATTGATCACTTAATGATGTGCAGGAGTAGAAAATCTAATGAAGATGTAATGCTGGCAATCTAAGAACCGTGTCTGAGTTTAACCACAATTATAAGACTGACAGCAGGCTTTGAGTCCCAGAGCATCATCCTACCATTGCCCTATTATGGATGGTTTTAGCACGCATTACATTTATACTTCTTACGAGATGCAACTTTCTTTCCCCGCCTGCTCTCTACCTCTCACTCCTCTTTTTCTTTCTTGGCCTTAATTATATCTTGACAATATAGCTACAGAAAGGCTAACCTTAACTAAGCTGCAAAAACCTGCTTCAAATCCTGGTTTCAGTCTCTGAGTAAGAGTGCAGCTCTAACTAGCCAAAAGGACTGAGAGGTGGCTGAGCTGACATGAAGGCAACTAAGGTTATGCTAGATGTAAACTTCTCCCAGCCTAGGATGTTGTAAATTACTCAGGACTACCCTGATAGAAACCTAATTTTAAGCTGTAATTGTGGGATGTAATTCTGGATTGAGAGGAGCTTGGGTCATGCAAAATTCAGCTCCACCCCTTCTCTGCTCCTTTTTCGCCTCTTTTTCTGGCTAATCTCAGGCAGCACAGCAGTTGTGCCAGCAGATTCAGCTGTGTTGGCATTAAGAGGCTTCTGCTCATTCCAAATCCATCAAAGCCTGTGAGTCTTTGAGTTTGGATTTCACTGTAAGATGGAATCTTGGTTAACATTAATCATGGTTACTGCCAGAGCACTACAACACTGTTAGAGATAAGGAACTCATAAACCAATCTCTTAATCATGACTCAGGGTGCAACTATACAGTAGGGAAAATACGCTGAGATCAGTTGTGATCTGCAGTTTTTCAAAATAGATGACTACAAGTTTTTCTTTTCACTCTAACCACCAGCAAAATGTTCTGACAAAGTGATTTTTTTTGTAAATTTCCATCTTCAGCCAGCTTGAGTGAGTTAGATGTCTAGCTGTTGAGCCAGAGGTTGGCAGTTCAGTTCTCCACTCTACATCCCAGAAGAGCCAGCCTATTTGGCCTTGAGCAAGCTGTACAGTCCCAGGATGCCCCCAGAAGAAGGGAATGGTAAACCACTTCTGAGTACTCTCTACCTAGAAAACCCTGAAAAGGGTCACCATAAGTCAAAATTGATTTGACAGCATATTATTATTACAAGCTGAAATTTAAAAAAAGATGATTCCTCATTGATTTTTTATATATTTACATATATAAAAACAGGGACTACAAGATATATATACAGAATATATATATATTCTGATTTTGTCCATGCCAGTTCCAATGCAAATTGTAAAAAAAACCTGATCAATGCAGATGCCCCCTGAGAAAGCTGTGTTATTATCTCTGCATTCTTTTTCCTTGCCCAAGATTTAACATGTCTGCAAAATCTTTGCCAGCACACTGCACCCGGGTTTATAGTATTCTGCCTTATATAGTCAACTCGTCTAATCCAGACAAAGAGCAAGGTGCCACGTCCCCTCCTCCCCTGCCACTAAAATATACTATTCAATAGAAACAGAGCTGAAAAAATTGTTATGGCATATTTAACCTGTTTCATTCCCTTGATGAGCAAAAAAGCAAAGAAGATGAAAATCCAACAGCTCATGAAGTAAAAGGCAAAGCTTCAATGAGTCAGGGAAAACATGATCTCTTCCTTCCCCTCGTTCCTATTTTGGTATCCTATGCTTCTTCTTTTCCCATTTGTAGGAGAATAATTAAGTCAGGCTTCCTAGAAGTAATGTCCATTGAAATCTCTGCAAGATGGATCCACAAATGATCCATCTCAGAGCCCCATGATATCCAGGTTTCACTCTCAGGTTTCTTTTTCCCCTTCCATAAAACTCCCAGCCGCCAAACCATCTTTTGTAGCTGGAGTGATTTGGAAAAGTGGTTTGTGGTTTAGCACAGGAAATTAGAGTACAGAAAGTAAGGGTAAAACCTGATTGCACACATGCTATTATTTCTACATTTGTCAGCTTGGGGAGATCTTTTCACTCATTGCAAAATTACATTGTTCTGAGCTTGTGTGTGTGTGTGTGTGTGTGTGTGTGTGTGTTTCTGTCATCTGAGCCCAGTCTGATGCCACATCAAAGCAGAAAGAGCAGCTATGTCCGCTCCTGGTTTTTCCATTGATTGAGCCGTATTTTTCAATCTTGACCATATGATCCAATTCTAGAAGAACCATCAAACAGCCTTCTGCATGGAGTTGGACATCTGGAAACATCATACACTTGAACTGTTGTGTGGCTGGAATTAAAATAGTAATTTGTATGTTCACTGAAGAAGACACCCCTCATGAGGTCAGAGTTTGTGCAATAACTTCCTAAAAATAACTAGTTACAGTTCCAAGCCTCTCAAAGTAGTTACCCTTATACTACAATTTTTCAAGTGATTCTTTGCTTCCCTACTGCTCTAAAGTAAATCAAATAGCAGCACAGATATTTTTAAAATATATATATAATCTGAATACTACAAGATGCTAATCTGTGGTACAAAACATATTCTTTGCCCATCTGCCTTACTGTCAATCAAGAAAGGGGACTCATGACTCACTGTTGAGTCCGGCTTAAGTTGCACTGGTGACTCGACTTGGTTTTTTTTTTTTTTTTTTAAAAGACTCAGACTCAACTTGGGGCTCAGATCCTTTTTTTGAAGTCACATTTTTAAGTCCCCATTATTTTAAGAGGGAGCTGCAGATCTCCATTAAAATAATAGGGACTCAAAAACACAACTTGGAAAAATGGGTACTACTCATGAGTCAAGTCAGTGACTTTAAAAAAGAGGAGGCAGTAGCAGTGGGGAGCAGAGCTTGACTGTCGGCTCCTTTCCAAGATGGCTACCTTGGCTTCTTCTCGCGCGATCGAGCTCCCCCTCTCCTCCTCTTGTGAGATCCAGCTTGCTTTCGGAATGGTCTGTTGGAGTGCTACACTGAAGCTTTGCGGGGGAAGGGCCCGCCTTCCTCCTCCAACTCTTCATTGGACCCCTTGGGGTAAGGTAGGTCCTTTGGGCACCCCTGGAGAGATAAAATAGGGCGGCGGGGAAAAAAGGGGCGAGTTGGGAGGAGGAGAAGGATCTTAAAAGCTTTTTAATAAAATTTCATTGATCATTTTGGGTGAGGGTCTGTTGACCAGACAACATTTTTACTTATACTGCATAGATTGTTGTCAATATTTCACACCTTTTGTACAGCCTGCAGTGCTCTTGTGTGTGCGCGCGCAGGTGTGCCCATGTGCATGGGCACAGATGCATGCATGGTTCCTTCCTTGCTTTATATTGTTGTTGGCTTTGATTTGGTTTTGGTTTGGTTTTTGCCTTGGAATAGAATGGTGTCACTGAATATATCAGTTCTCAGTGACCATTGCTGAATGTGTATTCCAAATTCACATTCCATGGTGTGGGCCTCTGTAACCCCGTCTGTCCCATCCCCCTTTATGAGTACAATAGCAATATTTCTTTTTCATTTTTTAAATATTCTGCAACCAACTTAGGTCTATATCGATTAGAGAATGAAGTACATTTCTCTCTTGAATTGCATGGATCTGAACAACATGATTTTGATGATACACAGATTTTTTTCAATCAATCAATCAATCAATCCATCAATCAATCCTTTGCCCCTGGTCACTCAGACTCCCATGAGTTCAACACTGAAAGTGTCGAAGTGATCTACTTGCCCCCAAACACAATATTTCTAACTCAGCATCTAGATCAGGGGGTCATAAGGACCTTTAAGGCTCAATACACATGGTGTTGTATGGAAAGGACTGTCAATGCTATGAAGGACAACCATATGAGACAAAAGTGTTCTGTGTCTGCGCGTGTGTTTAGGTGCCTGCAATATCATAGATTGCATCTATCTTCAGTTTCAACTTTTTATTACTTTTCACAAAATTCTGACACTTCTGGTGGTGTCGTTTCTTTGCCCTTTCATGGATCGCATTCAAATTATCACTTGCCTTCTGTATCATTTAGAGCTATTCCACTTCAATATTAGAAATTGTGAATGTGTTTGTTCTTTAAAGAAAGGCCATTATTAGGGCCAATATACATGCCAAATGTATACAAAAAACTATTTATAATCATGCAATTTGGAGCCATCTTTGCATCAGAGCAAGACGTAGGTAGGCTCCCAGGGCAGACAAGGAGGCAGAGGGGCTGAAAGGGACAAAAATGGGGTGGACAACTTAGGAGAAGAGAAGAATGGTGGAAGCAGGGCAGTGGATGAGAGCAAGAAGTGCTTCCACCCTCTGTGTGGCTAGTGGAACCAAACATCCAGATCACACCTGTGTAGATCCACAGAGCAAACAGTACTCTTGGGATCTGTTAGGAACCAGTACAAATGGCACAAAACATTCAACACGACTGGTTGGGCCCAGAGTTACACCACTGTTCATGCAGAAATGGCTTACTACGATCCTCAACTTATTTGCAACCAGTTCTTCAAAGCTCTATATGAAGCAGCCAGCCATGTTTATTTCAGCTCCCTGACCCAGTCCAGTTTCCTAAGCAGCCATGAGCTTGTCAGGGCCTTGCATTCCTTAGAAGCTATTTATTCACCCATGACCAAAGTCTGAAAACGCACTCTCCGCTGTGTGCATGGACAAGTGAGCACGTACTGGGGAACCCTTTGTCTTGTCCCCTCCAACCAACCCCGGCGCTGTTTCTGAAGGAAGACACATGGTCTCAATGATGTCTTTGTTATCAGATCAAGTATTCCGTCCCAATTTGCAAGTTTAATGAAAATCAGACACCTGCAGTGCAACCGATCGCCATACATGGGATTAACAGCAACGGCATGCACTTGCAAAGCATTCCTCCATTTCAGAGGCAACAAAGCTACTGATATCCTGTAACCAAAGCCCAGATTGGGATTTCAAATGTCATGTAAATGGGAAGAAAGGAAGCCTTTATCAAGCTCTCGACAGAGGCCTTTGCAGGAGAAGCACAGAATCAAAGCTACTGGTCTGCTGCCCTCTTCGTTGGGGGCTGTACACGTTTCAGAGAGCTCTACAGCCCCACACCCAATGGCTGCTATAGGCTCCTCTCGTTCTCTTTAGGCATCTCAGGTTGTTACCTGGGCTGTAGTCTTGTGTCGAGTCCTCCAAGCTTCTGACTACAATAAAAGCTGTGTTTGCATAACTGCATGCTGCCAAGTCGATTCTGACATATGACAACCGTTTTCAGGGTTTTCTAGGTGAAGAGTACTACTCAGAAGTGGCTTGTTACTCCCTTAATCTGGAGGCATCCTGGGACTGTACAGTTTGCCCAAGGCCTCACAGGCTGGCTCTTCTAGGATGCACAGTGAGGAACTGAACTCCCAACCTCTGGCTCCACAGATACCTAAACCAATGAGCTATCCAGCCAGCTGTTTGCATAACTAGTCACACTGAATTCAGGTGTTTGCTCCCCACCCCTGCAGGTTCTCTCTAGATGTCTCTCTTCTCAGTTTTGACATGAGAACTAGAAACATAATTGTGGATTTACTGGTAGCAGCAAAGTGAGGCAGGCTCTTTTCAAATTATTGTAGAAGGGGAAGGAGGGGCTCCAACCTTATAGCATCTCTGTCTTTAATCAGAAGGATACATGTGGTTGTGTCTGAGAGGAGGCTGGAAGAGAAAGCTGCAGTAGCTGGATCGATGTCACCCTGGTGCTGACCCTTTGACTCCCATAATTTATCTGCCCACACACTGCTCTTCCTTCTTCTTGGCTCTTGGTGCGCCAAGTGCCCTCCTTTCCGAAGGACAAAACTGGCTTTGTAGTTGTTCTCTAGTTGAACATTTGCCCAGTCCACACCCAGTGTAAACAAATGTTGACTGAAATCCTGTTGCTTAGTGTGGTAAATTGCACTACAGTTAGCCCATTCCATCAGAGGAGATTTGGTGAGTCAGTGCCCCTGTAAGTTCCATTTAATCAAATGGGCCTACCCTTGTTTCAACTTACTACGCTAAGCAACAGATTTCAGCCAATCCCTGTCATCTTCCAGTCCACGGTAGTGTAAAGAGACATTGTCTGTCATTTTCACCTGCACTGAGGATTTAGCAGATATCCCTAGTAGTAGATCACCATCTTCCCAGTGATGTATGTTCAGCTGTAATTGTGGGCTATGTCGTATGTCTGTTTTTGCCCAGAGGTACTTCCTTCAATCAACCCTGAGTGCTCACTGGAAGGACAGATCCTGAAGCTGAGGCTCCAATACTTTGGCCATCTCATGAGAAGAGAAGATTCCCTGGAAAAGCCCCTGATGTTGGGAAAGTGTGAGGGCAAGAGGAGAAGGGGACGACAGAGGATGAGATGGTTGGACAGTGTCACCGAAGCTACCAACATGAATTTGACCCAACTCCGGGAGGCAGTGGAAGACAGGAGGGCCTGGCGTGCTCTGGTCCATGGGGTCACGAAGAGTCGGACACGACTTAACGACTAAACAACAACAACTTCCTTCAAAGCCCCAAATGTATGTGTTACCTTTTGGAGCCCTGACTGAGTGGATTTAAAAACCAGAGTAGTCTATGTTGCAACGTTTTGTTGAAGGTCCCATTCATAATACCAATAACATGGGACTCCCATATTTGTCTGGCCTATTGCCCTGTAGAAATAGAGACAGTTTTGTGCAGCAATTCAAGACTTGATGTGCAATGAAATCTTCAGCTTCCATGTTAAACTTACCCCCTAAGCTATTTTATAATGGTGGTGTTTATATGAGGGTGGGAGGGAGATAAATGACAAAACAGAGATGTGTGGTAAATGTCATTAGGTTAAAGAGCCCATGAAGAGGTCTGTCAAACAGGCCTGTAAAGGCATTGCCCTGGTCAGGATTGAGGGCAGCACTTAAAAAGTGTGCACATTGTGGTGTGTGTTCAAAAAACAGAACACAGACATTTACAGGAGGCACTTAGTCCAAGGCCCACTGGAGTTGATGGGTCAGTTTGCGAAACAGAATGAAGAACTAGCACCTCAGGCAAAGAAATGGGCTGACTGTCATGCAACTGACTGCATTATTTGGGAGATGGAGAGGATGCTGCTAAAGGGAAAATGAAAAGATGAGCCGTAAAATCATCTGGAGGGAAATCATTCCTCTTTTGCTCTGTGCCAAGTCACGTGTTTTTTGCAGCAGGCAATATACAAGGTTCTAATCCCAGTACACAGGCCATCTCTTTATTATTGTGCCTTTATTGGAAAGAAAGATGGTTCTCTCTGTTTAGCTTTGTAGCAGGGTCATCCTATTGCTAGGTTGGATAGATCCACTCTTGGAGCAGTCCAACATTTCCTGATAGGTCTGTGTTTCTCAATCTTTTTTGAGCCATGGATCCCTTTTATAATAGCCAAATAACCTGTGACACCGCTACTCCGTGCCCCACCATCGGTCATTTTTTGCTGGTAGATTTGGCACATCTCTCTATAAAAATAATTCAGGACTATCCCTGCAGGTTTGACTTTTCCTGTAGCAGGTAGCACTACTGCCCACCATCCTAGAGCAGCCCAGAGAATCAAATTTTAGCAGCCTGGGCAGTATTCAAGAGGGGTAGGCCTTAACAGCACTCCTCTCCAGCTTTCTTCTGCTGCAAAAGAGCAACAGAAACAGCAACAGAACCAGCACCGCTGAACTGCTTTCTTTTCCTCCCCCCCCCTTTCCTCCCAGGGCCAATGGAGAAGGAAAGGGGGAAAAAAGAAACTGGAGTTGAGTGAGAAAGAAAAGGAGGCAGTGCTGCAAATGGGCCCTTTGGAGAAGCACTGGTCGCTCTTCCTTAAGCCGGCTCATAAGGCTCGAGCCCCACACTCCCCCCCCCCCCAGAGTGGTGCCATGTGGTTTTGTACCCGGCCATGTTGGATTGTATGGCTTGAGCCATGGTACTCCCCCCCCCCAAAAAAAGAAACACTTAGCAATCCCCTTGGGGGTCGCAACCTGCAGGTTGGGAACCTGTGTGATAGACTGTTGTTGGTAAGCCAGAGGAGAGGAACAGAAGACTGCTGTGTTTGATAAACTGGCTTTGTTGCAATCCCACTCGTCATTCCTAAAGATGAACTACAAAATGAAACCAGCCAATTTGCAAAGCGCATGAGGTGAAAAATACTCTTATAGTGTATTCCCCGTTTTCAGAATTTAAGGGACTCCCTGTTCTAATGATGGGCGCTCCATAGCATTTGTTGCTACTCTTTTAAAAAGAAAGTCGTCTAACTTCTTTACATGAAGAGTCTTCAACTACAGGAAGCCATGTCTCTTAGATCTCCTCTTGGTTAGGGGCCTGTGGGAGGAAGAAGACAATTGTGATAAAGATAACGATAATGATAATGATAATGATAGTGTAGTTTTTTGCATATCAACTGCCTACCTCTGAGACACAGGAGTGGTAAGAGTTCTGGAAATATGAATCAGCATGATTACAGTCTAAATGTTTTTGTTTATATCTTCCACATCCAAAGTCAGAATGGTCATGATGGTGTCCGACCTCCAGTAGGAGAGGAATAAGTAGACAGTAGCTATGGTTCAAGAACCAGAACCCCCAAAGAACAAAAATAATAGGATAAGAATTGTATCAACTATGCATACATGTTTGGCTCAGGAAGAAACAAAATCATGGATACACACATGGTACGGTGGTGAGACTTTCTGCCTAAGGGAAGAAAGCTGACATAGATGGGAAAGGACTCCTATTAATCCCCACTGTTTTATTCTTCAGTTTTAGAATCTGATCACAAAAGTTCATTGAAATAAACAAGACGATCTATAGCAGGAATTCTTCCCCAGACCTCTTCAGGACCGAGACAAGGGCCATTCAAGAACAATGTCCCAAACCTCAAGATTTCCCTGGGAAAAAGAAAACAGGAGTCTGTGAGCAGGAAGATATTACATCATGCCACACCACTTTCATTACTGCAGCTGCTTACCTCCTGCCTTTCCCTAGTGGTCTTGTCAGTCAACAGCCAGCTAACAATCCCAGGCATTAACATCTGTGCTCCCAAAGACAAAGGAATGGACAGCAGGAAAAACCTGTGTTTTTAAAATGAACGTGACTTCTCACAAGGAAATGAGCAACAGTTCATAAATTCCCACAGATCGGCTCCCCGAATCCTTCGCATCCCAGAACGGCTGCAACCGTCTGAGAAAAGAACTCTTCAACTCTGCCATAGCAAGAAGCAAACTATTACAGTCTTCCAGCTGTAACTTAAGTGAAGGGTTGATACATAAGTTACTTTCCCCTCTTTCTTCACTCAGGAGATTCGTTTGTTCTCATGGGCAGCGTAACATGCGAGTTCATTAATCTCAACTAAGACAAATGCCATGATTGCAACGACATTTGCACCTAACAATAGGTTGAACGGCTTGCTTTTCCTGTTGTGCTGTGAGCAAGCGATTTGCTGTCATGGGCATCTTGTATACTCTCGCTTTCTTTCACATGAGCAAAAAGACAACCCAGAAAAGGAAAGCCACACTTTTTGTGTGTACTCCAAATGAGTCAGACTAATAAACCAGAAATACATGAAGGTTTGTTGTTAACATGTATCCTGGCTTGTTTCTGGGCAGCAAATCTGGAGTTCCGCTTTGGATGTAATGCAAACCCTTCCATTTCTGGTTTGCTGTATCCTCTTCCACAAATGGAGGAGCAAAGAAGGACTGAATAAATTCCATGTGCCACCCTTCTGGTCACTCACAGTAAAGCAGAATAAGCTAACAATTCTGGCTTGTTGTTATGTGTCAATGGGTTAAAGAGTTACCTATGCATATCTTGCAGATCGCAGTCATTGCCATGACTGCTTGCTATTTTCCCCACCTCCACCCAGCTACTGTCCCTGCATTCAGTGCAGGACTGGCCCTACCATAAGGCAGAGTGAAATAACCACCTCAGGAAGCAGTAGGAATTTTCTGGCTTATTGCTCCACAACTTCACCTGGATTATTTGGAGGCATTTGGAGGCGGAACCAAACGGAAAATTATCTAAAAGCTGCCAGGATCACGTCTAACCTTTATCTTGCTAAAGTGAAGGCTGCCAGGAAAGCTTACTTCGCTGTCTGGATAAGCGAAGCTCCCAATCAGCAGGCCAAACTCTTCCGTATAGTACGCGATCTATCCGGAATTGGTCGTAATGACTGGCCTCCCCTTACCATCTCACCTGACCAATTTGCAGCATTCTTCAAATCCAAAGTGGAGGCCATCCGCCAGGACCTAACCCCCTATTTGAAAACAGTAGATCGAGACAAGACATCCAGCGCGCCGTCTTGTCCTATGAGAATTACTCAGTTTCAGCTGGCAACGTCAGTAGAGGTGGACAAAGTGCTTGATCGCTGTCATGCCACCACCTCCTCCCTTGACCCTTGCCCGGCCTGGCTAATCAAAGCAGCCAGGCCTGTGACAACTGAATGGGCCACTGCAATAATTAGTGGGTCTCTCCAGGGGAGATGCTCATTAGGCCCATTAGGAAGAAACTGAGCTTGGAGGCGGATGACATTGGCAATTATAGGCCCGTCGCCAATGTTTCTTTCCTTAGCAAGGTATTAGAGAGGGTGGTGGCCAATCAGCTTCAGGCCCTTTTGGATGAAACCAATGCCCTGGATCTGTTCCAGTCAGGCTTCAGGCCGTGCCAAGGTATGGAAACATCATTGGTTGCCCTGCTTGATGACCTATTGAGGGAGGCCGACAGGGGCAAAATGTCCTTGTTGGTTCTCTTCGACATCTCAGCCGCCTTCGATACCGTCGACCATGGTATCATCTTGGGGAGGCTCTCCGAGTTGGGGATCGGTGGTCTGGCTCTTGCCTGGCTCTGGTCCTTCTTGGAGGACCATTCTCAGAGAGTCCGGCTTGGAGAGAATGTATCGGCCCCGTGGCTCCTCAATTGTGGGGTCCCACAGGGTTCAATCATCTCTCCAATGCTGTTCAATATCTACATGAGGCCGCTGGGGGGCGTTATCTGGGGGTGTGGTGCCTCGTCAGTATGCTGATGACACTCAGCTCTACATCTCCTTTTTTCCATTAACAGTGGACGCCATTATGTCCCTTGAGCGCTGCCTGGGGGCTGTTCTGCAATGGTTGCAGGAGAATGGACTGAGGCTGAACCCAGACAAGACAGAGGTCCTGAGGGTGGGCACCCCTGTCATCAGTGGGTTGGGAAGCTCTCTCTCTTTTTGGAAGTGACTCTCACCACAAAGAGTGTGGTCCGCAGCTTGGGGGTCCATCTTGACCCAGTGCTTGCCATGGAATCCCAGGTAACATCTGTGGTCCGCACCGCCCATTTACATCTTCGGCAGATTGCCCAGCTGCACTCCTATCTTGATGATGGGGCGTTCAGCACACTTGTCCATGCGCTCATAGTCTTGAGATTAGACTACTGTAATGCACTCTATGTGGGGCTTCCCTTGAGATTAATGCGGAAACTTCAAATGGTCCAGAACACAGCAGCCAGATTACTAACTGGGGTGAAAAAAAAAAATCATCATATTTCCCCCCACTCTGGCTGCCTTACACTGGTTACCCATTAGATTCCACATCGATTTCAATGTGCTAATGATTTCATATAAAGCCCTAAACGGTTTAGGACCTCAATACCTGTCAGAGCGCCTTCTTCCACCTAGTTCTACCCATGTCACTCATTCTAGCCAGGCTGGGCGGCTGAGGGGCTTAACTCCGAGAGAGGTCTGGAAGGAAAAAACTAGAAACCAGGCCTTCTCGGCAGTGGCCCATCGCCCTTGGAACATGGGCCACTGGATCCTCCTGGCTCCCCCCTGAGATCCTTCTGGCTCCCTTGCTGGAAGTTTTTAAGAATAAACTGAAGACCTGGCTTTTAAGGCAGGCCTTCCATCCTGACATTATTTACCATATTTTTCCATGTATACGAGCCCCCCAATGTATAAAATGACCCCCTAATTTTGACCCTTGATGGCGGAGGAGCAGCAGTTAATGGGCAACTGCTCCTCCACCTCCGTCTCCTGCTGCCTCCGTTGCCCGCCCGATCACCTCCTTCAGTGCGACTGCCGGGGCTCACCTCCAGCTCACGTGGCCTTGTCCCCTGCCCTAAGGAGACAATCGCTGGAGGAGGTGATCCGGCGGCGGCAGCAGCAGGAAGAGGCGCCCGAGCACACGCGAATGCTTGTTTGCCTCTGCCTCCTGCCTCCTCCACCACTGGAGGGGACAAGGCGGGTGACGTGAGCTGAGCCCATAGGAGGTGATCGGGCAGGTGGGGGAGGCAGCAGCAAGAGGCAGCGGAGCGCGTGTGACTGCTCCTTCGCCTCCGTCTCCACCTCCTGCTGCTGCTGTCTCGGCCACCGGAGGGGACAAGCCCTGAGCTCTGGAAGAGGCAATTGGGCAGGGGCGGCTGCAGCAGCAAGAGGCACCCGAGCGCGCGTGCGACTGCCTCCTTCCGTGTATAAAACGACCCTCAATTTTTCCTCTAATTATTTTAGGAAAAAGTGTTGTTTTATACACGGAAAAATATGGTAATTTCTTTCCCTGGTTTTTCCATCTTGGATTATGTTTGCTTATTTTAGTTTCTTTTTATTGATGTTTTTAATTTTATTGTTTTTTGGACTGTAAACCACCCAGAGTAGATTCATCTAGATGGGCGATATAAAAGCCAAATAAATAAATATTCTGATATCCATAAAGTAACCTGATGCCAGTTTATTAGAGCATGCTCTCCCCTTGCCAGTGTTGATGAAAGACTGAACGTTGGCTTCTGCAAATGGAAAAGGAAGACAGTGGCACTTTGTCCTTTATTTCATCAAATAATGAAAAGCCTTGGGTCAGCTCTTGTTCAGTCAATCCAAATGGTACCTTCTGAGAAAATGTAATTAATGTTTTTAGAATATCTTGCTTCCTTGCTGCACTATGATTGTGCTCTCACACACACCCTCCGGCAGGCAAAAGTAACTTACTTTCCAGGCTGTAGTTACATCAATTAGGTGAGCATTCATGGTTAAGTGGTCAAGCCAAGTCAAAGCTACAGTAAGGCTTGGAATAGCAGAGCAGCCTGATCCATAACACCACATTTCAAAACTAACATATTAACCCAAGACACCGAGGAGGTAATGAACAGCATTGGCTTTTATGGGTAATTCTAACTATGTGGTGACTTTAAGAAGGAGAGGATGTAACCATTCCACATCGTTAAATGTGAAGTGGGTTGTGTGCTCACTTTATTAAGCCCAGAGTAATATTAGGGAGCTATAAAGAAGGTTTTCCTACTCTTCTGAGAAAAGCTCAAGATTAAATAGATCAAAGCATTCTCAGAATGAACCAGCTGGTTCTGTAGCCCCTCCGAGAGATAGAAAAGATTGCCAGAATCCACCCCAACAAAAAACACACAAAAAGTCTTTTACTTTATAATGGCTGTCATGTTTATACATCTCACCTTTATTGTGGAAAAGTTGCTAAAATGAGGAGAAAATGGTGACTTTTTTTTAAAAAAAAAAGGTAATTTATTCCAGGCCAGAAGTATAAAAGTTCTTCCCTGTCTTGCCAACCTCCAGATATAAATATCCTGAGGAGCAGATGTTTCATTTTTAAAAGTGTGGATAGGAAAATTCTCAAGAATTTCTGCACAGCACAAATGAGAGTTGCGATTCACCTTGACATGTTAGTTTTCTCAGGGTGGGAATGCATAAAAGGCAGAATAAAGCAAGTCAACAGATGTAGGGATTAAGCACAGCACACTTCAATAAATCATTGAGGACGACATTTAAATCCTTTCTTCTTCTGTAAAATAAATAAATAAAGTGTGTGGGGTCATCACTTTCTATTTCATGATGGTTAAAATCCTGAATCATTGCAGTCTGGAGCTCACTACCACATACTTGACCAGCATATTTTTATACTACTGAGACCAGTCAGAAGGTCAGCCCCAGTCCAGGAAGTGTTCTATCATCAAACTTGAAAAAGTCTGAACACTAGAAAGGGCCTTACAAGTTGCCTGTTATTAAGATCTGAAATCCTTTAGTGTTCCAGAGACATGATTAAACCAAACACTCAAGTGTGAGCAATTATACTTGCAAATGAAGCTGTGCTTCCCTCTTGACGACTAATCACGTAACAAACCAAGCTCATTTGCAAACTATGGGAAGCACTGAAAAGTTTGTTGCAATAATTATCCAATGATTATATGTTACAATAATCAGAATGCCCAGCTCTAATGATGGGATATCTGTAAGATGTTATTTAGTCGTTAAGTCGTGTCCGACTCTTCGTGACCCAATGGACCAGAGCACGCCAGGCCCTCCTGTCTTCCACTGCCTCCCGGAGTTGGGTCAAATTCATGTTGGTAGCTTCGGTGACACTGCCCAACCATCTCGTTCTCTGTCATCCTCTTCTCCTCTTGCCTTCACACTTTCCCAACATCAGGGTCTTTTCCAGGGAGTCTTCTCTTCTCATGAGATGGCCAAAGTATTGGAGCCTCAGCTTCAGGATCTGTCCTTCCAGTGAGCACTCAGGGTTGATTTCCTTTAGAATGGATAGGTTTGTTCTCTTTGCAGTCCAGGGGACTCTCAAGAGTCTCCTCCAGCACCACAATTCAAAAGCATCAATTCTTCAGCGGTCAGCCTTCTTTATGGTCCAGCTCTCACTTCATCTCACTACATCTGTAAGATGTAGATTGGCCCTAATATAATAATAATTTTGGACCCTATGGATCATCAAGTCCATCCCCTGTCAAGGAGGAACAGTGGAGATTAAACTCCTAAACTCTGGCTCCACAGCCAGATGCCTAAGCCACTGAGTTATCCAGCAGTTCATCTTAGATGTATGGTTAATGTTATGCCTGATCTTAAAACAAACACCCATTATGTCATTGTATGATAGCCATTCTGTTGGAAGGAGGCATTTCACAACCCTCACCTGCACCAAAAACATTAATGTTCTCGGAGATACCACAAGCATTGTATGTCTCCACTGATGTAGAAAGAATAATCCAAAAGTCTTTGAACCCAATGATATTTCATCTGCATTTTGGAGAATAAAAAAACAAGTGCAAAAACATTTGCAAATGAAGCTGTGGTGAAAAAGCTAGTTGATATTGTGATAGTAGAGGTAAAGTAGAAACTGTTTTAAATAATCTCTTGGTAGTCATCACATGGAGGTCACTTCAAAGGTTTCCGTGTGGTAATCAGACACAATGACTAGGTCTTAATGTTGGAAAAAATTTGTTCTATATCTGTTCTTCTGCATTCGGAAAGGTCAACATACAGCTGATGGTTGGACCCAGTTTGGATCCAAAAATATAATCCTAATGCATTTAGGATTTTAAAGTTTACAGGGAGTTACACCTGCACAGTCTTCATTGAGAACCCGATTGGACAATTGATTGTGTAAGCAGTGGTACAACTTCACCTGTAGAACTTTGTGCTGTATATGACTTCCACCTTGGCAAGAATTTTGCAAATGTTTGTGTAGCTTTGAATTCAAAAGGCATAGCTATGCAACAGGATTTTGGCCAAAGTTAGATAAGTTGGTCCATAGTCAGTATCAGAGTAGTCAATGTGACATTTTCAGTGGGCTTACTGTGAGTATGACGCTTTATTGACATTAAACAGTTAAGCAGTTTGATAGCTGTAATGGCTCAAATCCTACAAAAGTCTGGGATCTGTAGTGATATATGTAGTGAAATATATCTGGTGATATATTTAGAATTCTCTGCTGTGTTTCAGGGGAGGGCACTTGAGCTCACTAACAGAGAGTTCTAAGCACCTCACTAAACCACCCAGGATGCTATACAATGGAGACACAACAGGGCTATCAGATTGCTATAGCTTTATAGGTCTGGATCCAGTCTGTTACCAGGCTCCATGTAGTGAACCTTCCAGATTTTGTTTGAAAATGTGGTATGAATTTTGAGCTGAACTCATAAGGAAAATCAATGTGTTTTTAGATGTTGGGCCCAGCTTTATATACAGAATGTAACATTCAGATTATGGCATGGGTGTATGGCATGTGAGAATCTTTTGCTAAGGAAGAGATCAGGGTATGGTAAACAAGATCAACAGCAGTGAAGCCTAGAGGCTACAGGCTGCTAAACAGGTCACTTCTGCCAAAACTAATCAGCAGGTTGGATGAGCGACAAAACAAGCAGTAGAAGTTTAAGAAAAAGTCTAGTAAATTGAAAGCACCAAGAGCACAATGTCCCACTGAAATCAAGAATACTGAATAGACAAAACCAGAGTGTGTTCTCTAACTAACAATTTTTAAGTATTAGGATCAATCAGATCATTATAAACATAGGCCACATTTAATGTGGCAATAAAGTGTCTGTATTTAATGGAGCATAAGCTCAATTTGGATAGTTAGCAATATCGTCATCATCCAGCCACCTTAGAATTGCAGAGCTGGAAGGGACCCTATGAATCATCAAACTCTCAGATGCCTTAAACCACTGAGCTAACCAGCAGTTCTTCAACCATTCCCCTCACCTGTTTTGGGAAGTTATGTGGGGACAAGCTTAGCTTTTGTACCTCCTTCACTGGACCAAAGCCTTTAGAATTAAGTGTATTGTATTTCAGTAGAAAATATGTTCCTGTCATCATTCTTTTGCCTAGGTAGGGGATGTGCAACCTACCTATATTCAGTTCCCACAGAAATTGAATCCAGGGATGGGGGCACTTCAGGATATACAGTAATTTTATATGCAGTTAACTAGGAAAAACTCTCATTTAGGGATGAAAGTCATGTTCTGGTTCACCTTCACATATTAAATAGGAAATCATGCACATTTTCCCTACTGCAATAAAGGTGAATTACTTTTAAAAATATAATGACATACAGAATTTGTACATTTTGGAGACCACTTTTTTACACAATTGCTCAAAACTCAAAACCTAAAACAGCAAAATCAGTAAGATGATTTTACATCCCCATTCCCATGGAATTCCCATGGAATTTCATGGATCTTTCTTCTGACTTGACATATCTACGGTTGCACTGTAAGACAGGTATCCAACAATATTATTGCATTAATGGGAGATTTCTTGCAGCATCAGTTGTGCATTTTCAGAATAAATGCAAGCATGGTATTCAGTCCTGGATTTGTTGTAAAGCAATTTCACAAGAGGTTTCACAAGCTCTTTTGCAAGAGGTTGCACAAGCAGATGTTCAAGCAGTTAGATACCATGCTGGATTTAGGACCAAGAATTTCAGAATATTTTGAGGGGGGAAACAAAAATAGTTTCAAGTCTATGCTCCTATGTGCTCATTTTACATGCATCAATAACTGTGCATGACATATATGATCTAACAAATGCACAATCAATATAAGGTACACAAATCAGCAGATTCGGGGTTGATTGGAATAATTTTATTCTAGTTACTAGACTTTGGATTTCTAGCTGTACACTTTTTTTAAGTAGATCTGTCTAGTTTATTATACTTGTGTAAAAAAAAATGGGTGTGAGGGTAATCCAGCTGTGACAAAGGTCATTCCACTGATTGACCAGGTTTATTTGGCTGATCTAGTTGGCTAGGCTGATGTCCCCTTCCTCCCTCACTCTATGTCTGTCCATCCTGAAGCTGTGCACTTGGTGGAAGAAGAGAACCATCCCAAATGCAAGGAGTGAACCATTCTTCGCTCAAGGATACAGGATAGCTGCACTTGCTTACTAGAAACTCCGAACATTTTTAAAAGAATTACCTTTGTACTTCTAAAACTCCAAGGAAGCTCTAAAAATTCTGATCACTTAATCATAACCTCCTTGCTTTTCAATTAGTTATTTACATGCCTCTCGTTGGGGGTGCATATTATTTTTTAAAATAGCTGACTTTTAAAAAGTCAAACTCTTCTCTCACACTTTTTTAACACTTTTTTTTTTTAGAAACTGAAACTTTCTTGGGGGGGTTGTTTTTGTTTTCAGTGTTCTCACGGAAGATCTGGGAAACTTTAAAGTGTCTGAGACAATACCCATTAGCCAAAGACTAGGAAAGTTGTGATAATATGTGTGGGTAAAACTGAACTTCAGCAATAAGTTAGGCATAAGCAAATCTTGGTGAGATATCCCACATGGGCCTTATCAGTCCCTTTGTCTCCAAACAAAAAACAGTCTAATCTGCCCTCACAATTTCTTTTTCTAGAAAATCACTGAGTTCTTTCTTCCTTGGTACCAGGCCTGATTCAATCTCTTCCTGTTAAAACAGACTATTCACAATAGGAAAGACATACTAGAAGCAGAACTGTGTGTTTTCCAACAATGAGAGTTTCCCTTCTTAGACAATGTTTTCCCTCCATTCTAATTTTTCAAATTAAATTTTTTGTGAAGGAGGAGGAGATTGCACCAATGGGATTATACTGGATTTTTTTAAAAGTCAGCAGATCCCTTCTTTGTAATCACAGATTGGCAGTAACTAAGACTTTATGTATGTACCTACTGGATTCCCAAGATGGGTATTATTGGTGGGGGTGGGGGTAGCGGTGGGGAGGCAACAATGCCGTTGAGCTCATCATCATAGAAGAATACATGGTTCATTCATTTTCATTTTCTCTTCAAAATAATACCGTAACTAGAGCTTGGAAATGCTATTTCTTGAACTCCAACTCTCAGGATCCCCTCACATGCATAGGAGGTGTCGTAAAAAAGTAATATTTCCAAGCTCTAAGTTAGACTGAGACAGGTTGACTGGCCTGTAATACATTTTATGGCACCAAATAGGAATCTGAATCAAATTCTTGGTATCTCTATGAGTATACTGTATGTAGTTCCACAGCCCAATTACATTTGCATTGAGATAATCCTTCTCTCTCTCTCTCTCTCTCTCTCTCTCTCTTCCCATCCACCCAGTGAGTGGCCAGGAAATGGACTACTCTTGACAAAAATTTGAACTGCTTGGTTTAGATGGCTACAGAAATTTGGGTGGCAACTCCCAAAAAAACCCGGGTACCACAGCCAGTAGCTGTGGTCTCCCAGAGGATTCTGGGAAATGTAGTCTGAAATTTTGGAAGCCAGGCCTTGCCCTAGTCTGATGCAGCACTTGGCCTAGTTCTCAAAAGCCCTCTGTGAGCAAGTCCATTGAGGACTGTGTCAGGCACAGACTCCCTGCCAAACCACTGGTGGATGGGGAAAAGAGAAAGACATCAGGGGAGAGAGGGGGGGGGAGAGAGAGAGAGGCGGGGGGGGCGCGAAGAAGACCAGGAAAAAGGAGGAAAGAGAAGCATCAGAAACAGAAGGAGTAAAAGAGAGAACGAGTTATCAGGGAGAGGAAGAGAGAAGCGGGTGTCACAAATGGAGGGGGAAAAGCAGGTGGTGTCAGAAAGGGAGGGAGAGAAAGGGAGAAGCGATGTCAGAAAGAGAAAGACAGAAGGGTAGAAATAGCTGTCTGAAAAGGAGAGGTGGTGGGGAGAGGAAAAGTGTCACAAGAAAGAGGGAGAGGGAGAAAAGAAGAAGGGGACAGGAGAAGGTGCTGTGGAGGGGAGAGAGAGGGGAGTGTCTCAACCCGAACTCTGGCCCTACCTCTGGACCGGTTGTGGCTCCCAGCATAGGAACCTGAGGAACATTTGCTTCCACTGAAAAAATAGCCCCCTGCTCCTCTACTGACCAAAAGGCAGAGCTGGTTTTTTGACACAAAAGATGCCTCCATCAATGACCGTGGTGTCCGTGTTGAGGCAAGCTCCTGCTGCCTTTCCCCTCATGGCTGCCCAAACAAGGTCCCATTCGGGAGTAATCTCAGCCCCCCCCCCCCACACCTCCCGTGATAGTCCCAGTTCACTGACTTGTACCTGTGAGTGGGGTATGTTTACCAGCTTAGCCAATTCCTATCTAGTTTTCTACTCTGACTAGAAATTCAAATGCTAGGCGTTTGGTTGTTTTGCTTTTCTTTTCAGATCTGCCTTTCTTTAAAAGCATAGCCCTTGGCGGCTGCTTTATAGGAGATATAATTTATCTCTTCTTGTCAGTATCAACTCCTTCTGACGCTATATCCTAATCAAAGGAAAATACGGCCCCAGTGTCAATATTATAGTAAGATAAAGGCCTTTTCAAATGGAAACTTGGGTTCCTGCCCTGCAAATCAACTCTGGCAAGAATACCCCCAACTTTGTCCCATGTACAGTAGATGCATACATTTGTCAAATGTATTCCTAAGCATGAAGTGTGTGTGTGTGTGTGTGAGGGGGATCTCCCCAGCAGTTGTCTTCAGCAGCCTAGGGCCCACATCCTCTCATTTGGTTGCCCAAACGATCAGATTTTTACTGAATCTACTATCTCTTTGCACAGACTTAATATCCCACACCTGCTCATTTCAACAATATAGTCTTCAGCTTGCATTACAGCAAACCAGATTGTGCAGTGCTTTGCTGGCAGGACATTACACTGCACGATCTCTCAGAGGATACTGGCGTGAATGTTTTAGTTTCTATCAGTGCTCTACAGGAGGGACCAACCTTCTCAACAAACAATCTAGTCACCTAAGCTCCAGCTTGCTGTGTGTGGGATTCAGGTTACTGGCTTTGATCGAGGTGCTCATTACAGGCCCAGGCATCAATTTAGTAATTCTACTAATTTACTTATTACTTTCTATCATTTTAATTTTAATATATATGGCAATTATCCTCTGACTCTGCATATTTCTTTCCCTCTCTTTGGGATGGGTGTAACCATGCAGCTGTGGAAATGTTAGATATTTGAATCCACAGTCAAACCAAGTACATTTGGCTCATTTCAAGTTTTCAGACAAGGTTTTCCAGCATTTAAAAGTCATTATTTAACAAAAGAGCAAGCTAACAAACTAGGCTATTCATGTTACAGCATGCTCCCAGCTAGGTTGATATAGGACTGCAACCTAATAGCACCATCCTCTAAATTTTTACTCACAAGGAAGCTCCACTGCATTCAGTGAGATTTAATCCCATGTAAATGTGCATTAGATTGCAGGTGATGTATAGAATGTTACAGCTACTTAGAGATATATGTTCCAGGCCAATTTCCTATAAATTAACAATAGAGGTACCTATTCATTTTACTGAACATCACCTCACTCCCCTCCCCAAAAAAAACACCCTCTAATGAGCCTCTGTGTTAAATTACAGCAGAAATGGCTTAAATTTACTCATCAATGTGTCACAGATTTGCAACCAGAGTGTCCACAATAATTTTTTCCAGGAGAAGGGAATGTGGCGTAGTGGTTTGTTAACATAATTCGAGTGCATAGTGTATGCCACTACAACGAATGTTTGTCTGTGTATATGAAATGATATTTTATTATTAAAATAATAAAATAATTTTGGATTATGGGTGGGCAAGTGACCACCCCTTGCCTCTTTTCCCCCAGAAGACACCCATGCTTCATGTTGGAAAAGGCTGGATAAATCCTGTAAAAATGCATCATTATTATAAACAGATACATAAGCTGTTTTCAATAAAGCGAATCACACATTTTGTATGTGCAGTGTAGTTCCCACTAAGAAGCATACATCAGTATTCCAGAGTCCATCCCAATATGTTATACAACAAAAACAAGATACTTTGCCCCCATCCTGTGGATATTGGATACCTTCTTTTTCCAACATTCTAATAACAGGCAGACCCCCTGCTGTGTGTTACTGTGTTGAAGCCAAGGTTCCACAACAATGAATCAATGCCCTCATCAGGGGCTATATTTATCTCATTTTTTTTTTTTAAAGAACAGAACAGAACAAACATACATCAAGATCCTGAACATTCACATCACTGCATCCACTTGCAATGCTGGTGGGATTTCATAGCTTGTAGTATTGCGCTACTGCAGTGACTAGTATCTCCCATCCTAAGCCCTTACTTTGTTGGCACAGCAGACTTTAGGATGTGTCCCTCAGAGTTTAATCTGACTTGAAATAGTAGCTAAATTTTTAATGATATCGATGTTCTTTCTCCATTTCCACTGCAATCTCTTTTGACCTTCAGAAACCCAAAACAGCTGAATATATTGTTTATAAAAACAATAAAACCAAAAACATATATTATAGGTCCAAGATGGCAAAGTATAAGAAATTAAGACATGGCAGGAGGGAAAGCCTGCCCAAATAGCCAGGTTTTAAGTCTATTCTTGAAAACAGCCAGAGAGGGAGCCAGGCGGATCTCCACTGGCAAGTTGTTCCAAAGGCGAGGGGCCACTGCCGAGAAGGCCCTATTCCTCGTCCTTTCCCTCTGGACTTCGCTTATCCGGACAGCGAAGTAAGATCGACTAGCAGCCTTCACCTTAGATTGGTAGAGGTTAGTCGCGATCCTGACAGCTATTTGATTATTTTCCATTGGGTTCCGCCTCCATATGCGCTCTAGCCTTCTCCTATTTCGCTTCATTGATCGCAGCTCTGGATTAAACCAGGGCGAAGGGTGATCTCTGCGCCGGAGAGGGCATTTAGGTGCGATCGTGTCAACAGCCCTGGTGGCGGCGGCCAGCCAATTATCAACCAGAGCCTCGACAGGAGCGCCAGTCAAATCAGTCGGAATCCCTCTCATGGTATCCTGGAATCCTATAGGATCCAATAACCTTCGAGGGCGGACCATTAAAACAGGTCCTTGCTCCCCGTGGGGAGGGAGAGCCACTGCGAAAGAAGGGAAAATTCTGAGCCCAAAATTGTTTTTTTGCAAGGAAAACTGGGATGTTTGGGTGGCTGGGAGTCTGAAGAGCGCTGGGGGTAAATTTTGGGCTCATAGTGGCCAACTGTGCTTTAACAAAACAGAATCCCAGACTACTACAATCCTCATTCACTTGTTTTTACTCTGTGTAGTTTGTTTTCCATTTTTTAGTGAATACAACTACAGCAGAAACAAGCCTGTGTCTTTTATTACTACAGTCCTGTCTTCACCCATTCAAACTCAGGTAGCAGGTGTAAACCCATCATCACTGCATATTCATTTGTTGAATCTCTGCTCCATTGATACCATTTAAAACAGGGGTGGGCAGCTTGTGGCCTTCTAGATGTGGGACAAACATATATACAAAAAGATGCCGGCATGCATGGGTGCAGAGGAAAAGTGGTTTTTCCAACATCTTTTCAAATTTAACTCTTTAAACTCTTTTAATAGACTTCATTAAGACTGAGTTGTCAAAGCACTTCAGTGAAAAGAAGCTGTTTTCACACTAATTCCCATATTTAAGTTATTTGTGAAAAACTCTGTGTAGCAACTAGAGATGGACACGAACTCCAGTTCAGCAGTTCGGCCCAGTTCAGCACAGGTGTTCTGCGGACACCGCACACCTCCTCTGCACACTCATCCATTCCCTGGCCAAAGAGTGCTTCCATTTCTGCCTTCTCAGCATGATTGCCCACTCACCGATTTTGGTGCACAATTCCCTCCTCCGCCTCCTTCGGTGGCTGCCCACTCAGACAAGGAGGCAGGGCAGGGAAGCCCACTGTGCTGCCTTTGAGTGGGCAGCCGGTGGAAGAGGCTGAGAAGGGTAGTACATGTGGTCAGTAAGTGGGCAAATGTGCTGAGGAGGCAGGGAAGGGAAGCATGTTTCAGCCAGGGAATGAGCAAACGTGCTGAGGAGGTGAGAGAGGGGAGTGTGCAGCACACACAGAACTGTGTGGGCACTGCACGAACTGGGCCAAACTGCTGAAGTGTGATTTGTGCCCATCTCTAGTAGCAACTGTACCCAGCAAGCCAGAGTCCTCATACAGGATAATTAAATTCTAGTCCCTTGGATATACAGTATTAATAATGCAGAGAGACTCTAGAAATGGGTAACTCAGTTGGTTGGAGTATGTGACTGTGGAGCCAGGGTCCAGGAGTTTGAATCTTCACTGTGTTGCCCAAAAGATAGGATTGTGAAGGTCACCTTGAGCATGTGGGGCTGATAGGATTACATGCTAGACAGAGCACCACCAGAAGGAGGGAATCACAATTGCTTCAGAGTAGTTTATATCTAGAAAACCCTGGAAAGTCAGAATCTGTTAGAAAGTACGTATGTAATTTAGTAAAGTCAACCAGTTTCTAAGTTCTTATGTTTCAGTTATGCTTTAGTTCAATATGTGCTTGTTTTTTAACTGGGCTCCTTCTTTAAAAGATGACACCAAGACGGTTTCAATGAGCACACGAAGTTTCTTTTTCTTTCTGGCTCTCGCAGTCATGGTTACAGGCATACCTGAAAAGCGTAGATACGTAGATGCAAAGACCATGTTACTACACATATACTGTGTTTGTATATTTCTCAATGTGGCAGTTTATGTTAAAAAATTAAAATTAAAAATAAATTATAAAAAGAATAGTCTTTGTGCTGGATCTGAATTGCATCCAAGATGAAGGGCAGGATGGTTCAGCCACACCAGTTTCCATCTGTTCTGCAGCTGCTTCTGTCAAGGACAGTCATGGAACATTTTCTAGGGGTGGGATTGTCATGCTGTGAGCTACTACCTATTGGTAACTGTAGTGAATCCGGACAAGCTTTTGGCAGTGCTAACACAAAAGATCTCACAGTTGCAGGGTGGTGGTGGTGGAGAAAACATGATCTGAATTCCATTTTAGAGATGTTTTGTTTTGTTTTGTTTGAGGATTCAGCTAGAGCAATGCAGTGCATCATGCTAGGCCTAGGAGGAAAGGCAGGTGTTTATTTACATGTGATTATTTTGGAGGTCGATGCTGGATTTGTTGTTTGCAAGCCAATCCGAACAGCTGGAGGCTGAGAAGAGAAAGGCTGTAGCAAAATCAGCCCACTGGCATTTCTTACAGAGTTTCACAGGAGGACATCAAATCCTCCGTACATTGCATTGATTCCAATGGGCCTACTCTAACCGTGGCTTACTTTAGCACAGTAAGGAATTTATGGAGGAGTTGACTCATTAAACCCCATTGATTCAATGGGCTTACTCTAGTACAATTTGCTACACTAAGCAACAAGATTGGACCAATATTTTTCTCCTGTCTTTGTTGCTATTTCTGTTTTTTAACAGTTTTGAGATTGTTAGAAGGTTCACATTGTAAATCACTTTGGGGACGTTTAGGGCTGAAAGACAACGCAGAATTGACTTTATAAATAAAATAGCAAAAGGACTCGTTTTCACAATGGCTGGAATCTCCTTAGTCTCTCCCCCAAATTGTTCTTTCTTTTCTCTATCTCTCTCAGCACTCTGCCTTTTTGAACTGAACTGCAGAGTTGGAAGGGACCTTATGGAGCATCGAGTCCAGCCCCTCTCAAGGAGGCACAGTGAGGAATCGATCTCCCAATCTCTGGCTCCACAGCCAGAGACCTTTCTTTCTCACTGTGTTTTTTCTCTCCATATTCATTCATCCTTTCTTGTTGTTCAGCCTTCAGCCACGGTTAGAGTAGGCCCATTGGAATCAATGCACCTTAATCTTCACCATCTCTTTTAACTTTCGGAGACTGTGGGTGACCTGCAGAGGGAAGCAATATGTGGAACTGGCTAGCTGCCCTTTCAATAATGAATATGCTAGGCCTCACTGCACCTTTACCTCTAGAAAAGGTTAGAAAAGCCTGTTGCCTAGTGAGTGAATACCATGCTACATACAGGTTTAATTAACTAAAATTTAAAACAAAATATCCCTGAGTTGCATGCCCCTAGAATCCCCTTAGTATCTACATATGTGTGTTTCATAGTCCTGGAACTATAACAGAGAGAGAAACATAGATAAACGAAGTTCTGTCTCCTCTCCTAGAGCATGTTGTTAATTAACAGTGTTAATGTAGTCATAAATTAGGGTATGGATTAGGGCTCACACATTTGGGGAAGATGCATTTTTCCAGAGTTAGAAGACATAGGAGGGTCTAGTTCTGGCTGCAGTCCCTTTATTTTGAAGACAGAAAACATGAGACTACATTGGTCATGACTGACAATATTTATGGAAACTTACTTCCCTTTATCTATGCTATTATGTGGTTATTGGATGCAACATATGGTAGAAGGAAAAGCATTCCAGATAATTAAGCTCTTTCCACCTCCCTTCTCTAAACAGAAAGAGTCTATATATGGAGTTAAATGGAATCAGCCTAGACACTGATTTGAAGGCATGGTCCAGTGTCCGACTGAACATCTACTGAAAGTAAAGTCCATCCATCACAGTGACTCTGGCACATGTGTTCACTTTGTAGCAGCCTTCATGAAGAACACCAACTTGACATTTGCCACCCACTGCACAGCTAGAATAATTTAACCGAAATTCCAAAACTCTAGTGCTTTTATTGTTTAAACCTGTTTTGATGATGTTAGGTAGCCAGCTTGAGTGCTATATTTTAATGGCACAGCAAAGTATAAATATGATGTATCATAATCATCATCAGCATTATTATGCTCCTCTGTACCTCTTTCCTATTAGGAGCCCAATCAGGGCCGTTACTTGGGCTTAATATTTTAAAAAGTTACTTTTTCCTTAAGCTTGCCAAAAATATATGGAGCCAATAGCTATCTCTTTAATTAACATGTATTTTCATCCCCTGAGTTGCAATTCAAGAGACTCCTAGAATTTGCTTCTTCACACGAACTGTAAGTCTTAGAGTTCCTTGGGCATAGGCAGGCAGGAGGGGCATCTGGTGGGGAAAATAAAGCACCACAATAGTCTGTAATATTGACTCTGAGAGCCAGAGAGAGCCAGCACTCTTGGTAGGATTTACAGACCCCAAATATATGTTAGTAAATGTGTACTGCATGTGTCATACAGATTTTTCTATGAATCCTTTTCTTAAAATTTACATCTGGAAAAAAGAATCTTCAAGTCTACTTTGGAAAAAAGAATATGAGCTACCCAAACTTACTAAATAAGATTTATAACAAACAAGTGCAACTAATTTTCAGTGAAGTGTGCATATCCCTACAGATTGTTTGCACATTGCTGGTGACTGGCAGAAGCTGAAAGATTTTTTTTTTTGGTAAGCTAGCATTTATCAAAAGCTACAAGCATTTTACTGTTGGACAGGAGTAGATTGCTCAACTAACTGGTTACTTTCTCTACTGAGTGTCAGCTTGCAAGATAAATTGATTTTAGGGAGACGACCCAAGATTTTGCAATGAAAAGGGTGGACTAAATCAAGCTTTTCAATAAGATGACATGTTTATAAAATATTTGCAGCTGTATGCTGATACTTTAGAATAAACAAATCAAGACAGAAACATATTAATATATTTTGTAGGAACAACCAAAAAGTTAGCAAGTACTCAGTAATTTTCAAAGAGGCAGCCGCATCCATTTGTTTCAGATTGTACAACAAAAACAAAATCATAAATCCCAAATCACAAATGGTGCATCAGTTCCAGTCAGCTTTTGATTTTGCTATTTTAGAAAGATATTTTACATGCATTGCAGGCTTAAGAACAGGCAATGGTGCTTGGCACGAAGGTATCATATCACTATTAAAAATGGAAGATGTCACCTTCATGTCAGGTGATTCAGAACTGCTGACGAAGAAATACAAAGTGGGCATCAAAGAAGAATAGTCAAACGTAGCCTATTGGATAATTTGGGAGCAACAATAAATTGAACTCTGACCTAATGTAAAGGTGCAAAGATAGAGATGGGGACTCCTGACTCGCATTCGAGTCTGACTTAAGTCGCACCAGCATCTCAACTTGGATGCGACTTGAAGGGTTTTTTTAAAAGACTTGGACTTGACTTGCGACTTGGACCCATTTTTCCGAATCACATTTTCAAGTCTCTGTTATTTAAACAGAGACCTGCAGGTCTCGATTAAAATAGTAGGGACACAAAAATGTGAGTCTGCGTCATTTTTTTAAAAGGAGCCATTGCGACCCCCCCCTGCCTCTGTTGTGAACCTCTCTCTCTCTCTCTCTCTCTCTCTCTCTCTCTCTCTCACACACACACACACACACACACACACACACACACACACTGCCCTCATGATCCCATTTCATATACCTTCCATCAGGCAGTCACTGGTGGCTCCCTTTCAAGATGTCTTTCATGTGGCTTAAGGGTCTGCCTTCCTTCTCCTCCTCAGGTCTCTTAGGGTAAGGAGGAGAAGGCAACGGAGCCCCTGCAGAACCCAGCACAGGTAAGCATTGCAAGGAGGCAGTGGTGGGATGGTGCAGGGGAATGCAGCAGCATGGCGGGGGCATGATGGTGCACATGGTGGCAGGTGTGTGTGCAGAAGGTGCGGTGGCACAGCAGGGGTGTGGCTGCATGGGTAGGGGGATGCAGGGGATGCAGGGGCTCACGTGGTGACAGTGGGGGTAGCGGGGTTGGGGAATGCCAAGGGGTGCAGCAGCACAGGAGGAAGGTGCAGGGTGTGGCTGCAGGTTTGTTTGCAGACACACATAACAAAAAAGATTTTATCACTGAAGAGGAAGGAGTAATGGCAGGAAAGATGCATTTCCCTGATATTTCCTTTTGCTCTTGAAATAAGGTTTCTTCTGAGCCAAGGTTCCAATAACATGATGGGGGAGCTCCATTAATGTGCTACTTGGTTGTCAGTGGGAACCCGACCATCTTCTGGCTCATTTACCACAACATTTATTGGTCATTTACCACAAATATCCATCTTGCCACTCCCTGCTTCCCTGTCCTGCAAGATTAACAACTCAAGTTTTGCCTTTGGTTTCCCATAAGATGTTCTTTCTCAAGAGGTACCAGGCCATGCCAGGCCCAAAACTATCCAAAAATTGCATTTAAAAAAGAAGGAGGAGGAGGAGGAGAGAAGGATGGAGGAAGAGGAAGGAAGTACCTGGAGGCTCATTTGCAGTTTTGATTTGTAGAAGGTAGGGTGGAAGACATCTCCAACCTCCCTAACATGAGACATGCTACTCAGCAGAAATAAACACCCTTTTGCAATTTTTCCCTCCAGAAATTACAGTGTAGAGGATGGGAGGGACTCAGGTGTATCCGGGGTGCAAGAAACACCCCAGTGGGCCTGATAGGGTCCTGCAGGTTACATTTTATCTCTCTCCACTCTCTTTCCCTGCCCCCAACTTCTCAACTTCGAGATTTAAAAAGAGATGACACCATACAGTTGATGGGACATGGAAATTTCTGTTTTAGCGAAAGCATTCGAAATTATCCTCAGATTCTTATTTGCAGCCTGACTTCTTGTAAATCAAAGCATACCACTGTAGAGCTCAAATGAAAAAAACAAAATTGAACAAACAAAAAGGATAGCAGCTGGATATGCCAGTCTTTCTCACAGCACAGACTCTACTGAGAGCCTGTTATTGCAAAATTCACAGCCTGATTTATGTGACTGATCAGTTCATACTTCAGTGCTTAACATGGTTTTCATTTTACCTTCACATATATACCTTTAAGCATTTAATCTTCAAAATGTTTATTAGGCTTCTTAGATAGCAGCCATCATGAAAGGCTCCAGACTTTGTCAAGAATAAGATTATAATGAAAATTATTGTTTATCATAGTCTGATTTTCTCTTTGAAAGGAAAACAGTGTAAACTTGGGAAGACTTCAGTTCCTTTGCCAAACAGGTCCAACATCAACAATAAGACCAGCGAGTGCATTTTTTTTTCTTTGTTGAAAGCGCGTGGAGACAAAAGAAAAAACGTTTTCTGAATATGGCTACTGACAGATCCATTCTTCAGTTTTATCTGTTTAGTAGGAAATGGTGGTCCCTTCTTTTAAAATTTGAAAAGACTTTGAGTTCTTTCCAGTAATATACCTGTCTCCACATTACAGCTTAGTCGGGATAAATTATTGTAAAACCATGGGCCTTTATTAGAAACACAAGAAAATAGCACAAGCCACTAATACCTTCCATGCGCCAGGCACTGGATAATAATTATAGCTTTAGCTTAGCTACAAATTACGGGGCCAGTTTTTCTAGCTTCTCAGAGCTATATAGCCTTGCATATGAAAGGTACATCTAGCACAAAGTAAGTGGGACTAAACCCAGGGATATATTCAGCAAATGGATCAAAGGAAGTTCTGCTGGGCAAATTGTTTTCAGACAAAATGTGCAGTGCTTGGGAGTAACGGGCTACAAATAACTGAAATACTTTTAGTTAAAAAAATCTTTAGAAATGAACATTGAAAATAATAGCTAAAATAAGGCAGAACCTCATTACATTATTTATTTATTTAACATTTTTTTAATCCTGCCTTTCTCCTTTAAAAGGACCCAAAGCAGCTGACAACAATTAAACTAACAACAGTCAGTATACAATACTAAAAAGCTCAAGTGAATACGATCCTAAAGAACAACACCAAAACACGTAAAATGCAGGAACGTCAAACAATCCATTAAAAAACTCCACTCGGCAGCCAGTCACTCGGGGAAAGCCTGCCTGAAGAGAAAGGTCGCCTGCTTGCAGAAGGATAGCAAAGATGGGGCTAACCTGGCCTCTTGTGGGAGGGAGTTCCAAAGTCTGGGTGCAGCAGCAGAGAAGGCCTTCTCCCGTGTCCCCACCAAATGCACCTGTAAAGGTTGTGGGACCAAGAGGAAAGCCTCTCCTGATTATCTTAGCACTCGAGCAGGCTCATAATGGGAGACACGGTCCTGGAGACAGCTTGGACCCAGGCCATTTAGGGCTTTATAGATTAGAACCATCACTTTGAATTCTGCCTGGAAATGGATTGGTAGCCAGTGGAGCTGCTGTAACGTTACCATTGCAACTGGACACAGAACAACACCATTCCTTTTGCTGTATAACATGTTAATCACTGTAACAGCTACAGGAGTGTGGTCTCACTAACTGGCACAGGAGAAATATCACATGCTCACGTGATACTCATGCTTCTGCCTTGTGCTCTGTTGCTGAGGAGAATGTGTTCCGTGTCATGGGTCAGTGGCTTCTAGCACTGATGTCATTATTACTGTGTGTAATAATAGCAATTGTTTCTGTGAATCAGGAATGAAAAGGGTTGGCTTTTAAAAAATCATAATCTTGGTGGTAACTTACCACTGAAGGCAGGACTTTGAACAGTCATGGTAATGAATTACTTTTTAAGAATAATTCCCAAACTTTGTAATGAATCCAATTTGTATGAAGTGCTCCAGACACTTGGTTTACAACATATTCCTTCTTCAGATTGGAAGATGTTTCAGTATATTCTCAACTTTGATGAAGGACAAACATGTAGTCCAAGGGAAGTTCTCCAAGGTGACAAATGAAATGAGTACAGACAAATCTGTTTTTAGGATTATTGCTGCTACTTTTAATGTTTCTACCTTTATTTTTGCTTTCTATTATATGTGCTATAACCGCCCAGAATACTGCCTCAACACTAATGGGATTGGGATACTAAATAAATAAATAAACGCCAGTCAAGTGAGGTAGAGAACATTTTCATGTCAAAACAGGTGGACATTTCTTTCTCCCCAGCAAGTTTCTTTCTAGAAATATGTTAAAACGAGCCTGTTGCATCCCATTCTTTTCCCTTTTTGGAATTTTGATTTTTAAGTTTTAAAGCCTTAGGTAAAGGTAAAGGTTCCCCTTGACATTTAGTCCAGTCGTGTCTGACTCTAGGGCGCGGTGCTCATCCCTGTTTCCAAGCCGTAGAGCCAGCGTTTGTCTGTAGACAGTTTCCGTGGTCACGTGGACAGCACGACTAGACACAGAACGCCGTTACCTTCCCACCGAGGTGGTACCTATTTATCTACTCGCAATTTTTACATGCTTTCGAACTGCTAGGTTGGCAGGAGCTGGGACAAGCGACGGGAGCTCACTCCGTTGCATGGATTCGAACTGCTGATATTTCAACCTTGCAGCCCAGAGGTTTTGCAGTTTAACCTGCAGCGCCACCATGTCCCCTTTAAAGCCTTAGCCATGCTGATATAAAGCCAGTAGAGATGGGCACGAACCATCAAAGCAGTGGTTCATGCTGGCTCGTTTTTCGGCCAAAGGAGTGTTTGGCGCTTCCCAGCACCTGCCTCCTCTGGTGGACGCTCACTCAGAAGCAGTGCCCAGAGGAGGCAGGGCAGAGAAGCCTGGCCACTGCCTCTGAGTGGACACCCATTGAAGGAGGCAGGGCTGGGAAGCACCTGTTCAGCTGAAAAATGAACCAGCACAAACAGCCAGTTCAGCAGTTCGTGCCCATCACTAAATGGCAGTGAAGTTGCCAACAAAAGCAAAAAGATTTTCAATAGCCTGGAGCATGACACACACTTCCCTCTTTTCTACAGACAAAAAAGAGGAGCAATGTTATGTTTCGATTTTTGTTTTCTGCTCTTTTATTCCCCCCTCTCTATTCCTTTTCAGATTGAAGGACCAAATAACATATACAGAACTTCACCAGAAGATAGACCTGCACTTCACAGATCTATGCAGAACGATGTGACTGCACTGAGCAATAAAAGTGGCACTCCATTGCTGATAGACAACGTTGGGCCAGAAGAGGATGCAGAAGTCAACCAATGGCTGGCTGAGCAACAGGCAAGACACACCCCCCCCCCATGCTCACCTGATGGGGCAGGTGTCAATGTTTGATATTTTGTAGAAATAAAATGCTAAAATGATTAAGGGGGCTAAATAAATATAACCCTGGAAATGTGAAGGGTGATCATAAGAACGAAGGTTTGAACAGCAATGTAGTGCATGCTTGTTAGAGGTTACTTTAGGGCAAACAGCTAATTTCACCAGACTGGCAAAATACATGTCAAAAGCTATTGGCTCCACAAGGCTACTGAAGCACATCGTAATCCAATAGGTTTGTAAACCTTGCAGAACCTGTAGAGAATGCATCATCATCATCATCATGTGCCATCAAGTCAATTCTCACTTATGGTGACCCTTTCCAGGGTTTTCCAGGTGGAAAATACTCAGAAGTGGTTTACCATTCTCTTCTTCTGGGGTGCCCTGGGACTATGCAGCTTGCCCACGGCTACACAGGCAAGCTGTACTTTGCAGGAGGCACAGTAGGGAATCAAACTCCCAAGCTCTGGCTCCGCAGCCAGATACCTAAACCACTGAGCTATCCAGCTAGCGAAGCCCACAGAAAAATATTACACCCTTGCTTCAATATCGAAACTAGTCTTCATATTTTCAAAACAACTTATCAACATTTTTTTGCAGCACAGACTAGGCCTATTGGAATAACCTTTTTTTTTTCCAACAGTGACCACCAGCTTAGTGGGTAGATATCTACTTGTTTACCTATATGTACCTAAACAATGAGATAGCAAAGTAAGTAGCAGCAGGCACACAAGTAAGATGGAGAGGCATCTAACATGGCAAACAGCAATGGCTTGGGTGAGAAATGCTTAATATTTTTCAAGTGTGTCTGGATATGCAAAAGGCTATAATCAATAGCTCAAAGCTAAAATAGTTTTGGTACTGTAATCTTTATCTTAGAGGTGTACCCTCTGCTTTTTTTCACTCTGGTTATGCTTTTTCAGGATATAAACCCCTGAATATTTAGAATGTTTAGAATTAAAACCTTCTCCATGCTCTTCTTTTATTCTTAAATTTTCTGCTTGCAACTTGAGTTTTGCTTCATAGATTTTGAAAGTACTACCGTTTGAAATTTTCCATATTTTTAAGAATTTTGGATGACTTTTACATGATTCAAGCATTTGTACCTTCAGTTTTTTTCCTCCCATAAATATAAGAATGATTTTTATAAGCTGAAATAAGGGCACATGTACCTTCCAGGTTATATGTTTTCAATAATTTTGGATTTGGATCTGGCAATATTGGTGGTTGCCAGAAGACCTAATGCATTCTCAAGGGCATCCTAGCTGTTAATCAGCCTGCCCCAATATGTTCATCAGCCATATTTCCAACTGAATTTTAGAAAGCAGGTGAAGTAATTCCCTCCTCAGAGCACAGGTGAAATTGGGAACTTTAATCTGGTGCTTCCCTTTGTGATGTTTCATGAAGTTGTTTTATTGTTATCTTTTATATCTGTACCTTATCGAAAATTATCAGGAAATCAGAGATAGTGGTACTGACTTTCCTTTCACTTCTGTGCATGTCAGCTACTAGATGTTCTTTCAGCATTAATTTAGTTGTATCATTAATTACATTTATTCATGCTTGTCCTATGCTCTTCCCAAGTAGCTGATTAAGTGCTTTCCAACCTGGCAGTCTCATCTTCCAGCACTATATCTTGTTTCAGTCTATATCTGTCTCATCATAGGGTTTTCAATGTAAGGAAAGTTCATCAGTGGTTTTCCTTTGGCACCTTCTGTGCAGTACTAACAAACATCAGCTTGAGTGTCAGCTCTGTTACCTACTCTGCTAGTGCTCTGTTACCTACTCTACACCTTGAGCTACCACTGCTGCCCAGTAGGTGCTACCATTGGAATGATCCATTCTCTTCTAATGATGCAGCCATTACTCCTGAAGAAGGTGTGAGTGATGAACTAGGATTCAGGAGACCTAGGTTCAAATCCCTGATTGACCATGGAAATGCACAGTGGGGAGGAGGGGCGACAACAACAACCATTCTAACATGTGAAGTATCTTCCACCAAGATGTGTCTTCTATGTAGATGTTATGTACTGTGTGAAGGGACCTCTGTCTACTGGGGATGAGTAACCTGTTGCTAACAATGAATCACAGAGAATTATGAAAAGGCCATGTGGTTCAGGATTACACAAATGCAGAGAAAGCAAGAGAGAGATCATGCTGGAAGGGAGAAAGAAGGGATTGCATGAGGGGGTTTCTGCTGCTGCACGGTCAGGTATTAAAATGCTGAACTACAAACAGGTCTCGAGGGGCTCCTTAACTGGAATATTTCAAAGGCCTGGGATGCTCAGTGGGAAATTCAAGGGGAGGAAAGGGCGAAAGGTCTGTGGTGCAGCCGAAATGCCTCCCTGTGACAGATTCGCTTTTCCATCAAACCTTGACAGGTGAACCACATACATCACGTCTGGCAGCTCCGAACACTTGACAGAATGTCAAGAATGTACATGGCACCTCACATAAGCTATCGTTCACTTCAGTTTCTCCTGCCGTTCTATTTCCTCCCCCAAAGCGAATTCTTTTTTGACGCTTTTGTTTGTTGGGAGGAGACTGAATTATAAGTAAATATATATAGCATCTGGCCAAAATAGCCAAAGGGCTAGAGAAAGAGAGAAACTATTTGTATTATATGAAGAATGTGTCAGCCATGAGAATGTTTTCTGACCTATGTTTGAATTGTAAACAAACAGAGGCAGGAATAAGGAGGGGGAAAGAGTCACACCTGGGCTGGGAGTCTTGCCTAAAAAAGCCACGTCAAGTATTTGAAACAAACAGATTTTCATACTTATCTAGCCTCGAGGCATTTCAACATATGGAGCCAAGAATGAAAGTTAAAACAAGGAGAGCAAACAGAGCAGCCAAATCCCATTAGACAGCTTGTGGGGCTGTCATGCAAAGGCTCATGGTGTTGTCCATTTGCAAGGAGAGGCATGACTTTGAGGACTATGATTAATTGCAGCGGTGGTGGCTGTTACACTTGAGGGAGGACAGAGTAGAATCCCAGAACTGCACACCTCACTGGGATCTTAAGGATTAGACACCACATTGGTAACAGTATTGCACCCGCATTGGTCAACCAGGCAGCTAAATCAATAGGGGTCTGTTTTGCTGAACTTTGAACGCAGTCTGCATAGCAATGTCACTCAGCTCTAGCAAGAAAAATCCAACTCACATTAAGTGTGCATGTTGTATAAATGTATGAAGGGGGAATTATTTATTTCTCACATGTTTGAACCCACTGTTTTTCCAAATGGCTCAAGGCAGTGCACATAACCCTAACCACTTTTTTCTTCACATCAGTTCTATGAAGAAGATTAGACTGAGTGACTAGAACTGGTGTGTAAGCCTCATGGCTGAATGAGATGTTGAACCTAGATCTCTCTCACTCAAAATCAACATTCGTTGTATCATAAAAACTGTATTCGCTTTTTTACAAAACTTTTATGTAAATGTAAAAACTCAAATGTAACACTATTGAGCAAAAAATATGTGATGAGTTACTAGACAGTCCCCATTCCATTGTATGGTAATCAAGTTACTACCAAGTTCTTAAAATTGATTAGGAGAGGGAGAATCCAGGTGGATAACGATACATCAACCTCTGCCCAAGGCAAACTAATAGGAAGAGTTATAAAGCTAGAATTGTTGCACACAGAACAGGAAATGCTAAAGAAGAATGGTTTTTGTGATGGCAAGCATTGCCTCCTTGCTCTTGAAGAATATAATTGAGTGTGATAATGATAGCATAGATGTGATGCACTCCAGGTGTCATGAATTATTTTGGGCAAAACTTTGGCCCTCCAGTTGTTTTGGATGGCATTTCCCAGGAACTGTAACTAGCACGTTGAACTTTATGAGCCTGTAGAAGCTGCAGTCCAACATTGTGTGGATGGCAAAGGTTTTCCCACATTAGATACTGGTTAAAGAACAGGAAGCTGAATTGGGAAATGATTCACAACAGAATGACACATGTTTTCTGAATACCTACATTGGGACTGGTGCCATTCACAAATTATCTGAAGTCAAACTGAGGGTCGGAGACACAGTATCTATTTGAAATTGGATGCCATTGTGGCTATATTGACTAGTTTTCTGCATTTTATGAGTTTTAAACTTTCTTGCACTTAATTCACTTTTCTTAGTACTTCATTAGTTACCCTCACAAATCAGTTCTTAGCATCTTCCAATAAATCCATTATTTCAAATAGTTCTAACCTCTATGTAGTTGCCTATGTTGCGATCTGAGACTCCGTGCCATACAGTAGAACTAAGAATACATAGCACCACCCAGTGCACATTCTCATAGCCAAACAGGAAGCTGTTCTAGGCTTTTACAAGATATAAGGTACAGTGGACCCTCGACTTATAGATGGCTCGACCTGCAGACTTTTCGAGTTACAGACTTCTCTGGCCGCAAAATTTAGGTTCGACTTGCGGCCAGAGAATCGACCTACAGACCGGAAAATCAAACAAAATGGACCAAAAACGGCCGGTTACGGATTAATCAGTTTTCAATGCATTGTAGGTCAATGGAGCCTCGACCTACAGACTTTTCGACCTGCAGCCACCGTTCCAATACGGATTAATTCCGTAAGTCGAGGGTCCACTGTAAAAGACTAAGGTATAAGGTACATGAGAATTGACATATATGAGCTGTACGATATAAGCTGCTCTGGGCTTATATGAGGTAACTAAGCTTGAAAACGACATCACATGTTTTCAGAAAATTGAAATCCAAAGTTGAGTATATGTAGAGCACCAGAACATTCTCCAGACAGGATGAGGAGTTAATGGAGTGGCAAATGAAATTCAATGTATGTGCAAAGTGATAAACATTGGGATGAAAAATCTTAAATATATATAGGGCTTCAGACTTCCTGACTTTCCATCTGTAATTGTTGGCCATTTGTTTCTGCCCTTCTGTGATAATTTGTTGCTGCTTCCATTTCCTATACATGCCCTTTTTGAAATCTTAACTAAGCTGAACACTTGTCATGTGGCCACTCCATGTTTTTTAGATATTTCCCACTTTTCTTTCTCATAGGAGTTGTTTGTGATTGTACCTTTGGTATCCTGCCTTTAAGGAATTTCCATCTGTCGTGGATTCCCTTCACTCAGAATACTTCTGACCACAGGATCACACCCAATATTTCCTTAACCTTATTGAAATCTAATATGCTAAAGCCCAGAATGCTTGTCATACCATTTTCAGCTTTCTCTTTTCTCATCAGGACAGATCCCAAGTGAGTATGGTCACTTCTACTCGAAGTTCCCACTCTCTGTGCAGCCTGATGATGTGTGCAGGATCCTTGGTGACATCCGCCACCTGTTTGCTAGATCCTTGCTCTTCCTGGTTCATAAAAGCAACCACAGGGAACTGGTTGAGTGAATGTAAAGAGAGTGGTGAATGCCTCCCTAAAACAAGAACCAAAAAATCTGAGAATTTTTTAAATATGTCATATGTTTTGACTGATAATTTTGTTCTGTTGTTAATTTCAATCTTTATTCTGTTTTTTTTCTTTATTCTTTATGTTTATTTTGAATTTTTAGGTAGGGTAAGTGGCATATAAATTTGTAAAATTATGTACTAATTAGACCAATGAACAAACAGCATGTTGCTAAGATTTCACATATGATGTATGTTCTCCCTTTTCTGTGCTAAGGCAGCCTTCCACAGCTGCCACAGGAAACATTTTCCCTCCCAATACAGCAGTGATAAGAATGGGCTTCCCCCCCCTCCCAGCAGTTTGTGAGGACTGAAAAAGAATAATTGTGAATTAGAACAGTACAGCTTAATGTTAATGAAAAGTGGTTCCTTGTTAAATTTCCAGTTGAGTTTTATAGTAACCTACTAACTTAATGGAACCAAATAATCTTTGCACCAAATCCACCTCGACCAGAGAGACAGCAGATTTGTGTATCAACAAATTATCATTTTCTGGTTGGTGCTGGCACTCTATGTTCCCTTCATGTGTATCTTTCTGGAAAGTGTAGGAAGGTGGTGGCCTTTTCTATTTAGATAGCAATTTACAATGGACCAAGTGGCAAACAACATATTACATACTGGCCCTCTGTAGCTATTGACAAAACCACTGACTCTATCTGTCCATCTTTCTCTTTGTGTGTTTAAATGTCCCCTGTTATACCTTGCAGTTGCCAAGCAGTAGCCAAAACTTGTATGCATCAATGAATTTCCTTCTTCAATGGCTGCATTTTCTGTATGGTCTTGTTCTTCATACTAGATAGTTGATTTGCAACAGAACATGTATGATAGACATTGTTAAAGGAGTGACTTTTGGGATTTAGTTGGTTTTTCCAAAGTAAACCTGTCCAAAGCTAAACTTGGATTACACAAAAGTCAATGTAATTTTTTTGGTGCTTTGAAAGATACAATTACATGAGGTAGCAAACAATAGTTAGCAGAAGTGTACTCTAACCTGCTGTTCTCAGCTAATACCCAGATGTTAGCAGCTGGATGGTATTTCAAAGTGATGGTTCTAACCTATAAAGCCCTAAACAGCTTGGGCCCAAGCTGTCTGAAGGACTGCATCTCCTTTTATGAGCCTGACAGAGTGTTAAGATCATCAGGAGAAGTCTTTCTCTCAGTCCCAACACCTTCACAGGTATGTTTGGTGGGGACATGAAAGAGGGCCTTCTCTGTTCCTGCTCCCAAACTCTGGAACTCCCTCCCACAGGAAGGTAGCTTAGTCCCATCTTTATTGTCTTTCTGCAAGCAAGCAAAGATCTTTCTCTTCAGGCAAGCTTTCCCTGAATGACTGGCTGCCAAATGGGGTTTTAAATGGATTGTTGTACCATTGAATGTATGTTGGTGTTGCTTATGCCTTTTTAGTACTGTATTCACTTGATCCTTTCAGTATTTATTTATTATTTTTATTTATTTATTATTAGATTTTTACCCCGCCCCCCTAGACAAAGTCTACTCGGGGCGGCTTACATACATATTGTAAGTATTGTATATTCACTAGAGATAAGCACGAACCTCAGTGCAGAGCTTCATGCCAGTTCATACGCAAAGCACCACGGGTGACATGCATTCCCTTCCCCTGCCTCCTCAGCTGGATTCCCCACTCACCAGCCGGCACCTCTCCTCCTCCACTTCAGCTGTTCAACCAGTCTCCAGCAGGAGCATGGGCTTCCCTGTTCAGACACGGAGCAAGTCAGGCCGCCCTGTTCTTCTGCTGGGAACTAGTTGAACAGCTGAAGACGAGGGGGGGGGAGTGTGCTCTGACTGGTGAATGGGTCACTGACTGGGGAAGCAGGGGAAGGGAACGTGCGGCACTTGTGGTGCCATATATAAGAACTAGCATGAACCTCTGAACCAAGGTTCGTGCCTAGCTCTAATATTCACTGCTGTTAGCTAAAATACTGTATTTTAATTGTTGTAAGCTGCCTTGGATCCTTTTTAAGGAGAAAGATGGGTTTAAAACTAACTAATTACCTAACTAACAAAGTAGCTAAATAAATAAATATGGTACAACCTAGCAATGTTCACCTCTCATTGCACATTTTAAGTTCTGTTTCTAGTTTTCATTCTAGTACACAGGATATCTGTCTAACTGTTCCTTTTTTGCTTCCCCTTTTCTCTTTACTGTCTTGTAAGAGTTGCTTCCCTGGCTCCAGTATTAAAGGGGAGAATAGGCTTATGGACAAGAATACCAATAAATCCAGGTAAACTCCATGCTTTGTAGAACAAAGGGAAAGGGGATGGGAGTGGGGAGGAGCAAGGCAGTACAAATGGCCTGTCCCCCACTGACCCCCTTTCACTTTTTTCTACAATCAACTCCCCCTCTGTGTGTGTGTGTGTGTGTGTGTGTGTGTGTGTGTGTGTGTGTGTGTGTCCCAACCCCCTTTCTTCTTCTCCCTTCCTCTCTTTCTTCCCATACACTGGCTGCACTGCAAGGGACAAACTGCTTTTGCCAGAAATCTAAACTGACCACATGAAGAGGACTTCTGAAATTAAGCCAACCCTTGTGACTGAAACCAGCATGTAAGCCCAAATGTTTCACTTTTGCATTTGTTTTTCTCTGACCTAATTGAAATGGGTGAGCACATTTGCCCGACAGGTTTTTGCTGCTGTTGTCCAGAAGGTGTTTACAAACAATAGCAAAGTTTACGTCCAGTTAACATAGAAAGCTGCAATCTACCCAGATCTTTCCAATAAAATCCCCAATGAGGTCTAATCTAACAGTTACGGCATTGCTTCCGTATAAGCTCGGTGTCTGAATTTTTCAGTTTGCTAATCGGCGGCATGCCCCATAAATTCTGAAAGGACAGCCTACCCATGACAACCATATGTCTTCTGCACTGCTGCACATCACCATGCTAACAAGCATGTCCCTCAGAGTTCTCTTTTTGTCCACTGCAATGGGCTGTGGAAGATGGCCAGGTGTCACATACCCAGGGTCGTCTCTAAGCCCATGACATGTCCTGGCCTCCACCTAAGGGATGATGCTGGGACGATAATGAATGTGAAAACAATATTTTGCAAAGTGTCTGTGGACAATTTCGGATGAGGCTGTTGTGTTGGAATTGCCTCGTTTTGTTGCCTTACGTCATTGGGAGTTGTTTACAGACCAAAATTAAATTGCTCTTGTCCTGTCACTTCCCCTAATGAGGAAAACCTGTCCCCCTGCCTCGACTCCGCTCCTTTTAAAGTGGAAAGATTTATGCTGTGTGGAGGATAAAGCCATGACTGGGATTAGTGGGTGGAGGGGCAATTTGGTCTGCCGCATTTGAGGGGGGTGTGTTTGACCCCAATCCCTCGCTTTCTATTGACTGGCATTTGCAGATCTCAAAGGAGAACTAGGACAAACTTTAAGTGGTCCAAAGCCTTTTTGTATGTCTTTCATTTCAGTTTCTTTCAGGAGGTGTCTTTCATTTTTGTAGTGTTTGTGAACTGGTTCTTTCATTTTTACATGAAAGAGAAAGCCTCTATGGGAGTTTCCATTTGTTTTGTATTTCCCCATTTATGTTTTCTGGCACTCCAAAACCCTTAAAAACTATTCCAAAAAAACAGAGGCAAGGCCACAGAGAACAAATCTATTTCAAAAGCAGGCACCCTGAGACCAGAGAAAACAACAGAATGAGTTTGTTACCAATCCACGTAGTATAGCAAAGGCACTCTGGGCCTGGGCAGCACAATAGAAAAAAACCAACGAAGCACTCAGCCAGCTAGGCAATGGCTGCCTGGCACAGAGAGATACCTACTCACCAAAGCAAGCAACAACAAAATAAGAGAGAGGCACCCCCAATCTGTGCCCAAACAACAACCACTCACACAGCCAAGTGACACACTGGCAGGTCAAAAAGTCCAACCCAGGCTCACACATGCCCCAGAAAAAACAAAGCAGCCTCTCCCCCACTAAAAAAACACACACACCAAAATATACACATTTAATAGAATAAATACACAGTAAATAACCAAATAACATTAAAAAAAAAATCTCAGTCAAACTGGGAAAACACACACTACACACCAGGAAAGCAAAATAGAACACATAAAGAGAGCCCCTTCTTCCAAAAACCAAGAAAAGCAAGCAAGAAAATAAATGCAAAAGATACTGTTAAAGCCCCCGGCCTGGTCACAAATACTAGAATATAGGGAGATGCCTTCTCTTCTCTTCTTTGAGTCCAGAAGGCAGCAGAAGACAGATCAGGCAGTAATCCATGAAGGAAATGGGCCAAAACAAAACCAACCAACAAAAAAACCACATACAAAAAAGGAGAAAAGATTTCCAAAGAAATTGGGTGGGTGGGGATCCAAAAAATAATCTCAAGGAGGCAAGCTTGCACAAGCAAGCTGCAAAAACAATCCAAAGGATTTGGGGAAATCTTCCCCCTTAAGAAAAAAATAGGAGGGGGATCCAAAATGGAGGCAAAGAAGGCATGAGGCACAGAGGCAGCAATGCAGAATGGGGGGGCATCAGGAACTAACACACAATAACAACTGAAGCAAAGAGCACTCCTTATTGGGTTCTAGGCCCTTTTACAGATTTGAAATTCCCTCTCTGCTCCTTTTGGGCATTCTGATTGACTGCTGATGTTGACGTTACACAAAAGATGAGACACAAAAGAAACATGAAAGTTTCATTACCTTCCTTTTGTAAACATGAATCATTTGTGTTTTAGATGCCCTCGGCAATTGTCTTTTTCATGTTTTGAGTCTTCCCCATCACTAGCCCCAAGCACGCGTACTGCAACCCCACTTACATTTACCTGAAAATAATTCCCTTTGAGGTCAACAGGAACTTCTGACATGCATAGGATTACTCTATTATGCTATTAGTTAGAAATAAAGCTTCCTGATGCACAGCAAAGAGAAGCAAAGTAACCCTGAACATGTACAGAAGGCATTCTCTTGGGGAAAGAGAGGAGGAAGAGGCTTCTGAGGGCAGAAAGAGATGGGGAAGTAGCAGAGTAGTCGTTGTCTGAAAAAGGAAAGAGGCTGAACAAAAGAACATACAGGCAATGCTATGTAAAAGATGTGAAAGCAGCAAAGTGGATTTTTTTTTCTCAGACAGGTGTCACCACATTTAATGCAAATAATAATCCAGCTTCAATAAGAAGCTGACGACATATACCAAGATCCAGGTCTATAGAGCCTGTGTCCTGAGCACACTCCTGTACTGCAGTGAGTCCTGGACCCTTTGTGCACGGCAGGAGAGGAAGCTGAACACCTTCCATATGCATTGCCTCCGACGCATTTTTGGTATCACCTGGCAGGACAAAGTTCCAAATAGAGTAGTCCTAGAACGAGCTGGAATTTTTAGCATGTATACATTACTGAAACAGCGACGTCTACGTTGGCTTGGGCATGTCGTGAGAATGGCTGATGGTCGGATTCCAAAAGATCTCCTGTATGGAGAATTAGTGGAGGGAAAGCGCCCCAGAGGGAGACCACAGCTGCGATACAAGGACATCTGCAAGCAGGATCTGAAGGCCTTAGGAACGGACCTCAACAGATGGGAAACCCTGACATCTGAGCGTTCAGCCTGGAGGCAGGCGTTGCATCACGGCCTCTCCCAATTTGAAGAGACACTTGTCCAGCAGGCCGAGGCAAAGAGGCAGTCCCGAAAGCAGCCAAATCAGGGAGCTGGACAGGGGACAGATTGTATTTGTCTTCAGTGTGGAAGGGATTGTCACTCTCGAATTGGCCTTCTCAGCCACACTAGACGCTGTTCCAAGTCCTCCATACAGAGCACGTTACCATAGTCTCTCGAGACTGAAGGATGCCTAATACTAATCCTGCTTGCATTTGAAACTGGCACATTGACAAGTGGCTAGCATAATGAGATCTCTACCTGGAATTGCCCTCCCTGCATAAGCCAGCCAAAGTTAAACACTTTGGAATCAAAGGAGAGAGACTAAGGTAAAAGCAAAAGCGTGCTGCTTATATACCACCCCATAGTGCTTCAAGCACTCTCTGGGCAGTTTACAGGTTAATTATGCAGGCTACACATTGCTCCCCAGCAAGCTGGGTACTCATTTTACCGACCTCGGAAGGATAGAAGGCTGAGTCAACCTTGAACCGGCTACCTGGGATTGAACCCCAGGTCGTGAGCACAGTTTTGGCTGCAGTACAGCAGTTTAACCACTGCGCCACGAGGCTCTAGTCAAAGGTGTGACTACATTGCCCAAATAATCTAAGAGTTGTGTCAGAGTATTATCATATCAATTCATGCCATGCACTCTTTGTGCCCCTCTCTCATCCTCATAGGGCAGCCTCAACTGAACCAGGTTGATCCAGTGCAAGGGACTATACCACTCTTTAAATGCCTTAAATTGACCCAGGATTGGCACTTTGATCCACTCATGGATCTTTCCATCCATTGACCTGCATTCTGTCCTTGTCCATCTTCTATGTCTTGTCTCTAAAAAGATGCCAGCGCAGAGAACACACATACCCCACACACAGAATACAACAACACACAACCAAAAATGGGTAAAAAAAACAGCACAATGTAGAGTGATTTAAAATAAACAACCTCCGGATGGGTGTTCAAAAAGAAACAATTCCTTGAAGAAAAGTGAGTTTCCCCTGCACTTACGATAACATTGTGTATTTGGGAAATTTTGTTCTTTGAATCTTTATTTTATTAAATGAAAACATATTGTAAGAAACAAAAGAATCACAAACAGAACAACAAACAAATAAACAAATAAAATACAATAATTATACACAAACAAAATGGAAACAAAGTGCTCCCAACCCCACCAGGACCAATGGAGAACTAGACCTTGTCCTTTATTTGGGAAATTTTGAATTGATTTGTATCATGCTAAAATCAAAGTAATTGGAAGAGTATATTGCAATTACCCCTTCACGGATTGCTGCCTTGTCGTGGCGAAGGGGCTTGAGTAATTCAGAGAAGCTACGGGCTATGCCGTGCAGGGACACCCAAGATGGACAGGTCATAGTGGAGAGTTCTGAATAAACGCGATCCACCTGGAGCAGGAATTGGCAAGCCACTCCAGTATCTTTGCCAAGAAAACTCCATGGACAGAAACAAAAGGCTAAAAGATATGACACTGGAAGATGAGCCCCTCAGGTCAGAAGGCGTCCAACATGCTACTGAGGAAGAGCGGAGGACAAGGACAAGTAGCTCCAGTGCTAATGAAGTGGTTGGGCCAAAGCCGAAAGGACGCTCAGCTGCGGACGCGCCTGGAAGTGAAAGGAAAGTCCAATGCTGCAAAGAAAAATACTGCATAGGAACCTGGAATGTAAGATCTATGAACCTTGGTAAGCAGGATGTGGTAAAAGAGAAGATGGCAAGTATCAGCATTGACATCCTGGGCGTCAGTGAACTAAAATGGACGGGAATGGGCGAATTCAATTCAGACGATTACCATATCTACTATTGTGGACAAGAATCCCGTAGAAGAAATGGAGTAGTCCTCATAGTCGACAAAAGAGTGGGAAAAGCTGCACTGGGATACAATCTCAAAAATGATAGAATGATTTCAATACGAATCCAAGGCAGACCTTTCAACATCACAGTAATCCACGTTTATGCACTAACCACCGATGCTGAAGAGGCTGAAATTGACCAATTCTATGAAGACTTACAACACCTTCTAGAATTGACACCAAAGAAAGATGTTCTTCTCATTATAGGGGACTGGAATGCTAAAGTAGGGAGTCAAGCGATAAAAGGAACAACAGGTAAGTTTGGCCTTGGAGTTCAAAACGAAGCAGGGCAAAGGCTAACAGAGTTTTGTCAAGAGAACAAGCTGGTCATCACAAACACTCTTTTCCAACAACACAAGAGGCGACTCTACACATGGACATCACCAGATGGGCAATACCGAAATCAGATTGATTATGTTCTCTGCAGCCAAAGATGGAGAAGCTCTATACAGTCAGCAAAAACAAGACCTGGAGCTGATTGTGGCTCTGATTATCAGCTTCTTATAGCAAAATTGAAGCTTAAACTGAAGAAAGTAGGAAAAACCACTGGGCTAGTCATTTATAATCTAAACCAAATCCCTTATGAATACACCGTGGAAGTGAAGAACAGATTTAAGGAACTAGATTTGGTGGACAGAGTGCCTGAAGAACTATGGATGGAGGCTCGTAACATTGTACCCAGACATCCTGGAGAGTGAAGTCAAGTGGGCCTTAGAAAGCATGGCTAACAACAAGGCCAATGGAGGTGATGGCATTCCAGTCGAACTATTTAAAATCTTAAAAGATGACGCTGTTAAGGTTCTACACTCAATATGCCAGCAAGTTTGGAAAACTCAGCAGTGGCCAGAGGATTGGAAAAGATCAGTCTACATCCCAATCCCAAAGAAAGGCAGTGCCAAAGAATGCTCCAACTACTGTACAATTGCACTCATTTCACACACTAGCAAGGTTATGCTCAAAATCCTCCAAGGTAGGCTTCAGCAGTATGTGGACCGAGAACTCCCAGAAGTACAAGCTGGATTTCGAACGGGCAGAGGAACTAGAGACCAAATTGCTAACATGCGCTGGATTATGGAGAAAGCCAGAGAGTTCCAGAAAAACATCTACTTCTGCTTCATTGACTATGCAAAAGCCTTTGACTGTGTCGACCACAACAAACTATGGCAAGTTCTTAAAGAAATGGGAGTGCCTGATCACCTTATTTATCTCCTGAGAAATCTATATGTGGGACAGGAAGCAACAGCTAGAACTGGATATGGAGGAACTGATTGGTTCAAAATTGGGAAAGGAGTACGACAAGGCTGCATATTGTCTCCCTGCTTATTTAACTTATATGCAGAATACATCATGTGAATGCCTGGACTGGATGAATCCCAAACCGGAATTAAGATTGCCGGAAGAAATATCAACAACGTCAGATATGCAGATGATACCACTCTGATGGCAGAAAGTGAGGCCGAAAGAACCTCTTAATGAGGGTGAAAGAGGAGAGCGCAAAAAATGGTCTGAAGCTCAACATCAAAAAAACTAAGATCATGGCCACTGGTCCCATCACCTCCTGGCAAATAGAAGGGGAAGAGATGGAGGCAGTGACAGACTTTACTTTCTTGGGCTCCATGATCACTGCAGATGGGGACAGCAGCCACAAAATTAAAAGACTCCTGCTTCTTGGGAGGAAAGCAATGACAAACCTAGACAGCATCTTAAAAAGCAGAGACATCACCTTGCCGAAAAAGGTCCGCATAGTCAAAGCTATGGTTTTTCCAGTAGCGATGTATGGAAGTGAGAGCTGGACCATAAAGAAGGCTGACCGCCGAAGACTTGATGCTTTTGAATTGTGGTGCTGGAGGAGACTCTTGAGATTCCCCTGGACTGCAAGGAGATCCAACCTATCCATTCTGAAGGAAATCAACCCTGAGTGCTACTTTGGCCATCTTATGAGAAGAGAAGACTCCCTGGAAAAGACCCTGATGTTGGAAAAGTGTGAGGGCAAAAGGAGAAGGGGACGACAGAGGATGAGATGGTTGGACAGTGTCATCAAAGCGACCAACATGAATTTGACCAAACTCTGGGAGGCAGTGGAAGACAGGAGGGCCTGGCGTGCTCTGGTCCATGGGGTCACGAAGAGTTGGACACGACTTAACGACTAAACAACAATTGCAATGTAGTCACATCGTGAAACATACCTCCTGCTGAAAATCCATTTATCTTTAGAACCCGAACATTTTGGGAAGCACAAAGTATCATTGTTCTGTTGAATTTTTTTAAACTAGAGATAAACAGGTTTGTGTATTTTAGGAGACATTGTTGTCTAAAGAATTGTACAAGCTGCAGTCCACAAATGCAGACATCCATACTTCTGCTTAAACAATGCAATTGCTAAGGCCTAGGGAATGGCTAACAAGCCAGTGATGATGGGGCTTGGCTGAGGCTGAACACCGCCTAGGGTGATAGGCCACTGGGAGGCCCCTCTAGGAGGAGGGGTATAAATAGATACATAAAAATACAGTTGTCGCTACATAAAATCAGCTCTGTTGGAGACCATCACATGGGATTATCATTTTCTCTCATGGGATCTGGTCTCCATGTTGACTTTCTCAGAAGTTTTGTATTTCCTTTTCTAGATGAGGGGATCATTGCTGTACAACCACAGCCGTTGAACTTCATGCCGCGCATCTGAATCTTTCCCATGCCAGAATCTAAAACAGTTAGCCAGCAGCTGTGCGCTGTTGGTGGCAAAAAAAAAAAAAAAGGAACGTAACTGGAGAGCTGGGGGCAGCCCTGTGCCAATACTGGCAGGGCAGCTGCACCTGTGTCAATAAGAGTATCACATACACATGGAAACGGCAGCCCCACCAACATCTGCTTCCCCCCCCCTCTGAAAAAGCCTGAAATGGGCTTGTGTCTTTTAAACTGCTATAACATCTCTTCTTCCACCAGCATTACCAAGCTCTGCATGAAGGAAACAGAGATTTTGATAGAAGAGAGAGAAAGGGAGTAAGGAGATGGGGGGGGGGCAGCAAAAACAGCAGAGAAAGTGAGCTACATTTCAAAAACAAGAGGAGAAACAGATATGGTTACATTTTTCTAAGCAGTGAGTAATGTTTTCTAGTTATTTTCAAAAAGCATTAAATTGTTCATTGTACATTGCCTGAGAACTTGGGTTAAGGGGTGATCAGCAGGCACTGATAAATACATAAATTAGTATTTTTGTAAAAGCAATGGCTAACCCCGCCCCCCTCTTTTTTGGAACAAAATGGTGGACAAAACGAGGCTTTGGTCTGATCAAGCCAACGTCTTAGTGTGTTTTTATGCAAATACGGAACCAACAAGTAAAGCGAGTATGGGATATGCAGATACGGTATTTGTATGTAACAGAGTGAGATAGAGAAATAAATAATACTTCCCAACTATACGTTTCTGTGGGTTTTCAAAGTAAGAAAAGTTCAGCAGTGTTTTTACCATTGCCTCCTTTTGCACAGTACAAAAGTTAGCCTCAGTTAGCCTCCATGGTCTGTGAAAGATCCACTGCCAGCATCAGTTTCAGCTGTCGCTGCTGCTCCATAGCTTCCAGTCGTTTCTCCACCCCCATCACCATTGGAACTCCAGAAGTTTCATAAACAAGAAAACTCTCTGGGTGATAAGTTTTCTGACTTAGAAGAAAAGGAATGGCTCTAATACTGAGGCACGATGTAGCACAAGCAATTAGAGGCTATAATGCAATATAACAAAATGATATGGGAAAACCTATGAACGTAAACATCATTCAAGTCCATGCTCCTGTTAGAGATTCTGAAGAAGAAGAAAATGAAAGCTTTTATACAAGCATCCAGACGGAAATTGATCACATACCAAAACAAGACATGCTTATAATCATATGTGACTGGAACACAAATGTAGGAAACAAAGCAGACGCACATGTTATTGGAAAATTTGGGATAGAAATGAAGCAGGAGAATGACTCACAGAGTTCTGTGAAGTCAGCAATCTGTTTATTGCAAATACATGCTCCAAGCAACTGACTGTACACGTGGACATCACCAGATATAGAAATCAAATGAACTACATAATTGGAAGCAGGAGATGGACAAGCTGTATCCTCTCATCAAAATAAGACCAAGAGCAGATTGCAGTACTGTTAATATCGAACATTAAAGTAAAGTTGAAGAATACTAAAAGAATCCTAGTGCCAAAGTAAAATTTAAACAGCATTTCTGATTAATTTAAAATCCACATAAATAACAGATTTGCATTACTAAGCGTAATTGACTGTAAACCAGAAGAACTGCTGCCCAGTAGCTGCCTTGAAGAGGGCAGATGCATCTTAGTCTAGTGCCTCAATTTTGACCACTCCACCTTGAGTGACTCTGCTAAGAGTTGAGGCTCATAATGGAATCATGCTCCTGACAGGATTCCTCTCAGTTGATGCAGCTGCCACTGAATTTTGGCATTGACTGCAGGAACCTCGATGACTGTCACCAAATTGCAGTGACAGAGGAGTGCATGCAGCCCCTGGTGCGTTACTCAGAATCCAATGCATGCCCTAGAAAACTGCCCACCCTTGGTTTAAACCTTCCCCTCCATTCACATTACGGCTCTCCATGATTACCTGTGAATCATGACACACAGTTGCAAGTTGCATCTATAACCTATTGTCTACTTTGCTCCCAAATTCATCTTTTGTATACAAGCAAGAAATAAGTTGTCCTTGAGCTGACCCCCAAATAAAAATTCACTTGCCATTTATCCATCTGTGAAGTTACTCACTGACATTAGGATGATCAGGATAGCAGGAGGAGCTCCTGACTCACTTTATCTATGCAAGATATTTTTAAATAGCTCTGCTCCTGGAAGGTTGAAATGATGCTGGAAGGTTAACTGCGAGGTCATAATCTCATCATGGCACCAAAACGTTTGTAATAGATTCTGCATTAGATCATGCAGCTGCACATAGTATGGCTTCATGCTGTGGTTTTGCTATTAGCTGTTGGCTTTGAATTTGAGTTTCGAGGAAGTGTAGCTTTGGCTATCCCATGAACACCTCTTACTACATGCTTATAACAAAGAGTAACTAGGTCAATAGTGGGGTGAGTCACATTTTGGCTTGGTTGACATCAGCAGGAGGGGGAGTGATAATTAGTCCAGATTAAGCATTTTGGAAAGGTTAGAGGATTAATAATTTCAGGGGGAGCTCCAGAGTATGATCTCACCCCCATTCCTGCATTGGAAGGGTGTCATGGAAAGTTCACTCCAATTATGGATCTGCTTCTTTTTCCTCAGGACTGGACTGCCTCAGCGACAGCTGCAAAGTCCCCTTTAGCACCTGCTTATACCACTTCCAGCATCATTTTGAGATGATTTATTCCACCACCCATCAGTCACTGAATGCATTGATCCAAAATGTATTCCTCTAACAGCACAAAGGACTTAAGAGTGTTAAGTCTACATACCTGTCTTAGAGACCACTGCTTCATCCATATGACTTTGCAATCCGTCAGATCTCCTAGAAGTGGCTTATTAGGCTGACCATTCATGAATGCTCTCCTCCCCAAAGAATGCATCATGGGGGGGGGGGGGACAAAATAGCAATTTGCATAAAATGTGCATGTGCTAATGCACATGGATAGTTGCCAATGTAGAAATACTGAATGTATCTGCACCTCCACAGTTACGTATAGCTGTCTGATACCTTCCAGTACCAAATGCTGACAAGCAAGTTCAGAGCTGTCCATTCACCAATTTTTGCACTCTCTAAATTTTGGCATCCTGGGTTAAAGTCCCAATCAACCCAACATAGTTACATCTCTATCTTCTAGCATTTTGTTACTTTCAAATGCAGGTAAAGGGCTCTATTTTCAAATATTTTCCCCATATTCGAGTAAGCAAACAAACAGTTCTGGACATCACACTTCAAGAAGGATGCTGACAAATTGGAACAAGTCCAGAGGAGGGCAACAAGGATGGCTGAAAACCAAGCCCTACGGGGAAAGACTGAAAGAACTGGGCATATTTAGCCTTGAGAAAAGAAGACTGAGGTAGCATTTTTCAAATACTTGAAAGGCTGTCATATAGAGGAGAGACAAGATTTGATCTTGATCATCCCCAAGTGTGGGACACGCAACAATGGGCTCAAGTTACAGGAAGCCATCAGGAAAATTTTCCTAACTGTTAGAGCAGTACAGCAATGGAACCAGTTGCCTCAAGAGGTGGTGAGTGCTCCAACACTGGAGGCATTCAAGAGAAATTTAGACAACCTCCTAAAAGATGTCCTTTAATTTGTATTCCTGCATTGAGCAGGACTCAATGGCCTTATAGGCCCCTTCCAACTTCATGATTCTATGATTCTATGAACAGACAAAAAGTAATTTTTTCCACTTCAGAAGAATTTCATGAAGTTCAAAAGGTGCTTCATGAAGAAGCATCAAGTGTCTTTTTGTTTGGGGGCTAAATTGGTCTAAAAGTTACATGCATCTTTGTATTTAACTTGCAAGTTTTTAAAAAAGGAGTTTTAAAAAAAAACTCACTTGAGGAAGGATTGTAATTTCCAAGTAAAGATTCTCTGTGAATTCTTTACAACCCTGCTGTAAGTTTGAAGAAAATCCTTCTTCTATTTTTTTATTTTTTTATTTTTTTTCTTAAACTACAACATAGACATAAACATAAAATACATAAACCAAAATACAAATCGACTGTGTTCCCCACCACCATAGTCAGGACCTCTTGCAGTAATCCTCTTCTTCCTCTATCTTTATTCTTCTTCTTCCTTTATTGTCCTCTTCTCCAGAACTGCATTGATTCTTGATTTGGAGCTTTCCCTTTTCCTCTTGTTAGCACATATTCAAGAAATCTGCCCCATATATCATAGAAATTATTCTTTTTCATCTCTCCTTTCTTAACCTTTAAGTTACAAGTTAACTTATCATTTATAGCAATGTTCCATATTTCATTATACCATTCTTCCATTCGAAATTCAGATTTTGATTTCCATTGCCTAGCTATTATTAATCTAGCTGCTGTTAATAAATTGGTAATCAATTCTCTAGTCATCTTATCATATTCCACATTCTCAAATATTGATAACAGAGCTATCTCAGGATTAAATTCTATATCTTTTTCACATATGTCATTTAGTTCTTTAAAGATTAGTTTCCAAAATCTTTGTACTTTTTCGCATTCCCACCACATATGAAAGTATGTACCAGTTTCCTTCTCACATTTCCAACAGACATTCAGATAACTAGCGTTAATTTTATTCAATTTGTTGGTGTCAAATAACATCTTAAACCCAATTTGAATTTTTTTTCTCTTATTATCACCAACATAAATCGTAAAACCCTCATTTTCCACATCTTCCTCCATTCTTCATCATTTATTCTTTTTCCTAAGTCTTGTTCCCACACTAACTTCAATACTTCTTTCTCAGTCACTTCTTCTTCTAGATCAAGCAGGACTCTATAAATTTTACTCACTGCACCCTTTACTGAATCGGTCTTCTGAATATCTTCATATGATAATAGAAATTGTTCATACTTCGTATATTCTCTACCTTTATTATACTTCTTTACCCATTCATTAGTCCATCTTTCTAACTGCATATAATTCAACCATGATATATTCTTATTTTGAAGGATTTGTTTCATTTGATCTTTCGATCTCATTTTATACAACCAGTCTTTTAATCTAATCACTTTTTTTCTTTAAATAATTCTTCATAAACTTTCATATTGGCAGGAAAATTCTCTATTTCAGTCACTAATCCTAATGGAGAGTTAAACGGACATAAATTCTTTCTATACTTGTACCAGACGTTTAATATAGTCTTTAAAAATGGGTTATTAATTTCGCTTATTTGATATTTCTTAAACATACCAAATAGATGTTTTTCAATATCCACCTATAATTCTGATGATTCCATTTTCCACCAAATTAACCTTTCTGGGTTATATATAATTTCCCCAATAAACCTAAACTGAGTAGCCAAATAATAATTTTTTATTTTTTCGTATGCCTATACCTCCTTTTTTTTTTTTTTTAATACCAATGCTTTTTATTTATTCTGGCTCTCTTCCCTTCATTACAGTATTTATTAATCATTCCTTGCCAAAATTTAAAATCATCTTCTGTTAACTGTACTAGTAACATTCTAACTAAAAAATTAATTTTTGGTAGAATCTTCATTTTTATCAGTGCGATCCTTCCAAACCAAGGAAGTTTTAAGTTAGTATATTCCTGTACTTTCTTTTTAATATCTCCTTTTAATTTATTATAATTATGTTCCTTTATTTTTTGAGTATATTTTATTAAATCTATACCTAAATATTTAACCGATTTACATATCTTAAAATCATATTTATCAACAAATTTTTCTTCTTCTAGTTTATTATGATTAAACAACATTATTTCAGATTTTTGCCAATTTACACGTAATCCAGTTATTTTTCCAAATTTTTCTAAATGAATTTTAATTCTATCTATACTTTCTAATAGGTTTTTCACTGTCAATAGGGAATCATCAGCAAATAAATTAATCTTTATTTTATTATTTTCACCCATGTTGTTCTTTGTTGTTGTTTAGTCGTTAAGTCGTGTCCGACTCTTTGTGACCCCATGGACCAGAGCATGCCAGGCCCTCCTGTCTTCCACTGCCTCCCAGAGTTTGGTCAAATTCATGTTGGTAGCTTTGATGACACTGTCCAACCATCTCGTCCTCTGTCGTCCCCTTCTCCTCTTGCCTTCACACCTTCCCAGCATCAGGGTCTTTTCCAGGGAGTCTTCTCTTCTCATGAGATGGCCAAAGTATTGGAGCCTCAGCTTCAGGATCTGTCCTTCCAGTGAGCACTCAGGGTTGATTTCCTTCAAAATGGATAGGTTTGTTCTCTTTGCAGTCCAGGGGACTCTCAAGAGTCTCCTCCAGCACCACAATTCAAAAGCATCAAGTCTTCGGTGGTCAGCATTCTTTATGGTCCAGCTCTCACTTCCATACATCGCTACTGGAAAAACCATAGCTTTGACTATGCAGACCTTTGTCGGCAAGGTGATGTCTCTGCTTTTTAAGATGCTGTCTAGGTTTCTCATTGCTTTCCTCCCAAGAAGCAGGCGTCTTTTAATTTCGTGGCTGCTGTCCCCATCTGCAGTGATCATGGAGCCCAAGAAAGTCAAATCTGTCACTGCCTCCATCTCTTCCCCTTCTATTTGCCAGGAGGTGATGGGACCAGTGGCCATGATCTTAGGTTTTTTGATGTTGAGCTTCAGACCATTTTTGGTGCTCTCCTCTTTCACCCTCATTAAGAGGTTCTTTAATTCCTCCTCACTTTCTGCCATCCGAGTGGTATCATCTGCATATCTGAGGTTGTTGATATTTCTTCCGGCAATCTTAATTCAGGCTTGGGATTCATCCAGTCCAGCCTTTCACATGATGTATTCTGCATATAAGTTAAATAAGCAGGGAGACAATATACAGCCTTGTCGTACTCCTTTCCCAATTTTGAAACAATCAGTTGTTCCATATCCAGTTCTAACGGTTGCTTCCTGTCCCACATATAGATTTCTCAAGAGATAGATAAGGTGATCACGCACTCCCATTTCTTTAAGAACTTGCCATAGTTTGCTGTGGTCGACACAGTCAAAGGCTTTTGCATAGTCAATGAAGCAGAAGTAGATGTTTTTATGGAACTCTCTGGCTTTCTCCATAATCCAGCGCATGTTAGCAATTTGGTCTCTAGTTCCTCTGCCTCTTCGAAATCCAGCTTGTACTTCTGGGAGTTCTCGGTCCACATACTGCTGAAGCCTGCCTTGGAGGATTTTGAGCATAACCTTGCTAGCGTGTGAAATGAGTGCAATTGTACGGTAGTTGGAGCATTCTTTGGCACTGCCCTTCTTTGGGATTGGGATGTAGACTGATCTTTTCCAATCCTCTGGCCACTGCTGAGTTTTCCAAACTTGCTGGCATATTGAGTGTAGCACCTTAACAGCATCATCTTTTAAGATTTTAAATAGTTCGACTGGAATGCCATCACCTCCACTGGCCTTGTTGTTAGCCATGTTTTCTAAGGCCCACTTGACTTCACTCTCCAGGATGTCTGGCTCAAGGTCAGCAACCACACTATCTGGGTTGTCCGGGACATCCAGATCTTTCTGGTATAATTCCTCTGTGTATTCTTGCCACCTCTTCTTGATGTCTTCTGCTTCTGTTAGGTCACTACCATTTTTGTCCTTTATCATGTCCATCTTTGCACAAAATGTTCCTTTAACATCTCCAATTTTCTTGAACAGATCTCTGGTTTTTCCCTTTCTATTATTTTCCTCTCTTTCTTTGCACTGTTCATTTAAGAAGGCCCTCTTGTCTTTCCGTGCTATTCTTTGGAAGTCTGCATTCCATTTTCTGTAACTTTCCCTATCTTCCTTGCATTTTGTTTCCCTTCTCTTCTCTGCTATTTGTAAGGCCTCGTTGGACAGCCACTTTGCTTTCTTGCATTTCCTTTTCTTTGGGATGGTTTTTGTTGCTGCCTCCTGTACAATGTTATGAGCCTCCATCCATAGTTCTTCAGGCACTCTGTCCACCAAATCTAGTTCCTTAAATCTGTTCTTCACTTCCACTGTGTATTCATAAGGGATTTGGTTTAGATTATACCTGACTAGCCCAGTGGTTTTTCCTACTTTCTTCAGTTTAAGCTTCAATTTTGCTATAAGAAGCTGATGATCAGAGCCACAATCAGCTCCAGGTCTTGTTTTTGCTGACTGTATAGAGCTTCTCCATCTTTGGCTGCAGAGAACATAATCAATCTGATTTCGGTATTGCCTATGTGGTGATGTCCATGTGTAGGGTCGCCTCTTGTGTTGTTGGAAAAGAGTGTTTGTGATGACCAGCTTGTTCTCTTGACAAAACTCTATTAGCCTTTGCCCTGCTTCATTTTGAACTCCAAGGCCAAACTTGCCTGTTGTTCCTTTTATCTCTTGACTCCCTACTTTATCATTCCAGTCCCCTATAGTGACAAGAACATCTTTCTTTGGTGTCAATTCTAGAAGGTGTTGTAAGTCTTCATAGAATTGGTCAATTTCAGCCTCTTCAGCATGGGTGGTTGGTGCATAAACTTGGATTACTATGATGTTGAAAGGTCTGCCTTGGATTCGTATTGAAATCATTCTATCATTCTTGAGATGGTATCCCAGTACAGCTTTTCCCACTCTTTTGTTGGCTATGAGGGCTACTCCATTTCTTCTACGGGATTCTTGTCCACAATAGTAGATATGGTAATCGTCTGAATTGAATTCGCCCATTCCCGTCCATTTTAGTTCACTGACGCCCAGGATGTCAATGTTTATTCTTGCCATCTCCTGTTGGACCACATCCAGCTTACCAAGGTTCATAGATCTTACATTCCAGGTTCCTATGCAGTATTTTTCTTTGCAGCATCCGACTTTCCTTTCACTTCCAGGCACGTCCGCAGCTGAGCGTTCTTTCGGCTTTGGCCCAACCACTTCATTAGCTCTGGAGCTACTTGTACTTGTCCTCTGCTCTTCCTCAGTAGCATGTTGGACACCTTCTGACCTGAGGGGCTCATGTTCCAGCGTCATATCTTTTAGCCTTTTGTTTCTGTCCATGGGGTTTTCTTGGCAAAGATACTGGAGTGGCTTGCCAGTTCCTGCTCCAGGTGGATCACGTTTAGTCAGAACTCTCCACTACGACCTGTCCATTTTGGGTGTCTCTGCATGGCATAGCCCATAGCTTCTCTGAAGTACTCAAGCCCCTTCACCACAACAAGGCAGCAATCCGTGAAGGGGTTTTCACCCATACCTTCAATTAAATCGTCATTCCTTATTGCATTTGCTAACATTTCAATAATCAAACAAAACAGAACTGGAGAAAGAGGGCAACCTTGTCTGGTGCCTCGGCCTAGAGCTATCTGCTCTGTCATCCCACCATTAACAATTACTGCAGAAGTGTTCTCCAAATATAATTGGTCTATTACCCCCCTAAATTTCTTTCCAAAACCCCAAACCTTTAAAAGGATCTTTAATGCTGGCAAATTTGAGCAAAGAGAAAGAGCAATGCAGTTCCAGACTGAGATGAAGAAATTCGAATTAGCTGCTAAAAATAATAATAATAATAATAATTCCAGTGTGATAAATCCCTCAAAAATTGACCTAAATAAATTTCCCCAATATCGGAATAGAGATTGTCCTGAATCTTTCCTGATTTCTTTTGAGAGAGCTTGTTGGGACTTTGAGATTAAAGATGATGAGAGGATGATAATTTTAAGATCACAGATAGGGGGAGTTTTATCTGAGATCTATTCACAGATGCCTCTTGAACAAACTAGAGATTTTGAGGCTTATAGAAAGATGGTATGTTCCAGATTTGGGATTAATTCAGAGCACCTCAGAACAAAATTTCATGCAATTTCAAAGAATCCTGAGGAGTCTTTTGCCCAGCTTGGAGCACATTTAAATCAATATCTTAATAGGTGGTTAGAGCAAGAATGTGTCACCTCCTTAGAACAAATGAAAAATGTGTTTGGATTAGAACAATTTTATTCAGTTTTGCCAGGGGAATTGCATTATCTGGTCAAGGACAAGGATCCTAAATATGCTGAATATGCTGATTCTATTAGGGGGATCAGAGTTCCTCGATTTTCTGAGGTAAAAGTTGGTAGAAAAGTGTGGGACGACAGTAAATCCAGTAAAAATTACCTCAGTTTTGCTCAAGCTAAGGGAAGCTATTTTGAAGTGAAACCCTCATTCCCAGAGCAAAGTCCCCTGAAATCAAATAGTTCTGAGGGAAAAATTAATAAATCCCTAGAGTAGCATTGAAGTACCATGGGTGGTCTGGTATATGGAAAGTAGCAGTGTCAGATCAAATCCCAGCTCCTTGTCTGATTGGTTTAGATTTATCTAAGCATGTGCAGAGTGTTTTAATTTTAACCCGCTCTCAGGGGAGGCAGATTGAAGCCACTGAGGAAAGTGCTGAAACTATCGATGAAAGACCCATTTTAGGGGACCATCCTGAAATGAGGGAGACAGCTGATTTAGTGCTGTTAAGAAATCCTAAGAGTTCCTCCTTTATTAAGGAATAGAAAGAAGATAGCTCCTTAATTGATTGCTTCAAAAAAGTTAAGGAGAATCCCATTCCACTGACCCCTGAACATCCAGAGAGATATTGTGTGGAAAAAGATTTATTGTATAGAGAGGTTTTAATGACTCCTCATAGGAGAGGAGAAGGACCCCACAAACAGTTAATTGTACCGGTTAAATACCGAGAAAAGATTTTGGAAAAGGCACACGAAGATGCATTTGGAGCACACATGGGCATCTCTCACACTAAGCAAAGAGTGGCACAGAACTTTTATTGGCCAGGGATGGGGAAGCAAGTTAAACAATATGATCAAGGCTGTGATACTTGCCAAAAACGAGGTACTGGAAATGACAAGACGAGGGCTAAGCTATGCCCATTGCCAGTGATCTCGACCCCTTTCCAACGCTTGGGTCTGGACCTAGTGGGCCCCTTACCCAGAGCGACTAGATGAGGAAATAGATTCATCCTATCTATTATAGATTATGCCACTAGATACCCTGAAGCAGTACCCCTAAGAAATATAGAGACCAAAACTGTGGCAGATGCCTTAGTTTAACTACATGTGCCAAATGGGTTTTGCTTCAGAAATAGTAACAGATTTGGGAACATCTTTCACTTCCAAAATAATGAAGAGATTGTGGCAAGTCTGCGGAATTTCCCACATCACTTCTTCTCCTTATCATCCCCAGACCAATGGTCTAGTGGAGAAATTTAATGGGACCTTAATGAGAATGATACATGCTCATGTAGCAGAGAACCCAAATGATTGGGATAATAAATTGCAGTCATTATTATACGCTTATAGGGACATACCCCAAGAAAGTACCGGATTTAGTCCTTTTGAACTTTTATTTGGGCGCAAAGTAAGAGGGCCCCTAGATTTACTTTGTCAGAACTGGGAAGACTATAAAGAGGGTGACCCTCTTTACATGGATAATCTAATGAACACTTTGCAAAAGTCCTTAGAAATAGCAGAGCAAAACTTAAAGGGTGCTCAAGAAAAGCAGAAAAGCTGGTATGATAAAAAGGCCCAGGAAAGAACATTCTGTCCCAAGGACGAAATACTGATGCTGAGACCCATAAAGGGGAATAAATTGCAGTTAGCATGGTCAGGACCGTACAAAGTAGTGTCAAAAATGAGTGATGTTAATTATGTCCTCCAAAAGGAAGGCGAGGAGGGCACAAGAATAGTACATGTAAACATGATTAAACCCTATTATGAAAAAGAAAATTCGGTTTTATATGCCAGGGAGGGCCCTGAAGAAAAGCCAGAATTGCGGTGCTGGGAAGGCAGGCGAGAACCCCAATATAATCCTGAGGATGTGATCCTTAGCCCTGCCCTATCCCTAAGTCAAAAACAAGAGATTGGGATGCTCCTAAAAAAAAAAATATAAGAATGTGTTTTCACAGAAACCTGGTGTGGCCAAGGGTGTGGTGCACAAAATAGACACTGGGAATGCCCAACCCATAGCAGTCACCCCTTATAGAGTAACAGGTCCTTACATTAACAAAGTTCATTTGGAAATAGATGAAATGCTAAAAGCTGGTATCATTGTTCCATCTACAAGTCCTTGGACTGCTCCTATAGTTTTAGTAGACAAACCAGACGGAAGCATCCAGTTCTGCATAAATTATAAAAAGTTGAACCACATTACTAAGGCAGATGCATACCTGATGCCTCATCTAGACGATCTCCTCGAGGCCATAGGGAAGTGTCATTTCATTTCCCGTCTTGACCTGACCAAAGGTTTCTGGCAGGTGCCCCTGGACTCTAAGGATCAAGAAAAAACAGCCTTCTGTAGTCCCTTAGGTTTATTTGAATTCCGGTTCATGAGTTTCGGGCTGAAAAATGCTCCAGCGACCTTCCAAAGGCTGGTAGAAAACACCTTGCATGGTCTATGAGAATTTACTGTAGCCTACATGGACGATATTGGAATTTTTAGCCAGACCTGGGAGGAGCACAAAGTCCACCTAGAGGTCATGCTACAGAGGTTGCATGAGGCTGGCTTAACAGTGAAAGCAACCAAATGCCAACTTGGAAGTTCGGAGTTGAAATATTTAGGCCATTTAGTCGGGGGAGGTGTGATCAAACCACTTGAGACTAAGATAGAAGCCATTAATAATTGGCCCACTCCGACGTCCAAAAAGAGAATCAGAGCATTCTTAGGGTTAGCTGGCTACTATTGTCGCTTCATGCCAAATTTCAGCGAGATGGCATCCCCATTATCTAACTTAACCCGAAAGAAGCAAGCTGAAAACATCCAGTGGACATCAGAGTGCCAGGTAGCCTTCGATCATCTGAAGAGGGCACTGACTTCAGGACCTGTCCTTATTGCACCAAACTTCATCCGTGAGTTCATCATCTACATGGATGTGTCGAACGTGGCACTGGGAGCCATGTTGAGCCAAACCGACAACAGTGGAAATCTGTACCCGGTGATGTACATCAGCAAGAAACTTCAGTCGGGTGAGAAACACTTGTCCACAATAGAAAAAGAGTGTCTAGCTATCATATGGACGCTGCAAAAGCTGAAGCCATACATTTGGGGGAGAAGATTTGTGCTGTGCACCGACCACTCTCCTCTTCTATGGCTAAGGACTATCCGAGCCAAAAGCAGCAAATTGATGAGATGGGCGCTGATTCTACAAGACTTTGACTTTGAAATCCGCAGCATAAAAGGGACCCAGAATGTGGTTGCTGATGCCTTGTCTCGAAGGCCAAATGACTAGAGAAAATTCTTTGTTTTCATCTGAGTTCAATATTAACTGTTCTGTTTGTGTAATAGTTATGTGATATGTATGCTTAAAGTGAAAAATTTACTTGGATATTAATAAACTAAGAGGTATGTATAGTGATGGTAAAAATAACAGTAAGTATCCTTAGTAATGTAAGAGTAATGTAATGTAATCCTTATTAATGTAAGTAATGTATCCTTAATAATGTAAATAATGTAAGTGGTTAATATTTGCATTCTTCCATGTATTTTTGTTTGTTTATGAGGGCAAACCATTAAGTTTCCTGTCCTATCACAAACTTATTAAGGGGGGAGGAATGTGGCATCCGCCCAGGTCATGAATATTAATGTGCTATCTGCATGGACCAATGAGAGTGCTGGAGAGGCGGAGTCACGAGATATAAGGGTCTCTGCAGGAGGAGGAGGAGATTAAATTGAGAGATTGGAGATTGGAGAGTGTGAGATTAGGAGTTTGGAGAGTGGAGATTGGAGGATTGGTGATTTTGGAGTTTGGGGTGGAGAGAGAGGGTTAGTGGTTGAGAGTGGATGAAGCAGGATGTTCTGTTAATAGTTAACGACATTGATTGTACTTTCATCATTTGTAATAATAAACAACTTCTATTTGGTTCTTTTTAAAATGACACATTGCCTGGACCTCTGTGATTAATAATAAACAATGCTGATGTAATCAACTGGTGGCAGCGACACAACACGTAGCTTGTGCCCTGTGATTGGTGAAACGCCCAAGGGACAGGAGGGAACGTGACATGTGTATCTAAGCAAATTCAGTATAATTGTGCAAATGCCACTTTAAAGCAAAGATGGCTTTGACACAAATTTGTGCAAAATTATGGTGGCTGCTGCTTTGTTGTGTAGATATTTAAGAATTGTATCTTTTTAAACAGTCAGTGCTTGGCTTGTTTCTCTCTCTCTCTCTCTCTCTCTCTCCTATGCATGTATATGTTTGTGTGTGTGTGTTGTTGAAATATTTCTACACATTAGAGAGAGACTTTGCTGAGAGAAATAGTCCCTATTGGTTTCTTCCACACAGGGGAAAAGTTCAAACCCATGCCCCAACCCCAAACTCCCATTCTTCAAGAGGGAGCATGGGCTTCCTGACATCTGTGCCCAAAATTAATTTTTAAAATCCCTGTGAACCAAAACTCCTTCTCTTCAGGAAATCTTATTTATTTATTTATTTATTTATTGTATTTATATCCCGCCCAATTGGTCCGCTGACCACTCTGAAGAAATCCTTTAATAAATGTGTGGAAATCAACTTCTCTCCTGCAGATTCTCCTTTACAGTTGTTCTTGATGGTGTTTGTTTTGTCTTGTTCTTAGTGTTTACAGCTAATATTGGCAGCTTAACTGAAAGCTTCCAAATCAGAGGGGCTGATTATGCTCCCCTCAAGAGCCGCAGTAACAGCCAATTTCCTCTCCTCCCCTAAAAGTCTATCTCCCCTCACACACATCCTTGCAAAAACCATCATCCCCCACATGCTTCACACAGCAGAGGAAAACTATAGCCCTTATCCAGTCTTTTACTTCTTTATGGCATAGAAAGGACTGTACTTGCAAAAAAAACACACAAAAAAACCAAGCAGCTGTTACTCATGCCTGTATCTTTGATTGCCACTTATGAAATGCATAAACTTGTTCTTTTGCATCCACCCATTCATAGCACTGAATTCCACCTCAGGAATAAAACTCAAATGAAAATTAAACCATACCTGAGAAGGAGACAAGAAAATCCCAGAAAGTCACAAATTTTGTTGCTATTTTGAATCGAGACAAGGCTTACATCATACGGATGGCAAGAAAAAATATTGATAGCATCAGAGACAAATCAGTTACAATATAAAGAACAAACCTTCTATTTGGAACAGCAGCTTATCTTGCTCTTGCTTGGAAGTGAAGTATCTGACAGGATCTCAAGATTCCTCATTGAGGTGCCTCATCAAATCATGACAGCCTAAACTGAATTTTGTGAGTATTGCTTACATTTTTGTTTACTTAGGGCAGTCCTGTATCTGAAGTCATCCTCCATTTGAAAGGTAGTCTTGTCCATGTACAGTTTAATAATAAAGAGCTATGGGAAGGGTGGCTATCAACAGCTGTATCAACAGGGTGAGCAGGCACACACATCCCCTGGCCATAATGTTCCCCATGATAGTGAGAGGTAGAGACATTGTTTCCAAATGTGTTCCTATACCTGTGAATGCACATTACGCACACTTGTGCCTTGTTTTGCTATCCTTTTTGCAGATACCTTTCCTCTTTTGGGTGACACGTAAGTGGCCATTCTCCCTAGAAACTCAAGTTTCCACACCATTGTTGTGAGACAAACCATGACGACAAAACTCTGTTATGTTTGCGTCCCATAGAGATAGCCTAGGAATACTAACAAATGTGAAGAACCCTTGTTCTAAGGTGGATTCAGCCTCACGATGCCAAGGTTTGCACCGTTCTAGAAGAGAGGCTGTGTTTTGACAAAGGTTTTTCATCAAAGGCTTCAGTGGGCAAAGTCAGTCAGAAGAAGGACTACAGTAAAGAAATGGGTTCCAGTATTAGTCAATAGGTAAACATGCTTTAGAAGGGGAAAGTCAACACTTCTTTCATAAAGGAAAGTCATGCTTCCTAAAGCTTTCCCTCAGAGTGCCAACAACAATATGAACAGGAGCCAACATGTCAATATATTGTACACTCATTTTTCAGAAACCTCTGCAGAAAAAATCTTTCAACAGCGGCCTTTAAGAAGAGAGTGGTGGTTTTTACTTGCATGGTTTTGCAATGCCTCAAGAGTAGGTGCGCCTGAGGTGCAAAAAGAGCTGAGGGCTTTGTGGACCTTGGATAGTTGTGGGGGGGGGGGGAGAGGTCCACGCTACACCTGCTAAAACACTGCTTCCTCACAGTTCCTAAAGGTGAGGAGGCCTGACTTCTTTGGTATTGGGCCACGCGGCAAAGCAAAGAAATTAGGTAAACACACAAAGACATTTTGTATGGAGGTTAAACAGGACCAACTCTGTCATTAAACAGAGTGGGGCCACCTCCTCCAATGGCAGATGCTGGTGGCCAGCAGCAATGGGTTGGGGAGTAATGCTGGATTTACACACAAGCTAAGTAAGCTGCAGCCTAGGTCCCCTGAACCCCCCTGCCCAAAACACAAAACAAAACAAAAATCCAGTACAGAAACCTGTTTGAATAGCACACATCTATTTGATGATACTACGGAGTCCTTTAAACTAGTTATGTGGAAGCAACATTTTAACAGGTGTAGCCTGAAATTCTTTCATTCCCACAAATGCCATAGGTCCAGTTTAGGGCCTCAGCATGTCTCAAGGCCAAATTATACCCTACAAATAGCCCGTCATTGCAAAATGAAACCCATTACTGTGCCAGATATAGTATTCTGGCAACCTTTCGTGACAGAGGAATCATCCATTCAGAGGAAATCTGTGATTACTTCATGATGACTAATCAGGAACAAAAGCAAGATAATCTACAAAATGTGGCAATTGAGAGAAACTCCTGCTGTGCTAGGAGGTTCTCAGCTCCTAAAGAATTCCCTCTCCTAATGACATGATCTCTGTTAACACAGGACAATGTTGTAATGAGTAAACTCTCTGTAATATAGAGTTCCCCTTAATCTGCCTCAACTGAAGGACAGAGCTATTTGTGCCACATGGCCTAGCTGGTCAGCACTCTTTAAGGTAGCATCCTGACCTTAAAGATGCAGTGCAGGATGCTGTCCCACCAGTGCCAGTGCTGAAGGAAGATTCCACCACCAATCCAGTCAACATCTGTACGCTCACTGGGGGCCATCTCATCCTTCACCTGCAGCTGCAAAATCTTTTGGGCCAGCCCTGAGCTCAAAAGTATGGTCATTTAAACATATCATTTGGAAATAAGCTCTGGGGAGTTCATAGATTTTAGGATTAGGATACGTTGGAAAGCCTCTACTTGGAAAATAATTTCTCCTTCATACATTCATCAGAGTGCAGTGAAAATACTGCAATCAGTTTCTCTGAGGCAAAACAAATTTATTGATGAATTCATTTATTTATCAGAATTGTATCCTGCATTTTCACCCCATGATTTGGACTTAAAATCCTACAATGCAATACACTACAATAAAATTACCCAATGACAGTATAAAATGTCATTAAGTTCAAAGCCACTTTAAAAAAACATTTTTTTAAAAAAAGGATTTTCACCAAACCACTGAAAACCTTTCCTAGCAGCCAGTCAGAAAGTTTACCTCAATGTAAAAGTTTTGTCTGCTGGCAGAGGGACAGCTGGGGTGATATGGGGAGCAGCTTAGTCCACTTTGGATAAGAGTTCTTGAACCTGGAAGCAGTCCCTGAGAAGCCTGTCTCTCACCTTCCTACCAAATGTGCCTGTAGAGGTGGCTGGAGGGCCTCTGGTGAAGATGTCAGACGCTGAGCAGTCTCTTATGTGAGAAATTACAGCTCTTCAGGTAGAAGGACTAGCACAGAAAGCCTCAATGAATTGGGTCTCCCCCTCTGTGAGTAGAGCCATGCGATGTGGCTTTGGGCAAGCTGCACAGTCCCAGGGTGGCCCCAGAAGAAGGGAATGGTAAACCACTTCTGTGTATTCTCTACCTAGAAAAGCCTGGAAAGGGTCGCCATAAGTCAGAATTGACTTGATGGCACACAATTATTATTATTATTAGTATAATTTCTTTGGGAAATGGGTCACCTAAGCTGGTCATCACGAGAAACAGAATGCTTGACTCAGGGGGCCTTGTGATGGGATCCAGGCTCTGGTCCAACTAGGCCTTTTGGTGTGGTATATCTTGTATGTTTCTGGACAACAAACCAAACACAATTAACCTAGTGCTGTTGCTGTGGCCTGGATCGGTCTCTTTGTTTTATTAACTAAAGCAGATAAATCAGACACTCACATGTGCGTGTCCTTGGGAGACACTAAAAATACTACACTAAAAATATGGCTGCCACATGAGGAAAGCTGGTAATAGCTTTTCATAAAAAGAGAGTCTGTTCTATCTGTTTAAAAGGATTATTTATGGAGTCTGCAGTGTCATTCAAGATTTGCTATGGCCCATTAAATATCCACCTGGATGTTGCATCATTTAACAACTGGAATGTATAAGCTTTTTTGCTTTTCTAAGACTGCACATGGTGGACATTCTGTATTGGGTATATATACATTTGTACATTTATATCAGATCGACCATGCTATGAAATAAATATTATATCCATCCACATGCTGAAAAGATAATAGGTTCTGTTATATAGATTTTCAGACAATCTGTTCACCTAACTGGCATCACACCCATCATTTTAGTATGCTACCTCCTCACACTAGCACTCCCCGTCTTTCTTATTGCTGATCGGGTATGGAGAAAATGAAGGACGGATACTTGGTCTCTGGAGCCATCTGAAATCTGCTTGAATAATTGTGAAGATACTTTTCTGAGGCTAAACGAGACATGACATTTGTCACATGGTTTGCCCTTGTAAGATTGTATGATTAATGGTGGTGGGTAGCTCAGCATTGTGGGAGATGAAGACAGGCTTTAATCAAAGTCTGGGGAACCTGTGGCCCTCTGAATACTACTGAATTGTGCTTCCCATTAGCCAGCCTGGGCAATGGTGAGGCATGATGGAAGCAGTAGTCTATTAAGGTTTAGAAGGTCAAATGTTGCTTTGATCCTTTGCCTTCACTGTGCTCCAGAACAAAACCATCACCCCTATCTATTTGCTGATGACTATCTTCATTCTCGCCGCCCAGGCACATATGTATGAACTGTGAAATCATCCAAGAACTTTACACAAAGGAACATAAGCAATTGCTGTACACCAGATTTGGCTGTTTGCCCACCGAGGCCAGTATTTCCTAACTACAGTGGCTCTCCAGGATGTCCAAACAGTGGAAAGTCTTTTCCATCGTCACCACCTGCTACCTGATCCTTTCAACCAGAGGAGCCACAGATGGAACCTGGGACCTTCTGTCTTCAAAAGCATGTGGTCTACCACAGGTCTACAGCTCTTCTCCTTTAAAGAGAGGAATTGATCATGTTGAAAAAAGCTGAGCTACTGACAGACAAACAGCCTGTTTTAATATCAGAGCTGGCAGCCAGATTTCACTTTGAAATCAACTGCTGAAGATCAGAAAAGGAGAACTACAAAACAAATGTTCTTTTGGCAGGTTTCATTTATGCTGTGAACATTTGGTCCCTAACGTAGTGGTGAAAACAATGTTTTGTTTTGTTTTTGGAACTCTACAAGCTCAGAATGCCTTCAAGACCTGCTAAGCCAGAATACCTTTCTGTTTGGCTAGGCTTGACAATCTAGAATACCTTAGTGATTTCCTAGGCTCAAGAATTCAGCTTTCAGGTTGTGCTGGATTTAATCTTTGCTGATCCATTCATTGCTTATTTGATTACTTGAACAACCCTGCAAGGCTAAACATAGCAAGACAAAAAATATTATTAAACAGTGCATTTCACCAATTGGCCTTGGGAAATGGGAGCCATTTTGCATGACATAAACCTGTTTGAAATGAATGGGTATCTTTATATTATTTTCAGTATACTTTGGATTCAACCTCAAACCTAAGCTGGCTTTCCTTTTGATAAGTCTTTCATGTCCCCACCCACCTTGTCAGATATCAGCCATTCAGGAGGAAACAGAATGTGATAAAAGTTCCTTTGTAAACTGGAATAATTTTTTTATCAAGACTTTTCCTCTGAAAACTGCCCAGCCCTTCCCTGAGATTACAGATATCCCTTTTTTTGTGGCAACTACCTTCAAAAAATACAGAAGAAACCATAATACAGGACTGCTTTTGCCTCATAAATTTTTCCATGTAATGTGAAAGGACACAGAGACACGGGCCTGTCACCTTGCTTATCATGATGTGTGTGTGTGTGTTAATATACAACAATTATATTTCATTTGGCCAGTTACTACTCCTGACCAAGCTGTCTACAGTTCTGCCCTCTTGGTTTCCGTTAATAAGAACAACTTAGGTGGGTGTTTCAGTAGAAGCTTTCCAGGAAGAGCTGACATAATTTTGCACTATTAGAAAGTCCAAGGCCTTAACCCAGCAAGGCACAACCTGAGTAGGGAAAAATGTATCTGGGCCTACAGTGCTCTCACTGAAAGCACAAGCAGTGGCTGCAGAGATGCAAAATAACCTGCATTTCACTTAGGTGTAAATTATGTTTAAAGGAGGTGGAGTATAGGAAATAACACACTGGAAACATTGTATAATTGCTGCTGCAGCCATGCTTCTGTTAATTTTTCGTGACGAGGAAATGTAGGTCTGACTGCTTTTCTCCTTCCTAAGTCAGCTATTTGATAGATGGGGAAGGAACTGTGGGCCTGTATACGTTTCTAAAGTTGAGTATTCCTTACTTCTAACCCCAATCCCCTTTAGGAAGATACATTCAATGACCCTGCATGAAGAGATTCCCAATGAAATTGCATTACGATATTCCCATTTCTCATCTTTGTCCATATCAACTCTAGGTTTTGGAAAGCCCTTGAGAAAAGTGGGACTTCCATCTGGTGAATCCAGAGCTTTACAAAATTCTTTCTTCCCAGAACCCTCCAGCCAGTCGTAGTTTTTTTTTTTTTAAAGCAATTTTTGAAGCTCCACATTGACTGCCTTCTTTCTCCCTAATGTCTCCTTAATGTCTTTCCCCCTGCAGTTTGCTCTCTTCCCCTGCCCAAAACTACACAATCGCCCAGAGGAGCTTATCTAGCTCACTATGCTGGGAGGCATGGCCTCGCTCTCACTGCCACCAGCATCTCCTCTTAAGCCTCAGATAATTGGTAACTGAATGAGGCAAACATCAGACAAGGGTCATGGGTGGTATAGGCATGAGTCACAATTGGCAAAGCAAATGGTAGGTAACTCCAGTAATCAATTTCAAGGGAGTGCAAGCTGAGGGGAAAAGGGCATGCTGTTTGACCAGGGACTTACATGTGTGCTCAAAATCATTCAGTTGAGCCCTCCTTTTTTTGAAGTTATTGGTTCACTAGAACTCCATGGGGTTCCCCTGAAGGCTCCTGGAGCCCTGTTGCAACAGACAACTAGGACCAAAGCAAGTAGGAACAGGATAGAAATGTGAATCCTACCAGAAGGCAGCAGAACCGAGAGGAGACTTCAAGATGAAGATTCCTTGCCTTGTAACTGCAACAGGATTGGCTTTGGGATGGGAGACCGATTGTGGGCTCCAGCTGAAGAACTTTGATAGATAAGAGGCACCACTCTGCTCCCCCACAACCATCACCACCACCAAGAGGCAGGCTTTTGCTGCTAGATGAGCAAGACCTTATCACTGCAGGAGATTATGGCAATGTTATTGTGCAACAGAACAAATCAGCATTCGGCAAGGCAATTCTAAAAATGGAGGCAGGCCAGACAAAAAAAAGGATAACTTTGAAACTGGACTTTGGATCAGACAGTTCCTGTGTGGTTAATTGATAAAGGAAGGGTTCAGCTTCTGTGGTTTTGCCTTGCTTGGTGTCACTTTGTGAATGGTAGTGAGTAGAAAAGGGTATCTTGTAGACCAGTGGTTCCAACCTTGGGTACCCCTGGTGTTCCTGGACTGCAATTCCCAGAAATTTTGGCCAGCACAGCTGGTTGTAAAGGTTTCTGGGAAACTGAGTCAAAGAACACCTGGGTTACCCAAGGTTGGGAAACTCTTCTGTGGACCATCTTGACTGCTGCCACTGGTGTTGTCAACATTTAGGCTGCTCTTTGCTATGTAAAGCTTGTCATCCTTTTTTCTGCTGGCAACATGGGCTCAATATTGAGCCATTTTCTGGCATTTTGAATCATAGATACAGAAGCACAATATCCTACATTCATAAACCGGAGGGTTTTTTTTAAAAAAAGAATTAAATAGATTATGGGAGTCCTAAATAAATATAAAAATGTTGCACACAGCAGTAAGGCACAATAACTTCATAGAAGATTAAAATTGCCAATATGTTAAATAAACAGCAACAAAATTACCAAGCCTTTCCATTTTTTATTTTTCATTTGATTTCTTGAAAGGTTTGTTAAGGAGAGGGAGGGAGGTCCTTTGTTAACTTTTCACTTGGAACCAAATATTCAGTATTTACTTTTCTTACTTCCCTTCCTCCCATTAGGTTCTGATTCCAGATGGCATGGGCTGCGTGGGCATTGCTAGGAACTGAGGAATCCAAGTTTGAACACTGCTCTGAAGGGATCTATCACACTGTTTTTGTCTAAGGAAAGAAGCACAACAAAGAACCCACAGCCTTCCCATCCATTATTCAACAACCATGCCAGAATTTCCCTCCTTTCTTCTCATGTTCTCCTCTCTTCTCCACCCCCTTAGAAAGGATGGCTATTGTTTTCAGAGCCACATTCAAATGGCTAAGTCACTGAAAAATAATGTCAAACAGCCCAAGGCCTAGTTCTCACAAACTCTGTGCAGCATTAGGTATTGTAGGGCCACTGTTATGACTGTTATGTAGCAGCCTCATAGCTTGTATTGCCAGTCATCAAAACAACATGAGTTGGACAGTAGGGAAGGAAAATATTGTATGTCTTCTGAAAGAAATGGAAACAATTAGAAAAGGAAAACACTTAACATTTTTAACATAACTGGGTTCTCATGTAAATAGGTTGTAACCCAGATTTCTCAAGAAATCAGAGGAGGACTGAGGCTTGGAAGGGCAGCTATGAAGGAACTAGAAAAGAGCCTCAAGTATAGGAATGCAAAATTGGAGGCCAAGGCCTATCTATACTGTGGTATTTCCCAGGATGTGAAAGCTGGACAGGGAAGGAAGTTGACAGGGGGGAAAATGCTTTATTTGAAATGTGTGCTTGGAAGAGTGCTTTATGGATACCATGAACAATCAGAAAGAAAAGCAAATGTGTTCTAGATCAGATCAAGGCCAAACTCTCACTGGAACCTAAACTGACTGAGGCTATTGTACTTCGGGCATGTTATGAGAAGGCAAGAGTCACTGGAAAAGGCAGTAATGCTAGACAAAGTGGAAGACAACAGGAAAAAGAGGAAGACCTAAGAGGAAACCAATTGACTCTGTAAAAGAAACCACAGCTTTTAGCCTGAGGACCTGAGTACGGCTGTCAATGACAGAACCTTTTGGAGGTCACTTTTTCATAAATTACCATAAATTGGAAAGGACTTGTCAGCACATAACTCGCTCACTCGCTCACTCTCTGTTGTACAGGGCAGTATCTGAAATTGGTGTCATTTCTGAAATTGGGCACTTTACAGAACTTGGCATTAAGGAGCTTTTACCAATTCCGTGGATTACTGCATTGTTATCCAGTGATGATAATGATGTCCCCTTCAGGAATTCCTCTTATTGTTATGTGTCATCAAGTTCCTTCTGACTCATGGCAACCCTATGAATTAGTGACATCCAAAAGTTAGGCAAGACATTCAGGAAGAACCTGAAGGCAGCTAGACAACTGTATTGGGATTTGAACCAGCTGTAAATGCAGTTTGATGTGTGGATTCCTGAGATTATTGGTCATTCTTCAGTGTAATCTGCTGTATTAGCAGCTCAAGATAGTGAGATGGTTCTGAGAACTAAATGGACTGGGGAACACAGTGACCCTTATGGCAGCAGAAGAATCATGTGAAAAATCACCTATTCTCTGAGCTGAACCCCAGGGTCTGAGAAACAAACAGGTGAACACAGCTCAGAAGCTTGATTTGTTTCACACACGCACCCACCCACCCACAGTGCTCAACCACACTAGCCCTCACTGCTCTGACAGCTGCATGTTTTATAGCCATCCCGTTTTTATTGCTTTGCTTTCTTCTCTTCCTCCCTCCCGTTTTTTTTTAAAGGGGGGAGGTTAAAATTTATAGCTAGCAGAAATAACTGATTACTCTTGGCAAATTAAGTGAAGGGATCAATTGTTCCATATGGAAAGAGCCAAAGAACTCAGGGCTCTATTCACAGGGCAAGACTGATGTGCTAAAGGGCAAAGGCATGCCACTTTTATTGTGTGGCAGAGAATTTTCACATTTAGGTCCAAATTCCTAAAGAAAGTGTGGTATTCAAGAGACCTTTGCTACACAAGGGCTTAGGAGACTTGTATGCGAGAGCAGACAGGAGGACGTTCTGAAGCACAAAGGGTCACTGTTCGTGTCCTCTTGTCTTGAGGAATGCAAGGCCCTCTATCAGACAACCCTCCACTCTGACCCTCAGACTGATCTGGTGCACAAGGCAACCATTGCACACATGTGGCATCCAAACAGCACTCCATGGCAGCATGACTCTTCCATTCCCAATTACTCCTCATATTTCCTTGCTGTAAAACCAACACCGCGTCTGATGTGGGCTACAGGCCATGAAAACGTCTGCTGAACAAAACTGGTTGGCCTCAAATGTACCACAGTGCAACAGACTACTGTGGCTGAACCCTGAATTATTATTATTATTCAAAAACACCAAGCACAGTCAATGAAAATTATAAAAACATTGACTGGGATTATAGAACAGATACAAGTTTTAACCAAAAACTTAAGTATCTGTTAAATATCGCCAATATATATTTGCTGTTCCTAATATTGCTGGGTTTTGTAGCTCTGATGATGTTATTTCTGGAATCTGCAACTGCTTATAATACTGTATGAAATTTCTTGATATTGTTCCCAAAGCCCCAATGACAATGGGAACCACTGAGGTATGTTTCAGCCACAAGCAAGAGGGTTCAATTGCCAGGTCTCTATATTTTGTTAGTTTTTCCAATTCTTTATTTTCAACTCTGGCATCCCCCGGAATTGCAATGTCAATGATCCAGACATTTCTTCGTTCTATTACTACTATGTCTGGTGTGTTATGTTCAAGATGTCTATCGGTTTGGATCCGGAAATCCCACAAGATCTTGACTTCATTTTCTGACAACTTCTCTACCTGACGTTCCCACGGGTTTTTGGAGGCTGGCAAGTTATGTTTTTTGCATAATGACCAGTGCACTAATTTTGCCACTCTACCATGTCTAACTTTGTGATCTATTTGTGCGATCTTTGGGCATTCACAGATGAGGTGTGACACAGTTTCATCTTTTTCTTGGCAGAGTCGACACTTGCTGTTAGCACTAATTCCTTGAATCTTAGCTTTCATCACATTGGTTTGGAGTGCTTGTTCTTGTGCAGCAAAAATCAAGCCTTCGGTTTCTTAAGGGTCCCCAGTTTTAGCCATGCCCATGTTGAATTATGATCATGCTTTCCATCAATATTTCTCAGGTGTTTCCATGTAGTTGTTTATTTTTCCATCTGTTTAATTTATTTTCAAATTGTTGCTTCTTATATTGAGCCTTTGTTTCTGTTGTTTTCAAAATATTCTCCATTTTCACATCCTTAAGTAATTTTTTTCTGCTTGTACTGATATAATCATTTAGGCTTCTTTTTTTCCTCCTTTACTACCTGCTGTATTTGCAGTAATGCACAGTTTCCAATTTTTTGTGGTAAATATAATCTGTCCACATCACTTTTTGGATACAGTGTGTGATGCGTGTTCATTAGTTTCTGTGTTTTTCCATCCACTTCTTCTAATTTGCTTTGAGTCCAATCTACTATTCCAGCTGGGTATCTAATTACTGGAACTGCCCATGTGTTTATGGCTTTGATTGTATTTCCACCATTTAATTTTGATTTTCAGATTTTGTGCAGCCTTTTGATATGTTCCCTTTCTGTCAGTTCTTTAACTTTTGTGTGCATGATGTTATCTGCTTCTAGTATTCCAAGGTATTTATAATTTTCATGACTTGATAGTGATTTTATAATATTGTCATTTTTTAATTCTATTCCATCTAGTTTTTGGATGTTGCCACAGTGTAGAGACAGAGCAATACATTTCTCAATTCCAAATTTCATTTGGATATCTTCACTTCTTCTTCTTCTTCTTCTTCTTCTTAGTATTAGTATTAGTATTAGTATTAGTATTAGTATTAGTATTAGTATTATTACCAGGCACAGTCAATTCTTATTCTTATTCTTTGAACTGTCCCTTATGTTGTTGCTGTTCATAGCGATGCCACTACACCCTGCACCTGTTCTTAAAGTCATACAACAATTGGTCCCTAAAGAGGAAGGAGATACTTTAGCTCAGAGTAGGGGACATGTGGGCGATATTTATGTGAGTGTGTGCATGCATGTGGCATAGAACCAGAAAGTATTATACTTCTTTGCACTAGCTAGGATTTCAGAAACTCCTGAATAATTAATTCCTGATTATCAGTTGGCAATAAAGAACAAGGGAGCAGCTTGCCTTCATTGTGTATGGAACTAGGAGTGTAACAGTTTTCCAATAAGTGTTTGCCTTTGAAAGTCTTTGGAAGGCCCCAGCCTTGTTCTTTGATATTTTTGAGGGCTGTAGTTTTCAGTGGGATGTGTGGCTAAGTACTGATACTAAACGTGTGTCTCCTGCATCTGGCTGTAACATTTTAACTACATGTGTTGGTTTACAGAAAAACCTCATCACCAAAGTTATGGCTATCCCCGCGTAATCATAGTCAAATACTTTTAATTTATTGTTGTTGTAGGTTCTTCAGGTTGTTTGGCCGTGTTCTTAAGGTTTTTCTTCCTAACGTTTCGCCAGTTTCTGTGGCCGGCATCTTCAGAAGACAGGAGTCAGAACTCTGTCTGTGCTCTGGTGCAATTTGTGGGATAGTTGAGTATTTATAGTTGTGGGATCAGCTTTTTGTCCTTTTCAGGAGATTGGGTGATCAGTGTGGTTTTTTTGTGTGCGTGTATTGTGATAAGGGGGAGAGATGATCTGTCACTGTGATTGATGGGTGTCGTTAGCTGGCCTTTTGTATGAAGTGAACACCGGTCCTTGTGGCTGGGTAGAGTTCGTTGACCTTTTGCAGGCTGTATTTTTCAGTGCTGGGAGCCAGGCACCCACAACAAAAAACACGCTGATCCCCATAATCACCCAATCTCCTGAAAAGGACAAAAAGCTGATCCCACAGCTATAAATACTCAACTATCCCACAAACTGCACTAGAGCACAGACAGAGTTCTGACTCCTGTCCTCTGAAGATGCCGGCCACAGAGACTGGCGAAACGTTAGGAAGAAAAACCTTAAGAACACGGCCAAACAACCTGAAAAAAACTACAACAACCATTGGATCCTGGCCGTGAAAGCCTTCGAGAATACACTTTTAATTTAATTTAATTTAATTTAATTTAATTTAATTTAATTGTTTGTTTGTTTGTTTATATTGTCACCCCACACATCTAGTGGCGAAACCAGTACTCTGGGTGGTTTACAACGAAGTGGCATAAACATAAGATAAAATTCAATAACAGGCATCAGTTAAAACATCGGACAAAAGATAAATCAATCCTATACTAACTATGTATCAAAAACAGCTAATACAGAAGACGGTGGCAAAACAGTGTCAATTTACCCAAAAATAAATTTATGACAATAATTCAAGAAAAGAGAAATATGACAATAATTCAAGAAAAGGGGGAAAAAGCTGTGGAAGGCCTGAGTGAACAGCCAGGTCTTAACTTGTTTTCTAAAGCTGAGGAGGGAAGGGGCCTGTTGTACCCCTACCAGGAGAGAATTATGCAACATTCTCTGATCATACACAAACGCTATAACATTCAACATATGGCCCTTGTAAGTAGTATAGCCATATTGGTAAGGTAAGGTGAAACTAGATGTAATCCTCCCATGATTTTCACCAGTATAGAATACTGAGCAACCATTCTACTCCAGTGTTTGCAGATGGGGAAACAGTAGGAACGTGGCTTTCTTCTGGGTATCTCCATAGCTTTTTTAAGCTACTTTTGAATCTTGAGAAAGTCAAGAGTTGTTGTTTAAAATGGTAACTATAATGATAATAATTAACTTCTGATGGCAGCCTTGGAGCTGTAACTATAATTAATTGTTTTCAAAAACAAATTTCCTAAGTATGAGAAAGAATATGTATGTGATTCAGTAGATGTGGGCACATGTGCACACACATACTGACCACATGTAACTTCCCATTGGGAATACAACATGGAGGCTTCCTTTCATGTGTGGGACTGATAGAGCTCTGGAAGCCCAACCGTCCAGATGTACTGCAGCTCAGGGTGACTAATTTTAACATGCTGCTCACGCTGTTACAAAAGGCAGAGCCACTGGCGTTTTCTCTTCTAACCACCTGGCCTGGACAAACAATCTCTGCAAATAACACATATGTCATCTTCGGTGGACTCAGGAGGTGGAGGGAAGAATGCAAGCGCTGAAAAGTTTAAAGCTGTTTTTTAGGCCAAAGATTACACAGGGAGAGGGTGAGGGTGAGGGTGGGAGATTCTTTTCAGAGCTGCTCTGCAGACAATCCATCACACGGGACTATGAATTATATTGCACATTGTGGAAGAAACTCTAAACACCAGGGCATTTGCTCTTAAGTTTTCACTTTTATTAATGACAGACAACAGCACTCTGGCTGCAAGCCAGGTCTTTGGGGCCGAGCTTCTTGTATGTAATCGGCATGGATTTCACATGCAGAGATCTAAAGACAGTATTAAGGTAGTGAACACCGGCTGGCAACCTCCAGAGGTAGGGGTGCTGCACTGGTACACCCCAAACCCACTAGAGGCCACCCCTTCACCACTGCCAAATTTGAAGGATCAGGAATAAAAGACAAAAGTCTTCCTTTTCAAACAAGGTGTACATTTTTTTAGCACCTCTCCCAGCCTAGGGATGCTGGAAATTAGTTAGGACTACCTTGATCCTGGCCTGACTTTGGGCTAACATAGTAGGATGTGAGTCAGGCTGAGAGAGGTTTGATCTGGCATAATTCAGTGCCTACCCTTCTCTGTTATTGGGGGGAAGACAGGGGTCTTTTACCAGTAGATCTCAGCCAGCACAACAACTGTCCTAGGAGATCCAGTTGGGCTGGGCAGACTGGGATCAGCCAGAACAAGGGCAGTCGTGTGGCCATTACAGGCTTCTGCCTGTTCCAGACCCACTACAGCCAGGGTATCTGTGATACTGAAACGAGTGTTTTTGTGTTAATTTAAATATCAGATAAAAATAGGCAAGACATGTAAGTGGAAACAGTCAGGAAAACTCAAAACTCAGTAGAAAGACTCAACCTGTTGCTTTGGAAGACCGATACCTTTATATTAGCACGTATTCAGGTAAGGCATGACTTATAACAGGGGCTGGACTCAATGATCTATAGCATCTCTTCCAGCTCTGCAGTTCTACGGTTATTATTATTAGGATCATGCTTGATTCCTGCTGGAGTGTTGTGATGGTCAATAGCTGCAGCCTTATAAGAGCAAGACTGCAATTCACTCTTGTTTTTGTGTGTATTTTCTTGCACATCTTGATGCAGGGAGGAAAGGTAGTCACCCAGTACAAATTGTAGAGGATTATGGCCAGTGGCTCAAGGCATAAATAACAGTCACTGCAATGTATTTCACCTCCCAGACAGGAAGCTAATCAAGCCTCCAGCCCCAAGGCTGTTATCATCACAAGGACTAGGATAATATAGGATAATTTTGGAAAGCGCTATCATTCGTGTCACACCAGAGTACACTTTTCCTGCAGGCCAAAACTCAGCATTTATTTAATGGTGTTTTCAAAGCTATTACTTGCTAAAACATCTGGCAATGCTTAGACCTCAGTCTCTTCATTATTTATATGGCAAGCTAAGCCCACCAGCTCAACATCTATTTCAGAGTTTCTGCTAACTTTTCAACTGCACAGAAAGGGTCCAGTTTGAGTCACTGGGTATAAGCAAGTTTTCCTGAAAGAAAAAACAACAAGAAATCAACTAGGACGCAAGTTGACACAAGTATGGGTGTTCCACCTGATAACTACAACATCACATGACAGCTTTGTTGGTGTCATAAAGGATAAATACTAGAGATAGGACTTTTCATCTTACTCCTGTTGATTTGCACACATGGTTTTTTCAGGGGAGTGTTTGCCCATTAGCTATGAATCATCAAGAGTTGAGCAATGATTTGATGCATATGCCGATGTGGATTGGTGTCCATAGTTCAGTGGGTCCATTAAATTAATTGTTAGAGAACTGAACATTTGCCTAAATTATTATAAAGGGGTGGTCAAATGCTACGGTGGGAGGAGTGTGAAAAGTGTTGTTCCCTCATCCTGCAGCTTTCTGAAGGATCCAAAGCCGTCTGCGGCAGGCTTTTAGGGTGTGCAAGGTGGACATTTCAGGTGTAGAATCACCTCCTCATGCTTCTGCTTGCACAAGTTTGCCGTGTGGCTTTGGCCAAATTTTGCCAGAGTTGCAGCCAACATGACCAGTACTCCATGTTTCTAAAATGTATTTATTATGTACATTTCTATTGTCATCTCTTTTATAATATTCTTGATTCACCATTCAAAACCCTTATGTTCTTCAATCAGTAGTCAGAACAGCACTACTACTACTACTACAGATGATGATGATGATTTTGATGATGATGATGTAATTTTAATTATATTATTACTGATAGACCTAGTTGGAGACACTGTGTTTTCCCTTCATACCCCTCCTACACTTAACAATGTATATGTGTGTGAGCTAGAAAAATGACTGTTCCAATTCATATACCTCTTGTAACTGATATGATGTATCATAAGTAAGTACCGCTGAAAACCAGATGTCTTTGTGGATTATCACAGCTGCAGTCTGAACTATCTCACCGTGTTCTTCAGTAGTGTTACTGGTTCTCCCTTCATGCTATTTGTCGGGAAGGATTCTGCTACTTGTAATATGAAAGGGCACCCTACGGGTCATGTCATCTCCCGAGTTTTATAACAGTTTCTGTAGCAAATAACATTTTGTGTCAGATTGAGCGTTGTTAGAATGTTGTCATAAACAAGGAATTAAGTCACTTTGGGAACTGAGTCAGCAACAGAATGTTGACCTTGATCTTGCTTTCTATGAAACACGCAGCTGTATGAAAGTGTCTGACCTTGACCCCATCTTGCAACTGACCAGCTGGGATTGGAGTTGAGCCCAGGAACTTTTTCCACTAGTCCTGAATCTCCCATGACACTCACAATGATATAATGGAGAGCAGTGAACAATATTCTGCTTCTATTAAAAGAAATTTAAAAACAAAATGAGGCAAAACAAAGAAACCTACCCATGTACATTGTCGCACCACTGTTCTTCATTTGGGCCCCTGTTATGTTTGGAAAGAAACCAGGTGTCCACTTTTTCGTCTCATATTAAAACTTAAAAGTTCTTTTTAAGCAGCCATGATTGTGGTTTGGGGAATGGGACAGAAGCTCACCTACCTCTTCCCCTCAACCACTGTAATATCATGTCTACCTGTGAGAAGACGTATTGAAATCAGTGGGATTTAAGCTTGTCATGGTTGATGTGTCCTATTGCTATCAACTATTCTTCTGCTTTCCATACTGTATTTATAGTTATTGGAGATGGGGGCATTCGTATACGAATACGAATATCTCCGTGCAGCTGAAGTTAACGAGGGTCCAGCCCTTGGGGATGGACTGTCACTCACATGTCTGGCGGTGGTGGCAGCCCCTCTCTTTTTCCCAGTCACTCCGGAGCACCACTCAGCTAGCCACTCAGCAGCCTTGCAGGGAGGCTCGTCCTCCCTCCCTCTGCCAGGAGTGGCTAGACGACTGGGAAGAGAACAGCACTCAGGAGTGATTGGAAGGATGAGCGGGGCCAGCAGCAGCGGCAGACATGTGAGTGGACAGTCCGGCCCCAGGGGCCAGACCCTTGTTAACTCCAGCTGTGTGGGGATATTCGTATACGGATACGAATACCCCCATCTTTAATAGTTATCCATTTAACCAGTTCTTGGTGACAAATCAGAAGTTACCTGATCCAGCATCGAACCTGACAGATCTATGCACCAGTGGCTACAATCAAAGAAAGGCCCTAGAGCCACAAGGCAGTAAGGCAAACACCACCTTGGCTTCTCTATAAACTCTCACACCCAATCGTCTAATAGTCCCAACTCCATATCAGTCAACGTAGCTGTGTGTACCAACCTGCTATAGAATACAGATCCAACTTGACCTTCAATCATAAAGCTTCCTGTGCGATATCTAAGCAGTCTGTTAGGAGTGGCTCAGAAACTATATGCCAGCTGTTTCACAGCCAAAAGAAATCTGTGAACCAGCCACCTGAAGGTAAGGGTCAATGCCATCAAAACATGCCCAGATGAATTTGGATTGGAAAATTCAGGATGCTGGAATAAGAACTGGAATTTCCCCATTCTCTTCCCCCACCCCCCATCCGTGAACCTTTAATGAATATGGTTCACAACTTTACATAAAAAATAGCCCTGATAATTCTCTTTTCTCAAGCATACTCCCGATGTTGCTGGGAGTTCACTGGAATGCCTAACCTAGACAGTCTCTTCCTTGGTCCTCCCTGTTTGTCTTTAGCAGACTAGCTGAGCAGCTTATTAGTTAGGCTTTTAACCTCCCATTGGAGCTGAGTGCTTTTCAGTTTAGTTAATAGACCTATTCAAGTGCCCTCTGGATATGTTGGTCCTCTCCATCTGAGCTTATAACTGTCAAAATAAGACCTACTTTTCTGTTCATTCATACGCAACTATCTTAAATCCAATTATCCTTGTATATCTCACGTGTCACGTGCTTTGATAAGATCCACGCATAATTATGAATGAACTCCCTATACCCCCTCTTCTGTCTGTGAGGTTTTATTCTGCCACTTTATTGCAGCGTGTGGGTGATCCTGGGCTCTTGAAGGCTTTGTCAAGGGAGTGCAAGCTCTGGGAGGTTCTGCCAATATATACAAGGCTTGGAGTACAACTCTGGTGGTGTAAATCTGTCTTTGAGAACAAGTTTAGCTAAGTCTCATGGAGAGACTGATATCCAAAAATTTGGTTACCAGGTGCCAAATTGGCCACAAAAAATATCAATATAACTATTGATAATCAGGAACAAAGGGAAAGAAGTGATTTGTAAAGTATTTTGTGTGTTCTTGCTGTCCAGCCACTTCTACTTTACAGTGATCCCATGAATTACTGACTTTCAGAAGCCCTATGTTGGCCTTCCAAATTAAGAGCCATGGCTTCCTTCAACAAGTCAATATATCTCATGTTACAGCTTCCTCTTATACTACTGCTTTCCCCTTTTCCTAGCATTCCTACATTTTCCAGTGAGTTCTGCCTTCTCATGATATGTCCAAAATATTATAATCTCAGTTTAGTCATTTCGGCTTCAGGATTTACTTGCTCTAGAACCTTCTTGTCTATCTTTCTGGTCCATGGTATATGTAAATCTCTCCTCTAACACCATATTTCAGATTAATCAAGTTTTTAGCTGTCAGCTTTCAAATTGCCCACCTTTTACATCTCTGCATGGTAATCAGGAACATCATAAACTGATTGTTCTTCACCTTGATCTCCTTCACGGCTTCTCTCCTAAGTCTCAGTCTCTCTTGGATTTCTTGGTTGAAGTCTGCATTTTGACTGATGGCTGTACTGCAGTAAGGCAAAGGATTAACAAGAGTTGTCATTCTTTTGTATGGATAGTAAGAAATCAACATCTGTTGATCATTTTCTATTTTTGTAGTCATTATTTTTATTCTTGCTTACAGAGAGAATACACCTTCATCAGACAGACACCTTTGCTAACTGGAAACTATTAGAAATATGTTATTGATTTGGTATGATATGTATGAGATTTGCTTCATTCTCTCATTGATATATATAGCACCTAAATGTACTTCCCTTTGGTGCCCATATTTATTTAAAGTTCCATTTGTCATCTTTGTTGAGGGCCCAAGATGGAAATTTTTTTAAAAAACAAATGGAAAATATAAAATTATTGTTTAGATGGCAGGTAAGGTCTTTTACAACCTGCCCTGTTTTTTGCCAAATGCAAGTAGAGTGGCAACTTAAGTTTATTAGGACCTAGTCAATTTAAAATTAAATGTTAAAATTTAAATTTTAAATTTTTAAAAATTAATTAGGCATAGAAAGAATCTCAGCAGTCAGGAGGAGAAGACGACGCAATTAGAGATGGGCACAAACTGCTGGTTCGGTGGTTCATGCTGGTTTGGTGGACATCCAAACAGGTGTTCTGCAGTTCAGTGCCCTGCTCCCTCCAGGGAGTGCCCACTCAGAAGCACCACCCCAGTTTCCCTGCCCTGCCTATTCTGAGTGCTTCCTCTGAGTGGGCACCTGCTGGAGGGGGTGCAGTGCTGAACCGCAGAACACCTATTCAACTGTCTGTCAAAATGGCACGAACTGCCAAACCAGTGGTTCGTGCCCATCTCTAGACACCATGCTGATCATGGCAACAACTGTGTGGATGGACCACTAATACAGGTGCTTGTGCACATATGCCTGCATAAGAGACATAGGTAAAAAGAGTGTATCCGGTTAATAGGCTCACCTTAGGCAATTTACTCACCTCTCCATGGGAAACAACAGGACAAACAAGTAATAAAGAAAGATGGATGTTGTGAATTGGGATTATCTGAGCCTTTAAACTGGAGATACCCGGGATTATATTTGGGTTTCCTTGGCCCCTGCACGCAAAACATATGCTCTGCTACTGATCTTTCTGACCACACGTCTTGATTCTAAGTAGGTGGAGGGTACAAATACCCAGGAGTGCAGACAAATGTTCTGCGTATACTCAGAGGTATTCAAAATATTTCAGATTAAGAATTTTCTACTCTTGATTTATCTTTGTAGCCACTGATTATTGCATTCTGCCAGCCTCCTCTAGGTGGGATAAAAGACACAATTATTTATTAATTTTTTCAGGCCTCATTAATCTTTTGATGGGGATGGAGAGGGAAATAAGAGAAAACGGGATGCAGATTAGCAACCAAATGGGTTTCGTTGGTCAAAAGGGTTTAGGGCAGCAGCCTCCAACTCAGCATTTTCCAGATGTGCTGGACAACAAATCATACCATCCCCAGATAGCAAGTGAACTGTGGAATTTGTAGTCCACGTTATCTCAAAAGGGCCATGCTAAAAAAGCCAGTTTAAAGAGCAAGTTTTAAAGAGGAAACAAAACAACACTATGGAGGAAAGAGTGTCAGGTACAGGAACATAATTTTCTCTTTGGCTCTCCTTTAGAACTAATAACAATATTCAATCTAATCTTTCACTTGATAAATTAAAAAGTTTATCCATAAGTGTTAATTTAATTTAAATTAGGATTTTGTACCCTCTAATTGAAATCAATTGGCATTTTGTTCTAATTTTCCAAGCTCAAATTTAGAGCATGATTAATTCTTGATCCAATTAAAGCAAACTGCATGATCTGGTCCATACTCTAAATCTGTTACTTTCTTGCTACTACCCCACGGAAGCAAGTAGAACAATGTAGATAATGAATAAACAGAAGTCTTAAACACCTGCCCTCTTACTAAATATTTGCTAGGTCTTTTTACTCAGAAATATTATCTCACCACTGCCACTTCCTGCACTGTAATCTTTTTAGCATTTCTTTCAACTCTGCCCAACAAAAGCATCTCACAATGAGTTGTAATGATACCAGTTATTTCCAGGAGATCACCATACACATGTGCACACTCTCATACACAACAAAGGGAAGGTGTCCAAGAGCCTTAATTATTTCAATTTAGTAACCACACATAGCACTTAAAGTTGAAGTCTAAAATCATTCAGTAATTGTCATCTTGTCTGCTATTCTTTATAGTAAAAAGAAAAAGTTGAAGGACAGAACTATAGTTCAGATAAATAAGTTGTGCTACAACCCTTTAGTTTTTCCAGTTGGGGAAAATGTATTTGAAGACGCTAGTTTCATTTATTAATTCCCTACAATATTTCCCTACAGCTGATGTGGAATTTCTCATGCATTTTTGCTTAAACACATGAAAATAATTAGAGTCCCAGTGAAGTACATAATCTTCCAATAAAGCAGATGACTATGCAATCAGGCAGCTACTCAGAGCTTGGAAATTGTTTATTTTTCCCCCCCCTATTTGATCAAAAATCCTTCAACCAGCATGGCTTACTTTTCCAAGCATTGTGATCTGTTAAGTCCTACTTGTGTGTTCAAAACCAATGCTGGTCTTCTATGATGTTAAACAGATATACCATATCTTCTCACCTGACCATAGAATGATAGAATAACTGAGTTTGAAGGGGCCTATAAGGCCATCAAGTCCAACCCCTCCTCAATGGAGGAAACTAAATCAAAGCAATTCTGACCATTACACCCTTCTGATCTTCGTGAGTCTTGTTACATTTTAATCATATTAGATAAAAAGCGTTCAAAGGGTCACAGATACTTATGAGTAACTTGAAAGCAGTGTTGTAAAGACTGTGTGAGTGGAAGAACTCACATCTGCCTACCAGAAGGAATGGGAAGACTCTCAGGATGTCTACAAAAATGCCAGTTCCTTCTTAGTATAATGATCATCAGATTTGCACCACCTTTCCTAATGCCTCAGCCAAAGCATGGGACAGGCTGGAGCAAAAGAGAGGAGACATTGGTAACAGAAACAGACTGTTTCTGCTTTGCACTTCAATGGGGATAAAATGTTCTCCCTCCAAAGAGGCTTCCCCCATACCAAAGTTTCCATGTTGGTACAATCAGCTTGCAAATGACTCTTGAGTTTATCTTCCAATGACTAATTACTGAATAAAAGCTAGGTAATTTCCAACATGTGGAAAAATAGACATCTTTTAATTCCTCAGGCAGTTTCACTTCTAATTGCAAAGCTGCTTCTGTGTTTCAGCCCTGAGAAGACCAATTTTTGGATGCCTATCCGTTCTCTTTCTAGTAAGGAATGCCACTTATGGAAGATAAGATGAAATATACAAGAACTGATATGAGAGCATGGTTTCATCAGACTGACCTTAGAGAGGAAACTAGACACAGGTCTTATCAGATTCACAGTTGGTCTATAGAGATGGGAATATACAGCTAGATGTTTCATAACACGCCTCTTATGTCTACATAATATCTGCGAAACTCCATGAGGAAATGGTGGATTTTCCATGCCACAACAACAACAACAAAAAGATTTATAGTTAGAAATACACATTTACATAACAATCATGAAACATTGCAAGGCAGCAGTGGGCATTTGCAACTTGGTGGTCGAGGAGGGCACTGATGGGTCTGTCTCTTCATTCTAACACCATCAGAGATTTCCCTTTCAATATTTGCATTTGTATTTCTGGTGCCTGTTTCCAGCTCAGTAGGAAGCGGAGTGAGGGGGCGCTGATCAATTTGGAAGAAAAATGGAAGAGATGTATCATGAAATGTGATAAGAAGGAAAAAATATACAGTGAAATCCAGTGAGTTACAGAGAGATAAAGAGTGCTGTCTGGATTTCCCCACGTCTATCATTCTCTGCAAATAACTTCCTGCCTCCATATCCCCCTTACTGTGCAAACATAGGTTTAGTAAAATATGCTTGCCATGATAACACTGCACACTAAAACTTCTTTCTTTCTTTCTTTCTTTCTTTCTTTCTTTCTTTCTTTCTTTCTTTCTTTCTTTCTTTCTTTCTTTCTTTCTTTCTTTCTTTCTGTCAAGCCTGTTGAAATCTGGCCCAACTTTATGTTGTGGACTGTGATGATGACAATTTTTGGAAACTATGTTGGAGATCTTACCTTTGCTACTTTCCTCCATTCTTATTTCTACTCTTTAAATTGTTTCTGATGGGCCATTATTATCTCTCTAACAGGTTTATTGTTATTTTCCTATTGCTTCAGACTTATAGCCATTTTAGGATTTTATTAAAAAAGAAGAATAAAACATACAAATTTCGGAAGTGAATAAGTGTTATACTAACCCCCACCCCCGGAGACCTTGCACATCTCATTTCTAAATAATTTTTTCTTAAAAACATGTAAATGGAAGTCCAGAAAACAGCTGAAAAGGATTAGGGTTTAAGATTATGGTCAGCTAAATGATGAGGGAAGGAAGGAAGGAAGGAAGAATATGATATGAGATAGCATTGTTGAATGCTTGCTTCTTCCCCACACCCCATCTGTAGACTCCATTTAGGGCACCTTGTCTTCCCACACTTGCTATTCAGTTTCTAGCTCTTAAGAAATGAGTTTTCATTGTTAAAGTATATACTTCTTTTTTAAAAATTGTTTATTAATTTGCAACAGTTAGAATAACAAACTGAACGTCTGCTATTTCCACTCTTCCTAATGTGTAGATGTCTCCGTCGTCTTGTGCTTATGAATTAAATGGTGGTTGGTGGTTGTGTGGTTCATGCAAAGGGGGTCAAAACAGAACACCGACTGAATTAAACTAAAGCAGAAAGTTTTCTTTGTCTTTTTGGTTGTTTTCCATTCAATCATAAAATCTCTGAGCAGGTATCATCGTGTTATTACCTATAAGCATAACGTGATGAAATCAGTCTGATTGGTATTCACCATTCTGCTTTTTTGAAAATGGGGTTTCAGGATGTTGTCTCACCTTGGATCAGACCCTCTGGCACTTGCTCACGGTCAGCTAAAATAGGACGGGCATCATCAAAAAAAGAGAGAGGGGGGCAGAAAAGGCACTGATTTACATAAAACTGCACATGCTGGTTTATATATGCAAATAAAAATTTAGAAACAAACATTACTGCATCAACCAGGACTATAATCCATCTCACTTGAGTAGGAAGGACTGTGGTCAAATGATCTGTGTGCCTGCTGCCCAGACTGTTTTCCAGATAGGGTTAACTGTGAATCAGATCCCTCCTCAACCATTTTATAATCCTTTCCCTTTAAATCAGGCTTGGACTGCACAGCCCTTCAAAAGGAGGATTGTTGTCTGACCGCCCTGTCAGACAACAGGAGGGAGGGTGTTTGCTTTACCTGTGCTGTGTGTAGTTTTTCCACTGTTCTGCTGATGTGGTGTGTGCAGCTGGCTGGTTTATTTGGGGTGCCCAAGCACCACCTGTTCTTATTTTGTGGAATCAATATTTTGTTGTGCTTTGTGAGCACAAATATTGACCCACCCACCCCCACTTGTGCATTATACTTAGTTTACTGAGAAAATTGATTTCTCTGAGCCCCATCGGTTCACCTTCTGGCAAATGGGTATTTGAAGAGAAAACTAGGAGTTGAAAAGAGTACTTGTGTTTTTTTTTTTTTGTTTTATCCCTCAAAGCTTGCCTCCATCTTCTACATAGGTTCTTGAGAAAGTTAACACTTCTTTTAGCCTGGTGCATTTGCTTCCTGGGAAATGAGTATTTTGTGACTGGCCATGGCCACCATGATGACCACGTGGTCAACAAAAACTCTCATGAATCACAATGCCTGTGACTTGCTCATTACTTCCAATGTTATGATGGGCAATGAAAGGCAATTAGGTGCACACACTTGCAATTAGGTGCACACTCCCCCGTGTCCCCTGGAAGACCATGCACACACATCAACACCTTCAACACTGAGCCAATGAGTTCTGGCACCAACTGCAAATGGGCAGAGAAGGGTGCCCAAGTTTCAGAGCCACCTCACACACTAGACTGTCTCTTCCAATGCCTCCTGAGAGTTGCCTCTTCACCTGTAGACACAGAGAAGCAGACTTTGTCATGAGACATGGGCCACTGCCCAGAGACTTGGCAACCTTACTCACAGTTCTCTCGCAAAATTCCAAATGTACCCATTTCCCCAAAATGTTTGAGGACCCGCTGCTATTAAGTGGCATTCTGATTCATCTCCCTTCAAATGTGAATCCTTTTTGGAATGCATGGAGTACATCCCTTCTGCTGTGAACTGTGGAACTGCATTATTGCAACAGAAACAGGAAAGAAGGGAGACAGAAATGCCAGCATTTGCTCATGAAAACAATGCCTACATCATCTGTCCATTTTAAGTAGTATCCCCAAGAGTACTTGGGCAACTCCATTCCTCTATCTCATTCTGTGGTTTAAATCTTTTGAGCAGTGGCTCTCAACCTTGGCTTTAGCGCTCCAGATATTTTGGACTTCGATTCCTAGAAACCCCAGGCAGCATGGCTAGTAGCCAGGGATCCTGAGAGTTGAAGTCCAAAACATGTGGCGGGCCAAAGGTTGAGAACCACTGCATTATAGCTGTTTCTTGGGAAAGAATGACACCCCTGAGACCCCGAAGAGCTCCTGGAAGTGAACTAGAGGGGGCATTCATTCTATCTGACTCTTTATAATACAGTTCAACCATCTGTAGCCAACCACACTACAATGTCATTCTCCTGCTTGTGATAACCCATTTGGCTAATTTGTGGACCTGCTGATATTGTTGTATGTGGTGTTCTTAGTCTCTCTTTTCATGGACCAGACTATTTGTGGGGCCGTTCTGATGGTGTTGTACTCCAGCTTTCATCAGCCCCACCCAGCACAGGCAATTGTAGTGTATTACAGAGGATGTAGTTCAACATCACCCAGAGGGCCTCAGATTCTCTCTTCCCACTTATTTCAAATCTGAATAACTTGCTCCTGGTTCTGTTTAACAGGCCAGGGCTCTCTAGACTGCTTTCATCCATTGCCCAGGCCATGTCTCCATGCAGGAAATCAAAGAGCATTTTGACAAACCTCCTACCAAGGTGAGAAGAAAGTCTCCAAAAATAACTATAGAACACTATGGATCCATCAGCCTCCTGAGGCCAACCATCTCATTTGGTCTTCTACTTCTTAAAGGTCCCACCCCACCATGTAGAGAAGCTTCCTTGCTTCACTTGTTCTCTCTGCTCATTAGAAACACATTTCTCCCACCAATAGACAATAGCCTACAATAGCTCCACAGTTTTAGCTGCTAAAGATCTAAAACGAGTCAGGTAATTCTTCTTCTTTTTTTTCTTTTCTTTTTTTGAAACTGTAAGTACCCCAAAAAAATCACCTCTTCCTCTCTCCGAGAAGGTGGGTGGTCCTGATCCTTGTTCATCCATAGAAGAGAAAAATATTATGTTTACAACCCAACTTGGGAAATGTGAGGCATATATAGGTATGATCTGGCAGGGAGTGGTGGCTAGGAAGTCCCAAGTCAGGCCTGAGTCACTCTAGCCAGCATAAGAAAGAAGTCCAGCTGCCATAACTCAACTTCCAGATAGCCAGCAGAATCTACAGGACCCAGGAGGATATCTGGGGCAGCCGCAAGTTGGCGCAGCAGGATGCAGTTGGTTGCATTTATGAACTGCCAGGGACAACCTGGTCTGTTCACAGGAAGTATAAACATACTGAGTTAAATTTGAAGAGGAGAGTTACCTGCATCCATGGAGCATCTCCACGTGATTTGAAATGCTGATTGTTTGGGATTAGAGATGGGCACAAATCAATTCGTGCCACTTTATACGAAGCTGTAAGCGTGGCACCACAGGTGCTGCATGGACCTTCACTCAACCCCCCGGGCTTACAGCTTCGTACAAAGTGGCATGAATTGATTCGTGACCATCTCTATTTCAGATTTCTGATTGCATGGACCTGCTCCATGGGTATTTTAGAATATATTTTAGAATGTGTTTTTAATTATTTTTATGATTTTTGCTTTACTTCATGTACATTTCTTTCTTTCTTTCTTTCTTTCTTTCTTTCTTTCTTTCTTTCTTTCTTTCTTTCTTTCTTTCTTTCTTTCTTTCTTTCTTTCTTTCTTTCTTTCTTTCTTTCTTTCTTTCTTTCTTTCTTTCTTTCTACCACCCAGAGTAGCAATTTGCTAGATGGGCGGTATGTATGTATGTATGTATGTATGTATGTATGTATGTATGTATGTATGTATAAATAAATAAATAAATAAATAAATAAATAAATAAATAAATAAATAAATAAATAAATAAATATGTGTGGAAACAGCTCTCCTCTTTCAGATTTAGTTCTGCACATACAGAGAACTTTACTGGAAAGGGCAGAGTTAGCACTTCACGTAAACCCTTCAGGGAATGTCTGAATAGGTCCCCTCTTTTTCCTTTGTGTGTATGTGTGTGGGTGCTCAGTACTTCTTAGACTTTCCTCAATTTCAAAAACTGCCTTTCCAAAGAAGCTTTTTTTTTCAAGCCCATTAGTCGTGGAATTGGTTCAATAGACCCCCTAACACAAGACTATTTCTAGTAACTTTTAAAATATTAAAATGGTCTTGTTTTTGGCATCCCAGAAAGGAAGGCGAAAAAGGGGGGGGGGAGTACCCGTAATAAAATCATGCCTGCAAGAGACAGAATTTGGCCTGGGCATGGAACATTTTGCCTCACCTCATTCCAAGGCAGAAACTAGCAGGCAGGTCTTTTATTTATCCATTTCAGCCGTACGACCTTGTAAAACACAATTAACCTTTTCATTAAACAATATCTCCCCAAGAAAAAAAAAGGCACCCTATTTTTGAAAAGTGGACTGTTCTATGTTAACTGTATGCTGCAGTCCTTAAACAAAATATTTGTGCTTACATAAATACTTGGAAAAGGTAAAAATGTCAAAACAGTTGGTGTTTGTTATTAAAGTCTCAGCTCACCGTCAGCTTAGAACTGAATTTCAAACAAAGATTGTATTATGCAGGCTTCGTTTATTCCAGATTTCAGTGTTTAGAAGTCGAAGGATGACTCCAAACAAGGCTCTGGCTGCAAACCCCTGTTGTAATACTCTGGCTACGTCTGAATAGAGTCTTATTTTAGTACCTAAAGTAATTGGTTCTCTTGCTTTCAAGTGTCATGAAGGTTTCTTTGCTTTCAGGGGCTAGTTGCTCATCACAATGGCCTCCCTTGACCTTTGACCTCAGCATTTTTGAAAACTTCTACTTTTATGGCTGGCTGGTTGCTTACTCATTCCTCTCCGTCTTTGTCCTCGCACACAGCTCTGTTCCCTGATAACCTGGAGTTCCACACAAACAGTACGGGACACCTGCCCCAAAATGTCTATTGTTAGTTGAATTGAGGCATCTTCTTGAAGGTGTTGAAACTATGAAGCTTTGGCTATTTCTGTGAAGGGTTATGCCATTAGAAATGTATTAACCACTAAGAAACCACAGGACTCTTTGTTGTTTTTGCTGCTACAGACCAGTACAGCTATCTTTATGGAAATACTTTCAAAAGTTGTTCCTTTTGCTGAAATATGGAAGACTAAGGGCCTGTTATAGATTGCTGTTTGGATCACTTGTGGTATGCTTTGGTGTGAATCAAATTATGGTGTCCACACGTGTTCCTACTTAAAGCAATCCATACTGCCTATTTAAGAGCTTCTCCCTCTCCTTTCTGGCACAGCTCTGTGTTGTTATTGTTTTGTTGTGATTCAGCGTGCACTGAACTATCCCATTGTGTAGCCCATTTGGATGAATAATTCCCACCCAAATGGAACTGTGAGTGGTGTTAGCTGAGGTGACAACCTTGTGACATATTAGGTGGGTTGTGACATTAGAAGGGAAGGTGGCGAAACCTCCTCCTCTATTTTCGTTTTCTTTTAAAAAATATTTCCCTAACTGACACAGTGAAATTTTAATACTATGCTATATTGATGCATTGCTCTTTCCACATGCCACTTACTTTATTTAACCAATAAAAAAGTTGACTTCATGGGCTCCACCCCCACAAGGCAGCACAGCCCCAGTAGAGCTCTGGTCGAGGAGAAAGGCAGGAAAAAGCCTTTTTATGTCTGAGTAAAATAAGTAAACTTACACATGAGTAAACCAGTTAAACCTTGCTCACAAGTAAACTGGTTATCCAAAGACCTGTGTGGACTCTTATTATGGGAGAATAAACATCTCCAGTGTGAACAAAAGGATCCCTCAAATGAGAGATTAAAAATGGCACTGAAGATAAGAACCTTTTAAGCGTGAAACAGACCAAATTTCTCTGTCAGGACAGGCCCTCATCTTTCTTTGTAGAAGAGAGATGGGTCCTCGATGACCTTCTGGTTCCTTCCAGCTCAATGGTATGACTTAACATTAGATTTGTCCTCATTAAAAGTAATTTCTGAGGTAACCTATATAAAAGAATGATGAAACAGAATTTTCAACACCTCACCAAACTACAATTGCCAGGTTTATTTTGCCACATCACCTGACTCCTTGCCTTGCTTTTAGTTTAGCTCTGTCCCAGTACTATGTGTCGTACACACAAAGGCTCACTCGCTGAACATGTTTGAACTGCATGTGTGGAAACCATGAGGAGGGGCTAGTCTCTGTAGGTCCACTCCCTGCTCATACTGAGCTGGCCCTTATCATCTCCTCTGACAACATACTGTATAAATGGGCACAGAGGAGCAGTTGCAGAGAAGCAGACACTTTCCCCTCGTCTCATTTCACCACATATGCGAAGCCTTCTTCAGGAATTCTCAAACTGGGTTGCGAAGGGATGCACTAGCTTTACCCCAAATCTCAGGTTCTGTCACACTCTCTACCTGTGAAAGATGACTTTCTGAATGGAAGAGCTTCCTCTGTCCATGGACACTTCCATGCAATTTCAGAGTTTATCTGGACCACACTGTTAGAGCAGCATGATACCACTTTAACTGCCAAGGCTCCATCCTACAGAGGCCTGGTGTTTGTAGTCTGAGTTACTTAGACATCTTGGCTTCAGTTCAAATGAGTTGACTAGATCTTTCTTGAAGGGAATTCCAGGTACCTCCTCAAACTACAGATCTCACAGTACTGCAGGAAGGAGCTATTGCCGTTAGAGTGGTATCAGACTGCTGTAGCTGTAGTGCAGATAGTCTCAGACCATGGTGTTCCCAAACGTGTGTGGTGAGCCTTTATAGATAAAGGAGGTTCTCCCATTCAAAATATCACCAGCCACACATAGATATTAAGAGACAAAATGAGGCAGAAGTAGCACACTCACCCTTCGTTGCATGTTTAATCTAGATAGTTTTAGAATACTTGAACAGGGCTCATTACCTTGGAATGGAAATGGCTTCAGAGTCAAAGTAGAATTTGCTCAGTGTAATGACTAATGAATTGTTTATCAAGAGCAAAAGTACAGACTGTGAAGCAGCATAGACCACCATGATCTATTCTAGAAGAACGCTCATGTAGCAACAGAGCCTGCACTGGTTTGAGAGTTTCTTTTTAGGTTGAAGTGTCCATATTGAGTGCAGGGAGTTTCAGAGGACAGCAAGAAACATAAGGGGGGAAAATAGTGCCAGTTACCTATAGTTAAATAACTGTTGTTACATTGTGTGCCCACAAGTTGGAAACAACTTAGGTAAAGGTTCCCCTTGACATTTAGTCCAGTCGTGTCCGACTCTAGGGCGCAGTGCTCATCCCCGTCTCCAAGCCGTAGAGCCAGCGTTTGTCCGTAGACAGTTTCCGTGGTCACGTGGCCAGCGCGACTATTTATCTACTCGCATTTACATGCTTTCAAACTGCTAGGTTGGCAGGAGCTGGGACAAGCGACGGGAGCTCACTCCATCGCATGGATTCAATCTTACGACTGCTGGTCTTCTGACCTTGCAGCACAGAGGCTTTTGCGGTTTAACCCGCAGCACCACCACGTCCCTCTTACAGTGGCCCTAATAAGGGTTTTCAAAGTGAGACATTTAAGGAGTGGTTTTACCAGTTCCACACACACATACACATACAGTGAGTTTCAATGGCCAAGCAGGGATTCAAACCCAGGCCTTCTGGGTCCATGTTCATCAAATACATAGGAAGATGTCTTTGTAGTAGCTCATTGGCAGTCAGAACGTTGATCCTTCTAGCCCAGTATTTCCAAGTAGAAACTCTCTTTCTGTGCTAAGATGCAAGAAATTAAACCAGGCTCTTGCTCATGCAAAGGAGGTGTTCTGCCAATAAGCTACTACAATTCATTGCCAAATTCTTTTCCAGAAAACTAAAATGGAGATTTTCACTCTGAGAAGCAGAAAAAGACTTTATCGGGGGGGGGGGGGGGAGAGACACCTCCAGGGCATGTATATATGAGATATGGCCTCACTGTTAGAACAATAAAAGGATGAATAAATCCCTAGTAGAGATGGGCACGAACCACAGTTTGGTACGGCACCCACATAGGTGTATCGCGGGCACTGCGCAATCCCCTCTCCCGCCTCCTCTGCATGCTTGCTCATTCCACGGGCAAAGTGCGCTTCCCTCCCTGCCTCCTCAGCGTGACTGCCCACTCATCGATCACAGCACATTCTTCCCTCCTCCACCTTGTCTGGAGGCCACTCACTCAGACAAGGAGGCAGGGCAGGGAAGCCCGCAGCACTGCCTGTGAGTGGGTGGCACTTAATGTCGTGGGTTACGGATCACAAAATCCATGCCAAATAAAATTTAAGAAGATGGGAAGAGTCTTTCTGGATCAGATGGAAGGCCAACATACTGTCCACACAAAGCCAACTACTAGAAGTACATGAATGCAAAATCATCCTCCATCTCAAGTCCCCCAGTAACTGACATGCAGGAATGTACTGCCTCTCGTGCTGGAAATTGTATATAGCTCTCCTGACTAGTACTCACTGAGGGCTGTAACCTCTGTTACTTTATCTAATCCTCCTTTAAATCTATCTAAATTGGCAGCTGTCACTATATCTTGTGGTAGTTTCCATGTGTGCTGTGTGAAGAAATGCTTTCCTTTTAGCTGTCCTGAATTTCACACCAGTCTCCTTCAAGAAATAATCCCAGGTTCTGGTATTATGAAAGAGGATTTCTCTCCATGTACTTTCTCTACTCAATGGCCAAAATCCTGTTGCTTAGCATAGTGAACTGCACTAGAGTAGGCCTATTCAATTGGGCCTATTCTAGTTGCTACTTACTATGTTAAAATAAGTCACAGTTAGAGTAGACCCGTTTGAAGAAATAGAACTTATGGATGAATTGAATCACCAAATCACCATTGTTTCAGTGGGCCTTCCCTAGTGTGATTTATGATGCTAAGCAATAGGATTTTGGCCAATGTCTATTCAATACTAAACAGCATACACAATCCATACATGCATTACTGCTATCATGTCTCTACTTACTTATCTCAAGCTAAACAGCCTGAAATGTTGGTAACTGTTCCTCAGAGGACAGTTACTTGCATCCCTTGATCATTTGGGGAACCTTTTTACACAACTTGTCAGCTTTTAAGGTGCCACTAGTTTCTTTATTGTTTTAGGTAACAAGCACCATCCTTATTTCCAGTTTAAAAACTGAGTAACTGTTTTTTCACTTGCTGTACCACAAAATGAATTAATTAATTAAAAAGGAAAAATATGAAACTAGCTCAGAATTTTGAAAAGAAAGTCTGGTAAACAAGAACCTAAGATTAAACTCAGTCAGATATTCTACATATTGAGCTAATTGAAACATTTTCCTTAAGGGGAAAAATCATCTCAAACTCAGTGTTACAAAATAGCCTGTTTTATTCCCCACCACCACCAAGATTTACATGGGTTATACCTGAAAATTAAAAGTCAAACATAAGCACAAATAATCATACAAAACAGGAAGTTTGTTATGTTGTTACTGATTAAAATTGGGAAGAAATTACAATATTTGGCATTTGGAGAAAGTGAGGAGAAAGCAACCTGCTTGTGAAGTTCTGTGTTAGGGGAACAGCTCTTGCCATATATTGCTCAAACAGATTAGACCAGTGGAATGATTGTAACTTGTTCCATCAACATGTAAGTCCCAGTGATTCAATAGCTCTAATTTAGGAGCACTAAACATTTAGATTTACCCCATTAAGATCATTTGCAAGTTATTTATATAAAACCTGTCTAGGTCATACATGCATATAACAAGATTTTTAAACATCTGCTATGATGCAGATGCAGGTATGATGCGCCAGTCCAATGGGCTGGTCCAATTTTAATTTTGCTTTCAGATCTTGAAAGCCTGTGCTGGGAAGCAGCTGTATCCTGTTCTTTGTAGGACTCTTCAGCTCCATGAGATGATTCCCTTTGTGGATGTTACATTAGACACAGCCATCAGAACCCCACAGATCTTTCTGCAGCTAGGCAGCAGTCCTCCATCTGTGTTCCATGCAAGGATGTGGATAAATGAGCTTTGCCAGACATAAGGGCAGCAGCATACAGGAGAGTGCAAAGAAAGCCATAGTATCAGAAGCCAGCAAAATCATACACTGAACATAGTCAGAAGTCATGTTGCACTCTTTGATGTCCTAACCCTCAGTAAAAGGGGGTTGGGGGAGAACAAACACAACATTTTAAATAACAGGTTTTTTTTTACTGAGACTTCACAATCCTAGGGAAGACAAATGAAAACACCTTTATAACTGTGTTTCACATTTTTCTCTTTTATTTTTCTTTACATTTTATTAACCATGAAGTAACTGAAATAGTCAGAGATTCTGTATACCTTGGTTCGAAGAATTGATGCTTTTGAATTGTGGTGCTGGAGGAGACTCTTGAGAGTCCCCTGGACTGCAAAGAGAACAAACCTATCCATTTTGAAGGAAATCAACCCTGAGTGCTCACTGGAAGGACAGATCCTGAAGCTGAGGCTCCAATACTTTGGCCATCTCATGAGAAGAGAAGACTCCCTGGAAAAGACCCTGATGTTGGGAAAGTGTGAAGGCAAGAGGAGAAGGGGACGACAGAGGACGAGATGGATGGACAGTGTCACCAAAGCTACCAACATGAATTTGACCAAACTCCGGGAGGCAGTGGAAGACAGGAGGGCCTGGCGTGCTCTGGTCCATGGGGTCACGAAGAGTCGGACACGACTAAACAACTAAACAACAACAACATACCTTGGTTCGATCATTAATCCAAATGGAGACTGCAGCCAAGAAATCAGAAAACGGACACTCTGAAGAGCAACGATGGAGGAACTAGAAAAGATCATCAAGTGTAAGGAGACCAAGACCAAGACCATCTACAGTCTTGTATTTCCAACCACCATGTATGGGTGTGAAAGCGGGACAGCAAAGAAAGCTGACAGAGAGAAAAATATATATTCATCTGAAATGTGGTGCTCGAGGAGAGCTTTGCAGACACCCTGGACTGCCAGAATGATGAGAACAAGTGGATCAAATTAAGCCTGAGCTATCATCTCTGGGGACAAAAAATGTTGAAACTGAAGCTGTCCTATTTTGAGCACATCATGAGAAGGCAGGATTGTCTGGAAAAGACAATAATGCTGGGAAAATGTGGAAGGCAGCAGGAAAAGAGGAAGACCAAATGTCAGATGAATGGACTCCCTAAGGGATCCACCGACTTGAGTTTTCAAGAGCTGAGCAGAGCTGTTAAGGACAGGACATTTTGGAGGTCACTCATTCATAGGGTTGCCATAACTAGGAGGCAACCTAATGGCACATAACAACAAAAACAATATTCAACTTGTTCAGTTATTAACTGCTGGTGCTATGTGGTTTATATGAACTTTGCTATTTGGTCTAAATTTAATCTATTGCAAGCCTCTGTTTCAGTGATCATAGTAAATGGTTGTTTTTAACATTTGCCTGAGGCATCCGAAAACCTGTTATCACATTCCCAGAAAACTTCAAATTTTGTCAAGGTGAACATTTCCAAGTCAAAGGGAGGGGGACCTTGGTATTTCTCCCACATCACAGTTTGCTTTTAAGTTCTAATGTAAAGGTGCAAAGTAATCCCTATTGGTCAAAGGAACCAGGCTCTGCAGAAGCCATTAAAATGCCTGTTTAACTCCTTTTTGTAGCGGGTGGTTGCAGCGGGCTTCACTACTGCTCTTGAGACTAAGGAGAAAGTTCTAAGGCTTTGTTGCATATGCTTCCTGGAATGAAACAATGATCCAGGCTGGGTTACAAGCCAGCCAGCCAGATCAAAGCTGTTCAGACCCAGAGAAATCAGCAGGACCAAGCCTAATCAAATCAAAACATTCCCTTTTCAACTTTTTATGGTTTGCAGTCTTTGGGCTGGTTCACACATTCATCCACATTGGTTGATCAGACATGGGAGAAGGCACATTTTTGGATTCTGGATGCCAGAATAATACTCCGGTTACCATGGGCAGTGGATGTGCTGGCTGGAGTATTCTGGGAGCTGTAATTCTTTAAAAATATCTATATTTTCCTGGCTTTTAACCCATCTGTGCACTTGGTATCATAGAACATTTGGTGACGCTCAATGAAAAAAGAAAAATGCACCCTTGTTCTGTTTTAGTAATAGATAATAGTAATTGTCATAAAATGTATTAAGGAAAGCAGGCTACAAATCACAAAATCTCTGGTGTCTATATACAAATGCTAGGAGTATGGGAAACAAACAAGAAGAACTTGAAATCTTAGTTTAGGAGGATAAATATGTTGCAGAGGTTTGAGATTTTAGTTTAAAATCCTCTAGTTGCGCAACAGAAGTACATCCAAAAGTATTGAAGGAGCTGGCTGAAGAACTCTCAGAACCACTGTTTATTATTTTCTTGAAATCAAGGATGGATGTGTGAAGTGCTGGATGATTGGAGGAGGGCTAATATTGTCCCTATCTTCAAAAGAGCAAAAAGGAAGAACCAGGGAACTACAGACCAGTAGTGTGACATCAATCCCAGGGAAAATTCTGGAATAGATTATAAAGTAGTCACTCTACAAGCACCTTGAAAACAATGCAGGAATAACTAGCAGTCAACATGGATTTGTTAAGAACAAATCCTGCCAGACTAATCTTATCTCATTTTTTTATTAGGCAGCCTCTCTGGAGGATGGTGGGAATGCTGTAGACGTAATATATCTGGACCTCAGCAAAGCCTTTGACCAATTGCCCCATGATATTTTGATTAGAAAGCCAAGTGTGGACTGGATAGAACAACTGTCAGGTGGATACACAGTTGGTTACAGAATTGTACTCAGAGAGTGCTTATCAATGGCTTCTCAAACTTGGAGGAGGTAACAAGTGGAGTACCACGAGACTCAGTCCTGGGCCTGGTGCTCTTCAACATTGTTATTAATGACTTGGATGAGAGGGTGCACGAAATATTTATCAAATTTGCAGATGACACATAATTGGATAGAACAGCTAATGCCCTGGAATGTCTAATGATCTAGATAGACTTGAGCACAGGGCTGAAAAAAACAGAATGAAATTTAACAGGGATAAGTGCAAGGTTCTACACCTAGGGAAAAAGAAACCAAAATGCACAGTTAATAGATGGGGGATTGTTGGGAATTTTGTGTAATATGTATTCTCAGGACATAAGCAGAGTTAGGAGATATCAGGTTTCATAGACACTATAACACTGAGAGAGTAAAATTCCAACTTAGTCTATTAATATATATACAGAGAGAATAGACATTCAAGTGGCAGCATAGCATGACATGGTACAATACATAGCACAGAAAAAAAAGTGATCTGACTTACAGCAGATAAAATGTCCCCTTTACACATGACTTATATACATTCTTGGGACCAATCAGAAAATACATTACTTCATTTTCTACTTACATAAGATTACATCATTTTCTACAGCTGTACAACATCAAGTCCTTAACCTTGGTACCCACACCTGAATACACTCAGTATTCAGTAAAGTAAAATGGCTGATTTTACTCAGGTAAAATCAGCCATTTTACTTTCAACTATACAACATTTATATTTAATACATTTTGAGATCAAAATTTCAACACCCCTCCTTAAATTAATTGTTGTATAGACCAATCTTATGACATAGATAAACATGTTTCTGCATGGTCAATGGCTTTGTGAAAATATCTGCAATATTATTTTCACTTCGACAATAATGTAAATTTATCAGTTTTTGATCCACCTTTACATTGCCGTACTTTATGCAAATGTGCTTGCTTCTACTTTTCGTTTGACCCTCAGTTGCCAACTGAATGCAAGTTGTGCTGTCACTGTGCATTGTGACAGGTAAGTCAACTTTAATGTTCACGTCTTTAATTAATAAACCATGTGATTTCTCCACATAAATCACTCAATGATGCATACTCAGCTTCTGCTGTGCTTGTGGCAACTAAACCTTGCTTTCTAGACTTCCAGCTTATTAAAGCCCCTCCTCGACTTATTGCCATTCCTGAAATTGACTTCCTATCAATTTCACATGAACCCCAATCCGAATCTGCATAACATTCTGATTTCAGATTGTTAGATGCATTTAACTTCAATTTACAATCTATGGTTCCCTTTAAATATCTCAGGACTCTTTTCACACCATTCACACCATTCGCTGAAGCTTTTCTCTCTCCACTCTGTCACGTCTGGGACAGTTTTTAAAGATATGTCCAGCACGACCACAATTATAGCATTTCACAGTCAAAACTTTCTCCTGGTTTGTTGTGACATCATCATCCACGGACCCTCTCGGTTTACAATGATAAACGACCTTCGCCGCTGCCTTATCACATCACCTTTGCTCTTCCTCCACAAGTCTTCTGGACAAATATTGCACTGTCAGGTCTCTCTCTGACATGCCTTTCAAATTTATCACCAGATTCTCCCAGCTTTCATCCAAACTGCTCATGATCACTAAGCACTGGTGCGACTGGGTAAATTCCATCCCTCACTCCTGTAGCTGGAGAAATAAATCTAGCTTAATATGGTTTGCCACACTTTCTCCAGGTAATAAACGCTTGCGATACAGCTTACGTGCCATAGCCATTTTAGATCCAGCTGTTTCTCAAACATAAACATTCCTGAGTGCTTGCCAACACTCTTGTCTTCAGATTCTTCACATAAATCAACTGTGAATTTTCCAAACACAGTAGTATCGTGGCTCTTGCTTTATCATCATGCGCATGTTCCTCCTTGTGGCGAAATGCCTACAGGTGACGTCATTCCTGCCTGTCAGTCACAGGAGCTCTAGAGGGAGGAGCCAAGGATAGAGCAGGAGGGGCGGAACCAAGGGGACAGTTAGACAGTTAGACAGTGAGACAGTTAGAGAGTTGGAACCTGAGAGAGAAAGTTGAGAAGTTGGAGCTTAGAGAGAAGAGAAGAATTAGAGTGATCTGAATAGAGAGTTAGGAAAGTGAATTAAGAACAAGGTTATTAGAATGAACAAGCAGGAATGAGAACACCTAGAATAATATAGATATTAAGTGATTGAAAATACACAACACAAGCCTGAATATATGTCCCGTCCTATCCAAACTTAATCAAACCCCTGTTACAGTGACTACGTGATTTACTTTGTGAAATGATTAATAATAAAAGGTTATCTGTTATTCAAACCAACTGATTCTGTAGTTCAATAAGCCTTGCATGTGGCAGCATATGTGTCTAACACTCAGAGGTGGTATTAAGAGAATAATACCTGGTGACAGCGAGAGAAACCAAGAGGGAGAGAACCTTTGTGAGGGCCACAACAAACACAGCCACAAGGGCGATCTCCACACTCCTCTTCCACATCATCATCAGGAAGATTTTCAACGTACTGCCACAAAGACTCTCTCATCAAAAATATCTCCATCTTTAGAGACCAAGACAAGTAATTAGAGTCATTTAAATGCAACATAGAAAAAGCACTAGCCTGCTGCTGCATTCTGGAACTCACTGTTTCAGTCTGCTCCACGTCCTCTGAAGTACTTCCAGTCACTCCAGCACTGTCAGACACTTCCAGCTCTGTTCCACCTTCAGCCTTGACTTTTACGTGCTTCCTCCTCTCAGACATTCAGCACTATCTGCTAGAAAACAATCTCCTCAGGGTGCATAACCCTGTTGAGAATTTGGTTTAATATGTATTCCCAGGACATAAGCAGAGTTAGGAGATATCAGGTTGCATAGACACTATGACACTGAGAAAGTAAAATTCCAACTTAGTCTATTAACATATATACAGAGAGAATAGACATTCATCTGGCAGCATAACATGGTACAATACATAACAGGAAAAAAGTGATCTGACTTACAGCAGATAAAATGCCCCCTTTACACATGACTTTTATACATTCTTGGGACCAATCAGAAAATACATTACTTCATTTTCTACTTACATAAGATTACATCATTTTCTACAGCTGTACAACATCAAGTCCTTAACCTTGGTACCCACACCTGAATACACTCAGTACATGACTCAGGTAAAATTAGCCATTTTACTTTCAACTATACAACATTTATATTTAATACATTTTGAGATCAAAATCTCAACAGGGATACCTGGCTCAGTAATACTACATGCGAGAAGGATCTTGGAATTGTTATAGATCGGAAGATGAATATGAGCCAACAGTTTGAGGTGGCTGCAAAAAAGGCCAATGCTATTTTAGGCTGCATTAACAGAAGTATGGTCTCCAAATCCTGTGAAGTACTAGTTTCCCTCTGTTTGGCACTGGTTAGGCCTCATCTAGAGGACTGTGTCTAGTTCTGGACACTGCAGTTTAATAAAGATTCCAACAAATTGAAATAAGTTTTAGAGGCAGGCAACAAGGATGAGGAAAGACTCAAAGACTTGGACATGTTTAGCCTTGAGAAAAGAAGGCTGAGGGGAAATATGATAGCACTTTTCAAATAGTTGAGAGATTGTCATACAGAGGAGGAACAGGATCTGTTCTTGATCATTCTGGCATGCAGGACATGTAATAATGGGCTCAAGCTACAGGAAGCCAGATTTTGGTTGAATATCAGGAAAAACCTCTTAACTATTAGAGTAGTACGACAATGGAACTAATTACCTCAGGAGGTGATGAGTGCTCAAATGATGGAGGCACTCAAGAGAAACTTAGACAATTATCTGTCTGATATACTTTGATTTGGATTCCTGCACTGAGTAGGAGGTTAGACTCAATGCCCTTTGAACTCCATTATTCTATGATTCTAGCAGAGTGTTTAATCTCTTGCTATATTTAGGGTGTCACCAATAATTCAGGGGGTGTTTTGGGACAACCTGCTTTTTGGAGGCTAGTTAACCAAAGAATTTTGCTATTAATTAATTTTCTGTGCACACAACAGCTCACACCCACCACTTGAATCACACTAATGTTTTCAAGTACAGAGTTTGAGGACGCTTGCTTGAATAGTTTGCACTTTTTATTCACTCTCTAGCTAAATTGCCCAAATCCCCGACTTTTCCAATTGATTAGGTCCTTTCTTCTGGCAGTTGTTAGTCAAGCTTTTCTCACTCTCTCCTTCTTTTCCCCCACCTACCATAACTGACAATAATGGAACTGGTGACATGTGTTCCTGGGCTCATCTTCCCCCTTTTCCCCCTCATTGACTGAATGGCTGCAGCAGATGCATGGTAGTCTTCGAAGGCCTTAGCGGAACAGCATGATAAATCAGTGATGGATTGGAGCAAATGAATCACAGTGTGGGCAGAGTATGAAGCAATGCTCCTTGAATGGCTTCCCTTCATGTTTTCACACTTGAGAATTGTGAGCTTTCAAGTGCCCGTTTGCGCTTCCTGTCCTCCCTCCACTTCACCCCCTTTTAAAAATCTGGTTCCACTTTCTGCAGTGGCTTTTCATATGTTGGGAGGAGGGAATAATCTTTTGCATAGAAGCACAAGATTCTGCTTCTCAGGCAATAATGGAGCACTGTCATCAGCCGAATTCAAATAACTGGGAAAACCACTTCAAGGACCCCGGAAAGCCAAGGGGCAGCTTCAGAAAAAACCACTGGCAGACTGAGCAAGAACATTTAGAACTCTGGTATAATGAACTAGCAAAACACAGCTGGTTCCTTCAACTAGCTGCACTTGTTAAAATTTTCTTTTATATATAAAAGAGCCAAATGCACCAGATGCTGCCATATTTGAAACCTGTCCTAGCCTACATTTGCCTCATCTGATTCACTGTCTGCTGAATAAAGAGCACAACTGTCATGTCAGTTGGGAGTAAAATTGATATCTGTCTTTCAACTGTTGTAGTGGTTCACTTTCTTTCCAAGATAAGCAAAGAGGGCTCCTTAAAAAAACAAACACACACCCCTGAAAAAGTTGTCTTGTTTGACTACGACTCCCAGAATACTTCAACCAGCATGCCCACTGGGAATTGTAGTCCAGAAAAGTAACTTCTCCAAGCTCCGGTTGTATTCTAGAAATCTGCTCTGCACCTTTCCGTTTCCTAGGTAGTGAAAGATGTTTGCATTGAGTTTGCCCAGTTCTTCATTCACTTCTGTCCCATCATGTTCTACACACTTCAAAGGTGTAGTTGTTGTTTTTGAGGGGGATGGGGGAACCCCAATACTCAGAATTCTCCACCCAGTGGGAATCATGTGAAGCCTTCCAAAGAGGGAGAATCATTGGCTATGCTTCCCACAAGAGGAAGCTAAGAGGAATGAAAGAAGTAACTTTGAAAAATAAGATGAAGGACTTATTAAGTCAATTTGCAACATCTCCCAACATCTGGAACTAGCAAAACATTAAATATAAATTAAATAATATGTTATCAGAGAGAGCAGAATAAGTATTAATGTATTTACATCAATCTTTTGGAGAAAGCGGTGAGAGATCAGGCAAGATCCTGGCACCTCACCTTAGACAACAAAAGTGCAAAAATTATATCCCACTGATCAACTATGAAAACAACAAAGTATATACCACCTCTGTGGAAATAAATCAAGAATTTTATTCAGCATTATATTATAAAGGCAGAGAACTTGATGAATGTGAGACAGAATTTTTTTCTCTCATCTTAATTTACTTAGCCTAGATTAACAACAGTTTTTTTGTTTCACCTTTGTCTATAGAAGAAGTAAAGACAGTGGTTATAAATATGAATACTGGTAAATGTCCAGGACCAGATGGATTTCCTAGGGAATAGTATAAAACTTTTTCAGCCTTTTTAATTCCAAAATTGCACCAAGTTTACAATGAGATGTATGAAAATGGGGCCTTACCACCCATTCTCATTGTACAATGCCTATACCATTGGGATCCTCAAGTCTAGTAATGACCACATGCAGTGTACAAACTTCAGACTTACACCATTAATGGATGTTGATGCTAAAATATTAACTTGGGTGTTGTTGTTGTTTAGTCGTTAAGTCGTGTCCGACTCTTCGTGACCCCATGTACTTGGGTACTAGCAGTTAATAAACTGTATGCCTGTGTCTTGGACTAACAATGGTAATGATGGTAGATTATGTTAATCAGATGGCTATTTACAGTCACTGATGAACTTTCCCCCCTACAAGCTTTTCTTTGTAATCAGTTTTAAAGTGTGTGAATTACCCCAGACAATGGACGACCATGAGAGCAGAGTAGAATCTGGGTTACTTTAGAATTTTCTAAGGTGGATCTGTTAAGGAGGAAAAATATTCCAAAAGAGCCCATCTGATTAATATCATTGTTATTCTACCATCATTATCTTACCATTGTTATTTTAACAATGTTAATCTATGACAGAAGTTCTCACATTCTTTACAGCTTCTACTAAAGACCTGCCTATCAAAGACACGATCATCACCATGTTTAACACCCATGACTTTCTTACCAACCAACCACAACCTTGATGCCATGTATAAATGTTTGCCATGTTATATTTCCTTTCCTTATGTCTGATGAAGTGGACTTGCCCACGAAAGCTCACATTAACAAATACAAAAGTTAATCTTCAAAGTGCCATCTTGTTTTTGTCTTTTTTTTTTTACTCTTTCTTTTGTTTTCACCTATAATTTCCAGGTCTGGTCTTTTGTGATTATGTGCAAATAGGAAGCCAGGACTTCAAAGCTCTAGTCTAATAGTTCGATACTTATCCCATACTTGAATGTATTACAACCAAAGTTCACACAAGGGGCTGGTCTTTGAAGTTGAGTATGAACTTTTAGTTGAATTAGGAATGAAAAAAGGGGTCCATTCCATGAAAGTCCACAAAAAGCAGTATCACCTCAGTTTGGTCCTGCTTTCATGGATGGGCAATTATTTTGTGAGTTGAGTTTTAGTGACCAAATGTTGGCCCCAAAAAGTTGACAATGCTTCCACAATAGCACCATTACACCTATGTACACTCCTAGCTATTTCCAGTGCAGACTATGTAGGCCAGCTATGGATTTCATGTGCCTAAAGCTGGACTTTAGGCAGAGTTTAAGCTAACACATATGAGATGGTTTTCACACAGAGCTATAAAAAAGTTTTCAGAGCACAGAAACCTATGTATTTTAATTAGGAATGGAAGCAGACAGGAAGACAGGCAGAGAGTGTTAGTAACAAAGCAATCTCAGATTGTGCTCCAGTGCACTCTTATGGCAGACTTTTCCTCAGGAATACAGCTTTTTGACAAGCAGCTGCGGGTTCCATTGGGGGAAAAGGTGGGTAACAGACCCTGAGGTCTCATTGTAATATGTGTGTGTGTGTGCATGCGTGTGCACATACATGTGTATCTACAATGGTACCATCTTCCCACAGTATGGTAAGCATAAGGCATGTGATCAACTCTTAAAAATACTATGAGCTTTAAAATGTTCTGATACTAAAATTGTTAAAACGTGTAAAAATTTATAAATAAATGTGTTATACTATATAACCTTGTGATTATAAACTCCCAAATGTCTAAGGCAAAAGGGTTATTTCTGAAGTTTAATCGTTACTAGAGATGGGGACGAATATAAAAACGGATCACTTTTTCCAACGAATATAGCCGATTAGTTAAATATTCATTGATCCGTATTTGTGGGTTCCAGAGACCCCCACGAATACAAAGGAATGAATATTTACCCGTTTTAATTCGTCCTTCGTATTAAAAAACAACAAACAAAAAGCACCATTCTGCCTACCGGCCGCTAATCAGCTGTCTCTAGGTGGTTGGTGTCTCTAGTGTTATAGCCAGTGCAGACAAATCGATAGATCGATTCATCAAAGAATATTCGTATATTCGTATTTGTTGATCCGTTAACCTTGATGAATAACGGATCAAAACGAATGGCCATTTTTTTGATTTGTCCCCATCTCTAATCGTTACTTTGTGTGGGAAGTCTGTCAGCTACCAGTAACTATTGAAGCAGTGTAGACCTTAGCAAATTCACAGCAGATCCAGGTGTTTATATACTGGATAGTACCGTATTTTTCCGTGTATACGACCCCCCCAATGTATAAGATGACTCCCTAATTTTGACCCTTGCCAGAGGCGGAAGAACAATTAATAGGCAGCCGCGCAGCTGCTTCTCGACCTCCGTCTCCTGCTGCTGCTGCCTCCGCCCCACCCATCACCTCCTTCAATGCGACTGCTGGGGCTCACCTCCAGCCCACATCGTCCGCTGCCTTGTCCCCTGCCCAAAGGGAGCGCTGGAGGAGGCAATGCAGGGGCAGCAGCAAGAGGTGCCCGAGCACGCGCGAGTGCTCCTTTGCCTCCGCCTCCTGCTGCTGCCGGAGGGGACAAGGCGGAGGGGACAAGGCGGCGAGGTGAGCTGGGGCACTGGAGAAGGCAATTGGGTGGCGGAGGCAAAGGAGCACTCGCGCGCACTCAGGCGCCTCCTGCTGCTGCTGCTGCCTTTTTCTGGAAGGATTGACTGTTACAGGTTTATTACACAACACCCTATTCAAAGTTTAAGCCAATGAACTGGCATTTACCCATCTATTAAAATGTTGTTGGTCAAAGAATTCTGGCTGGAAATTGTAAAAGGCTAAGCACAGCATACTTCACAGTGACATAGTCTACACTGGCATAGTTATGGTATATGGTTCCCTGATAGCAGTAGGGAAGTTTGGGATATGCTCTGTTTCCCCAAAAATAAGACCTAACCTGAAAATAAGCCCTAGTATGATTTTTCAGGATGCTCGCAATATAAGCCCTACCCCAAAAATAAGCCCTAGTTAAGTGAAACCCCGCCCTCCACCATTGTGCAGCATTGTGCGGCAACCAGAAGATGACATGAGTATAAAATAAAACATCCCCTGAAAATAAGCCCTAATGTGTTTTTTGGAGCAAAAATTAATATAAGACCCTGTCTTATTTTCGGGAAAACACGGTAGCTATTAAAGATTAACATGCAATATTAAAGTTAAGAAGGGGGTGCAAGGTAAGGAAGAATTCATATTATTTATTATTAATAAAGGGGACGGGGAAGCCCCCTTGCAAGAGCCATTACAATTTTGGAAAGGGAACAGGGTTCCATGGAGGTAAATAGTTGCAACTCCCAATTGCAAGGGAGCACTCTGTTCAGTAGATGTTTGTTAATTGTTTATTTGATGTTTATATGATTTGTTTGTTTATGTTTTAAAAAAGGAAAAGAAAGGAAAAAAGGGTAACAGGCACTGGATGTTAATGAAGAAGTGATCTATATATAATAAAGGAACTAGTTGTATCTTTAAAAAACAGTGGCTGAAGTCACAACTAGAGTAGGTCCCCTGAATCAGTGGGGATTTGGTGAGTCAATTTCTCTGCAACTTCAATTGATTCAAATAGGTCTACAACAATTTTGGTTTATTATGCATGCCTTGAAAGCAAATTGGCAATGAAATGTATTGTGCTGGATAGCTCAGTGTTTTAGATACCTGGCTGTAGGTTGGGAGTTCAGTTCCCCACTGTGCCTCCTTGATAGATGCTGGACTCAATGATCTATAGCAGTGATGACGAACCTATGGCACGCGTGCCACAGCTGGCACACGGAGACCTCTCCCTCGGCACGCAAGCAGAGTGCTACCCCCCGCTACCCCACCCCCACCCACCCCCCGCAGCCGAACCTCAAACTGCATGATCGTCAGCCACCTCTCCCTGCTACCTTCCTTGGTTGCGGCACTCGTTCTTTTAGAGATCGGACATAAGGCTGCTTTATTGTTTACAGCTGTAGAACAGCCCGGGCAGTCAATCTGGCTTGTGAATGACTACTTCCGCCGGAGGTGACTGCAAGCAGGAGGAGGGAAAGCTCCAATTAAGGAGGGAAGGAAGGTGCAAGAGAGTGACGGGTGGCTTCATCAAGCTTGTTTAAATATATGTAGAAAATTGAGGGAGGGAGGGTGTGTGTGTGTATGTGTGTATGAGAGAGAGAGAGACTGACTCAAAACTATGAAAAAAGGAACAGAGGCAAGCAGGACGGAAGGCTTGAATTGAGGCGGGAAAGAAGGGTGGCTTCATCAAGCTTGTTTTAATGTATGTAGAAAATTGAGGGAGGGAGGGTGTGTGTGTGTATGTGTGTATGAGAGAGAGAGAGATTGACTCAAAACTATGAAAAAAGGAACAGAGGCAAGCAGGACGAAAGGCTTGTGTAGCGTTCACCCTATTATGTTAAGTAGTCATGCATATTCATGTTGCAGGCTAATGTAGCTAGGAGGCGGAGCCGAGAGATATGTAATAAAGAGGCGGAGTCAGAGACTGAGGGGGGAGTCAGAATCAGAGGGAGGAAGAGAGAGTGAGAGAGTGGAGAAGGAGATAGAGTGTGGTATTTGGGAGATCTGAGGTGATTAGAGAGAAAAGTGAATAAGAACTGTAATAACAAATAGAAGGCTGTGATTGATGATAATAGAAGTTACCTATGATTAATAATAACATCTGTAATCAATAAAAACGTTTTATTTAAAAGACAGTGAAGTTTGGACCTCCATCTTCATCCTTCCATAATTAATGTTGATTCAGTGATCAACTGGTGGCAGCGGGGTAAAAAGGAGTTTGCCTTCGTGTGCTCTGTGTTTGGAGGGTCAGGCAAGGGGCACGAGGGCGAACGCCACAGCTTGAATTAAGGCGGGAAAGAAGGGTGGATTCATCAGCTTGTTTAAATGTAATGAGAGGAAATGGACATACTGAACTGAACCAACTAATTGTTGAAAATTGAGGGAGGTAGGGTTTGTGTGTGTGTGTGAGAGAGAGAGAGAGAGAGACACACACACACACAGAGAAAGACTTGACTCTTTCATAAAACCATTAAAAAAGGAACTTTCCAAAGTTAATCTCCACTGCATTTAGGTCTGCAGTTTCTGCTGAGAACAGCAGAAGTCTGAAGTGTGTAGCAATCACGTTTCTCTATTTCTCATCCCCAAAGCAGGCAAGAGTATCATAGTTTATTCCCAAAATCTGAATCCCTGTCTCTCTGCTCCTGGTCCTACTTTGACTGCAACACCAAACAAAAGGTCTTACAAACAAAAGACTGTGGGTTTCTTTATTGAGTCAATCCATCTCATGTGCATTCTTCCTATTTTCCTACTGTATTGCACTTTTTCCTGCATTGCTGCCTTTTCCAGTGAACTTGTCTTCTCATGATGCCACTGTAGTACAATACCCTTTGTTTGGTAATTTTAGCTTCTAGTGAGGGTCCACACTTAATTTGCTTTACTTATCTCTCTGACAAGTCATGCTATCTGTAAAACTCTTTTCCAACACTACATTTAAAATAAGTGAAATGTGTGTATACACTTTATGTAGTGTATAAAATGTGTATTAAAAGTCTGCACTCCTATATATAGATGTTTTTCTGAGGGTGGTTTACTTTGGAGGAAACAAGTCCAGGATTTCATAGTACTTAATAAGCTTTATAAATGTTGTTGTTGTTTAGTCGTTAAGTCGTGTCCAACTCTTCATGACCCCATGGACCACAGCACACCAGGCCCTCCTGTCTTTCACTGCCTCCCGGAGTTGGGTCAAATTCATGTTGGTAGCTTCGATGACACTGTCCAGCCATCTCGTCCTCTGGCCTCCCCTTCTCCTCTTGCCTTCACACTTTCCCAACATCAGGGTCTTTTCCAGGGAGTCTTCCCTTCTCATGAGATGGCCAAAGTATTGGAGCCTCAGCTTCAGGATCTGTCCTTCCAGTGAGCACTCAGGGTTGATTTCATTCAAAATGGATAGGTTTGATCTCCTTGCAGTCCAGGGGACTCTCAAGAGTCTCCTCCAGCACCACAATTCAAAAGCATCAATTCTTTGGCGGTCAGCCTTCTTTATGGTCCAGCTCTCACTTCCATACATCGCTACTGGAAAAACCATCGCTTTGACTATGCGGACCTTTGTCGACCTTTGTCTCCGCTTTTTAAGATGTTGTCTAGGTTTGTCATCGCTTTCCTCCCAAGAAGCAGGTGTCTTTTAATTTCGTGGCTGCTGTCACCATCTGCAGTGATCATGGAGCCCAAGAAGGTAAAATCTGTCACTGCCTCCATATCTTCCCCTTCTATTTGCCTGGAGGTGATGGGGCCAGTGGCCATGATCTTAGTTTTTTTGATGTTGAGCTTCAGACCATTTTTTGCACTCTCCTCTTTCACCCTCATTAAGAGGTTCTTTCCGCCTCACTTTCTGCCATCAGAGTGGTATCATCTGCATATCTGAGATTGTTGATATTTCTTCCAGCAATCTTAATTCCATTTTGGGATTCATCCAGTCCAGCTTTTCGCATGATGTATTCTGCATATAAGTTAAATAAGCAGGGAGACAATATACAGCCTTGTCGTACTCCTTTCCCAATTTTGAACCAATCAGTTGTTCCATATCCAGTTCTAACTGTTGCTTCCTGTCCCACATATAGATTTCTCAGGAGATAGATAAGGCGGTCAGGCACTCCCATTTCTTTAAGGACTTGCCATAGTTTGCTGTGGTCCACACAGTCAAAGGCTTTTGCGTAGTCAATGAAGCAGAAGTAGATGTTTTTCTGGAACTCTCTGGCTTTCTCCATAATCCAGCGCATGTTAGCAATTTGGTCTCTAGTTCCTCTGCCCCTTCGAAATCCAGCTTGTACTTCTGGCAGTTCTCGGTCCACATACTGCTGAAGCCTACCTTGTAGGATTTTGAGCATAACCTTGCTAGCGTGTGAAATGAGTGCAATTGTACGGTAGTTGGAGCATTCTTTGGCACTCCCCTTCTTTGGGATTGGGATGTAGACTGATCTTTTCCAATCCTCTGGCCACTGGTGAGTTTTCCAAACTTGCTGGCATATTGAGTGTAGCACCTTAACAGCGTCATCTTTTAAGATTTTAAATAGTTCAACTGAAATGCCATCACCTCCACTGGCCTTGTTGTTAGCTGTGCTTTCTAAGGCCCACTTTACTTCACTCTCCAGGATGTCTGGCTCAAGGTCAGCAACCACACTATCTGGGTTGTCCGGGTGCTGGCATTTGTTGCTCTCAAACTAACAGCATATGAGCCAAGGTTTGACAAATTATCAGCATGCATACAATGTCAAAAATCACATTAATTGTGCAAAAGCATGCCAAGTTGAGTATCCCTTATCAAAAAATACATGCACATAATTATTTTAAAAGTTTGTATAAATTACCTGGCTTCAGGCTATGTGTACAATGTATTACTTTAATATTTTTTTCCATTTACTAGAGTTAATGGTTATTTTTCAATAAAAAAGTGTTTGTATCATTGAAAGTTCTGTTATTATGTTTTTCTTTGAAGACAAAAGGTGATGATTAGTTCAGACAACTGTACGAGTTGTTTTTTCTAAACTAAAACCTCAGTATTCAGATTTAATTGCAGTGTTGGCACTTTGAAAGAAATAATTTGGTTTTGTGTTGCCGTTTGGTCACTCGGGCTCAAAAAGGTTCGCTATCACTGATCTATAGGGTCCCTTCCAGTTCTGTAGTTCTAAGATGATGATGATTAAAATCTAGACTTCTGTATACTCAACAACCTAATACTGTTGCAACCAATAAAAATGCATCAGGTTATATTTGACTGCTTATCTCATCCTAATGGCCTAGAACCCTGCTGCTGATGGTGGATTATAGGGGCACCGTTTAGTAGATATTTAAATTTTGTCAGCCAAACTTAAAGAAAATAAGATAAGGTACATTCATTACATGTTGACAATTTGGATGGTATAAAAATAGGATCTGTAACTACAGATCCACATTTAGTGACACTAGATGGGAATGTCAGAAGACCTATAAAATGTTCACATTTGCTGATCAGAACCGCAGGATAAATAAAGCATACCTCACCATTGACATAACTTTGCTTAATAATAGTTCTTGTATCAACTTCTCCCCAGTTCTGCAGATCGTCATTTCCCAGCTGTAATGAACTTCATAGCTGAGTGGGACTGACTAAATAAGGCATCATCAGATTATCTGTTTTCCCCACAATATGTTCACAGGTGTTGATCATAAGCCACAAGGGATCCAGATGGTTTTCTTCAAGGAAGAGTTTATTTGGCAATGATTTCATGGTTTCCTCACACCCATAGCACAGTATTCTTTTCAGCAGTGGAAAAAAATCATAGCAGTATCAACTTGAACTGTGATTAAAGAATGGAATGTGGTGTTTCACAAGCAACAGAGACATCTACAGCATAGTGATTCTGATGTATCACAGATAAGGAACCTGATTTCCCCCACCTCATTTTCATATTGTGTTATGAATTCTTTTAGAGGCTTCGTTACTTTATTTCTATTTCTCAGACTGAGTGCACTCCCTTCATTGTGCTGCTCAAACAAAAGAGTGCATATATATATAGGATTATTATAATGGATTCTACATCAAGCTGTCTTTGTTAGGAAACTTCAGTTACTCTAAAATTTAACTGCTAGGTTGCTAATCTGGGGTATCTGATAGGAACATATCTCATTTGTTATGAAACCTTACTAGACGTTGGACCATTTCTCAGCACAATTCAGTTCTTACACTTTCCTTTAAGTAGGGCTGAAGAACCTTTGGCAGGCCACATGTTGATGAATTGCTACTTCCATCATCAACTGCTACTTCAGCACTGACCAGACTAACTAGAGCAGATGGAAATCTGCAATGCCAGAGGTTCCCCTGCTATTCTAAAGCCTTGAATCTCAGATACCTGAAGGATTGTCTTGTCCTACATGAATCTACTTGAGTTCTAAGGTCATCTTCAGAAGCCCTTGCTCAACACCTTTGCTGCTAAGGTGGAGGCAGGCATTAAGAAGGCTTTTTCTATTGGAAGGTCCCACCTCTCCAGTACCCTCCTTACTCTTGTCTGCACCCACGGTTATGTTTTCCCAGTATCAGGTGAAACTTCTTTAATTTCACAGGAATTTCTAAAACTGTGGTCAAATGTTTAGGTTTTAATGTTGATGCTGTGATTTAATGTTTTTTTCTACTGCCTTATACAGTATGTTTTTATTTTGTTGTTGATGAGTTGCAACAGACGAGATGTCTCTCCCCGTGAAAACTGCTCGTGATAATGCCTGAGCCCTTTCCCAGGAGAGGGAGAGAGAGAGAGAGAGAGAGAGAGAGAGAGAGAGAGAGAGAGGAATGAATAAATGAATGAATGAATAAATAAATAAATAAATAAATGCTTCTTTGGCGTACGCTCCCTTGAGCACAATAATCAGGAGAGTATCTCAAGACCTTGTGTTGACATCTCATTTCCAAGGAGATCTTCAGATACTTCTTGTAAGTTTATCAGTAGACAAGGCTTTCAGCTACTTCTATTGTATCACAGCGGGGAATAGCCTCTCAAACAAAACGTTGCTCCTCTGTTGAGATACAGGAGGCCAAGGGCCTTTGAAGTTTTGTTTGCATTCCGCTGCTACAGCCTCTGAAAGGAGCTCTCCTTGGTAAGGGTCTGCAGACATGTTAGGAAATGAAGATGATTAATTGCCTCACCATTCAGAGTCCTGCGATTGTCAGGGATGTGTCAGACTCATGTGGCTCTGGCACGCTACTGGAGCCTTTATTGTAGTTTTAAACTCTCTACAACTTTTATTTTATTTGTCCTGATTTTAAAAAGTAAATTTTTTTAAAACACATCCACACACCCCTGTCCAGCCCAAACCCCTGAGGTCACGCTGCTTCCCAGCCAGTTTAAACAGATGGCAACAGAGGCTAAGAGGCTTTTTGTCTTATTTTGCTAACAATTGCTTGGTAGTTTCTTGGACAGCTGAACAGAAATTGGAACTCAAGCTAAGAATTTCTGCACTGCTCCTGGAACCTGGAATTTTGGTTCATGAAAACAGCCAGTAGCACCAAATCTGCCTGGGCTGTAAATGCCCCTTTTCTTTCTGTTTCATACACATGTGAAGCCAATGGTACCTTTCTAGAGACTATTGGAAGCTAGTGCTCATTTGGGAGTTCACCTCATGACCGTTAAGGTCTTCTCAAGAGCATTATTACATTAGCCCTCCAGAGCCTATCTCTAACAGTGGTCCTCAGCTGGTAAGACATATACTACTGGTAGGATTCAGAGGACATCTTGGTGGGACATCAGGTTTTCCTAAGGATTACAAATAGTTAATGACAGTATTATTACAATTTTCAACTCCTCGTGGCTTTATTACATTTGTTTGCATCTACTCCCAACAATGGGGACGTGGTGGCGCTGCGGGTTAAACCGCAGAAGCCTCTGTGCTGCAAGGTCAGAAGACCTGCAGTCGTAAGATCGAATCCACGTGACGGAGTGAGCCCCCGTCACTTGTCCCAGCTCCCGCCAACCTAGCGGTTCGAAAGCATACAAAATGCAAAAATGCGAGTAGATAAATAGGTACCACCTCGGTGGGAAGGTAAACGGCATTCCGTGTCTAGTCACGCTGGCCACGTGACCACGGAGGATTGTCTGTGGACAAACGCTAGCTCTATGGGTTGGAAACGGAGATGAGCACCGCCGCCTAGAGTCGGACACGACTGGACAAATTGTCAAGGGGAACCTTTACCTTTCCCTTTACTCCCAACAATAGATTAGGCATCCTTCAGTCTCGAGAGACTATGGTAATGTGCTCTGAATAGAGGACTTGGAACAGCGTGTAGTGTGGCTGAGGAGGCCAATTCGAGAGTGACAATCCCTTCCACACTGAAGACAAATACAATCTGTCCCCTGTCCAGCTCCCTGATTTTGCTGGTTTCGGGAATGCCTCTTTGCCTGGGCCTGCTGGACAAGTGCCTCTTCAAATTGGGAGAGGCCACGGTGCACCGCCTCCAGGCTGAATGCTCAGATGTCAAGGTTTCCCATCTGTTGAGGTCCATTCCTAAGGCCTTCAGATCCCGCTTGCAGATGTCCTTGTATCGCAGCTGTGGTCTCCCTCTGGGGCGCTTTCCCTGCACTAATTCTCCATACAGGAGATCTTTTGGAATCTGACCATCAGCCATTCTCACAACATGCCCGAGCCAACGTAGACGTCGCTGTTTCAGTAATGTATACATGGTAAAAATTCCCAACTATAATATTGTCTGTTAAATAAGAACTGCTGGATAGCTCAGTGGTTTAGGTATATGGCTGCAGAACCAGAGGTTGGAAGTTTGGTTCCCCACTGTGCCTCCTTGGCAGAAGCTGGACTCAATGATCCATAAGGTCTCTTCTAGCTCTATAGTTCTATGATCATGATAAATATAACAGATTGCATGTAGACATATGTATGTCCTTCTTAGGACCTAGTTCTTCAAAACAGTTCGTGGTTGGAAACAAGATATGTGTGTTTGCAAAATATTGTAGTTTACTGTATGTTTAATCATTCAAATACTGGCACTTGAAAATTCTTTTAGGCCACCTTGAGTCCTTCTTGAAAGAAAAGCAGGACAGAAATTCAACCAACTAACCAATTACTGATCTATATTATCTCAGGAATAGCTGAAAGTAGGGATGTGCAGATGTCCTCAAGAGAGTCAGTCCTTTCACTGACTCTCCCACCTGATCCTTGTGCAGATCTCTGATGGTCTTTGTGCTTTTATAATTCTATGTGAAGTTCCCCCATTTCTGTCAATGGGGAAATGCAAACCGCATGGCCAGACTGAATGGTGCAGGAAGGAGGAGAAGGACATCAGTGGCAGTCTACAGGGCTGTGTTATCTGTTTCATTCATCTCTGTTTTTTCAGCTGCCAGGAAAAAAAAACCCACAAGCAGTCACTGGGAAGGGAGTAAATGGGGGATTTTAAAAAGGTTAATGCTCACATCAGTCTTTGATTCCTTCTTAAAAGGGCATGCAGGGAGACTAAACTTCTTCATTTGCTGTCTGTCATCTCTGCCCACACCATTTCTGTTCCTTGGATGTGAAATTAGTGGTGCTGCAGTCACAAGACATTGATAATTCAGTTAATGACTTTGTAGCAGGAAAGGTAAGGAAAGCTCATTTATAACAGCTTACTCCCTTCTGTGATCCTTAATTTTTCTTTCTCTTTCCCATTCCTAATCATGATGAGTAAATACTGGATTTAGCCCAGGGGATACAAAGCCCAGACTTGAGCTTGTTTTGAAAGCATTCGAAGACTTTTGTTTGGACTGGACTTTTAACTGGGTTGTGTTTCACTGTTTGGACACTTCGAAATTTCTAAAAATGTTAGGAAGAATTAGGCAAGTTAGAGGTCTAAACTGGCAGAGAGAGAAGTCGCTCCCTCCCTGCATTCCTCATGCTTTTGAAAAGGCTAGACACCTTAAATTTGTGCAATCTTAGCTAGTGTTCATTTAAGGAAAGAATGCACAGGACATGTTTTGAAAGTGGAAACACATCTGTTCAGGTTAAATAGAAACCAGATGTTGAAGCACACAAACACACACAGAGAAGAGGATAAGCAGAAATCTGTGCAGAAAAAGAGGACCTCAGGCGTGCCTTCAGACATTCCTGTTTGCAAGATGGGTCAACATTTGACCTACATTGCATGGGAAAGTACTCCAAAGCTAGAAGCAAGAATATGCTTACAGAATGGAAGCCAATCTACATAGTTCCTGTTGCTCAGCTTGAAATACATAAGCCATAGCAGGCCTTATTATTGGCTGTCTGCAGAGCTCTCTGGTTGCCATTTCCTCTGTAGCCTATTCAGTTGTTCAGGATAGTTCCTGGCACCATTGCAGCCAGCTTTTGATACCCTATATTATTGACCAGAGTGGTTGAAGTGTTAGCCTACAAGCAGGGAGACATGGGTTCAAATCCTCACTTTGCCACAAAGCTTACTACATGATTATGGGCCAGTCATAATCTCTCAGTCTGATTTACCTCACAGGAATTCTGTGTGCTCAGAATAAAGAGGAAGAACCATGTAAGTCTCCTCAAATGTCTTTCAGGGAATATTGGGATGTAAATGAATCATGAATTGTTATCATTAATATGACTAACGGTAATGACAATGTCATCAACATGTATTATGCAGCTAACCGAAGAAGGCTTTTGAGAGGAACTGGAAGAAGTAGGGGGTACCAAGACTAGGGTGGGGTAACTGGGACTTTTGCCCACGGTGCTGAAATTGAGAGGATACAAAAATTTGCTGTTAGCGTTCGCAACTAGAAGGTATATGGAAAGGCTCCACCTACTCTTCCTGAGGCAGAAGGAAATACAGAGCCACTGTGGTTGCTATGCACTCAGACCCAGGCTTTCCTCCTGATCCCTCCATCCTCTCCCCACATGTGCAAAATCTCACAGGATCCAAAATCAACTAACAAAGGAACAATATCCCCAAGTGCCCAAATTGCTAGTTACAGTTCTAGGAGCAATACAATTACGCAGATCAGGAATTCTAGACACAGAGTACTAGAATTTCCTTGTAATACAGAGTACATCTGTATTACAAGGAAATGTGTCCTAACACATCTATGTTACACAGAAATATGTGCTATCTCTTGAGAAACCATGACAATTCAGAGTATTCAAAGCTGAAGTGACAAAAATAGTTGGAAAGAGAAAAGCAGCCATATGAAAACACAGACATTCTGGCTCCCAGATGCTGTTAGCTGCCTCTTTTCAAAGTTATCTCCTCAACAACTGCCAGGGTGGAAGACCACAGTGTTTTACAGTCACCACCCATCCTCCAATCCAGAGCACGGGCTGAGTGGGCAAGTGCACTATGTCTCTGCTGGTTTCACTTGAGCTGCAAATTAGCACATATGATTAAAACACCCTCTTTGCCCCACTTTTCACACCTGTCTTGATTTCACTGGGCTAGCTCTAAGCTCACAAAAAGATGTTCTTTGTAGACTATAGCTCCCACAATGAACACACACAGCCATGGAGTTGTGGTAAAAAAAAAAAAAGCTAACTTTTTCTGAGCCCTAGGTTGGTTGGTTGGTTGGCTGGCTGGCTGGCTGGCTGGCTGGCTGGCTGGTTTCTTTCTTTCTTTCTTTCTTTCTTTCTTTCTTTCTTTCTTTCTTTCTTTCTTTCTTTCTTTCTTTCTTTCTTTCTTTCTTTCTTTCTTTCTTTCTATATACCCCACCCATCTAGACCGAAGTCTACTCTCTGGGTGGCTAACAATACTCTAAGAATAATAAAATAAAATAAAATAACAACATTAATACAATTGAAGATGGTGAAATAAATTAGGTATTGACAGGAGGGAAGGCCTGCCTAAAGAGCCAGGTCTTGAGTTGGCTCTTAAAAACACCCAGCGAGGGAGCCAGACAAATTTCTGGGGGAAGATTGTTCGAGAGGCGAGGGGCCACTGCCGAGAAGGCCCGCTTTCTTGTTCTTTCTCTTTGGGCCTCCCTCGGCGTTAGGCCCCTCAGCCGCCCATCTTGACTAAAGCAAGTGATTCGGTTAGATCTAGGTGGGAGGAGGCGTTCCACCAGATATTGAGGTCCTAAACCGTTTAGGGCTTTATATGTCATCATTAGTACTTTGAAATCAATGCAGAAATGAACAGGCAGCCAATGCAAGGCAGCCAGAATAGGGGAGATATGTTGATGTTTTCTCATCCCAGTAAGAAGTCTGGCTGCCGCGTTCTGCACCATTTGAAGCTTCCGCATCAATCTCAAAGGTAGCCCCACATAGACCGCATTACAGTGGTCTAATCTAGAGACTACAAGTGCATGGACCAGAGTGGTGAGTGCCCCCACATCACGATAGGAACGCAGCTGGGCAATCTGCCGAAGATGGAAGTAGGCGGTGCGGACCACTGACGATACCTGGGTTTCCATGGTAAGTGCTTGATCCAGGTGGACCCCCAAACTGCGAACCCTACTCTTCGTGGTGAGGGTCACCCCCCCAAAGGAGAGGGAGTTTCCCAAACCACCAATGTCGGGGCCACCCACCCTCAGGACCTCCGTCTTGTCCGGGTTCAGCCTCAGACCATTCACCTGCATCCATTTCAATACGGCCTCCAGACAGCGCTGAAGGGATGAAACGGCATCCACTGTTGTTGGGGAAAAGGAGATGTAGAGCTGGGTGTCATCAGCGTACTGATGACACGAAGCCCCACACCCCCGATGACCTGACCCAGTGGCCTCATGTAGATATTAAACAGCATTGGGGAGATAATCGAGCCCTGCGGAATCCCACAATTAAGATTCCACAGAGCCGATACACTCTCCCCAAGCTGTACTCTCTGGGGACAGTCCTCCAAGAAGGATCGGAGCCAGGCTAACGCCAGACCACTGATTCCCAGCTCAGAGAGCCACCCCAGAAGGATACCGTGGTCGATAGTATCGAAGGCGGCTGAGATGTTGAGAAGGACCAACAGAGACATTTTGCCCCTGTCGCCCTCCCTCAGCAGGTCATCAAACAGAGTGACCAATGCCGCTTCCATACCATGGTGTGGCCTGAAGCCTGACTGAAATGGATCCAGGGCGTTGGTTTCATCCAAAAGGACCTGGAGCTGGTCAGCCACCACCCTCTCTACCACTTTGCTGAGGAAAGAAACATTGGCGACCGGCCTATAATTGCCAATGTCGTCCACTGCCAAACATGGTTTCTTCCTAATGGGCCTAATGAGTGTCTCCTTGAGTGTCTCCAGGAGACTCATAACGGGTCTCCTGGAGAGACCTATTAATTATTGCAGTAGCCGATTCAGTTGTTATAGGCCTGATCCTGTTCACATCCACCTTGTCACCATTCTAGTGGACATGTTTAGCCTTCAGAGAAGAAGGCTAAGGGGAGATGTGATAGCACTTTTGAAAAACATGAAAGGTAGCCATACAGAGGAGGGGCAGGAACTGTTCTTGATCATCCCAGAGTGCAGGACACATAATAATGGGCTCAAGTTACAGGAAGCCAGATTTCTGCTGAATATCAGGAAAAACTTCTTAACTGTTACAGCAGTATAGCAATGGGACCAATTACCTTGAGAGGTGGTGAGCACTCCGATATTGGAGGCATTCAAGAGAAGTTTAGACAACCACTTGGCAGATATCATCCTTTGATTTGTATTCCTGCATTGAGCAGGGGGTTGGACTCGATGGCCTTATAGGCCCCTTCCAATCCAATTATTTTATAATTATATTATTCTAGTCTCCTGGATCTCACATGCTTCCAGCTATCACCTCAGGTAAGTTATGTCAACACTACCAGCTTTTATTTGCATGTGATCAGCAATAAGAAACATGCTGGGGGAGGGAGGAGTTTTTTGTCTTATAAAACAGAAGACAAACTCAGTGATTTTTTTTTAATAAGCAACACATCACATGCAGATGTTCTTTGATTTCCTTTTCTGAAGACTCTGAAACCACATGTTTGATTGATTTGGCAGGGAGAGTGAGCCTCTCTCTCAACCTCACCCCCGCCCCCATCCCAGGAAACAGCAACGAAAGCTGCCGAAAAGTATGAAAAGCTGGGATTGTCTCCAAATGAAATTGTCACTGGCCCCAGCTGCTTGTGCTCACCTGTCTCAAACTGTGAAATCAATAGCTTTAGGGGCCAGACCTTTTCATACAAATAGCTCTCTGTGTGTGCGTGTGTGTGTTGGTGAATAGAAGAAAGAAAATATCTCTCAATATTTCCTCTGAAGAAAGAGAGAGAGAGAGAATGAGAGAGACACACACACACTTTTGAGGACTTGGAAGGAGGAACAATAGATTAAACGTCCCTTTTAGTTTTGGGCCCTGGTTTAATAGCAAACTATATTTAGGTGAATTTTCTTCCACTTTTTTTCCTTTTTTCTTCCCACATTTGACATTGCAAGGGCTAGCTCAAAATACTTTGCTACCTGAGGCAAAGGACACACCGTGTGTGTGTGTGTGTGTGTGTGTGTGAGAGAGAGAGAGAGAGAGAGAGAGGGAGAGAGAGAGAGGCAAACTAGGCTGACAATTTTATAATATGAAGCATTTCAATTATAAATACTTCAAAAACAATGAAAGAAAAGCAGAGAGGGAAACAGAAGTGGAGTTACAGTAATTTAAGGGTGGGCAAGCAGACTGTGTAGCACAGACTCTGCACTGCTGTCCAGCAAAGGGCAGTCGTTGAAGGCTCAGAAGGATTAAAGAGGTGACACCACTGCTTTTCTTCCAGAATCTGCTGTCTCTGGCAGCTGTCCCACTCTGCCTAATGGCAGGACTAGCTCCCCAGGTTGCCCTATCAGTGGCAGAATTTTTCATCCACAAACAGTAAGCAATTCTAGATGCAAACTTTAGACTTCAAGGTGCCCTATCTCATTCAGGAACTGCACAGCATTTTCAACTACGATGGCAGGGCACCTTACATGAGTTTGCTTGGAGATGTAATGACCACATGAAACCTTCTAAATTTTGAGATGGGTTTTTAAAATTACCAAAAAGGACTCTTCTAGAAAAGGCCATTTTGCACTGTGCCTTATCCCTTTTTTGGTTTCCTGTGCTTCTTCTTGGCTGCCAAGTGCATAATTTTTAAGTTAGCATGTCCACAAAAAGATGAGAGGGAGGGGTGATGGGGTGGGGACGCATTGTCTTACAATCTGATACAAATCCCCCCTTTGCTGGCAGGCAGGCAGCAAGTTAGTGCTATAATCATTACAAACACACATCTCTTAGCATTTAAGTGATGAGAAGAGGGGAGACATATCATTTTTCCTTAATATCAGCGCTGTTCATCTTCCACATTTCCTTTGATTTCCCTCAGATTTTAGCTTTGCCAATAGATGGACAAAAACAAAAAAGGATATAAAAAATAAAGAACAAAAAACAAACAAACCACAGATAATAATTTGAAGCTTCTGACTAGGTTCTGATCCCAGAAATGAATTGAAAAGTGACATAGTGCTGATGCACACAACCATTTTTGCCATGGAAAGCCTTGATTTCTGTTGCTCTTTGTCACTGGACACACCAAGTCAGGCCTTACAGCTTCTAGATAGCAGCAGCAGAAGAAGAAAAACCCTGGGAATTCCAGAGACAATCAGGTACCCGTCAGGGAACAAATGCCCCATCTGGAAGACACCCCTCTCCCCCCAGATGCTGCAAAGCAATGACCTGAAAATAATAATTTGAAAAGAACTATCTTTGGCTTAACCTTAGCAAAACCAAGACTGATAGTCCAATCAGTATGAGTCTTATTGCCAGAGCTTGGTTGTTATTTATTGTTATGATGGTTTCATTGACTGACAGCCCATTTCCAAACACAATTCAGAATGCTGGTTATGACATCTAAAGCCTTATACAACTTGGTCCAGGCTGTCTAAACTAAAAATGTGCATTTGGATTCAGAAATATTCAAAATTCACCGAATAATGCCATATTCAGATAGTTCTGAATATCTATAATAATTACTCCTAATAGTTGGGAGTCCCATTTACTCCTATACAGTAGCTTAGAAACCAAAGCCTAGGTTTCTGTTTGTGAGAGGAAGAAGGGAATTTGAAACCTATTTCTCAGACATCTTGGAGTGTTTTTTTGAAAAATGAAACTTAAAGATACTCTAGCACCAAAGGTAATGGAGGCAGAGAACTCATTGTTTCCTGCTTGGGGTTGCCATGAGTTTCCCAAGAGAGAGGGACTGGGGTGAAAGCAAAACCTGTAAATGAAGTCTCTTTGCACCAATGAAATCTAGAAGCAGGCTGAGATGCCAGAACATTAGGATTGCAAAGAGAAATCTCTGCTTCTCTTGCAGTCTAGTCTCACCACACCCACACACCCATGCCAGTCTTTGGGCCCATAGTCTATGTCCCTTCCCTCCCCACTGGGTAGTGTTTTGCAGTTTACACCTTCTCTGTATATGCTTAGCCCCTGCATGCTCCAAATGTAAAGAACAAAAGATTAAAAATAGAAAGAGGCTCTTGAGCAATAAATAACTAAATAAAATGGAGCACCCAAGTGGACTGCATAGGCTTCAGAGTGGAGACTTGATGCTGCAAGCAATTGGTTGGGGAGCAGGATCTTCAAAATTCATGCCTTCCAAATCCATTCACTCCTCCACCCCAGGGAGCCGAACTGTCCAGGCGCAGTGCGAAGGCGGAAGCCATCTGGAAGCAGGAAGGACAAATGCTCAGAAGACAAGGGAGAAGGAAGGGAAGTTTCCTGGATTTAAACTAAGTCTGCACACATATTTCCATGTAATGTATTTTTTATCCTGCCTTATGAAAATATATTTAAAGGTGTTTTCCAAATCCATGAGTTCACTGGGAAAAGGGTGGGATATAAATCCAACAAATATGTACATATTAATTATGCATTTGTGTGAAACAGAACTGCCTTTTGTCTGTTCTGAACACACTGCCTATTCATTTCCGAGTTGGCGTGATAATTTCCAAGATAAGTCTAGCAAAATGTATGCAAATGCTTCCACTGAGAAATGATAAAGGGCTGACCAGCCTGGCTCTATCTTGGTCAATGTTCCACCAGCTGTCTCTTTGAGATTGTCAACTTCTCTTCCCTTGCACACAAACAACCTTGATTCCACAGGTAGTAGCAGGTGCTCTCAATTAGTTCTAAATTCCATCCTTCACATTTGACCTGTCATTCACGACTGTGTATAATGCATTCCTTGTGAACTAGGATGTTCTGAGCTTCCATCCCCGCCTAGAGGTGAAAGCAATTAAACTGACACAAACTATAAACCTTGAAGTATAATTATACTTGGGCTGTGCAAACGATGTCTTCATAAAAAAAAACCCACAGAAGCTGGAGTGACTAAGATTTTACAACTTACTACTTTTTCCGTTAGCCATGGGGCACAACTGGATACAAACCCAGAAAAAAACAATAAAAAGTGAAATTATCCTTCAAAATCGAACGGTCTCCCTAGACTTTTGTGTTGGTTTGGGGGTTTTCTGGCAAGTAAAGATACCACACCTCCTTCAAACAGCATAAAATATAAAGTGATCCAATATAAGTCAAACTACTCTTTCCCAGTTTCTTCTCTATCATGTATGTTGGCACCTCAGGAAGTCCATTAACGGTGGCTAGTAGCATCACACTGGTGGTAGGAAGCACCTCCCGCTGCTTAGACCACAGATGAACCATAGTTGGAAGAGAAATGGGGGAAGATAGGCTGTGGTTGGCCATCTTCTCTCTCTTGAAGTGGACACAGATTCTTTCTCTGTGTTCCATCAACAGCTTGGCATCACATGGTTTCCTTTCTTTGCTCTTGTGGCTGGAAAATTATACGTAAGTAGAAGTAGTGGAATCAGATGCTGAAGCCATCCATAACTGAGCTCTGTTAGGGTCCCAAAAGAAGGTCCCGGCCGTTGGTCAATTATGGATTTTATTAGACAAAATTCGGTTGTGTAACTTAACATTGAAATAACCTGGGTCAGGAGCTGGAAATATTTGATTTAAACTCTGGGAAAGTTTCTATTCACCCCCTTCAGGTTCCAAGGCTTCCTTTTGCTCTAGGGAGGCCTTTGGGAGCCCTGGACAAAGGGAGGGAGGCTTTAATAGTAAAAGTATCACTGCTGGATCTCCACCACTGGGATTGGCACAATCACCAGCAATCTGGTAGTGATTTTAAAAATTATTATTACTAAAGGCTCCCCTCCCTGCATCGCAGATGTCCCAAAGGCTACCCCTGGGCAAAAAGGAGCCGTAGGGAGTCTCGGAACCTAAAAAGGGAGGGGATAAGAAACTTTCCATGGGTTTAAATTAAATGTTTCCAGCATCCAATCTGGGTTACACTGGTGTAAAGCCACACAGTTGGATTTTGCCCATTGTATTTAACATAACTTCTCAAGTCCTGCTCTACATCTTTTTGCAAGCTGCCATCTAAGGGCACCTGGACGGACGCACACTTGTCTCCCTGCTCTAGACCTAATTCCACTCTCTGTGTAGACCTGAAATGCTTCCCATTTGGCATCTAAAGAGAATTCTCTCCCAAGCAAATAGTGTGTCGACTCCATCTGTTGAGTTTTAGGCAACTAAAAGCATGCCTGTTCACTCAGCGTGTTTTATGACTTATGTGCATTAGTTGGATGTTTCCCAGCCAAAAGGGCCACTGAGAGGTGTAGACCCCCCCAAAAAGATACTGTTCTGAGTTCTGACCCAGTTTAGTTTTTTGACTGTAGTGTTAAATTATGTATCAATCACATTTTAAACACACACACACACACACACACACACACAGAGTATATTACATACTGCTCTAGGCTCCCTTGGAAGGAAGTGTACTATACATAAAACTAATAATTGGAATAATAATGACAATAATGATTTAATTACTGGAACTCACAGAATGTGCAGGTTTATACAATCTCTCCTTTTGCACTTAGCAGTTACATTCATCATCCATTTCTGATGCGGTGCACTATTTATCTAGTACACATAAAATCCAGATTGCCATTTAATTCTTCATTGACAATCTGTTTTCTGATTAAACAAACAAAAGTCTGAGCGAAGCCATTAGAATAATTGTGGTGTGTTCATTATAACTTGACAGATACAAAATGTGGAATGCAGTTAGGTCTCCAGTCTGTGATTCCTGCAGTTGGTCCAAGCCTATCAAAAGACTGTGGATGAAAATCAGCAAGTGAGATACTATCTTAACGGGACATGTGCAGACTCCTAGGTGAGCCCCCTTCGAAGGTGTGCTGTTCCAACAATGTGAGAAACGTCCGCTAGCTTGGTATGCCCTGTCTTCCTTTTTAGTACTTATTACACACCCCATAAATTATTGTAAATGTGACTATAATAATCCTGTGCTGTCAAGTCAATTCTGGCTGATAGCAACCCTTTTCAGGATTTTCCTGGTAAAAAGTACTGAGAAGTGGTTTACCATTCCCGCCTTCTGAGGGCATCCTGGGATTGTGCAGAGCTAGCTGGATAGCTCAGTGGTTTAGGTATGGTTTTAAGTTCGATTTCCCACTGTGCCTCCTGCAAGTAGAGCCAGCCGTTGTGTGCCTTGGGCAAGCTGCACATTCCCAGGGTGCCCCCAGAAGAAGAGAATGGTAAACGTGAGTATTCTTAACTTGGAAAACCCTGAAAAGTCAGAATTGACTTGACAACACATGCTTATTATTAAATATGACAGGATATACAACCAAGTTCATTCCGAACCACTGTTCATATTTTAATGCAATGCAACGACTATACCAAAATACAATAGAGTACCTCCTTTGAGGTGATATGTTTTCAGAGTTTGGAAAAGTTACTTTTTTTAACACTACAGCTTCTAAAATCTCACAGCCAACATGATCAGCTTTTAGAGCATGGGACAGGTCATCAATGAGTTTGTTCAGAAAAAAAGTTCATATTTTAATGTAAAGTACTACTGTATTACTAAAATAGAATGTAGTACTTCTTTTGAGGCTATATGTTATCAGGGTTCAGAGAAGTTACTTTTTTATTTCAATCAAATAGAAACCTCACTAACTAGTTCTGCTTCTTGGCTCCATTCTTGTCAAATTCTGGCAGACAATACTGTCTTTACATATTATACAGCAGCTCTACTCATCATATAATGATGGTTGATGTGAGTTTTCCATATTATCTCCTCCACAGACACAAATGACTGTGTCCCCCCAACCACTTTTAGCCATCATTTTATGGTAGTTCTTCAATGTCACTGTGGTTCTTCTCAATCCTGCCACCTTCTAAAAGCCTGATGTTTCTTCTAATGCTTTTTATTCAAATAGGGAATACACCTCTGAGCTCCTCCTCTCATTTTTTTTAAAAAATAAAATATTAAGTGGGCATAAGTCAGGTTTCTTATTTTTAAAGAATCTACGCTATTTTTGTAAGAAAAAAAATGGTGGGAATCAGAGTCACAGGGCATGGTGCAAGCCCTGGATCTCTGGAGGCTACTTACCTCAGCCTGAGGTATCAAAATATTTAGGATTAGCCCCCCCCTCTCTCTGTGTGTGTCTCTGTGTGTGTGTGTGTGTGTGTGTGTGTGTGTATGCACACATGCACTATTTCTCTCTCATAAGTCTGGCAGGACAAAAGAGTAAATAGCTTGCTTGGAATGGAACCTACAGGAAGGGGAAAGAGGCCAAATGAAAAAGAGAACATTTGAAATGTCATAAACGGGAAGGGCAGGAAAATGATGCTGATGCAGTGGGCAGCCAAGGTAGAGACTGAAAGATAGAATGTAATATGATCATAGCACTAAAAAGGTATTTTACTGGATAATACTGCCATAATTTTATAGATAATTGTCCTGAGAGACCAGTGGCTGGATAAACAACAGGAGTGTTATGAAGAAAAAAGAACATCCTTTTGAAGAAAAGGAATATAATCTATAACATCATCTAGGACAAAATTACTGTCAGATATCATATATTCTAAAATAAGAAGAACAAAACAAAATCTTAATGTTTATTCTTTGCATTATATTTCACTTAAAGGTGATTGCAGATGACATAACATGAAAGCTGTTTTGCAAGTTCAAAAATAGCACATTTGGGAGAAAGGCAAAGCCTGAAATCATGGAATGCTGATGCTGGAACTAATGTGGCCAGAAGCCTGTTGGGATCTTACTCTAGAGTAAGTGAAATTATGTAAATCACAGCAATTAATTGCAGCTGATTGATAAGGTGTTGGCCTCATGATACAACCAGGCACATAACCAGCAAGCACCTTGTTAATTAGCTCCAATTTGCTTCCATAACTTAGACTATTCCACCTACTCCAGCGTAAAGTCCTACTAGGATTCTGGCCAGCATGGCATCCAGTTTGCCAGGACTTCAATGGGATTCAAGCAATATCAGATTGCAACGAAATCTATTTGCAGAGAACAAAGCTTTTGAACAGAACAAGGAAAGATTGTTAATTTAAGAAGTCAGAGTATGTTTGGGCAATATATACACTGATCAGTCACAACATTAGAGCCACTGCCAGGTGAAGTGAATAGCATTGATTATATTGTTACAATGGCACCTGTCAAGGGGTGGGATATATTAGGCAGCAAGTCAACATTTCTTAAATTTCATGTGTTGGAAGCAGGAAATATGGCCAAGCGAAACGATCTGAGTGGCTTTGACAAGGGCGAAATAGTGATAGCTGGATGACTGGGTCAGAGCATCTCCAAAATGGTAAATCTTCTGGGGTGTTCCTAGTGCTTAGTAGCTACCAAAAGTAGTGCAAGGAAGGACAACAGGTGAACTGGCATCAGGGTTGCAGGCGCCCAAGGCTCATTGATGCACATGGAGAGTAAAGGTTAGCCAGTCTGATATGATCACACAGAAGAGCTACTGTAGCTCAAAGTGCTGAAAAACGTAATGCTGGCCATGATTGAAAGATGTCAGAACACGCAGCGCACTGAGGAGGCGGACCTTTGTTGCGGCGCTGCCAGCAGCTCCAGAGAAGAGCTCTCTGGAAAAACTGGAACCGTCCGGTCTGGGGTCCCCCTTTTGAAATGGGGACCGAAGGAGAGTATAGGAGAATTCTCTCTGAAGCAGATGGTGAGCATCAGAAGGAGAAGAAAGGGAGACAGACCCGGACTTCTTCCCTCTGAAGAAATCACCGAGCACAGACTGGAGACGGGAGCCATATTGGCACTGAGCCGTGAGTAACTCCTTTACCTGGGGAGAGGAAGACAACCAATATAGCATCAAAAATATATAACAACAACTAAGCAAGCTGAAGCCTTTGATCTATGAAATAGCCTCATTAAGCTGAAAAAAAGAGTGAAAATATTTGGCTGAAAGAAGAAAAGCAGCGGCGAGCCTCTCATTCCAGTCTGCTTGAAAGCGAAACTAACTCTTAATACAGCAGGCTGGTTTCAAAGCCGAGAGAGTGAGACGAGAAAAATAAATCTTGTGTTTCTGAAAAAAATCTCAGACGGTAATACCACTGGACAGGATTTAAGAGACTGAGTTCTGTGAATGCAGTTTGGCTTGGATGTATTTTTCTTTTCCCTTTTCTGGACTCTGTGAACTTACTGATAATAGAATCTGGTTGGTTTTTTTTTTTTTTTTTTTTGGAGAAGAAAGAAGGAGCTGACGTGGTCGACTGAACTGTGGAAGATCACGGGTTAATGGAAAGAACATAAGACTACAAGGACAACTGCTGGAGAGTCTGAGACCTTGTGACTGTTGTTTGGTCTGGATTTTTTTCTCTCTCTGTCGGACAACACGTGATTTGGATAATAGTAACTTGCTGGACTCGGGAGAAGAAGAAATAACTGCCACGGTTCTATTTGAATTGGCTGGATTAAAAATTGTCTTCTATATTATAATATTTGGACAAAGATCTGAGGAAGATTTAAGGGGAGGTTTATGATTATGGGTCAAGTTTGTTGATAAAATTGTGGAATCTGCTGAAGGACATTTAGGGGGTGAGCATTTTGGTTAAGGATATAGTATCATAAATACAAATCCCATTCATTGGAAAATCTAAGATGACCTCCAAGAATTTAAGACATCAAATGTTGGAGAATTGGTTTGTCCAATCTCAAAGTTTTGGAATAGTTTCACAAGAAATGGAAATAGAATGGCAGAGTACTATGCAAAAGACAATAATGACAGGGTTTCAGCAAGTGAATGAAGGTCTTAGTAAAATAGAAGATCTGATGAAAGAGATGAAAGAGGGGACTTTAGATCCCAAACAACAGTTAAATGAAGGTGTACAAACTCTAGAACTGCCTTTATTGGACATGACACCAGGTAACATAGAGGGGATAAAGAGTTATCCAGTGACCAACGCAGCTTCTAAAACTAAAAAGCATTATGTTAAAATTTTAAGAAAGCAGAGATACTGAAACAAGAGAAATTTATTGTGAAAATATGGGAAGTGATAAAAAAGGATATCCTGTCAGATGGGCTGAAAGACTGTTCAATTCAAAAGGAAACTGAATGGGATTTATTGTATAAATGGCTGCAATTACCAGATAATGTTGGAATAACATAGAATTAAACTAAAATGAAATTATAAGGTGAAAGCAGGAGGGCAATCAAAGTGTGAAAAAGCAGAAAATTGATTTGTTATGGTAATATGAATAGATAAGATGACTGTATACTCTGTGTTTTCCTATCCCCCAAATTCTTTTCCCTTTTCCCTTTTGTTGTTGTTGTTTAGTCGTTTAGTCGTGTCCGACTCTTCGTGACCCCATGGACCAGAGCACGCCAGGCCCTCCTGTCTTCCACTGCCTCCCGAAGTTGGGTCAAATTCATGTTGGTTGCTTCGATGACACTGTCCAACCATCTCATCCTCTGTCGTCCCCTTCTCCTCTTGCCTTCACACTTTCCCAACATCAGGGTCTTTTCCAGGGAGTCTTCTCTTCTCATGAGATGGCCAAAGTATCGGAGCCTCAGCTTCAGGATCTGTCCTTCCAGTGAACACTCAGGGTTGATTTCCTTCAAAATGGATAGGTTTGTTCTCCTTGCAGTCCAGGGGACTCTCAAGAGTCTCCTCCAGCACCACAATTCAAAAGCATCAATTCTTCAGCGGTCAGCCTTCTTTATGGTCCAGCTCTCACTTCCATACATCACTACTGGAAAAACCATAGCTTTGACTATGCGGACCTTTGTCGGCAAGGTGATGTCTCTGCTTTTTAAGATGCTGTCTAGGTTTCTCATCGCTTTCCTCCCAAGAAGCAGGTGTCTTTTAATTTCGTGGCTGCTGTCACCATCTGCAGTGATCGTGGAGCCCAGGAAGGTAAACTCTGTCACTGCCTCCATATCTTCCCCTTCTATTTGCCAGGAGGTGATGGGGCCCGTGGCCATTATCTTAGTTTTTTTGATGTTGAGCTTCAGACCATTTTTTGCGCTCTCCTCTTTCACTCTCATTAAGAGGTTCTTTAATGAGAATGGACTCCAATATTTTTCAACATACAGAGGTTGTGGATAAAGTTAAGAAAGAATGGTTGGAAATATGGTCATTTAATGAAGCAGGTGGGAATAAAATAGGAGTGTTATGGGACACTATGAAAGCAGTCATGAGAGGAATCGCCATAAGAGAATCCTGTAGATTAAAAAAATTGAGAGAAGAAAATATAAATAGAATTGTAGAATCATTAAAGGATTTAGAAAGCAAATATTTTATGGATAGAGATAACAAAAAATTAATTGAGATCCAAGCTAAAAGAAAGGAATTAGAAGGTATAGAGCTAGAAAAGGTCCAGAGAGACTTGATATACGCTAGGAGGAATTTTTTCGAATACAGTAATAAAAATTCAAAACTTTTAGCTAGATTAGTTCAAACTAAAAGAGCAAAAAATATAATTGGAGTGATTAAAGACAAAACGGGAAAGAATTGTAGCTTAATGAAAGAAAAACTAAAGATAATACATGAATTCTATCAAAATTTGTATAAAGGTAATAGTGTATCGAAAGAAGATATAGAAAATTATATTAAAGAAAATGTTAAGAGTAAATTATCAGAGAATGATAAAAAGGATTTAGATAAAGAGATAAAAGAGGAAGAGATTATAGAGATTATTAATAAATTAAAAAATGGTAAAACTCCAGGTTTTGACGGTTTAGGATCAGAATATTATAAAACTTTTAAACCAATATTGATCCCTAAGTTAAAAGTGCTCTATAATGAAATATTGGAAGGAGAGAGAATACCAGATTCTTGGAAACATTCATTAATAACTCTTATCCCAAAGCCTAATAAAGACTTAACAAACCCAAGTTCATATAGACCCATTTCACTATTAAATCAAGATGCAAAGATTTTTACTGCAATACTTGCGAATAGAATTAATAAATTTATTATAAAATATATTAAAGAGGATCAGAATGGTTTTTTAAAGGGTAGACAAATGGAGAATTTGACTAGGAGGGTATTGAATATTTTATACAATATAGAAAAAGACAAATTGAAGGCAGGTATTTTATCATTAGATATATTTAAGGCATTTGATTGCGTGGAATGGCCAACATTAAAGATTTTGTTAAAAGGTTGGGGTTTTGGAAAGAAATTTAGGGGGATAATAGATCAATTATATCTGGGGAATACCTCTGTAGTAATAGTTAATGATGGGATTACAGAACAAATAGCTTTAGGCCGAGGCACTAGACAAGGTTGCCCTCTTTCTCCAGTTCTGTTTTGTTTGATTATTGAAATGTTGGCAAATGTAATAAGGAATGATGATTTAATCGAAGGTATGGGGAAAAAGAATAAAATAAAGATTAATTTATTTGCTGATGATTCCTTGTTGACATTGAAAAATCCGTTAGAATGTGTAGATAAAATTAGAACTCATTTAGAAAAATTTGGAAGAATAACTGGATTATGTGTGAATTGGCAAAAATCTGAATTAATGTTATTTAATCATAATAGAGTAGAACAAGAAAGGTGTGTTGAAAAATATGATTTCAGATTATGCAAATCAATTAAATATTTAGGAATAGATTTAGCAAAAAATATTCAAAAAATAAAGGAATATAATTATAATAAACTAAAGGAAGTGATAAAAAACAAATTACAGGAATATAGTAACTTTAAGCTATCTTGGTTTGGAAGGATTGCATTGATAAAAATGAAAATCTTACCAAAAATTAATTTTTTATTTAGAATGCTACCAATACAGTTAACAGAGGATGATTTGAAATTTTGGCAAGGAATAATTAATAAATACTGTAATGGAGGGAAGAGATCTAGAATAAATAAAAAGTATTGGTATAGAACAAAGCAAAAAGGTGGTATAGGTTTACCAAATATAAAAAATTATTATTTGGCTAACCAATTGAGGTTTATTGGGGAAATTATATATAATCCAGAAAGGCTAATTTGGTGGGAGATGGAATCATCAGAATTACAGGCAGATATAGAAACATATTTATTTGGTATAATTAAGAAAGATAAAATAAGGGAAATTAATAACCCATTTTTAAAGACATTGTTAAATATATGGTATAAGTGCAAAAAGAATTTATGTTCATCATATTCCCCACTTGGATTAGTGACAGAAATAGAAAATTTTCCTACCAATATGAAAGTATATGTGGATCTATTTAAAGAAAAGAAAGTGATTAGATTGAAAGATTGGTTGTATAAAATGAGATCGATAGATCAAATGAAACAAACTCTTCAGAATAGGAGCATTTCATGGTTGAATTATATACAATTAGAAAGATGGACTAATGAATGGGTAAATAAATATAATAAAGGTAGAGAATATACAAAATACGAACAATTGTTATTGTCATATGAGGACATTCGGATGACTGACTCAGTGAAAGGTACTGTGAGCAAAATTTACTTACTTCTTCTTAATTTAGAGGAAGAGGAAAGTGAGAAAGAAGGATTAAAAATAGTGTGGGAGCAAGATATTGGGAAAAGAATAAATGAAGAAGAATGGAGGATGATATGGAAAATGAGGGTGTTAAGATTTATGTCAGTAAGAATAAAGGAAAATTTTTTTAAACTTAGTTTAAGATGGTATTTAACACCGTCAAAATTAAATAAAATTAATGCCAATCATCCGAATGTCTGTTGGAAATGTGAGAAGGAAATTGGTACATACTTTCATATGTGGTGGGAATGTGAAAAAGTGCAAAGATTTTGGAAACAAATTTTTAAAGAATTAAGCTACATATGTGAAAAAGATATAGAATTTAATGCTGAGATTGCTTTGTTATCAATATTTGAGAATGTGGAATATGACAAAATGACTAAAGAATTGATAACCAACTTATTAACAGCAGCTAGATTGATTATAGCTAGGCAATGGAAATCAAAAGTCGAATTGCAAATTGAAGAATGGTATAAAGAAATATGGAATATAGCAATAAATGATAAATTAACTTGTAACTTAAAGGTTAAGAAAGGAGAGTTGAAAAAAAATAACTTTTATGATATATGGGGGAGATTTTTGGAATATGTATTAATAAGAGGAAAAGGGAAAGCTCCAAATCAAGAATCAATGCAGTTTTGGAGAAGAGGACAATAGAAGAAGAGGAAGAAGAAGAAGAAGAATAAGGAAGAGGAAGATTATGGCAAGAGGTCCCGCATATGGTGGTGGGGAACACAGTTAAATTGTATTTTAGTTTGTATGTTATATGTTTTTGTTTAAATTTAAAATAAAGGGAAAAAAATTTCAAAAAAAAAAAAAAAGAGGTTCTTTAATTCCTCCTCACTTTCTGCCATCAGAGTGGTATCATCTGCATATCTGAGGTTGTTGATATTTCTTCCGGCAATCTTAATTCCGGCTTGGGATTCATCCAGTCCAGCCTTTCGCATGATGTATTCTGCATATAAGTTAAATAAGCAGGGGGACAATATACAGCCTTGTCGTACTCCTTTCCCAATTTTGAACCAATCAGTTGTTCCATAGCCAGTTCTAACTGTTGCTTCCTGTCCCACATATAGATTTCTCAGGAGATGGATAAGGTGGTCAGGCACTCCCATTTCTTTAAGAACTTCCCATAGTTTGCTGTGGTCCACACAGTCAAAGGCTTTTGCGTAGTCAATGAAGCAGAAGTAGATTTTTTCTGGAACTCTCTGGCTTTCTCCATAATCCAGCGCATGTTAGCAATTTGGTCTCTAGTTCCCCTGCCCCTTCGAAATCCAGCTTGTACTTCTGGGAGTTCTCGGTCCACGTACTGCTGAAGCCTGCCTTGGAGAATTTTGAGCATAACCTTGCTAGCGTGTGAAATGAGTGCAATTGTACGGTAGTTGGAACATTCTTTGGCACTCCCCTTCTTTGGGATTGGGATGTAGACTGATCTTTTCCAATCCTCTGGCCACTGCTGAGTTTTCCAAACTTGCTGGCATATTGACTGTAGCACCTTAACAGTGTCATCTTTTAAGATTTTAAATAGTTCCACTGGAATGCCATCTCCTCCACTGGCCTTTCCTTTTCCCTATCTCCCCTTAAATTCTGTACACCCTACCTTGTCCTTAAATAAAGATGTTTAAAAAAAAGAAAAAAAAAGAACATGCAGCGCATTACAATTTGTTGCTTGTGGGGCTGCATAGCCACAGACTAGAGTGCCCATAATGACTCCTGTCTATCATCAAAAGTGCCTACAACAGGGACGTGAGAGTCAGAACTGGACTATGGAGCAATGGAAGAAAGTTGCCTGGTCTGATGAATCAAATTTTCTTTTAAATCAGGTCAGTGTCCGTGTGTGTGTGCATCGTTTACCTGGGGAAGAGATGACAGCAGGATGCACTATGGGAAGAAGGCAGGCCAGCGGTGGCAGTGTTATGCTCTGGGCAATGTTTTGCTGGGAAACTTTGAGTCCTGGCATTCATGTGGGTGTTACTTTGACATGTACCACCTACCTAGAGATAGTGGCAAACCACATACACCCCTTAATGAAAATGGTGTTATTTGATGGCAGTGGCCTCTTCCAGTAGGACAATGCACACTACAAAAATTGTTCAGGAATGGTCTGAGGAACATGAAGAAGAGTTCAAGGTGTTGCCTTGGCCTCCAAATTGCCCTGATCTCAATTGGATAGAGCAACTGTGAGATGTGCTGGAACACCAAATCCCATCCATGGAGGTCCCACCTTGCAATTTGCAGGACTTAAAGGATCTACTGCTAATGCCAGATACCACAGGACATGTTCAGAGGTCTTGTGGAGTCCATGCCTCAAGTTGCTTTGGCAGCACAAGGGAAAAGAATGGTTACTTACCTGTAACTATGGTTCTTCTAGTGGCTCTCTGTGAATCCACACAAATGGGTTTAAATGCGCTTGCGCTGGATCCTCGGAATATTCTAGAGCTTGAAAAGGAAACATTGGTAGTACGTTGCCCTTACCACGCATGCTCCGCCCGCCCAAACCTCAGTTCCAAAGTCTGCCGGTCTGTGAAGGGGACCTTAGCAGCACAGGACACACAACGCTTAAACAAACCCGCGGAGGCCATAAAAGGCCAGTAAGTGGGAAAGTACTCACAAATCGGCAAAAACGAAGTCCAAAACGTTGAGAGAAAGAAGGTTCAATTAACAGACCAGTCGTGAGGAGGGAAATCAGTCCGATAATGGGAGGGTGGGGGAGGGAATCCAAGTCAGTCCGAATCAGTCGAGAGGAGGGAAATCAGTCCGAAAGGAGGGAAGGGAATTCAAGTAGTCCAAATCCAATTAAGAGCAACGTACAAAAAAAACTAAGTCAAGTAATCCGGTCAAACACGAGGGAGACAATCAGTAGAATCAATAAGATATGAGCTCTAGCAAGGAGGTTCCAATCGCGACGGCGGAAAAAAGGAACTGAGGTTTGGGCGGGCGGAGCATGCGTGGTAAGGGCAACGTACTACTAATGTTTCCTTTTCAAGCTCTAGAATATTCCGAGGATCCAGCGCAAGCGCATTTGAACCCATTTGTGTGGATTCACAGAGACCACGTAGAAGAACCTACACAATATTAGGCAGGTAGTTTTAATGTTATGGCGGATCAGTGTATATGTACAGGTGTGTGTGGTTGTAGGCTTCTAGAAATCTGCAAAAGTTCACCAGTCCCTCCTCCGGTGCTGCAAACATCTGGTTGTGTTGTGGAGCTCTGACTACACAGAAATGATGTTTTCAGATTTAGACATCTTTATAGGAATTACATTTGGCTCACCAAAGACTTGGATATAGGCCAGCTTTGTTCCATTGATTTCCATGGCACTAAAGTAGCTGAAATCCAAGTAATTTGTCTTAAGTGGTTTGTGGGCACGGCTGCCAGTGCCGCTCATATGTTGATGCAAGAAGTGTCTTCTTTTTTTCTTTTTTCTTTTGGTCATGGGAACAGAACCTTGACATCGGGGGATGAGGAGAGGAAGATCGACACAACCATTTTCAGAGACTTGGCAAGAGATACCAGCTGTTCCTTCCCAGCTCAAATGGCATGATGGGATGCTGATGCTAGAGCTAAAATGAACACAATCTGAAACTGAAAACAATTATATCAGATCAAGTCAAACACTATATTTGCTGTCTTGCATTGTACTTGATTTTTTCTAACATACTGAATTGTATGTAAAAAAGTAAAAGTGGCAGGATGTCCCTGGGAAAAGAGTGTATACACACAGACACAGACACACACACACACGAGTTGTAAAAGTTCTTTAAACAAACATACTGACTGGAAAATTCTGGGTGTTCTTGTCCAAAAGAGGTAATATTTCCAAATAATTGATGATGCCGTGCATGGGGATGGATCTTTTTGAGGAAGGATCATGCTAATTTCTGTCACATTTGAAAAGAACGGTCTGGAAGGGTCTGGAATGCCCTGCATTTTAATTGTGAAAGAACTGTCTAACTCACTTATGAAGAATTCAGGGTAGGGAGAGAATAAGGTTCTAATTACTCTTTCAAAATGATGTATGTATCGGTTTATATGCAAGCAACCTTTAAAGAATGTTTTAGTTTGCTCATCCTTTCAACAGCACAGTGAGGTGGTTCACGATTATTCTCAAGTGAGGAAATGAGAATGATGTGGGTGAGGTTGGAGGAGAGAGAGAGAGAGAGAGAGCCTCACACAAAAGCCACTACGTACTGAATCATTGGCCATATTGCAACTTGACTCCAAATCTCATACACTTTCCACTGGACCTCCCTGGATTCTCTGGAAAAGCCATGTATGTCAGCTAATATATTCTGTGGGGAAGAAAATTCCTTCCTGATCCTAAATAATATGGTCAATGTGAGACCATGAGTACACAAGTAAGACCTGCCAGCCAAGTCCCCTCGAGAAACCTGCAGAGCGGCAGGACAACCCAAGGCAAATCGGGCCAAGCCATAAGTGAAGAGTAGGCAGCCAATTAAATGGTCTTGATGCTGACAGGTTAGGAACACAGGTGGTGTCGTGCCTTTCACATCGCGCAAAGGCAAAAATCCCAGAAAATGTGCTGTTGGTTTTGGCTCAGAAGCATCCTCCACTGTGTGTGGCCTATAGGTAGAACACTAGTACCAAAGACAGACTGTTTGACTGGTTGCCAAGGTCTTGAGATGGAAAAAGAGTCATCTGACTACAGAGACCCAGCTTCTGAGTACCAGCTTTCTTGCAAGCACAGCATCAACTCTGCTAAGTTAGAAAGGCAAACCTTTCCCTCAGCACTTCTAGCGTGTTAATTATGGCTTGGCCTCATGCAGATCTCTTCAAAGTATCAGCATCTCCAGACCTTTCTCAAAAGAATGGGATGTCATGTTGTCAGGTTAGGCAGAGTTCCATCTGTGAGTATGAAGAGCAGACATTACTTCATATTCTACTGGAGAACTGGCCAAATCTCCCTCCTTTTCTCCCTTTCCAATTTCTTCAGTGCAACACTGAGAGATAGCTAACTTTGGGCTGTACCTGATTCATGACAAGCAAACTAGCAAGATTTCAACAGTTTCAAAGCCAAACTCACAGGTATGTTATTATTTCACTGAATGGCACAGTTAGCAAATTTGATGTATAGAGTTCTCATTTTTTAAAAAAGTGAAATTAAATTAAAAGAGGCAAAAATAGGGTTTTGTGTCAATAATTTTGAAATCAAGGATGAGACCCATCAGCTGGACATGTGAACCCTAACTGAAGATACCTGGAGAACAGTGACAATACTGTTGTTTGGGAAGAGTGAAATAGAAGGTTGGGGCTGCTAGGGTCCTCCATATATTGCTGAAATCTAATTCTCGTCATCCCAAACCTGTTTTACCAATGGTAAAGAGTAGAGATGGGCACGAACCATTGGTTTGGCTGTTTGTGCCGATTCGTTTTTTAGCTGAACAAGTCTTCAGCAGTTCCCAGCCCTGCCTCCTCCAGCAGGTGCCCACTCAGAGGCAGCGCCTGGAGAAGGTGGGTAGGGAAGCTGGGCCGCTGCCTCCGAGTGGGCACCTGCTGGAGGAGGCAGAGCTGAGAAGCACCAAAAACCTGTTCGGCTAATAAATGATCCAGCATGAACCACTGAACCTGCGATTCATGCCCAACTCTAGTGAGGAGTTATGGGTATAGAAGTTCCCCAGCATCTCAAGTTTCAAGCCCCCACTCCCTTTGTAATAAAACTTATAGCTTTGTATCCATGTGGATTTTCTCCCTAAAGGAAGCCACAGGCTTGAGTTTGCAAAAGCTGAGCAGGGCTACTGAGGGCAAAACATTTTGGAGATTGCTCATTCACGGGGTTGCCCACCATAAGTTCAGGGCGACTTGACGGCACTTAACAACAACAACAACGTGTTGAGAATTTTGCCAAAATTTACCATTTCCCAAGCTATTTGAAGGACTGATGCAAACATCTTGATTCAAACTTTGACACTGTGATCTTAGTCCAACTGCTAGTGCCAACTACAGTAGACCCACTGAATCAATTGCTGGATGAAAAATGAACACCTGGGGGAAATTCATTGATTCAATGATTCTTTTTTAGATGGGATCAGAAATTGGATGCAGGCTTTAACCATGGCAGCCATCACCATCAGTCAAGCAAGACAGTCTTATTCCACTTGACATGGGAGCTACTTTGAGGCCTGGTTAAATTTAAATTTATTGTTTATGTGGTCATGGTAAATATAGTGTCTTGCTGTGCACTGGTCTGGCAAGTATGTGATGGGAAGGGGTGAGTGAGGAAGATGGAATGTTGTTAAGAATGGTTCTGATTGGCTGAGAGAAAAGAGGGGAGTGGAATGTTGGATAGGTTTTGGGTACAGTGGGTAGAAAGATTGGGTAGAGGGTGACTTTTAGTGAAAGAGCTGGGAGGAGAAAGGAGACAGAGAGAAGTAAGAATCATGCTAAACACATTCTAAGTCTAGGAATAAATAACATCCTTTGGATACTGTTACTTTAACAAAACCTTATTAAATAAATTAAAAAATTCAAGCTGAGTGGTGTGGAGCTTAGTACCAGATGGTTGGCTATGTGAGTGCTATAAGGGCCTGAGTTAAAGGGTAAACATACACACATAGAGGCAAATAAATCTTGATGGCAGTGATGGAGGAGTAGAGGAAATAAGATTATTAAAGAAAACACATTTATTCCTGTGGTTATTTAAAGGGACCATTACCTAATTGGCCAAGTGGCAAGACAAAGGGAGTTTTGACATCTCTGTTTGAGATGGGGTAAGACAACCACCCTCTTGAATTGTACCATGCACGCATTCAAAACTCTGCATTCATAAGGAGCATAATCCCAATTAAACCACTACTATGGCCCAATAGCTCAGTGGTTACGGAGCCAGAAGTTGTAAGTTCAATTCCCCACTGTGCCTCCTGGGAGTAGAGCCAGCCTGTGCGGTCTTCAGCAAGCTGCACAGTCTCAGGGTGCCCCTACAAGAAGGGAATGGTAAACTACTTCTGAGTATTCTCTATACTCTATAATAGCTAGCAGAAAAGGCACTAAATTATCATCATCATCATCATCAGAATTTATCACCCAGTCCAGCCCCTGTAAAGGATCGAGGAATCAAACTCCTCATCAGATACCTAAACCACTGAGCCATGCAGCATTTCTGACATTAGCTGGTCTCCAACATGCAGCTTTTCTTCTTTATCAAGCTACGGCTTTTTAAAATTTTATCTGAAAAGCCAACATGTTGCCAACATAGGTAAAGAACTGGGATCTAGGCTGTTATAAAAGCCACTATGGTGTGGAGCCTGACTTGAGAAGCCATTATATTGCGTAACCTAACTATAAAGTCATTGGGATTTCTCTGGGTAAAAGGTTGCCGCCTGTGTGTAAGTGCCTGTCAGGATCAGAAATGTATTGGGAAATGAAAGGAAAGCTTTATTTCCTCCAGATGGTGCGCAAGACTAATCTGATGCCTATTGTTTGCATCAAGTGCAGGAATATTTTCAGGCACAAAGCTCAATGCATATGGGAAAACACAAGGGATGTTTTCTTCTCTTTTAACATCAGCATAATCCACATCTCCCTGCATACAACTCATTTGTGCATGGACTTCTACAGTTTGGAGACTACTGCCATAAAAAACACATTAAAAAGAGCATACATTTAAGATCTGTTTGTCAATATTGTCTAAAAAAACAGGGAGCAGAGACCAACATTAAGTAAGCACGGGGCCATTTTATTGGTGGTTCCCTTGGCTGAAATCCTGTTGCTTAACATAGCAAGTCACAACTAGAGTAGGCCCACTGAATCAATGGCACTTATGGATGAGCCAACTCGCCAAACCACCACTGATTCTGCTCTACTTGTGATTTACTATACTAAGCAATAGAATTTCAGCCATAATATGTAACACTTCCCATGCTTTAAGTAAAGCTATCACATTCTTCCCTTCCTTTTTGATATGTGCACTTTGTCCCTTTTCTGCTATTTTTCAACAATTTAAGATCTTTAATGTGTTGTTGGTGTTATGTGCTGTCACATTGTCTCCAATTTATGGTCATCCTATGAATGAGTGATCTCCAAAATGTTCTGCCCTCAATTGCCCTGCTCAGCTCTTGTAGATTCAAGCCTGTGGATTTAGGGAGTCAGTCCATCTTGTATTTGGTATTCCTCTTTTCCTGCTGCTTTCCACCTTTCCCAGCATTGTCTTTTCTAGAGAATCATGCCTTTTCATTATCTCATTATCATTTTATTGTGAGCCGCCCTGAGTAGACATTGTCTAGAAGGGCGGGATAAAAATCTAATAAAAAAATAAATAAAAATAAATAAAAAAATAAATCTGCCCAAAGGAGGACAGCCTTCAACATTTTTGCCCCCAGAGATAGTTCAGAATTGATTTGACCAAAGGCTCACTTATTTGTCTTTATGGCAGTTTGTCTTTAACATCATACCATCTATTTCACTGTTTTGTTTCTTTTACTGACATTTTAAATGTGATTATATGTAGTTTTCATTTTTAAAAATTAACAGATTGTATATTTCAAAGTGCTGCTGTGTTTCATATACAAAATCCCAATAATCCTTATAACAGCCCTGTAAAGTAGGTGGCAGTTAATTCTACACTGCAGATACTTCAGGGAGAGCTGAGAGAGTGGCTTGCTAAGGGGCACCTAATGAGACAATCACTGAGGTTAAATTTAAACCAGGCACGGGCTTGCTTATGCCTCTGTCTCTTGTAGTTCAAGTTACGCTACGCTTCTGGGTTCGTGAATGGTAAATTATGCTTGAGACGATTTGTGAAAATTAATTTCCCTGCATCTTGTTAGATCGGTAGGTGCTGATCAGGCATAATGTTAAGAGTAGAACAAGCAACGTTCTGGACACTGAGTTCCTGGCTTGTGCCTTCCTACAGAACAGAGAGGAACATGTTTTTGCAGTTAAATCGGGATTGTAGTTAGAGAGATGTGTGCTGACTAGGGGACATGCTTGCTCGAGAATTTACAGTCCCAGAGTTTCTTGTGTGTAGGCAGCAGGGACAACTGGTGGGAGGGGCCAAGCTTCACCCTCACCACATGAATATTGATCCTATGATCAGTGGGAGCCGTAGGTGGTGCTTGGATTCAGTGGGTGCTTCCCCCATTTTGGAGTGAGGTATCCCCCATACTTAGTCCCCAAGCTGCCATCAGTGGGAGCCAGTGGTCTTTTAAATAGCTGAGATTTATGAATTGTCATAGGCAATCCTCAGTAAGGCACACATAGCCTCACAGAATATTTTAAATGCTATGGGTGTGATTGGATGGTGCTATGGCTTATGTTTTCGACTGCTTGTGGTACAGTCCGGTTTGAGCTATTTCCAGTGACTACTCAATGTACAGGAAGTTGTAGACTAGCCCAACACTGCTCTGTACCCAATTTGCACCTTTTTGGTCTAGTAGAAGGGCTATTCTTTTTTTAGAGCTGGGCTGGATTGCTGGAGATCATGTTTGCCTGGGACAGTGGCTTTAAAGGAGATCACATTCAGTGGAGCAACCCTTCCCAGCATGGCCCAACGCGATTCAGCCGTCCTGCCTGATCACCCCCCTCTCAGATAAGGTTTGTTCTACTACAGGGTGAGAATGCTTAAGCCCTTTTGTCTGTGCAAATTCACATTGGAACCTTTTTGAAGAAGCCAAGTGTTTGCAATGAAAAAGGCAAACAAAATAGAACTGGTCTGTTTATAAAATCTTCACATCTATGTCCCTGCATTACAATAACATATCAGAACGTTGGCTGGGTAGTACCTTTATTAGGACAAACCAAAGAGTTTCAAAATAATCAGTAAGCTTCCTAAAATTCTTCCCCGACCTTGATGTTAGTTTAAACAAAAGAAGAGGGAGAACTCATCCAGTACAGAAAGGTCCAGTGTGGCTATAGAACAATTCAGGGAATCTAAAAACAATACAGTGCTGTGCACCTGAAAGGTTACAACAGATGAACAAATCATAGGACAGATAATGTCATAATGAGAATAGAAACTGTCTTTCATGGCTCCAGAAATCGACTGATCAGATGGAAAGGTGGGAGTTTGTCATGTTGTCAGTTTGCATTGGCCTTCCCAAATAACATTTGGGCCCCACTTTCTGTTATTCTTTGACTGACAATACAAACTTCAGCTCCCCCAGGACCTGACTTTGTTGTGCCTGTGTAAAGCGGTGTCCATGTTAAAAAAAAAATCTTATGGTTTTCACAGAATGCTGTGCAAACCAGTCCAGAATGCGTTTGAAAATCTGACGTATAGAACCTTACGTTCATTCATAAATATTGTCTAACAGGCTCAGAACAAAGCAGGTGCCCCATAAAGTTTATCTCCCTGCCCCCATCTCCCGGGACCTACTGAACAGGGAGGGAGGGAAGGAGGATCCAGGAGCTGAGAATGCATTAAGGAAGACAGATTTACTCCTTGTTCATCACAGAAGTTCTGATGGGCCCAACCGATCTTTAGGGTTACTCTGTTGCTACACAATGGCCGGAATCCACTAGTGAGTCACAGCCAGAGTAGGCCCATTGAATCAGTGGAATTTATACAGGAGCTAATTCACCAAATAGCCACTGATTCAGTGGGCCTACTTTAATTTCAATTTACGCTAGATTTCAGCCATTGAGAGCCAGCGTGGTGTAGCGAGTGGGAGACTCAAAAGGCCTTGGGGAGGGGGGGATCGGAGACGGTCGGAGCAATAATTGCCATGTCTCTAAAACCCTGAGAGAACGAAACGATCGCCCACTTTCTCTAGGAAGGCTACAACTCTCAGACTCCCCCAGCTTGAATGGACGGTTCTGGGGGGGCCGTAGTTTAAAAGGGAAAATGGTCAAGCCCTGCTGCACGGATCGTATGGATTTATGGGGACGGGGAGGAAGATCTGGCTGGTCCCGAGTTTTTCCAATCACCAACAAACAAACTCACACGCCCCATTGCTTGCCTACTTAAACTCTATTGATTGGGGGGGGGGGGTTTCTTATTTTTGCAGCTCCAAGTTCTACAAGTTTAAAACATCAAGGCTGCAAGAGGAAAATGAGACCACTTTACATTTCAAAAGGAGACGAGGTTTGTCCTTCGCGGCCACCAGGATATCAGCTACCCAGTAATAAATGCAAGCCTGGCATAAAAGCAGGCACGCGGCGGCGGCGGCTCTGCTTCGGGCGCCCGCCCGCTTCCCCTTTAAGTCGCGATGGCTGTAACGGGAGTCTCCCGCTTTCACACCTTGGGTGGGAAAGGGAGGCGGGACCTTTCGCCTCTGATTGACGGCCTGCCAACCTCAATGGAACGCTGTGTCTCCCAAGGAGGGAGGGCCCTCCGTCCAATCGGGAGGCACGCGGGCGCGCCGTGGAAGACGAAGCGGCCAATGGGAAGCGAAAGGTGGGCGGAGAAGGCGGGGGAGGGCGAGAAAGGGAGAGAGCGAGAGGGTGGAACGTGTTGCAATGTGTCCAACGTGGGTTTGAGTTGGGAAAGCGGCGCTCGGGGGGCTGGAAAGTGGTTTTGCGGACAGGGAAGGGGGAGCGGCGGTAGAGGCGCTTGCGGGTCGGGGGGGGGGCCCTTGACGAGCGAGCGCGAGAGGATCGCGCTAATCGGCTTTTGGCCGGCAGCGCTCTCGGTCTGGATAGGCGGGAGTGGGAGGTGTTGGCGGGGGCCAGCCGGGAAAGCCGAAAGTTGCAGAGGCGGAGATAAAGCACCGTGCCTGAGGCGGGGGGGGGGGGGGGGAGAAGGAAGGTGTCTGGAAGCCCCGGGAAGAGGAAGGATCGACGGGGGGGGGGGGGGCGAGGAATCGCTGGGAGAGCCGGTGCGATCCCCGTCGCCGAGTCGACCTTTCCAGATCTCCCAGTTCTGGGCTTGCAAACGGAGGAGAGAGAAGACCAAGGGCTGGGAGAAAGGCGGAGGAACTTCCCGAGGTCGCCTTCTGGCCGGCTGCTAGCAGGAGGGAAGAGGCGATCCTCTGCGGACCAGGACGCGGGACTCTCCTCTCCCAGGGCAAGATCCAGAGAGCCTTGTCGATTATGCGTGTCGTGATCCCAGCGGAGGAGGAGGAGGAGGAGGGCGGCTGTTAAGTAGCGCCAAGCATTGGAGCGGCTCAATCCAGCCTTGTTTTCTTCGCGGTCCTGGACTCCGGTGCTCTGGATGAGCCGCTCCTGGACTGCTCTCTCGCCGCCGCCGCCGCCGCCCTCCCACGAAACTCCAGCTCGGCCCCGGAGAAACTTAAGGCGCCGCCGCCGCCTGGGCTTGAGCTGCCATGGTCTAAACGCCGTTGCCGCGGGAGGCCTAGAGAAGAAAGCCTTTGCTGCGAAAGGGCGGGCGGGAAGGGGTTAAGGAGCGACCCGCCGTGGACGGTGCCGGACGTTGCTTTTCGGCGAGGCTCCCCGTCTTGCGCGGGATCCCAGACGACCTCGGCGTGCTCGCGGTCCCCGCTGGGCGATCCCGGGATACAAAATGGCGCTGCCGGGATGGGGCAAGTGGGGCTCGTGCCTCTTCGCGGACGCCTTTTGGACCGGGCTCTTGGTTTTCCAGACCTTGGTGGGATCCGGGTCCGGGTTGGAGCGGCAGCCCTGCGGCTCGAACTGTACGTGTAGCGGCCAGCTCCTGGATTGCAGCAACCGAGGGCTGGGAGAAGTGCCGACGGACCTGCCCACCTGGGCAGTTTCTCTGTAAGTCTCTGGGATACCTGGGGCGCCCCCCCCCCCCAGACGATCACACCGGCTCTCCTTCTCCCTTTGGGAAACCCCCCCCCCCCCCCAGCCTTATGCCCGTTTAGATCCTAAACAACACACACACACACACACACACACACCAGGAAGCCTCCAGGCTGCTTTCCTCCTGAGGAGGGCAACTTCTCACCCTGTTCCCTGCTTTGCAGCCGGTGATTAATTGTCGTGTCCCCTTTCCCTTTCTTTGAGCCAGCGGCTTCTCGCGCGTTGCTGAGCAACTAACGCGGCCAGATCCCTTTGGGGGTAGAGAGTTCTCCTCCTCTCCTTTGCGGAGAGATCCCGGGGGGCAATTGAGGCGGCTCGTTCCCCCCCCCCCCCAGTTAGAGCCCTGCGGCAGCATCATCGGATGTGCAGCTCTTTAAAGGGACATCATCCTCTCCTGATCATTAAGGGAAGGGGGTGTGCGCAGTTTTATGGGGATTGTGCCACCCAGACAGGGGTAGCTGCTTTTTTGTTTTGTTTGGCAGATTCCCTGCAAGGTACAGGTGTGTAAATATATGTATATGTAAATGTAAGCTGGGCAGTTGTGTGCTGGCAAGCGGAGAAGGATTTTAAAACAACAGCAGCACATGTGTATCCAGGCACAATGGATGGTCTTTTTCTGAACTTGCTGGCATGTGTGTGGTGTGCTGTGCCTCTTGGTCCTATCCTACAAGATGTAACTTCCATGCAGGTTTAGAAATAGCTGTTGGGTCAACCTCAAACACTTTAAGAACCAGACAAGTGGCTAAGTTGACCAGGTCAAAAAAAAAAAGGGAGGGGAGGGGGAGTGAGAGGTGAGCAATTTAATTTTTTAAAAATTATGCTTAAACCTGTTCAAGATCATTAAACATGTCTTGCCATATGGAAAGAACTCATGCATAGTCTCTTTCTCTGGATAGAGTCCATGGTTGCATCCCAGATAGACCTTACGTTGTAAAGTGGGAATGGGCTACTTTGATAGGTGTGGGAGCCAGATTTCTGGCTTCAGGGGCTGCTTGGGAGACTACCGCAAACTGAAACCACAAGTGGCTAGAAATACTTCCACTTCTGCATAATGGATGTTAAACAGGGCAGAGGCCCACTGTGTTCTCTATGAAAGACTTGCCCTTCTGTGGCTGAGCAGGAGGAGGATCGGGGCGTGCAGGGGGGCACTGTTTGAATTTGAGGCACATGAAGCCCTAGGGCCCTACTTTTCCCGCCTCTTGTGTAAAGGGACTGGACACTTCGCAGTGTTGCACACAAGATCAACAAGTTTGGCATTGCCAAGTGGGTGGCACAAATGTGATGTAGCCCTCAAGCTACTTAATCTATACCAGGCACTATTAAACACTTGTTGAGTCCTGGGTATGGGTGGGCAAGTCGTGACTTCTGAGCACCTGTCCACCAATCCACGTGTAAGGATGGGACAGGTTTTCGGGGGGGGGGGAGCTTCTCCCAGCCCTCTGTAAGCATAGTTGCCTCTTACTTCACCTTTGATTCAGTGGTGAAAGTTGGAGGGACTGTGGGTAAAATTTGGTGTTGACCTCTCCAGGACAAAGAATAATCAGACTTCTTCTTTGACCCATTTCTATCTTAAAAAAAAATAAAAAAATGGAACCAGGAGCTGGACTCCAAAGTGGAGAAAAGTCAGATAATGGATATGGGGGGGGGGGGGGCGGTTTTAGGAGGGTGAAGGAAGGGCAAATGGTTTGCAGATGTAGGCCAATTGCCTCCCCTTTGGTTTCTGACACTAGGCCCTTGTTACCTGTTGGTGAGGGACTCGTCTGACTAATCATTAACAAGTTTTACGCTGTGTTACTTTCAAAATCAAGTCTCATGCAGCCAACATGATTTTCAGGTATTAAAATACGGACAGACAAATTTGTGACTTGTGCCTCACAGAGTAGGAGATAAGTTTCTTAACTCCTGCATTCAGATCCTCTTACGTCTTATGTGGAACTGTTTCACTTTTGACTGTTAGTGTTTACTTGAAAGTAAAGTTACTATCTGGTATTAACTGGTAATAGCTACACACTTTGTTACTTGCAAATACATGTTATTGTAAGAGGAAATTTATATTATTTTGTAACTCTTAGAAGTTAGATTTAAAAACTTACACAACTTGTAAAAAAACCCAAAAACCACCACCCCTGTACCTGGAAAGCTAATTCTTACAGACTGTATTGCTTTGTTCCAGTGACTGAGCTGGTGCCCATTCAATATAAAATGAGTTTGCTTAAGTATACATAAATTGAGTGTGGTATTCTACTTAAAGATGTTAGAGCAGTTTAACATACTTTGTAACCTGAGAAATGTCAGCGTTAGCTGAACAGAATAAAGCACATTTCAATGTAGAGTGAAGTATACTGGGAGCCTGAGGAGGACTGAGGCAAAATCGCTGTTATTTGGTATTTTGCCACTGTACTGTAGATTACCATAAACATATCTGTACATGTATTGTGTTTCAAAATGTGCACCAATGTCCAAATCAAAAATCAAGATGAGTGATGAAAAAATCATCAGTTTGATCCTTGAGAATTTGAAATGCAAGCAGACATGAAAATATGAATGCTAAAAATTATGTTTTTATAGAATGATGGCTAACATCCTAAAAGTTTCTACTTTCCCATAAAGTTCTTTGATAAAATTCTCCATTTCTTAAGTTGCTGGTTACTTTTGTTTATTTTTATATTAAAAAATGTTACAATATAGGCTGCATTCCCTTTATATAATAGTATGGAAGGGGAGAGAAAGTGAATTAATGTGATATGATTTTTATACCCGTAAAAACACGTGTTGCCAGTATGAACTTTAATTCATGTTGATGTCATTATAATTGAGCTGCCAGTCTCTAGGGTAGAACCTTTTTACCACCACAGTAATTACAGCAGCATCTTAACTGTTATTTATTGCTCTGCCTTACAGATATGTAAAAATCTGGAATATGGTTTTTATAGAGTATAATATTGTATGTTTAAACTTTGCAAATTTGCTGCTACAGGTTTCTGTGTTCTTTTGACTGTGTAAAGCACAAATGTGATTGCTCACATCTAAGAACGGTTAATTCTTAGAATCTACTAATCTTTTGTGTGTTTTAAAGGGATTTCTCATCTGTAAATTGGGTACTCTGCACTGTACAAGTGCACCACTGAAAAGGTTTAATGTTGCCACACAATGATGTGATATATGTTGGCTGTGTTTTGAGAATAATTACTGTATTTGTGTTAAATCTTGCATGTCTGTTTGGTCAAATACTTAAAATTATTGGCAATTTTTTTTTAAAGGAAGAGTGCCATCTGTTCTATGTTGTTTCCAACCACCTACACTATGTTCATGGTATTAATCCTGTCTGATCTACACAGTTAGTGAGTGTCAGAATGCCTTAAATCTTCTGTATTTGCCTGTGAAAGTTTGGTGGGTTTATGGTTGCTAACCTGTTGTAAATATGTGTGTGTATAATATAGTTGTGTAGGCTGACAAAGACTGACTTGACCCATTAGCACTCCATGAGTTTCACTGGGAAGTGAGGATTTGAACCCAGGTATCTTGAATCTAATATTGGCCCTCTTGATTGAGGCCATGAACTTTTATACTCTTGAGACAGTCTGTCTAGTGCAGGGAATGGTCTAACACTCTTCAGATCAGTCATTCTCAATGAGGGTCATATGGCCCCCTGTGGGCCCCTGGCACATTTTGGGGAGGCCACAAACTGGGAACAGTTCTTCACACATCACCTTACAAGATTGGTTATGTGGCTTATACAATCCTGATTCGTCCTATATTTCTTTCATATTGTGTTTATGGACATGTCCAAAAAAATGGCTGGTCTGCACCTCTCTGTACATTTTACAACACTCCAGCCTGAAATGTATTAGTATTAAAAGTATCACAAGGTTCTGTTTTTCCTTACAATAACTGTATTTCCTTATTCAAAGCCTTCACATTTGTGGCTGTATAAATAATAATTTCTTTCTGGAAATCTGTGTAGAAATAATAAATTTAAAGTCTTACCTAATGTCATGATATTCTAAACTGATTTCCTGAATTATGAAGCATTGAAAGGGCATTGCCTGTTCTAAACCTTCACACTTAAAACTCAGTTGCATTTTAATACAAAGTCCATTAACTAGAAGGGACCACATCTTTCCTGCTTTTGGCAAATCAATTAGTATATGCAAATCCTCTTCTCTCTCTATCCTGGCATCTTTTAATTTTTGCTGTGACTTTCTATCCACGTACAGTATTAAGGTAGACACACAATCTTCTTGAGTTTAAGCTGTTTTGGATGATGAAGCAAACTATAAATCTGAATAATGGGTATTTTATTTCCAAGTTTGCAAACAATTTAAATTATTTTTACTTTTTTTTTAAAGCTAGGAATTGCCAATGCCGGTCATCCATAGTTTTGCAAACAGCATGTAGATTCATGGATGCAAGGCTACAGCAAAATCTAAATATATTTTTTGTTAAGTGTCTTCTTCTTTATTCATTAGCTTTTGTGTTTGTTAAAGTCCTTTGCATTTAAGTTGAGAAGTGGGAGATTTCTGAAGTCCAAGCAGCCTTGTGTTTTCCGGGGTCCATGTGGATACTTGCTGCTCTTCAGAGTTGTTGGTGTGATTACAAGTACAAACTTCTGGTTTAAAAAACAATAACCCAAACAAGTTGTATGGAGCATGCATTGCATCAGGATGTTTTTCCACATGAGGGGATTTGGGATTTGATCACTCCCAGTGTCACACAAGAGCTGATATAGGCCAATGGGTTGGAGTGCCTGGCTGTGGCTGGAAGTTTAAATCCCCACTGTGCCTCCCAGGAAAAGGGCTAGCTGAGATCATCTGGAGTGTGTGTCCCTGGCAGGGTTGCATGTCCTTCTACTTGTGGGGCCCTGGACAAGCTTTACAGCCCCAGAGCACCACCAGAAGGAAGGATTGGGAAAAATCACTTCTGAGTACTTTATACTCAGAAAATGCAATGAGTCAGAATCAACTTTATGGCCCATAATTATTGTCATGCTAGAGGTGGAAACCATTATGCTAGAACCAGTGTTTACTGAAATAAAGATTAGGCCCTAAATGGGACTTTATTTATTCTGCCTTATAAACATCTATACATCTATGAATTCTAGATGTATTTGCTTACAATACCTAGAGCACTGTAAAGGACACTGATTTTGCTCCCATTAAGTAGAAATCATACTTTGTCCTCCCCCTTGGATCGTTTTCTGGGATGTGACTAGGCATTGCGTACGTTTTTGAAGCTGTAAGAACTAGAATCTTATTTTTCAATGAGAAATGTGACTCTTTGAAGCTGAATCCTGTGGCTTTTGCCCCTCTTTGCACTTTAGCGAGGTGACCACTGGCTACACAACAATGCATTTAGGCAAAATTGATTAACAGAAACAAATTATAGTATGATGTTCCTTAAAGGCCTTCTCAGAAAGATTTTAAAACAGCCAATCTAGAATTTCCCCATTGGTCTTCAGTGCACAGTCCTCTTGTAAGTGCAGAAGTATGCAGCTCATGAGGAGAATGTTCAGTGGAAAATGGCAGTGATATAAATGGCCCTTTAAAGAGTTAACAAGAACCTGGTTGTCTAGTGAACGTTAATTTTAGTGCAGTCCAGAGCAGACTTACTGGAGAGTAATCCCAGTGAATTTCCTGGAAATGCGATTTCAGGATTCCATTCTTGAAGTCCACATTCTGTGAATGAGAGACAGGCTAATTTCATTTCCTGGGTTTCTAAACTGCCCCATCCTATGATATAGCAGGAGGCTGAGACATATAAAAATTTCCAGCCAATGCAGATAAAACATACACATCCCAGAAAGACTGCTAATAATAGTTTAAACAAACATTCTTACTGAGGTCTCATGACAGCTGCAGAATTAAGCTGGACATTTTTTATGTTTTGTAAACACGAGCAAACACTTTTAGTGTTAGTATTGCATCTTATGAACTTGCCTGTTTGTTGTGTTGTTGCCAAGACCTCCTAGAGCGTTTAAAGGAATGTTTAAAAAAAAAATTCTTTATGAAAAATATACTGATTTGATAAAGGGGAAAACAGTATATCAACTTGGGGTTAATGTGTAGAGAAATGTTCTTTTTAAGGAGAGTCCACAGGGAGATAGTGCTTAGTGCATGTGAGAGGGCTGTGTTATTTTTCTGTACAGTGTGGAAGAGTGGTTGCATAAGACTACTTGAACTTTCAGCTGCTCTTCGTCTAACAAATGCATTGTTACACTTAAAAACCAGAGCAGTTCTGAAACCAGGACATCATGTGTGCTGGGGAGGAGGGGCAACTCTATGTGTGTGTGCGTTCGTGTTTGGCAAGGTAGAAGATCTTAACCTAGCCAGCAACATTGGGCTTCCCTCTCCCTTTTTCTTTCTTGGTGCCTGGCTTTGAAGCTAAGATAGACATCAAAAGATATAAAAGTCTGAAGCGTGATTTACATTAGAACATTATCTGCAGCGTAAAACTTGACTGCAGAGCATAGGAAGCGAAAGGCTTGGCTCCCTACAGATGCCAGGTGCAAAGTGTGGAGAACATCAAAATGGCAAGTACAAAGCCAGCCCTCACCACCCGGCTGCAGTTTTTGGAACTGTAAAATCCTGCTCTTTCCTTTTTCTTCTTCACTTACAAGCAAGTTTGGAAGAAATACTAACTTCTTCCCTGACAATTGAAATTAAAACAACTCCCTCCTCCTCCAAATGCCCACAGCGTGACTTGGAACCTGGCCCACTGGTAGTTAAGTTGTGCCCTATAAGCATGGAACATCCATTGGGTGATGATAGTGATAGGGTTCTCAACCTATTCATGGTTAACTCATTCATGGTGATAAATAAAAATGAAACTAGTATGCTCGGATGCAGCATGTGTTGAGTCTGGAGGCAGACAAGAGAAAATTGGACAACCGTCTGTCAGATCTGCTTTGATTTTGATTCCTGCACTAAACAGGGGATTGGATTCGGTGGCCTTATAGGCGCCTTCCAACTCCATTATTCTATTCTTTTATGATCACTGGAATATGGGGAGTCCATTGTGCCCTGTTTCAGATTTCATTGTGCTGATTGGAATATGGAGTTGAGCTACATAGATGTTAGGGCAGACCCTCTATGTCTCAGGTGTAGAACCTTTGGGCCAAATGAAGGCCCTGATCAACATAGTTAATGGTGATGGATTATGGAAGTAGTAGTCCTGAACACTGAGAGAAGTGTGTGTTCCCCCGTCATATGCTATGGTGAGGGGTGGCTAACACACTAGGGAACAGGTCTCCATTGACCTTAGTAAGAGAAGGCATAATCATGAAAGACAGTGAGCTATTGTAATACATTTGCTTGAAAGAACTTGGTAGCTGGCTTAGCCTACAATGCTGGATCTGTCAAGAAATACTCAGGTAGGTGGTCTTGTGTCCTGATGAAATGCTGTCTGTTTTAAAGCAAGATCTAAAATAGGATGTTTCTTGGAAAAGCCGAATGCCCTAGTGATGAAAAATGTCTTCTTGTTGTGTGCCATCAGGTCCCCTCCAACCCATGGCAACCAGGAGCATCTTTCCCTATATAAACCTGCCTGATAACTAAGATCTGCTGGGTGGGCCTTCCTCCACGTCCCATCATTGAGAAGAGTTCATTATGTGGAGATGTGGGAGAAGGCTTTTTTGCAGTAGCACCCCAACTATAGAGTGCCCTCCCTTTGGAGGCTTGATTGGCACCAGCATTGGCATCATTTCAATGCCAAATCAAGACATACTTAGTTGTTTTAGAGTCTTTGCAGGTTTTAGTGCAATGGCCTTAATGTTTTAATATTTGAATGTTTTAGTATTGTGTTTTAAACTGTTTGATTTTAAATTGTTTTAAAATCTATGTTTTAAAATAGTTTTATAAAACTCTGTAACCCGCCTTGAGATCCTGTGATATAGGATGGGCTGTAAATGTTTTAAATAAATAAACCCTATGAATGAGTGACATTCAAAAGGTCCTATTGGGTTAACAGCCCTTCTCAGCTTTTGCAAACTGAGGGCTGTGGCTTCCTTTATGGAGTCAATCCATCTCATATTTGGTCTTGTTCTTGCGTCACCATAAAGACTAACATATTTTATGTGGCACAGACCTTTGTGGACTGCAGGGTGCTTTCACAGAATCAGACCATGAAAGCTTCTGCTGAATAAAACTTAATCATCTTTATTGTGCCACAAGGCTCTTTGCTGTTTTTGCTACTGTAGAATAATGTAGAATAAATGCATACATTCTTGGTAAGGAGGTACACCTTTCTCTCTCTCTCTCTCTCTCTCTCTGTGTGTGAGAGAGAAAGACGCCCCCCCTTCACTTTTCTAACCCCAAAATTAAGAAAACTTAACTTTGAGTATTCAGCCTCTGGGCTCAGAACGCCCAGACATTAGGAATCCCTATTGAATCTGAGCCTACAGGCTCCATCTCCAACGAGGTGTGTTCCAATTGGTTTGTTCAGCATTAGCTGATGTCAGTTCCATAAGGCTTGTGATTGGAAGAAACTAAGTCTCCTGACTGTAGGAAACTAAGTCTCGTGGCTGAAGGAAGCCTGTTTACAGAGGCAAGGTATGTGCCATTTTGTTCTCTCCTCAGCTATCTCAGCTTACTTCCGTGTATAAGATGCAGCTACATTTTTAGTGTAATGATTTTAGGAAAAAGTAGCGTCTTATACACGGAAAAATATGGTAATGGGGCAGAGGAAGTGAAATTTTTTGACTCTGCTAGACCATCGCTGTTGTGCTGAAGAAAGAGCTCTTCAGGGAAGCATGCATGGGGTTTTCTTTTTGATTTATAGCAGCAATCATGCCTAGTGGTATAGCCACTAGACAGCAGAAGTATCATTCTAATGTTGACAGACCTAGGAGTTCTTGAAAATGAATTCCAGTTTGTTGACTTCTAATACCATGTATCTGAATAGTGATGATACAGATCTCCCAGATGTGGGGAACAGTGTGAAAGCATTGAGAAACATTTTGTGTTAAAGCTTTGCAGATCCTCAATTTTCAGAGTATGATGCAAGACTAAAGACATGATATTGACAAGACAATCCTATATATGTATGTTTACTCTGAAGTAAGCCTGAACTTGCGTGAACAGGATTCACGACAGTATAAAATTGTAGCCTGCAGAGCTTTCATGCACAGAGTTTAATTAATCAAGAATACATCAGTAACTTGTGTAAGTTATACTATACTTGTTTCTAGGATGTCCGGTTTTGATTGCAGCTGCAACCCAATAGGGGCATAATAGTAGATGTTTGTGTCTATATTATTTGAGTAGAAATGCTGAGGAGTAAACTATAAAAATGATATTCCTCTCATGCTATCCGAATGCTACCTGACAGATAAGTTTGCGTCGACATTTTGTGTCTGAAAATTCATAAAACACAAAGTCAGAATTCTAGCATTTTAAAATCTTGATTTGACTTATCTGTACAAGCTTCCCCCCCCCCTCCTACTTCCTTTTCAATGGTTTTGTTTCTGATTCAGGATATGTACTATACTATGCCCTTTAACCTTCTTTGCATAGTAATTCAATCCTGATCATGCAGGCGGTGACTTTCCCAGGTTTTGTGGCAATAATTTGTGATACTTGTTGACATCTGCTGAGGATTGCAAGGGTGGGAGGGAACCCTGAACCATCGCTAACGGTGCTAAAGTGCAGTTCTCCAGAACTCTTTGTACTTCAGAATTTTCGCTCAAAGCCAACACTTTGCAAATAGTATTGCTTCAGCATCAAGTCAGTTCTTCCCCTAACCCCACCCCACCCCACCCTGATCATCTTTTAGAATTCTCCTTGCCTAACAAAGAGGACTGGAAGCTTTGGAAGCTTGCACACATATTTTTGTGACCTTTTGCTTCGCCCACCAGGGGCTCCGGTTCAGTTGGTTGGTGGTTGGACTAATAAAGGTATTGAACCAACATACGCTCTAGAATTGACTCTCTGAGGGAAATTTCTAGGAAAATAGAAATTTCCATTCAACAAGTGCAAATATATGGGTTTGGGTTATTATGTACTGTTGTACGTACATTATTATTCATGCTGTACAAACTTGCTTTAAATTCAAACTCAGTAACAGATTCAACTTCTGAACACCCTTTCTTCTGTGTGCGTTCTAGCAGCACTATGGTGTATTTGCAAGCTACAGTTTTTGTTTTAATTAGCCGCTTCACTTGTCATTTGAATGCATGAATGCTTTATTCTTGTCCTGCAGATTGTTCATGGGTTTGGCAGGCTTTCATTAGCCTTTACTATCCACCAGATACTACATTTTGATGAGCCCCATGTAGTAGTATATATTTTTTTCCCTCGCATCTTGAGAATCAGAATCAGCCTGTGCCGTTACATGGGGTAAGGATATATTTTGAAGGGCCCTGTGAGAATCTATAGTTTTCTTTGGATTATTAGTGGTTGTTATATGTGGGCAGTTCACTTGTGCCTTGTGGTAACCCTATTAATTAGTGACTTCCAAAAGGTCTTATGATTTAATAGCCTTGTTTGGGTCTTGCAAACTAAAAGCCATGACTTCCTTTGTTGAGGCAATCCACCTTATGCTTGTTGTCTTTTCTAGTTTTGCCTTCTCATGATATGTTCTTAAGTACAATAGCCTCGGGTTAACAGTGTTAACTTCTAATGAAAGTTCAGGCTTGATTAGATATAGAACCAACTTATTTGTCTTTTTAGCAGTCCATGGTGTCCGTAATGGTCTCTTCCTTCACCACATTTTGAATGGATCCTTTCCCCCCACCCACCTGTCCAGCTTTTATCTCTGTCTGTGGTCACCAGGATGGATGCTGTTGGCCTTTGTTTCCAGTAACATATCCTTAGTTGATTTTTTTTAATGGTTCCTTTGTCGCTTTCTTTTTGGGTCTCAGTCTTCTTCTGATTCCTTGGCTTCCATCTTTGTCGTGATCAATGATTGTGCCAAAGTATAGAAAACCCTTAACTGTTTTTATTTTTTTTCATCACCAGTTTTAAAGCATCCTAATCCTTTTGTAGGCATTATTTTTTATTCATATTCATCTGTAGTCCTGCTTTTACCCTTTTTTCAATTGAACTTTCATCAAGGTTCATAAAAATTATTACTTATGTTACAGTTGTCTTGTTTTTTTAAATGCTTGAGTGAGTGTTTTCTGATGTTTTATTCAAACTGAAGGACTTCAAGACCCAAGAGTGAAAAACCTGAAAATCTCTTTTGCTCTTGAGAAACTCTTTATGGCCTTTAATCTCTTGTACCTTTTCCCTTCCCCCAATGATTGCAATTTTGAAATGCAATGGTCACATACAAAGTGAACTTCAGCTCAATAGACTGTGATAGTATTCAGAATAACTTACAAAGGGGCATGCTTGAAAGGTGAGAAATGAATGTGGTTGCAAAATAGAGAGATGGGGAATGAGCTGTTAAGGGTGAAAGAGATAACTCCAAGATATGAAGACTACCATCTTTGTAGGCATCTGGGAAGGGAATTGTTCTCATATGTCCAAATACAATCCACAGTATCTTTTGTTCTTGTGAATGTGTTAGTGTGAGCCTATGGAAGTGCTCATTACAGCCGAGAAAGGGATCTTAAAAAGGAAGAACGGCTGTTAAATGATCTTGTGCTGGCAGAGCAACTCAGCATTCTACAAGGCAATTCTAAAAATGGGGAAAGCCCAAACAAACAATTATGACTTTGAAACTGGGCTTCAGATCAGTACAGTCCGCTCTTCTTCTTGCCAAATTTGGGGAAGTGTAGGCAAAGAGTTTTCAAGTTATGATTTCTTAAAAGTAAAACTATTTTATACCCCCCGGTTCAGAAATAGGTGACCCCAGATGTTCTCAGATTTAAAATAACTCCTATAAATTGAAAATACCATTCTTGCTTAACTTGAAAGAGAATGGTTGGTCCCACCCACTTTATTTTGTTTGGAAGGAATTCAGGCTTTTGAGGCTGAAATATTGGTCCTGAAAAAGGCCTTTCAAATGCAAGAAACACTGATTTTGTCATAACACCGAGCATGCGTGAAACAGGCTTGCCAACAGAGCTTTGTAAATTAGATACTTGTAGCTTTGTGGGTAGGGAAGGGAGATTCGATGGAGAGCTATAGGACAAATAATGGTCACAGAAACAGTAAAAAGACAGGTTTTCTTTGAAAAGTCAACCCCTTTCCTTGCTTTAAAAAGGTAATGGAGCAACAGTTCTTGCGTGTATCTCCAGGGAATTAGCATACAACTTTGTAAGGCATATTCAAAGTATTTGTGCCTTTAAAAAGCACAGAGCAGTTGTGTTTGTCCCAGCTCTGACAGTAAACATTCTACCTGTCAATCAGGACCTAACTGAAAGTTTAACTCTGTCCTGACTAAACGTGCAAGCAAATGGATTCTGTGCCTGGTTGTAAAAAATATATTTTTAAGATATTTTAAAAGAAGAGAGAACAAATATTCAGAAGCTCATTCATTTAAACTGTGAAATTACTGGTTTTTGCTTTCTTCGTGGGAGTGGTCTTATTCGGTGTTAGCAGAGTTTTGATCCTGTATCCTGTCATAGTCTCAACCGTTACACCTGTCTTGTCACTGTACAGTTATTTGGTAAATTAAAAAATAACGACAACAAACCTCCAACTTGACAATTCCTTTGTGTTTGGGTGAGAAGTGTTTAGCTGATGAAAAAAGGATTCAGCTTCTGGGATCATCCCCTGCTTTATGAATGGTAGTGAGCACAAGAGGTTATCTTGTAGACCATCTTGACATTGACATCATTGACATTCAGGCTGCTCTTTGCCATGTAAAATTTGGCATCCTTTTTTCTGCTGTCAGTGTGGGTACAATATTGTGCAGCAATATTGGGCTATTTCCTGGCATTTTGAATTATGGGCACAGAAGCAGAATATCCCACATTCATAAATTGGAGGTTTTTTAAAGAATTAAATATTAAAACATTATTTCATCCCCCCCCCCCCCCCCCCGGTGTCCTTAGCATCCAAAACTTGAATAAATGTCTTTAGGAGCATATGCACATTGAATAGAATCCAGAGAAATGTGGGAATACTTGGATGGCTGTGAAAAGTCTTTGTTTCACACCAAACTGAATTTCTGAGTCCCTTGACAGATGTGGGATGTGGATAAATGATACATTTACTACTACTACTTCTTCATTTCATTAATTCTTACTTTATTGTGTTCATCTTTTTTATGATACTGGCTTTGAAGCAGCAGGTTGAACACTGATCTATAGTTGGTAATATCATTAGCTAGCTGGATGGGTCAGTGAGTTAAGTATCTATATGCAGTGCCAGAGATTGGGTTTTCAGTCCCCTAATGTGCCTCCAGGGAGAAGAGGCAGCCTGTGTAGCCTTCCTCAAAGCTGCACAGTCTCAGGGTATCCCCAGAAGAAGGAAGTGAATGAGAAGCCACTTCTGAGTCTATACCTAGAAAGCCCTGGGAAGGTTCACGATGAGTCATAATTTACTTGATGGTGTGCTTTTATTGTTATTGTTATTAACTTTTATACTCCCCTTCTCTCCAAGAATTAGCTCTCCCCAACTCCCTACTTTATCCTTCCAGCAACCTTGAGAGAGGGTGTGATTGGCCCAAAATCACGTAGTGATTTCATACCCTGATAGGGATTAGAATCTGGATTTATCACATCCCAGTCCAGCATCTTAACTGCTACAACACACTGTATCTGCTGCTGTTGCTACTTGAATTGGGGGAACAGATCTTGCCAGCAGTGATGACAAGGCTTCCAGGTCACTAAGCTAGGAGTCTTTTCAAAAGGTGTTGATTCCTATAGCTGGCTCACAAACCTTAAAGAGATGGATGGGCAACTGGGCTATTAAGTACTGTGTAAGATTAGGCTAAAAAAAGAATTGGGTTAAAGGCTACTTGTGAGGTGTAGAAAAAAATGGAAAGGCACTGTTTTTAAGCATGCTACTTTGTTCTTTGCTTTAGAGTCCAAGGTTCTTGGTTGGTTGAATTGTGCCTTTGCTTCACGTGTTGCTTGCAAAATAGTAACATGACTGATTGCTAGTGGTGCTGCTGTACGGCTTAATGAGCTAAGGAAGTGATAGGCCAATCTTTTGCATTCTCCCTTTCTCTCTCCCTCTTTTTCTCTCTGGGTGTATTTTGGGATAAGGCAGGCTGTAAAATTCTAAAGAAAGCCTGCACAACGTTTGTAACCGTGATTCAGCAGAACACTTAAGTAGGTCATTTGATCTCTGCTATAGAAAAGTGGTCTTCATTTTGTAAAGTTCTTAGATCTCTTTCTGTCTCTCTCTCTCTGTGACTTATCTAAAGGGTCTCTAGAGACCATGGGAGTTTTACAGTCCTTCTTAGTTCAGCCTGTGGAGTGTCTAACTCTGGTAAATTACAGCTGCTCTATTTTTTCAGCAAGATGGGTAAAGTGTGGTTGTGCAGGTGATGTTGGACTGCAACTTCCATCAGTCCCAGCCAGCAAAGCAAATGGTGAGAAGTTTTGAGAATTACAGTACAATATTTGCTTGTGCGCACTTCACCCAGGCCTATTGTATTACAGTAATGAAAGCAATATGTATCCTCTTCAGCTGATAGTTTGGATGTGGCACTTTGGCCCAGATGACTGTGAGTGATCACTGAAAGCATTGCTTGTGGGACTTAATTCTTCACAGGAATGTTTGTTGTAAGGTAACAACAGTAATAACTTAACCATGCATAGGGTGCAGTAGTGATGTGGGGGATGATGACAGGACAGTCAAGAGTAACAATCAAGAGAAGAGTGTGCGATTACTAGAAGCTAGGGTAATAAAGAATAAATGTTACTCATTGATGAACACTGTTTGCTCAAATTGTAAAAGCTCATACAGTAGCTGCAATCATTACAGTTTGTCAAAATCATGGCCATGTGACTCCCTTGAGAGCTTTTTTCTGAAACACATACCTCTCCAGGCATCATTTTGCTGGCTTCTGCAGGGGCCTGGTTCATGTGAATGCCACAGCATTTACTTGCCGGAGCTATTGTGGGCAGACTGCTTAAATTCTGTGCCTTGGAAGGTCTTTGGAGGGTAGGGAGGAAGGAATTGGATTTGTGTAGCAATAGCTAGAAGTAGGGTGGGGCTTAAGAGGGAACCCTTTGAAGTGAGAATGGAGTGGAATTGTCAATCTAAAATACATCTCAGTGATATCTGTGTTCTGTAGTTGCAGATTATCTGGTTCTTATCAGCTAGCTGTTGTGTGTCACTGATACTACTTTAGGTACAAAGAAAGAACGTTTGGAAAAGCAGAATGACAAAAAAGTGACCTATAAGTAAAATTAAAGTGGAGAAATGAATATTACCATTTATTAGGACCACTGAAGTGTTACCAAGTGGTGTGAAGGTGGTATGAGTTTTTCAGAATGGGTTGTCTGGCACTCAGGTACAAAAATTAGAAAATAAGGAAGATGCAATAAGTATAAAAATAAAACCAGGTAATGTTATATCTATTTAACAGCAAGATGTTAAAGAAAACACAGGACATCATATGCTCAATTTAGGAATTTTAATCATGCTTTAAGAGCATTGAAATTTGTTTTGGAAAAATGCAGCCAGCACTTGTAAATCTGATTGTGTGGTAAAAATGGCATATGGTAAATAACTAAATGAGTGAGCTTGGGGGGAAAAACATATCATAACCAACCAAATAAGTCACCGTCCAGCAAAAAGTACCATAAAGCAGATAACACTGTGTTCCACAAAGCTAGACTAAGAAAAATAGCTTCCAAATCCTAGCTACAATACCCTACTACTCAAAAAATACATTAAAACGATACTCTTTGCTTTTAATACTACACGTAGTTCCAGAGAATATGATCTATGTTCGCCCATACCTCACAAATAAAGATCTGAGTCCACACAGCCAGTGCAAAAAGATTGATCTGAGTAGCGGGACAACCAGGTAAGGTAAAGGTAAAGGTTCCCCTTGACAATTTGTCCAGTTGTGTCCGACTCTAGGGGGCGGTGCTCATCCCCGTTTCCAAGCCATAGAGCCAGCGTTTGTCTGTAGACAGTTTCCGTGGTCACATGGCCAGTGCGACTTAGACACGGAATGCTGTTACCTTCCCATCAAGGTGGTACCTATTTATCTACTTGCATTCGCATGCTTTCGAACTGCTAGGTTGGCAGGAGCTGGGACAAGCGACGGGAGCTCACTCCGTCATGTGGATTTGATCTTACGACTGCTGGTCTTCTGACCTTGCAGCACAGAGGCTTCTGCGGTTTAACCCACAGTGCCACCACGTCCCACAACCAGACAACACCTCAAAAAACCAAACCTGTTTTGTGTGGCCATAGATACTAAATATTTGAAAGTCTGTCAGTTGAGGGCAAAATGGAAAAAAAAAAACCCTGTGTGGACAGTATCCCCCAGTACCCATCGGGCTTGTTATTCGCACATTGTTTCCTGCTGAAGATAGTGTTTCAGTTTCCATTCCGATCAAGGTAAAAAGGCATCAATAACAGAATGTAGTAGAGCCTGTTTTGTAGGTAAATCAGTGAATTCACTACCCTCAACCCCAGCATATGTTGAGATCCAACCAAACTGAAGCTGAGTACCTATTGAACTGTGTTCTGAATGTAAAGATTAGAACTCATTAACTGTTGCTGTCTTCCAGCCACGTCCACCACCTTCAAGAGCCAGCAGCTCATTTATTTATTTATTAATTAATATTATTTATTAATAAATAAAGCTCAGAAAGAAAATCAGGCAAAACACTGTAAAGTCTTACCTCCTTGACCCAGTCTGGAACACCTCAAGCAGCCCACCCCAGCATGAGACATAGTATTGAGGACTAAGCTGATCCATAGTTGCAGTGCTTAACAGGGACATAGGGAACATATGGGTCTCCAAAAGTTGCTTGACTACACAGGAGTGCCTGCTGCATTTTTAGTACTCTCTAGCCAGCATAATATGTGTTGATGCGTTCTGTGACTTGCAGTCCAACATCATATGGAGAGCAATTTGTTCCCCATCCTTGGCCATATGTGCAGTTTCTTTATTAGGACCACCCATAATGCATGCCTTCTTTGGAAGTTTTCATCAGGCTAGCTGACACAAAAATGGGAACAGGGCAAGAAATAAAATAAATGCAGAATTTAGGCTGGACCTTTTAACTCTGAGGCCTGCAGTTTACATTGCTGCCGCTTGGAGATTTGCAGAATGAATGAAGCCATCACTAGTGGGTGCTTCTGGTATCTTGTTATACCCAGCAACGCATTCTGGGACAAATAAATAATCTCTAGAAACATGAAGGCCTGATGCAGTTTTGATCTGTCACCTGCTTTGGGTGAATCACACAGAATTAAGCAGAGAGTTGAAATCAAGATAAATTTGACCTTGTTTTTAATTAGCCATGTCAGAGAGAAATTTTAAGTGATACAGAAGGTAAAAAGTTACTTGAAGCTGGTTTGTGCTACCTAGAGGTTAGAAGAACTGGAGCCCTCAGTATAATATCCTCCCAGTGGTAGAAAACCACCTTTCTTTGGCCATAGGCTCCTTTCCAAACCACACTGAAAAACAACAGATAATTGTTCTGGTCCATGAGGAAAAAAAATATCCCAGATTGACAGTATGTTTTCACATACTCAGATGCTTTAATTTCTCATTAGCCATCTATATATGTAGGTATTTCTCGTAGATATGTCATATTACAGAGATGGTACTGCCTGTGTCTTCTAATTGGGGCAATTTGTATTTTTAGGATTGCTAACCTTTTGTGTGAGTGTTTACTATACTTTCCGGCCTGGTGCAAGTGTGAACTCTTTCTCTCTTTCTCCCTTTGCTTGTTTGGTATTCTGGGGTGGCTGTCCGGGCAGTTAGTTTCCCCCTGTTGTCGTCATGTTAGAGAGAAGAGACAAATCAAGGCCTAACAGATCAGGGAGCTTGTGTTCTGCAAATGCTATCGGGGTAGTAAAATGGATATCATCGGAAACTGGCCTAGCTGGAGGCCCTGTGAAATATAACCCCTCAAATATCTTCCAGTTGTCCAAACAGCTCCTCACGCATGTGTATGTACCAGAGGCTGGTTTTATTGGCCAGCAAAAGAAAAATAGAAGAAAACTGGCAATGGGTGGAATTTAGCACGAAGTCCAGATGGCCTAAGCCACTGAAAGCGGGTTTGTTTTGTACAGGTTTCCTTCAGAATGGTCTGACCTTCTGCTCAGTGTGAATGAGTGAATCTACTACAATGTGTGAGTACTGTGTAGACTGATTAAAAATTCCTAATGTCTGTATGTATACGTAGTTCCCTTCTGGCTCTTGTTGGTTGCGTTTCTTTAAAAAATATTTCAGTGAAAAGTGCTTTCAAGGCGTATTAACCATCATGTTTTAAAACAGAACATCAGGAATCTATGTCATGGCAGGCAGTTTTTGGCCCTCCAGTGTCGTTGGACTGTAGCCTCCACCATCCCTCACCTAAGGCAGATGGGCTTTGTAATCTGACAACAACTGAAGGGATGCAAGATGCCCTCACTGATCTGTATGCTTGATTTGGTGAAGTTGTAATTAGTGAAGTTTGCAGGCATCTGGAAGCAATGTGTGAAATCCTGGGTTCGAATTAGCTGAGGTTGGGCATGGATTCAGCTGCATGTCTGAATTTGCTGCCCTAGTCATAGTAACAAAGACTTTAGAAATGGCTGAAGTGATAACATTGTGTTGGATCTGCTTCTTTATTTTTTCTGCCTCCACACTTGTTTGTGTTACAGAGAACTCTTCCACTTGGCTTAGATGCTGGGCGGTACGCTGATGCTGAGAGCCAAAGTATTTTTTCGGCTTATATAAGGTGCTTGTGTTAGCCCAGTGGAATTCCTTGACTAACATTTAGTTGGTGATTCTTGTCCCCCTGCCATATTGAAAACTAGTTTTGAAATTCCCCAATTCTGTTCAAAAACAATTTGCCATTTAGTTCGATGAAGAGTAGGTCTAAATCAATCTTAGCTCTTAACATTAGTTTGTTTTACTTTATTGGCTTGTTACTGTATATTCGTCAAGATACAGCTTTTCAGCTAAGAAACATGTGATTAACCAGGAGTGTATGTTGGTGCTTGCTCTGAGGTATCACATCTGAGGTATGTGATACCTCAGATGTGATACCCTTCCAGCTCTGCAGTTCTAAGATTACTATCATAATCATCATGCTTCACCAAAACCCCGGTACTACAAGACTTTCTGTGCAGAGGAGGTGTTCCAGCCCTCTGTTTCTAGGGCTGTTTAATAATTCCTTCTGGGATGTGTAATTCTGAGTGTACCGTTCAGACTGTCCTCACAATTAGTTTTTTACCACTCAGTGTTTTTCAGAATTCCCAAGTTGTTCTAATTTTAACTATTTTACCACTCCTGTTGCTATTTATTGTTGGAGATTTAAAAAAACCAAACAGACCTTAAACTGCCAATATGTGGGTGTTCACCTCTGTTACACAGAAAATAAACAATTTCTGGACAATTCTTCTGCACCATCCATGAAGGGGGTGGTTGCTTAGAGGCTGAGGAAGTGGGTTACGCAGACAGCTACACAGATTTTGATTGGGGTTGCAAGTCTCAGTGGGACTTCAGCTAATCAATGTGTGGCTGAGATCCAGTTTCTCCTCCTTCCCAGGCCAACTGCAGCCTCTATAACAGGAGGAAAAGAGAACATTACTGCGGATGGTCCTCAGGGCCCATTATGTGCTGTAAAGTCAATTCTGACTTATGGCAACTCTGCCAGTTTTTACAGTGTCAACTACTAGAAGGGGGGTCCTAATCCCTGCTTCTGATGGTGCTCTAGGACCACACAGTTTACCCAAAAGGGTACAATTTGCAAAACCCATTAGTTACACACACACTCTGGGTGAAATTCATTGGCACCTTTCCCAGGGGGAACAGTGAGGATTGGAACTCCCAGACCCTGACTCCATAGCTAGGCTCCCCAACCCAATGCTAGCATTTGCAGAGCTCATGTTACCTGTTATGTGCAGAACCGACTTATGGTGACCCTAATAGGGCTTTCAAGGTAAATGATATATTTAAGGAGAGGTTTTACTTGTGCCATCCCCTCTCCCACTTCTGTGAGTTTCCATGGACAAACAGGGATTCGAACCCACGTCTCTTGAATTCTAGTCTGTCACTACCCCCTCCCACACTGTCGCGGCTGGCGCTCATTATGGTTGGTGGGGCAGAAGGCCCAGCGCAGGTGGCCTGAGCTAGAGGCAGAACCATTACACAGACATATACATCCAGAGCGAATGAGACCTCTGACACCACCACTGGTAAGGAGGCAGGCAGATGTAGGTGGCTGGAGGAGTCAGCTAGAGGCAGGGCAGGGCTCCTTTTGCTGTAATGGATGAGCCACCACTGCTGTGCAGAAATTCGTGGAGGCTAAAGAGATATGGAGGTGCTGGCTGGATAGCTCAAAGAGTTAGGTATCTGGCAGTGGAGCCAGTGGTTGGGAATTTGATTCCCCACCATGCTTCTTAAGAGAAAAGCCAGTCTGTGTAGCTTTAGGCAAGCTACTATATGGTCTCAGAGTGACCCCAGAAGCAGGGAATGGTAAAGCACGTCTAGGCGTTTGCTACCTAAAAAACACCCAGAAAGGGTTGCCGTAAGTTGGAATTAGCATGCAGTTGAGGAGGGTAAAGAGGACAACCCACAGAACCAAAGTTCACATCTTCATTCTTGTTCCTCTTACATTTGATATTCTTTAATAAATATCTTCACAAGAGTGCTAGAAGCATACCTGTGTCTGTCTGTTGCTAATATTCCTGCATTCCAGTCTCCCACTTACATGTTATGAGAAGCAAGAGGCTGGACATGCGTTTCCAAACCTCGGTTTTCCTAGCTGCAAGATTTCAAAGGCGCCTTTGTTCTCAGACCCCTGTATCTGTAACAAGGTGGAGGGTGACTTTATCAGTGTCCCTTACTGTATCTGTTTTGGCGATTATGAAATGGTATGATCTTTATGCTGTTCCTTCCTAACTATTTTATTCTGGTCTAATTTTGTGAAGGTTTTGCATGCTTTGATCAGTTCTTTCTCAAATAATTTGAATCACGTTTATCTGTCTTGTTGCCTTGGGGTTGTGGAAGATAGCAGGTCTCAACTCAACTCAAACACTGCCCAAAGCAATGTAAATACCAGCTATATCACTAATGTCACTGAAAGCCATTGATTCTGACTCCACCAGCACTTGCATTGTTCTTCTGGCCATAGAGGAAAACTTATTAAATCCGAGAAATATAAGCTGAGCGTATAGTATTGTTTTGAACCCTTTGCCAAATTTTCTCTCTTGTTGGAGCCAGTCATGTGTTTGCTGTAATTCATATCTGAGCAATCCTGAAACAATGAAAGGATGTTCTCTGCCGATACAGAACGTGTACATGTATGTGTCAATCTGTGCACACATTTACATAAACAAGTGGATTTCAGTTGGTGGAGGGGGAAGTGATGGGGCAAAAAAATTATTTGAATTGCACTTTTCTTTGGATGGGTGATACCTGAACCTATGGATTAAGCATACATAGATGGTGCGTGATGACAAATCAGGAACATAAGTGTCTCTGTTTAGAACCCAAAGTTCAGAAATATTCTGTGCCAAGGCTGATGTTGTATATCTTCTCTGTTTTATTTATCTTTATTTTATTTTTCTTTATTTTTCTTGTGATCCCTTATTCTTTTTTAACCAGCAAAAGACTGTCTCAAGCTGTTGCAGAACGCATAGTTAGAACACAGTACTGGCCTTTCCCAGTTTGTCAAAATAGAAAGAAAGCCACAAAAAAATGCTGGCCATTAGACTGTAGTGCAGACCTGGGCAAAGTGCGGCAAAGTGCGGCCCGCGGGCCACATATGGCCCGTGAGCTGCTCCTGTCTGGCCCGCCGCCAGTTGCTTATCTTTAACATACTGCAAAAAACCTCTTTAGTATTTGTGAAGATTAACAAGTTTAAAATAAAAACAATCATAACATCACTGTTTCATTTTATTTTTAAGTAAAGTTGGTTCAGCCCCCGAACACAGTTCAGATTTTTCATGTGGCCCCCTATAGAAATTAATTGCCCACCCCTGCTGTAGTGGCTTTTTTTTTTTTTAAGGCATGTGTGTGTAACTCCTGTGAATTCATGGAAATGGAGGAAGGAAGTTTCTTTGTCTAATAATTTTCAATTGTTTCCTTTAATGACTTCCTGAATTGTTCTGAACTTTTGTGGCTTCAGAAACATCCATCAACATCATTTCAGGATAAAACTTCCTTTTAGAAGCATTGTTCTTTATTAATATATGGTTGGTTGTGTTTATAGCAAATGTGTGCAAATCAATAGAATAAGCTAGTTGCGTCTAAAAATTCCCCTTGACTTCAGTGGACATAGTGTAAGCATAACTCTGTCTGGATCCAGCCCATAGCATGTTCTTTGTCAAAAGAGGCTGAAATCCTGTTGCACAGCTCTGTGTGAGCAACAGTAATATCTTTAGCAGTGGCAAATTGCCTCTGATTAAAGGCTCGGTTTTGGGGGTGCACATGACTTTGGTGACTTGTGTCATACACTCCAAATTTGCCTTTAATCAGTGGCGATTTGCTGGTGATGATGGCATTTCTTTTGTACACGCAGAGTTGTGCAACAGGATTTTGGCCTGTTTGTGTATCAAAAATTGCTGTTCCCCATTGGCACCTATTGCCTAGGCATACCCATAAGAATGCTTTTTATGAAAAAAGGCTTCATACGATTTTTTTAGTTATTCAAGATGTTCAGCGAATGTTTTACCGTTGCATCCTCAGTGAGTTTCTGTGGCTGAGAGGAATTTTAACCCATGTCTCTTGAGTTCTTGTCTGATGTTCTGTCAATTACACCTCACTGGCTCTAATTAGAGTAGAGTAGACCACTGAATCAGTGGGACTTGCATATGTCTTGACTTGCCATTCAGTAGTTGGTTCATTGGTTTTGCTTTAGTTGAGACTAGCAGCAAAATTTAGGCATATGTGTTAAGGATTTGGATGTTAAAATTCTGTAGCTCTGGCTTGATTTCCCTTGCGTCACTGCAGGTTTTCCCCTCCATGAAACAAGGTCATGGGGGTCTTATGATGTGATGAGCCAGCACTGTTTGTGGAAATGTTTTTTTTTTTAAATAAAAAAATAAAATGGAAATAGGTTTGAAATCTGTTCAGAAATGTTTGGTACATGTTGTGGTCTGCTGTATCCCCAGATTTCCTCAGAACATTTATTTCCTTCATCTTGTGTGGGATTTGTTTATTTTTCCAGGCTTCCAGCAAAGAATTCCTTTGCTTCCACTTGTTTGGGTGGCTTTGTGGCTACTGGAGCATGTCAGCTGTAAGGCAGGAACTGTTACTACCCCCAGCGTGTGAAATATGTTTGTTTTGGAACAGCAGTGTAACACGTTGGTGGTTAGGTTTCAGTCTATAGAGAACAACTCCAAAACCAAGAATAGAAAAGGCTCCCCCCATTAGAAAACCTTTACTATTGAATAATACTTTCTTCGTTTTATAAGTCACATCATGTACAGAATTATGGTTGTTTCCATATGGAGTAGCTGGCCGAATTTTGATGTTTCAAATCAAGGTGAATGAAACTGGTTGACTTGCAGCCAGTTTTAGGAGGAAATGTTGCAAAGCAGCCCCCATAAAACCAACATGTATCTCAGGCTGAAAGCTTCTGTACTTGGGAAGTGACCCTCTTCCTGATTGCTCTTGTATATGTTCTGGAGCTGAAAACAGCTTGTGGCATTCACATTAAGCCTCAGAAAGAAATGGAATCAGCGTCTTTAATCAAGATGCCTGAAATGCAGTTATTACAAGTGTTAAAATATTATAGTTATTTACTTGCATTATTGTTACTAGAGCATTAGTAGAGTGCTGGCTTTCCCCCTATACTCAAATCACTATGATTTGATGATTATAGTACAGTATAATATAGTACTGTTCTTGCATTGGTGAGGATTTGAACTGAAGTCCTGTCTGTAATTCAGTCCACACATTAGGTGTTTAGTCCATGTTAACAGATTCATAGATGATTGTTTTATTGCTCAGTACAAGTGCAGTTGATATCCAGTCATTTTCAAGTGCCTTTTTCCCAGTGAGGAAATGTATGGGGAAATTGAGTTTTCCCATTGCTTAACCAGCAGTCTGTTTTAGCTAAGAACATTCAGTATACTTAAAACAAAACCTAACGACAAACACAGTAAAACAAATCTCTAGGTTGAACACTCCTAGTCTCTACCACTGGAGTCTGTAGATTCTATTATTTAAAATAAACAGGATTGACTTTGAAATATTTTTAAAAGCATCTTTCTTTAATATCCAACCTGCAGAGAGAACTGATTAGAGATGGGAGGTTCATATGAAGCATGACATCACAGGTGGTGCTGAATTCCATCTCCCAACCCCCATGCCTCCTGGTCCCACATGCTGCTGGGGTCCTTCTTTGATAGTGTCACTCCAATCCAGGCAGCAGCCCAGCCAACCTGTCCATGCCTCCTCAGGCAGCTAACCACTCTGGCAGGATGGGGAGTCTCCCTGCACAGCCAGTGAGTGGTTGGCTGCTTGGGGAGGCAGGGAAAGGCTGGCTAGGCTCCTGCCAAAGAGGGACCCCAACACAGAGCCTAGTAAGTGGACCAGGAGGCCTGGGGGGAGGGAGATGGAACTCAGCACCACCTGTGGTGCTGTGCTTGAAGCACGAAGCTTCCATCTCTCAATATAGTAGTGGAAAGAAGACTCATTGCTTTTCTCTTGTTTGAAAAGACTCTTACTGAATGCAGATGCAGAACCATGGGGTGTTAATTACTCTGTCTTGAAAACTTATGTTGGTTTTATATTCAGTTAAGCCGAATTGTTGAAGAAAAACAAAAAAATTCTCCAGCAAATATACAGCTGCCTTTTGGAACCATTGCTTAAAATACCTGAAGTCATGAAAGTGAAAATGTGGGATGCAAGGACGTAATAATCCATTTCAATCTCACCTCTTCATAGAATGGTTTTGTGCCAAGCCCACCAGCCTTGCTTGGGCACATAATGTTTTCCTGGCATGGCAGGGAAACCCAGCTGGAAGTATGTGATTTTTGGGTGATATTTGAGTTTCAGCTCCTTGTGAAGTCCTCCTGCTAAACAGAAAATCATTTTTTGATACTGATTTTCCTCCTGTATATTTTAACGTATCACTTTGAAGCCATTTCAGAGAAATGTTACGCTTTTCTTTTACCGATAATATGAACATTATTTCTTTCTGCATGGTGGTTATATTTGCTGAACAAACTTTTGGCTTCTTAGAATATGCCCCGTACTAGAGGCTTCTGCAGACTTCCTGAACTGGTTAGTGCAAATTGGTTTGGTCCTGGAATCAGTGATTGGAGGGCTGAATTTGGTACTAGCCACCCTAACTTTCAGTTCAGTTCAATTGTAGATTCACTGTTTAGCCTCTGAAAGTCAACTAGTTGAAGGAGCATACTAAAGATGAGGGCTAAATCCAACATGGCAGTTTTCTCCAAGGTTTCCTATGTATAGAATACTGAGAGATGGTCTATCAGTGCTTTTTTTTCTGGTGGCACCTTAGGGCCGTATAGCTTGCCCAAGGCCACACAGGCTGGCTTTCTCCTTGTGTGCGCAATGGAGAATCAAACACCCGACCAAGGTACTTTGACTCACGGAGGTATCTAGCTAGTGCCAGTGTAGTGAAAATTCCTCTGATGCTAAATTGCAGCATTGCACAGGGGGTTGGAGGAAGCAGTTATACCAAAGGCTGTGCAAGCCTGTGTGCAATAATTGATTGTACAACTACAATACAGCTGTACTGGATACCCCCAATGCAGTGGATCTTGGTGCTGGTTCAGTGACCTCACTAGATACAGGCTAAAGGGGCACTCTTGTCTCATACAGTTTCTTTTGCTAATGGTGGGGCTGGCTGAAGACATTATGTTAAAGATGGCGAAGGACAAGATTCTCTGCTTACCACCTGTTTTCACATACACAAGCCAGCTAGAATGGGAAAGGTTCCTCCTCCATGTTTCAGGGTAACAGGCTGGCTTAAGGAGCCTGGGGGGCAGGGACAGTTCTGTCCTCTCAGAGAGAGAAATAACTCAGTAGTCTGAGTATTGGGGGTTGGGCTGTGCCTGCTTTCACCCTACAACTTCCAGCAGTCATCACATGAGGTGGCTTAATTTTTAAATGAGAGATGAGATGATGTGGCTCTCCAGATGTTTTGGGACTTGAGCTCCCCTGATTCCCTACGCTTGGCTCTTCTTTCTTGGGCTGATGAGAGTTGTAGGCCAAAAGCCTCTAGAGGACCACACATTCCCTGCCTCTGCTTTGTGACACCAAAACATAAATTGTTCATTATGCCCGGCCATGGCTGTTACACCTTAAAAAAGCCACGAAACTAGGCTCCAAGTCTGATTCCCTATGCAATATCTCAGAAATACCGTATTTTTCCGTCTATAAGACACTACTTTTTCCTAAAATCATTACCCTAAAAATTAAGGGGCGTCTTTTACACAGAAGTAAGCTGAGATAGAGAGAACAAAATGGCACATACCTTGCCTCTCTAAACAGTCTTGCTTCAGCCATGAGGCTTAGTTTCCTCCAATCATGAGCCTTATGGAACTGATGTCAGCTGATCCTGAACAAACCTCCTCGGAGGTGGAGCCTGTAGGCTCAAGATTCAACAGAGACAAAATGTCCGACATTCTGAGCTCAGAGGCTGAATCCTCAAAGATACGTTTTCTTAATTTTGGGGTTAGAAAATTGGGGGGGGGGCATCTTATAAATGGGGGAATGTTATAAACGGAAGAATACGGTAACAGATTTGTTGAGAGGGTGGTGAGAAGAAGGAAGGTTAGTTGAAGCCTAACTAGGACTATCGGAGGTGTATCAATCTTTATTTTCTTTACTTATTTTCATCCTGCTTTTCAGACAATTACTGTCTCCCACCATGTGAGGGATAATGGAGGCATAAAGTAGAGCAGAACTCCCAGGGACCCAAGCTTGGGAGCCACTGAGGTAGAGGAAAAAGATCCATTTATCAAGGCCAGAACAAAATCATAGTTATACCCAGGCCTTACTGGGCACATGGATTAAGTTTGATAGGCCCCACATCCCTTACTAATGTGCATGTATATGTATTTAATTTCATGTTTTTTATTGTAGAGATTTAATACCCCGTTTCCCCAAAAATAAGACATAACCTAAAAATAAGCCCTGGTATGATTTTTCAAGATGCTCGTAATATAAGCCCTATCCCCAAAATAAGCCCCAGTTAAGTGAAACCCTGCCCTCCACTATTGTGCAGCAACCAGAAGATGACATGACTGTATTTGAATAAATGTAGATTGTTGTATATGAAAAAAATAAAACATCCCCTGAAAATAAGCCCTAATGCGTTTTTTGGAGCAAAAATTAATATAAGACCCTGTCTTATTTTTGGGGAAACACGGTAGTTTGAATTCTAGCATTTTTATTGGAAACCGCTTTGTGGGGGGAAAATAGATTAATTCCTTTCCAGTTCAAATGAATAATGAGTGAAGTTGAGCTACCGTCTCACTCCTCTGATGGTCTCTGGATTATTTCTGAGTAATGATGCTGTAGAGTAGTAGTACTTGTATGGATGGAGGCTTAGTATATCATATCATATCACTATATCATAATTGGGCAGCATTTTCAAAGAAAGATGTGATCTGAACCTGATTATGTAGCAGGCCTTAACAAAGAAACCCCCTCCCTTCTTCTCTCTTGTTTTCTGTAGACATCTTTACTTAGGAAGTCAAAATGCTCCTCCAGTGTTTGTCTTGAAGGAAACTTTTGAGACTTGAAAGCTGAAATTGCTGATTGGCTCCTTTCTGCTTCTTCCCTTCCCTTTCTGCTAAAAGTTGAGAACCACATCAAAAGCTAGGATGAGTTGGTGCCAGACGCCACACAGTTATTGTTAGAGGAATCTGAAATATAATTGAAAGCAAACGTTTGTTCAGCTGAACCAATCAGTCAGCCTCTTCCTTTCCACTCCCTCCCCTCTTTTCCTTCTTAAAAAAGGAGATACTTTCCGAAATTGTCCCTCACCCAGATTTCATTGTCTGTGTGCTCGTGATCATGATAGATGAATCATTTACAAATTGGTTAACATCTGGTAACCATTTGCAGAGTTAGAAAGCACATATTTTAGAAAATCTCACAGCCTCAGAGTTACAGGCATATTCACAGATTCTGTGTGTGGTTGCAGGACATCAAATTGAAGCTTTTGGAATTTGAGCCGAGATGCTAAGACTTGTAAGGGAGAAGGTTCTGCCATTTTAATGTGCTAGATAGTGTTTGACATGGTGTAATGTAAGAGATGGCTTTCACCATAGTTTAAATCCTGCTTTTCTTGTTCTGTAGTTTTTTAGATTGAAAAATAAATTACATGATAGAATAGAAAACCAAATGTCTTTATTTGTAGAATTTATATCCTGCCCTTCCTCCATGGTAATGTACACAGCTTTTCTCTCCCCCCATCACACAACAGCCCTGTAAAGTAGTTCATGTTGAGAAAGAGTGACAGGCACAGGATCATCCATCCAGTGAGTTTCATGGCTTACTGGTGATTACAGGCTCTTAAAGTCCACGTCCGCCCCCTAACTGCTAGACAGTACTGACATTTTCAAGCAGAAGAATAAATAAAACAGTTCTGCCATCAGCTATGATGGGAATGTTCCATTGTTGAATGTGTCTTCCAAAGCCTGAGTAAATAAAAAGATTTTTTCCTGGTCCTGAAACATGTTAGATTTGGTGTCAGGCAAGTACAGTCAACCCTCGACTTACGAACTTAATCCGTTCCGGAAGGACGTTCGTACATCGAAAAGTTCGTAAGTCGAAGTACCATTTCCCATTGAAATGCATGGGAACGGAATTAATCTGTTCCAGCATTCCAAAAAAATACCAAAATAAAAATAAAAAGAGCAAGTCCCACGCTGGGACTGCAAAAAAACCCAAAAAATACACACACAAAAACCACAGAAACATAACCCCCCAGTCCAAACCCACCCTCCAAAACCCACACAGAAAAGTTTTTTAAAAAGGACTTACCAGTCCGAAGCCTGCCGGTGCTCCGCTGCCTCCGTGCGGCCGGGGGCGAGCGGCCAAGTGCCCGGCCAGCTCTAGCCTCCCGGCGCTGGGTGAGCGCTGCCTCCAATCGCGGCGGCGGGGGACCCCAGGGAGGTCTCCGATGGTGGTGGGGAAGCTCCCAGGGCTTCTCCGCCACCATCAGAGACCTCCCGGGGGTCCACCGCGATCTGCGCCTTCAGGCTTTCCTGGGGAGTAGACTGGGCCTACCGGGGGAAGCCCTCAGGAGGGCTTTCCCCCCGACATCAGAGGAAGCCGTTTGAGAGCTCCGAAGGCAAAAAAGGCAGGGAGAAAGGGCGGGAAATTCGAATTTCCAGCCCTTTCGCCCTGCCTTTTTGCCTTCGGAGCTCTCAAACGGCTTCCTCCAATGTCGGGGGGAAAGCCCTTTGAGACCTCCAAAGGTGCCGATCGCGGCTGCGGGGACTCCCAGGGAGGTCTCCCAGGGCTTCTCTGCCACCATGGGAGACCTCCCTGGGGGTCCCTGCCGCCGCGATCGGCGCCTTCGGAGCTCTCAAAGGGCTTCCTCCGATGTCGGGCGGAAAGCCCTTTGAGAGCTCCGAAGGCAAAAAGGCAGGGAGAAAGGGCGGGAAATTCGAATTTCCAGCCCTTTCGCCCTGCCTTTTTGGCTTCGGAGGTCTCAAACGGCTTCCTCCGATGTCGGGGGAAAGCCCTTTGAGACCTCCGAAGGCGCTGATCGCTCCGTTGGCATTGACTTGCGAACGGAGCCTCGTTCGTAGGTCGAGGCTCCGTTCGTAGGTCGATGCCAATTTTTTCCAACGGAGCCGTTCGTAAGTCAAAATGTTCGTAACTAGGGCCGTTCGTAAGTCGAGGGTTGACTGTAAGTCTTCATGTGAGGTCATTCTAAATATGAAGTGCCACAAATGAGAATCTTTTTTTCCTGGATTGCCTGAGGTAACTTATTAATTATAAGCAATTACAGAAGTGCAACATCAAACAGTGGGGCCCAGTAAATTGGTTGGATCAAATTAATTTTAAATTTGTGGCTAAAATCCTGTTTGTTATTTATGCTATCTTAAGTCCAGTGGTGTAAATGGTAGAGGCAAGTTGCTGCTAGTTAACAAGCTGCTGCTTATATTCCGCATCATACACCAATCACATGACTTGGCACATGATGAGGAACGAAAGGAGCAACTTGCTAATTAGCGGCAACTCATTAATTGTAACAAATGTACCCCTGCAATTTATTCCATTGCATTTATATCAGCATGACTAACCCGTAAGATTATGGTAAAGGATTTTCAAGGAAAAAAAGGATGATATTCATATTATTGGATTAAATACAGGGATAATTTATCCCCTCAAATTTGCTCCAGGTTTTCCTAGCCCTCTGGAACAGAATTTGAGATGTGGAGCAAATCTTAGCACTGATGGAGATAGATGTGTAGTGAAATAGCATTTACATGTTCATTCTTGCAACTTACCCCCCCTCTCTCCATCTCCCTCTCTCTCCTTCTTGGAGACAAAATGTCTTTAAAATATTCCCATATGGGATTTGTTTTATGACCAGAGCCTGAAGTTAAGAGTAACAATTGAGAAACCTGTACACTGCCCTTTCCCTCCCCCTGCTTTCTAGCATTTCTTCTTTATTCTGCCCTGGACCAGCTGCGCATCCTTGCAGAAATAAAACTGTGAATGAAGTCCATAATTGATAGCTGGAAGAAAAGTTATCATTACTGGGCAGATTAGAGCAGTTAATTTTCATCAGGTGAAAAGAAGGCCACATAGAATCATAGAATAATGGATTTGGACGTGTTAGGTAGTGCATTAGTACTGATTTTTGAGAAATGATTGAGTTGTCCCCCCCCCCCCCCATTTAAATAGAAAACCCTTGGTTAACTTGTATTAGAACAGTGGTTCCCAGTTGTGGGTCCCCAGAAGTTCTTGGACTGCAACTCAAGCAGAACAGAGCTACGATAGTAGTGAAGGCTTCTTGGGAGTTTTAGCTCAGTAACATCTGGGGACCCAAGTTTGGGAATTACTGTATTAGAAGCATTGAGTATATGGCCAGTCTAGGGCTAAAACTGTCTTTATTCATATTATTTAACTGTTGTATAACCTGTGGGAGAAACTTGTTTGTTTGATTTAAAGCCTGCCTTTCTTCAGTGACTGGGCCTGTTCAAAATTAAAAGTGCATACAGGTAAAACCAGGTAAAGATACAAATAGAGAAAAAGTTATAATGTTAAATCACAAGTAAGCAAATTACAGTAATTAAACTACTGGACTAAAATACAATTTAAAACACACCAGTAAAAAAGATTATTTAAAACTGTTTTTTTAAAAAGATATTTTAAAATTCGCCTCGGCCATTAGGCATAGCGCAAGAGTTGGAATGTTCTTAACACCTGTACTCAGTGCTTCTCAGGATAATCCATTCAAATATCCAAGTACCAGTCATCAAGTATACCATACACAGTGAACCAGACCTACATCCCTTGCTAAGTGAATGGTGATTTTTATGAGATTCTGCATTAATTTTCAATCAGAGATTTGATTCGACTGTTTGCATTGTTCATATCACAGAATTGTGAGAAATAATATGGGGAACACAGCTTAGAAGTTTGCATTTTTTTTTTCTTGTTTGTAGTTTGCTGCTGCTTATTAACCGGCCCTTAGTGTTTAAAGCAGTCTCTGGGTGATTTACAGTATAATTATGCAGGCTATACGTTGCCCCCTCTCCCATTAGCAAAACTCAATTTACTGAAAGGATAGAAGACTGATTCAACCTCAGGCTGGCTACCTGGGATTGAACCTGGGTCTAGAGCAGAGTTTTGGCTGCAGTACTGCATTTTAACCATTGGACCCTGAGGTACAGTTTGAAGTGTCTACTTGTCATCATAGGATTTTTGAGGTGTGAAATATTCAAAGAGATTTACTCTTGCCTTATTCGCAGTACTAGTAAGATATAGGTTTAGTGCTACTGCTTTGTCTGTGTAAGATTCTCACCATTGTCATGTCCCACTACTGCTGCCGCCTAGTAGCTTCCCTTTAAGATTATCTCTGCCCGTCACCACTGTTACTATCCATTCTCTTCTGCTGTATCTGTTAATTTATGAAGAGCGTGGATGCATATTAATCTGGTGTCTCAGTTTTGACCATGCCACATTGGCCATACAGCTAGGGTTCCAGACTTGATGTGGTGTCTAGCCTCCTGACAATATTGTTCACACTTTCCCTGACACGTACAAAACCCCGTGTTAAAGTGTGCATCCAAGAGTGAGTGAGACAGTTCCAAACTGACTCAGTAAGGGAAACCACAGCCTTTAGTTTGCAAGAACTAATTCGTAGGTTTGCTGTTTAGTTTGTCATTGTAACATTCATTACCTTGGACATTTTGAACCTGATCTACTAATATTCTTGGGTCCGTATAAGGCCCCAAGGACCTTATTTGCATTTAAAGAGTTTTTTTGTGGCTCAGTGGTAAAACTGCAGTAATTCAGGAAAGACTCTGCTCACAACCTGAGTTTGATCCCAGTCTCAGGTAGCTGGCTCAAGGTTGATTCAACCTTCCATCCTTCTGAGGTTGGTAAATTTAGTACCCAGGTTGCTGGGGGGGGGGGCAATGTGTAGCCTGCATAATGAAATTGTAAACATCCCAGAGAGAGCTTTAAGCACTATAGGGTGGTATATAAGCAGCACATTTAGCTTTGCTTTGCATTGGCATGCTACTGTCAATTTCAACCAAGCCATAGGATGCAAAGGAGTGGGTAGTACCCATACTTGTATTCAAGCTGATACAAGGAGACATGTTAAATGTTTCCAAAGTGACTGTTTTGGATCTAAGACTTTCATTCCCCCACTTCTGGTTTTACATTCACTGACTCTGGGTTTTATTTGAGGGACTTTATTTGAAAATAATCCTGCTACAGAAAAAGGGCAACATGTTGGCTGATTTTAATTTGGCACTGATCATGTTTATAAAAATGGTATTCAAAGACAGTTGCTGTTGTGTAACTGCTAATGTAAATTGAATGTGGCCCTCCAGCCATTCGTTGTTGCCATTAGCTGTCCAGCTTTCTGTCTTTCCTTTCTATTTGTTGCTTGTAATAGTTAGTGGGTCATGATTGTTTTGAGCAAAGAGTGGATCCATTGTCCATGTTTGGAGCGAAATCCCATAAATCATGCATAAATATAAAGCACAGTCTTTGGTTTTAAGCACTGTGTTTTTTTTTACCCTGTGCTGCACGTGCATGTTTGGCTAGCTGATCTAACATAATCTCTCCATTTGTGTCTCCAGATGTTTAACAGATCATGGCAATTTTTTTTTTCAGACAGATGGAAAAGGTTCATAATATGTTTGTGCTGAGAAGGTCGGCAAGAAGTCCCAAGTGATGAAGCTGGGGAAAACATGTACTTAGTGCTCTATTTTTTTAAAATAGAGATTGGTCTGAGAAGAGAGTGCTGTGGAATGTAGGATTTACTGTGTTTGAGCTGGACTGGTCCTACCAACTGACTGGGTGAGCCAGCTCTCCCAGGCAACATATTTTTGGCATTGTGAAAATACAGCAAATTGTTAATTTATTGCTGATGTATTTTTATTGCCCGAGAGAAGGAAAAGTGTTTTGCCTCACATGTGAGCATAATTTGGTTGACCCTAAATGCAGTGCACCTTGGTTTGGTCAGTTTTTGCTTATTCTACCTTATGCAGCAAAATTTCTTCGTGTGTGTTACATGCCATCAAGTTGGAACTGACCTATATTGACTTGAATAGGGCTTTCAAGGTAAGTGAGGTATTTAAGGAGTTGTTTTACCAGTTAAACACACACACACAGAGTGAATTTCCAGGGGTGAGCAAGGATTCAAACCTAGGTCTCCTGAGTCTTAATCTGGAATTATATTGCCTACACACTACATTGGGTGTCCAAAATGTCTTTGGCTGGTCCATAATGGGTGGATATTTTGAACAGTCTTCTTCATGCTTCAGATGGGTTTGTTCTACTGATGCTTGCTAAATCAAAAATAGGAGGGGCAGGTAAGAAGTGTGAGTTAGAAGGAGACCGTGATTAAATAGGTGTGTGTAGGGAGGGGGAGATTTCATGAGTACTGGATCCCCCCCCCCCCATCATCCTTTGAAGCTTCTTGGAATTAGCATATTATGGTGAAGATCATTGTGAGTAGACTGCATCACTAGGGAACAGTTTTATAACGAAAAGTGTATTGAGATACATACCTGTGTGGGGATAAATAGCAAATTGGGAATGATAGTGTCATGAGAACGGAGGCAAAAAATTTAACTGGGAGAATATATTTAAGCTGTCAACAGAAGGCTGGTCTTTGAAATGACCTCTTCATAGCATAGAAAAAGTAAGGTTATCCTTGGGAAAACAAGGAAAATGTGCTTGTGGTCTGGAGCCTTCCCTGCTGAGGCACAAATGGAGACAAGACTTTTAAAAACTGGAATGGATGAAGTCTTTGCTAAAATAGTCTTGGAGGTCTTATAGCTGTTTTTCCCTTTCTTGCTGGAAGGCTCCTCCAAGATCTGAAAGGAAGTGTTTCAGCTGGAGAGTGATGCCTTCTTTCAGCAAATTGGGAATGAGAGGGTAAGGCATATTCTTGAAAGTGCAAGCTGTTTAAGACAGAGACTATAGTTAAAACTAAATGTTAAGACAGGGAAAGTTTCCAAACATGTCATTTTGACACAGTTGTGGCCAGGAGGACATCTTTGCCAGGATGTTACTAGGTGGCCTCAAGTGTGGCACAGTTTCTCAATTTTCCATTCTGTAATATGGGAACACCAGTGGTGGCATAACATGGTCGCTGAGAAGATTTCTGAGTACTTACTGGATGTGAAGTGTCTTGAAAATTATAAAACGTACTATATACTTGCGAAGCAGTCTTATGAATAATTGTTTCTAGGTTAATGATCTTCAGTTCATCATTAAAGAAAACAGGAAAAGTTTCCCTTATGTTCTTACATGGTTCTTTGGAACAACTAATCTTCCTAGCCAAACATGGGATGCATGCATGTGTGACTTTTATTCTTCCTTATAGTTGCTGTAGCGAACCTGAGAAAAATTTACTATATGCTGTTACCCAGTATGTAATATTTGTTGTTGAAGAGTGGCCAGAGTCCTCTTGCGTTGCTACACAAATGGCATAACATTTGGAGGAAAAATGGCATAACATTTGGAGGCAAATTGTTAAGAAATCAATGTAGACATTATCATGCAGCTCTGTATGCAACTGATAATGTCAACAATTATTTCTTAAGGTAACACATCTCCAAAAGTTATGCTATTTGCACTATTATCAGCATGATTAGGTAAAAGGATTTGAGCCCTTGTATTCTGCAATGATCCATATAAAGGAGAAAATAGTCTCAGTGGTCTGTGACTTGTTGGGTTTTTTTTTCCCCAGCCAATTGACTAGTGCTTCATCGCTTGTTTCCTTCATGTGACAAAACTGAACTAGAAGTCTCCGCTTGGGTTTTGCAACCTCTTACACCTATAGTTATGAACCACTTAGGGACTGGAGCGATATCACAGGATTTTACTGAGTCCTGCCGCTTCCAGGGGCCTGGCAGCTAAGAAGTCCCTCGGCAATAATTCCATGGGTTCCAACTTAGTTTTGTCACTCACTGGAGATTTTATCGAAGGGACAGAGTCAGTCCCAACTGGCCCTTCAGCAGTGTTCCCAGGTGGTTTTGTGTTCAGTACTAACCCCCTGGGCACAGTCTGTCTGACGAAAGCCCCAGATAACTTCACTGAGGTCCCCCCAAAGTCCAGGTCTGGACAAGTGGGTGGGAAGGACGAGTCCCAGTCTCGGATGCAGTGCTTTTAGGGAGGGCTGGTACAGGTGAGCGATGGACCCGGCTCTGCGGCACTTCTCTCCCCAAAGCCTCCATTGCTGTACCTGTTGCCACTAGCACCTCAAGCACCGAAGCTGGATTGGGATAGGGGCTGCAGAGGGTGCCAAGGCTGGGGTGACGCTGGATCAGCGGAGGGCTGTGTTGCTAGAGGCTCAGGTCCTTGACTCCTTCCCTGTTAGAGCAGGCTCACATGGGAGGAGGTGGCTCCATTTGCCCTCAGAGTTGCAGACAGAAGATGGGGCCCCAGTGCTCGACAGCCTCTTCCCATGTCTCCCCTCCATCCAGCGTGGTTGACTACAACAACCCTGAGCCCTGCAAGTCCTGCCTTCTTATTCCCACGGTTGCACCTTCCCTCAGCTGTCCTGAGACAGGTGGTGACCTTTCCTCCACCTATGACAGCTCATCTCCACTGGCTGTGGGCCTGGGAGATTCACCACTCTGGGCTCTTGAAGCGTGGCCAGATGGCCAGCCAGGGTGCTTGGAACAGCCCCCTCATGATTTTATAGATGTGAATCATCCATAAAATTAAAAGCAGGCTTACTTTTCTATAAAAGTGGGCAGAGACTATATGTGACAAGGTGAATAATGACGACCGATGTGCAGCTGAGTGCTGCTATAGAAATCTTTTTGGTGAAAGTAAAAGGTTGGTGCTTGGAGTGCCAGTGGGTTTTGTGCCTTGGGTGAAATTTTTGTGAGGGGTGGTTTAAGTGGTATGTGCAAGTGTCTACGATTTTATGGTTGCTTCTAGCAATAAAGTTAGAAACTGTATTCTTTGTCTCGTACAGAAGAACTCCACAAGTGGGGATAGAGGTTTTTAAAAAAGAAAAGAAAAAAGAAAACCCACTCTGTCTAGAGCCGCAGAACAAAGCCTGTAATGTACTGATTGCGTATTAATGAACAGCCAAGGAGAGACGGTGGTTGCCAAGAACCAGCAAGTGGGAGAGCCAACAATATCAGTGTTGTGAACTTTGCACTCTGCGAAGTGTGAAGTGATGTTGGTGAAAGGAGTTTATTGCACAAGTGGAATGACACAGTCCTCTTTGATGCCTCGGCTTCTCATCTATTAAGAAAAAGCTGGGTAAATCCACCAGTGCTAGAATATAGCTGTTTCCCTTGTCTTGTTCTCTAATCCAGTGGTCCCCAACCTTGGGCCTCCAGATGTTCCTGGACTACAACTCCCAGAAGCCTTCACCACCACCTCTGCTGGCCAGGATTTCTGGGAATTGAAGTCCAAGAACATCTGGAGGCCCAAGGTTGGGGACCACTGCTCTAATCCACCCAATTTCGATATATTATACACCTGTGATCTAAACTTCTTTGCAGATACTGTCTTTGTTACTGTCTGACCTAGTAACTCTTACTATTGCCTTAAAATTCTCTGGCCTGTATCTAGTGCATCATTGCTACATCTGGTTTGGATCACCTGGAAACATTTTTTTAAATTATACCACTATAATACACAGGCAGGATTCTTGTCTGCCTTTAGAGGCTTCTCTAAAAGTATCAGGTACATAGGAATCATCCTGAAGTATCTACAAAAATGGATCAACGTCAATCTATTTATGTAATATAACTACAGTTTCTGTTACCCAATATGGACATAACCTTTTCCTTGCATGTAAACTTCAGTTTCTCAGCTCTGAGCTAGTGGATAATATATACCTGTTAAAAATATTCCTTTTAAGCTCTCGGGGCACAGTGATTTTTCACTTGAAATAAATAAATGAAGGTGTTTCTCTTTAGACTTCAGGTTATGGTAGATACATTTTTTATTCCTCATAGAAATCTTCACTTTCTTGGTATATAACGAAGACAATAGTTGGTATTCTAAAGGTCTTTGTGGTTTGGACTTAGTTTTAGTGTTTGATTATGTCTATAGCTCTGCGAAGTGTGTCCTTTTGCCAGCCATCTGGAATGTACCTTCGAACTGGATACAAGAGTTGTGCCTGATTCTCACATTGGCACTTCATGCATGCCAAAATATATGTCTGAATCTAGCTACTGAAGATTAACAATAAAAACATGTGATGTGTTGTAAGTTAGGAATAGAAGTAATCATTTTTTCTAGATTAGACTGTGATCAGTTTTCTTTAGAAGCTCATAAATGATTTTATCCTTATGTTGTAGTAAATACTGAGCCTATAAGAGATGTTCATGGAAAGTTTCCAGTGCCCCTCAAGCCTCAAAGTACTGTGAGGTTATTTTCTCTCTGTTTGATTTTTAAGGTTTTTTGTCAGAGGGAAAGGCTTCCTATGCTACTCTCATAATGCCCATTCCCCTGACCCCAGGAGGTCTTATACCTTTTTTAGCACCACATCATCCTTTTTTCCCCAAATGATAAAAAGAGTCTTCCTTAATACAAGAGACGAAAATGTTACGGCACTTTAAAGACTATCTGCTATATTTTAATGTGAGCTTTCATGGATCAAGTCCACTTCCACATACCTTAATGCAGTGATGTCAACATTTAAAATATAAGAAACTGCAATTTCTCTAGCTTTTTTTTTTTTAAAGGAAATTGGAGATGTAGTGAAGTTATAGAAAATGGCTTTCAGGGTTGCAGATTTTAAATTCTTGACTTTACATAGATGAAGGCCTTATATATAAGAGCACTGAATTGTTTGAGGGGTTAGTGATCTGGGAAGTTCAGTGGGAAAACTGGTCAAATTCAAAGGTTGTGTGGAGGCAAACTTTGGTATGTGACTGAATGTAACCCAAAGGGGTGTTTTGTCACATTGCTGTTTTACTTTTGTTATAGAGAACTGTTGGATAGCTCAGTGGTTTATGTCTCTGGTTGCAGACCCAGAGGTTGGAAGTTCGATTCCCCACTGTGCCTCCTTGACTGAGACTGGGCTAGATGATCCATAGAATCCCTTCCAGCTCTGCAGTTCCAAGTGATTATGATGATCATTTAAATGCAGAACAACTCGAGTGTGCATCTAAATGTGTAAAAGATGAAGTAACCTTAAGAAATGGGTAGAAGTCTCTGTTTAAGTTGTCAAGGAATCCATGCTGTGATCATATGCTAAGTTCTCTGCTATGTTACAGCAGTGAGAAAGTGGTGAGAGGTCCTCTGTGGGCCCTCCTTATATCCAGTGGTCTGCCAGCTCAGTGAGCAAGCTGTCCATGCCTCCTTGCCCTCTCTGCGCGGCCATGCTTCTCCGGCAGTTTCAGGTCTGCCTCTCCCCACCACCTCTGCCCTCAGGGCCAGCCTGCTGTTGCTGTTGTGGCTGCACCAGCTATAAATTAGACGGCTGTGTGTTCTCAGGCCTATCTAGCTGAAGTGGGGTAATTGCTCTGGACAGCTTTACAGTAGAGAGGTGTGAAAGGCCTGCTGTCTGTCTGAGCTGCAGGGAAGCAAGACGTGAGGCTGATGGAGGAGGGGAGGATGATGGATTTGCAAACATTTGCGATACAGATATTGCCCTGTGATAATAAATTGGAGTTGGAAACTTCTTCCTTCCTTGAAATAAAGGAACTGGGGGCGTTGCTTTGAAATGGCTCTGCAGCCAATTTGCTCCAGCCAACTGTATGCTCGCCAGGAACTGTACAGTATGTACCCTAAGCCTGCCCTTTGAATGTACAGTGGAGGGAGGAAAAGATCGGTTAGTAACACATCCCAAGAAGGAGATACCCACCTGGTGTACTTTCTGTGGCTATTAATGCAAGAACAACTGGCAGGTTGCCTTGTTCCTAGAGATAAAAGGCTGGACGCTTGTGCGTTGCTGTTCCCTTACTGTTTGCAGTGTAATTCTGGAGACTGGCTTATGGAAAAGTGTCCTCAGTTAAAATTTAAAAGAAGGTTTCCGTGGCTAAAGTTTTAGCCCAGCAATTGGAGTTATGAACACAAGTCAGAAAAGGAAGTTTCCAAGGGCTCAGCACAGTGGGGTAATCTTTAAGAAATCTGTGAATTTAACAACTTTTTAAAATGCTGTTTCAAAAAAACAATTCTTTAATTAAAAATAATTATTTAATTAAAATATTACAAAATGAAATATAACACCACTCCTAAAAATTTAAAAGCAAAGTAACACAAAACACACACAAAACAATTCCAACTGGGACCATCTGGAGATGCAAGCGATTTTCCTTCCTTATGGATTCACGATCCTGTCCCAAAATTTCATTGATTTTTGTGAAGGCATAGAGCTCTTTTTAAACACACTCAATAAAATCTCCTGATATATCAATAAAAATATCCTTATGTAATAATCCCTTCTTAATTTTCACATGTTAAATTATCATTAATAGTTGTGTTCCAAGCTTCCTTGTAATATTTCTCCAATTGAAAATCATGCTTAATTTACCCTCTCCTTGCTACAATTAATCTTGGTTTTGTAAATATATTTGAAATAAATTCTTTGTTCGTCCAAATTCATTAATGTCAAATATTGATAAAAGAGCTATCTTAAGGACAAACCTCTATATTTAACCTTAATATTTTATTTATTTCCTTAAAAACCTGCCTGCAAGTTTTCAATATATTCTCAAATTCCCACCACATTTGGAAATAAGTACCTACTTTCTTACATCTTCTCCAACATAAAGTAGAATGTTTATTCATATAATTTAGTTTCCTTAGAGTCAAATACCATCTCCAAACTAATTTAACTGATTTTCCTTTACTCTTGTAGACATAAACTTTAATATTCTTTTATCCCATATATTCTTCTGCACCTCATGGTGCAGAGGTTAAACTGCAATAGTCCAGTGAAGATTCTGCTCATGACCTGAGTTTGATCCTAGGCTCATGTAGCTGGCTCAAGGCTGACTCATCCTATCATCCTTCCAAGGTTGGTAAAATGGGTACCCAGCTTGCTGAGCGGTGGACAACGTGTAGCCTGCATAATTAAATTGTAAACTTCCCAAAGAGTCCTTTAAGTCCTATGGGGAAGGTATACAAGCAGTATACATTTATTTCCTTTTTGAAATCAAATTCCCATAATGCTTTATGAACATCTTGTTGGTCCTCTGCTTGTTTTAATATCCTATAAATTTTACTTGTTATCCCTATCATCATCTAATTTTCCCTTCTCTGCTATCATTTCTTAAAATCTTGTAAGATCCCTACATTTACCATTTCTTTTTACCATTACTTTGGCCATTGTTCTAATTGAATTAGATTAAGCCAAAATTTTGAATTGTGGTGCTGGAGGAGACTCTTGAGAGTCCCCTGGACTGCAAGGAGAACAAACCTATCAATTCTGAAGGAAATCAACTCTGAGTGCTCACTGGAAGGACAGATCCTGAAGCTGAGGCTCCAATACTTTGGCCATCTCATGAGAAGAGAAGACTCTCTGGAAAAGACCCTGATGTTGGGAAAGAGAGAAGGCAAGAGGAGAAGGGGACGACAGAGGACGAGATGGTTGGACAGTATCATCGAAGCGACCAACATGAATTTGACCCAACTCCGGGAGGCAGTGGAAGACAGGAGGGCCTGGTGTGCTTTGGTCCATGGGGTCATGAAGAGTCGGACACGAGTCTTAACGACTAAACAACAACAAATCATCTTTTCCAACTAATCCTTTAATCTGACAATTTATTTCTTCCTTAATAAATTTTCATTATTCTCTTTCAAATTCCCTGGAAATTTATCTATATCTGCTAATGGATATAATGGAGAAATTAATGGGATAAATCTTTTCTATACTTATTCCAAACTTGTAACATATTTTTAAGAAAATATTTTCAGTTTTTTCCATAGTACTCTTATTTTGTTTAAAAAGAATATTCTCAACATAGCACCAACTGCCTGCAATTCCATCTTTGCCCATATTAAATTATTAGACTGAGACATAATATCTGACATGTCTCATTTGATTAACTATATAATATAAACTTAGGAAGGCCCAAGATCTTCCAAGTTTTGAGGTTTATACTATCTCTTTTTAATAATCCTTGGTCTTTTATGTCCATTGAAAAAATTATTGATCATATTTTGCCATTCTTTCAACTCTTCTGATTTCTTTGTTGTCAACATGCTGAACAAAAAAAATAATCTTCAGTAGAATCCTTATTTGATATTATTCTACCAAAACATGATAGTCCAGTCTTTCTAATTTTGTCCAACATATTTTTAACTTCTTGCTTCAATTTATCAACATTTTCCTTTTCTCAAACATTGTAGATTTTTTTTTTGTATATACCCAGATATTTTATAGACTTGGATATCCTGATATCATATGCCACAACGAAGCGTTATCTTTACTGCATTGTCAACATTTAGCTGAACATTTAGCTATTGGTGTTTCCACGGACTTGATGACATGTAGTATTTTAATGTATAACAAATACTTTTTAATTTGATTTAGCATCCTGGGATCGTAGCTCATAGGGCTGACTGGCTGGGTCCTGTTGTCAGCATTTGGAGGCTGTAGTAGTTATTGCTACAGTTCTGTTTTCCTTTCCTGTAGCACAAATGTATTGTACAAGTCTAGCTACCTTGATCCCAATATGATTTGTTCAGAACAAATTCAACGGCTGTGGGGTTCTTTTTACTAACAGTTCCAACAAGTCCAGACCTTTCACCATCCTGGTTGCCCCCCTCTGGACATGTTGTAGTTTATTAGTATCCTCAAATTGTGGTTTAATGATTGTATGATGGTATAGATTGAAACATCCTTTGAAAAGTGTCTGAATCAAACAAGCAAAATGAATGAGTCAGTTTGAGCATGTGCCGTGTGAGTGAATCGTGTGTTGATTTTGGCTCAAATTAGATTCTTAATACACCAAGCTTTGTGCTTGTGCAGTAGGCTAATTAATACAATGATTTAGTTGTAGGTCTAGATATCATTTGATTATCTGACCAGTATAATTTCAAACAAATTGCAGGAGGAACATTGCTGTTACTCTCATTTCATATAGGGGTTGTGTACAGAGTTTCTTTCTCAAATCTGTTGACAGTTTTGCCTTCCTTTATAATGTGACACTTGATAGAAGCATTTCCTGCTTTGTTGTGGTAGCTGCCCACAAATGCACACCTATCCAAGACACACCTTTTATAGTGATGTAAAGAGAAACAGTCAGTCAGACAATCAATCATTATTCCTCTATTGTTTCACATTCTGCTGCTCTTTTAGTTACATTTTGGGGAGGTGTTTAGTTAATATGAGAGAGAGAGAGAAAGCTTGAGAAACAAACATAAGTAATAAAAGACATGAAAATGTTTATAAAGAGTTGGTACATTCTGATTGGTACATTCTTTATTTAAAGAAACCCCATGCACCATAAATATACACAGAGAAAGAGAGAGAGAAAGACTTTTTTGAGTTATCTAAGTAGTTCAGCATATTGAAAATTTGAAGAAAACTTATTAATGAAAGTATTGTTTACATGGTAGATTATTAAGTGCCACAGTTGTGTGCTACTTATGTTGTTCTTGATCAGTAAATATTTTTTAAAATATTCTTGTGTTTCCTTTGACACCTAAGTCTACTGTACAACTGAATAAGCAAAGATATTATACCAAGGCCTGTGTACAGTTATTAGTGATTAATATGGTAGACTTGTTGATCCTATTGATTCTCTGAATGTATTCCATCTGGGACTGGCAAATGGATTTAGGCTGATAGAATTGACACTATCAAGAACTAAACATAAAACCAAAAGACTCAGAACTACTTTGGAGATTTTCATTTTCCTTAATGTGTAATTTTGTTTGCATGTTATGTGGAGAGTGAATTATGAACAGAGTTGTACATCCTTGTTTCACAAAAAGCCCCTCTCTCCTTTTCTTGTCTACTTATACGTAGGTCCATATCTGTAATTGTGAGTTATGTAAGTATAGAGGTTTCTGCACATTAATAACTATGTAAGTGATTTGTGTTTATGTGAAGGCAGTTTCTGATGAGAATAATCATCCTCCAGTTGTTTTAAATGAAAGAGATGGACTTGGTTTTGGTGGTAGTGAGAAGGTTGCAGGAAGAGAATAGTTGTGGGAATGGGGCATGTTGTAATCTTTCTGAGATTAAGACAGTCTCCTAGAATCTGAGCAGACGGTAGAAGATTATTTCAATTGACATTCTGATTGCTGCTAATTAAAGGTGATTTCTGGGTGCACATAACTTGCATGTAATGAGAGGAAGCTACGTACACCCCCAAATTACCAAGAGAAACTTGTAATCAGTGGCAGTTTTTCACTGCTGATGACATTGTTGCCATTGCACACATGAAGCTGCACAACAGGATTTCAACCAATGTATTGCCAAATGGAAGGGTTTCTAGCTAGACTGCTATTATAAGCTGAGGAATTGATGAAGTCTAATGCGTGAACTTGTTTTGTATATAACATGTGGGAGCTAAGCTTTTATTGTGTTGCCTACATCAGTTTTGTCACTGAGGTGCCTGTGTTGCCCTTATGGTTGTTAATTTGAGAAGTCTTTAATGTGCATGTTCTCTTCCCTTCAATTTAGTGATGCAGTTCTCTGGAGAACTAATAAAACTAGCTATGCACTCATTTATTGTGTGAGATTTTGCAGGGTGTTTGTGTTGCCAATAACATATATTTAATAAAATTCTGGACAGTCCCACTTTAACTGTGAGGAGGGTTGCATCTGTTAAGTTGTTCTCCTAGTTTCTAAATAAACCAGTTTTCTCATCTGACGGTTGCATAACACATCCAAGATCCTCCTGTGGTTTTTATATGGTCAAGGATCCACAAATCTTGGTTTGTCTTAGTAGACAGCTATTGTTTGTGGTCGCCACCAGTTCCTTCCCAGGCAACCTCTGGTATGCACAGAGGATTTGAGAAGGAAGCAGGGACTCCTCTTATTGAAGCCGAATATGGAGAAGGTAAGAACTTATGGAGGTATTGCCTGCATAGAAGAGGACTTGGCTGTTTCTTGCCTGCCGGAAAAATGCAGAGGAAAATGGGATCTCTAGTATAGGGATCTACCTGGGTATTGCTCAAGGTCCTCCCTCCTAGAAGGCAGGATGTACTTGCCCCAGGCAATCTGGCAGTGGATTTCTGTTCAAGAAGTACGAAGTATGAAATGGTGCTGTCCAGTAATTTCCTCCATCCATTCTGTGTCTTACTCTGTATAATGTATAGATTGGCTTTTGCTACCTGCATTCACAGTTCAATAGATATATATGGACACTGTTTAAATGTAATCAGTATGCCCTTCCTTGTAATATAGTCCAACTGCCATTATCAGTGTTGGCTTTATATAAATTAGAGTGTGCTGGAAAAGTTATCTAATAAATAATTGAGAGGTTATTGCAGCTGGAATTGCTTCTTGGTCTCCAAAAGGGACTTAGAGCTTTTTCAAATGATTAGAAACTATTGGTAGTGTACCATGTTTTTGAGAACTATGGAACTCTTCTTGAGTTTCTTAAAAAAAAATTGGGACAGCTCATCAGCTTGCTATTCTGCCTATGTTACAGTTTGAACCATTTGAGATGAGCTTGCTGAAATTTGGGCATGGCAAATGGGCTTAGTTTTGTTGCACTGCATAGTTTGAATTGATGTGAGTATTCTTTCTCTGTCCTAGCCAGTCTGTAGACTGTTTATGAACAGAGTGGCTCAGACAATCTATCCATTGGGGTATGTACTTTTATGTCTCTCCCCTCTGCTTCGAATATCTATCTTATGCCACAGTTGCACTGGAAGATTTTATATTCTATGTGTTCCAAATTATGAGTGCTACAAGGGACTCTGAAATAGATCCAGACTAGAATTCCCGTAAGATCTTCCCACACAATACTGAAGTTCTGTGCCATGGCTGTTTTCCATGAAATCCAGGGTCTGACATCCTGCTGATTTTTATTTTAAACTTCTCTGTCCCGATCAGATATCAGAGAACAGCTGCAGTGACAAATGATCTGTTAACTAATTTATGCTTGTGATATATACACCCACACACAGGTGTCTAGCTCCCTCAAGGTATATCTAAGTATCTATATTGCTATATATCAGGCTTGACATTTTTAAAAAAATAAATGGAGGGCTCCATACAGAAAGGGCTGGGAAAAGGGAGAAGCTTTTGCATTTCCATTTCAGGTTTTCAGATGAGACTCAACTTCTGATACTGCAAAGCAGATCTTGTTTTAACTTGATTTATCTTATGCCAATGTGTTGCCAAATTCTTTGGCAGTGCTTTGAAAGATGGAAAATAAAAACCACTCCTCTACAAATTAATTTGGGCTAAAAGGAAATATTAATGAATGGGTAGCCGGAGGAGACTGTGATTTTGGAAAACTTCTATTTCAAGAACACAAGTTTTCCATTGCGTTGTGCAAACTTGCTTGCTCAATTCTGTCCCTGAGTCTCATCTTATATTCTTTCTCAGTGATGGATGGAGCTAATTTATGCTGGGTTTTTACGTGATCATGCAAAGGGGAACGATTGAATGGTTGTTTCAGGTAGACACAAAGGACAATCATCATAAAGCACATGAAATGAAGATTTCATTCAGGCAAACTGGATTCAGAATGCCAGACGCAAGATTGTCCATTGCATGTAGTTCTTCAGTGCAAATAATTAATTTAAAATAAGAACAATAATCGTGTATTTAAACAAATGGAATTGATATTACAATCAACATGTTGTGGAGCTCCTAGAATGAAACTGGCCCATGCTACTGAAATATAGGATGGAAGGTTCCTCCAGGGAAAGATAAACAAATAAATGGAAGTAAATGCATTTCATTTGGAAAAATAGCAGCTAGAAGAAAGACATGTTCACAGTTCCACTGCCATTTGGAGCCATTGAATGTAAAGAATATACAGTTCCAAAGGAATTAGTATACACATAACGACAATTCTTTCTCAGTGTAACACTATCTCTTTTCTATTTGTAGCATTTTTATCCAGGCCCTTCTGAAGAGGGTGAGATAGGGGGATTGAATGAAATTACCAAGATTCCTTTTAGTGGCCAGTTTTCAGGATCCATTAAATTGCCTGGGGCTTTATTAGTAATAAAATCCTACCATGGCTCTGAGACTAAATTATTATTGACCATTGATTTCTTAGATGGAGACAAGGCATATGGTTGTAGAAACTGGACACCTCCATTTAAAAGAGGCACAAACAAACAAAAACCAGCAAAAATGTTTGGTTCTCATTGTGCTCTTTGCAGTTGTGAAAGACAACAGCAAATCCATACTTTTAAAGAGAGGGGATGGGAAAATGAAATTAAAAGCAAGGCTGTCCTACAGCATGTTTTAAAAAGAAAAGTTAGAAATGAAAGCCTTATGAACACAGAATTCTTTGTTATTATACTATATAATTTGCACAGTTCAAAGTCAATAAATCTTAAAACAGATAAATTCATTCCAAGCCCCGGGGGGGGGGGGGGGAGATGATTGGGGTACTGAATAGATGCTGTAAAATGCTCTGGCATGGCACTCTTAAACTTCACAATTCTGTCACATAACACAGATCTTGGCTTTACTCACATGTCAGAAATCTTGGTTTTTTCCTTTGGAGGTGAGAGAGATGATGAGCTGACAATGCTTTTTCATTGATGATGCTCAGCCTGGGTAATAGCATCTCCACAGAAGCTCATTTGGTAGCCTTTACTGTGATGTGGGCATCACATGAAAAATCTTTCTTTGTCCAGACTTTCTCAATTTTTCATTCTCATTATATGGCTCTGGTTTTGTATATTTATTCTTTTGTTGTAAACGTTGTAATGAGTTTTATAATGGGTTTGTTTAATCTATTGGCCAAAATCCCATCAGTGACACCTGCCAGTATAAATCTAGGTGGTGAATTGCCACAAATTAAGAATTTAGTGTAGGCATTTGCTGCTGTTTGCTGACTTGATAACTTCTTAAGTTGCAAGATGTATGCCAGTTGCATAAACAGAGAATAGTTTTTTGCCCCTTGTTGTCTAATGGGAACCTTGAAGAGCTTGCCATGAGTAGCAAGGTGGGATTATGACTCTTGTAATATTTTGAACAGAAACTGTTTTTTCCTGTTCTGGTTAGTATGCAATACATATTAGAGAACATTCTTCTTCCACAGACACTGCTAGTGCTATCTAATCTTTAACTATCAACAGCCTAACACAGATTAAGCACCATAAAATTATACCCAAATCCTAAATAAGCTTAATTACTTCACAATTGTATAAATAATGCAAACTTTGGCACTGAGGCACTAGACTTGGCTGTGCAAAGTATGGCCCATGGAAAATGTGCAACCTCCTATCTTTCTTTAGCTGCCTAAGCTCCCCAAAGTCAACCCTTGCCCCCCAAAAAAGTAGATGACTGGCTACTTCCTGTTTTCATTTTTCCTGTTTTGGAATTTTTATGGAACTGGTGAGGCCTGTGGGGGGGGTGTTGGGACAGAAATTTGGTGTGTGCCTTATGTGCTTCCTGGATCTATAGTAGAAGGGATTGCCATGGGATGTGTCTGCTGATCTTTCTTCGTGGTAATCACCCACCTTACCTCTAAAGAAGGGATTGGAGATTTCTAGAGCAAAACCTTGGAAGACATCTTGGTTGTCAGGCATGCTGGAAACCAACAAGTTGGTATAATTCGTAGTTGTAAAATATCAGCTCTTTGCTTTCACAAATTCTGTTAATGAAGTGCTATTAGTAGAGATGGGATATTCATAGTCATATATGAATACAAATGTCCCAGGCTCAGGGCCCCGGGATCCCCAGTCCCATCTTCCAGAGCTGAACTCGTCCACTTGTTTGTTTCTGCGCAGCGTGCATGGCTGGCATCCTGCTCGTTGCACCAATCTCGGACATAGCCCAGCTGGCACTTCTGTGCCTCTGGCCATTCCAGTCAGGGTGCGGGATGATGAGTCTCCCCACTCAGCTGGTGACACCGGCCATGTGTGCTGTGTGGCAACCCGTAAGTGGGAGGGTTGGTTCAGGGAGGCAGGACTGGGGATCCCGGCCACCTGGGTCTGAGATATTTGTATTTGTTTCCCATCTCTAGCCACTAGTTTTAAACTATAAACCAGTGGTTCCCAACCTTGGGTCCCCAGATGTTCTTTGATTGCAACTGCCAGAAATCCGGGCCAGCACAAGTAGTGGTGCAGGCTACTGGAAGTTGTCATCCAAGAACATCTGGGGGCTCAAGGTTGGGAGCCACTGCTATAAACAGATAACTTCATTTGTGAGCTTTCCAAGCTCAATGTGTGGAGGGCTAGGAGATTCCTCTTGTTAATAGTTGCAAAAGAATAGTTTGAAAGAGAGGATCTCAGAAAGATGAGTAAACACTCAATGTTAGTACTGTGCCTCCTCTCCAGAAGAATGATGACTGATCGTTCTGTGGTTTTGTTTTCAGAGAAGTGGGCAGGACAAATTCATGTTCAGAGACCTGGAAAGGGATTGGATGAGACCAAAATAGAATCCTTGGTGTTCCACAGCTGTAGCTGAAAACACTGCCTTTACTCTTACTTGCCAGACTTGAGTAGAAGAGTAATGCCTGTGGTTGATCAGCTAAGCCCAGGTTGCTTGGTTTCTCTCCCACTTCTGCCTCCTCCCTTTATCCTACTGAACTCTGCTGTGGGTGATTATAATGTACAGTCTGGAACATTTAAGCTGAGGTGGGTTGATGTAAAGTGCTTTTCCAAAGTAAGAGCAGTATAGTTTCACTGTTAGATGGTATTCTAGCATACCTTGCTTAGTTATCCATCAAATTACTAGAACTGTTTGCTCTTATCATGGTAGAACACTACTAGACATTAAGCTTTGTTGGCTTGGGGTGATTGATCACACTGACCTGTGTACATCCAGAACCATGTCTACTTGTTTCTGAATTCACCAAGCCAACAGGTTTTGTTCCAAGGGAATGGGTGTTCTCTGTGTCAGAAGTAAAGAATAAAATTCCTACCACCACATGGAGGATTGGAGGGGAACCCTGGGGATTATCTAGTTCAACTGCCTGTGTTAAGGAAGATGGCCCTGAAAATAAAATAACCTTCAGACAATATTAAAGCCCAGCCTTTTTTCCTGAGCACTTCTGTTCACAGTGTATTGTACCTAACAGAAACATTTGAAATAATTTTTATAATCCAAATAATTTTGAATGAGTTATGTATATGATTATTATGAAACCAAGCATTAAATTTAAAGAACCATGAAATAATTGATTTTTGAAATAAATGGTTATCTTTCCTGATGTCATATGTTTCAGTTTGCATCCCTCAGGAGTCAAAGGCGGTAGGGTTGTTGATAATTCATAACTGTGGATTACACTCAGCAGCTGTGGTCCCTGAATCAATGTTGCATGCATACATTCGGTTGAAGTTTTTAGGTTTTAACACAGTGTCAAGGAAAGCTGTAGTTCAGGTTGTGTACGTACTTACTTGGATGTAAAAGCAAAGCAAAAAGTGAAGTGGGCTGCTTATATACCACCCCATAGTGCTTATAGCTCTCTCTGGGCAGTTTAAAATTTAATTATGCAGGCTACACATTGCTTTTCCCCCTTCCCTGCAATCTGGGTACTCGAGCAAACCCCCTTGACTTGGTGGGACATGCTTCTGAGCAGAAATGCATACTCTTATACTATATCTGTTAATCCTAAAATCAGTCAATAAATCAATTTTGGTGTGTTTAAACGTTCACCTGGGAACTCTGAGAAAATGAGAGACTTTGAATTTTGTAGAATGTTTAGGCATGCTTGTTACCCAAAAGAAACATTCATGTTTCCTCCTTAAACCATTGCTTTTACTGCTTCCACTGCAGTACGCCTATATCTGTGAAGGTCCTTCTTCCTCTAAGAATCATGTTTCTTAGAAGGAAGAAATGAAGATCGTGGCTTGTTCAGAGGATGTTACATTTTTCAAAGCAGTAAAAAGCTCACATGGCCAAAGAATGCAGCTGTGAGCAGGTCAAATTGTTCAGACATGTTTTTCAGTTCTCTACTCAGCACATTATAGCCTAAGGCATATATTTTGTGCAAAATGTAAAGTTAGCTTGAAGATCCTTAAACATTTTGAATTAGTTGGCAGTTTTGAGCATGTTATAGATGCTCTCACAAAATAACAACCACAGAGGGATGTGGCAGTAATAAACTATTTCCCAGAAAGTGAATGGATAGAATGAAAAGCATAGTAACTTGCCCAGGAACCCAATATAAGGCAGAAGTGGGTGATCTGAGGTTAAAAATAGCAAGCCATTCTTGTGAACTCCAGTATGCTGCTACAGTACCAGTGTTGGAGAAGGCAAACTGCTGCAAAGGAAGGACTTGGGACTTGAATCCAGAAGGATGAGGCACATCTTTGCCAACTGGGAAAAAAAACCTTACATCAGTTTAGGTATAGGTTCACTAGTGATGCTCAGAGAAGCACAGACACTATTAAAACATCTTGCATACCCTCTTCCAACAAAAATTGGGCAAAACACACAACACACACACACATTATGGTATCCAACACACATACTCACAAGTTCCCTCACTCCCTGTCATTGCTTCTAGACTAACCTTCACAACATTTTAATACTGTAAGCCGCCTTGGATCCTTTTTAGGAGAACAACAGCGTATGAATGAATGAATGAATGTATTGCTTCCCTTAGTCCTCAAGGGATGCTCCTCCTTCTCAACTGTTATTATCTCTTTCAGGGTAAGTGGGCATGCTTCATGATAAACTACTAGGTTGGAGCTACCTCCCCCCCCCCCCCCAGATTGCCTTAAAATTGTAAAGAAAATTGTAAACTAAAAATTTTAAAGGACAGATTAGAAACAAAAGTTAAAGGTGACAGAAATAGGGTTAGGAATCTAAACACAGTTTTTCAGTGACTATCATATACAGACAAAGAGAACTATTACAATAACCATTGCAAAGAAATAGAGGAGAACAACAAAAGGCAAACAAGAAAAGATATCTTTCAGAAGACCAATAAATTAGGGGGAGATTTAAGCCTAGATTAGAAATGCTGTATAACCGATGGAGAGGCATACTATCAGACCAGAGAAAGTAAAGATGTGGAAGGAGTGTACTGAACATCTATACAGAAGAGATAAAAGGATGACAGGCTCTTTTGAAGAGCAATCCTATGATGAAGAACTTGCAATTCTAGAAACTGAAGTGAAAGCTGCTCTGAAAGCACTGGGAAGAAATAAATCACCAGGGGTAGATGGGATACAAATAGACGTATTTCAAGCTACAGAGATGAAATCTGTCAAAATTCTAATGAGTACAGTGGTGCCTCGCTAGACGATGTTAATCCGTTCCACGAAGATCGCTGTCTAGCGAAAACATCGTCTAGCGAAGCACGTTTTCCCATTGGAATGCATTGAAATCTCTTCAATGTGTTCCAAGGGAAAACGCAGTCGTCTTGCGAAATCTCCCATAGGGAAACCTCGTCTAGCGAGCGCGGGTCCCCGTCGGAATGCACTGACAGCTGCACTGACAGCTTTTCACCACTAGTCGGCGCATTCCTATGGGGAAACCTCATCGTCTAGCGAAAATTCCCCATAAAGAGACATCGTTTTGCGAAGCGCAGTAGCGATCGCAAAAAGGCATCGTCTAGCGATTTCCTCGTCCTGCGAGGCAATCGTCTAGCGAGGCACCACTGTATATGTCAACAAATATGGAAAACAAACACTGACCCACAGACAGAACTGCTGGATACCGTGTTTCCCCGAAAATAAGACAGGGTCTTATATTAATTTTTGCTCCAAAAAACACATTAGGGCTTATTTTCAGGGGATGTTTTATTTTATAGTCATGTCATCTTCCGGTTGCTGCACAGTGGTGGAGGGCGGGGTTTCACTTAACTAGGGCTTATTTTTGGGGTAGGGCTTATATTACGAGCATCCTGAAAAATCATACTAGGGCTTATTTTCAGGTTAGGTCTTATTTTCGGGGAAACAGGGTAGCTCAGCGAGTTAGGTATCTTGCTGCGGAGTAAGAGATTGGGAATTTGATTTCTCATTCATAGGGTCACCATAAGTTGGAGGAAACTTGGTAGCATGTAACAGAAGCAGCAGAGTAGCAGCAAATGCCTCTGGGGCCGACTGCAGCTCATCAGCATCTCAGTTAATTTTTTTAAACCACTGCAATATTTATTTAAAATACAATCAATCAATCAACAAACAAACAAACAAACAGGAGCGGAGTGTCTGGTGGACATTGGGGAGATGTTTATATTGGGAACACTAGATTCACATAGCTATATGTACCAGGGAATGTGATGTTCTGGGCTATGCAAACATATCCTTTATTGGTAATGGTGCAAAGCAGCCTTCTGATACCTGATTATCCGTACAGGACGGCCTTTCCATTTATTTATTTATTTAACTTATATGCCGCCCACACTACCCAAATATCTCTTTGTCATTATTGGCCTCATTCTTTGTGGCCTGCTGTCTTTTCCAGTGAGGCGCCTCTGGTTCTGAAGTCACCATCTTTTTGGTATCTTGTTAAGATGTTTCTCTATTTCCATACATGAGTTGGAGTCTGATCAGCTGATTTCTAAATATTGACTGTAGGCTGAATTAATTATTGTTCCCGTGGAGAGGCATGGTTTTTATATTATACAGTGTTCTTTTGTTTTATTTTGTAATGTTTGCATGCTTTAAGATACCTTGAGGCCTTTTTAGGGGAAAAAAAGTCCAAGAAACAGAACAACAGTGGCTGTAGGAGCAGTTGCAGCCTTTGTTAACCTAATATATCAGTACTGTAACAAACATAACAGGGAAATATTTGAAATTATATACCTTAACATTGTTGAGAACCAGGAGACAAGAAAAAGAAGTTTTCAGCCAGTAATCAGTAGGGGAATAGAAACCAGTTCCACTGGTGGTGCAGATCTAATAGAATCAGCAAATTTTCACTTTATTCACTGCAATTAAGAATGAGCATGTAAAGCTTGGGCAGTGTTTGACTCTGTTTGCCATACGGTAGGGCATTTTGACTTTGCTTTAGTTTCTATAGCAGAAAGTGTACAGTCATCATGAAATGTCGTTCATAGATTGCAGTTAGTAAAAGCTCGTGTTTGGAGCAGTTTAATTCTTGGTAAAGCTAGAGATTGGCATCATCCCTACCTCCCCTATTTTCTCTTGGGTTGTCTGTAGCCTTGTCTCTTTGGTTTTCTTTGAATCACATTGTGAAGGAGTTTACCATAAAGATGTACCTGTGTTTTTTTTAAATGAATTACCACATTAGCTTCAGTGATTGTGTGTGTGTGTAAGTGTTCCATCTGAGCTGTCCAAGAGTTTGTCTCTGACACAGCAAACAAAACGTAGATGTGCATTTAGTTTCCACCTGCAATACCTAGAGGGTATTGAGATATCCCACCTGCAATATCTAGGGGGTAGTGCATGAACGCTTTCACTGCCATAACCAAGTGACTTCCAATGTATGATTTTTACAGAGTTATTTCCAGCACCGTGGGAAGCCCACAACGAGGACTTGATAACAATAGCCCTCTCTCACTGTTGCTCTCTGTTAGGTGATATTTGGATGCATTCTGCCTTTGATCCTGGAGATAGCAAATACAGACTCTTATGACTAACTAGCACAATTACTCTTCAGCAATTTGCCTAATTCCGCTTTTGAATCCACTGAAATTAGTTGCCCTCAGGGTCTCTTGTAGTTTGGACTACCTATACGTACCATCTCAAATACATTATCTTCCGGCAAAGGGAGATGAAGTAAATAGGATATCTGCAGGGGAGCTATCTTGTATAGCACGAGCAAGACCATTGGCTTGATGGTCCTATAATGTGATCTGACATGGCTGCACTTAGGCCAACACAAAGGTAAATGAATATAGTACACTTCTGTGCTTTTCCTAGTCTCTCAATCTCAGATGGGCGCAGATGGAACTAGCTAAGTAAACACAAGAATGATTGTGAAGTCCCCTCACAACTGCCTCCCTACAAATCTGTAGGGATCACAATAAAGCAGTGTTATCAATGCACTGAGTGAAGACAGCCATCACGTGAAACTTTGGGTGTTTTTGGGGGGGGATCAGGGCAGAGGTGGTGAACAACACTACGGATCCCGGCTCTCCTTTCTGCGTAAGGCTCTCTCTTCTGTTATATAATACTGTATGTGAAAGAGGACTTCAGTTTTCATATTATCTCATTTCCTGTAATTAATGTGCAGCTGTTCATTAAGTATTCACATATTGTGGACTTTGTTTTTAAGCATGACTGAATTTGTTAGCATATATGCCATATAAGCTAAAAATACTGGACAGGGGGAGGTTAGCAGGTTCCCCCCCCCACCCCCCAAAAGTGGGCTCTGACCTTCTCTTGTGTATCCAGAAGCCTGGCATAAATTCTGCTCTGGAGAACAAGGCATGATTTACGCATCACCAGTGGAGATATAAACTTTTTCTACTTATTTAGTAGTAACTAAGTACATGGTTTTCCCTGGGCTTGGAAAGATGATTGCAGAAACGAACACGTTTACTTTAAAAACAAGTGATCTGCGAATGCATTTCAGATATGTTACTTTTATTTTATTTTTTAAAGAACCACTTATGAAGGATCCCAAGGATTCCTCATAAAGATTTGAATTAATGGGTAAATGTTGCTTGTTACATCAGAGGAATGTTAGTATTTACTTTTTGAAGTGATATTCTTTCCCCGTTTTGTGCCCACCCCCAGTATTAGCACATGGGCAAACCACGTATTAAGGGCAGCAGATTTTTATATTTGTATTGTTGCTGCTCAAATCTTCTGAAGAAAAAAATTTCTTTAGATAGCCTATTCTGTCACACACTCTTTCCAAAGATGTATTCACTTAAAAAAAAAAACTTTTTGGAAACTGACCCTGTGTCCTGTAGCTTCCGGTTTCTGCTTGTATCCTGCAGAGGGGAAGGAAAAGCAAATTCATCAAATCCTGCTCAGAATCTGTGAGCTAGTTTAATAGGTTGAAGTTCAGCTGTGGTCTTTTGAAAAGCTGTGGGGCTTTTTTTAAAAAAAAAGAAAAAAGAAAAGGGTCCTTGTTGGTTTTCCGCCTATACACTGTGCCTTCATAAGCAACTTAGCAGCTTTCTTTTCCCTATTCAAGTCCAGCCATGTGTGCCTGGCGCTCTATTTTGCCCGGCTACAGCACATCTGCAGAGATTTCTTGTTTTCGGTCGGGGTGCCTATTCAGCAAAGCTGCAGACCAGGCAGCTATCTTTCGGCAGATTAGCCGGAGGAATTTCTCTCGCGGGATTCTGATTGTTCAGGGCTCTTGGTTCCTTTTGTGTGTGAAACGCTGAAAAGTTGTGTTAGGACAAAGGCTGACAAAGTGTTTAATGAAAGCCGCATTTGGCATTAACAGACATTCCTCGATGTTCCCTCCTCCTCTTTGCTGTCACTCTTCTGCCAGTTAGCAAAAGGTGCCAAAATGTTTGGGGATATAGTGTGCTGAAAAATGCAGTGGCAGGTAGAAAGGTGATTTTTTTTTTTTTAGTTTATCCAGACTTGTCAAGCTCTTGTGTAAAAAAAGAGAGAAAAAGACAATAGTACTATCATGTTACATTTATGATGTATCAGAACTTAATTGTATTTCCATTTGTGCGTATGCATGCTGTATTTAACTTCCTGATTACCATCTTTACTGTATTCTTCTTTAATTATTTATTTTATTTTATTCGTTCATTTATTTCATTCATTCATTCATTTATTCAGAATCTGTGAGCTAGTTTCATTCATTTTTACACTGCCTTGCTCCTTAAAAAGGACCTAAGGTGGCTTACATCGTTAAACAACAGTATTTAAAAGCCATTTAGAGCTTTATAGGTTAAAACCGACACTTTGAATGGTGTCCTTAAGTGGATTGGCAGCCAGTGGAGCTGCTGTAATAGGGGATTTATATGTTCTCTGTAACCAGCCCCAGTTAGCAATCTGGCTGCAGCATTTTGGAGCCGTAGGTTGTATCATGTAGGGTTAATGCCAAATTGATGATTAAATATCAGTACCACTTTTGCCTCTTTCTTTACTTGAAATTGGGCTTTCAAAATCTGAAAATCATGTTTATGTGTATGGGAGCAAAACAGCCTACATATCAGCACTTGTTCCCAGCTTAATGTTTTTGTGTTTGAAGCAGGATAGTGAATGCTTCCTCTTATAGTTGAGATCTGTAGGCAGGCTGAGTTAACTTTGGCACCAGTGGCAGAAACATCCCAAGAATGATACAGATGTCCCATTGGTAGAACTTTCTTTGTAGGGAGTCATGCCTGGTGCTGAAGCTCTTGTCCTTTTGGTACCAAGTAAAAACCTTTAGAACAACAACAACTGGACATCTTTTATCTGCTGGTAATATTAACAGCATCGTGATGACTCATCTTTTTTCACTATTTTGATTGCTTCTTTTTAGTCTCATTATGTCATTAGATACTTTTTCTTCCCTTGTCTTAGAATTATGAGCTCCTCTGACCTGTTATATGGCATCAGGGAATATAAATTCAGATTTATGAAGAAGTTATAGAAACAAGCAAACAAACACACATTTGATGTATTCTCAAAGGCTTTCACGGCCAGGATCCGATGGTTGTTGTAGGTTTTTCGGGCTGTTTGGCCGTGTTCTGGAGGTTTTCCTTCCTATCATTTCACCAGTCTCTATGGCTGGCATTTTCAGAGGACAGGAGTTCAGAACACAGACAGAGTTCTAGCTTCTGTCCTCTGAAGATGCTGGCCACAGAGACTGGTGAAACGTTAGGAAAGAAAACCTCCAGAACACGGCCAAACAGCCCGAAAAACCTACAACAACCAAACACACATTCCTTTTTAAATTGAGTATGCAAATGTTTTCTGTTTCTTAAGAATCTTAACACTTAATGAAGTCATTTAGAACTATGAGACGTAATGGAATGGCAAGACTTAAAAAGGCATCTGCTATTCTTACATAAGTGTGTCTGACTCTGTGTTCGTGTGTGCATTCCTTTTGAGAGAAAATTGACTGCAGGGCTCCTGTGTCACCTGCCCTTTTCCCTCTTCATCTCTGTGACGAGCTCGGGCTTGACTTTGTGGTTTGTTAGCGGGTGTTGAGGAAGGGATTCTTTGCTACCCTAATCTGGACAAATTGCATTTTTGTTTTGCCTTTTTTTCTCTTGGGATATACGTATAGACTTACTTTTGAAAGTGCTTTAAATTTTTTAATCCACAGTTTGATGTCTTTCATTACATTGAACCTCTTCAAATTTATCTTAGGGCTTCATGTTTGTGGCCTAAAGACAAATCCTGGTCGCTTGGAAGTAGCATGAGTAGAGCAGGCAAGATCTGCAGGTGTTCATTTTCCCCTGCTCCTTGCCATGAAGTTATTTGAAACTATAGATCAGCCTGTTTGGGTAGACAAACGCACACACAGATAACACGTCACATGCACACATTAGTATGTGCATGGAAACAGAGCTCATCATGCACATGTGTGTACATGCAAACATGCGCACATAGCCTACCCCTGTACACACATCTCAGTGTGCTCTTATCTCCCAGTAATCTCCACCGGCATCTCAAAACTGTACTCTTTTTAGAACCCAGGGAACCGATGGGTTGCAGGAGAAAAGTGACTAGGGAGCCTCTTGGCTTTGCGGGTCACAGAGAAAGCAGCAAAGACTTGCTGGTTTCGTACCTTTTGTTATAGGCTCGACTTCTAAGATCAGCTCCTGGAAATGTCTTAGGGAGTATGACTGATTTGTGCAGCAAAGTGAAAAATACTTTTTAAAAAATCAATGTTATTTGTGTTCCCTTTGAAACATTTTGAAAGTTAGTTTTGGAGATGGTGTATTTTTAAAGTAATGCAAGAGACGCTTGTTTCTATGCTTGATAACATTTAACTTGAAGGCTGAAATATGAAGTAAAAAAAATTAAGAGTACAGGGGAAATTGTACTTATGTGGCCTGATAAAGCATATTTCTGTAATTTACTTTTGTATCACATTCTGATGGATCGAGATATTGGCATTCCCTTAGTTGATAAGGCTGTGGTGATATCTATTTTAATTGCTTATTCTATAACTTTTCAGATGGTTTGTTTTTCTGTTATTTTTCAGTAGAACTGTGAAATTCTGATTCTGCAAAAACTACAGAAAGCCCTGTATAACCTTAGGAAAGTTTTCATGGAAAGAGTAAAGTTGGAAGTAAACAAAAAGAGTTTGGATGGCAATCATTGGTGGGATTAAAAATCTTTTCTTGGTGATACAGAAATCTACCTTTTGCTGTGCTTGTTTTAATTTATTAACCTGTGAGAGAAAATAATTTCACATGCAAGTTTTAATAGGTAACAAAAGAAGTAAAAGTGGTTTTGATGCATCCTATAACTACTTAGAGTAAGCCAGATACTCTATAAGGTTATACTATTAATTTCATAGACAGTGGTCTACATCCTAAAAATCTTGCAGGATTAGTATTTGAACCCTATACATGTGTCCAGCTACCTTAAAATTTATAGGTGAAGTTCTTCACTGTTGGAGTGAAGCCTATCTTAATGTTTATTTGAATCATGTAATTAAATTGTTTTCTCTTAACTTTGGATGCTTCCAACAAATTAGTGAAAATATCTTAACTGAACAGTAGGCTCTGGTTAATCTTCAAGATTAACCAGATCACACTCTTTTGATACTTTCAGTGTGTCATATACTCTGTATGTGTTCTTATCACTACAGATGGTTTCTGAGAAGTATATCTTGAACCTGCTCCCTTTTTTCCTCAGGGAAAAAGGTGTCATTAGAATGAAATAGCAATGGCAGGAGCAGTTAATTTCGAGACAAAAAGTCAACAGGTCAAACGGCTTACATGCAAGAGTTCATAAGGAAATGAAATGAAAAATAATTCATATTCTAGCAAAGTTATGCAACCGATCACTGAAAATTAGCCTTTTTAATGGAGCCTGGAAGGTTACCAGTTCTAAAAGAGGATCTTCAGGGACCCTTGAAGTTACAGAACTGCTAATGCTTGTCCTGGGTAATGGTGGAACACACGATTCAAGCTAGAGTAATTAAGAACACAGAAAAAAAGTCTTTCTGAGAAAGAATGAAGATTGCTTACATCGTGTTCTATTAACCGCTTGGAGTTCCTCAAGAACTCCACTGAGATTGGTGATCGAGGATTGGTGATCTGCTTTCAAGTAGTTTTCGACAAAGTCCTTCATTAAAGGCTGCTGCATGATCTTAATGACAAGATAAAAGGACTTGTTCTGTTTTGGACTGGCATATGATGAAGGGGGACTGTACTGAGACTGGCACTGTCTGTTTGATAAACTCTCTGGAGGGTAGGAGTAGATAATACCTGTACACCTGTATAAAATAATGGAAATAGAATTTTCCACAAGTCCTTTTAAGAACAACTGATCTCATAAAAATATTGTGTGGGGTGAACTTGCACACATTTTATAAATGTCTTTTAAAACATACGTAGTATTGAAGTGGATTATATAGTAATTATGACTGCCAAATTTTGCTGAGTGCCATGACTTTTCTTGCACTGATCCTGCTATTTCTTACTTTTTAACAGAAACTTGAGCCACAACAAGTTGTCAGAGATTGATCCTTCTGCCTTTGCAAAGCTGCCAAACCTACAGGAAGTGTAAGTATTTCTCTCTTGAAAGGACTATAAGCTCAGCTCCCCTTTGTCTTCATTTCCCTATGTATTCCTTTCCATTCTAGCAGGAGTTGCAGTAGGAAAATGTATATAGTTACCCATGGCATGTTCCCCTTGTACTGCTAACTGGCATCAGCAGATTAAATCGGAGCAACTGTTTTTCTTTCATATGATACTTACATGCTTTACTTTTTCTTTTCTTTTTTTAAATTAAGCAGTCAATTAGTAGAACACAGCCTCTCAATTAGACCAGTATTGGAAATCATTGGTGTTTGATGTTCCTCTCTCTCTCCCTCTCTCTCTCCTCTCTGCTTCTGTATTTCATAGTCAGAATTAGTACTAGCCGAGTTCAGGTAGCCATATCTTACTGTGTGGATATTGCTGTGCGCTAGCAAGGAAGAATGGACTCAGTGGTGACATCAGGTGCTAGGCAACCCAGAATCTCTCAGGAAATAAAGGTGTAGTGTCCTGTCCTGTTATGTTGTGTGCTGTTAGAACTGATTATAGTGACCCTAACAGGGCTTTCGAAATAAACGAGTTATTTAATGAGTGGTTGTACTGGCTTTGTAACCCCCCCACCCACCCACCCACACACACACGTTTCCATGGCCAAACAGGGATTTGAACTCTGCCTGTTGCTCTATCTACTTCACTCCACTGGGTATCTCGTTGGGTGACCTGAAGTACAAGAGAACTTGTTCTCTTAAGGTCTGTGTTATAGCCCAAGAAGACAAGGTTGAGATTTGGGGCTTAGTCATTTTAGGAGAGATAGGGCTGACACTGGTTGTGGTGATGAAAACTACATTTCATTACATTTCTCTTATTGTTTAGTTGTGTTTATATAGAAGGTTATTCTGTGAAGAAGCAATTTATTCTGTTACGGTAATTCACCCCACATTGCTAGTGTTAAATGATTTTGTTCCAATCCCTTGGCTTCACATTTTGAAGAATCTTTATTGTGAGGCAGTGATGGCAATGAGGACTGTCAGAATTAATCATAGTTCCATAATCAGATGTAACAACAAATTATGGTTGCTTGAGAGAGAATGTTAATATTTCAATTTGCTTCTTGCAGCTGTCCCATGGGAAGAGAAAGGAATAGAGAGCCCACTACTCCAGTGCTTATAATTATATAGGGAATGCCTATACCAGGGTGTAACATTAGACTAGGTCAATATTCACAGTGGACAGATGCAAAGTTCTTTATAGTTCGAACAGTTTGGATTAAACACCTTGAGTTGTATTGGAAATAGTTGAGAACCAGTACAATTGCTTTAAAATCTCTGAATACAGAGCTTGGCCAAGCTGTATCTGTCTAGAAGAGGCCATAGGTGATGCATTGTGTGGAAGCTGCTTAGGCTTCCAAAGATAGGACCACTATACCTAACAGTAGTCCAAAACTGAAGTGGTGATTTAGCTGGGACTTTTCACTCCAATCCCAGTAAATCTCATCCTAAATCGTATTTTGTCCTGAAAGTGGCTAGAGCCCTGAAGATCTTATTGCTTCCTTGCCTTGAACAGGGGGAGCTTAAGCAATTCTGGCACACATTTGGCATATTTTTTTCTTTTTCTTTTTTTAATGATAGTATAAACTCTGAGAGGCCAAGTGCACTGCCATTGCTTTCCTCTCTCTTCTCCTCTGCCCTTTCTTTCTCAAAGGATGCTCAACAATTGTCCTCAGCTTAATATTGCTTCTGGAGGCCACTGAGCATTTTTAATGGTCAGTGGATGATTTTGGATATTTTCCCCCCTTCAATTTCCAAACTTTTTCCCTGTGTTACTAGGGATTCCTAGAAGGAACACCAACCAGAATTTCTACAGAGAGCAGTCAGACATCCTTGCTTGTTTTTGAGGGAAGCTCCAGACCAGCTTACCTAACATAACACTAACAGCGTGTCTCTCTCAAAATTATTTATTTATTTATTTAAAATATTTTACACCACCTTTCTCCTTGAAAAGGACCCAAGGTAGCTTACAAAAATGAAAGGCAATATTTAAAATTGAAAGTTGAAAACAAGGAGTACGTACAACTGTGGTTAACATCATTAAAAGATTGTTTAAAACTACAAACAATGAACGAGGAGGCATCTTACTTCATTAACAGGCAATATTAAGGTAAAGATCAATAAGTATACAAAAATTTAAAAAATGTCACTCTGAAAAATGGAAAACACAAAAAAGGCAACACAAGTAATACTAAAAATCCAGTCAGAGCAGTAATGCATAACAGTGTGTCTAAAATTCACATGCAAGTAGTTGGTTACTGAAGGAAGGCTTGCCTGAAAAGAAGAGTCTTTGCCTGCTTGTAATAGTAACTATTGACCTTCTATTAGGATAGCCATTAATTGGAAACAGCTTGAGGACACATAGCAACAATTTAAAGAGCTGATGTGGTGAAGTGGAAGGAGTTTCCGGCTAGGAGTCCGGAGACCTGTGTTTAAATCTATGCTTGGTCATGGAAACTCAGTCAGGAGGGTGGCAATGGTACAACCACTCCTTAAATATCTTGTAGACCTTGAAAACCTGTGTAAGTCAGAAGTGACTAGATGGCACATAACAAACAAACAAAAAACAGAGGATGTATCATTAGTCTTGGTTTCTAGTGCAGAAAGGAAGTGTAAGGAAAGAGCTCCCTACATCCAAACATTTAGAAAATGTAGGGAAAGAGCTCCCTACCTCAAAATATTTGTTGAGTTTGAGATATATATTTTTTGGTGATGTTTAAAGTATTAGGGGCCAATGTCTTCCTAAGTCATTATAGGGAATTTTGATAGTGTTGTTACTGATTAGATTAAACGGACAAGATGGCCCAAGTAGAGTTCCCTTAGAATTGTACAAGGAAGCACTCAAGAAGCATTCCAGTACCATGATGCTGTTCAAAATGTGTAGTTCTGGCCTATGTTGCCCCGATCCTTTTTCTTCAAGGGTAGTGATATTCTGCTTTTATTTTTAAAAGAAATGGGTTGTAAATTGGACAAAGTTGCCTTCCCGAACAGCCCCCTTTAAAAATAAAAATAAAGTAAAATCTAAGTGCCTTTCAGCGAATCCTCGAGAGAACTGTGCTATTTTTGAGCAGGATCCATTTCAACATGACATTAGCCTGGCAACTGGGCTGTAAATATTTTATACTGAGTGGCATTTCCACCTCCCCTTCTTACCACACAGAGTAGCTTGATTAAAGGGGGTAGAAAGAGAACTTCCACCATTGTTGTTACAAAAAGTGGCCACCTTTGATTTTTTTTGCAGTGGCGAGCTCCTGACCAGATGCTGTAGCAACTTACTCAGCATAATAGTAACAGCAAATCTTTGTCAAAATAAAATAACAATCGAAAGTAACAAGAGTTTTTAGTGCTGACGTAGTTTTGAATCTCCTGGCTTTCAGGGTGATGTGGGAGAAGGTTAAATTCTGATAATTTAACATGAGGGCTGCAAACCTAAATGCTGCAGAGCAGACCCCTTAGCTCATTTGGGGTTCCTATTCCCCTAGCTGGCAAATCATCGTACATGAAGACATTCTTTACAACTGGAAGCCCTGTGGATGTTCTGGTGTTCCTATGAAGCCCATTGGTAAATGAGATTCTTAGCCCATTTTGGCTGCAGACACATCCCTTTGTGTGTTCATGAAGCTTTTCTCATTGACTGAAAAGGAGAGACTTTAAAAACAAGAAGATTGTGTAATTCTGTGTAATTCTGTGTAAAGAAAGTATAATTCTTGCACTCCTGCAAGGTAGCTGAGCTGACAGAAATGACACCTTCATAATATTCTTCAAGCAGTTACTGAAAAGTTGTTTAGTGTTAAGTCACTTTGGCATAAATCCAATTGTGAGTAGACCCACTGACTCGGGATTTACATGTTGACAGCCATTACTTTAGTGAGCCCATTCCAGTTGGGACTAACTATGGGATTGAAGTCTTGACATTTTCTTCCAGATTTTGAAACACGAAGGTAGTGGTTCTTGAAGTAATTCCCTTGACTGGGATATTTTGTTAAAATTATTTGGACAAACAAGCCCAGGATGACCTCTTCATCAGAATTTTAGAAGACTGGGGTTTTGCCAGCTCACCAGGATGTAACTTGTCTTTCTTCATATTGCAGCTTTCCTTACATATCGTTTTTGAAATCAGAGTTATATCTGGACTCCTCATGTTCATTTCTGAAAAAGTTGATTACACTCAGAAATTGTCTATGTACTTTTTATAGTGAAATGCTTGATGCTGCTAATTGGTTGTCATAAACAGGAATAACATCAGAAAAATGTAAAGTTACGCACCAATTGCTTTTTTAAAATAGGCAGATAGACTGATAGATAATTAGCTGATCTGGTATAAGTGGCATTTAAAATAATGTAAACAAATGAGGAGAAAATAGAATAGAATTTTGTTTTTATAACTCATTCACTTTCCTTTGAGCTGTTACAAAGCTCTTCTCCCTTGAACTTTCTAGACACGTGAGCCATGAATAGAAATAGATTAGCTTTAAAATTTTGCTGGTCAGAAACATGAAGTGTAAATAAATGGCATCTAATTATTTATTTCCTTCTTAAAATTAGAAGCACTATCACAGTCTGAGAGAGGAAGTAACAATCTCGGTTTTGATTCCTCTCATTTAATTGCTGCAGGGAGGGTGAAGGCTGGGCGACAAGGCCAGGAAATTAGGCAGTTTTTTTAAACTGCCAGACAAGCAACTGTTATTATGGTAATTAATTGACTAATTCAACATACAAACAAGGGCTCTTTAAACCAAGAAAGGAGCATGTTATGTGACCCAGATCAATTTTCAGCTAGTGCCAGAATTTAGACATTGTGCAATGTGAGAAGAGTGGTCCTGTGTCTGATAGTAGAGCAGTGGAATAGGAAGTTGTAAAGCATCTGTATTTAGCAGACTTTTCCGTGGGGGGAAAAATTTCATGTTGAAATGACTATGAATGAGTTCACTGGACACTTTTAAAAAAGTAATCTTAGTTTGGCTTTGCCTAAATATAAATAATTCCACAGTATTCTTTTTGTATGGAAATTAAACGTTTACAGGTGTGTTTGGACTTTGCAGTGGGCCAAAATACCTGAACGAAACTGCATTAGATGAATTGTTATACACCACTGTTTTGACTGTGTTTTTGAGTATTGCTTGTGTTTCCCATTTCTAGGAGGGCTTTTTTGTTTGTTCCTTTTAAATATTTCTACACTTAGTATTTTCAGCTTTAAATATTGCCTTTTAATGATGTATGCCCCTTTTGTATACTCATTGTTTTGTTCTTAAATATTGTTTTTAAATGCTGTAAGCTGCTTTAGGTCCTTTTCTAAGGAGCAAGGCAGGGTTAAAATATTGTAAATAAATAAAATAAGTGGGAGCAATGAAATAAGATGCAGCCCCTCCATCTGAAGTTTAGTTTTGATAATATTTGAACTCAACATTTTGGCTTGTCTCCTGATGAACCAGAGCAGTGGCCTTGGGTATTTTTTGTTGGGTCAGTTCTCAGATTTGCTGAAGGAGAGAGAAGCCAGGCACTGTGGTAAACCAGCCATGATTAGGGGACCCATGATTTGCTTCACGGCACTGGTTTGCGGTGAGAGTGATTGGGCAGTGTATACCAGTACACTGCTCTAAGACGAGAGAACCCTGACATATTGTGATGTGCAAGCTCAGCCATAGCCTCAGTCCTCTTTTATTTTAAGACATGGCCTGGTGGGTGTTCAGTTGCAGCCTTCATTTCCTAGGAACAATATTTCTGTTCCTTTTTCTGAGGCAGTGAAGCTGCTGCAAGCTTTGTCAGGGTGCTGTGCTCCAAAGTTAAATGCCAGAGGTTACATCTATCATGAAGGTTGTCAGTACAGGGATTAAAATGGCAGAAATTATCACAATGTGATGTGTAATTCTGGTAGCCACAGTGCAGCTTAAATTTGACCAGATGCTAATCAGAAGTGTTGAGTTCTCTTAAGGACAGTGGCTAGAATCCAGTAGTAAATCTCAACTTGAATTAGTGGAGTTTACAGAGGAGTTGACTCGCCAAATCCCCACTGATTCAATGGGCCTACTCTGGTTGCAACTTACTAGTGGATTTTAGCCCCTGAATAACAAATATGAAAGACAGAATCCCATTGTGGAAATGCCTAGCACAAGTGTAGTTGCTCCAGTGGTTTTGCCCACCTCAGATGGTTTGTCCTTTGTATGCCCAGTTATACAACAGTTGTGAAACTGGGTGTGTGGCCAGTTGCTTGAAGGACAGCTCCATGGAGATGGGGGGCAGAAGCGCTATGCAATTGATTGTCTTTGAACACTTGAGTTTTTAGAACCATATTTTGTCCAAATGTGTATCACTAATATTTGGTTGTCTATGTGGTAGACTTCGACTGCTCTGCACCCAAAAAAAGATACTGAAAAAAAAAATCCCCACTGAGAGACCTGTAACCTGTATATACTTTGCAGAATAAGCATCCTTACATTTTTCTGCATTCAGCAATTTATTCCCCCAAAATTGTATGTTTAGGATTGCAGTCTTCAGAATGCACCACTTTGGGACCTTCACACTCAGTGTCTAAGTCCTTCCTGTTGAAGCATGAGCTTCAGCCTCTCCTACGTGAAACCAATAGGGCTTTTAAAAAGAGGTGTGGTAGATACGGTAGCCAGTTATGAGCAGTTTCAACATGAAAGCTCTGGTTCTCAGGATGCTGAAGTCGAAGATCAAATGGTATATTAGTACAGTGCTGTCAGATATACTGTACACACCCTGTCAGCTCAAGAACTTTATGCTTGAAGTACAGACCAGGTCATGCTGCTGATACCAGCTTTTGCAAAATGCTGCTGGATTTCCATTTTGACAGTTAGGGCTTGCCTTCCCTGTTGTGCTCAAGATTGGTTTCAAGGGCCAGGTTATCATTTGGTAAATGAAATGATCGTTTGGCAAATACGGTGTGCTAATAAATTCATAAAGCTGGGATAATATCCTGCCAGATTGTTTTTAATGCTGCTTATGCCAGTTCTTGACCATGCAGATACACAGTCTAGCTGTTAGACACACAAGTGGGATGTCAGCAGTGCTCAGCGTGTCAAAAAGAAAAAGAAAAAAATAAGGTGGTGTGCCTGGGACTGGATCAGGTGCCATGCTTGGAACTTTCTGGGAGCTGAATGTGTGTCATGATCTTGGCCACCCTTCATGGGAAGCTGGCGTACGCTGCTGTTCCATAAATATGTGTTAGCAATAACTAAAGTAGGTATGGAATGTGCAGCTGGGTTTCTGTTACAAGTGTTCTTGGCAGAGTCTTGGCTGGAAGTCACAAAGATACAGGAAGTGCTCAACGGAGATAGGTCTTTAAATAATCAGACTTCTAGGTAACTCAGGTTGTTAATGATGTGCTTTATCCTTAAGACAAAGTAATTACCTGAGACTTCACCAATTTATGTTAATTCTCTTTCTCTCTCTCTCTCTTTCTAAACTGATTCATTTTTAAAATTATATTTTGTTTCTTCCAGACGACTGAATAACAATGAACTGACGACCATTCCTTCACTGGGAGCTGCTTCAGCTCAGATCATTTCCCTGTACCTGTAAGTTTAAGTTTCAGCAAACTTGTCTGTATGTTTCTAATTTCAGGAATCTGTCTAATCCATATGTACGTTATTGTGGCTTGTCTGGAGTCAGTAATATATTCAGCCCCTCAGGCAAGCTGGATCTTACTAGAAAGGTTCTGAAAGGAGAGGTTTGCCCTTCCCCTCAGAGTTTTTCTGATCTGCAGGACCGTTCAAGGCACTTTCTCATCAGTTCTTCTGAAATTGCCTCAGAGGATACTCTAAGGATGACCTCAGAATCGAAGTATGATAGATTTTTAGTTCGTAACTTGGTCATTGTGTCAGTTAAATTTGGTTGCCATCCATGATCCAAAGAACCAATGAAGGCAGCTACGTAGTTAGACAGCCCAGCTATAAGCAAGGTATCTAAGGTGGATTTGGGCCTTGCTTCTCTGAGTAAATACAGTGGTGCCTCGACTTACGAACGTCCCTACTTACGACCATTTCGAGTTACGACTGGCTCCGTCCGCAAAATTTTGCTTCTACTTGCAACCGGAGCTTCCACTTACGAACAGAAAAAGGCAGGGGAAAAAAGGCGGGAAATTCAAATTGCTAACTGTAGGTGGCGACGAGGCTGCTTCTTTGTAGCTCTTTCGCCCCAACGGTTAGAGTGAGTGCGATCGGAGGAGGCTTGGGACTGCCTCGCTTCTGCTTCTGAGTGAGCGTGTGTGTGTGTTTGCAGGGAGGCTTCGGGCTGCCTGGTAAGGTAAGGTGCTGTTTTGTGCTTTTTAAAAACTGTTCTGGGTGTTTTTGCAGTGTGGTTTTGGGCTGGGGGGGTTATGTTTCTGTGCTGTGATGGGTCTTGGGGGGTTTGTTTGTTTTTTGGGTTTTTCACCCCCATTTCCGATGGGTCTTGGGGTTTTTTGTTGCTTTTTGGAGTGTTTTTTCCCATTTCCGATGGGTCTTGGGGGGTTTGTTTGTTTTTTGGTTCCCCCCCATTTCCGATGGGTCTTGGGGGGGTTTGGTTGCTTTTTGGTTTTTTTCCCCCCATTTCCGATGGGTCTTGGGGGGTTTGGTTGCTTTTTGGGGTTTTTCCCCCCATTTCCGATGGGTCTTGCATGCTTCCCTTGCTTTTTCCTTTGTTTTCTTTGCATTTCCGACCTGGTCCCTTTGTTCTCTGTGCATTTCCGATCTGCTCCGTTTGTTTTCTGTGCATTTCCGATGGGTCTTGCACGCTTGATTGCTTTTCTCCCCCCCCCCCCCTTCGGCCGGAAGGGATTAATCGCATTTCTGATGGGTCTTGCAGTGTTTTTTTTTTTTTTTTTTTTTTTTGTGGTGATTTTTTTCTTCAGCCGGAACGGATTAATTGCATGTCAGTGCATTCCTATGGGAAATGATGCTTCGACTCACGACCATTTCGAGTTACATCCATCTTCTTGAACGGATTATGGTCGTAAGTCGAGGTGCCACTGTATAGCTCCCCCCCCCTCGATGGCAGTATGCTTCTCCCAGGTTCAGAGACAAGATCACTTGTAGTTTTCACTTCCTTGGGAACAGGAGAGGCATGGAGTTGATTCCGGATGGGAAAAGCATGCTGCACTTAGGCCTGATCCAGGAGGGCTGGACTGACCCAACAGAGCTGTGCTGCTTAAAGCAGTGGTCCCCAGCCTTGGGCCTCCAGATGTTCTTGGACTTCAACTCCCAGAAATCCTGGCCGGCAGAGGTGGTGGTGAAGGCTTCTGGGAGTTGTAGTCCAAGAACATCTGGAGGCCCAAGGTTGGGGACCACTAGCTTAAAGGATACAATTATGTGAACTTATCCCAGTTCCTAAATGTTGATAATAAATATTGATAAGAGGCCCAGGAACCTTTGTCTACAGAGAAAAGACACCTGCCGCTGAATCGAATTCTCTGGAATTTTCCCCTCGAGGTGTCAGGCAAAATTGAGAGTGAAGGCTGGAGGATTTAAGGGCTCAGTGCCACAGGAAGAAAGTAAATTCTACTCCTCTTATAGGCAGCCAGACTTTGACCCAATTGGCACTAGTGCCAGATGGAACCAGTCCTGCCAGGCTCACAAGCATAGCTCCTCAAATCTAAGGGAAAGGCAGTCTCAAATCTAAGGGAAAGGGAGCCAAGTTTTTATATGGGAGGGGGTGTGGGCTGAGGCACATTTTCAAACTTAAGTATATGCTATGTTGAACAGCTGGATGTTGAAAATCAACCTTGAACAGTATGCAGTAGAATTTAAGTTCTTGACCTGCCCTTCCCACAAGACATAACTTTGAGAAAGCATTTTGCAAGTATTTAAAAAATGGAGAATATTCATCAAGGTCATCCACACTTTTGCATTTCTGATCACCATGTATGGGGGTGAAAGCTGGACAGTGAAGCAAACTGATAGGAAAAAAACTTATTTGTTTGAAATATGGTGCTGGAGGAGAACTAGGTGGATACCCTGGACTGCCAGAAAGATGAACAAGCGGGCCCTAGATCAAGTTAATCCTGAATGATCTCTGGAGCCACAAATGATGAAACTGTGGCTGTCCTGCTTTGGGCACATCATGAGAAGGCAAGATTCTCTGGAAAAGACAATAATGTAGGAGAGAGTTGAAGGCAGCAAAGAAGAAGGCCAAATATGAGATGAATTGACTCCCTAAAGGTAGCCACAGTCTTAAGTTTACAAGAGCTGGGCAGAGCTGTTGAGGACTGGGACATTTTGGAGGTTGCTCATTCATAGAGTTATAAGGCAGAGACAACAAGATGTCCCATGACAACAAGAAGAAATTTTCATCAAAAGAGATACAGAAGAGGGAAGCCACAATTATTTTCTCTGCCTTAAGATATAGAATCCTTATGGAGTTGAGAAGGGTCAATAGATTTACTAAGAAGAGCAAGTTAAGAGGTTTGTATGAGGGAGGAGTTTCCTTACTGATGTTGCTATTTACAGTATCAACTTTGGACCTGGGTCATATTTCCATAGATCTACCATCTCCTTGTTGTTCTTGACTTCATTGTGTACTCTCCACTTTTACTGATCAAAAAGCTTCATTTTGGAATGTCAAGGGCATCTGCAGCATTAATCAGGTACACGATCCATATGCAGAATTAGAAGATCTCGTTATTCTCATACTTGGGTGGACTGGCTGTTACTCAGGTCCTCAAAGGAATCATACAAGATCGTGAGCTAATATTCAATATAGAGAAAATCATGCTGTAATGAAACTAGTTGACAAGCTAGTTGTTATGGCTAGTTGAGAAGCTAGGCAGATGTATGGATTCTACACCCAACCTGGCAAGAGGATAAGTCCTGGGTCTGCCCACGCTTCCCAGGTTTATGATCTGTAGCAACAGGACTTCTATCTGCACAACTACACCACTCCAGTTGATGAAATCAATCAAGTATTTTTGCCACACCTGCACCCTATGATTAGGTGTCATTTATTTTATCTTGTGAGACTGTGACTCTCTTTGTAGATTTAATTGTTGTATTAATTATGGGTTTATGCATTTTGTTTAGGGTTTTTTTTGCAATGAAATCAATAGGTAGATACAGGTGAACACTGTTATTAAAGCATAAAAGAACTTAAAATAATTGTGTCAGGGCGTGGTTGTCTATTTTGTTGTCTATCTCCCTGCCCTCATATTGCTGTCAGCCATAGTCCTGGTAAACACTTCCAGTGTTGGGATGGCCTGTTTTAATGTTTCCTGTAGTTTGTGTATTCTGGGCAGTGTGCTCTGGTATTTTGAAGTGACCTTGATATATTTGCTAAGTCCTTCCCTTCCCATTTTCATGGACCCCATAAGAGAGCAAAACAAATTGGCTGTGTTCTTGGTTTTCCATTAAGACTGTGCTAAAATAGGGAAGACTGCAGAGTTCCATCATTCAGGTCAAAACTGGCAGCTGTGACTACTTATCCCCCCCGCCTGCTCCTCCCCCAAGTTCATATTTTATAGAAAACAAAGTCAAATCTGAAAGATCTCTCATTTTCAAGTGCTTTTCATCATTCGTCTACCAAGAAATCAGCTCCTCTGCCCAGTCTTCCCATCTGCCTATCTTCCCAGTGGTTAAGGAAATAGTCAATATGCATGAATTTGGTTCATATTTGCTGGTCAGGTGTTTGATGGAAGCTGTTGATGCAAGCCTTGGACAGCTACAGAATGGGGTTTGGTTTTTAACCACCCTTTCTGTGTATACTCAGCCACTGTATTTGTGGCTTGTCAATATCGTGGGTATTTCCCACATGTGGTTATACAATATAAGCAAATTAAAATCCCATAGAACTTCAGTTTGATTCCCATCTCTTGCCTGCACAATGATGTCCTGAATAGGAACAAATAGACTTTTTAGTATTAGCTCAAATAGACCAATAGTATTTGCTGGATGAAAAAAGTCTCTATTGTTTGATCTTGTTAACTTATCTGCTTTTATTTTCAAAGCACAGTTGTAATGCAGGTGTTCCAGTGGTGTTCAGACACATCACGTCTAACAGATCAGCAGTGCTACAAAATGTTGTTAATTCAGGCTAAGCCTAAAATATTCTTCAGTTTGATTATTCACTGGAGAGCAAATTTTATTTTTAATTCCCTTCATTCTGCTTTGAAAATATTGCCAAAGTGGTTCATCTCCAACACCAGTGAACATTTGGGAAAGATTTTTAATGAAGTAGAAGAAAGCAGTTTGTGTACAAGTTAATCAGAGACAGACCTGGAAATACATTTTAAGTGCCAACAAATGTTAATGTAATGTAGTGATTGTTCTTCTTTTAGAAAATCAAAGTGTTAATCAGAGTCTGATAGACATTTGTAGTTATTCTAAAGTTACACCAGCAGAATTCTAATAATTTAACTATAATCCATAAGAGTAGAACTGATGGGAGTTATTTGCAGCTGTTTTCAGAAGACTTGTAGGAATGGGATTTCTTCAGCTGTATTTATTGTTGAGTTGTGTGTTTTTAATTCTCCAGGCCTTTTATAAGCTTCCCTATGCACTTTGCATACCTAGTGTAGTGTAGTGGATAGAGTGATAGACTGGGATTCAGGAGACCTGGGTTTGAATCCTCACTAAGCCATGGAAACTCATGATGTGTGTGTGTAGCTGGTAAAACCACTGCTTAAATATCTCACTTACAGTGGACCCTCGACTTACAGATGGCTCCACTTGCATACTTTTCGATTTAAGGACTTCTCTGGCTGCAAAATTTCACTTCGACTTGCAGCCGGAGAATCGACCTACAGACCGGAAAGGGGAGGCGGGGAACCGGCCGAAGAAAAAATACCCCCCCCCACCAAAAAAAGAAAATACAGTCACTTACCAGGTACAGTAGACCCAGCCCCGCTCCTCACAGTCCCTTGGTAGCCCCGGAACACAGCGGACTCTGTGTGAGCAGAGCGCCGAACAGCTGAGAGTCGGCAACCAGCAGAGAGGCGGCAGCCATTTTGGAGAGGCGGCAGCCATTTTGAGAGGCGACCACATGGCTGCTGCCTCTCAAAATGGCTGCCGCCTCTCCAAAATGGCTGCCGCCTCTCTGCTGGTTGCCGCCTCTCAGCTGTTCGGCACTCTGCTCTCACAGAGTCTGGCTGTTCCAGGGCTACCAAGGGACTGTGAGGAGCGGGGCTGGGTCTACTGTACCTGGTAAGTGACTGTATTTTCTTTTTTTGGTGGGGGGGTATTTTTTCTTCGGTCGGTTACGGATTAATGGGTTTTCAATGCATTCCTATGGGAAATGGACCTTCGACCTACAGACTTTTCGACCTGCGGCCACTGTTCCAATATGGATTAATTCTGTAAGTCGAGGGTCCACTGTACTTGCCATGTAGTCCCACTCTATGTCTGAGGAAGTGGTTGTGTCCATGAAAGCTCACAATAAAAAAACTCACAGTTAGTGCCACATTTTTGTCTTCTTTTATTTTTTATTTTGTTTTTGCCTGATCTGAATGATGCTTTATTAAGGTTTGGTGTTTTGCAACAGCAGCAAAACAAATCATTGTGGCTGCTGAGGTAAAGTTGAATGCAGATCCATCTCCATTTCTATATCTCTCTATCTACTTTTTACATTTATTTTTACTAATTACATTTATATCCCACCTTTCCTTCAGTCTGAGAGGCAGGTCAGGTTGAGAGTGTGTTACTGGTCATCTAGTGAGTTTTGTGGCAAAGATGGGAGTTGAACCTAATCTTCTGGGTCCTAATCTAACTCTCTAACGATTACCCCACACTGGTTTTCCAGTGAAAGGTGAGTGTATGCTCCTCTTGTCAAGCAGGAGAATCCAACAGTGTGGTCCCAGGAGAGGGCCAGTGGTTGAGGAAAGAGAATGATGTTACAACATGTACTCCGGACACCTTTACCCATCTCTTCTTTTGCTTCCTAGTTATGACAGTACTTTTCTTGCAGTTAGTGGTGATGGGAGTTTATACTATTTCTGCAATCACCTAGACATGTGCAAGCTGTAGAGTTGCATCACTCTTCATTAACCTACTTTATTATTGTTGTGTTGTGTTGTTTATCCTTGCACTTTCTTTATTCCTGAATCTGGATGTCTCTCAGTACCATGACTTGTAATAATGGTTACATGCCAAGTGGTTTTCCATTCCCTTCTTCGGATGGGTCTCTCAGACTGTGTAGCTTGCCCAAGGTTACAAAGACTGACTCTTTTCCTGCAAGGCAAATGGGAAATGGGATTTCTGATGCCTGGCTCTGCAGCCATGTGCTTTGGCTCACTGTGATATTATAAGAAATTATGAAGTCTGCTAGATCAGAGAATTATTGTTTGCAGATATTTAAGTGATAAAATATTTTTGAGAGAAAAATGTAATTTGAAGGTTTAAAAGCAAGTCATGTTAGATGATGCGTAACTGCTTGGATATGTCTTCCTTTGGAAGACAAATGGGGAGTTTGGCATGAGCACATAATACGTTTGTCAAATTATTGTTAAGAGTTTCTTATTTTTAATTACAGGAATAATGTAACATGGATAGAGAAGGAGTATGTCTGACCCTTACACTTGCCTTAGAAAAGGCATTTACCTAATTCACTTCTACTATTTCTTCTAATCTTCAGACTCACCTATATTGTTTTGTGGCAAGAAATGTTAGGTTTGTGTACCTGGGTTTGTAGTTGTAAAACTGTGAGGTGGAGATCTGTATTGTAATAGGCGTAGAAATCACACACTATGGCTTCTTGACTGGTTGTGATTTTCTGGCACTCGTGCACATATCTCTTTCTCAGTTACCCATGTCTGTTGGTGATTGCTGTTACGCTGATATTGGATGTTGGTGCTTTTGTGCTGGGTTTAAAATGGAGAATGGGGCTAGAATGGAGAAGCAGTAATAAGTGATGTTCTTTGCTGCAGTTGTCAAGCATAAAGCTGTTTGTGACCCAGAACAGCCAGTGGTTTGCTCATTAAAGTCTATCCCCCTGACCTCCCTGATCCTGGTAAGAATTGGTGCTAAGAATGGGAAACCATGAACAGAGTTAAGAGTCTTATAGGGTTTAGATCGGTATTAATTTTTTTGGAGGGGGGACTTGGATCAGAGGAGTGGAAAATAGGATTAGGTGATTTATAAAAGACACAGCAGTATTCCGAAATGCATTCAGTGCCAGAGTGCTATCAATAAGATTGTGCAGCTGCCAAACAGTGCTTAACGTCTCTCTTATAAAAAATCACCCATCTGTAGACTCATTAGTATAGAGATGAATTTGCATTAAATGGTAATTAAACAGAAAAATCTAATAACTCAGCCGTGAGCTACCTATTTTGCTAGTTGTATTACAAAACACATGCATGTAGAACTTACTTGTATGCCAAAGTCTTTTAAATAGGGTTGATCAGCAAATGTATCCATGCTGTTGAAGGATCCAGAAGGTTATATGGGAAAGGATTTGGAGCTAGAAAGATAATCAAAGGTAGGTCCTTGGAGAAAAGTTTGAAGGAATTCAGTGATAGCTTAGAGAGAAAGAAGAATGAAATCTTCCATGATATACAACCTTTCATTTAAAAGTGGCCTCTCAACTTTAGGGCTCCTCATGGTGTTGGGCTACAGTTATCATTCCAGACTTGGGAATCTGGGGACTGTAGGCCAGCAAAAACTGGAAATATAAATTTGGAAACCACTGGTTTTGAAAGTTTTTGGAGTGGGGTGGGAGAGAGGCTTTTTAATAATTTTAAATTGCAGACTTTAATGGCTCATCTTTAAGGTTTTTGATTTATAGAGGATATTGAATTACTCATCCTATTTTAAAGCTAGAACTGGTCCAATTAGACATGAGAAGCTAGAAACAAACCTGAGCAAACTTAATCAGTTGTACAAAGACGCTGAATTATGATGATATGCCATCAAGTCAATTCTGACTTACAGTGACCTTTTCCAGGGTTTTCTAGGTAGAGAATACTCAGAAGTGGTTTACCGTCCCCTTCTTGGGCATCCTGGGACTGTGCAGCTTGCCCAAGGCTACACAGGCTGGATCTTCTCCCAGGGGGCACACTGGGGGATCAAAGTCCCAGCCTCTGGCTCTGCAGTTAGATACCTAAAGAACCTCATGGTGCAGTGGTTAAACTGCTGTACTGCAGCCAAAACTGTGCTCATGACCCGGGGTTCGATCCCAGGTAGCCGGCTCAAGGTTGACTCAGTCTTCTATCCTTCCGATGCTGGTAAAATGAGTACGCAGCTCGCTGGGGGAGCAATGTGTAGCCTGCATAATTAACTTGTAAACCTCCCAGAGAGTGCTTGAAGCGCTGTGGGGCGGTATATAAGCAGCACACTTTGCTTTTTGCTTTGCTAAACCACTGAGCTATCCAGCCAACTAAATTTGGGCCTCTTGGGATTCAGACCCTGAGTTGTTCTTATTTAAAACCCAAATCTTTGCCGCTGGGCTAATTTGGGAACCACAGACATTGAAAGCTCCAGTTTATTGAGGGCTCAAGCTAACCAATTAGGCACATTTGCCCTAGTTATTTCAATGGGCAAATTTAAATCTTGTGTTAAGACATGGACACTTTGTATTCGTTTCCCTGGAAAAATGAATATGAGCTGTGACACCGCAGATGATGCGGTGGCCCAATCCCACCGCCCAAGAACCAGCTAGGCCACTTACCGGGCTCCATGCAGTGCTCGGCTCTGTTGTCATCGTTGTCACACCAATCCCGGCAGGAGGTCACTCGACCCTTCCCTGCCTCCCTGTGCAGCCGGCCATTTGGGAATGAAAGCAGGATAGAAAGTCTCCCTGCTCATCTAATGAGTGGTCAGTTGCACGGGGAGACGCAGAAGCGCTGGCTGGGCTCCTGTCAGGATTGGCACGTTGATGACGACGACGGAGCCAAGCGCTGTGCAGAGCCTGGCAAGTGGCCCGGCCAGTTCTGCAGCGGTGGGATTGGGCCACCATGGCACCTATGGTGCCGCGTTTCGTATTCGTTGCCCATGTCTAGTTGTGTTACTCCTCATTTTAAAACAAATGGGGCTCAAATGTACCTAACTTTAGCCGGTTAGTGCTTTATATATTTAGCTATATACCACATATAGGCTAAGTATATCCTTTAAAATGAGAATGTAACCAACATGCTTACAAATGAGTCTGCCAAATAGATGCCTGTTAAGAATCTGTGGCTGGTGGTGGTTCCGTCTTTAGCATACATGCACTGAGAAACCTACTTTTGATTATGGGTCTGACTCAGTCCTTTCCTTACAGCACTCATGGTTTCATGCACCATATGAACTTCATGAATGCTAGTCTGTCATTAATTCTGAAGTAGAATATACTTTTGGGTCTGTTTTCCTTCCAGTTCTTAATACTTATTTGTATTCTACAGTGACATCTCTCAGTATTACAAATGACCATGGAGAGGTGAATTGAGGTGCCAGAATTCATAACCATTTTGCCCATTTGCTCTCAATGTCCAGTGTGTTCCGAACTGTTGTCTGCTGATTTGTTTATAGGTGATAAACACCCTAATGGTGTTAGTTTTTTTTGGTGGCAATAAAAAGTTGTACGAATAGTTGCTATGAAAAGCCATGGTTGATAAACACGGCAAAGTGGCATTTGGGGCTTGTTGATGTTATTATGTAGTACATTTGTTTGTCCAAACAAACATGGTCATGTTTGGAGGCAACAGAGGAACAGTGTAGTTTGTCTAATTTAATTGCTAAACACCCAGACCATCCAACTACTCATACTGTGCTTGCATTTTTCCCCTCTTGGTTCCAAGCCAAAACCATGTGCTTTGTCTTTCCTATTCATCCTCTCCTACCTTTTCCAAGTTGGAATGTCAAGCTAAAAGACACAACTTTACAAAAGAATTAATACACATTTGATTGTTTTACTTGGACACGGCCAGTCATGCAACCTGAGAACCAGCAAAAGCACTCCAGATGTGGCCAAGAGAAAAATCTAATTTGCAACCATCATTATAGAAACAATCCAACTTAAAATTTAAAATGGGTATGTGATTGCCTTTCTACTTCATTTTGTGTCCTCTGAATGTTCATTTTACCTGCTAAAAAGGACTCCTTTGTAACTCCAAAAGTTGGCAACAGGTTTTGAACCACTAATTGGTCCTCTAGAACAATAGTTCCCAACCTTGGGTCCCCAGATGTTCTTGGACTACAACTCCTAGAAATCCTGGCCAGCTCAGCTAGTGGTGAAGGCTTCTGGGAGTTTTAGTCAAGTAAATCTGGGGACTCAAGGTTGGGAACCCCTGCTCTAGAAGATATATCATCAATTCTGTGGACTAGACTACTTGTTACACTAATAAAATTCTACACGTGGCAACCCAACAATCCCAGTCTTCTTTTCTCTGTCTCATGTTCTTCCAAAGAAGAAAAATGAATGTATGTTTGGAACTCAAACCTGTCATGACAGTTGTAGCCAGAGAAAAGATCAGGCAGCCACCATGCCTTCACCACCTGAAATTCTTCCCCTATCCCCACGGCATGGAATTATTCAACATTTCCTAGGCAAGTACATCATCATAATTTCAGAGTTTAGTTTCTTTAATTCCTGTTTTATATCGTAGGATTTTGATTGAAAAAAAAATAAACCATTGTATAAGACAATGTGATGCTTTAATGAAAATATTTAATAATAAGTAAATAGTATAGCATGCAACATCATCTTGATTCCACTGAATTTGTTTTTCTTTGTGAAAAGTTACTTTTTACATTATAAAAAGTTGATTTGGGAGAGCCACTGTAGTGCAGTGGACAGAGTGTCAAAGTAGGAGACCTGGGTTCAAATTCCCACTCACCCATGGAATTTTGCAGCAGGATGTCACTGATAAAACCACTCCTGAAATATCCCACACCCGTTAAAACCTTGTTACTGTTGCCATCCATCAGATAAGTTGGAATGCCACACAATAAAAAGGCAGATTTTTAGTGCCGTGCTTTGCAAAATATGTGTTTCTTGACTGCATGATATGATAAGTGCAATAAAAAGTCTAAATGTATTCCAAGAACTAATGTGTCAGATTAATCAGATTATCTGATTTAACTAATCAGATTAGCTCACACGTGAGCTTCTGTGGTGCATCTAGGGGCCAGTTTTCTACTCCTGGGACCTTTGGCAGTGGGGTCACACAGATTGCCAACAACAAGGAAAAAGGAAAAGAAAGAAACTTAAAAGTGGCAAGGAGTCTATTTTTATTTTTGAAAAATTTGTATTTTGGGGAAATAGGAGAAAAGAGGGGGCTGGGGGAGAGATGCTGACCACAAGAACAGTCTTAGAGGCCTGTATGTGCCCAGGACCACACTTTGCGCATCGTAGACTAAGACCTAAATCCATTTGGTAGTTCCTATTAGAGCAGCCCTATTGAATCAGTTGCTAAAAGCTGTGTCAACACATAAATCCCCTATATTCAGTGGGTCTGTTGTATTTGGAAGTGCCAGAGGAGTTCAAGTCTGCAAGCAGGAAGAACCAGATTCAAAACACACTCAGTTATGAAATTCAGTGGGTTGTTTTGTTGTGAGAATAAAATAGCAGATGGGTGGATTAAAAATGGGGTAGTTCACACAGATCTGTACCACAATGCTGTCTAAATGTATTTTTCAGATGTTTGAAATCATATCTATACAACTACTCAAGAAAGAAATGAGATTGTGCTTACTAATTGATCTCCAGTTATTTATGTTCCTTATAAATAACTTCTTCTGCTTTTATGTAAAGGGGGGCTGGCTTTCAACTATTTGTGGGATTTGTTTTAGCTTTCTTGGAGAATCGTGAACAATACTGGAGATTTGTTTCTGGAGTGTTCTATGAATATTTTAAGGCGAGAGAGGAATAAATTGGTGATCTGAAGGAACTCTCCCATTCCTCCCCTACTTTTTTTGGATTTCATTCCTCTCACTTGTAGCTTTTGGATTTAGTAATGTGTCAAGAGGTATTAGGGGACGTGGTGGCGCTGCGGGTTAAACCGCAGATGCCTCTGTTCTGCAAGGTCAGAAGACCTGCAGTCGTAAGATCGAATCCACGCGACGGAGTGAGCTCCCGTCGCTAGTCCCAGCTCCCGCCAACCTAGCAGTTCGAAAGCATACAAATGCAAGTAGATAAATAGGTACCACCACGGTGGGAAGGTAACGGCGTTCCGTGTCTAGTCGCGCTGGCCACGTGACCATGGAAGATTGTCTTCGGACAAACGCTAGCTCTATGGGTTGGAAACGGAGATGAGCACCGCCCCCTAGAGTCGGACATGACTGGACAAATTGTCAATGGGAACCTTAACCTTTACCTTTTTACCAAGAGGTATTAGATAGTTTTAATAAAACAGACTGGCTCCTTTTCTCACTTTTTGACTTCTTTTTTAATTGATGGTCTTGCCCAGCTACCATTGTAGCAAGATGCTGAGTTCAGTGCATTGTGATTTTCAGTGGTGGTGGTGTGGTGGTGGTATCTGCTGTTCCTGTAAAAGCATGGATTGGGCACCTGGGCTTGGTTGAGGCAACATGAAAGGAAGAGCCGAGACTTAGCTCTAGAGGTTAGAAAGCAGCCAGTCAAGAAGTCCATACGAGGGTGTGTTTTCCACACTTGTGTTCATTTGTTGCTGTACAAAGTACCTCTTTACCTCCTGCAGAATGTCTCCCACTGTGTAGGCCTTCTTGCAAGCTTTCTCAGCCAGCAGTGGAAGCTTAGACAGTTCATTGTCATGCTCATTTATGAAGGTCAGGTTGGGGACATTGAGATGTGAAGCAACCATCCACTGCAGAATGGCCTGGAGTTCTTTGTTCACTTGGTTGTCATCCGCATTCTGGTTACCCACTATTACTTCAGATTCAGTTAACTGTTCACCGTTAGCTGGTGAAGTTGATCTTTGCCCTTCAGAGAAGGAGTCACCAGAACCATTTTGCTTGTCTGTTAAGTCATCAGTTGCTGTATCAGAGCCACTGTCCTTTGCTGTTTGCAATGACAGCCTTGACACCGATGCTGACAATTGATCCATTGATTGGTTGTCTGTCTGGTTTATATTATCATACGTAGTGGTAGTGCTTTCGCTTTGTTCTGAGACATCTGTGTCAATCTGGGATGAACTCTCAGGATCAGGAGTGGGTCTTGTGTCTTTGGAGCTGTGAGGCATATTGGAATTGGCTTTACTTTATAGCCTTATCTAGGTCTGTGCAGAGTTTGTCTATCAGTTGAGCAGCTTTAATGACCCAGCTGGACCTGATGTTGTCTGTGCTCTCAGATGTCCATGCTCTTAATGCTAGCTTGGTAGCGCTTCTGCTTATGTGGGCACATGGTTTCCATATCAACAGTGACGTCACAAAGACTTATTCTCATTCACCAGCCAATGGTATGTTGCCAAAGTGCTGCATCTTAAACTTGTTTGATGCCAACAGCTATGGGCATGGAAAGTAACCAGTAATTTTAGGGAGCTAGTATATTGTAATGGTTAGAGCGCTGTATTTGGACAAGGAACCCCTGTCCAACTTAGTCACAGAGCTCACTTTGTGTTTTTCAGCCAGTCACTACCTCTAGTGCCAAACTCACCTGAGAGAAATAAAATGAGAAGAGAGGCATCTTCATCTGTTTCAATCCATTTCATTTATATGCCTTCTTACTGACAATTTGGGGAACCCAAGGCAACTTAGAAAATGGCGAGAGAAGGAAATGAGAGATACATAAAAATTAAAAGATTAAAAACAATTAAAGATATAATAATGTACCAGCAGCCTGTTTTCAGTGGGTACATAGTTTTGTTGCGTGCACGCATGCCCCCACAAACACTCCATTTATTTTTGCGACTACATCACTTTCTATCCACTGTTCTTGCAGCTCTGCAAGGAGATGTCAGCTCTTTGCAAGTCACCTAGGCCCAGGCGTTCCCACAACATCCGTGTTTGCCCGTGGGCAGAGGTTGAGTCTTTATCAGTCTGTAAGTCTGTCAAGTGAAAAGTCTCATATCTCATGAAGCAATTGGCCAAAATAGCAATGAGACCTTTTCCCTTCTATCTCCATTTCTGTAGGGCTGAACACCTTTAAAAAAACAAAATAAAGGAAAGTGTGGGGTAGAGGCCAACAGGCACCAGATGGCATGCCTAGCCAGGGTGGATTTGATTTCAGTCAAATTGATAACAATTTAAATAAAAAATATCAGGGTTTTTTGATGATTTAAATAAAAATATATTTTTGATTTAAATTGTGAGTTAAATCAATCTTTAAAAACAAAAACAAAAAAAACCTCATTGATTTTTTTTATCCACCCTACCTACAATCCAGGTAAAACCAAGCAAAACAAGAAATACAGTAACCCTAGTTACATGCTTATTCCACTTTAAAAAGAAAAGAAAAAAGTAGATAGATATTTTTCCTCTCTGTATGAAGATGTTTTAATCAGCTTTCGGTCTGGTAAGAAATTTTAGAACACTTATCTCAATTTAGAATTCTAGTAAATTGCATTTTCCTTCTCAGGTGGTAGCCTGTTAGTTCCTTGAAGTATTGATTATGTTCTAAGATTGAAGAAATGTCAACAGTGCTTCATTTTTTTAAAAAATATATATTTTAAGGTGCATATTATTTTTGGTTTGCTTTAAATTGACCGATGATTAAAACATTGGTTGTCCGTGGTGCTTTCTTATTTTAAGGCTGAGCTTGCTGTTTCCAAAATAAGCTATTATAGAAAAAGTTACGGGAATGGCATGTCTTCCATGTTTAGCTCAGTATTTATCATATAAAAATGCTTTGTGAATTGTTACGGCTGGTAATGGAGGAAAAATGGAAAAGTATGAGCCTGGGGTAGAGAGTGATACTTCATGCCTGTGCATACAATAATTTCACACACATAAATGAAGTGTAATACATTTTGTTTGGAAGAGCATGTTGATAGGATGACAATTGTAGAAAGAAAACATGTTCTATCTGGCAGTACTACTGAAAGTTGAACAATATGTTAGAGAAAGAAAATTAAACATGACTTTTGAGAAGAGGGTGAATTTCCAAATTCTTAAAACATACAATATCTGGTCAGTCAACAAGTGGGATCTGCAACAAAACATTGTAATGTGAGTTGTTTCTACTTATTATTCCAATGAGCCAGAATATTCGTTCCATTACGCTTTTCTCTTTTCGTTCTCAAAAATTCCACACACACTGAATAAGCTTAGTTCTTTCTGAGTTGTTCATTTTTTTGGCAGGGGGAGGTTAATTTTCCCCTTACGGCTTTTTTAAATAAGAAATTTTATTTTATGCCTAGTACTATAAGTATATAATAAACATGAATGCAAGTATATACAAGTATATAATAAATGTATTAACATCACATTAAGGTTAAAGATAAACAGATAGCATTCTACCCTATGGGGAAAAAGGCGGCATATAAATAAAAAAAATAAAAATAAAACAAATCATTATTACAGCATGATCGGAAGTACCATAATAATCAATCACATATAACAAAAAGTTACAAAATTTCCTGAATATTACCCTCCTAGTAATGAAGAAATAATCTTAATTTTTCAATAAATGAATGGTCTTCTGCTTAGAATTCCCCTCACTCCCTTGTTTGTACTTTATAAAAATACAAACAAACAAGGGAGTGAGAGGAATTCTAAGCAGAAGACAATTCATTTATTGAAAAATTAAGATTCAAGTCTGAAGTGATGCTGGTACCCCTGTGAAGTGTGTGTATGGTGATGTTTTTGGCCACATAAGGATGGTTGCTCAGGGAAGTTGTTGGATTGTAAGAAGTCAAAGGAATTAAAAGCAATAGCAGGGACTTTTAAAAAGTAAGCCATGATGATCCCAGTTTGTTATAAAGCCATGTATGCCATTCGAAGAGTTCTGTAAAAAGTATGTCTGATTTGAATGAGAAGGTGCGGAAAGTATTCTGTTTAGTCATGGTGAATAGACTATAATCTTTTCCCCAACATATAGGGTTTTATAGCAATTTGCACATTTCCCTTTTGGGCTGGAGACAGCCAAAGAAGTAACTGTGTGGAGTTGCTTCAGAAAGATTTCTGCTGGATTAAGTTGCTCATTCGTACCTTATCGAGACTTTCTAGAACTACATGGGCACTTTCTGTTATAGACCTGCTTTCTGGAATAAGTGATGGTTTCTCCCAATTCTAACTTGCTTGAACATTTTTCTGGAGACTATTTTGTACATTTGTTTGAAAGATGTTAGCTTTTTGCTAATGAAACTATTCTGCTCCAAGATGCATGAGCCATTTTCTTTGTCATTCTGAATGTCTGACCAGAGCTGCATAAAAATAGAGGAAATATGGTTTACTCGTGTGGGACGGCCGGGGGGGGGGGGGGGAAGGTTGACAAGACTCTGTGATACACTCTTTCAACAGATTGTGAACAGGTTCCTGCTCTAATTGATCAGGCTGCCATATTTTATCTTGCATCCCTAAATCTGAAGTGATCAGTAAAGTATAAACAAAGCACTGAACATAGAGGTAAATCTTATTGTCCACCTTGGGGCTACTCCAGCATGCTGTGATATTTGTCTCTGGGAATGTGTGATATTCGGAAGACTAGAGAACACTTTGGTTGATTTAGGCTTGAAAATAATCTTTTTCAAAACAAAGGCCATGTTGTCTTCTCTTTTAATTAAGTAGGGCTGGTGATTAAAAATAACAACTACCCCTATTTTTCACCAGCCAGTCACTTCCTGTATGTAAAAAAAAGGACCTTTAAGGCCTAAAACAGGCGGTGGGGTGGGGGGGGGTGGTAGAATCATGTTTAAAAGGAAAACTGTTTTCCTTCAAATGGGCAAGTGTGGTCTGCAATTTTAAGTAAAAATTTCTTCTAGAAGTGGGAGTGTTAGAGAGTGGCCTTTCAAGTTGTAGTGAGGGGGAAATGGTTCTCAGGCCCTTGAAAGTCCCCCATCGTGGTCTACATTGTAGTCTTTACAATGTAGCATTCAATAGTGGACTTATGGGCGTAGTGCCATACGTTAGCTGTACAAATGCGGATATTTTAGGAAGGCTGTATTTCCTGCCACTTTGCTGACTAACGTGTGATGGAAAAATCTGGGCAGAACCCACCTAAGGAGCAACATTTTTCATAGATAGATGCATTAAATCGTACGGATCCATAGCCTCTCTCTGAGACCTATATCCCTCTCCTAATTCCAGCTTGTGTTGACCCATTGAATTAGTTGGATTTGAAAAAGTGTTTACTTACCATTTAGCAGTTGATTTCTGGGATCTATTTTAGCTGGGATTACTGTGTTTCCCTGAAAATAAGACAGGGTCTTATATTAATTTTTGCTCCAAAAAAACCACAGTAGGGCTTATTTTCAGGGGATGTTTTATTTTTTCTCATGTACAACAATCTACGTTTATTCAAATACAGTCATGTCATCTTCTGGTTGCTGCACAGTGGTGGAGGGCGGGCTTTCACTTAACTAGGGCTTATTTTTGGGGTAGGGCTTATATTACGAGCATCCTGAAAAATCATACTAGGGCTTATTTTCAGGTTAGGTCTTATTTTCAGGAAAACATGTTAGCAGTTGGATTTATGCCTTAAAATTTATATTTTGCAGTCGCAATCATTGTAATGAAAATGTATATTTAAATACGATTCTGCTCCATACAGATTTTTTTTAAAGAAAGACACTCATATGGATGCTAAAGGAATAAACCCTGCCAAATTTCAGACAGACCAGTACAGATCTTTCTGTGCAAAGTGAGTCTTTGAAAGTTGGGTGGAGGAAATGTCTGGTGCATTTCAGCAGCGAGGCCCTTTCATTTCCTAGCATAGTGGAACACTTGTTCTCCATTTCTTTAAAACTGCCCTTTTGGGTGCACTGCTTCTAATATTCAAGAGCCGCAGTATATCTGATCTGCTGGTGTGTCAGGAATAGGCTAATTCACTCAGAGGTTTGCACTTTTATTGCAATCCATTCGGTTCTCTTAGTCTGATGACCTGCAAATTTAATTGTAGTTTCCAAGTGTAATAATAAATCATGTGGTGATAAACCAGAGGTCATCTGTAACAGGTCTTGAGATCAGAGGCCCATAGATGTGGCACACCCAATAGATTTGCTTTGTGGCTTGAACAATGTCTGTCCTTTTAACATATCCTTTCTCTGACTTCGCAACCAACAAATATTCCCTCTGGGTTTTCTCTAAGTAGTATCTCACTTTCCCTACTCTTAGTTCAAATATAGGATCTGAATAAACATATGCATGCCTGATTATGTAATAAGAGCCAATGCCCACAGGAGTCTAGAAGAGTTCATATAATCTTAAACCGGGTTGTACACAATTGTGTGTAGAGCTTGCAGGGTTCCAAGTTTGGAAGGAGCTTGAGTTTGCTATACGTTGACTTACTTCTGTGATATATAAGGAAAAAGGGAAGTGGGTGTAAAGGGCATCACTGGTGTTGGTTACACATTCATAAAACAACGCCTTTTATAGGAGATGGAAGCAGAAGTAAATTTCCAAAAATGTATTTTGAATACTGAACATATCTTATCTTTAGCTGCATATAGACATTAAATGGGGAGGGACGCTTGTTTTTAATTAGCTTTTATTTTTGATCAGGTTATTGTTGCACTCTCAACTTAAAATCTAGCCTATCTGGAGGAATGGTGATTGAGCGGTTAAGATATTTGACTAAATACCTGGAGGTTATGAGTTGCTTACAGAGAGATTTAGGTTGCTGCTGTTGTTTTTCTGAAAGAGGCTGGCTTTTGGAAATCCCATCCTGTCCATCTTATTTTCAGCAGAAAAGCAACAAATTTGAGAACAATGCCAAAGATGCATTTGATGTTCTCTAGTAAGGTTGTAATCCTAGGGGTAAACCTCACTTAAGATAATTAAATTCAGGGTGAAGCAGAAATGCCTACAGTTGTGCCACAGTTGATCAAAATTGCAGCCTTAGTAAGGAAGATCCAGTTTATAAGTACCAAATATTCACCAGTCCTAACTTCCTGAGTGATTGAAGTTTCTCACTGCTCTCCTCTACTGTACCATTTTCTCATGGCCAGAGCATTGTACATGATCCATATTCTTTCTCTGGCTCAAGAAAGTCGACAGATAGGTATGCCAGCTTTTTCAACCACCCCTAACTTTGATCCACCACAATTTCCTCACTGCTGAAGTTACACTGTTGGGAATCAATCCTCCTTTTTGATATATGGCATATCACTCAGAGATCTGCTAGTAGTTCTGTCTAAAGTATCACCCTCTAGATTACAGGATGTGGAAGAGATCTGCACAGAAAATAAGAGTACTTTCAGTTCCACATGTTATGGGGTAGGCCGTTCCGACTTGATAGCACATAAGAACAACAATTTTCATGTGCATTTCAGATTTGTCCAGATTCATGATAAGAAAGAGATATTAACTGTTAAAAATTAAAGTGTCTTGGGCCCAGCTAGTTGCTTGACTGTTTTGCTCTTGAGTGACTCATCATCAGTCACTGAATTGCAGCTCTGCAGACTTGGAGGTCTCAGGTTATGCTGTGCGCTTCTACATCAATGTAATTACTTCAGTTTTTGAGCACTGAAACTAGTATCTTTTGAATCAAGGCCTTTTCTGCCTCTGGTTTAAGTTTCACACCACCATTGTAAGTGGGGGGGGGGGGGACAGACTAAGAGCAATTACTTTTGTTGTGGTAATACTAACTTGAAGAGCTCAGTTACTGATAAGTTCAGCTGAATCCAGGCAACTGGCATTGCCTTTTGGTTGCAGGGCATGGCGTTTAACCTAGACATAGTGTTTGCTACATGCTTACAAACTGTGGGGTGGGAGTCTCTAAAAGGATTTTTTATCTTTAATATTTTTTTTTCTTTGTGTGTACCCCTCCTTTCATCTCTGATCAGCAACAATAGAAATAAACCAGGTATTTTTCACATTCATAATGGTGGAATCAAATGCATTTCTGCACTGATACCCTTGGTTTGTATCTATGCAACCTTTCTACTTTTTACCGATCAAAGTAAGTAAACCCGAAATTGGTATGATGCACAGGAGGGCAACCTTGACTTTTGTCACCCCAAAATCTATGGGCCTTCTCTCTACTGTTTCAATACAGTGAGTGGTGCCTCGACTTACGAAATTAATCCGTATTGGAACGGTGGCCGTAAATCGAAATTTTCGTAAGTTGAAGCACCATTTCCCATAGGAATGCATTGAAAACCGATTAATCCGTTCCGGCGGAAGAAAAAAAATCACCAAAAAAATAAAACACTACAAGCTCCTGGGGCTGCAAAAAACAAAACAAATAAACATAAACATAACCCCACCAGCCCAATCACACCCTGCAAAAGCCACCCAAAACAGAGACCACCGTTGGCGGGAGCCCTCCGGGAGCCTACCCAGCCTTCCTCTGCTGTCGTGCAGGCCCGCCGCCGCCAAAACCGCCGCTCGCAGGAGCCCTCCAGGAGCCTACCCGGCCTTCCTCTGCCGCCACGCGGGCCCACCGCCGCCAAAACCGCCGCCCGCAGGAGCCATTTGGGAGCCCACCCGGCCTTCCTCTGCCGCCGCGCGGGCCCACCGCCGCCAAAACCGCTGCCCGCAGGAGCCATTTGGGAGCCTACCCGGCCTTCCTCTGCCGCCGCGCGGGCCCACTGCCGCCCGCAGGAGCCCTCCGGGAGCCTACCTGGCCTTCCTCCGCCGCTGCGCGGGCCCGCCGCCGCCGCCACTGCCGGAGCACCCGGGAGGCTCAAGCCTCCCAGCTCTGGGCCACCCCTGCCGCATCCCTTTCCGTAACCGTTGGGGCGAAAGAGCTACAGAAGCAGCCTCTTCGCCACCAACGGTTAGTAAATTTAAATTTCCCGCCCTTTCCCCCTGCCTTTTTCCTTTCGTACGTCGAAGCTCCGGCCGCAAGTCGAAGCAAAATTTTGCGGCCGGAGCTTTTCGTAACTCGAAATTTTTGTAAGTAGGGGCGTCCGTAAGTCAAGGCCCCACTGTAGCAATATTTGGCAGAATTCTTGCTTTAAAACAAGCTGGAAGTGTTCGTTTTACAAAGGGTTTTGCAGTTTGCAGCTAGGATTGAGCAGTGTGGTTTGCTGCTGAGTTTTCACGGCATGGTTAGGGTGGGGGAGCTGAAGGCCTCAAAAGCTGTCTTGAGGCTGCAGGTGTCCCATGTGTTGCTCACCATAGGTACTGCATAATACAGAGCTAAGCAGAGCTGTGATTTAGCAGAAGACCATTGGATAACTCATGCAGGGCTCTGGAATGGATTTTAAAGAAATGTGCATTAGCAATGATTACATGTGATGGAGAACTGAGGCAGACAAGGCTGTAGGGATTTTTTGGCATGAGGATAGGGTGAAGGTAGGTGCCCTGCCCCCTACATTATGTTTGTATCAGCCTCTAGGTATTCAGCACGCAAGCAAAGTGAGACTTCAAAGCTTGCAAGCAGCTGTTAAAATAGGGTATGCTTTTCATTTTCAGGAGATGATGTTGACAAGCCAGTGGGAATACAAAACGAACTCAGTGTAGTTTCCTGTGTGGTGGCTTGTGACATTGTCTCTGGAAAAACATGTGGGTTCAGAGACAGACTCCTGAGGTTTCCTTTGTAACTATTTAGCTTATGACAAAACTCGTGAGATGTGGCCTGTAAGTGAGGAGATTGATGTTTGTGCACACTAAATACAGGAGTTCAGTAATGGGGCTGAGTGAGACGGAGTAAACTTGAAATAGAAATGAACATTCATTTATTCTTGTCAAAGTCAAGAGGGGACATAACTGCAAACTCATAATGCTTAATTGGGTGCCAAGTTATTACAGTGGGTTATTGACAGGCATGTGAGGATGACAGTGATATTTGGCAGCATGTGCTGATATTTAAATCAAATGTCCTACTCAAGATGGGTGGATGGGCATGTGTGTGGACTCATGGATGACATAAGTGATGTACTTTCAGCCAAATAAAATAATGGTGCAAGTACATATATACATACATACCCAGGATAAGGTACATGGGCTTTAAGTCAGTTTGGGGAGGGAGATGTTTTATCCACACATGCAGAGTTTCGTCTACAACCTGGGTAGCCTTGGGTCAGTCCTTCTCCCTTGGGCTGACTACCTTATGGTGTGGTTGTGGGAATGAAAGAGGTCTTATCTGTTCATCACCTTGAGCTACTTGGAGGAAAGATGGGATATAAATGTAGGTAATATCTAAATAATTATTAAATCAACCCTGGTATCTAGACAGTAGGCGAGGATGATAGCATTAGTCTGCAAAGCTTACATCTGCTATATTAAAGTTTACTACAGAAGGCTCCTGATTTACAACATCTTGCTTTATAACCCCACTCTTTTACAGCCATTTCAATATTAGCTAACATCCCAAACGTGCTTTTATGACCACTGTGAACAGTCCTGTCATGGCTGTCTAAACTTTTTGAAATGACCCTAAACTGAAAGCATTGCAAGGTCTCCTTGAACCTTTACATTGTCTCGCCCCTGGGAAGTCTAAAGAGAAGTATCACCCCCTTGGCCTCTCCTCCTCTTAGATGCACATATTCATGTAGTAAGGGGGGGGGGGAGGGATTCAGTGTGTTAGGAAAAGGGAGAACAATACCCTTAGGAGGCTAAACTCTGCTAAAAGTCTAGACTCTTAACAGAGTCAGCCAAGGTGGAATGGTCAAGGCCAGAACATTGAACTAAGATGGATCCATTAATATTCTCATTAGTACAAGAAAAGTGGTCCCCTATTGTGGTCTTCCATCTGGTCTCTGTTGTGTCCTCTGCTGCTCAACGTCTTGTAGGCTGTGTCCATATTTGCATTATTTGGCAGTACAGAAAGGCTTCCTTTGTAGAGTTAGTCTTGCCCTTCCTTTCTTGCTGGGACGCTGCCATTTATCAAGCATCCGGTAAGAATAAGAATATTAGCAACAGTCATAATGTACAGGAAGTTATTTGGGTGAAAAGTTTCTGAAAGAAACATATAGTGAAAAGAGGAACTTGGTGTAAAGTATTTGAGAATTGAGAGGTGGACCCAAGAAATACTGAGATGGTGGTGTGAGAGCAGAAATTGCCATTCCTTAGAGGCCATTTCTGCAGCTAGGCAATACCCACTCCCTCAGAAATCTGGCTACAAGAAAGAAACTGCTGCACACCATAGATGAGAAAACACCATATTTAGGGAGTAGAAGCAGAAAAAGAGGCTTTTCTTGAAGCTTTTTATTTTTATTTATTATTATTTTTGCGCATACATGGTAGACAAGATTTTCCACTGAGGTTGGTGCTCTAAGGATAGCACTTCCATCCCTAGACTTCCTTTCAAAGCTTGCTACCATGGGAGGGTTTTGCATCTACATCCCAGAGTTATCCTCCCTGCTGCCCCTTGTGGAAACTAGTCCCATGGCCGCTGCTTTCCTTAGCCATCCTGTGAGCTGCTGCAGTTGACTCCCTGCAGGGGTGTTTGCTGATTATCCTTGTCTCTTCTCTTATCCCGTAGTGGTAGCAACTTTGCTGGACTTGAATGCCCCTCGTATTTGGAAGTTGCCTCAATTAAACAGAGACAGGCTATCCTCTCTTGCTAGAGCTGGATTGGTTTTAACCTCTTTTTCAACATTTAACCAACCAACGATGACTGATTGCATTCGAACTTTGGTGCAGCCGGTTTTTGTAAACCTTTCCTTCCCCTTCAGTCATGGGCAAGAAGAGTTTCCTGTTGAGAGATTAGGGCAGGAGCTGGCAACTCTTCTCATCTTTTTGTTAAAAATCTACATACCACCTATCTTACTTCCAGGGCTAGTGCTGTAACTGATTAAGCAGTCGGTGAATGCAGCTTACATTGAGTTTCACAGTGACTGTCCGAAGCATGTCGTGAGTATATACCCAACCTCTAGACTGTTCTTGCTGTGCATTTGAGCTCCACCTGAACAGTCTTTGCAAGAGCCTTGAGAATCTGCCAGACACTCCCCTGGGAACTAGCGATTCCATGGCTTATGAGAAAAAAGGGGGCTGCTTCTATGGATACTCACTTCCTGTCTGAAGAACGTAATTATAGCACTGCATTTGCTTTGTAAAGCACAAACCTTTCCCCAAAGGCAGCCTGGGTTTTCCATCTAAGGTAAGAAGCATAATCAAAAGTACTTTTAACTAGCTAACTTTCACAGGTCTGTATGACGTGAAACATGTGTTTTGTCTTAAATTGACTTGTAAGCTGCAACTCCCATTAGGTCTGTGGGAATCTGGAAAGCCAACACTCATTGTAAGTCCCATTGATTTGGCAGGTGTGCCCTAGTTTGGGCTAAGAACTGGATTTATGCCATTGCATCTTTCACTGCCACAGTTGATAGGGTACACATGTGCATCCTTAAACTAGGCTAGTTTAGCATATTTATGTACTCCACATTAAGCCAAATGGATAGCAGAATCTCAGAGGAAAATTCAGTTTTTAGTTCTCTGTTTGATCTGACATTGCAAATTCATGTTCTTGTGCTTATGCTGAGTCAAGTTATCGATCCACCCTGTTCAGTATTGCCTTCTTCTGACTGGCAAGTGGCTCACAAAGGGCACGGGCAAGCATCTTTCTCTGCCCTCCACCTGCTATTTGGAAATGTCAAGTTTGAAGCATGGGACATGTTGGGTCCCATGCTGCCTGCAGATTTTGTCTTAAAGACCGAATTCCACCATTGATGTCCAAACTTTGATTTGCTGAGTATCGTGCATGCCTTACATGCTGAGAGCTGAAAATGGTCCCAGTGCTGGAGTTACCTTGTGGTGTTTGTGCAGTAGGGAATTCTCATTCGTGTTCTAGGCAGGTTTATTCTCTAGAGATGACTGTGCACAGGAGCAATTCTGAAAAAGCTGTAGATGAAAATTTAGACCCATAAACGGTCACTGGAGTGGGACATATGTGTAATATGACATGTTGGAACCAGGCATCTGCTGAGCCCTTGAAGTGATTTCTTTTTGATGAAAAACTTCCCTTAACAGGTTCAGAGAAAGCAGAGGTTGGACATGGCCGTGGCTAAGCAGACCACTGTAAAAGGGAGAAAATGGAAAAGACCAGTTGATTTGCCTCGTGCAGCCTTCTCTTTTTGATCCAGAACTCCAGTTAGGACTTGATGTTCCTCATTGACGCAAGACCTTGGGTGTCCTTTGGTAGCTGGTGTTTCTAGCTGGTTTAATTCTTGTTCCCCCTGCACATGAACATATTTGAATATTAATAGAATGAAAAGGGATGTGCAGAGCTCCCCTCTCGTTTGAAGCTTGGTTTTGTTTTTGATGCTTATAGCAGGTGGTGTCTTAATAGAGTTTTGCTGTATTAGGTTTTCTTCCCCCCCCCCCCCCCCAATTAACAAAGCCTGGCCAGTCATGTAAGCGGATACCAGATGAAGGTCAAGCGTGCAATTTCTCTCTCCCCATTTGTGTTTCAATAAACCAAAAATAACTTGCACCATTTGGAACAAACATTGCATCTTTAGCATCAGAAAGAGGATTTCTCCTCCCACTTCTCCTTGTGGAAAAGCCGACTGAAACAATGGATCAATCAATATTTCCAAAGATGTTTAACACTGGCCTACCCGGGGGATTAAGGTGTAACTTTACCTTCTAAAGGATACTCGGGTGTTCCTGGAAAAGCCATGATCTTTTGAAGTAGTACCACCTGTTCTATTTTGTCATTTCTTAATAGTGCACATTGAAAGCAGTGCCTTAACTTTCTGCCCAACTTCACCATTGGCTTAAATTCCAAGCAGTAGTCTAATTCTTAGCCACCAGTGTGAGAATATTTCTTGGTTCCTCAGAGTGGCTGTGTTCCCCTTCTCCCAAGGCAGTTCAAGGCTGTCTAAAGCCACAATCCTGACACTTAAGCAGAGCTTAAGTGTCAAACTACTTAAATCAATTATATCAGCATGCAGCTCCTCTGCTTTCTTGTCCAAAGTAGGTCTATGTATCTTCCATCCAGATTATGACCATCTTACATGGGGATGTAAATTTTAATCCTTCCTTCTCCTATATACCCAAATGGTGATAAAGACCCCATTGATACCCATGGAGGCTTTTGGAGGGGGAACTATTATGTCCATAGGATGAACTTTGAAAGGGAAGCAACTGGAGAGGAAAGGGTTAAGCCTTCCCTTGCTATGTGCATAGACTGAGCTGTTGAATGCTTACTTATGAGTAAACAGAAAGAAGACTGTGTTCACAACATAATTAACTCAGCTCCACAAAGCTTCACCCAAAGTGGCATCATGATAGTCTTGACCAACTTTTGTAAAAAAAAAAAAAAGGCCACTTTAGATCTACATGGTGGAGAAGTTTTAATTTAAGTAAACCTACCTCCTTTAACCTGCCCCCTTTCATTTAGTATAGTCCCCCCAACTTGATTAGGCAGCTTATTAAGCATTGAGCCTTAGGGGTGCTGCTTTGTACATTCTATGCTTGCTAAGAATTTGGGTAGAATATTTGAAGCCTCCTGGCACAGTGTTTAAAATGAAGTACTGCAGTCAAGACTCTGATCACAACTTGAATTCCATCCTGATGGGCTCAGGTAGCCAACTTGAGGTTGACTCAGCCTTCCATCCTTCCAAGGTCAGTAAACTGAGTACCCAACTCATGGGGGAGAGGGATGTGTAAATTATAAACCTCCCAGAGCGAGCTTTAAGCACTATGAGGCAGTATATGAGCATCATACTTTGCTTTTTGCTTTTTTTGCTCACAGATGTTGAAAAGAGAGATCAGGGTAGTGACATTACTATCTTCAGGAATGATTGCCTTTGATACACCTCTTGTCAAGAGCATACAACCCATGGGAAATGAAAAACTCCAAAGTTTTTGTGAAGGCATCTGCTGGGAGGAAGATTGGATTGTCTTGTAGGGTGATGTCTGCACATACTTTTGGGTTTCAACTACGATTCTTCATGTTATATTAGGACAGTAATGAAACAGGGTGTTTTTTTGTTTTTTTTTTAGGAGAAGCAATTTCATTGCATACAAAGGGGAAATATTTGGTTATATTTTCTACTCATAGAAACGATATGTGCATTTAGATGATGAGGTGACAAAAGTATCCAGTGTTGTGTACCCAAATGCTTTCCAAGCTTGTAGTAGTAGTCTTTTTCCAGACCTGGGCCCAATTTTTACCCAAACATACCCTTGGGGAACATGTGCTTTTCAAACAGGCACACAAACACCTATTTATATGGCATTTATGCCGTTGTTGTGACTCATCTGTATGTAGATCAGGCAGGTACAGTAATACTGTTGTTTGTGCTAATGATGGAGTCAAGTTGCAGATGATAATTGTTTATGGTCCTATATTTTCATGTATAGAGTCTTACTACAGTGATCTGGTTGTCTAAATGGGCTCATCTGGAGCAAGCAAAATGTGATTTGGTTTGTACAAAGGCGTGGCACTTCAAAAGAATATGTGGGCGCTTCCGTATATTGATAAACATGAAGTTTCATTTTGCCACCATATACGGTGGAATTTCAGAGCTCTTTTTGTCTCTCTCTTGGGTCACTGGGCAATGTATTTATATTCTAATTGTGTGCCATCAAATAAATTCCAACGTATAGTAATTCAGAGTTTTCTATATACAGAGTACTCAGAAGTGGTTTTCCATTTCCTCCTCTGGGGGCACTTTGAGACCATGTAGCTTGACTAAGGCCAGACAGGCTGGCTTTTCTCTCAGAGGCATAGTGGGGAATCAAACGTCTGACTCCTGGCTCTTCAGCCTGGTGTTCTAACTTACTGAGCTATTCAGCCAGCTATTTACATTTCAGAAATCACTAAAAGCATTTGTATTAATAATTCATTTTGTTTCATATGCTTATATATTTCACCCTTTCCCCGGTGCAGAGGCCTTATATATGTGTAACAAAATGGAAAACTCAAATGCTTTCTTTCTGTTCTTCCTGATGAACTGCTCTGTGTAACTTGAAAGTTTGTTTATTTCAGTTTGTGTCAATCTAATAAAGTGTTATCTGACCTCATTTTAGAGATTTCAAATCATTATTTTCTCTTGCAAAGGAAGGAACATAGCTTGGAGCTAAATGAGTTATGAGATTATGAATGCTGAACATTTGCACTTATTTTATTTTAACCCAAGGAGAAGGGAAGTGGATTATGTCAGACTTTTTCCCTTTCTACATTGTAGGAATCGCAACAGGATCCATAGGATTGAAGCAAGCCAGCTGGAGCCTTTCATTGCCCTGGAAACATTGGACTTAAGCTCAAATAACATCACAGAGATCCTAAGTGGCTGTTTCCCAGTAGGGCTTCATTTAAAGGATCTGTAAGTAAGCTTTGTTCTAAAATGTTGTATAGAAAAGTATCCATTTATACAAGAAGGAATGAGTTCTAAAATATTCCGAATTATATGGCTCGTAGGTTGCAGCACATAGTTAACCTATTCACTTGAGTCACACACACACAGAGACAGAGAGAGCTGTGCTGGATCTCTTCTAGTAAAATACAAACTAATCTATTCAGTTACACCTGAAGCTATGTACAGATCTAAATAGGTGGCAATGACATGAGATGCATATAAAATACATGCCCTCACCTCTTAGGAGTTGCTGAGATCTTTGTGTGTGGAAGGCAGTGGTCTGAAGCAGAAACTGTAAGTGCATTTGGTTCAGCACACTTAACAGTTTCTGCATGATCTGGGTCTCTCCCTTGTTTGGATTCCCTGTCATATGAGCATTGTAAGCACATTGAGCCAAATATGCTTACAGTCTCTACTTCAGACCTTTGCCTTCCTCAGTGGTTTAAATGCACTCAGCCATCTCCGCCATCTTTTTATTCTTCTGTGTGGTTTCATGCAAAAGAACTGAATAGGACCTGGGAAAATTGCACAAACCTGAAGTCAACTCGATCCACACTGTCTAATCCTTTTTAGCCACATCCATTTGAGCTAGATGAAAAAACATTCCCATCAGGGAAGTTGTTTTTGAGAGAAGTCATATAGAGAACTTTGTCTAATTCATACTTGGATGCAGTTATCCAACTTTAACCACCACACTATACCTACTAGGCCACAATGTGCATCATTCTGTTTATGGTGTGGTTTGGTCTCAGCATCTTACAGAGTGACCTTGGCTGTTGATTGCTCTCGGAGAATGATGGTGCTGAGGGATCTCTTATCAACAGCTCTCTAAATTCTTTTAACAGAAAAAAAAGGCTTGATTTGTCTCAGGGCATTGGAAAACAGCATCCCTTCCAGTTGTGGAGTTCTAAGATGATGATGATGATGAACACTTCACTTTTGAGTGCAGTGTTGCCAAGCACTCTGATAGAGAGTGAACATCATGCGACCTTTGACAGAGACACTTTGAATGCTCTGTAATGAATTATTGCAGGTACCTGGGGAGCAACAGAATCAGCGTCCTGGAGACCAAGGCGTTTGATAGCCTGTCACGATCCCTACTAACACTTCGCCTGAATAAAAACAGGATCACCGAGCTTCCTGTTAAAGCGTTCAAGCTGCCGAAGCTAATGCAACTGTGAGTAGAAATGGGCACTTTAATTATGTCTAACCAAGCTTTATGGAGACAAACGTTCCCTAAGGACATGCTCACCAAATGCAATTCTTCTTCACCCGGCACCTATAAAATGTTGAATAAACTATATTTTAATGGCCCTATGGTGACACCTAATAAAACAAATTAGGAGCAGGAACAGGGTTTTTTAGGTGGTCCCACATGGTGTGGACTTAGCAGATCACACTCTTAGCAAGGGGAGAAAAAGAACTGTAAAATAATCTGTGCATTAATTATCTAGACCATACAATATCATTAGTTCAGCTGATGTATTTTTATTTGTTCTTTCTGACTTTTTCGTTTGTTTTGCAAGAAGGCAGTGAGAGCAAAGCAGGTCAGAAGGATTTCTTGACTCTGATTTCAAGACCACACATACATTTTTATTTACACTGTAAAACTACAGTGAAGGAAGGCTGTTAAATTGTTCATTTGGCATTTAGATGGGCAAAATGGTGCTTTTGATGAATTAGCACACACGTGGTTGTTTGTACAGCAACAGGGTAGCATAGGCTGCATTCAGTCATAAATATACATCTGCATCTGTGAAGGTGCTTTATTTGCAGAGAATTGACCTTTGGCTTTCAACATTTGCTTGTGGCTTCTTCGAAGTTTGGAATCTGACTCAAATGCTACACTGTGCACTATTCAATATATGATTTCAACTATAGGGACCTGTCTGAGCACCTCTCCCTCAAAACATCTAGCCGTCCCACCCAAACCTCTCATGTTGGGATGCTTCAAGTGGCCACCTCAAGGGAGTCCTGGAAATCTGTTACCCAAAACTGGGCCTTCTCTGTGGTGGCTGCATCGCTTTGGAGTTCTCTCCCATTAGAGGTGTGTCTGGCCCCTTCCCTCCTTGGTTTCAAGAGGAAACTTAAGACCTGGTTATTTTTGCAAGCCTTTTCATAGCCTGCTCCAGATTAAGTCATTTTGACCACTTCTCTCTGCCTGGCTGCCTATTACTTTTTGTAATTTTACTGTTTTTATCATGATTCCCTTCTGAATGCTGTCTGACCTTTTTTCCCCTTTGTTTTTATTGGTAGTATTTTGTTACTTTTATGCTGCTTTGTTAGCTGGCCAGAGTAGTGGCTCTGCTAGTAGTTGGGTGGGATAAAAATATAGACGGACAGACAGACAGATGGAGAATAGATATAAATATATAGACAAACATGAGGAATGGGGTGGGAGAGACTTCTGTACAGACAGAGACAGAACACCTTATGAGATCCTTTTTACTGAAATCCAGTTACTAGGAGAATTCTGGCCTGCATTGCAAGAAAACTGATTTTCGTTATTTACTAGTGAAGTCACCTCTTTAGAAAGTGCATTTAAATATCCACTCTTCTGCACAGAAGCTCACTCTTTTGTTTGTTTCAAAGGGTAATGTTCCAAACAAGGTCAAGGATTTAAGAGTTTAGTTCTCATGTGTTTTTCTCTAAATGTTTTTCAGAGCATTTCAGAAAACAAAATCCAGGTTCTAATTCTGTGCAGATATCCCAGCCTTGGGTCCCAAGATATTCTTGTACTAAAACTCCCAAAAGCCTTCACAACTAGCTCAGCTGGCCAGGATCTGGGAGTTGTAGTCCAAGAACATCTGGAGACCCAAGGTTGGGAACCACCGCTCTAGAGGCTACTGCTGTGGCTATCATGGTTCCACTTCAAATATAGTACTCTGGGAACTTTTAATTCTGTTATATTGAATTATTTCCATAACTATCCAAAGCATTTAATACTTAGTCCTTGAAATGATTTTCACAGTGGTGTTTCTTTGTGAATAAAGCTCAAGTGTTGGATCCACATTTAGTTTTCTACTTTCAGGAAACCTGAGTGTAGGGAAAAGTCTGAACATGTTTGTTCTGCATGTGCAGCTTCTTTAAGCAGCATATGCAGGATTGCGACAGAAATCTACCTTTTACAACTTAGTGTAAACACCTTCTGTTTACAGGACATCACTATTTTCCTGCCACTCACAGTTTGCTAGATATAGCACCCCAGATTGAAATGAAACCCTGTGTCATTCAAAAACCTGTGTTCAGACACATATGTAAATTAATCTACTAAATTACTACCTTTGCTTGCTGAAACCAGAATATTTACAACTGTATATGCAGTAATTAACGATGAGATAGGTGTGTCAAAAACTCAGCAAGAATATTTTCTAAGTTTTAATATATTAAACATAACCATATGATTTGGGGAGGGAAGTAGTAGGTTGAAATATTTGGGTCTCCCTTTGGAAAAAAAAAATCATGGATATGTTTATGATTGTTGTATGTTAAATATTATTCACCTGTAAGATATATGCCAATCCCATTGACATGCAATAAAAGATAGCTCACCTTTTTATTTTGCAACATTAATGAAGATGAAACACAGGTTTCTTGAGCATGTGACTTCTAAGAATGTGATGATGTTAAATAAATAAATAAATAAATATTTTAAGGAAAAAAGCCAAGTAGAATATGTTGACTGTGTTCTAAGAACTGCCCTTTCCTCCCCCTTTACCTCTGCTCATGCTTCCTTACCGTGGAATTTTTTTAGCAAGCCACCGCTCCAGATTACTGTTTCTGGGCAGATGTGATGAGGATCCTTCCTAGAGATGGTTCAAGGCTTGGTTTGCCACTTGCTTTGCCTCTGAAAATATGTGCACTGGAAAATACTGAGTTAACACTCTCTTGTGTGGTTGGTAATTTCAGGGAGCTGAACCGGAACCGTATTCGTCTGATTGAAGGCCTGACATTTCAAGGACTAGGCAACTTGGAAGTCCTGAAGCTACAGCGCAACAACATAAGCAAACTAACTGATGGAGCTTTCTGGGGTCTGGCCAAAATGCAAGTTTTGTAAGTGAAAAGACAGTTTAATTAATAAGATACAAGCAGTCTTCTGTATGATCTTTTCTTAAGTTGTGTCGTGCATATACCTTGTGGGTAATTTTGCCATGCAGTGGCTCAGCTGTAAATATATTATTTTTGTCCCTGAAGGGATAGGCTTCTGACTTCCACTTTAAGGATGCATGCTTACTTGAGTGCTATGGATTTTCTTCTGAGTGAATCTGCATAGGATTGTGGTTAGTTGAGAAGTCGGGACAGAATAAACAGAGGTATGGAAGTTCCACTTGGAAATTATGCAAGGAATTTTGTTGCCTGTAGAGATGCCAAAGTAGAACAAAAACTATCTAAACAATAGCATTTTTGTTTTCCACAATGACGAGCTAGCTATTCCTGAACATGAAGTTGCCAGCCACTTTCTTTCAACCTCCCAGTGTTTGGTGCTCTGGAACAGTGGTTCCCAATCTTGGGTCCCCAGATGTTCCCAGAACTCCTGGCCAGCACAGCTAGGGGTGAATGCCTCTGGGAATTGCAATCCAAGAGTACCTGGGTTACCCAAGGTTGGGAACCACTGCTCTAGAAGTATGGATGGATGATCTGTTTAACTATCATGCAGATAATCATGGATAGACCTACTTTATATCAGCCTAACTGCCTTCCCTCCCGGCTCTTTGAAGATGTTTTAGCCTACAACTCTCTTTGTGTCTGGGCATTGGCCATGCTGCCTAGGGCTGGTAGAGTTTATAAGCCAAAATAGCTGGAGCGAGCCATGTTGGAGAAAGCTGCTCTATGGTTTTGTCTGTGAGGTGTTTTTTAACTACCTGAGCTATTGGCCGTATACTGTGATAATGAATTCAGTAAGTTCATTAAGGATTTCATGAAGAAGTACTTCTTTTCCATGATCATCAGCATTGATTAATTTTAAAAAGGGGGAGCAATTTTGGTGTTTCTGGAGCCATATTTTTGCCTTTTGCCCCTCTGAGGGCTGCATAGACTTCTAAGAAGGTTGACTACCATTCCTGGAAGCCACCAGAAGTAGTGGTTTATCCTTTTTTTTTCTGGAAAAAGAGAGAGCGAGGGAAAGATTGGGTGCGGGAGCTACAAAAATGGCCTTGAGGTGAACATGTGGTTCAAGGCTAAGGTTTGCCAACACTTACATTAAAATAAATACAATTTTAAAAAAAAACCCTACAAGGAAGAGATTTGGTAGAACTATGTTTCCATAAGAAATGTGGCACTATATTTGTGTCTAAATCAGTGTTAGCTGTGAGCTTGAGCATAATCACAAAACCCGTTTTGGTCTCTTTTCTAGGCATCTGGAATACAATGTTCTCACTGAGGTGAACAGCGGCTCCCTGTATGGTCTTGTCTCTCTTCAACAGTTTCATCTCAATAACAACTTGATATCCCGAATCAGCCCCACTGGGTGGAGCTTCTGCCAGAAGCTGAATGAACTGTGAGTTAGTTATTCTGGGAGGCAAAGAATAAAAATTAAGAAATAGATATTATTGCAGTGTGTTATACATAGGACTACCTCTTTAAATGTTCCAGTTACCGCAAATGACAGTGGCACGAGTTTTGACTGGGGTTGCTCTCATTAATTGGATTGTGTAATTTTAAATGAACTTCACTGAACAGCTGTTTCACATTTACATTTTAAAGCCCCACATAGCTTAATATCCAAGTACCTGAAGAAGCACCTGCTCCAGTATCATCATGCCCTTCACACTTACATTGGCTGGTACCGTTCTTCTCCTGCAAAAGGTTTCGCCAGGGCAACTGGTTCCCAACCATGTTTGAGTTGTGACCCCCTTTTATAATAGCCAAGTAACCTGCGAACCCCCCTCCCACATTTGTATAAAAAGTCATTTTTAATGGGGTAGAGCCATCCCTTCTCAGAAAGTAGAAGCTTCTTTCTCCCCCAATGGGACTGTTTCTCATACATACAAATACACACTAACTTTAATATCCGGCTCCAAAAAATGTCAAGGAAGAAATTATTTAACAAAGGCTACAACACTTATAAGGTGACCCACGACCCCCCAGAAAACATTTTGCGATCCCCAGGTTGGGAAACACTGGCCTAAAATAAATATGTGAAGGAAGGAAAGTGCTAGTCCTGTTTAACTCTCTGTGTATGCAGAGGTAAATCTGAAGAGGAGAGCTCTTTCCATATGTGGAGCATTTCCGTACAACCAGGAACTGTGGTTACTCAGGATTTCTGATTGTAAGGAGATGCTATACAGATGTTGAGAGCTATGATGGAGTGGGGCAGGGCGTGTACTCTCCTCCCCTTACCTGTTTACTATAAGCCTTTTGCATGGAATCAAGATAGGGTTAAATAATTCCCCTATGTGACAATGGAAATAAAATGGCTTGAGGAAGCATCAAATGGTGCCCGTGTAGGGTTTGGAGCTTTTCCTTTACCTTGAGAACTTGTTTTTATTAAAGGATTCCCTATTACAGTATTAATACTTAATGTTAAAGTATTAAAATATGCCAGATATTTCCTTGATGTAAGTACAGTGGAACCTCTACTTACGAACGTCCCTAGCTACGAACGATCCAACTTACGAACAGCTCCGTTCGCTAAATTTTGCCTCTACTTGCGAACGGAGCTCCAACTTACGAACCGAAAAAAAACCTTTCCTGCCCTTTTTTTAACCTTAGGTCATCTTAGGTTAAAAAAAAAAAATTCTCCCCCTAGTGGTAGAGTACGGATTAACCGGCTTTGCATTAGTTCCTATGGGAACTAATGCCTCTACTTGCGAACGGCGCCTCTAGATAAGAACGAAAAACAGCCGGAACGGATTAAATGGTTTTCAATGCATTCCTATGGGAAATTTTGCCTCTACTTACGAACGTTTCAACTTAAGAACAGCATTCCAATACGGATTAAGTTTGTAAGTAGAGGTTCCACTGTACCCAGTACAGTGGACCCTCGACTTACGGAATTAATCCGTATTGGAACGGTGGCTGCAGGTCGAAAAGTCTGTAGGTCGAGGCTCCATTGACCTACAATGCATTGAAAACCGATTAATCCGTAACCGGCAGTTTTTGGTCCATTTTGTTTGATTTTCCGGTCTGTAGGTCGATTCTTCGGCCGCAAGTCGAACCTAAATTTTGCGGCCAGAGAAGTCTGTAACTCGAAAAGTCTGCAGGTCGAGCCGTATGTAAGTCGAGGGTCCACTGTATGTCATAGTGGAAGGAGTGACAGTCTAGGACTCTGGAAATCAGGGTACAATTCCCCTCTCAGCCATGAAAATTCACTGTGGGGTGGGGATGTTTGTGGAACGGATAAAACCACTCCTTAAATATCTCACTTACCTTAAAAGCCCTGTTGGGGTCACTATAAGTCGGTTCTGACTTGACGGCACATAACTATTTCCTTGATATTCGCTATTTAGAGACCATTGGTAATGGCGCGGCTAAAAAATATTGTAAATAAATAAATAAAATATTTACAGATCTGTAAACAAGCAAAATTGTTCACAATTCCCTACCCCAGGAAGAATTTTCTTTCCAATTCTTAATTTACTTACTTTTACTTTTATTTGATTTATATACTGCCCATCTGGCAGCCAGGGTCACTCTCCCAGCTTCATAAACAAGCATCAGGAGAGGAGAAGAGTAGGACTAAAATGCGGACAAGTAGGTGCATCTCCTCAGTCAGTTGGAACTATAATTGGATGTTCTGAAGTTTGCTCTTGACTGTCTCAAGATGACGTAAAAAAAAGACACGTCTCTACCAGTTCTGACAGAAAGATCCATGCAGAATATCAAAGGGAACATTTTTCCCTCGTCAAGTTTAGCATTGCCTCCTAGCACTGGATTTTTTCCTTCCTTCTCTTCCCCCCCCTCCCCTTTTGAAAAATTCTTGCATTGCAGGTAAGGAAATAATTTTGACTGGCTGCCATTTCCACATAATTCAACAACACAGCCTCTTTAGGAATGAATGTATGTCGTTCCATGGCTGCCTGAAAGCCATTAATCTCTTCTGAATTTCTTCCCATACTCTTAGTTGCACTGCTGCCTCTGTTGGCTTTTACAGAAGGTATACAGTGTATTTGCTTTAAAAAGTGACCTTGGTACTTGCTTTGACTTAGGCTTTGACATTTGCTTCTGATTTTCTTGCTTACCCAGCTGCTTCTCTTTCCTATCCCCATGACAGTGTTGGTAAAACCTGGATTAGTAAGAGAACTATCAAGGTTTAGAAGAGGACAAAAAGCTTGGTACTTCTCTCCATGATACTGTGGTGCCACCTTAGATCCCCGTGAGGCTAGTTTGAAAGTAGTTCTGCTTCTAAAACTGAGCAGGATTTGGCTTCACCACTGGGGGGAAAAATGGAAACCTTACATTTTTACTTTTTAGATGCTTTGAGGAACTGATTTATGTGGTATAAATGTAGTGGCTATGTAAAATGGTCATAGACTAATCATATAGTAATTGAGTTGGAACGCGCCTGTAAGGCCATGACGTCTAACCCCATGGTCTGTGCAGGAATCCAAATCATTTCCAGACAGTGAAGATGCTGGTGTTAACATGTTAGTTACATAATTGTTCGCATCAGGACATAGATGCTGGGAAACACTGTTGAGCTTGTTGTGGAGAGAAAGAAAAGAGAACTTCAGGAAAACACCAAGAGTGATGCCTTGTTCTTTCTTCTTCATCTCAGGTCATTGTCATTCAACAACCTCACCAGGCTGGATGAAGGCAGCTTGGCAGACCTGGGAGGACTTCAGATATTACAGCTGAGCCACAACGCCATCAGTCACATTGCAGAAGGAGCATTCAAGGGACTCAAGAGCTTGCACGTTCTGTATGTGTTTCTGATTTTCATTTTTCTGCCTGGCCAGATAGGCCTCTGTAGGGTAATAAAAGGGATTCTGTGTGATATATTTGGAGAGATATTTGCTTAAGAAGAGACAAATCTAAACATAAAAATAAGATTTGCCATTGACCTGGTGTGGCTGGTATAACGTGGGTGGGAGATGGCCTTTTTCCATCCATAGCTTCCAGTGCAGCTTCCCAGCCTAGGAAGGATCCTGCTTCCGTTTTCCCATGCTTGAAGTGACTCAAAACAAAACAAAATCAACTTCCCCCTCCCCCAATTTTACCAGTGTACTTCATGGAACTGTTTGTCTTCAGTTGGGATGTATAGAAGTTAGCAAGAGTGTGGTGTCTTCTTTCCCACAATTTATCTTCGTTTTTAATGCCTTCAGATTATGCATGCCTAATTATTAATTCTCCAGCGCTGTGAAATCTTGAGTGCCAGTTAACGACCTGATGTTGCATTCTAACGAGTGTGGGATGGATTTTCTTTCTTTCTTTCTTTCTTTCTTTCTTTCTTTCTTTCTTTCTTTCTTTCTTTCTTTCTTTCTTTCTTTCTTTCTTTTTTCTTTCTTTCTTTCTTTCTTTCTTAAACAACAATTAAACAAAACAAAATCTGTTTAAAGCAAATGAACAGTGCTCACTAAATAAAAGAATATTCTCTGCTAAGCTCTGGTAAGGTTTTGGGTTTAATTCCCTCCTTAGTTACCACACTCTGTAGTGATTTATTCCTTTTTACTGAACAGAGGGAGGAAGCGCTTTATGTTTCTTAGTCTTTCCCAGAACCAGTCTTCAACCCCATGCCTGCATTTAGAAAAGCCCTTCTCTCAGGCAGCTGGCACAGAAAGGAACTAAAAGACTTTCCCAAACCAAAAAAAAAAGTGTTTGGATTGCAGCTAATTCTAGGTCTTCTTTTGTTGTCTCCAGTGCCCAAGAAGAAGGGAGGGTGGGGAGAGCATATTCTAATTGAATCAAGAGGAAGGCCCATTGGGTCCTGCACCTGGTGAAAAAGAGCTGGGCATGCTTTAATTATGGCCTATTGTTGACGACCCTTTGGTGGGTGCGAAAGTGCTGAAATGCGAAGCTATTCAAATAGGGGTCAGGCCTGGGGACCTCACAGCAGAATGATTAACAAGGCAGGATGCTTTCAGGGCCAGCCAGCCAGAAAGAATAGGAAATTGGCAACAGAGGCTGGGAGAAAAGCAAAGTGAATGCAAAGAAAACTGGACTGGAATACTGAAGCCTTATATGTGTTTGTGTGTGTGTGTGCCTATGTGCGTGTGAAAGCATCCTCCTTTCTCCCCAACTGCTTCCCCCCCACCCCCATGATATTGAAAAGCATTTAAGAATATTTTGGAAGAATCATCTTAACAACAACCCAGGCTTTCTCACCTCTGTCCTTCTATAGAAAATATAATCGGAAGGTCAATTAACAATGTTATTGTCGTTTGTTTATGGTTTGTTTCATTTCCCCTTGTTGTACATCTCCCAGAATAGTGTGTTGCACTAATGGAGTGGTATATAAATGAAATAAATAAAGAAATAAAATTAAAAGATGAAAGAAAAAAAGGAGTATGCTGAAGAAACATCACTCATACACTCTGTTCCTAGGATGTTCATAGCCAGTCTTAGCTGTGGCATTCTAAGTGTGTGCCACTTCACACTCCTCCAAGTATAGATTGACAAAAACAGAAGGGGAGGGAATGTGGGCAAATGCTTGAGAGAGGTGAAAATTATTCATCTAATACTCATAAAGCCAAACACATGTGATTCAAAGAAGCCAAGTTTTGCTGCGAACCCTGCTGATACAGCTCTGGCCATAGTAGACATAGGAAGGCTTTCTCGTTTCTACTGATTTTTCTTTGTACCACTTTACGTTCCCTGCTTTGTGAATTACACCTATCCTTTGGCTTCTCTCTGTTCAGAGATCTTTCCAGCTGCCACTTCTGTGTCACTGTGCTCAAGAAAAATACACGGACACCGGGGTGCAGTTCTCATGCTCAGTGCCAACTATGCCGTCCTAGTGATTGTGGTGCTAATTATTCTCTAGCCGATTTTTTTTTAAATCTAACTTGGAAGAATGTTTTGTTTCTCTTCTTCCTCTGAAGTACCAAAAACAACTGAGGCATTTTAAAAAAAACCACCACCCCAAAACCACAAGAGACCCCAAATCCGCTTCTGGTTTAAAAAAGGAGTCAGGCGACAGAAGCATCAACTTTAGTAGCTTTCTTTGAAAGAAAACAATGTTGAAGAGGCCGGGTCTATGTAGTCTGTGAGAGTTGATTGCCCCTGCTTTTTCTGCAAGTACTGGGCAGTTCTGAGAAAAGCTTTATGCTATAAAGAAAAAAAAGTAGAGGCCCTTGGTAAACTCTTCCTAAAGGTTACCCTTTGTCTTTTTTAGCATTGAACTCACAAACTGGGAAATTGATTGCCAGCTTTCTTTTGTCTTCTTCTCTCTAGGAATCTGGACCATAATGAGATTTCAGGCACAATAGAAGACACCAGTGGGGCCTTTACAGGCCTAGAAAACCTAAGCATGCTGTGAGTATCCAAGATGTTTTGTTTTATTTTTGTTTTGTCCTAAAGAAGGGTTTGTCGTTGTTGTTGTTGTTGATTTTTGTAAGGTGAGCAATCTGTTTCAGTCAAAATAGGCATACCTTCATCCACTTTGATGGAGTGCAAATATTTTGGTTAACACCACATGTCAACTTATTTCACACGTTGAATATCTAGTTATAAAGAATTTTGCCGTTCTTATAGAGTATAAAAAAAGGAGTATTTTCTTTTTGTCGATCTCAAACTGAAAATAACTTGTAAACATTCCTTGCATCTTGAGGATGAAAATGTATTATGGTGTACATTTTCATGAACCCAGTTCCACTACATCAGATGCTTGAGGCATGATTGTTATTGGACAGGGTTCCTCAGTGAGGACTGGGAAAATTAAAATGCACTTACAGAAACTAGTAAGTTGGTAAGTATCTGAAGCAAAAACCTTAGTTCACCTGAAGTACAATTTGGAAGATATTTTGTTCTGTCTCTACAGCAAGAAGACATTGCTTATTCGAGTCTTTTCTCTAAAGAGGATATTTATTATGGGGCAGGGCATGATACATTGTTTTCAGATTATTAAAAACGTCAAGAGACACCTGGATCAGAGCTGGGGCTACAAAGCCAAGTTATCAAAGCAACAGCATCCAGTTTCTTTTAACTTGTTGCCATTCTTTTTTTTAAAAAAATACACTTTCTAAGATTAAAAATAACGCAGAATATAAAATTGTATTTTAAAATTAACTAAGTCTTCTAGAATGCTCAATAATTTGTCGATTTTATTGAAAAAAGTGTAGACTTTTTTCCTTTGATGTACACACTGGGGGAGACAATACACAAAGATGCAATACTGTATTATAGGCCAAAATCTTACCCCTGACCAGGTTTTACGTCTTGTATCCTCTGCAGGACCTGACCTGCCACTTCCACTTGATGTGGTGGGTCAGAAGAGGGGAAAGTCCTTTACGGGTGTAGACAGTCGTCATTCCCCCCCCCCCCCCCCGGATGATGTAGCATCCTGTGCAGACATGTTTTTAACCTGTAAGAAGAGATTAAACATTTTATGGGAGGCTCACCTCTTCAGACCTCCTTCTCCATCACATGGACAGCGGGAAACAATACAAGCAAGGGATAATGGGAGCAGGATTCTCTCACCTATCATAGTTATAATTGCATACAACATAGCAGTTCAAAAGGATTCTTGTGAGATTGTTGGTCAAGGCTTGATTTGTGCCCCTCTTCAGAATTTGGCATTAATAAAAAGATTACAGGTGATTCCTGGAGTATCTAAAGCAGTCATAAGGGTGTGTCTCTTTTAAAAGAAATAACAAGGCAGTCTCTGCTATTGGCCTTAATTAATTAGTAAATTTTGTTTTTCTACCCACTAGGGCTCCCAAATAGAGATGAAAAGCAAACAAACCACCCATTTGGCCTTGCTTCCCTGCCCTGCCTCCTCTGGTCGCTGCCTCTGAGTGGGCGTCCACTGGAGGAGGCAAGGCTGGGAAGCGCCAAACACCTGTTCATCCAAAGGACAAACTGGCACAAACTGCTGAGCCTGCGGTTTGAACCCATCTCTACTCTCCCAAAGCAAGATACAATAAAGCAGGCCAATAATAGAGATTGTAAATAGTTTTTCTTTTTCATTTTTAAAGCCTGCATTCCTTACAAACAGATTGAAAGTTATTCCAAAAACCAGTTTGAAAACCATTTATATACCAGAAGGCAAGAGGAACTTCTTTGCCACCTGCCAGAAGGTCAACAGGTGAAATTTATTTATTCATTTAACATTATTTTCAGACTGCCTTTTGGAGTGGAACCTTCTCAAAGGAGTGTGCGTGATAACAGAAGCAATATAGAACAGTATTACAGCAAAAAATAAATAAATCTAAAATCCAAAAGCAGGAATTATTTATTTATTCGAATTACAAATGATTACGAATTACAAATAATAACAAATCTTTTCTATGTATCCTTTCATGAATAATGAGAAATAATATATATATACATAATGATAACTGCTAGTTTAGGGAGACAAATAAGGATGGGGTAGCAAAATGCCTCCCTGTTGCTCAGCAGTTTGTGCCAGTTTGTCATTTGGATGAATTGCTCTTGCAGCCGACTGCTTAGATTGCCTCCTGCGGCCAGTTCCACATGCCCAGGGAAGAAGGAGATGCCAGGAGCTCGTTTCTGAACATTTGCAGGATCAGTTCTGAGGCAAGAGGACTAGAAAATGAAGGGATTAAACTGGATGCAGAACTAGATCTATGTTGGATCTGTGAGTTTAGAGAAATGAGACAGGAAGGTTGGCACGAACAATCTTTGAGGAGGTTAATAGAACATTGATAAACTGGGTCCCAGCGAACCCTTCCTACTTTCTTTTTTGTGACAATCTTTGTTGGGGGCTGTTTTGAAGGGAATGATGAGACCATTAGAATAGTCAGCTTGAGCACTGGCTAGAAGAATCAATCATTAACTGAGGCGGGGATCCCATCTCAGTATTTCCTTTATGGGCTTTGCTGTGTTCGCCAGACCTTTAACGTGCTGGTTTTTCTTCCATCATTTCCAGGTGGAAGTTGCTGGTTACCCAAAAAAAAGGCTTTGGACTTCCCTGCATAGTCAGTGTTACTCACTGCCTGAACTCCTGTTCTGCATAACTTTTGGAAGCAAATTGCCATGATAAGAAATCTCACACTGAGTTGCACATCTCTGTGTGCAACAGATAATGTCTGCAGAGATTTCTTGACTTAAAGCAATTCACATCTAAAAGTTATATACCATTTGCATAATGGTGGAACAGGATTTCAGCCGAAAGTCTCCTTTTCTGAGAAAACAGATAACCATAGAGTGATATAAAGCAGTGCCAGCAGAACATTAATGTCTTTACCTTTCCTCTACCCTGTTTTCGGTGCAAAAGGGGATAGTTCAGTATTTCATTTAAAGCACCAGAATAATAGACATCAGTTCGTGATAGAATGTGCTAGAAGAATCTTTTCCATTTCATCTAAAAATAATGCCTGGTAAAATTAAACACACCGAGCGCCTTCTCACTACTTACTTCAGACCATAATAGTTTGATTGTTGGTGGGAGGGGCTTTGTTCCATGTATACAACCTTTCATTAAAAGCTCATCAAGAATTAATTTTAATACAGTAAACATTGCTTTTCATCAGGAAGGATCCTGTGTTTAAACTGTCAGCCAGTAGGCGTTTAAATGTAGCATAAGGAGGAAAAGGGGTGGGTGAGGGGATAGATAGACACTTAGCAAGGAAACCTTCGGATGAATTAATAATCACCCCAGTGCTTTGGAGATTGCTTTAAAAGCTGCTCCCCTTCTGATCTGTTGTGGATAAGCTACTGAAAGGGTTTCACAGTGAGCGCTACAGTACCTTGTTCAGCATATTGAAGGTGTTAAATGGGGGAAAGGGGGCAGGCCAAGTCAGTAGCCTTTTTCTGAATTATAGATGAGGTTCTCCACTGCGGAGGAAGCAGGCCTGAATTTAAATACTGCTTCAGAAGAATGATCAGAAAACTAAGCTGGCAGAAGCTGCCTGGATAGAGTCACTGGGGAGCCAGAAGTCTCTTGCCTGCCCAACCTCCTAATTGTTCAGTCGTTTTATTTATTTATGTAAAGCATTCGTATCTCTTCTTTAGAGAACAGAGGGAAGGATGCGGCAATTGCAAGTATATAAAATACAAATCTAATTTAAAAAATTAAAGTGTTATTTTTATTTATTTATTTTATAGCATTTCTGTGCTTGTTTTTTTTAAATCCTTAAAGGTGCTTTACAATAAAAAAACAACAACAACGGAAAATGAAACCAGTTGGTGAAAAAAGAGCAAAACAATAATATTAAAACAAAACAAATCATTAAAAACGAGGTTGCTTGTGTTGAAAGAAGCAGCCAGCATTGAGGACTTACCTAATCTCATTGCAAGGGATTCCGCTTAGGAGGTACCCCAACAGACAGAGCCCTTCTCTACACTGGAACCAAACAAGACTTGCTTGGCTTGGGTATAGTAAGAAAAAACCCTCCCTCATGTAAAAACTAGGGCACTACATACTAAAAAAACACATTAAAATAACTGAAACCACCCAAAAAGCAGCAGCAGCAGCAAAAAATTGAAGTCGTGGCATAAGGGCCTTCCATCGTTTGTCTTTAAATGCTTTCCTAAGTAAGAGTATTAATTTGGCACCACAGTGAGCAAGGTGGGAAGCAAATGAATGTCTCTGGGGAGGCTATCCTGTAGTTTGGTTGTCACCCATGAAAAGGCCATGCCTCTGCATAACTGCTGGACTTAACACTGGATGGGAGAAGACTACCACTGAGTAACTGTAATCTTGTTTCATGTATCTAAAAACTGGGGGAATGGGATCTGGCTGCTGTGGTACAAACATAGGGTGTCACAGCAAGGATTTTAGGCCAAAAGGCATAATATTAAGTTCAGACTCGTGCAAGAGAGAGAAGTGTCTGAGTGAGAGCCAAAATACACATTATGCCTAGTATGTAGCTACAGCTTTGTTTCTTTACTTCATTACAAGTATGACGGGACTGGGGATGTCAGGAATACAAAGAGGGGAGAGTTAGGCCAGTACGGATAGAATGCTCAGGGAAATTAATTGGCATCTGTGGAAAACATTGACTTTAAGTATTCTAGTCATTGTTTGGGGATGATCTGATCATGAGTTTGGAAATATTTCCATTAAATATTCCACTAAGCTGTACCTCTAATCACTCAAACAGAAGGGGGGGAGAAGCAGCACACTGTGCATTTAGCTTACTGTGTAGTTTGACCTTATTGTTGTATAGTTTGACCCTAACTTCTGGAGCTACATTCAGGGAGAATACAGAGGTGTTGTAGACTGACTTCGCTGGTTCCCTCAAATCAGGTCCTGTTTCTGCTTTTGGAGCCTGACAGGGTTGAAGCATCTAACATGTAGCCAATAGGCAATTAGGTTCTAGTTGCAAAGCTTGCACTGGAGAACATAAACGGACTGTATGGGAAGGATTTATCTGACTAAATTTCAAAAAATGACAGAAGACATGCTTACAACTCCACATTTCCTCACCACTTGACACTTGAGTTTAACCTTGACCAGCAGTTCTCTTTAATTATATTTCTCCCTTTTGCCTTTAAATTGCGTGTGTAAGGGGATGCTCGTCCACTTTTCCACATTTCTCTCATCTTCTGGAAATAATCAGTAAATATGCTGAGTATTCTTTTGTCAGAAATTTGGCTTCCTTGTAGATCTGTAGTTCCCAGTGTTCCTTTGAGAAAAACTGTTCTTTGTGAAAATAATTTGAAGTGCAGACATGACCTAACTTTGTTACAGCTTAACACTGAAACATGAAGAACAACACAACCTTCACCTGTTTTATGATTTAGAGCAGAGAGTCCCAAAGGGCTTTGCCCAGTGACTTCCCCTGCTACCTCAGAAATTCAGGCCCTCATGAGCTCCTGTTCTCTAGTGACAGCCTTTCTTATTTTTTAAAACTGTCTTCAGACAGTATATTGAAATTCTGTGAGTAGAGATGGGAATATTCGTATTCATATACGAATATCCCCGTGCAGCTGGAGTTAATGAAGGTCCAGCCCGTGGGGCTGGACCATCGACTCATGCTTCCAACTGTGGTGGCAGCCTCGCTCATTCTTCCAATCACTCCTGCAGCCCCGCTCTCTTCCTGCTTGGCTAGCCACTTCAAGCAAGGGGAGGGAGGACGAGTCTCCCTGCCCATCTGCTGAGTGGCCAGCCGAGCAGGAAGAGAGCGGGGCTCCGAGAGTGATTGGAAAGATGAGTGAGGCCGCCGGCGGATGTGTGAGTGGACGGTCTGGCCCCAGGGGCCGGACCCTCGTTAACTCCAGCTATGTGGGAATATTCATATTCATATACGAATACCCCCATCTCCTATCTGTGAGTATATAATATTGTACACATTAATCTTGGAGAATAATTACGTGAAAAGTTTTTATGTTCTTTATTGCTCTTCTCGGGATTGAACTGATATACCGTATTTTTCCATTTATAAGACGACCCCCCTTTTCTAACCCCAAATTAGAAAAAGCAGGGATCAAAGGGCTCCCTTTTTGCTAAGCCCCATGCCTTCGCAAAAGGCAAGGAAAAGCGGCTGTCAAAGTGACCCCCGCTTTTTCTTGCCTTTTGAGAAGGCATGGGGCTTAGCAAAAAAGAAGGGAGAAACACCTCCACTTCCTTTTTGCTAAGCCTCGTGCCTTTGCAAAAGGCAGCCGTAAACAGCTGCCTTCCGTGTATAAAACAATCCTCAATTTTTTCTCAAATTATTTAAGGAAAAAGTGTCGTTTTATACACGGAAAAATACAGTACATTATCATAGCTTAAACGTAATTAAAGCTTGTATTGGTTACCTGGAATAGTTGGGTTGTTGTAAAAAGCAAAAAGCAAAGTGTTCTGCTTATGTACCGCCCCATAGCGCCTATAGCACTCTCCAAGTGGTTATAATTGAATTATGCAGACTACACACTACCCCCCCCCCCCAACAAGCTGGGTACTAAATTTACCAACCTTGAAAGGATGGAAAGCTGAGTAAGCCTCAAAACCAGCTACCTAGGACTGAACATGCATCTTAAGCAAAGTTTTGGCTGCAGGACTGCAGTTTAACCACTGTGCCACGAGGCTCCTTAATCAAAATTCCTTCATTGGAATCCTTCCAGCTCTTCATCTGTTCCCACTAGCTCTTATGAGGTGTGGCCACGTACCAGTGAGCACGTACCAGTAAACAATTAAAGATGTATTGTTGGGTGTGTTCATGCTTGCACACAGCCTTACTGGTTACATGTCCATGATGCTCATGTAAACTGCTGAGGTGGTTTTTTTTGTGTTGTTTTGTTTTCTTAGAAGCTGTTGCTGCAGTTCCTTCCACCTCACAAAACTGTGTTAGTCTCCAGAATACCAGAGCTCTCATATTATGAGGGTCATTAGCAAATTAACACCACAATTTGTTTTGTGCCTGTGACTTTTTTGTTACTGTTGTTGTGTCTAAGACCTAGACTATAGGGTAAACTTGGTTACCTTTGGTGGGTTCTAGATTTCACAATTTTGAAAGATCACAAGTTAGACCAATCACCCTTATGTATTGTGTAGTTAAATCTGTGGTTTGCTTTTTTTTCTGAACAACACAAATAGTGCAATTTTGCTCTGAAATAGGCCTCTACATAAGCTTTAATACATGTTTGCATACTACATTTAGATACTGGCATTCATAAAATGCTGCAAAAGCTGTGTGGATTCTGAGGATTGAGTAATTTAGGCCAAAATCCTGTTGCTTAGTGTAGTAAATGGCACTACAGTAGGCCCACTGAATCAATGGAGGGGAATATGATGTGTCAGCTTCTCTGTAAATTCTGTTGATTCAAATAGGCCTACTCCTGTCTTTCTTTAGCATAATAAGTTGCAGTTAGAGTAGGCCCATTTGAATCAGTAGATTTATGGAGGAGCTGACTCGCCAATTCCCCATTGATCTAGTGGAACTGTTCTACTGCAATTCACTACACTAAGCAATGGGTTTAGTGTATGAGCAGTCTTGCTAAATAGAGCACCATGTTGATTGAAGATGGCTTCTTATCCTTCAACCCCTCAATCCGCTCCATTCTCAGCATCTACCTACAATCCCATTGAACCAGTTGTAGTTGAGATTCCCAAGGCTGAGATTCTTCTTGACCCACAAAGGCTCCCAGTTTCTCAGCATGCCTTAATCTTAATTCTTGTCTTTATTCAGAGTAGAGAATTACAGAGCTGCCCTTGTTAATGAAAACTGAAACACAAGAAGCAGTCCTGGGCTCATCGTATAATACCTTCCTGAATTAATTTATTGTAGGATTTTAATCTCATCTGTCATCAGGGCTCAGGATGTTGCTGTACTGCATTAGAAACGGACAACTAGGAGCACTCTAGAAATCAGAACTAAGTAGCACGATAAGGACATTCCAAATCAAAACACATCAGTGCCAATCTGGCTCCCACTATGGGATGCCAGGAGTGGTAGAGAGTCTTCAGGTGTTTGTCAGATTGTAAGAGTTAAGCATTTCCCAGATTTGCTTTTCATGACCAGCAAATCTGTGCTGCATTTCTGTATGAGAAATGTGGAATGGAGCAGCAGGTTGTCCATGTTGTAATATAATATGCCATGAGTGGCTTGTTTTACATCTAAAATTAGGCTTTGTAGCCTTAATATTATAAAGAATATTGAGGACACTGTAGGAGTTAGTTGTGAAGAATTGGAAGACAAAATCCATACACTCAGCTTGCCAAATCCAATGAGTTTGGGAAGGTGTGACTCAAGTTTTTGAACTATAGACTCAACTAGTACCAAGGCTTAGTCACTATAGCTCTGTGGCCAGCTGACTCAGTGGGCCAGGAAGGCATTGTCATGCATATTGTTGAGCCAGAACTGACTTTCCAAAAAACCTGCAGATTCGTATACTGTGGGTTCTGTTGGGAAGTGACCACTCATCCTCTAATAGTAAATGAGTTAATGCCTGTCCTGTGCCAGCATTGCCAACATTCTCTTCCTAAAAACGTTTCCCCATTTTGTGTATTGTGGCCATAGAAATCTATTTCAGCTGCTAAAAATCTTAAGGGTTTAATGGCTACATGCCATTCCAAGTAATTTTAGAACGTATTGGAAACATGGTGGAACACAAAGCAATAGGTTCATAAGCAGGTGTTTCTGGAAAACACCTTTAAATGCTGAAAAGTGCCTAGTTACCTTTAGGAGCCTTATAATATAGGTATAATATCTGGAGGTTGGAAGAGGTAAAATGCAGAGCAAAACTGAGCCCAGCAAGCTGCTCTGAATCCATGGGGATGAACGTAGATGTTTTTCCAGAGGCTTCTCATCTCCTCCCACCCCCTTGCCCTCCACCTAGTGGTCCAGAAGCCTCACAAAATTTCTATCAGTATGTATTGTGAGTTGTTTATTACCAGCTGTGAAAAGATCGGGAGTGAAATGTGTTGAGGTGAGTCCAGTATCTTGTTTAAACTGTTTTCTTTCTGATAAGTGAAGGTCAATTCAAACCTGACTCCCATTCTCCAGTAACGAAAGCAAATCTTTATTTCTTAATACAGTACAGAGTGTCCTGTGTAAAGCTATCATCACTATTAAGTTCTAATAAAGATAAAAGTATTTAATTTCAGGGATGGGAAGAGAGTGTGCATACTTCAGCTTCCCTTTATCTGCACAGGTCATATTTCCAGCGCCTTACATGGCGATGTTTCATCAGATTACAGCCACGCTAATTGGGATCTTTTTCTTTTCTCTTTTCTTTTTCTTTTATTTCCCGTCCACTGCTTATCTGACACTGGGTGTTTGGAAACGGCAGGACTCTGTTTGGAAACAAGATCAAGTCTGTGGCCAAGGAGGCATTCTCAGGCTTGGAGGCCCTGGAACACCTGTGAGTAACCCACAATGCTTTGCAGTCTTGAAGAGAAGAGGGTGGGTGGGAGAGGGGGAAGACTGCCAGAAGTGGCTGCTGGAAGGGCCTGCAAGCAATTTAATAGCATCTTTGTAAGCTGAGAAGCCAGTCCATTTGTGAGAGCCAGCTGCTTCCTTCTCATTACAAGTCAGCTCCAAATTTGCCTTTTTTTTTTCTCTTGCCAGGAAGAGAGTTATAGAACACATGGCCAATTTCCATGCTCTTAGATATTTTTTTTAAAATGCACAGTGGAGTATGTCTTATTTATTCCTACATGAAGGCATAACAAAAATTATAACTTAGTGGGGAACATAACCTATTCTGTCGCCCTCACACTCTGCTCTTCCTTTCCCAATATCCTGGGATCATGTCTTTTGCTCTGTTATTCCTCTTGACCCGGGCAAGTGTCATACATGCAAACCAAGGGAAGAGTTAGTGCATTACCACAGGCGCACCTCACTGTTGCTTTTTTTGGGTGGGGGGTGGAAGGCAAGCAAAGGGAAATAAACAGTAATGCAGCCGCTGCTTCAGCTATTATTTTACCAGGTCCCTCATCTTTCATATTGCTTGAAATGAATTCACAGTAGGACAAACCAGACTGTCGACGTACGGGTGGCGTGTTCTTCTGCGTGACTGGCAAATCACAAAGTGGATTTCCATGCTGCCATTTTGCACAATAAAATAATAAAAATCAGCATCTGTACCATCATCATGCGACCTCTTTCTCCTCCTCTGCAGGCATCATGAATTAAACCATAAACTGACTGAATGAACAGCCTCAAATGCCCAGTTAGTTGGATAGCATATTTAAATTATTGATTTTTTAAAACAGACATGTATTAAAAATCTCCCGATGAGCTGTTTTAGAAGAGGCATTGCTTCTCTTCTGCACCAGAGGGAGTGCTTTTTCTTCTGCCCTTACGGCATCTGTGACACACAGGAATGTCCTCTTAACATCCAAGGGCATCGCCACATCTAGCATTCGGGGGGGGGGGGGGGGGCGGGCAGTGCCTGTAGTCCGAGGATTTCCGTAGGCTCAACAGAAACTGTTTTCCCTGGATTCCTCTGAGTGTGCTAGTTCAGATACTGCAAGTGACCATTAGTGTGAATGGAAAGTCCACAAGTGTCTTAGGTGTCTCATGCAGCCAGTTACTCATTCACCACAAGCATGAATAACGTGTTTGAATAGCATAAGAGGGCTCCGTGAGGGAATAGGTGCTGTGTGTGGAGCTTCTGTGCTTACTAACAGCCCTTTTCATTGTCCATACAAGGAGAAGCAGCGAAGAGAAGAAGCTCGTAGAGGCTCTGAGTGGGCCTGGCCCCAAGTTTTTGCTGACTGAAGGAATGAACAAGATGATATCCCTTCCAGTCTGTGTAGAGAAGTTAACTGGATGAGTAATTCAATGGGATGGTGCCTTCCACCTCACATGGGTTTGGGCACACAGTTAGGGGAGGCCAGGACAGGTTATGTGCCTAGACACAATCCTGTCTTTTGACAGAGGAAAAAGCAGCTGGAGGGCCTCTGAGAACAGCCATGAGGCCACCACAACCTTCTACTGGCAAGGTGGTTGATTTGCTCTTCTTAATTGTTCGGCTGGCTGTACCATTGCAGGCAATGGCATTGTTTGCAAAGGCACTGCACCTGCAGTGGGTTGGACCATATCCAAAGGAAATCAGCCTTTTCTTTGGCAGAATTATTATTTTTTACTCATAAGAAATGCATGCAAATTTCATTTAAGAGTTTTTTAACTAGGTAACAACTCAGCTGGCATTCTTATTGAAAATGGCAAGCATGTGTATTTCCTTAAGCAGTCTTTGGAGTTGTTGTTTTTAAGAGGGAATATATTTCAGGGAAACTAAAACATTCTCCCCTGCCCACCAATTCCTCTTATGTTCTTCAGATCTGTTCACCAGAGCAAGAGTAAATTTAATCTGGGTGGGGACCCAAATACTTCAATTAAGTAAATTTAATTGGTATTTGTTTTTTCTTGAAGTGCTAAAGATCCTATTATTTCAGATCCTACCAGTTTTATAAAACAATATGGACTGGGAGGATGTATGATTTTACAGATTTTAAAATATTTCCTCTTGCAGGCCAAGAAAATATGACTAGTTCTGTAAAGGAAATATTGGGCTACTTCACAAATAGGGCTCAGCCAGGAGTGGGAAACCCGCAGCCCTCCATATATTACTAGACTTTATTTCCCATTATTCCTGATTGTTGGCCCTTCTGGCTACCTATATTTAATGGAAGTATGAGTCCAACAACATGTGAAGGGCCATGTGTTTTCTCACATCCAGAGTAAACCATGGTTTGATTTACAGTTGGTTAGAAGGTAGGCCAGATCTATTGGTCAGTTGCATTAGTGTTACTAGAGGTAGACCATGGGGGTGTTGGCTTGGGGTCCTGCAGCATAAGAGTACGGCATATGTGTATGTGTTTTAAATCAGGGTGGCTAGCTATGGCTCTCCAGATGTTTCTTCATTGCAGCTCCCATAAGCTCCCACTGTTAGCTGTGCTGGACAAGGCGCATGGGAGTTCTTGGCCAGGAATATATGGAAGGTGCAATTGCCCACCACTATTTTAAATGCAGGCAGGGTTCACTAGTGAGCAGAATTTCAAAGGTCCCTCACTCTTTGTCTTCATTTATTCCCCAGATTTGAATAGCTCAGTTAAAGTACTTGAAACAAGCAAACAAAAAATTGTGACTTTTGCACCTGGTGTGTGTTAGGTTGTAATAATAATAATAATAATAATAATAATAATAATAATAATAATAATAATAATAATAAATAGATTCTACAAGCTTGAAGCCTGCTTACTTTAAACAATCAGGACGAGGAGCAGTGAATTTCAAGACTTCAGCTTCCATTTTAAACTAACCACAGTTTAGCAAACCACAGTTTAGCAAACCAAATAAAAGATAGATTCAAACATCACAGCAAGCTACAGTTGGTTTAAAATAAAAACAAAAGGCTTTCAGAATGTACCTGGTAGTCAGGCTGGAAGAATGGAACGAGAGACCATGAAGGCCCACGTCATCTTAACATGAGCATTATGTGTGAACGCAGCAGCCACTGGGATTTGTAGGGGATCAAAATGTTAAGAATGCATATAGAGCCATAAGTTGTTTCAAAGAAACTAAGCTGGCACAAAATCTTATGGCAGAATCAATTAAAGTGTGTGTTGAAATAAATAAATGCTTATGATCTATAGGAACCTTGGAGGTAATGCCATCAGGTCTGTTCAGGAAGATGCCTTTGCCAAGCTGAAGAATCTAAAGGAGCTGTAAGTAAGAGGGCTTTTAAGTCTATTCTGTATTTTTTCGGTATTATTATGAAAATATTTCCTCCTCCAGATCTGTTCCCCACCCCCCCACACCACACTCTCACTCTCTGCTCTCCACCCACCACTTTTGCAAGCTATTTTTACAGTAGAGCAGATGTCCGAAACACGTATCACATTCAGTAACAAGTGAAATTGGATCTTCTCAGTAGCTGCTTTCACTGGGCTGCATCTGTGCCTCATCCAGCTCTGTTTAGGAAATCTAGACTCCCCTTCTCTAGTTTTACAGAGCATTCCGTGACTGACTCAATTTCTGGTGACAAATCTGCCTGTCCTTTTTATACCTGCTTTTGGAGGGCACTGACATTTGAAGGATCAGCAGGCTTCAAATGTGATCCTTGTACCCACTGAGTTTCAGGAAGGAAAAATGACCGTCGTGTTAGCAGCTTGACGCTTCGGAGAGCAGAGTCCCATTTAGCACACTGAATAACCAACATCCTGTCTTGCGAATCTAAGTGTGCTGCTTTATGCACCATCAGAGGTTCAAGTGACATTTGATGCCCAGGAACTAAATTTATTCACTTACTCTTCAGGCTGACAATCTTTTATACACCTATTTAGGACCACAAGTCTGCATTTGCCAGGGGTCAGTTGTTTCGATCAGATGTCACTTGCTTTAAATGTAAGTTAAGGTGATGCCTTGCTTTCCAGGTAGTATACCTATAAAGAGTAATAGACATCACAGATGTCCATTTCCATTCAAAGTATTGTGTTAGCCACATTCTTGGTTATGAAACCATTAATGGAATTTATGGAATTTGTTGCTACAGTTAGTAACTAAGATGGTTTTAAACAGGAATTAGATTTGCACTAGATGGTGTGTGAATTATTGTGACAATGGTGACTTTATACAGAGCCTCCATATTTAGAGGCAGCCTACCACCGAAAATCAGTGGCAATAATGGGAAAGGGCTATTGGGAAAAAAGTATTTTTTTGGCCACTGGGTGGAAGAGGGTGCTGGACTAGAAGGACAAATTGATCCAGTAGGGCCTTTCTTAGATTCAAGTGGTAAATCCCAACTGTGAGTCCAACCACAACTGACTTACTGAACAAATGGGATGTTAGGACAACACTTAATTCCCATTGATTCAGTGCCTCTGCTCTGGTTTCAACTATCTGTTGGGTTTATCCCTTAACCTCCAATTTGTTTTATATAATCTTGTCTTTTTGATATAGAAAACCTGCCCTGTACTCCTGCTCCACGAGACATTTAGTGGAAGAATAGAGCTCAGAAAAGTTATTTCATGAACTAAAACTCCCATTTGACCAAACTCCGGGAGGCAGTGGAAGACAGGAGGGCCTGGTGTGCTCTGGTCCATGGGGTCACGAAGAGTCGGACACGACTTAACGACTAAACAACAACAACAAAACTCCCATAGTTGTTGACTAGGCAGTTCAGGGAATTGTATTCCAAGATAGTGAATTTTCCAAGTGCTGGGAAAGACTGCTTCCAGAGATTTCCTTGTTGTTTGGACTCTCAGGGCAAACTCCTGCTAATGCCAGAGTCTTCCACCTTCATAGGTGACTCCTTGGGGGGATTTTTGGTGTTACTGTCCGTGGTGTGGCCATCTTCCAGGGATAAGGTGGTCCTGGAGTGATCACTCTGAGGGTGGTTGGTGTGGAAGGCATGGGAATTGGCCCTCTGGGACCCTTCCATAGAAAGTAACCAATATCCACCTTTCTCCAGTTTAAAACAGATTCATTCCTGGTTCACCTGTCTTGAGAAATTAGACAAATAGGTAAACCTGATATGCAGGGTCAGATCCATGTTTTAGATACCCATGTATCTTCAACTTGTTGGTCTTGTGCAAGCAATATTATGTCTGCTATTTTGAAAGCAGAAATCCAGTTTCTTCTCCACTGTCTACTTGTTTACTGGAAATAATGGGCTGTGTACTGCCTTGGTTTACTTTGGGTCCGCGTATAATAAGCCAAGATACCCTGTAAGCTCTCCTTTACTTCCTCTGCCAGTTTCAGGACTGCGAATCAGGTTGGTGAAAGAACAGTAATCAGCTGTTGTAAAATGCTTTAGCAAGTTCTTCTTCGTGGCCTCTGTGAATGCACACAATTGGGTTGTTCTGCGCCTGCGCTGAACCTCTTGGAAGTTTCTAGAGCTTAAAGACACATGATTAGTGGGACGTTCCCCCGTGGAGCGCATGCTCCACCCATCACTGATCCCCTCAGTTCCTTTTTTCCGCCGTGTTGGCTAGACCTGTTTTGGAGAATAGAGCGATCTATTGAATTAATACTTCCCATCGAATCATCGTTTTTTTACTCCAGATTCCTTTCAATCATCTTTGTTTATTGGACATTTCCCCTGTGAGTTTATTCCGGTTTTTTCTCTGCCCGCGTTTTGCTGATCCCCCCCCCCACAACCGTTTTTTCCCTCCTGTTTTCCCCACTCTTTTATGGGTCCCTCCGGGCCTTTCAAGCAGTGAGTTTTATGCGCAAATAAAATCCCGCTCACCGACGGCCATGACCGTTGCCTTTTCTGTCTTGGGGAATAACATCCTACACACTCCTGCTCCGAGTGTAAAAGGCTAACTAAACCAGCGCTAAAACTGCGTTTACAAAAATTGAGGTCTTACCTCTGGGAAAAATCTCTGAATCCACCTCCGGTCGCTATGGAGTCTGCACGATCTCCAGACCCTCGACCAGATCGGCAAAATCCACCCATGCCTGCTTCCAGCCTAGCGACTCCTTCTCCCCATCATAAGGAGAAGTCAAAGTCCACTTCGAAATCGAAATCCGTGTCGACGTCGAAGGCCTCGACTCGGTCTCTAGACTCTTCTAAGAAGAAAAAAGACAAGACCACCTTTAAGAAATCGAAAAAAACTTCAAAGTCCACTCAGCTCGACCCACCACAGCCGACTCTCCCATCTCCCATCCTGGAAGAATCATCTAGAGATGCACCGGGCTCTCTGTCTGACAGAGATGACCCATCTCTACCTCCAGCCCAAGCTCCAGCCTCCGCTGGTAGCTTGTCGCCGAATATTGGCCTCTCTCCAATTGAAGTTCATTCCAGCCAGGCCTTGGCCCATTCAAGCCCTGCATCATCAGGGCGGGCAATTCCTACTGAACTATCCGGCTCCGATTCGTCTCGCCACTCTCCTAGAAAACACCGGGAGAAGAGACGACATCTATCACCTGCTCTGTACGACCTCCCACACCGGGAGTACTACTATTATCCGCAATCCTCTCGACACCACTTCCGAGATGATAGAAGAGATAGATACTACCAATATGACCCGTATATACCTGACGATCCTCAAGAATGACTATATTATGATGAACCTAAACGGGTCCGCTATAATTTACCGTATCCACCCCGATACTCACCTTCACTCTCTCCATCTCCTCCTCGACATAGACACTGGCCTCAGCATTCGATATCGACTCATACAACCTTTCCGTCTAAACCAACCTTGAAACGCCCTTTATCGACTGTAGAACATTCTCAATCAAAGCGTCCTAAGCATTCCTCCAAACACCTTCCCCAGGCATCACTGCAGGTTACTACCACTTATAAAGGTCCCCCTCCTCAGCCTACTGACACGGAGAGATATTCCACACAGATGGTTCCCACAGCACAGCCTCCTTCCTCCACGCAAATATTGATGGCAAAACCTCAACACCAATCTCCTTCTTCATCATCTCCATCGATTCAGGACCTTGCCTCTGACGTATCACAGGAATCACCATCTAATTTACCGACACCGACTTCTGATGTCACTGAAAATCACCCACCCTCTCCATCAGAGGATTTCACTTCTTATTCTCAACTAGTCATGAGAATGGCTAAATCTTTACAACTTCAAATTGAGGAACCACCACCACCTAAGCAGGACTTGGTGTTTGACGATATTAATCAAGATAAAACGCCCCCTCTCACTTTGGCATTCATTCCGGCTATGCTTGACTTGATCAAGGAATCGTGGGACAAACCTCCCTCTTCCTTACAAATTTCCAGATGTATCGAAAATCATTACAAGACCCACGGTGCGGATACTATATTTCTCACCAAACATCCGACACCAATCTCCATAATAGTAGAGCCAAACCAATCAAGAGCCCGAAATAAATCCTCAGTTGCACCTACAAACAAAGAAGGGAGAAAATTAGATACACTCGGCAGGAGGCTCTATTCCCTCACCTCATTTTTGATGCGAGTTGCAAACTATCAAGCCACAATGGGAGCTTACCATAGGCAACTATGGAACAAGATTCTCCCAGTACTTGAAACAGCCCCAGAATCGGCTAAGTCAGAAGCCCTTAACATCCATACCGAGGCTTCCACACTCGCCAAACAACAGAAGATTGCATCTCGCCATATTGCGGATGCCGCCTCTAAAGCTATGGCCACCTCTATTGTGCTCCGGCGTCATGCATGGCTTCGATCTGCTGGGATATCGGACGATACAAGATCTAGAATAGAGGATCTACCGTTTGACGGGGCTGGACTGTTCAATGAAAAAACGGACAAAGTGATGGACAACCTCCATAAGATCCGTAAAACAGCTCGATCCTACTCAACCCAGCAGATGTACAGATACCAACGGCCACAATATCGAAGACAACCTTTTTACCAACAATCATACCAACAATTTCAACAACCATACAGACAATACAAACCTCAAACATCGGACAGACTCTTTCAGGGACCCTCAACCTCGGCTCCATCGTCCTTTCGAACCCAGCAACAACAACCATGCCGCCAACCCTTTTGGCGCCCTCAAAAGAAGGGTAAGCAATACCCATAGACTCCCTTCACCTACTCTCAGTTCTTCAACCCGGTTCCAAACAAGATTGCGTCCCTTCTTTAATGCTTGGCAATGTATAACTAATGACCAATGGGTTATTTCTATCATTAAAAACGGTTACTTCATTGAATTTAAAACTATCCCACCGATCGGAAAAATTAAAAATACACCTTATTCGGCAGTCCTTCAAGAAGAAGTTTCCCTTCTTCTCCAAAAACAAGCCATAACTACAGTCCTTCCATATGACCTGCATGACGGTTTCTACTCCAGATATTTTACAGTACCAAAAAAGGATGGAGGACTCCGTCCCATCTTTGACCTCAGAAATCTCAATAAATTCATTCGACCTAGACACTTCAGAATGTTGACACTAGACACTATCATTCCTCTCCTTTCACAGGGAGACTGATTTGTCGTCATCAATCTCCAAGACGCGTACTTTCACATCTCTATTCACCCGAATCACCACAAATTCCTTCGATTCCGATTCGACGACACCACATACCAGTTCTGTTCTCTCCCATTTGGACTTTCCACAGCACTGAGGACTTTTACCAAATGCATGGCACCAGTCGCTGCCTACCTTCGACTTTGAGGTATCAATATATTCCCTTACATAGACGACTGGTTGATAGCCTCCGCCTCGTATCACGATGCCGTCAGAGCTACCCAACTCACTCTCGATACACTTCGAGACCTTGGCCTCAACCTGAATCTCGCCAAGTCACATCTCGAGCCATCTCAAAACGCTACCTACATCGGGGTGCACTTCGATTCCCTACAGGCCAGAGCCTTCCTCCCACACAAGAGAATCCTCAAACTAAAAAAGGCTATTCAACCATTCCGACCTCTAGCCTTGGTATCAGCCCATCATGTCCAACACCTCCTTGGACTCATGGCCTCGACAACTTCAGTTATACAGCACACACGGCTCAAAATGAGGTCGCTTCAATCATGGTACCTGTCACTATTCGATCCCATGACGGACCACCCGTCTATGAGTCTTACAGTAACACCCGAGCTCCCACATCAACTCACTTGGTGGATGTTTCCCCCAAATTTGCTCGTCGGAAAACCCTTTTTGCCTCTTCAGTTGACGATACAAGTTACCACCGACGCCAGTCCGTCGGGATGGGGAGCACATTGTCTGCATCACAGGATCCATGGCCTATGGACAAATCAAGAGAAAACATTGCACATCAATCATCTCAAACTTTTAGCAATTATCAAGGCTTTCCACTCTTTCCTACCACTTATTGCGGGACGTGCAGTCCAACTCGCTACGGACAATACGACGGCCCTTTACTACATAAACAAACAAGAAGGCACACATTCTCTATCCCTACTGTACTTGACCGTCGAGCTCTGGGAATGGTGTTACCTACATCACATCTTTCCAGTAGCAGTCCACATAGCCACAGACGAAAACTTCCTCGCGGACTATCTCAGTCGCCTCACCTCACGGACACACAAATGGTCCCTAAACAACACAATCTTCTATCTCTTCTGCGACCGTTGGGGCACCCCTTCCATCGACATCTTTGCTTCTCGAGCAAATGCCAAGTGCCAACATTACTGCTCTCGAGCCGGTATCGACAAGAACTCGATCGGAGACGCCTTCATGATAGAATGGGACAAGGACCTCCTCTATCTATTCCTTCCGATACCGCTCATACAAAGAACCATCATTCAACTTCGACAGTTCCAGTCAAATGCAATCCTTCTCGCCCCGTGGTGGCCGAGACAACCATGGTTCACCCACCTGAGGTCGATGTCAACCGACTCATTCCGACTCCCGCCGATCCCCAACCTTCTTACTCAAGACGACGGGATGATTTACCATCTAGACATACCCTCTCTGAACCTGACAGCGTGGAGGATATTCCCGCCATAAAGGATGTACTAGATCGAGCTCGAAAGCCCTCTACCCGGCTTCTATACCAAAGCAAATGGAAAGCATTTCTTTCCTTTACTGATTCTCAGAATTTACCTGCAACACCAGTCTCTTTGAAGACTTTACTTACCTTTGTCCTTTATCTCTTCAATTTTGGACTCTCTCATTCCACCTTGAAAGTTTATAACTCTGCTATTGTAGCTCATCAACCTCCTAATTCTGAATCGGCCAGACTTTTTTCTCATCCAACTTTGAAAAAATTTCTCAAGGGACTCAACAATATTCGCCCCCCACGTCAACTTCCTATCCCTTAGTGGTCTTTACAACTTGTCCTCAGTACACTTACTCGACCACCCTTTGAACCAATGGCTACCTGTGATCTTAAACTACTTTCCTTGAAAACATCTTTCCTCATGGCAATAACATCTGCTAAGCGAGCTAGTGAACTTGCAGCCCTCTGATCCGATCCACCCTTCCTTCAGTTCCATCCGGATAAGGTCACTCTTTATTTTGATGTGTCCTTCTTACCTAAAGTTGTATCTGAATTTCACTTCAATCAACCGATAATTCTACCTACCCTATTTCCATCTCCGTCAACACTTCTCAAGCGCATGCTCCATACACTTGACGTAAGACACTCTCTGGCTTTTTACATTGACGGGACCAAATTATTCAGAAAATCACAGAGACTTTTTCTATGTTTTCACAGCCCTCATAAAGGAGCTCCAGCTTCACCTCAATCTATTTCTAGATGGATTGTCCAAACTATCTCATTGGCGTATGAGTTAACGGGCGAAACACCTCCTGAACATTTAAAGGCCCATTCTACCAGAGCGCTGTCAACATCTACTGCCTTCCAGTGTGGGATTGAACTCCCTCACATCTGCTGTGCAGCGACATGGTCTACTCCATCGACCTTTGTCAGACATTACCGTCTCGGGTTTTGGCAGAGCTGTTTTGGCATCCTTTCTACCGTGACGTCCCACCATCCAGTAAGTGAGCTTGCTAATCACCCAATTGTGTGCATTCACAGAGGCCACGAAGAAGAAAGAGAGGTTACCTACCTGTAACCATAGTTCTTCTAGTGGTCCTCTGTGAATCCACACATCCCGCCCATCCTCCCCTCTGTCTGTCACGTTGTACTTTGAAATAGCTCTTTGACAGTGGCGGATTTTTACAGGAACTTAGGGGATCAGTGATGGGCGGAGCATGCGCTCCACGGGGGAACGTCCCACTAATCATGTGTCTTTAAGCTCTAGAAACTTCTGAGAGGTTCAGTGCAGGCGCAGAACAACCCAATTGTGTGCATTCACAGAGGACCACTAGAAGAACTATGGTTACAGGTAGGTAACCTCTCTTTTCACTAAGACATTTTCTTGGTGTGTTTTGTTTGCTCCCTTCTAGCCACATAAATAGTGACAGCTTCCTGTGTGATTGTCAGCTGGAGTGGTTGCCGCAGTGGTTAACCAAGAAGGCTCTGCAGGCATTTGTGCAAGCTACCTGTGCCCACCCGGAATCCTTAAAGGGCAGAAGCATTTTCAATGTGGTGCCAGAAAGCTTTGTTTGTGGTAAGTCTTGGCTCTAGGCTGGTACTTTGAGGTCTCTTTAGAGGGAAGGCCCTTAACCAGGAATGTGAGTGTACTTTGCAGCCAACTTGTTTCTCTCGACTGGATCCTCCTGCCTCTCGAGGGTGACATTTCTCCCTTTTCCTCAAACCTATACATCAGTTATTTCTGAAACACTGGCAACCCTCGTCCCCTTTTGATAAACGTAAAAATCCCATGTCCTCTTCAAACCGGCCTCTTTCAGTAAGTAGAAATTGGAAAAACATTGCGAGCTGGAATGGGTATGAGTGGATTTTATCTGATCTGTTGATCGTAATAAAAGGAATTGAATTGATATGAATGGATGTTGCCCTCACCCCACTTGATGCAGTGGCACCACTGGAGGGCAAAAAAACCCCAGTCTTTGGCGCTCATGGAGTCATACATGGAGATGTGAGGGTGCAAACCCAGTGGCATCATCCACACATCACTGATGTGGCCCTACAGTGTCACTCTAATTAATTAATTATTAATTAATAAGATTACTGTTTTGGGTTATAGGATGATGCAACATAAGAAAGCATTTGGTGTACTTATTTTCAATTTTTTAAAAACACAACAAACCTGAATATGTTTCTACCCCTAAAGCTATTGAACCTGCCATGAAATCTTGGTACAGCCCCCTAGGAGTGGGCACACTCTACTGGTTGAGAATCACAGCTGTGATTTGCATGTCGCAGCATGCATATGGAACAGTAATTTGTAAGTGGGGTCTTGATTACCCATTAGAAGATCATGGAAGCATTGTAGTACATGTTGTGATGTTATTAGTGCTAAAGCAACATCAAACATTTACAGATGATACATCCTACTGAGACATATATTTGTCTAATTTCGAAGCAGATTGATACTGATTTCATTGCCCTGGCAGTTTATCTGCTTTGACCTTTAATTCAGCTCATTAGATGTGTTCTCCTTTTGTTGGTGTTATTGCTGCTTTTGTTGGTGGTAAAGCTGTACTAGTTGTTATTGCCTCGAGTGCCAGAAAGGTAGCTAATAAATTACTTCCATAAATAAATAATTTGTGGATGGTCAGATCAGTGCAAATGCTGGGAATATTTGAAAATGGTTTACAGTGGACCCTCGACTTACAGACGGCTCGACCTGCAGACTTTTCGAGTTACAGACTTCTCTGGCCGCAAAATTTAGGTTCGACTTGCGGCCGGAGAATCGACCTACAGACCGGAAAATCAAACAAAATGGACCAAAAACTGCCGGTTACGGATTAATCTGTTTTCAATGCATTGTAGGTCAATGGAGCCTCGACCTACAGACTTTTCGACCTGCAGCCACCGTTCCAATACGGATTAATTCCGTAAGTCGAGGGTCCACTGTACTATTCCCTTCTTTGGGAGTTATCCAGGGGCTGTGCAGTTTCCCAAGGCCCCACAAGCTACCTACTTCACAGGAGGCACAGTGGAGGATTGAATTGCCTCCACAGCCAGATAGCTAAACCACTGAGTGTCAAGCCACAGAGATGTGAGGAAAATGATAGTTTATCCAATGGAGAATCACAGGATTGTGGTGGGAAGGTTACCCCTTTCCTCCCTGCAGCAGCCATGCTCTCCTGAAACATTCTCCCTTATCCTCCATTTAGGCTTTTAAGCAAATCATCGTTGGCACTTGTGAAGGCTTTTCAGAAGTCTAAAGGTAGTATTCTACAAGAGTGCAGAGGAGACCTCTTGTCTTTAATCAGGGACTGGAGATAAGGGATTTTTCAGGAGAGAGAGAGAGGAGTTAAGGTGAGAAGCTGACAGACTGGAGGTTCATCATCATTGCCCTACAGTTAGGAAGACTAGCTGGTCGAACAACAATGAACTGGCCTGCCTTAACTGGTGGGAGCTCTTGCAACATCCTACCCACGTAAGGCTGCTGTCCGCCTTCCTCTGCCGTTGCTTGTGCTCTGGTCAAGTGGAGTGGTGTTGCTGGTTCAAGTACTGCAGCTGAGCCATGCAGTTTGTCACCTGTGACTCGCCTGGTATATGCTTGGAGGTGGGGAGTTGGTATAATTCGGCCAACTTCTTTCCTTCTTGCTTGCTTGCTTGGGAACCCTGATTATCTCACATTTGGGAGACTTAATACAGATCACAGTTATCATGTCTCTCAATATGACGGTTGTGTCAGATTCCAGCAAAAGAAAATGCTTCAGAACCATCCAGCTGATGGCATAGTCTTTTTTTCTGAGAGTGACTCACCAGCTGCAAATCTATACCCATCAGACATGTTTTCCTCCCATAAAGATTGTAACATACAGCTTTCCAGTACATCTTGAAGTGCATCAGGTAGTAATAAAAATATTTAACCCCCATTGCAAATCAGGTTTATTGTCACAATTTACAGACTTTCAGCTGTTTGCAATGAACAGATCAAACAAAAGCAATTGATATAGCTCAACACAATGAATACTTCAAGTGGTTTCCCCAAATTCAACTGAAAATGCAACTTTTAATGGATTCTGCAGTCTCAAAATTATTCAACCCTCTGAATAGAATCCCTCACAGCAGCACAAATATGCAAAACAGGTGTTGTCTCAAACACACCTGATGCAACTAATCAAGGGCTTCACTAGTTGCACCAGGTGGGCTTGAGCTGGAACACATGAAATACCTGAACTGGCTGGGGGTTTGTTGAGTATCCCATTTGACTGCATGTTAGAAATATGGCTAAGTCAAAAGAATGGTCCAAAAAGTTAAGAGAAGAGATCATCACGCTTCACAAGCAAGAACAGGATACAAAAAGATAGTGAAGGCACTGAATGTTCCTAGAGACACCATTGGAAGCATAGTTCACAAGTTTAAAGTTAAAGGAACAGTGGTTATACTACCTGGATGGGGCACAAAAAGGAAGCTATCAAGGGCTGCAACCAGATTTTGGAGAAGGCAGGTTGAGAAAAACCTTCGAGTGACCGCAAAAGCCCCACAGCAAGACTTGGTGGCACCAGGCACTAAGGTTTCAGTTTGCACAGTAAGGTGCATACTAAACGCAGAAGGCTTCCATGCCAGAACTCCAAGGCATACACCACTACTGACTCAAAAGCACAAGAAAAGTCAGCTCCAATATGCTCAAAATCATGTAAATAAGCCACATAAGTTTTGGGATTCTGTTCTGTGAAGCAGTGAAACAAAACCGGAACTTTTTGGCCCAATGGATCAGCGATATGTCTGGAGGAAGAAGGATGAAGCATAAACTGAAAAGAACACCCTGCCTACATGGCGGTGGCTCAGTGATGCTCTGGGGCTGCTTTGCGTCCTCTTGTGCTGGAGACCTGCAGTGTGTGGAAGAAAAGATGGATTCATTGAAGTATCAGGAAATCTTAGGAAAAAACATCACGCCCTCTGTGAGGAAGCTGAAGCTTGGGCATCATCGGACCTTCCAACAGGACAGTGATCCCAAGCATACCTCAAATTCCACCAAGGCTTGGTTGCAAAAGAATTCATGGAAGATTCTACAGTGGCCATCATAGTCACCTGATTTGAATCCCATAGAAAATATCTGGTGGGATTTGAAGAAGGCAGTGGCACCACCCAAACCCAAGAATATTACTGAACTGGGTACCATTGATCATGAGGAATGAGGTAAGATTCCTCAGGAATGCTGCCAGAAGCTGGTGTCTGGCTATGAATCTTGTTTGCAGCAGGTCATAACAGCAAAAAGGTGCTCTACTAAGTACTAAAGATGCTTGCTGTGAAGGGGTTGAATATGTTGGAGACTGTAGAATGCATTGAATTTGGGGAAACCACTTGAAGCATTCGTTGTGTTGAGCTACTTCAATTGCTTTTGTTTGATATGTTCATTGCAAACAGCTGAAAGTTTGTACATTTTGACAATAAGCCTGATTTGCAATGGGGGTTGAATAATTTTGATTACAACCGTATATGCATTTGCTGCTTTCTCAAAGCCGACTCAAAGACATGGGACAAGATGTGATAGAAGGCTTCCAATGATTGCGTGGGATCAGACCACAGGCAACATGGTTCATATTTATATAGTTGCTTATCTCCCTGCCCATGGAAGGCTATCATAGAGGGGAACGAAGGACTCATAATGAAACCTGAGACTTCCATGCATGTGTTAGTCCCAACCCCTGCCTGTTGGAGCTACCTCCAGTCTGAACTACAATTTGGAGAGGGGGGGGGGATATTTACTTTATGCCTCCTTCATGATTCAGTGACAACCCAGCCCTTTGAGTTTCTCCTTTCCATTGGTATGGCTCTGCTTGGAAGGGGGTGCCCTTGGAATGTTTAACATGGAAACCAGAGATGCTTTTTGTGTGACTAATAAATTAAGCTGCTTGGAACTCGGCTAAACCAAATAGACTTCACTGTCAGGCCCCAAGAGCACAAGCCTTTGCTTTGGAATAGTGACAAGCAGATCCATCTGCCGTTTCCTTCGGTATCTTTGTGCCAGGATGCTGTCCCGCCTGTCAGCACTTGTCATGGGTGACGTTAATTGCAACAGTTGCTGTAACTCTTAACAAATTAGCAATCTCAGTGTGTGGTAGCAGCAGTTGGAGGGCATCTTACAGTGTCTGGCCAATTCAAGATGGAAATAAGGTGATGCATAGATATGACTATTTGTGTCCAGCTCTGAATGCTTGTCTTCACTAAAATAGATTGGCCAGATGCAGTGAGTCACTACAAATATTGATTTCACCTTCCGCTCAAAGGATTTTTATGACCCTCATTTTTTTGCCCTATGGCTCTGTTTGGCAATTTTGGGACAGCAACTACATGTTTGTACAACTGAAGTGTTTTCAGTTTAGAGTTCCAGTTCCAGTAAACATGGGGAAAATATTCAAGATTTAAATAGTCAAGATTCAGATTCTTTGATGGGAAATCTGTATTTGAGTTTGAAGAAGGGGGGGGGGTAGATGAAAGACACCCTCTCTTATCGCTGAAGAGAACAGATCTTTACACCCCTTGAATGTTGTAAGATTTGAGTGTTTGTGACAACGGCATCTTTGTGAACTGAAAATGTGTTGGCTGTTTTTTAGAGGATTTTCCCAAACCCAAGATCATTGTTGAGCCAGAAACTACAATGGCTGTCCTTGGCAAGAACATTCGCTTCACCTGCTCCGCTGCCAGTAGCAGTAGTTCGCCCATGACCTTTGCGTGGAAGAAGGACAACGAAATCCTACATCACGCTGAGATGGAGAACTTTGCTCATGTCCGGGCCAGAGATGGTGTAGTGATAGAATATACGACCATTCTGCACCTGCGCCATGTCACTTTCTCTCATGAGGGCCGTTATCAGTGCATCATTACCAATCATTTCGGTTCTACCTATTCTCACAAAGCTCAGCTTACAGTGAATGGTGAGTGAGAGAAAAGTGCTGCATTCTCAGGCCTTGAAACTAACCTGCATTATGCAGACCAGATCTTTAATGTTGCTAATCGTACAAACGGTAGGCAAAGAACAGTTGGAAATGATTTCCAACGGTCCATAGAAGAGAACACTGCGATTACTAAGATCCATGCTCCTTGTTGGTAATTGAATCTAAATTGACTCTTAGTAATCACACACTTTGAGCAATCACATGCTAGGTGATGGAATCTATTTTGATTTCAGCAAGATCCCACCTGAAACACTTCTTACCAAGCTGGTAAAATAAATGGACTACAACTCCCAGAAACAGATTGGCTAACTAGGCCAAAACAAACAAAACAAATTTTAAAAGGGAAATATGTAAAGTTCTGTATTTGGGCATTAAAATATATAATGGGTGACACCCGGCTTGGCAGTAGTAAGTATGGAGATTAGCTAACAACAAGCTAAACAGGAGTCAAGGATCTAATGCAGCAGCAAAAAAGCAAATGCTCTTGTAGGCTGCATGAAAAGAAGTACAATGTTTAGACCAAGGGAATTAACGGTATCCCTTTGTTCTGCTTTGGTCAGATCTTGTCTGGAATGCTATGTCCAGTTCTGTGCAGCGCAGTTTAAGGAGAATATTGACAAGTTGAAATGTGTCCAGAGGAGGGTGAGCAAGATATAAAAGGTCTGGAATCCAAGCCCCGTGAGAAAACTTTGAGAGCGCTGGGTATATTTAGTCTGGAGAAGAGCAAATTGGGAGGTGATACGATAGCCATCCTCAAATATCTAAAAGGTTGTCACACTGAAGATGGATCAGTCTTATTTTCTACTGCTCTAGAGAGAAAGACCAAACCAGTGGTTTCAAATAACAAGATTCTGACTAAACATTAGGAAGAATTTCCTGATGGTAGGAGCTGTTCAGCAATGGAATGGACCACCACTGAAGGTGTCAAATTCTCCTCCCGTGTAGGCTTAAAAAAAAAAAAGTTGGATGACCACCTGTCAGGAATCCTTTAGCAGTGGATTTCCTGTACTGTCAGGGGAGTTGGACTATAAGACCCTTGGAAAACCCTTTAAGTTCTAGAGTTCTGTGATCTCTGAATGTTAGGTTTTAAAGCACAATGACAAAACAGGGAGGAAGACTCCAAAATGTTGGCCTTTTTCAGTGTGTCTCATAAGGCTGGCAACCAAGCATTAGGAGGAAAGGCTGAAAGAATTGGACATGTTTAGCCTTGAGAAAAGAAGACTGAGGAGTGATATGATAGCACTTTTCAAATATTTGAAAGGCTGTCATACAGAGGAGGGGCAAGATCTGTTCTCGATCATCCCAGAGTGCAGGACACGCAACAATGGGCTCAAGTTAAAGGAAGCCAGATTTTGGTTGAATATCAGGAAAAACCTCCTAACTGTTAGAGCAGTATGACAGTGGAACCAGTTACCTCGGGAGTTGGTGAGTGCTCCAACACTGGAGGCATTCGAGAAAAACTTAGATAATCACCTGGCAGATATGCTTTGATTATATTCCTGCATTGAGCAGGGGGTTGGACTTGATGGCCTTGTAGGCCCCTTCCAACGTCACTTTTCTATGATTCCATGTCTGTAAAAACTGCTTTAAAAAAGAGCTGTAAGGCTATATTTATAATTATTGGCTTATGGCATTTTCAGCAAAACATATTTCTCATCAGTATGTTTCTTTAAATTCCACAGTTGTTTCATAATTTTTACTGTCCTGTCATTTCAAATGGGTTTTGTACGCAGTCCTCCATTTAGGGCAAACTAGTCCATTGAGTAGGGAAGCAGAACAATTCAAGTGTGCATGTCTCTTAGTGTCCGTTTCTTTGCCCATTTCTTTGCAGTCTTGCCATCCTTCCTCAAAACTCCCCATGACATTGCTGCCCGGACAGGGACCACTGCCCGGCTGGAATGTGCTGCTGGTGGGCACCCCACCCCTCAGATTGCTTGGCAGAAAGACGGAGGCACCGACTTCCCTGCAGCTCGTGAGCGTCGGATGCATGTCATGCCCGATGACGATGTCTTCTTCATCACAGAGGTGAAGCTAGAGGACATGGGCATGTACAGCTGCACAGCTCAGAACTCTGCCGGTTCTGTGTCAGCAAACGCGACGCTGACAGTGCTAGGTAAGGGAAACTGGCTTCCTAGAAGAGCAAAGTGGGGCTGGGAACAAGACAGTGGCCAAAGTCCTGTTGCTTAGCATAGCAAATTGCACTAAAGGCGACCCATTGAATCACTGGGGATTTGGTGAGTCAACTCCTCTGTAAGTTCCACTGAGTCAGTTGGCCCTACTCTAGTTTTGACTTACTTTAGTGCAGAGAGTGCAGTGGTGTTATTATTGTGACCCTATTGAATCCCATTTAATGTTAGTCACCACTTCTATGTTGACTGACACTGAAACAAAATGCACACACCTGCAATTGGATGCTACTTTGAGAGAACTGGAAACTTTATGACCTTGTCCCAGTAGGGCTTAAAAATTAAAGTTTTGGGCAAGGAAATTCTGAGTACCAGTTGCAGTGAAAAACCCATGTGGTGCATAGTCAGAATTTCAGCACTCTATGATATCAAAATGTCATGAGTTCTTTCAGCAGGATCACAGTGTGTCTGTATGCTAACATCTTCTGGATTGATGTTTACAGAGACTCCAAGTTTGGTTCACCCTTTGGAAGATCGCGTCATATCTGTCGGTGAAACCATGGTGCTGCAGTGCAAAGCTACCGGCAGCCCGCCACCACGCATTAATTGGCTGAAGGGGGACCAGGCTCTTGTAGTCACTGAGAGGCATCACTTTACTCCTGGCAACCAGTTGCTTATCGTCCGGAACGTCATGATGGAAGATGCCGGGAAGTACACTTGTGAAATCTCAAACACGGTTGGAACAGAACGAGCACACAGCCAGGTGAGCGTGCTGCCGTCGCTGGGCTGCCGAAAGGATGGGACCACTATTGGAATCATCACCATCGCTGTTGTGTGCAGCATTGTGTTGACTTCTTTGGTTTGGGTGTGCATCATATATCAGACCAGAAAGAAGAGCGAAGAATACAGTGTCACAAACACAGGTAAGCCCAAAGTCTTTCTCTCTCTCTCTGTGATGGAAATCTGAAGAAGAGGGGCTCATTTCTGAAGTCCCCTTACTTGGGGTGTGGGGGGAGTAGGTTAGTTTATTTTTCTGGCAGTGCACTGACTAACCTTGGATGCTGTCAGACACCAGATATTTCAGGCAGCATTATTAACTATGCAAGGTTTGTAATTCCTCTTGCTACCACTTAATTACACTTTTCTAGAACCCATAATGCCTCTGTTGGTTTATGACTTCCAGCAATTTCCAGCTTTGATTTGCTGTTGGTTTTGAGACGTTGCTCAAGGAGGAGGCCATGGGGGTCCCTCTGTGTTCCCCAGTTCAATTAGAGCAGGGCTCGGGAGCTTTGGAGAGGGTCTTTTTGCCCTGTCCCATACCTTGGAGTGCTGTATCCCTCCAACATCCTAGCCCTGACACACATCCCAAAATGCTTGCCCTCAAATTGCAAACTGTATACCCAAGAACTCTCCGAGAGGCATGATTTTCCAAATAATCTGTGGTTGGCTAAATAAATAAATAAACCCTTTTTAAAGAAGGGCTTTTAAATACTGTTCAGTGATGTAAGCCACCTTGGGTCTTTTTGGGGAGAAAGGTGGCATTGAAATATTTTAAATGAATAATAAAAAAGAAAAGAAAATAGAAAGTTGCCATGCACAATGTGGGGGCAGATTTCTTTTGACTAGGGGTTGTGGGGCAATAGTTCACGGATCCTCCATGGGATCTGTAGTCAGTGTGTTGCAGATTCTGAGTGAGGGAATGGCACTAGAATGTTTCCATAGTTGACAGTAACGGCAACAACAAAAACAATGTAGAGGTGGTGTGAGAAAAACCTGACTATCAGGCGTTGTTGTGAATGGGACAGAATGATTCCAGAGTAATGATTTCTGTGCAAGAGAGGGAAATGCAGCCATGAACAAGTTTTTTATTCAAAAGTCAAAGAGCAAAAAGAACAAACCCATTTTATGTTGTCTCCCATGTCTTGTGGGGTAACATGGGCAAACTCTAACCAAGTCAATTCTAACTTAGATGGTGTTAATTGTGTCAGCCAATGTGTGTCCTTTTGCTTCCACATCTGTGCCAGGGCACTGTCCTGTCATCTTTCCCCCTTTTCCTGTCTTCCCAGACGAGACCATTGTGCCACCTGATGTGCCCAGCTATCTCTCCTCCCAGGGAACTCTTTCGGAGCGGCAGGAAGCGGTGGTCAGAGTGGAGAATGGCCAGCAGCCCAATGGACACATACAGAGCAATGGTACGGCTTGCATCACACAACTGTTGCTTCTGTTCAGGGACTAAAAGATTATCTACGTTTGCCACCTCCAGCAAAAGAAAAGCAGGATCTTGCTTACCTACATATATATGATATTGTGGCTGTTTGTACACTGCCCAGAGAAGGGCCTGTTGACTATGGGGCAGCAGAAAAATATAATCAATCAATTAACTAATTTTACATGGTAGATCTTCTCAGTATTGTAGAAACATTTTTTCTTCAGGAAGAAGAGGATAGAAGTGCAATCAGGCATTGTACATGCGTAAACAACATCCTGATCTCTGCATATCTGGGTCCCTGATACTTTTCTGGAGAACATCTTGAATAGACCTGGTTAGCTCTGTAATCCCACCATATCCATAATCCCTGTTTGTTACCTTTTCCATGCCCTAGGAAAAAGGGAGAGAATCCTGGCTTCTTCCTCAGACACTCTTTACATGTCAAGATTACACGTAAAGGGTGCTGGAGGATGGAGAGTATTGGCTAATTAGCCAAGACAGTTTTCTTTTGCTCTGGTTTGGGTGACTCGTGGAGTGCCTTCCCTATGTGCAAAGTAGAGATGGGCACAAAGCGCTGGTTCGACAGTTTCTTCCTGTTTAGCACTTCAAAGCCCCTCCTCCTCTGGCGGGCTCCCAATATGAGGCAGTGCCCGGAGGAGGCAGGGCAGGGAAGCCAGGGCGCTGCCTCTTGAGTGAGTGCCTGCCAGAGGAGGAGGGGCTTTGAAATGCTGAACACCTGTTTGGCTGACAAATGAACCAGCATCTCTAGTGGAAAGCTTGAAGCATCTGCCTTTTTTTCCCCCCAGGAGTTTGCCAGACGGACAGAGGGAAAGATCAAGAGGTCGAAGCTCATCCTGTTGTCTACCGACAGCCCAAGCTATGCTTAGGGTACAATAAGGAGGCTTGGAAAGGAGAAGATATAGCTGACAGGATGCTACTTGCAGACGAGACAGGTACAGAGAGCTCACTGACCTAGAACAGGGATGTTGCACCCTTACTGGTTACTAAAATCTGCTGACAAAACAAGGCAGCTCTTTTTTGGATTTCAAGAGATGTCATGTATTTTTCTTGCTTCCATTATTTGTTAGAGCGTACAACTGACAGCTGAGGAGGAACCTCCTTCATTAATCCAGAAGAAATATGAGTAGATTCTAAGAAGCACAAATCACATGGGACGTTCCCTGTTCAGTCATTCCTCTGCCCTCCATTAAGTATTTCTCATGCTTATGTATGGATCCCAACGTTTGGGTGTGGGAGTTACATGAGACTATCTCTGAAACTATGATCCAGAAGAGATCCAGTGATAATAGTCAGCGTTTGGGGTGCATAGAACTCTTCCAGCGTTGCCAACCTCTAGATGTGCTACACCAGTGATGGCGAAACTTTTTGAGCCTGAGTGCCCAAACTGCAAAAAAACAAAAAACAACCCAGTGGGTGGCGGTGGCAGCAGTGGCAGAAGCGGAACTGGCGGTGGCAGAAGCGGCGGCGGAAGCAGGAATCCCGGGCACGGAGGTGCCTTCAGACCCCACTCCGGATCCGCCTCCAGTCGTGCCCAACCCCGCCACTACCTATAGCTCGGCCAGCCCACCACCTCCAGTGCCAGCTGCTCCGGATCCTGGCCCGCCGCCTGTCGGGGCGCTAGCACTGTGGCTGTAGCCACCTCCTCAGGTTTGGCTGCCGGGGGTAGCGATCCGGCGACTTATGGCTCGTGTGCCCACAGAGAGGGCTCTATGTGCCAGCTGTGGCATCCGTGCCGTAGGTCCGCCATCACTGTGCTAGACTGTCAGACTTCCATCATCCCAAACTGCCATGGGAAATGACACTTTTAGTAACTTTAAAGTTTTGTTTCATCCAGGGAAAGGGGTAAATATTTATTGCACAAAATGTGTAACTTCAGTGTTCAGTGGAAACCCCATGGTCAGCTTTGTGCTATGGCAACTGAGAAAGGCAGGCTGCTATTTACCGCAGAAAAACAGGAGGTGGAAAACCTTCCTTTACTCTCAAGCCTTCTCTTATTTATCAAACACACACCGCCTCCACTCTCCCTTTTGTAAATGCAGTTCCAGGTTTCCTCTTGGAGAAAAGGAACAGGCAGGGAGAGAGAGAATTCCCATTGCTGTGTTCTGTTTCCAACCACACCACCTTTCCTCTGCCATATTTTCATCCATCCAAGCAGAGATCCAGAGTTCCTAAACCCACATCTTTGCTGGACATCTATTTTCAGGGCTCTGTGTTAGTTGTTAGTTACAATTCTCATTATGTGCCATGTAACCAAATTCTGCTCCACAAGAAACTGGAACCTGTGGACTGTTTAATTATGCAAATTAAGTATGTTGCATGGTGGTTTTTTTTGTCTAGTATATTCTGCTTTTGCTAGGTATGTTGTTGTTGTTTAGTCGTTTAGTCGTGTCCGACTCTTCGTGACCCCATGGACCAGAGCACGCCAGGCCCTCCTGTCTTCCACTGCCTCCCGGAGTTGGGTCAAATTCATGTTGGTCGCTTCGATGACACTGTCCAACCATCTCGTCCTCTGTCGTCCCCTTCTCCTCTTGCCTTCACACTTTCCCAACATCAGGGTCTTTTCCAGGGAGTCTTCTCTTCTCATGAGATTGCTAGGTATAGAAGAGGGCAAGCAACTTTTTGGAAGAACGAAGCCCGTCTCCCCATTCAGTGGAAGTCCTGCCTGAATCTCTTTTGGATTCCGCTATTTTGCCAGGCATTCAGCACCCATTTCGTAAAATTTGCAGTCAAACTGGCTGCCACAATAGGCAGTCTCAGGAAACAAAACTATATGATGGTGATATGTGGACTTTTATAGATTTTAAGAACTGCTGAATAGCTCAGTGATTTAGGTCTCTGGCTGCAGAACCAGAGGTTCATCCACTGTGCCTCCTTGACAGTAGGGTCCCTTCCAACTCTGCAGTTCTGAGATAATGATGATTAATATAAAGTGCTGCTGTAGAGTTGCAGCATAATATGTACCCCCTGTGTAAGAATAGAAGGAGCATCCAAGCCGGTGGGTGAAGCCACTGTTGCCTATACAAAAACGGAGCCCTCCCAGCCCTCCTCTCAAGTATTAAGCTGTTCTCTCCCCACTTCTTGCCTTTTTCTCTCCCAGGCTACAACTTGCCAGTTGTTTGTGCCGATTGCAGCGGAAGCACTGACAGCATGAGTGTCACCATTTACCCCAAAGATCCTGATTATTGCCCGCTCCCTGCAGAAACGGTGCCTCCCAGTGCTTCCAACAGCAAAGAGTCCTGCAGCAATGAGAACATGCTTGCAACTGCCGGTCCGAGTCTTCCGAAGTGCAACGAGAGCGTAAGCCCTAGGGACTCCTACATCAGTGGTACCCTCTATCCCAGCAATCACGACAGGATGGCAGCTGCCAGCCCCAGCGAGGCACCTCACGTGGACCGAAAAGGTACATTTAGGACTTATCAGTTAGACAGCACTTTTGTGTCCGCCCCCCCCCCCCCCCCCCCGGCCTTCCCTTTCATGGAACTGTACCATGGAAAGGGGATGTATGTCTCTCTGTTAGTCCTTACAGTCTAAATCTCACTGGCCTGCCCCAGTCCTGTAAGTTATCCCCTTGCAGCTCTTCTCTTGTACTATGCAGTGTGTATTCTGGGGGCACAGCAGGGAGGGGAGGAACATGACTGTTGGTAGTGGAGGGCGATGCACTTCCTCTAACGGATCAGATTTGTAGAGTGAGGTGTCCTTACCTGTGCCCCTGTTACTAGGGCGAAGGTAGCCTTAGTGGCTTGGAGCACCTTAGGCTGATGGATTGAGTGTGACTCTTCCCGGACAGAGGTTCGCTAGCAATAGTTACCCAATGAGCATGTTATGCTGGTCCTTTGCAACCACCAGGAGCTGCTGCTCCCTTTCTAAGCCCGGTCTATGCCTTGGGACGAGGTTATATCAGGGAGTAATCTCCACATATCGCCCTACCCCAACCTTAAGGTCAGTAACCCCTGAGGCTGTTCCAGGATGCCTATAAGAGGGAGCCCCTTCTGCAATGGCACCCTGCGTGTGGAATATCCTTGCGAGGCTAGGTGCCTGCCTTGTGGTCTTTTCAGGTCAAAATATAAAGACTTTCTTGTTCTCTGGACATCTTAACTGTTTTTTTGTGTGTGTGCTTTTAGTTCACAGCACTTTCTATTTTGCTCCTAGTTTTACTTGGGTTTTCTTTGGTGCACTGTTTTTGCTGCTTGAATTTATTCAGCTTGAAATTATGTGGTCTCTCCAGTCATTATTAATGTTTTATATATTTAATATACTATACACCACCCAGAGAACGGTGGCTTTTGGTGATGCAAGTACCTTAGTAGGTAAGTAAAAAATGTCAGAATGTTCCAAGCCAGGGATTGGTAAAGTAGAGCCCGCTGTGCCCATCCAGTTTTAAGCTGACCCTACATCTTGGGCAAAATTTATTTGGCGAAAAACTGCACATGTAAGACATGTGCCATAGTTTTTCCCTTCCTGTCAGCTTCAACCCTTTGTGCATTTGGACACGCAGCCAGTTGAACACCCACTTCTATAGTCACTGCAACGTGTCTTGTGTGAGAGAAAGCAGGCTGGACAGAGGAAGAACTTGATGAAACCATCTTTGTGCAGTTTTATCAGCAAACAGGACTCTGGCCCCCTGATTCAACTTCTCTCTGTTGGATAGCTCAGTGGTTTAGGTCTCGGGCTGCAGAGCCAGAGACGGAGAGTTCCATTCATCCACTGGGCCTCCTTGACAGAGGCTGGACTTGATGACCCACAGGCCCCTTCCAGCTCTGTAGTTTTAAGATTATTTACTGTTTTTCGTTTTTAAACATTGTCATCTACTGATGTAAGCTGCCTTAGGTCCCTAAGGAGAAAAGCAGGGTAAAATATTTTAAATAAACAAATAAAATAAACTGCTCATGGATGGAAGGCAAAACTAGAAAGTAAAGAAAATAAATAGAAATCAGTTTTTAAAATGATACACAATTAGGTGAAATGACGCTTGTACAGAGGTTTAAAATGCTAGAGACATATCCATAGCTCACCCTTGTCTTGCATATAAAACAGCAGTGCAGATTATCTGATGTCTGTGTATACACAGGAAAAGATGGCTAATAGCTAAGCATTGAAGAACACCATCTCAAGACTCTTTATGTTTCCTTACAGGTTCTTTGCAACCTTTAACAAACTCTTCTGAGCCTTATGGCTTCCTGCTGCCTCCTGAAGTCTCACTGGGGGCCTTAAAAGGAACTGCTGACCTAACCCAGACTTTAGCAGCAGAGGCGGAAGCTAAACAGACACTTCTCTCCAACGGACACTTACCAAGGTCAGGTGACTCCTTTCATGAGTCAAGCCGCTGAAAGTATCATATTGGACTGCGGAAAACACTGTGTGCAAATTGAACAGATCTTACTCTGTCTCCAGAATTTCTTTGCACGGAATTATCTTAAGCTACTTCTACCTCAAGCTCTAAACAGACAGCTTCTCAAAGGAAAGGAAAGACAACAACATAAATTGAGGTATACGAAGCAAGCTTGCGTGGGAGAACAGTGTCCTGTCTAAACGGTGCCCACTTGTACATAGTTTTAAATTTCCTTGAGATGTATCTGTGGCTCACACGTTGGCTTGCATATAAAGCACAGAAATGCAAACAGTTATTGTGTAAAGAAAAGTATTTGATAACAAAAAGCTGTACATAAGAGTTTTCATATATATATATAAATATATATATAAATAAATATAAATCTATCTATCTATATATATATCTTCTAACAGAGGTTATTTTATTCCTTGGTGCATGATTGAACTGAGTGAAACAATACAATGTTGACAATACACATGGTTTTCTTGCTATAAGGTGATTGTTAGGGTTTTTTTTAAAATCTCCCCCCCCCCCAAAAAAAAAACACCTAAATCTTTTGGTGCCTTAGGTAGAAATTTAAAGAATAAATCGATACACTTCTAATGGAGAAGACCTTGCTGGCAAAATTTTCCTTTTACAGCATTACTAGGTAGAAGTACACCACATCTTATTCCAGCATGCATGGTTCAAATGATGTGTTTTGGCACAGTTTCCATTTGCTGTAGTCGGACTTACATAAGGCTGGGCAGAAGGTTTGAGAGGTTGCAGCTGCATTTGAAAAGAAAAATAAAGAGAAGTAGTACTGTTTAAACATCTGAATGTGACAGATTAGGATTTCCCAAATGGGGATTCCAAGCCATGTCACTAACACCTAAATTACTGACACCCTAGATAATCCGTATTGCAAATTCCAATCTAATTTTCTCTTCAGTTAGATCCCAGTTTGGATTCTTAATCCCTCTGTTTGGTTTTGAAGAAACCTTTGTGAATTTTGCAGGGTCTTTTAAGTTCTCGTAAGAAAAACTGTTCAAGGGCTGTAACCACATGAGGCTACTGTTTTTATTTAATTACTGCTTTGAGAGTTATCAGTCACCTAAGCACTATTAAAATGCAAACTAATAAACAAAATGCAATGTGAACACACACAGGAAAAGCTGTTTTACTTAACATTTTAAATACAGAGCATTTTATTTATAAGGGCTGCTGCTTCTCTTTATGTTTTTATATGTGTACTGAAATTTTACTTTTTCATAGCAGTGTGTTTGTAGTTCAGATTCTTCTGAATAGAAAGTTGTTCAACGTAGATTATGACTTGGCCTGAAAGGGCAAGAATGGCATTTTGGTGTTTTTTGGAGTTGGTTTCTCTCTGTGTCTTTCCCTCTCTTTAAAAATATTTAGCCATGACTTAAAGGCCAGTTGCAGAAGAGAAAAACTAAGAATATATAGTTTAGGGTCCTATGGGAGGAATTTCTATAAGGACTTGAGGGCCCCAGCTCAGGAAGGCCTGTCTCCATGGCACGAGGCACACGAGGGCATTTAGCGTTGCCCTCGTGCCGGTTGAAGCCTTTTGGGTGGCTCTGTCATCATCTTGAGTAGGTCATTCCTTTCTAAATGAGGCAATTGACCATTTCCTTGCACCAGTCTTTCAACCATTCCCCAACACTGAACGGGGCCTCGGGAGGCCAGCTTAGCGAAGATGGTGCTCCTCAACCTGGGATGTGGTTATCAATCTTCTTCTCCGGAACCTGCAAAGGAAACAACCAGATGCCTGTGGCCTATCAGCTGTGGGTACTTTATGGTAGTTTCATGTGGAAAAGCAAAAGGACAATGGGATTTCCTTTAATCAGAAAGCTGACAAAATCCACATAAACCTGGCAGAACGTCTGAACATCTGGCAGTCCTGCAACACCATTAAAACAATTTCCCACTTGCCACTCAATTCATAGGAGGAGGTGTGCGGTTCCAAAGCAAGAGCCTCTAATCTTTTTAACGGAAGCTGGCTGGCATGAAGCAATGCCAAGCTGGCTCCTGGTATTATGTGTCACTTCCTGACCGTAGACACACTTGCACTTTGTGGTAGCTGGCTGATTTTGTGATGTGCCAACGTGTAGCTATTCAGTACGAAAAAAATTAAAAGTAAAGAAGTGGCCAATAGGGAGAACTACCATGAGTTAGGGTGCATTATTTCCTTGATTGTTAAAAAAGGGTGGTTGTGGGGAGAAGAAGGTAAGTGGTAAGTTTTCTTAGAAGAGGTGAACTAGTAAAGGTTACATTGAGGAGACATGGGTACAGAGAAGCATTGGGGAGGGGGGGAAAGGTATCGCCCTTCATGATACTAAGCACATTTGCCATAATATAACAGTTTTAAAAAGATATTGTATTTTTGAATATGGTTAGCTGTTTAAATAATGTTACTTCCACTAAATATGTGAATCTGCTGCTTCTGAGAGGCAATGTGAAAGAGGAAGTGTTACTTTTGTGTACAAAGTTATTTATTTATTAGAAGATTTTGGTACAATGTTGTACATTGAGAAGTACATTGTAAAATTATTGGAAGTGTCTAACAAATGGCATTGAAGTGTCTTTAATAAAGGTTCATTTATAATATCAATAATTTTTGTCTAATTAATATTCTATGGACTTTTCACATGATTTTTAAGAAGACTGTCAAAATAATGTAATTACTGCGCCAGTGGGGTGTCCAAGGATGCAATCTAAACATCCCTTCCAACTCTGCAGTTCTAAGATGATGATGATGATGATTAGTAAGGACTAGGGAGTAAATATGTATTGGATAGTGTGAGTGGGCCACACAGCCCCTTCCATGGAAACACTTGAAAATGCTTGACGTAACAGATTCTTTTTATTGGCACAACGAAAACTATAGCCACCTCAGCCAACTGAATAACGCAAATTTCTTTCAATAGCACCAGGGAGTTTACCATTCTCCCATACAGTTGATCACTCAAAGTAGGATCTTTTAGAGTCATTGCTGTGGGTAAGGACAGAGGTCCACTTCTTCCACAGTCTCTAGCACACCCCTCAAGTTGGCCAGGCAGGGGGTGCCACAGCAGGGGTATTGGATACAAGCCTGCAGTTGTCCCTTTAACAGGCAACTCTGGGACCCTTCCCCAGTTACCCCCAGGTAATCATCGCCCAGTTTGTGTAACCAGGTTGACGATATTCCTCCTGGGCTCTGGGGTATATTGAGGAACAGTAGTAGTTCGCGTAGGAGAAAACCTAGGTGAGCAACATGGAGAAGCTTCTTTGAAGTACCCACAAGGCAGGTGGCATTGACACTTCTTGTAGGGACAGACTTGGCGCTGCTTCTCCTAGTGCTTCTCTCACCGTCTGGCCTTGTCCTGCCAAACTTGAGCCACTGTCTTCAGAGGAACCAGGAACTCTTCCCAGATCCTGGTATCTGGGTCCTGTTGGTGGATCCTCTCCCACCCCTCCTTAGAGGGCTCCTCCTGCACTGCATACACCTCCCAATTCTGCATGTCCTCCCAGGTATCCCCCTATCTCCGCTGCCCTCCTTAAAGTCCCAGCCCTCTAGGCTCATCCAGGTAGCTTCTAAGGCATTGTTTGTTCACTGCCCTGGTCTACAGGTAAGCTATGGGGTTGAAAGTGTACCCTTACTTCTGAGGAGATAGAAAGCCCATTCCCCTCACTGTGGGGGCCAGGGCCAGGCTCACAGTAGGTTCTGTTAGTATCACTGACGCAGAATGTTTTAGATGACGAGATAAAAAACGTTCATTGTATTTATTTAAATACAATTATTGATGTTAGAGTTTACTGTTATCACACTCAAGTACTTTAATGCTCATCAGTTCAGTTGGTTTCATTAGTACAGTCAGACTAATCTTGACCATGATATCACACTCTTCCCTCAAATGTCTTTCAGCAAACTGCACCCCTCACTCCTCCATTTTCCACCTTCCTAAATTAAAACTCTCTCATAAGATTTTCGTCCTATTTTTAGTTCATTTTTTTCTTTCCTTCCCAGCTGACATCCTCTAAATCTGTATTATTCAAAACCCTAGTCCCATCTGACATGCACATAGTTTTCTCTATATATTATGGTATATAAGGGTAACTGGTTTGGGGTTAGAGATGAGCACAAACCTGTTTGGAGGTTTATGCCGGTTCATTGGCATGGCACCAGATGTGCCACATGCTGCTCTTCTCCACTTTACGTGATTGTCCAGTCACAGTGAATGTGTGCTTCCCTTCTCTGCCTCCTCCAGCAGCTGCCCACTCAAAGGCAACGCTGCAGGAATCCCTGCCCCACCTCCTTGTCTGAGTGGGCAGCTGCTGGAGGAGGCAGAGAAGGGAAGCATGAGCTGCTCCTGCAACTAGATGATTGTGTAAAGAGAAGAGCAGCGTGAGCCAACTGGTGAGTGGAGGAGCCAACCAGGGAGGTGGGGAAAGGGCACTTGTGATGCACGCAGGCAAACTGGCACAAACCTCCAAACCAAGGTTCATGCCAAGGTACATGTGGGGTGGCCATTTTTGCATTGTCAAAAAGGAGGATGTGGAGGGGGGAAATTACCAAAAAGGAGGATGTTTTGCTTTAAAATTGCATATTATAAGTTAGTGTGCATAGCTATGTCATAATTAGATATATCTGTTGTACTTCATGTAGAGTTAAATATAAAGCTCGTATAGTAGAAGACATATCAGGTGCCAGTATAAGAGGAAGGTGGGATATAAATGAAATCAATAAACACAGCTGAACAACCTCCCAATACTCATAAAATACTTTTCTGCAGTTAATGAAATATGAACGTACTTCGGAAATATTGTTTTATCTGTAATCATTCAATGTCCTTAAAATAAAGTAATTGAGAGCAGTCAGAAATACCCACCCCTAGCCACTCAGAATTGTTATTTACAAAGAATATTTTAAATTCAATAAATGGTATTTATTCATTAAATTAAATGCATTATAAAACAAATGAAATGATTTAGACAAATTTTATTCATTCATTCAAATCAACCACTGAATCCCTCAGCATTTAAAAAAGTTACTTATAATTAAAACTGGCAGCCCAAAGTACTGATTCCAAAACAGGGCAGTTCAATACAGGGTGCTGCCCTTCCCCCACAAGCCGTTGCCCCACTGCAAGGCCCATAACCTAAACGGTTTTTAAAAAGCCCAAACCTTCTTTCCCTGCAGTGTGCGCTATTACACATGCAGTGAGTGGAGGGAGTGGCACTTTCTGAATCAACATCTGCCGCTCCACAGCCCTGGCAACTCTTCCTGAAAGCTGGTTTCAATGAGATGTCCCCAGAATCAAGGCATGATAAACAGGGCAGGCTCTTGAGTTTGTGTTTCAGAACACAGCTGACCTGAGAGCCTACGTTTCCCATCATGCATTGGTTTCAAGGACTTCCCCTAAGAACTTGTCTCAGTCTGGTCCAATCAAAACCTATACCACTGGCCACTCTACATAGATGTGAAGAATGGTGGACAAGTGTGGACTGCCTACCACAAACCCACTTTTACTCACATCACTTCCTTCTAACAGCTGTTCCCACTCCCCTAAGTAATCTTCACCCATATGTTAACATACTCTCTTCCACGTATTCCAGATCTGTCAGTATTATCCATACACATCCTCCAGCTACAATTATGTATCATAATGCACAAAGAAAACTGTTATACAAAGTATGGATAGTTCTCTGAATTAGGTACCTTGGCTGTGGAGCCAGGATTTGAGAGTTTGATTCCCCACTGTGCCTCCCAAGAGAAGAGCCACCCTGTATAGCCTTGAGCAAGCTACACAGTCTGAGGGAAGGCCCCCACCCCACCCCACCCCCAAGAAGAAAGGAATGCTTAACACTTCTGAGTATGCTTGGAAAATCCTGAAACCCATGTAATAAGCTGGAGTCTACTTGATGGCACATAATGCTGATGTTAAGGATACAGCACTACATTGTGCCAGTCCCATTAAATAAAGAGGTCTTCACCACCCATTCCTTAGTCAGCTTGGGCTGACATAAGTGCCAGCAACAGCTGAAGACCCGGCTGTGTCCTATTCCTCCACAATTGACAGGAATATGCCCTGGATCACCCAGCATTTGAGTGGCACTTCTCTCTTCAGTTTGCTTTCAGACCAGACACCATCCCTACTTCCCTTCTCGGGAAGGTTCATTACTGGTTCAAAGCCTTTCCTACTTAACTGTGGTGTGCCTTATGATTGCCCTCACTCTACTTGTGGCTGAAGGCTGCTCAGCATGTAGACTATGACAATGAACTGAGGAAGCCACTTTACCCAGAGTCAATCCCTGAGGCCCTTTATCCAACACTGTCCTGCCCTGTTTCTCCAGGACTGTTTTTCCAGTCCTCCTTATCCTATGTATATGTAGCTATCCTATTTTGAGCAGGTAATGGGGACCTCTTGCCCAGCACTTTACTTCCCAAAATATAGAAGTGGAAATACCTTCATTTCTAGGAACTGCTGAAGAATTCCTATGAAAAGAGGAAAAGGCTGCTGTAGAAACAAAGACACCAACATTATGAGGAGAACAGAGTTACTTACCCCCTTCCTCATATTAAAGCCAAGGTTGCCTAAGGATTGGTTCAAAACTGGCAGGGGGGAAGTAGTCTTCTACATTCTGGCATCCACCCACCCACCCCCAACACACATGCAGAAGTACATGGGAAGACAAATTTTACTCATTTAAAACATTTGCTGGAAATCAAAAGTAAACCTTCTGAGCCCAATCCTCATGGGAGAATATGTTTCAGAAAACACAGTTTCCGTGGCTTTTGAGACCTGGGCACATGGAATTCCAAGGTCTGAAAGGGATTCTAGAAGTGCATTTAGCTGCATACACTTTCCCAGCCCCTGTGATCAGAACCCACAATAAGGCAGGCTATCGGATCACAGGAGCTCAGTACATGCATTCAGCTGAACGTGCCTCCAGAGTCTTCTTCGGACTTTGGCGGTTTGTTTAATTTTGGAGTGCTGGGGTTCTGGTGAGGAGCCACCCATGTTGTATATGCACAGAGGGCAACACAGATATCAGTGGTGGTGATGGGACTATGGCATCCTTCTCATTAAGTGCTCTATCAACACATGAAAATAATGTGTTAAAAAGGTCTCCTACATTCCCTTTCTTTGAAACTGAACAAATCTGTAACAGAGTTTAGTAAAGATCACGGCTTTACAGGTTTCTCAAAGCAAAATCAACAAATGTTTCTGTCTCAGTGCGGCGAAGCAGACATGCCTGTCTCCACACGGAAAACGTGGTGAAGGAGAAGGCATTCCTCTCTAAGCATGACAAGTCCATCTGTGAAGGTGACGAGAGAATTGTCCTTTCGAAGCCCTAGAATATCTACCTTTCCCAGTAGAAGGTTCCCTGTGCCTTTCATCTGAAATGAAATGGAACTCATGGGGCAAAGCACTGACATTTTGGATTAGCCAGGAGGATTATGTCTCTTACTGACAATCTCCACACCCTTCAGACTCTTCCTTGCTCCCTTCAGACTGCAATCCTGGGAGAAACTTCTGCAAACCTTGTACTGGAGGGGTTTGTTTTTTGTTTTTTGCTCTTTGGGACTGTGTTGCATCCCTCTCTTTTCCTTTCTCATGGAAACTTTTGGCCTTTCTACCCAGAATCCAGCATGTCGAGCACTATACCAGGCTGCCACTTCACGAGTATAGGATTGCCTGGTGATCAGTATAGATTCGGTATTTTGCTAGATATTGCTGTGCTGAAGGGGTGCACAGTATGTGTACATTCACATATGCATGCATGCATGTATGCATGGACACACACATACACATACAGATATGGATCAACACAGCTTTCTGAATTTTTAGATATTTTTAGGGGGACCGTAGATGTGGAGGCTGTCATAATGAGCCACCTGCACTTCAAATTTTATTGGTACAACACAGATCTGGCTCACTTGCCTCTGGCAAGATGATGTTTAGTTTTACTTGGTCTTACTAATAATGCCCACTGATTTCAGCTAAAGGGACAGCCCTTAAGCCAATAAAGAATATTCCCTGAGCTATTAAGACACAAATATGTCTGTCACTTTTCTCTATGTACAGTGGTGCCTCGACTTACGAACGTCCCGACTTACGACCATTTCGAGTTACGACCAAATCCGGCCGCAAAATTTTGCTTCAACTTGCGGCCGGAGCTTCGAGTTACAACCAGAAAAAAGGCAGGGGGAAAGGTGGGGAATTCAAATTGCTAACCGTTGGTGGCGAAGAGGCTGCTTCTTTGTAGCTCTTTCACCCCAGTGGTTACAGAATGTGCATTCGGAGGCGGCTTCGGACGGCCTGGTAAGGTGCTGCTCTCTACTTTTTAAAAACTGGCTGTTCTGGGTGGGTTTTGCACCATGGGTTTGGGCTGGGTGGTGGGGTTATGTTTCTATGCTGTGATGGGTCTTGCAGGGTTTGTTTGTTTTTTTGGGTTTTTCCCCCCCATTTCCGATGGGTCTTGCAGTCTCCGTTTGCTTTTTGGTTTTCTTTTTTTGCATTTCCGATGGGTCTTGCAGGGTTTGTTTGCTTTTTGTTGATTTATTTTGCATTTCTGATGGGTCTCTTGCAGGGTTTGTTTGCTTTTCGGGTTTTTTTTTTTCTTCAGCCGGAAAGGATCAATCGCATTTCTGATGAATAGTTTTTATCCCAGAGCTATAATTGCACTTAATAATGAACTTAAAGACCACCAGCAGTGAACAGTTGGACAGTGTTACTTAGCCTGTGGTGTAGATGTTTGTGTTCTTAGTGGGGGATTTTTAGTGGGTGAGGAGTGTTTGGGGATTTTTTATGTGTGTGCATGTGGGTCTGGTCTCTGGGTGTCTGTGTGAATTTCGTTGTATATGTATACTATGTATATACTTACAATGACAATAAATTTATTTGATGGGTCTTGCAGGGTTTGTTTGCTTTTCTGTTTTGTTTTTTTTCCTTCGGCCGGAACGGATTAATCGCATTTCTGATGGGTCTTGCCGTGGTTTTTATGTTTTTATTTATTTATTTATTTTGTGATATTTGTTTTCCTTCGGCCGGAACAGATTAATTGCATTTCAATGCATTCTTATGGGAAATGGTGCTTCGACTTACGACCATTTCGAGTTACGACCATCATTCCGGAACCAATTAAGTTCGTAAGTCGAGGCACCACTGTACTTGCTTGGATCAACAGGGAGACTCTCTCAAACACAACTGAAACTTGTTGTTCTGTGCTATCAAGCTGCTTCCAATTTATGGCAAATCTATGAATTGGAGCAGGGGTCCCCAACCCCCAGTCTGCAACCCGGCAGTGGTCCGCAGCCTAGGCAGGACCGGGCCACGGACACAGATCTCCTCCCCCCCCCCCCCCCGCAAAGCATGGGAGCAACCATCACTCCCTCCCCTTCCTCCCAAGCTTATAGTAAAACTTGGGAGCAGGAGTGAGTGTGGAAGGAGACACATGGGTGAGGATGGCATGGTCTATTGTGAAATTGGTTCTTCTCCCCTTTGCACCGCATAAGCCTTGAATGTTGCCACCAAGCACTAGAATTTTCCTGGATATGTGCTTGAGAAAGCCCTTCCTAAAGGTAAGAAATGAAGTAAGGAATAGGTTGTACTGTGTAAACCGCCCAGAGTGGCCTGGGTTGCCAGATGGGTGGTATAGAAATCAAATAAATAAATAAATAAGTAAGTTCTGCTCATACGCAGGCCCATGCATGCCCACGAGACACCTATTTATTCTTTTTTATATGACTAACTCAAACCCCACTGATGTTTGGATCCACTCTAAGCCCTCTCCGTCCCCCCAAGAATCTTGTTTGAGGGGAAATCAAGGCATGCATATAGACAGAATGACGCTTCTCTTTCTTTCCTCAACATAGCTTTGCATACAACACTACAAGCTGCTTTTAAAACCTTTACCAGCTCTAAGGTCAGCTTAGCAAGGAGCAACCATCACCAGGGATGGGGACTCATGTTGTGGGGTTCGCTGTCAGACTTCAGTCACACCAGTGACTTGACTCGTTTTTTTTTTAATGATTATTATTGTTTCAATGACTCAGACTCGACTTGTGACTCGAAACTCACCCACCCATCCTTTTTTTCGGGGGGGGGAGCTTGTTTTTAAAAGAGAGTCAGACTTGGGGCTTCAGACTCAGGACTTGGTACCAAAGACTCGGACATGGACTTGGGAGTCGGACCCAAAGACTTGCCAACATCCCTGCTCATCGCAGGCTCACATTCCCATTCATTGTTTTCAGTGACCATCTTAAAGGAAAGGGGCTGTGAATTGCAGCCTTTTATCATCCAATGACTAACTCCCCTTCCTCTGTTTCATTCTTTGCTCGTTCCCCACCCCCACCCTGCACCTCTCCCCTTTTTTCATGTTGTGCAAGACGGTGGTGGCTGTAAAAGCAAGGGGGTAGGAAAGAAAAGAAAAACCAGGGCTTTGTTTCTTTTTCATAAGCAACATTGTTAGACAGTAAAATAATACAACATTGTACTTTTACTGGAGAAATCTGAGTCTAATTAAAAAAGGCAGCCTTGCTTATCCAAGCAAGAATGCTTGCTATGCACCTGCAGGTATGAACAGTGGTCTAAACTTTCCAAATGGGGTTCAAACAGGAAACAAATGGCTTCCCCCCCCCCAAATAGATATATACATTCTTGAAAAAGCAACCTGCCTAGAGCTTCTTCCGCCTGTCCTCTGGAGCACAGCAGGCCTGGTCTCTGTTTAGAGGCAAGTGGTGGCGTCCTCTTCAGTCCCGTGAGTGGTTTTGATGCCACAAAAATAAAGGAAAGCTTTTTTTTAATGCCTGCCATGCTGGGCAGGCCATGTTCTTCTCGTTTGCACATCATTCTTCTCAAATGAGTTCTAATAATGATCCTTTCAGGCGCAAGGCTGGAGCCCATAAAAACGAGCCAGTCGTTGGCCCCCCAAAGTTGCCTGTCTTGGCAGGCTCCCTTCCAATGAGCTCACCATGAGAACAGGGGTTTCCATACACGGAAATTTTATATTAGGGGAATGGAATTATGGGGTGTGTGTGTTCTTTTTCTTGCTTAAAGAGTTGGAATAGAGTCCAGGCTGTTGAACAGCTGCTGAGCCACAGAGACAGGACAAGGAGAGGAGGGTGGAATTTGTGGAAAGCAAGTAAACAACTTTCACAAATGTGCTTTCTCCCCTCTCCCTTTAAGGGAGGGGGCAGGATTCAGCTCCTCAGCTGTTTGTTTCAGAGTCCCAGAGCCAACTCATACCAGCAAACTGCGTATCTTGTCATACGCTCCAAGGAAGATGAAGCCTCCGAGACTGATGGCAGATATTCGAGGGACAATGCCGGCAAACAATCTGAAGGACAGAAAGAAAGGAAAAGGTTATTGAAGTCTGTGGGGAAGCTGCATGGTAACGTTTGGCTCCAGTGCTCAGACACGCAGCTATACCTCCCTTCTGGCCTCAAGTCCTGTAGGAACGGCCTTCCGGAATGGGAGCTCTAGCCTTACCGGCTGAAAGCTGCAGTATTCCCTGATCCTCCAAGAGAGGAGGCAGGGGAAATGCAATTAAAAATATGGTACATATACTTAAAGAGAATTACATCACTTTAGTTCTGTTCTCCAGGCCCATCTTCTGCTCAGATTCAAACTGGCAGTCACGCCGAGGGGAGGGAAACCCATTGAAAATGGGGTGGGCAAAAGCGGACCTCCAGTTCTTGTCAGACTGCCACTCCCCGAGTTCCTCACCACGAATGACACAGGCCAGGGCTGACGGGTCTGGAAGCTGAACCACACCCAGAGAAGGACCGCCTTTTGTCCACTCCTGATGCACAGCAAGCCTCACCAAGGTCTTGGGTTGCTCGACTTTTTTGTTTTGTTTTTGTTTTGATATAATCATTTCCCTCCTAGAGGGGCTCTTTGCTTTCAGCTTCAATTAGGGCCCATTTCCCTGGAAGTCTGTCCGAGAACCATGAATCAAAACAGATCCCCAAAGAAAAGCATGTAGAAAAGCCTCAAACCCCTCTGGACATTAGAGGAACCCACCCCGTCCTTGTCAAAAGGGGGAAGGTCCCCCCTCCCCCAACTCCAGACCTATGGAGCATGGTTGTGATCTCTGAGTGACAAGGTAATTCGGCCTGTGATCAGCAAAACCATCTCCAATTAACTGTGCCAGAGGAAACAGATTGTAATGCTAAGCTCTGGTGGATCCTGGCTCCAATTAAATCCTTGTCTGTATGTCTGGAATAATTTGCCTTTCGCCCTCAATTTAAGTACTGAGAGACTGGATGCAACCTGCCATAGGTTTTGCCTGACATTTAAAAGCCCTGATGTTTGTATCATGCTTGGAGCTGGATGTCCACATTTTTCTCTCCCCCCCCCCCCCCCCATCCTGCAACTTTTAGTGGGTTCATACTTTGAATCTGTGAGGAAGATGGGTCCGGAGAACAGAACTAAGAACTGGTTGTTCTCTTTAATTGAGTGTATTATACTTTAACTAGATTAATTTAATTATATTCTCCCTGCCTCCTCTCTTTGATGTACATGTGTTTCCCCTTTAAAAAATGCATGGGATTCCCAGTGTGGTGTAGTGGACAGAGTGACAGATTAGGACTCTGGAGAACAGGGTTCAAATCCCCACTTGGGCCGTGGAAACTCACTGAGGGAGTGAAACTGGTAAAGCCACTCGTTAAATATCTCACTTACCTTGAAAGCCCTATCAGGGTCACTACAAGTTGGTTCCGACTTGACAGCACAGAACACACAGACAAAAAAAATTCATGAATATGAAAAACTCACGATATGAGATGGTTTAATTGCTAAATGAGAATTGTCAGGAGTCACTTTTGTCTCTCGTTTAACAATCAATGCCATTTTGTCCTTCTATGCAAATAATAGCTGGTGCTGCTGCATGGGGACAACATCACACTCTGCACATTCTTCATTTATATGTGGATTATTTCCTTTATATGTGCCGTACACATAAGGAACTGTGGGGCTTTGAAGACTGTAAACCCATCACTTCAGTAAGTAATCAGTCATGATTGCATCCTTGCAGGTGAAGAGATGAACCAAAAGATGGGGATTTTTTTTTCTGAATGAGAGCAGTGTGCAAACTCAGAAGAGGCGTTTTCCAGATTATAACAAAAACCAAACCAAATTGAAAGCATTGTAGGATCATTAAGAAAAATTTATCACAGCGTAAGTGTCTTAGATGCAATCCACTTCTTTATTTCTAGAAAGACACATAGCAGGGCCCTGAACTGACAACCTTATTCAGGACTGTTCTACTTATCACACAAATAGGTCCTTCAATTTATCCACATCCCTATGTGTGTTTAAACACACACACATGCACTTCACCCCATCAAAAATCTGTATGGATGTTTCCCTGCACTAAGCGTACTGTCAGATCAGTCACACTTCTTGCTAAGACTGAAACCCTTGGATCAGGCCTCCTTGGCAGCCTGGTACCAATGTTGCAACAGATACCTCTGGTCTGTCTCTTTCTTCCTCAAGCCACTGCTAAGTCAGAATCAGTGTTCCGTTAACCTCTTTGCTACACTTACACTTTTCTGTGGTAATGAGCTGTGCTTCAGGGCTGAGGCAGGCAGATGGAAATGTTTTATGGTTTCACTAGACAGCAATTCCCTCTATTACCATAATTACAGCTTTAAAGCCAAGTAATTTGTAACATGGCAAGTACCAACAGAACCTTCCATGAACAGATCTTGTGGCAGAACATCATAGCTCTTGACAGAAATCTTGTTGCCTTCCACAGAGGCTGAGACAGGTCTCCTTGGAGAGACCAGCACACTGAACTGGTGTCTAGCTGCTATCAGAGATGCCTCTGACAAATAAACCACATAGAACTGTATCATTCACATGCTAAACCTCTTAATGTCTGGTTGCATCTCAAAGTCATGCCAATAAAACCGGCTCACCAAGTTACCTCTTGGCCCAGCTTCATTCAGGCATCAATTAACCACAACTGATATAAGAGCAGCACAGAGAATGGCGCATATCAGTTCTAAGACCATGCTCACAATTCCTCTGAAGTCATCAATGCAGGAAACAGCTTCCCTCTGAGGATTTCATGTTCCTCCCACTTGGCATCTCACTGTAATCTTTTCTGTGGGCTGCAGCAGACCTCTCTTATTTGTCAGTTCCACTGAAGCTATTAAAAGCAATAGGGTTGGCACATGCATGGCAGTATTATGCTCATAGATGTCGGCCTCCCAAAGCCCACCTCCTAGTCTAGCATCTCAGCAAATCAAGAAAGCTTATTAAGGCAGCAGCTCCTCGGAAATAAGTTCCAAGGAAATTAATAGGATTTAATTAGCCAAAGAAGTATATACAGTGGTGCCTCGCTAGACGATTGCCTCGCAGGACGAGGAAATTGCTAGACGATGGCTTTTTGCGATCGCTAATGCGAGCGCAAAATGATGGTCTCCTATGGGCGATTTTCGCTAGACGACGAGGTTTCCCCATTGGAATGCATTGACTAGCGGTCAATAGCTGTCAGTGCATTCCAACGGGGACCCGCGCTCGCTAGACGAGGTTTCCCTATGGACGATCTTCGCAAGACGACGACTTTTCCCTTGGAACGCATTGAAGAGATTTCAATGCATTCCAATGGGGAAACATGCTTCGCTAGACTATGTTTTCGCAAGACAGCGATTTCCACGGAATGGATTAACATCGTCTAGCGAGGCACCACTGTACAACATTATAGTCTAAGACACTGTTGTACACACACCACTGGTGGAGAGGATAAGTAGTCTGGTTGGGACACAGAGGCTGAAATCCTGATGCTTACTGTAGCAAATTGCACTAGAGTAGGGGTACTGAATCTGTGGGGATTTGATGACTCAACTGCTCTATAGGTTCCATTGATTCCAATGGGCTCACTCTAGCTGCAAATTACTTTAGCTTTGCTTTGAAACGCATGGAAGAATTAAGTTGTGTCTCCTTCCAACAATACTGCTGAAAATTTACTGTAAATGATAAATACAGTAGCAGAATGCCTATAAACATATAAATGTCCTTTTCCTTCTTGAAAAAAACTGAGTTTTTATTTCTCTTGGTTGGATTCAACCTCCATAATATACAAAATTCTTGAGAACCAGTGGTTCAAGAATCTGTAGGTAGCATAATTATTCCACCTTATTCACTTGAAACCAGCATTTCAATATTTGGGCAGTATTTACTCTAACAGTAGAGTGTGTTGATAAGAGAGTGCACCTGCCCACCTGAGTTCACACTATCACCTAACAATCATCGCCATCGTTTTTTCTACTACTTTAGTGACATTTTTCTCACTAGAGAATTGCTCCATTTTGGTTCTGGGCGGATGCCTAAACCTCTGCACTGAAAATACCAGGTGCTGACACAATAGAAACAATTCACAGGGGAACCTCCTCAAACAGCGTTCCTTAGGACCAAATTGTAATATCTTTCAAAACCCTGTTTAGTAGAGAAGGGAGCTTCAGGCTCAGGTTAGGTAAAGGTAAAGGTTCCCCTTGATATTTAGTCCAGTCGTGTCCGACTCTAGGGGGCGGTGCTCATCCCCGTTTCCAAGCCATAGAGCCAGCGTTTGTCCGAAGACAGTTTCCATGGTCACGTGGCCAGCGTGACTAGACATGGAACGCCGTTACCTTCCCACCGTGGTGGTACCTATTTATCTACTCGCGTTTGCATGCTTTCGAACTGCTAGGAACTGGGACAAGCGACAGGAGCTCACTCCGTCGCGTGGATTTGATCTTACGACTGCTCGTCATCCGACCTTGCAGCACAGAGGCTTCTGTGGTTTAACCCACAGCACCATCACATCCCTCTTAGTCTCAGGTTACTGCTCTGCTAAAAATTCAAGGGACATTTCAAGCCCATAACCACTGTTGGCTCCTATATGTCACTGGTTCCCAATCTGTGCTATAGCTACCATGGGGCACAGAAAAGGTCTACGTAGGTAGGAATCCAAGGTTTTCCTGGCAGTTATCAAGATACTGACCTTGTTCAATCGCCATATCCTCTTGCAAAGGTGACATGCCACCTCTTAACTTCTTTATTTGCCACAAATTGTTCATCTGTGACCTTTTAGTCACAGCTAGTAACGACTTTGGGTACGCAAGTAGTAACTTATTAATGGCTGAAATCCTGTCACTTAGCTTAGTAACTTGCACTATAGTAGCCCCAATGAATCAGTGGGGATTTGGTGAGTCAAATCCTCCATAAATATCATTGAGTCAAATGGACTTACTTTAGCTGCAACTTACTCCTAACCACAGACCCAACTGCCAAATATCAAAAGTGATTATAAAACCTTATGAAAGACTTCCTTGGGAATATACGTGGCCAAATTCTGGCTGACATACCACAAGAACCTGATCCAGCCACCTGCTACCAAAAATACACCAACTGGCAACCTAGGTAGACCCATTGTATTAAGCATCAACACCAACACTGTTGCCTGTCTGGATACTTGAACTTCATCCTCAAACCATATGCTACCAATGCAAGTAGCTACGTAGGAGACACTACAGACCTTTGAAAGAAAGTGCAATCTATTTATGACCACCCCGACAACTCCATCTTAGCCATGATGGGTGTAGATGCTCTCTATCCCACACAGAGACAGACTACAGGTCATTAGGAATACCATTCAAAACGAGGACACAGCCCACCTAGTCACTACCTTCCTTGACTTTCTGCTGACACATAACTATTTCAGATTTGACTACAAAATCTACAATATGCAAATATATTCACAGATGACCTCGAACTTCACTTAACACTTTCTTAATTGTTGGATCCCAAAACCACTCCTCTATTTGAGGAATGCTGATGACATTTTTCTTATCTGGACCTACAGAAAAGAAGCCCTGGAAAAATTACACCAGGATTTTCATACCTTTCATTTTAACAACCTCAGCCTGGACCAATCTATTCAACAGGTGCACTTTATGGACACCACTTTGAAGCTACAACATGGACATCTTATGAGGTAAGCCACCTTGGGTTCTTTTAAGGAGAAAGGTGGAGTAAAAATATTTTAAATACGTAAATAAATAAATATCGAAAACTTACTAACCTATATACATATTTGCAGGCATCCAGCTTCCATCCCGAGCACACCACAATATCTACTGTTTATAGCCAAGTTGTTAGATATAATAGCATCTGCTCAGACCCACAAGTTGGAGACTTTGAACTCAAGGATCTACAAAAGGCATTTCTCACACTACAATACCCATTCAATATGCTGAAGGAACAAATTAACTGGGAAAGACCAATGCCCAGAAACAACTTACTGCAAGTACAGGCCCAGAGGAGAAAACAACCGAACATCACTAGTTGTCACCTTCACCCACAACTGAGACCACTCACATACATCGTAAATTATCTTCAACCCATTCTTGACAAGAATACTTCAGTCTCCCAGCTCTTGGTGACTGGCCTGTACTTGCTTACAGACAACCCCCAATCTGAAATAATTATTGATACACTGCACAACACTGATACAGAGATGGAATATAAACCCTGCTACAAACCCAGATGCCAGCTCTGTCCTCATGTTGCTGCTTTGGGTCCTTTTTAAGAAGAAAGGTGGAATGAACGAACGAACGAACGAACTAACTAACTAAATAAATAAATAAATGTCTACTCCGACAACACTATTACAGTGTCACACTCAACATCAGGGGCATGTTTGCTTGTTTCTTTGCTAACATGATCTATGCCATCCTTTGTCAACAATACCCTTCTGCACTCTACATAGGAGACACAATCTCTATGCAAAAGAATTAATGGACACAAATCTGACAACTGTAGACTGATAATTGATATTATTCGCAGCCTGACTGCCCTATTCCTTTAGTAATTAACCACTGTCATTTTGTCCATTATCTGTATTCCCACGCGGTCATAGGGCGAGATATAAATATGACTACTCATATAGTCTCACTCTTATGTCTAAGGACTTGATCCATGAAAGCTCACATTAAAAGATAGCAGTTAGTTTTTACAGAGCAACATTTTTGCATTGTTTTATTTTATTTGCATAGATTAACAAGACTATTTCTTTGAAACTACTTTAGCATAGTTAAGTGATGACTACAATAGACCCATATGAATCAGCAGAATTTACAGAGGAGTTGACTCACCAAATCCCCAGTGGCTGAATTGGCCTACTCTAGTGTAACCTATTAAGCGAAGCAACAGGATTTCAGCCAATGAGTGCCATTTTAAATTGCTATTTAATTATATACATTTAATTGTATTTCAATGCTCTAGTTTACTGTACTGTGGTTTTGCATGTCTTTCAGTCACTAATAAGCTGTTTAGGGTCAAAAAACTTTTTGCGAGAAAAGTGGAATTGGATGTTTTAAAAGTTAAATAAAATAAAATAAAATAAATACTGCAGCCAGATTGTTAACTGGGGCTGGTCACAGGGACCACATAGCTCCACCTCCCATTACAGCAGCTCCACTGCTCCTGATCACTTTCCAGACACCATTCAAAGTGCTGGTTCTAACCTGTAAAGCTCTAAAAGGCTTGGGGCCAAGCTATCTCAATGACTGTGTCTCCCATTATGAACCTGCTTGGGTGTTAAGATAACCAGGAGTGGCATTTCTCTTGGTTCCACCACCCTCACAGATGGTGGGGACACAGGAGAGGGCGTTCTCTGTGCCTGCTCCCAAATTTGGGGACTCCCTCCCAGAGGAGGCCAGGCTGGCCTCATCTTTACTGTCTTTTCTTTTCAGGAAAACTTTCCCTTGGTGCCTGGCTGCCTGAGTGGGGTTTTTAAATGGATGGATGTACTCTTTTTCCTAGGTGTAGTACTCACATATGGCAGCAACAAGACACTGAAAACAACCCACAGGAGGCCTGTATCTATGACAAGGGGGCACCCTCCTGAAATTTTGGGGTACTCAGGTTTGTAGCTTGGGATGCCCCTGTGTCAACTAGCCCTGGAAAGCACCAAGATGCTTGATAGTCGGAAACAGCTCATCCAGGCACCCTTCTAAAAGTGTAAAACTAATGCAAGTGTATGTCTGTTTTATGACCCTTTAATTTCTTTTTATAATCTCCCGTTAGTTCAGTGCCAAGATGCCTGCTGCTGGTGCTGCTCTTAGTTCTTTCTCTCTCCCAGAGACAGGGTGTTAGCCCAAAGCATAGGTGTTAAAGGGAAGCAAAATGCACCCTCTGGTTCTAATAAGGAACAATCTGCAGCCTACACCTCAATATTTTGTTGTCTTTAGCTAAGAACCAACAACTGATTAGACAATGCATTCATCACTTGAAGTTTCAGGCAGGCACAGCATCTGACACTTTTATTGTCCTGATTAATAGATTTATAATTGGCAGCAGGCCTGGTCCCAAGGATTTCCACACTTCTCCAAGACTTTCCATGAGTTTGCCTAGCTAGCCAGTTCTCCTTTCGGAGAGATTGCATAGAGCTTACAGTTACATAGTTATAGTTATAAACAGATAATAAGAACTGAACAGCATGTCAATCAATATTTTTTTTGGAACCCTGAAGGTAGCTAGGTAGCTGGGTGGATGGATCGATCGATTTTGGCTATACAGACTGATACATATCAGTCACCTAGAATAAGTAAATACCCAACATGAGAAAGGTGTGTAGTTCTGAGACCTCAAACTGACATTAAGTTCAGGTCAGTTCAACAGAATTTGTGTTCAGCTGCAACTGCACCTACTTCCCATTATTTCACACCCTTCCTGGTTTATTGCACTGCGATCAGTCCAGTGAGTTCTATAGTCAGCTTTTCAAACTGAAATCTTGGAATGCATATACAGTGGTGCCTCGCAAGACGAATTTAATTCGTTCCGCGGTTAATGTCGTCTTGCGAAAAATTCATCTTGCGAAACGTGTTTTCCCATAGGAATGCATTGAAATCTAATTAATGCGTTCCTATGGGCAAAAAAAGTCAGAACAAAGTCAAATTTGGTTTACAAAGGGTTTATTAAGTGCTCTTTAAAGCCATACATATTGTGCAGATGATTTCAAAAATTTCAATCAAAAAACTTTAACTTTTTAAACATCATAGAAAAACATTTAAAAATCAGCAAACATGAGGCAGGAACATCTGCCTTCACTGAAACTGAACAGAAACAGTCACTAACAGTCCTTGGATTGTGCAAAACTCTTCAGAAAGTGCATTTTCAAGGCATGTAAACATACAGAAACCAACAGTACAGAAACTTTTTACATTTCACATTTTAAAGTGAACAAGTGAGGCTGAAGTCTCTAAACCACCAGGACCAGTGTTTTAAGTCAGGAAACTGGAGGCAGACAGAACTGTCTCCACATCACAGCAGCAGTCTTTTACGTTCCCAGAGCTGCAGAGGGTCTCTCTGGCGATGGCCCGAACGATGGTCAACTGGGAGAAGGCTTTAAGCCTTGACCTCAAGGCTTCTAGGAGGACGAGGAGGAGGAAGAAGGCAACTGGGCACCGCTGGTAGAAGCAGCAGGTTCATCTTCCTGTCTTGGCCTCTTCGTGAGGAACCTCTCCATGGTCAGCTGCTTCTGCCGCCTTTTCAGCATCCCTCTGAAAGGGGACATGATCCTTTCGTCATATGTGTTTGAAAGGTCATGTGCCAGAGCCTTGTCCGGGTGGTACTGCTGTGCTTGAGTCTGCACGTTTTGCCACTGTTCTAAGAGCTCCTTCAGTTTAGTGGTGGACAGCTGTTCCTCGCCTGGCTCTTCTTCCTCTTCCAAAGAGGCCTGCTCCTCCATAGCCTCTGCCTGCAGTTCGACCAGCTCCTGGGTGGACAGCTCCCAGTCGTGAGCCTCCACCTGTTCACAGATGTCCTCCTCTGTGACCTCGAGGCCCATGGTCCTCCCCAAGGCAACAATGTCCTCCATCACTGTTGACTCTGGTGCAGGCGCAGAAGCATCAGAGTCACTTGTTGCCACACAGTCTGGCCACAGGTTGCGCCAAGCAGAATTAAGATTTCTCCGGCTGATCCCGTCCCAGGCTATGGTGATAAACTTCAAGCAGCTGACAATGTCAAAGTGATCCCTCCAGAATTCACGCAGGGTGAAGTTGGTGCAATCGGTCACCTCGAAGCAGCGCCTGAAAAGCTCCTTGGTGTACCGTTTCCTGAAATTGGCAATCACCTGCTGATCCATTGGCTGGAGTACCGGGGTGGTGTTAGGCGGCAGGAACATGATTTTAATGAAGCTGAACTCCTCTAACAAGTCTTCCTCAAGGCCTGGAGGATGAGCAGGAGCATTGTCCATCAGGAGCAGGGCCTTCAGCGGCAGGTCGTTGTCCAGCAGGTACTGCTTGACAGCAGGGCCAAAAGCCAGATTGACCCAGTCCACAAACAGGACGCGTGTGACCCAAGCCCTGGCAAAAAAGTTCTGAAAACCTTCAATTTCTCCAAAGACAGGATGCGTCCACAACACAGACCACACCAAACACAGGATGCGCCCACAACACAGACCACAGTTGCTCCTCTCGAAGTCAACCTTGGAACTGCACGTGGAAAAGTGAACCCAGGCTGCATTGGGGAGGCTTTTTAAACCTCCCGGCACAATGCACAATGCATCCTGGGTATTAACGGTTGAGACTTAAACAAAAACAAACAACAACAACAAAAAAACAAGTGGAAAACATTCGTCTTGCGAAGCACGGCCATAGGAACATTCGTCTTGCGAGTCATCAACCCCATCGCCAAAACCATTCGTTTTGCGAGTTTTTCGTCCCGCGAGGCATTCGTCTTGCGAGGCACCACTGTAATCAGACCAGAGCCAGAACTTGGAAGCAATTGCTTACAAATAAATTCTTACTTATAGGTCATAGTCAACAGTCACGAAAAGGGTTACCACCAATTCCCCCCCCCCCCACCCGTCCACTGCTCTTATTGCTCTCTCTGTGTGAAGGACTACAGTCTGAAGAGGACAGAGTTCTTGATGTGTGCAGCATGTCCATGAGATTTAAGTGGATTTTTCAGGGTTTCTAACTGCATTGAGAGAATCCACACAGAACAGAGGCTCCCCTTTTCAGACTGCCATTTTTCCGCACTTGGAAAGCAAGGAAGAGCAGGGGAAGTTAGCACATCACCTCACAATTATAACTTTTACTCCTTTTGTACTGCAACAATAACTCTTTAGCGGCTTTCACAGTTATGGGGTATAGCCCCACGGTCCACGTACTTGCCCAGGCTGTGTATTGAGCTCTGTTGTGGTTGGTGAGGCAATATGAGGTAGATGGGAGAAGAGTGCATTATTTTGCACCACAGGCCATTGGCTTGTAGCACTCAGATTTTTAAAAAGTACCAATTTTAGTTACCTTTGAGAAACAGAAAAGTGTTATTTTTTAATTGTAACTATAATTATAAACAACTACAATTGAGACTTTGAAATTATACCACTAATGAATTACTTGTTGAAAGTACGTTTTGCCCAAAGCCAGACTCCACGATAGTCCATCAAAATGCCGTTACTTTTTGTGGTCTAGGATTCCTGAAATGGCTCTTCTCCATTCCAACAGCAAGCAGAAAGTTTGGATAGTAAATAAAGCTCTCTTGGGGGTGAACGCCACAAATTGAGGTTTTGCTCTAAAACCAAGCCACAAAACAAATTTCTACCCTTAAGTAATTTATCTTTTTAATTGCTTTAAAAATATCCTTTGCCCTTTTTTCCTCCCATCAGGTCAACTAAAGGCAGCTTACAAAACTCAGACTTGCAACTCAGGCTATCCAGCTTACAATACTAGAACATAAAACAAGCATAAAGGGGGCAGAATTAAAACAACAAGCTAAGCAAATGTTCAGTCCAAAACCTTATTGTGCAATCATGTAAAAGAGTATTATGTTGAGGCTGTACAAGAAAGGAATTCTAAGAAGGAGTGGGGGGGGGGGGGAGCACGAAAGCTTAACCACTCAGCCAAACCTTCTGCAGTCCTAAATAATATGCTAACATCTGAGGAATAAAGCATATGAGTGATGCTTTTGGAATAACCCAAAAGCATAATAGAGTACATATCCCTGAAAATTCTCGCAATCCTGCCATGGAAGGACATCCACACAGAAATTGGGAGGTTTTCACTGGGTACCATTTGCTTCAGTTTGGTCTGAATTATTTGTATTACAAATCGTAACCAATTTGCTTCAAATCAATTTGTAGCCCGTCCAATTTGATTTGTATCCAAATAGTTTGAAGTATTTGCATTTGTCTGAATTCCCTCACCCTCCCAAATGAAGAAAATAAAGAGTTCTGACCAGGAACTGAAGGAGTGCCATCAGCTACGGCTCGACCATCGGTGTGCAACGGAAATTCTCACCAGTTGCTTTTCCTCCTTCATCTACCTGCCCCGCTCCTCAAGAGCCATGTGATTTACTCCTTGCCCAGCTCCTGCCCTTCCATTAATGCATGCAAAATTAGCTGGACATTGTTTCCCAGTCATCAGCCACCCTGGACCATTTGAAACGAAGGCTGCTACTCTGGATTTTTAACCTCCAAAGGGCCAAAGCAAAATGCAGTGCTTTGGAGAGTCCCAGTTCAATTTGATCACTGCTCCAGGCTTCTTTGCTTCACATCAGGTTAGTCCAGAAATAGACCAATATCCTTGTTTTGCTTCTTTTTCTGAATAAATTCTGAATCTGAGGAACGTGCCTAGGTTACACTATTTGTATGTTTCACATGAGTATTCTGTTCCTTACAGTATCAGCACCTGCCACATTTGTACCAAATCATTAACTGTACCCTCACCCATGCTGTGACTATCAGAAGCTGAGGAAATAGCAAACTTATAATAATATAGATGTATAATAATAACCATTCCCACATTCTTACTCACTACACAACAGTGACACAGGAATTATTATATAGAGCAAAAGTGAACCATGACATTGACTTGTTCACAATTTATCCTGATCATTCTAGGGGCCAAACTAGACACAACATTTAATTGTTGTGGACACAGGGCTTGGTGCTAGGTAAATACTGCAGGGAAGCTTGAGTAATCTTGGAGCTGTGGAAGTGAACAGAAGAAGTTACATCTTTTTTTCTCTTTCCTGGGATATCCTTAGAAAAAGACCTTCTCTGAAGCAATTGTTTGGATCTCAAGGGAAGCCTTTGTTCCCAGTAGGAATGTTCCATAACAAACAGATAGGAGCTCCAGAAAGCTGGTTGTTATTGGGACCAGACCAGGAAGTGAAACTTCTCTCCCCCACCTTGCATGGCCCAAGGCTGCTTAGGCTTCCCCCTGCCTGCTATTATATTATGAAAGTGTGCATATTAATTGATTCAATTAACATCACATCCCATTTGGCCCTAGGGTACACTTCTTTTAAGCAGAGTATTTGTATGTGCAACATGTCTCAAGGCAGAGAATTGCACTTGGTTCTCAGAGGTTCTTCCAACACTATGACTTTCCAATTTCATAGAGGTCCCTACAATCAGCTTTTCTTCAGAATATTTTTTTTGCATTTTTTCTTTTACATCTCCTCAATTTGTTGCGGGGGGGGGGGGGGGGACAGGAAATCAAGCAGGTAGCTACATTAGTCTGTGGTCAAAAGGTCAACAAGGAATCCAGTGGCACATTTAAGACTTACAAAGTTTATTTAAGACCAACTTCTGTGGACTGCAGCTCTGTGTCTGAAGAAGCACGGCTGAAACCCACAAATGTTTATGTCATATAAAATGAGTTAGTTTCAAAGATGCCACAAGACTTTTTATTTGTTTAAGGTTCTTTTGTATTTTTTAAGAGTGAAGCCTATAATCCTCTAAAACTCTGTTGCTATGATTTGAGAAGCCCATTTCCACAGATTACCAAAATCATAATCATTGTCACCATCTCAGAATTGCAGAGCTGGAAGAGATTCTAAGGACCATCGAATCCAGCCCCTGTCAAGGAGACAAAGTGAGAATCTAACTCCCGGAGCCAGAGACCTAAATCACTGAGCTATCAAGCAAAGTCTCATAGGAAAGAGGAGGCTCTCCTTTGTACACAGCTGCACTTCACATGTACAGAACAACAATAATGAAGGACATAGCAGACATTGTGTACACCCTCCTGTTTCCTCTCCTGGCATGGACAGCTTATAACCTAGACAGCACTAGAGTATTGTAAGGCAACACTCCAACTAAGGAAGGTGCCATTGATCTGACAAGGAGCGAGTCACACAGGACTGGGCAGATACCAGTTAAGAGTTTATCACACATAAATATGGAACAGGATATTGACCAGTGTGTACAAAAAAGATACAGAAAAAAAAGTGGCCCATTGTCCTTACCCAGACACCCCTTGGGTTCTCCAAACACCATGCAGAGCTGACAATACATTCCCACTTGCATTTCTGGAACCAGTCTGTAAAGAAGACATACACACACATATATAAACACACAAGGCTATGTCAAACTTTAAAAGAGTAACCATGTTAGTCTGTTTCAGTACATAGGACAAAACCAAAACCAAAAACATGGCATCACCTTAGAAACTTATTTCAGTATGACCTTTTGTAGATTACAAACTACTTCCTCTGGCACATGGTCTGAAATATTTAGCCCCAGGTTTATACAAAAGTATACATTATGTGGTGTGGGGACTCGGTGACGCTAGATAGAAAGTGAAATTTCAAAGTGACATTAGATTATTAACACCAATCCTGAACTTTGAGGGTGTAAATTAAACAGACATCCTGGCACAGCTAGAGTAGTTAACTAGCTATCTAGCATAGGTTGTTCCTGGGTGAGGAAGCAGTTTGTATTTTTCTGAATCAACTTATGATTCTGTGACCAGAATCAGTAACTTTGTCTATGCACAGAAAACCAGTTATGAGCACACAAGAAAGCAAAGAATCCTCAGTCTTTAATTCTTTAAGCACCCTCTGGAATTCATGGATGAAACCTGTCTAATCTGTTTCTCTCCCTCTCCCTAGTCTTCCTTGGTAAAATACCATTCCCCCCCCCCTTGCATAATAGTCACTTTCAGATCAGCTTTTGTGTGTGGCTATGGCCATGAAGTTGCTGGGTTTGGAGGTCAGTGACCAAACCCTGTTGCCCAGCTTCTGCAGTTTTGTGAGTCCCTAATTTCCAAAGGCCTTGATCCCAAGTCCATCCAAGGTAAGCTGGCAGCACTGGCTATGGGCTTGGCTGACACTGATGGGAGTTTATACTTTACAAGGTTGTGGAAGGTTGGACCAAGGTAACCCTACCCCTTGATGTAATGTAGGATTTATAGGCCTACTGGGAAGGCCTGTGTGAATGGCTATAAGGAAGGTCTTCTTTATGCAGTCATGCTCCTAGTCTTCTTTGGCACCCTATAGGTAGGAACGCTGTTTGTGAGGTCATAAGAAAAATTCTCACAAGGTGCTGGAATTTAAGGGTTTTTCCATCATTTGGTGTCATTTCACTGATGAGCCCGAAACAGATCAGCTGCTCCAGACCCAGTTGTGGTCCTGCTACTTTACCCCATCACTATGTCTCACCTCTTTATTTCCAGGGTGGGGTGGGGTGGGGGAGTGCAAGATCCTTATTCACATTATGGTTTGTGTATATTCTGGGAAGTGCAACACTATGATTATTGCTCCAATCAGCCTTTTAAAAAAGACTGGTTCATTAGATACTGTGGTGTAGCAAAGACTGAAAGACTTGGGTTTGAATTCCAATTTAATGTAGCTTTGGATAAACCATCATTTCTCCAATCTCTTATTTCCTATCCAAAACAAAGACTAATAATAAAATGAGTGCACTGATGTGAAAGATTAGGGAAAGAGGTTACTAGCCCCAAGTTAAAAGAATGAGCCGAACTATAAATCTACATTAACAGATGAAAGGAAGCATCAAACTCAGTAGCTCCTTGGGGAGGAGCAGCAGCTGAGTGGAGAAACGAACTGAGAGGTGATAGGGGAAAGCCAGGAATATCGGCACCAGAATTATAGACACAGACACCCCAAATATAAAATGTAAGAAAAGAAACCATTAGAAGGTGCTGGATTCAATTTTGTGGCTACCAGACAAAATCCGACAGCTATTAACCTGCAAACCTGTCAATCAGCCCCACACCATTCTTGGAGTGCTTACCTTAGCCAGCATAATTCTTGTCTTGGCTACATCCAGAGGGGTGGTGACTGCAGCTGCAAATCCACCTGAGCGTATAAAAATGCAGAATACAAGTAACACTTTGTTTGTTCAATATGCATGCTGCATAGCCCCAGAGTTCCCACAGCTTCTGCCAAAACCACTTCATTATTAATTCTTACAGCTTGTTTCTCACTTCAGAATCTAGGTTGGTTTGTGTGAAGCCAGAAACATGTCGGGCTTTGGTAAGGAGCACAAAAAATAAATAAAAGCCAGGGCATTTTTTTTTTCCAAAAAGGAAATGTTTTTGAAAAGTAACATGCCCTTTATAAGAATCGCCTGTCTTTCAAGCCTGACATCAATTTTTGCCCAAGTAGGCTTCTCTTTATTTAGAATTCCCAAATTCACGTGAGTTTTGTCCAGTGTCCTAAAGGCAGGACTCTCTTGAACCCTCACTTACCAGGCCAGACTACCAGTGACCAATAAACCCACTGTTAGATGAGTCTGGTTTGCAGCGGCTCCCTGAGATTCTGGAGAAAATGGACTCTTTCCCATCACACGTTACTGATGATTTTCACCTGGAGATGGGAACATGGGTCCCTCCAGATGATGGATTGTAATTCCCATAATCATTCTCCACTGGCTAGAACTGATGGGAGTTGCAGCATAATCTGGAAGGTCACATCCCCCCCCCCCCCCATTTTAACTGGAAACACTGGAAAATGAAATTGGGACCATCTGTGTACAGAGCATGTACTCTATGTCTGATTTATAGTCCCATGGCTGCATTATGTTCACCCCTGGCAGGAGACAACCCTCACTCCACCTCTAGCTACTCAGTTTAGCTAATGCAGAGCCCCCATCTCAGTCCAGCCTCTGCTTACAAAGACACAAAAGAGTATCAGCTATAATCAGTGCAAACAGAAAAGGAGTGACATTTCTCAGCATTTGAGAAATGAGCCGGGAGCCAGGTAAACTAAACTCCCTAAAGTCTGACACATGGTATTTCCTGGCCACAGGCCTCGGAAAGCTGCTCTGACAACATTGAGTAAGGCTTGGCTGAAACAAAGCTGTCAACAACTGAATGTGTTTAGACAAGACCAACAATGGAGTTGATCCTTCAGGGTAGGGCACATGCAGCTGGAAGGGAGGTGTGAACTTCCAAGAATAGAGAAGCACCTGCAGCATTCAGAGGCACGATCCTTTCTGCAGCAGTCATTCAGCACTGGAGCCAATCACGCAACCGCTGCAGAAGCTGCACAGAGGTAGGGAACATGGAGGTTCCATCCAAAATACTCTTGCATTCTTCCCTAGCTGCTGGGTCTGCTGGGAAATGGGAGCTCAGATTCTGTGTTCTGGTACCTTCTAATGCTAGTATTGGGTTTATCTGACCCAGTCTATGGATCCTTAAGCATTCAGCTGTGTTAGAGGAGCTAACAGGCAGTTCAGTACCGTCTAAAGCAGGGGCTGAGAATATGTGGCTCTTCAGATGTTGTTGAACTGTTGCGGCAACCAGGGCTGGTGGGAGTGGCAGTTCACCAGTGCTGCGAGGACCACACATTCTGAAGCTTTCGTATCTTGTATAGAAAGAATCTGAGTCCCACCAGAGCAGAATAACCTACATTTTTCCAAGGACACTTAAAAGTAACAGCCGTCTGTTACTATAATTATCATTTGCCTGTCAAATGCTAAATATAATCATTTTTGGTGAATTAGTGCAGGGAGGAACAAGGCATTAAGGAAAGGCACTAAATGCTTAACATTATTAATAGTATGCCAGATGTTTACAGACTGATAATCCATGGCAAGTAGCGTCATTAGGAGAACAGCTCAACATATTTGTAACTGGACATGGTGACTGAGGGAATGCAAATTCTCAGTAAGTACTATGAAATCTCTGTGTTTCAACTACGTCTTCAATGTCCCCATAGTGGTGCATGTATCATGGATACTAGCTCCCGCTGCTATCTGCAAGACATTTTCCTATATGTGTTTAGAACCACCATATCCATGCTCTCTATCCAGTTGCCATTCACCCCTTTTATTGTGTTTCCTGAGGGTCCTTGCACATTTTTATTCAGACTGCTCAATCTAGAGGGTCTGTTCAGAGAGCCCTTAGTTAGCAGAATGAACAGCAATGGCACTCTTAAATTCACCTCTCGGTGGGGTCAGAAGGGGTCAAGAAAGAGTTGTTAGTAGCTGAAGGGTTAGAAAGGGCTAAGAGGAGGAAGACAGGAAGTGGTGAATCTAACTCTTTGGGAGGGGCAACAGGACAGTGAGATATAATGAATGAAATAACAGGTACAGTTTACTCTTACTTCCAGAATGCCCCTATTGGCATCCATGGCAAGAGGTGGAAAAGAAGTGATGCTGTGGAAGATTCTTCCAATACTACAACCTATATCTATCATGACTAGAGATAGATACGAATTGCTGGTTCAGTGGTTCAGCACAGTTGAATAGCTGATCCACGATTTGGCATCCCACCCCCTCGGCGGCAGTGCCTGGAGGAAGCAGGGTGCGGTGATGCTGCAGAGTGGGTGCCTGCTGGAGGGGGCAGGCACCAAACTGCGGATCAGCTGTTTGGCCAGAAACCAAACCACATCAAACTGCCAAACCAGCAGTTTGGTTCATGCCCATCTCTAATCATGACCTATCAATCTAACTATTAATTCTAGCCACTTTTCAATTCATTAAAGGACTATGATTTTGATACTTTCACTGGTGTATGTGAGTGCTTAAATGTGCACATACACAGAGAAAGAGAACGTGTGCACATTGAGGCAGACCATTAATGCAAGAGGCTGATTATTATACCGAGGAAGGCTTAGCAAGTTACTCTGACTCTCAAAGAGTCTGCCACTCAAGTCTGCCTTGAAAGAGAGGCTTACATAGACCCAACCAAAAAAACTGACTTTCAGGATGAAGGCAAAACTCACCTGCTTCTAAATGAACTTTAGGGTAAAATTCTGTGCTGCATCTTATTTAACTGCTATGAGTACTGTTAGCTTCCTAATAAACTATGCTTCACATACTGTTCATGATTTTTCACTTACTGTTATCATAAGCTGCAATGAACGATCATGTGGAATGTATTCAGGAGAAAAATGGACTGCCCTTGAAATAATACAGACTTTGAAGTTTTTAGGCCATAATAATAACAAGAGCATATCCAAATAAAATAGCACCAATCTCTATGTACAAATCAATCGATCCAGCTCACTCAACGCTTGATTAACACCTCCTCACTTTCCATCAGTTTGGTTTCACTCCAGCTAGCTTCTTTGGAGAGTTCAAACCATCACAAAAAAGACCCTCATTTGTATCTTAGTCGGTTGAATCGCATTATGACAGTGCTAATAATGAAACCTCTCTGCTTCATCTCAACAAGACAGAAGTGCTTCTATGAGGACTTGGATATTCAAGCACTTCGAAGTCTGGCCGTGAAAACCAAGAAGCTTCTAGCACAGTGCTTCCTAACCTTGGTTCCTCAGATGTTCTTGGACTACAACTCCCAAAAATTCTGACCAGCATAGCTATTAATGAAGGCTTCTCGAAGTTTTAGTCCAAGGACATCTGGGGACCCAAGGTTGGGAACCATGGGTCTAACACCATTCACATTTCTGACACCAGTTATGTTTTTATCAGCTTATTAGAGATGGCATATGTTGTTTTGCCGAACTTAAAGAAACTCTGTGTCCTTTGCACGCGACATCCCTTTTTCCCACTTAAAAAGATCCACAAAGAAAAAGAATAACAGTGCCACCACTGTGATCCACCTGTGGTTCCTGACCCACCAGCTGAAGACTGGAATCTCTTCTCAAAGGATGCCCCCCCCCCCCCAACTGCAGGCTTTAAAAAACTCACAAGTGTGTTTTAATTTATCTGTCCAATTTTGTTGCTGTACTGATGCTGGGGGTGTTAGTTATATTTCAAAAGTATTCTTAGACATCAATATTTGTACAATGTTATTGTTATATTAATGTATTCTTATTTTCACAGTTGCATTTTGTTTGCTGCCTGAGGTGGGCTTTGTCCAAGAAGATGGCTCAGAAACATTTAAATCTAAATAAAACAATGAATGGATATGTGGATCCTAGCTCGTCAACTCACAAATAAGCCAGGATTTATAAACCAGAAACAAATTCTAATTTGTGATCCTGAATTGCAAGGGGAGAGACGAACCAGGATTTCCTGTTTAAGCAATTCACTGAACAGAACAGATCAAACTTTTAAGCTGGTTTGTGCTTAGCAGGGGCATGCCATTCATTCATAATGAGCCAGATTTCCCCATGTTCTCTGCAAGAATGGCCAGTAAATAACTATTCCCTTATGGTTTGCTTACATCTGTTCTGAGGAGGAGTGAGCAGGCTGTACATTTCAGCATGTTGTTTATTCACATTGTGGATTATTAAACCTGGATTCGCTGGTGAAAATAGTGCTCCAATTGGGCTATTAGATAAAGTCTTAGCTTAGAAAAGTGTATATAAATATACCCTGTCCCTCCTGGTTGTGAGAACTGCATGGCTCTGAGAGAGATGGGGTGCTATGCTGTTTCTTCTATGGCAATAAGACCACTTTCCCCAAATAAAATATTTCTTAACATATCAAGGTACAGTATTTAGAACTAGGGACTGAGGTCTGCCAGTTAGAGTAGATCAACTGGAACATACAATTCTGACAGAGCTGCAGTGGTACCAAAAGATAACTAAAAGAATCACGGTGCTGAACAGAAGAAGAGAAAAGCAATGAGAGGTTAAAAAAGCAAGCGCCTGTCAAAGGAGCATGTAGCAAAATCAGAGCCAAGGTCAGACTACATGTTCCAAGAGGTTCAGCCCAGAGCATTGTCTTGGGAAGTATCTATAAATAGTTGAATTTTCCTCCCAGTTTTCTGGAATCCAGAATGCTTGTTGTAGTCCAAAGTGTAGGCGAGAGACATATTAAAATCTGGAAGTGATTGAGAACTGCCTTTTTAAAAAACAAATGGCTTTGAGTGAACCTGCAATGGACCCTTCATTACCTTGGTTTTACAAGCTGAACCTCCTACACTCATTATTCACATGCAGGCAGATAGAACAAACTACAGAGAGTCATGAATTGGAGAAATACAGCCAGTGCACATTAAAACAGAATAACTGAGCTCAGAGTTTGTGATACATTAGAGGTGTGCAGATTTGCAGTTTTGGAATACAGTTCTCCAAATTCATGCTAACTAGGGACTTCCAAAAACACAACTTTCTGCGCCTCTGCTACAGATTCTCCAACTGACAAGTATCTAAGGACTAGGAAAAGGGTAGGTGAGTCTGTAAGTAACGAGGATAAGCAAAAATCCTTTTTTAAATACAGTGGATCAAGCAGAGATGTCCAGCGCTCCGTCTTGCCCGGTGAGACTTGAATTCTTTCAGCCTGTGATGCCAGATTTGGTGGACAAAGCGCTTGATCGCTGCCGGGCCACCACTTCCTCTCTTGACCCTTGCCCGGCCTGGCTAATCAAAGCAGCCAGGCCTATAACAACGGAATGGGCCACAGCGATAATTAATGGGTCTCTCCAGGAGGGCAAAGTCCCTCTTGCCCTCAAGGAGACACTCATTAGGCCCATTAGGAAGAAACCAAATTTGGCGGCGGACGATATTGGCAATTATTGGCCCGTTGCCAATGTTTCCTTCCTCAGTAAAGTGGTGGAGAGGGTGGTGGCTGATCAGCTTCAGGCTCTTTTGGATGAAACCAATGCCCTGGATCCGTTCCAGTCGGGCTTCAGGCCGCGCCATGGTACAGAAACGGCATTGGTCGCACTGTTGGATGACCTGTTGAGGGAGGCTGACAGGGGCAAAATGTCCTTGTTGGTCCTCCTCGATATCTCAGCTGCCTTTGATACAGTCGACCATGGCATCCTCCTGGGGAGGCTCTCCGAGTTGGGAATCGGTGGCCTGGCGCTTGCCTGGCTCCGATCCTTCTTGGAGAACCGCCCTCAGAGAGTTCAGCTTGGGGAGAGCGTTTCGGCCCCGTTGAGTCTCAATTGTGGGGTTCCGCAGGGTTCGATCATCTCCCCAATGCTGTTTAATATCTATATGAGGCCGCTGGGTGGGGTCATCAGGGGGTGTGGGGCCTCGTGCCATCAGTATGCTGATGACACACAGCTCTACATCTCCTTTTCACCTACTTCAGTGGATGCCGTTCTGTTCCTTCAGCACTGTCTGGAGGCTGTACTGCAATGGATGCAGGAGAATGGGTTGAGGCTGAACCCGGACAAGACGGAGGTCCTGAGGGTCGGTGGCCCCTCCATCGGCGGCTTGGGAAACTCCCTCTCTTTTGGGGGGTTGACTCTCGCCGTGAAGAGTGAGGTTCGCAGCTTGGGAGTACATCTGGACCTGGCGCTTACCATGGAAACCCAGGTAGTGTCAGTGGTCCATTCCGCCTATTACCATCTGTGGCTGATTGCCCAGCTGCGTCCCTATCTTGATGGCGGGGCCCTCACCACTCTGGTCCATGCGCTTGTAATCTCGAGATTAGACCACTGTAATGCGCTCTACGTGGGGCTACCTTTGAGATTGATGCAGAAGCTTCAGATGGTGCAGAATGCGGCAGCCAGACTACTTAGTGGAACAAGAAAACACCAGCATATCTCTCCCACTCTGGCTGCCTTGCATTGGCTGCCCATTCGTTTCCGCATTGATTTCAAAGTGTTAATGATGACATATAAAGCCCTAAACGGTTTAGGACCTCGATACCTAGCAGAACGCCTTCTCCCACCTAGATCTACTCGAGTCACTCGCTATAGCCAGGAAAGATGGCTGAGGGGCCTAACGCAGAGAGAGGCCTAGAAAGAAAGAACAAGAAACCGGGCCTTCTCGGCAGTGGCCCCTCGAATTTGGAATAGCCTACCGTCAGAGATCTGCCTGGCACCCTCGCTGGGTGTTTTTAAGAGCCAATTAAAGACTTGGCTCTTTAGGCAGGCCTTCCCTCCTGTCAATACTTGACTTTTACTTTCTACTTAATCTTTTGTTTCATATTTTCCATCTTGATTAATACTAATATTGTCAATGTAAATCGTTGTTTTAATTGTTTTTATGAATAATTTTATTGTGAGCCGCCCTAAGTAGACATATGTCTAGAAGGGCGGGATAAAAATCTAATAAATAAATAAATAAAAATGTAAGCAAAAATGCTGTTTCCTTGACAATTACAGAATGCAACCTACAGCAATGCACATTTGTGTTTTCAGACTACATTTCCCAAAACTCCCCAGACTGGGGGACTCCAGGAGCTGTGGTACAAAAACATAAATATGCACATCTGTAATGCATAGATTCTGTCTAACTAGCTTTGTTTCAGGATTCACCAGTACTGTCAGCCAATTCCATTTAAGGAAATAATGCAAAGGAAGTGACATGACAAAATGGTAGTGTTTGGTTTTGGTCCAGGAAAGGGGCAATAGCAGAACTGGCCAAGTAATACCATAACCATGTATTGGTGGATCTGATTCTTCTCCATGCCAAACACTGCAGAAGAACAAGCTAGACTACCTCAGCTGCATTCAAACAGCAGAGTCCAACATGTAGTTATGGATTCTGGATTCTCAGCCATGATATCTGATTCAAGGGAGGTACAGATTCAGGAAACAGAAGAAACAAGAACAATCTAAATTCTGACATTAAAGAGGAATTGATTAATGAAGACTTTTCCAATGTGGTGCCCTCCAGATGTGTCAAAAGACAACTCTCATTCTCACCAGCCAACATGGTAGTTACACACTCATCCTTCATTCAAAGCCTGAGATGGGCAGCTGCATGGAAACCAGTGGGAGCATGGTGTGCTTTCCAATTCCCAAGGAAGGGACATGAGGAATTCAAATTACACATTTGCATCATTGGCCATCAAAAGCCTCTGTCACAGGGGTAACAGATTAATCCCAATTTATACTTCCTCCACAAACTTTGGCACTTCACAGTTTCTGATTTTTACTACTCCCCCAGCAGTTCTACATTGAGAAAAACTAAACTCATTTGAGTGACACAATCATTATTGGCTCTAGGATTCAGAAGACCTGGTTTCAGTTCCGACTTGGTGAAAAAACTCACTGGGTGAGACCTCAGGTCAGTCCTGCTCTGCCTGACTCACCATGCAGAGTTGTTGAGGGAAAAATCAGGAGAGCCACACAAATAAAACTGAGCAGTTTAGAAAGGATGGGATATAAAGACAACAAATACATCAAGAACAGGGCCCATGACTGGAGAACAACTAGGCCTCTAGATGTTCTCAGAGTGGAGCTCCCACCAGTTCTAGCTAAGATTGCTGATGATAAAGGATGGTGGTGGGTGTTCTGATTCAGCAACAGGTAGAAGGTTGCATATTTCCCAGAGTTGACATAGTCTTATCTCCTGCAATAAAGCATTGTTTACCTACTAAGGAATCTGAATCTCCATGCCCCAGTGTACAACCTATCTATCTTTTTGTTCATCTTACACTAAGCGGAACTGAAAGCTCCCCACCATTTGGCTTGTATGACTGAAAGGACATACACCATACACTTTGAGGGCTCAGGAATCATAATGTTGGATTTAAGAATATCCTCACCTGTTGCAGAACAGGCATAAAGCTCATGTAGCTCCTATCACTAGCATCCTTAAGATTTCCACCAATTAATCAGCAGGATTGTCCAGTCTATAAAAGGAAGATTCCAGTCACAATGGGTAGCAGAAACATGGGGACTGGGTATTTCATCTGTAATTGTTTAACCAAGTTAGGCCTGGAAGTGCTGTCCTGAGCATCTGTAAAGAGTCAGTCTGAAGAGGAGATTTCATCATTGCCTCAGTACCTTGTATGGGCAAGGAGAGTTTCCAAAAGCAGCCCTGTAAACTTGTCAGAGCTACTTAGAGCCAAAGGGAAACCAAGGCACCGGTCCAAGATTTCTGCACAGAAAGCCTTTGCTCACATTTCATTGTTTGCAGTCCTCACTACCAATACATCTTGCCCTGACAACAGGCTCATGATTAACAAGCCAGGCATGTGTTTCATAGGTAGAAAAGCAGAGAAAGAACAACAGGTTTCAACAAGGCAATGTCTTCAACTGCATGGACTAGAGCAATCATTTAATTTGTTCAAGCATCTTGTGTGTGTGGGAGAGAAATAATGGGAAAAAAATCAGTGAGTCTTCAAAGTTTCTTCACTTCCTTAAATTAAAAAAAAAATACAATCTAGAATGTAGCAGCTTACTGCCTCTGTATCTGGAAGCTCTATTTGGCTATGCCAGCCCAAGACAGTGCATTTCAGTCCTCTGCTGCAACACACTGGCTATTTGTGGATTTCTGGGCCCAATTCAAAGTGCTGGTCTTGGCCTGAGATCGCACAGCAGAAGAGTGACACACTGCTACTCATATCTATCAGTGAGGACCTCAAGGACGACTGGGAAGCTGCTCCTACTGCCATCAACAATAAATATCTGCCACAAAATTCCAAAGTCTTTAGAAATGTTCTAAGAAGTGATGCTTCAGTTTGCATCATTCCATACTTCCCTCCCTTCCTTCTCAATTTGCATCATGCCTTTTAGTTTATAAACCCTTCAGGGGCTGGGATAGATTCATTCTTAATCTCTGAATGTTAGCTGGGAGACTAAGGAGTGGGGCAAAATGATATAAATAAACAACTAAATAGTTTTCAAAGCCCTAAGCATGTTTCACCAAGTTAGCTGAAAGTCTGCCTCCACCCATATAATCCTGTCCATCTGCTTAGAGTTTCCTAGAGTATCTGCCATTAAGACTGATAAAGCAACAATCCACAAGAGAATTAGAATTGGAATAACTTTTATTGAAGCGGTCTGAAGACAGGGCCTCCTCAGTGATGGCCCCAGTTATCCCTGCTTTTATCAGTGTTTGTAGATAGGTGGGCTCTAAAGACTGTCCTGTTTAGCACCACATTTAACTGAAACAAGTGTTGAAGTACTGCATACATTTCTTTTTCTATACATATTCTTTCTACCATACTATATATATATGCCTTTTAAAAAAAATATATTGTTTGGGGAGCAAAAACAACTAAAAATTATTTATAACAAATAAAATAAATAAATACAAATGTTAACTCTGCATCACTGGCTAATCTCCGGCAAGGGTTTAATACCAGAGTAAAACTTTATAGATAGGGTTGCCAGCTGTCAAAGAACTGACCATCTCAGGACCATCTCAGGACAGGGCACCCATCTCCACTCATTCCTAGCTGGCACTGGGGCTCACTGGCTCAGCTTCAAGGTGTTGTGCTTGTGCAATACCAGTGCACAGAAAAATCTAGAGCAAGAGAAAGGACAAATGGGACTGCTGGTGGTTACATGTATTGGGGCCCACTGTGCCAGCTTGAACAAAAGAGGGAAAAGAGGCTGGCTTTGTACCTCACAAACCTTCATATTGCATCTATCCAAGAGGAAGATCCACTCTGCTGAAGACCTCCAACAACTCATGAATTGTTTTAGCAAGGCCTGCCAAGACTTTGGACTAACAATCAGCCTGAAGAAAACACAAGTCATGGGCCAGGGCGTGGACTCACCTCCCTCTATTACCATCTCCACACAAGAATTGGAGGTTGTTCATGACTTTGTGTACCTTGGCTCAACAATCTCTGACACTCTCTCTCTAGATGTCGAGCTGGATAAACGCATTGGCAAAGCAGCTACCATGTTCTCTAGACTCACAAAGAGAGTATGGCTCAATAAGAAGCTGACGACATATACCAAGATCCAGGTCTATAGAGCCTGTGTCCTGAGCACACTCCTGTACTGCAGTGAGTCCTGGACCCTTTGTGCACGGCAGGAGAGGAAGCTGAACACGTTCCATATGCGTTGCCTCCGACGCATTTTTGGTATCACCTGGCAGGACAAAGTTCCAAATAGAGTAGTCCTAGAACGAGCTGGAATCTTTAGCATGTATACATTACTGAAACAGCGACGTCTACGTTGGCTTGGGCATGTCGTGAGAATGGCTGATGGTCGGATTCCAAAAGATCTCCTGTATGGAGAATTAGTGCAGGGAAATCGCCCCAGAGGGAGACCACAGCTGCGATACAAGGACATCTGCAAGCGGGATCTGAAGGCCTTAGGAATGGACCTCAACAGATGGGAAACCCTGACATCTGAGCGTTCAGCCTGGAGGCAGGCGTTGCATCATGGCCTCTCCCATTTTGAAGAGACCCTTGTCCAGCAGACCGAGGCAAAGAGGCAGTCACGGAAGCAGCAAAATCAGGGAGCTGGACCGGGGACAGATTGTATTTGTCTTCAGTGTGGAAGGGATTGTCACTCTCGAATTGGCCTTCTCAGCCACACTAGACGCTGTTCCAAGTCCTCCATACAGAGCACGTTACCATAGTCTTTCGAGACTGAAGGATGCCTAATACTAAGAGGAAGAAACCAAGCCCTATGAGGAAAGACTGAAAGAACCGGGCATGTTTAGCCTTGAGAAAAGAAGACTGATGGGAGATATGATAGCATTTTTCAAATACTTGAAAGGCTGTCATTCAGAGGAGGGGCAGGATCTGTTCTCAATGTCCAGAGTGCAGGACACGTAATAATGGGCTCAAGTTACAAGAAGCCAGAATATCCTGAAATACTTCCTAACTGTTAGAGCAGTACGGCAATGGAACCATTTACAATAAGAGGTGTTGAGTGCTCCAACATTGGAGGCATTCAAGAGAAATTTAGACAACCATCTGTCAGATCTGCTTTCATTTGTATTCCTGTATTGAGCAGGGGGTTGGACTCGGTGGCCTTATAGGCCACTTCCAACTCAATTATTCTGTGATTCTATAATTCTACTCCATGGGCTAGCAAGGAGCATTCACAAGCCAAGGGAGTTAGAAAAGCTTCTCACATGGCTGTAGATAAGGCCATGCACCTTAATAGGAATGGCAACATGTATCACAGCTTCTGGGTACAATTTGCTAGCTGCCTGAACACCCAAAATGTTACATGCATTTTCCTAGCTCTCCACTGCCGTACTATCCATAGTTAGCTGGGTTTTACCTGTATTCTGGGCACATTTACCCAGATTCCCCTTAAGCTTATTTTCATAATCACCCTGCCCACTACATCACTCAACCTTTGCCTGCCTCACCTCTTGTGACCTGACAAAAACAACACAAGGACCCCCTCCCTACCCCCCAGCCTCTGAAAGGCAAGGCATGGGATACTGCTGACCTGGCAACCCCACATTTGTAAGTCTAATTACTGAATTTCTGACTACTGGAAGTAAATTGAGAATAGATTGTATTTCCAATATTTAGCTGGTTTTTGAGAACATATGTACTTTTACTTTACTTTCTGGAAAGCTGTCTTTCTTACATCATATTCCACATAAGAGAGAACTGCCCCACAGCTTTTAATTATTGCATAAAGAATATGTGCAGCAACATGGCAAGAAAAGATTAAAACAACATTTCCCACAGGTATTCTTACCACCTTACGTGAACTCTGGCAAACCTAGTTCTTGCATATATAGCTGGGAGCGGGTGGGGAGCCAGGAAAGCCCTCTTTACAGGTTAAAAAATCAGGAAGTGGGAGGATCACATAAAGGGAGTGTTTTTTAATGAGCACAAATAGAAACCTCAATCTTCAGACAGGTGGCCATGCTAGACTGTTTTAGCAACAAATAAAACAAAATAGAAATAATTGTACTGCGGCAGTCTTAAGACTTTTTTTTTCCAGTATGAGCTTTTGTGCATTGCAATCTGCTTCTTCAGACACACCTTTGGACACCTGTGTTTGAAGAAGAGGACTGAAATCCTTGAGAGCTTTCACTGAAATAAATTTGTTAAGTCTCCAAGCTGCCACAATACAAATACAATCTACTCTACTTAATTAGAGTGTCACATTAGTAATAGGTCTTACGTGTGTTTATTTAATCTTTGAACTTGAGGGCTGCATTTCTAAGGAGTCAAGATTGAGAGAAATATATCTAGAAGGTATTTAAAAGCAGAGCCTCAAGAAGTCCATATTTATTCTTACCTGTACACAGTTTCTGATGAAATATGATGCCACACACAGCTATGGGTTCAGCACTTGAGGAGCATGCTGACCTCCATGGGTAAAAGGAACAGGAGACCATTGGCTTTGCATATGGCAGAAGAGGTCCCACGGACCAAGATCTGGGGCAGCAGGAGGATCACAACCACACAACTGCTTTTCTTACAGAAAATCACAAAGATTTCTTAATTACTATCAAGCTCCCAGCATGGTCACCAAAAGAGCTTCTTGATTGTATGAACATGTACTGTACTTAGGGTTTAATCCAGAGCTCAGGCTTCTGGCAATCCAAATTCATCTTCATTCGCAATAGCATTATCAGCCACAAGCAGTTCTACAGCAGATGGCTCCTACACAACATGGCTTTTCCACCAATGGCTCCAAACAACCTCTTACCACCAAATTCTCTTGGCTCCAGCTTTCACCTATGTTTCACTCCAGGGCTGAAGAATTATCACCAGATATACAGTCCACCATTGCATCATTCACTGGATAATGGTTGCAGCAGCATCTTAGAGGGGAAAAACGCTTACAGCTGCCAGCTCCTGCTCCCTGCCTTTAATAGCTGCCTGACAACCAAGGATGGAATGGCTGCAGCTTGTCCCATTGATTACACTTTCAATTATTTGTTAGCAACACAGTTTTCAGAGCCACAGGCCAGGTTCCAATCAGTTACTTGCATTGAGAAAATCGGCAGATCCAGCAAGAAGCAATTTCAAGACAAGAAGAAAAAAAATGTTCCCCTCAACTTCCCTCCCGCCCCATGATCTCTGCAGCACCTGAACCTCTAGCTTTCTGGAGCCTATATCAATGGTGTTCAGGAATGGTGGGAACTTGCCTCTTTTCAGATGCCTCTTTCAAAAGCACAAATACTAAAGTGGATCCTGGCCACAGATGCTCTACCATCGACAGGTCAGGATGGCAAGCTTCATAAAGGATGCCAAGAAAGGGGGTGATATAGAATCACCTAGGAATCTAATTCACTTGAGCAAGAAAGTGAATATTAATGAATATTCATTAAGTTCCTATCTGCTAGGGGAACAAAGCATCCTAGCTTCTTTAAGAGAAGGAAAAAACCACAATAATTTGGCTAGAAACCAAGCTCTACATGATTCGTCTTCGACAGTGTTCTGGGACAGGCAGAACCAGGAAAGAAATCTCAGGAAGCAAAGCAGCTAAGAGGGGCAAAGTAGCTAAAGGATACAAAGCATACAGTGGATTTAACCTGAGGTAACTACAGGTGAAAGAAAAACACCTGTAGTCACAAACGTGAATGGATTCAGAATGCCATATACTGATTTCATCCAAACACACAATTCTTTGGTTTCAGCTTCCAGGTGTCATTTTAAAGTTTGCATTTCTTTTATCTTTATTGAACAGATGTATTGTTCTTCATGGGCAGATGGATAAAGGGAACAGACTGGAACCAAGAAATACTCTGAGAACTGCTATAGCATCACAGAAACTTTACTTCAATGACTGTAATTTTACAGGCATAAAAAAAAGCTGTGATGACCATTTCACTTACAAATAATGTTTGTTTTTCCTCTGCCAAGTACACAACATTATGATTAAGAAAGAAAGCATCCAGTAATTTTTCTTGGTTAACATGAAAATCAAAACAGAAGGGCGCGTTTATCTTTTTAAATGTTTTTTTTTCCTCTTCTGACCTCTAAAAGGCTTTAAGTAAATTTTGTGGTAAAGCAAAGAACATGAGCAACGAGGGAGTCTCAGATGATTATAATGTTTGAATACACTCTTTGTGGTATTGGCAACGTTGCCGTGATTAAGGGTTGGCTAGCTAGTGGCTTGGGCCTATAAACTTTTACTTTCCTTCCAAAAGACCTGCAACATGGTGATGAATGTATGTGTCTCTCCTACAACTTATTTTACTTATTTATGCTCATAAACTCTAATATTTATGTGGGATTTTATTTCTGAATGCATTTCTGTCAATTTCGTCTCATGCAGCAACCAATTAGGAAAGAAGGAACAATCAGATAACCAAGAATTTCACTACATGCAGATCTTCCCAGCCCTCACTACAGGTTGTTCCTCAGTTTATTCCAAAATACATTAAGGGGCTGAGTCTGGGAAGGGGATGAAAAGTAGAGGCAGGTGGAAATTCTGGTTGTTGATAAGCAACCAACAATATACTTTGCAACTATTTCAGAAACTGAAGTGAGATTCTTTTTTCCTGAGCATACTGAGGGAGAAAGAGCCGTGCACCCCAACGCCATCCCACCCACGTTGACTGGAAAGGCCTGACAAGGAACTGTAATCACATTTTGCTCAATATGCAACAGAATTTCATGATATCAGAAATCCTGATAAGACAACAATACTGAAAGATGGAGCCAGTTTGAGCCTTAGTGACTACGCAAAAGCCTTTGACTGTGTGGACCACTGAAAACTATGGCAAGTTCTTAAAGAAATGGGAGTGCCTGACCACCTTATCCATCTCCTGAGAAATCTATATGTGGGACAGGAAGCAACAGTTAGAACTGGATATGGAACAACTGATTGGTTCAAAATTGGGAAAGGAGTACGACAAGGCTGTATATTGTCCCCCTGCTTTTTTAACTTATATGCAGAATACAAAAACCAATGGGCTAGTCAGGTATAATCTAAACCAAATCCCTTATGAATAAACAGTGGAAGTGAAGAACAGATTTAAGGAACTCGATTTGGTGGACAGAGTGCCTGAAGAACTATGGATGGAGGCTCGTAACATTGTACAGGAGGTAGCAACAAAAACCATCCCAAAGAAAAGGAAATGCAAGAAAGCAAAGTGGCTATCCAATGAGGCCTTACAAATAGCAGAGAAGAGAAGGGAAACAAAATGCAAGGGAGATAGGGAAAGTTACAGAAAGTGGAATGCAGAATTACAAAGAATAGCAAGGAGAGACAAGAGGGCCTTCTTAAATGAACAGTGCAAAGAAATATAGGAAAATAATAGAAAGGGAAAAACCAGAGATCTGTTCCAGAAAACTGGAGATATTAAAGGAACATTTTGTGCAAAGATGAACATGATAAAGGACAAAAATAGTAGGGACCTAAGAGAAGCAGAAGACATCAAGAAGAGGTGGCAAGAATACACAGAGGAATTATACCAGAAAGATTTGGATGTCCCGGACAAACCAGATAGTGTGGTTGCTGACCTTGAGCCAGACATCCTGGAGAGTGAAGTCAAGTGGGCCTTAGAAAGCATGGCTAACAACAATGCCAGTGGAGGTGATGGCATTCCAGTTGAACTATTTAAAATCTTAAAAGATGCTGCTGCTAAGGTGCTACACTCAATATGCCAGCAAGTTTGGAAAACTCAGCAGTGGCCAGAGGATTGGAAAAGATCAGTCTACATCCCAATCCCAAAGAAGGGCAGTGCCAAAGAATGCTCCAACTACCGTACAATTGCACTCATTTCACACGCCAGCAAGGTTATGCTCAAAATCCTCCAAGGCAGGCTTCAGCAGTATGTGGACCGAGAACTCCCAGAAGTACAAGCTGGATTTCGAAGGGGCAGAGGAACTAGAGACCAAATTGCTAACATGCGCTGGATTATGGAGAAAGCCAGAGAGTTCCAGAAAAACATCTACTTCTGCTTCATTGACTACGCAAAAGCCTTTGACTGTGTGGACCACAGCAACTATGGCAAGTTCTTAAAGAAATGGGAGTGCCTAACCACCTTATCTATCTTCTGAGAAATCTATACGTGGGACAGGAAGCAACAGTTAGAACTGGATATGGAACAACTGATTGGTTCAAAATTGGGAAAGGAGTACGACAAGGCTGTATATTGTCTCCCTGCTTATTTAACTTATATGCAGAATTCATCATGCGAAAGTCTGGACTGGAGGAATCCCAAACCGGAATTAAGATTGCCGGAAGAAATATCAACAACCTCCGATATGCAGATGATACCACTCTGATGGCAGAAAGTGAGGAGGAATTAAAGAACCTCTTAATGAGGGTGAAAGAGGAGAGCGCCAAAAATGGTCTGAAGCTCAACATCAAAAAAAATAAGATCATGGCCACTGGTCCCATCACCTCCTGGCAAATAGAAGGGGAAGATATGGAGGCGGTGACAGATTTGACTTTCTTGGGCTCCATGATCACTGCAGATGGGGACAGCAGCCACGAAATTAAAAGGCACCTGCTTCTTGAGAGGAAAGCGATGAGAAACCTAGACAGCATCTTAAAAAGCAGAGACATCACCTTGCCGACAAAGGTCCGCATAGTCAAAGCTATGGTTTTTCCAGTAGTAATGTATGGAAGTGAGAGCTGGACCATAAAGAAGGCTGACCGCCGAAGAATTGATGCTTTTGAACTGTGGTGCTGGAGGAGACTCTTGAGAGTCCCCTGGACTGCAAGGAGAACAAACCTATCCATTTTGAAGGAAATCAACCCTGAGTGATCACTGGAAGGACAGATTCTGAAGCTGAGGCTCCAATACTTTGGCCATCTCATGAGAAGAGAAGACTCCCTGGAAAAGACCTTGATGTTGGGAAAGTGTGAAGGCAAGAGGAGAAGGGGACGACAGAGGGCGAGATGGTTGGACAGTGTCATCGAAGCTACCAACATGACTTTGACCCAACTCCGGGAGGCAGTGGAAGACAGGAGGGCCTGGCGTGCTCTGGTCCATGGGGTCACGAAGAGTCGGACACGACTAAACGACTAAACAACAACAAAAGATAGAACAATGCCTACACATTTGTTTCCTTATATCTTTCCAAATTAAATGGATACTGGCTTTTAGGGTGGCACCATTAAAAATAAAATTGCCTTGAAAATCTCGACTCTTTCACTGAATTAAAAAAAATAAAAAATAAAAGCCCACATATACAATGCTACTTAAGAAACAAAAACCACAGCAAAAGTTATTTTTTCAGTTAAATAAAATATTTTTTTAGTTAAATAAAATAAGTGCCTATCTGGTGAGGGTGATTGTCCTAACAGAAAATCCTCTGAATATTCATGAATAAACTGTTCAACCAGAAATTGTTCACCTTCCAATGCCTTCACAATGAACATTTGTCAGTAAAATAATCATTCATTTTCTGATATAATTGGAAAACAAACCTGAAAGTTTGTCAGAACAAAAACCAATGGCCAGAATCTTATTACTTATGACATAAATTGCAGTGGCAAATTGTCAGCACTTAACAAGTCACTTCTTTTATACCTTGCCACATAGCACTCATGTGAATTTGTACATGAAAAAGAATACAAACAGTGATTCATTAACTAGTGGCAGTTCATTGCTGTGATTTATGCCACTGCACTTACACTGCTATAAATGACCAGTAGGATTCTGGCCACTATTTTAGATAAATGTATCACATGGACCTCGTAAAACTTACCATCACTGAATGAATGGTTAAAAAAAAACATTGCATTAAAGCTACAGAGAGCAAGACTGGAATGGGGGGAGGATGGGGAGGGTTCATATAACTAATTCAAGCCTTTTTGAACAGTGATTTAAACTGTAATGACTTAACTGACAATAAGGAAATGGATGACAACAATGTTTGTAAGTAGATGACGAGACCAAAGATGCATAGGTTCAGTAGACTGACAGCAGCAGGTATAAAGATTACCAAATGTGGAACAGAGGGCGAAGTGGAGATTTGGATATAGGTGCAATCAGAGCACAGACACCATCATGTTAAATTCAATTATAGGGCAAGTAAATATAAAAAATGCTAATTCCAGTAAGACAGACTTCCAACTTAAGTGTGTTGGGGGTGCGGATTTGAGGCCCTCCAGATCTTTTTGGATTGGAATTCTTTATCAACTAACTTAGGCAACTGTGAAGGCTGGTGGGAGCTGAAATCCAACCACATCTGGACAAGTCACAACTTGCCCACTCCTGAACTAAAGTAAAGGAAGCACAGAACTTGGGCAGCAACAATAAAGATTTGGGATGGTGCAATATTACAGAGCAAGGGACACATGCAGGTAAAGTTGATATATTTAGAATGTGTTATTATATATAAATGATACGAATACTCTACCGGTTCTATTAAATGGGCCATTAATCATCCCCTTCTATTTTGCACTACATACCATGGAACATACAGTTCCATCCTCATTATAAGGAGAAAGTTAATGTTAAAACAGGATCCAGTTTATGGGGGCAGGGGTGATCTAAAAATACTATTGCTCCTCCTATGAGAAATTTGCTTTCTGGTGTGATGGCTTCAGAACCTGACCCTGTACATTTTCTTTCTTTCTGGAAAAAAGATTCTGCCACTCCATCCTCAGCAACAGCAGCCACTAACCTGAGATTCCTATCAGGCCATTAAGCTTTCCCTCCCTGCTCCTTGTCAGACGTGTGGGATGAGCCACTTGTGACATCTTAAAGGAAATTATTTTAAAGCAGGCTGTTATAATCAGGCAAGGTGGCTCTTTAAGAATTCAATTAACGTCCAGCTTGTTTTGCAATAAATCGTCCAAGAGCACGTCCTGCCACTCTTCATTCCAGGGAGAGTGTCCGGAGACTGCCCAGATGTTTCAGCCTCCGGTTCTCCTCCATGGAAAGTTTCCGCCTGGAGGCTGCCGCATTTAGACATTCTGTTCTCTTGACTCTACTTAATCTAGAGGGCTGTCAGAACTGTCACATGAGCAGTGAATCATGGCACCCCCCCCCCCCCCACTGAAAGCCCTCAAGAGGCGCTCAGGGCAGGCAGCTGCACAAACCTGCACCCAAATGTGGTCTCTTCTCACAGAAGGTTTTACAACTCAACCTTTGGATAATCCCACAGCTTGACTGATAGGGCCTGTTTGTCCAATAACAGAAATTTGTCAAAAACAAATTGGCTGTCTTTCAAACCAACACCCTTGCCTGGGTTCCCCTACCCTCTTCCTTTTCAGCTTCCTTTCTCTCCAGCTCCCCCCAATCCTGCACCACCCTCCAACGTCCACGCAGCAAGATCCATTTTCTTTGCTCTGAACAAACTGGAATTACACAAGAATGCTGTCGCGTTGCTCGCCTCCATAGATCTGCCCATTTCCTCCTTCCTCCCCTCCTTTTCTTCTTTAGTATTTCCCAGGATAACACATAATCCTTTGCACCTGCAAAAGCTCCACAGACTGCAGACTGCCAAGAATCCACCACGTGTCCTTGCTTCCATGACCAGAGATCCTGTATTTAAAGAGATAGGAGGGGAAGGAAAGTTAGTCATCAGCCCCATTTCCAACAGGTTCATTAGCTACAGGACGGATGGGAAGCGGAGTTTTGATACAGCTCTCTGCCTGGTATTTTCAATTACGTAAAAAGTAATTCAACTTCACCCCTCCCCCACTAGCCCAAAGGACTAAACTAGACAGTCTGGCAAAGATAAAAGGAACTGAAAAAGAGTAAGCTTGTTTGCACAGAGTTAAGTTACAAAGTCGTTTCAGCCAGAAACAATGCAATTTTGCAGATACTGCCGGGATCTTTCTCCTCCTGGGAAGATGAAACATTGAAAAAAAAATTGAGCAGAACATTGGAAGAATATCAGCCCTGGTTTCCAATCCATAAATACATGCCAAATATATATATATAATGTCTCCACATTACTTCATGTCCAGATACTGTACTTTAATATAAAGCAGGGATGAACAACAAGAAACTCTTTAGCAAGCTATTGTTCAACCGGCCAGTCTCAAACTATGCTGGTAGACCACACAGTCACTATTACTGAAAGTGGCCTCAACAACTAAGATGTAGGTCGCTGATACATCTATTTTGCAGTTGTGGAAGCATAGTTAGGAATTAAATTTTTTTATTTATATAATCTATCTTGGGGACCCAGGATGAACAACCCCCCCCCCCCAAGATAGCCACACAAGCTTGGGATTGAGATGTGATTTGAACTTGGGTTAGGAGGCATTAAGATATACACAGCTGTCTTGAAAGATGATTCCACTATCGATCGGAAACCACAATCTCCCTTGCATTCACATTCTGGACAGAAGTACAAAGTTTTAAATTACTGATGACTGGTTTTTCCATGGGACATTCCCAAACACATCTCTCTCTTCTGCCTCTCATATTTTCACAAAGAACAGACTGGCCACCATTTGTGATGATCACAAAAAGCAGTGTTTTGAAGGGAGGTTTTTTTTAAGAAAATAAAGATGATGAGTAAAGATTAGTAGTGCCAGAGAACTGGAAAGGATGTTTTTGTGAAGCCAAGTGCATGAAAGTGAAAATCCATGCTGAAGTCTCCAAGACCAGCCTCCCACAATACTGGGGAAGGCTATGCACAACTGTACCCGCTCATTTGGTTTCTGAACTCTTGCCCCTGACAAAGTTGCATGCTAACTCCTTGCAAGTTTAAATGGAGAGATTCAAGAACCAAGAATAATGTACAACTTTCCTGTACAGCAGAACTAAGATCACCAAGGCCAAATTTGCATTCAAGCTGGCCAACAGGAAATAATAAAATCCCCTCACAAAGAAGCCAACTTAATTATGGTGTAGCTTACCCCAGGGAAGCAGGGAAAGCCCTGCTAGCTGGGTTGTTTAAAAATAGACTGTAGAAGGTAGCACTTGAGAATAGACCACAGGGAATAATCCTGCACTGGCAAAAAGACTGAACAAGGATGACCTAATATGTTCCTTTCCATCTTTCTGTTTTGTAAAGAGGCCCAGAATGAAATGTGCAACAGGGAGGGAATGAACACATGAACTGACTAGAAGGAGATCACTGAGTAATCAGTAAGGTGGAAACTCAGGATGGGGCCTACCCCGCAAGGCACACATTCTCTTGGGGATAACTGAGAGGCCACATGGGCATAGCCAAAAGGCCCACTCTCTTCTTTCAGTTTTATCCGCCTGCTTATTTTAATCACCCATGCTTTCTTTGACATCTCCTCTCCCCCTCACTTCTTCTCTCCCTTTGGGGAGGACCAGATTACACTTTGTTAGAGATATCAAACAATCACTTACAGACACCAATCAAATCTTCAGTCTGGCTACGAAGTCTCCAAAAGACCCTCACAATGATGTTACTGCTGTTTCTCTCTTCTTATTTTCACCTAAATGCTCTCCATAAGCATATACTGCCCCAGCTCACGGACCTGCTGCTACTCCTCTCTTCTTTCTTAGTCTCTTCCTTTTGAGTATGCAGTAACCTTCAATCACCACATTCTAATGATGAGTCTCATCCCAACAGATTTCAGTAATATCTACAGTATTATATCTATTATATATTATATTATATTTGCCTTCCTCTGTCAAGAGTTCAAGTTCATTTTGTTTCCCATGCATTGGTGTAGATACATGTGACATTGTGGATCATTCCTTCCAGTTGCTTGCTTACTATCTTTTCCCATCCATTGATGGCTCCAGTTCTACACCCCAGTCTCTTGTGCATTACCAACACTATTTCTCCCCAGTCTCCCTGCTCACTGGAACACTATCTTCCTCCCTGACAGGATTCAGTTTAAAACCTTTCTGACTAGGTTTGCAAGACTCCTTGCAAATCATTCCAGATCCTGTAAGGTGCAACCTGTCATTTGCCAGTAGCCCTTCTTCATGGAAGTGCAGACTGTGATCCAAGAAGCAAACACCATCTGTGCAAACATATATTGACTCCAGTGTTATTGTTCCTCTTCATTGGGCAATGACCTTTGGTAGGAAGGAATAATGGAAAACAAACTACTTATACTTTAAGTTCCTCACCTTCATAGTGAGGATTTCCCAGTCACATGCAATATATTGAAGGGTATGTCTCACATCATAATTTCCTCCCACATGTATCAGGAGTAAGGTCAATGGGCTTGATGAGTCTTCATAAGCTCTCTTGGATCTTTGCACTATGGGGACAGCATAGATCCTAAGACATTCTGTCAGGCCAGCTGTTGTCTCTGTCCCCTTCAGAAGGGACTCGCCTGCCATCACCATACTTCCTTCTGGAAGTGGCAGGAATCCTACTGTCCACAGAATGCTCCATGGTTCCTTTTGTACTTTCTGCTGTCAGCTGTCCCTGTTCAAGCAGCTCAGAATCATTGTCCATAGGCAGAGGCTGAGACTGCTGCCCTTGTTCCAGTGGTTCAGACTCACTGCCCATGGTGAGAGGCTGATACTAATTCTGCAGTTCCAAGAACACAACATACCTCCTGACACACCTGCTTCTGTGTTTCCAAAATGCTTGCCTCCTGCATTTAGTATTCTTCTCCCTCTCTAGAGACATCTCCCCCCATTCCTCTTCTAAAAGAATCTACTCAGCTCTATCCTGACTCACTTCATTTTTTCCTAACGAGCCAGAATGAGGATAGGCAGACGTGAGCTGTTGTACCTTCTGTTTCAGCAGAATAATTAGTTTGCCCATGCTGCAGATGTGGATTTCTGCATCCTCAGGTGGAAAGGCAAACATGCCACAAGGGTTGCAGGTCTCTGCAAAAATTCCTTCAAAGTCTGTCTCTCCTGTCCTAAGCAGGTAGTGAAGCAATACTCGTGGCCACCCTCCTCAAACTGCCCCACTAAATGCCCATGCAAAATACCGTTTCCTTACTCTGTTCATGAAGACCTGGCATTTACTACTTCCTCCCTTAACCAAATCTGTGACTCACTTCCTCTTAGCATTCACATTCTGTCAACTGTAGCTGATCTTCTTAGTACCAAAGAGCCACAAACACACAAACCTCCAAGGAGCTCAGATAATTAGCCTCTAATGATAAACACAGTCTCATTCTGTTTTCCCTCTTTCATCAGTCTCATGCAAAACACCCTTGTTTACTCACTCTTTTCATAAGTTCTTGCTTGTGAGCTCACTGTGAGTGCAGCTACAGACCTGGCAGCTACTGGCTCCTGCCCCAACCAAGTCCCAAGCCAAGCTACCTACTTCACCATAAGACAATGACAATGTACTAGGAGACAAGCAACTCCTTGGCTACAGCTATGGGGAAAGACAATTTGTCCTCAATTTCATGAAACCTTATACCTCAACCTGGGGCAACACATTTAGAATCTCCATCTTGGGATGATACTTTAACAAAGACCCTGGCAACACAATGGCTCGGCAAGATAATTTTTGGATTTGTTGTTTCACCATTATCCCCCATTCCCTCAAGCTCTGAAAAAATGCCAGCCTTAAACTGGGTCTGATTACTACAAAAGGCATACAAAACGTAAGACCTTGTTTGTGGAAAATTATACCTGCCACATTTATTTTATGTTGCATGCCTTCAAGTTGGAAGCGATTTATAGTGACCCTAACAGGGCTTTCAAGGTAAGTGAGATATTTTAGAAGTTGTTTTATCAGTTCCACACCTCCAGTGAGTTTCCTTGGCTGAGTAGAGATTTGAACCCAGGCCTCCTGCGTCTTAGCCAGTTACTTTATCCACTACACCACATTGGGTATCCCTGCCGCAATTGTACCAATATTAAATTTTTGAGTTTCCAGGTTTTTTTTCAAAATTTAGGCAGTGTCACTAAATCAGAAGAAGCATTCATTCAGCTGCCTGGTGGCCCAGGAAAGCTCTCCTCCAGCGTAGGACAGAACAGAACCTGAAACTACCAGGAAGGCTTGCAACATAAGTCATCTCAAAAATTACTCAAAGCCTCTTGCTGACTAGCTGGATGTGTGTCAGTCTTCAGTAAGACATTAAAAGAAGGAAATAAATCCAGGATAGCAGGAGTGGAGTAAGCACAATCACTTTTCCTCTCCTCCCTTGTGGACACTTATGGCAGCCAAAGAAAACCATCCGTAAGAATTTATTCCAGCTTTATTTTCACAAAGTTCTATTTTGAAGCTATATTTATAGGAGTAAATATGCTAAGACTTCTGACAGCCGAAGTTACCTTTGAAATAATTCCTACCCCATATGAAAACTAACATCATCTGCTTTTTGTTCTCTTATGTCTAATGGACTGCTGTAAAATGAGCCTTGGTCACTTCGGCAGAAATACATTTAGATGCAGTCTATTGAAATGCCCAACAGAGCAATTCTCATCCCAGTTCGGCTAGCTGACAGGGGTTAGGAAGCTGGAGACAAGCTGTCTGGGAGGGAGAAGAGGCTTTGCTGAGATGGGCATTCAACTCTGAAGACCCCAATTATTTCTGCAGAAAGCAATACGAGTATAAACCGATGAATGGAGGTGCTCCTTTTGGAAGTAAAACTGCAGATGCAGCATGCTAACAGCAGAGTGTGGCTGAGCTTTAATCCATTGGACTTTAGGAACTTGTTCCTCGTCTGATCACATGATTATTATTATTTATTTATTTTTGGCCTGGGGAAGGCCAAAAAATTGCACCTGGAAACAAAAATGCAAATACAAGTGCCGTATCCACATCTCCTGCCACCACTAACTACTAGAGATTTGGAAGTAATCAAGCATCCATCGCTTCACTTCCCTGCATGCATTGCCTTGAGGTCTCTGGAGGAAAAGTGGGATATAAATTAAATAAACAAACAGACAAACAATACATGATATGCTGTACCTTTATGGTATCCCCAACTCTAATGCTTAAAAAGATACTTTGCCTTATGCTACACCAAATACCAAACTCACATAGCTCGACAGTTACCACTATCCTAATTTGTCTTAATACAATAGTGGCAGTGATTAACAAAACTAGAAGCATGTCTTCAGTGAAAAATGGCTAACCTTTGCTGCAGTGACCTGGCGTTATAAAATATGTGCCAGGGCCCTAGGAAACCTGAGATCAAGATCTGAATCAGTCACTACCTGCCACTGAGCAGTCCAGTCTTCTCTATCTTAGTTTCACACATCAATAAAACATGAATAATAGCCACAAGGTCTCTGTGAAGTCCAGCAAGAAAAGATTATAAAATCCTTCATGTGTAAAAATATCACTTAATCCCCCATAAAACAAAAATGGCTTACTCTGGGACTAAAGAGCTGTTTATCGGAACAAGTGTCTTGCATTCCAAGAAAAGTTCATGTTTGACGCATGCATTTAGACTAAGATGGAGGAACTGGTGGACCTCCAGATGATGTTCTTGGATTTAAAAGTCCCATCAGCCCCAACCAGCACAGCCTATGATGAGGGGTGATGGGAGTTATAATCCAACATCTGGAGTTATAATTCAACATCCACACCCCTGATTTAGAGGATAAGGCAACGGTTAATGCATATCATTATGTAAATTTTCCTTTTTAAAATTCTATTTAACTCTGAAATTGTAAATAGATTGACAACATGAGTACACAAGGAGTTGGTCACCCTCTTTCTTTCTAATGATTCCCTGTCTGATTGCTCCAGGCATGTACTATTAAAGACAGCAGGAAATCATTAGCCTTGTTTTTCTTTCAGGGCAATACCCATTCCCACCAGCATTCGCAGTACTGGAAAGCAAAAGATGACAAGCGCTGTGCTTTTAAAACAAGCTGTGATGCCAAGCCTATGTCATGTGTATTCTATTAGACCCAAGACTGAATAGAAGACTTTGTTTTCCACTTCAAAGGACCCATCCCAATCTCGCACTCTTCCCTTATGAATAACAAATTGGAAATAAATCTTCTGGCTGAAACATATGGAAATCCATGCAATCTGGTCCCTCCTTGTCTTCTTAGGTCACTTATATGTGAGGTTGTATTTGTTTCTCAAAAAGACTGTTCCTTGTGAAAAATCCAAAGTGGAACCTATGTCATTGTATCAGCACACTCCTGCATTCTATACATTTAGTGCATACATTCAATGCATATTCAGGAAACCTACAATTAAAACTCAAAATTCAGCTTACTCTCCCCTGACCCTGAGACAATGGCTGCCCTTATGCGATCTATGTAATTGCATCCGATTTTGCTTCCTGCTAATATCTGCCTTAACTTCTTTTTCATCCATCTGCGATAATTACCCCTATTGTAAAAGCTACTCATTCAACCTCTATTTGCCCCTTCCCGTATTTCAAAGCTGTTGCTACCTTACATTACTTTGGAAAGAGAAAGATACGCTGGAGTACAAAGAGATGGTTTATCTATTTCTAGGAAGAAAAAAATAATTGTATTGAGTCCTAAAAAAATAAAAAATAAAATTCTGCTCCCTTAAAAATGCTCAGGAAGTCCAACTCATTGGCTGTTTTAGGTGGCCTTGATTTTAACTAATATTATCTTATAATTCTATTGTGGCTACTGAACCAAAACCCATTTGTAAATACAATTGTAAGTATAATGACTAAAAATATATAAATATCTGTCACATTTATTTTAATACTGTAAGTCACCTTGGATCCTTTTTAGGAGAAAGGAGTAGTGGTAGAATTGTGCTACAGCATACAAACAACTATTCCTCCACATGCCTCCAAGGCAGGGGTCTCCAAACCTTTCACATGGAGAGCCACATAATATATTTCCGATATTTTTGAAGGCCGAAGGAATGCATGCGTACTCCTGCATGCCTGCACACACTCCCACCTGTCCACCTGCACCCCTGCCCACTGCACTCCCACCCACCTGCACGCACACCCACCCACCCGCACACATGCACTCTCACCTACCCACACGCACACTCGCCCACGTGCACGGATGGGCCAGATAATAAAGCCAGGCGGGCCAGATGTGGCCCACGGGCTGTACTTTGGAGACCCCTGCTCCAAGATGTCTTGTCAAACATCAACTACTTTAAAAGTTATGATGGTTATTATAAAGCAACCCAAACGCCTCTCTGGTCCAGTGCCTTGTTTCTTGAAGCAGCTAATTAGAGGTCTTTGGGAAGCCCACAATAAGATATATAAGTGCCTTATAGAACATCTGCTGGTATATGGATTATCTTCACTCTTTTTCCAAGCTGCTGCCAGAAACCAAAAGCTTGGGAACATTACTTTTCTGGACTACAACTCCCAGAATCTCACAGCAAACATGAGTAACCTTTCCTGCCTCTGTGACTGATTCTGGAGTGCCTCCTTCTAATCAGGCCTCTATAACTTCTTATTCCCAATGCAGTCAAGCACTACGCCCAATTCACAAAGAGTGGAGCTTAGTCCTTAATTTCTTTAAAAAAAAAAAAAAAAGACAAGTAGAACTCCGGCTAATCTGGAAGCTCTCTATCATCCAATCAGAGGTAGCCATAATTATCCAGGGGCAGGAATATAGAGAGAGGCTTTAGCAATTGGTTGTGTTCCGCATTTTGTGTACAGAAGTTCTCAGACCTTAGCATCTTCCCTTGAACAGATCTCACTGTGGAGAGCCAATGTAATTCATAATGCTGTGCTGGATGGGCCAGTTGGCTTACTTGACAGCATACCTGGCTCATACTATTGACACACACTGAAAGGATATAAAACATGGCTTGTACTGCATGGCCACATGCCACAACACATTCAGCAGCTATGGGGACTGTTTTGGCCAACCGGAATCTCTCATCAGAAACACCTCACTCAGCAATCTGTTCTGATTTACCCTGCCATGACAACTAGTTAGTAGTGCTGATCAGCATTAGGATACACCTTGTCCACCATACATCTGCTTACTTAGTACATCATGATTTGAGGCAAGTTAGGTCCAACAAGATTCCAACCAAACAGGAGTTACGTTTCTCCAGGAGGCAATGGACGGCACCACATGAAGTGCTGCAACCGGAATATACCTTTTTGTGTGTGTGCTTTATTTCAATTCTTGCAGACAAGAATAAAGAATTTCACAAATTTTCTGCTTATTGGACCAGATTTCATTTGTGCATATTTTTTTGTAAGTTCGCACCTTTTTTTGGAGGAAAAAAAAAATCCAATGTATTAGACGGAAAAAAGTGTATTTTGCACAAAATACAAGATTTTAAATGCAAAAAAAACAGATGGCTAATGGGGGGAAATACTGGTCTTCATCCTCTCACATAAAAGCAAAACTTCCTACCAATTGTCCATTTTTGATGGGGTGTTTTGATGTGTCACAATGCCATTTTTCATCAAGGTGATAAAATCAGTTTGTACTGATTACGTCCTTAAACTGGAAGTCAGACAACACTATCATTCAGACTTCAGACTGTCTTTGAACTGTATCAATCATACACTGGGAAGCATGTCATCTCTGGCTGAAAATGTTATTTCAGATTTCATTCAGACTCATCTAAATTAACTACAATTAGTTAAAATGTTTAAAAAAACCAAACAACCGCCAGGAATATACCTCTAAAGCAGGGGTCTCAAACTCAATTTACCTGGGCGCCGCTGGAGGCAGAGTCTGGGTGAGGCTGGGCCGCATCAGATTTTCTGCCAAGCGGAGCAAGAGCCCGAGGAAGCCGCCCAGGAGTTTCCTTAGCCTGGCTGGGGCTCCGAGGAGGAGGACGAGGAGGAGGGGCGCGCGAGCTCGAGGAAGCCGCCCAGGAGTTTCCTTAGCCTGGCTGGGGCTCCGAGGAGGAGGAGGAGGAGGGGCGTGCGAGCCCTCGTCGCCAGCCACAACCCCCTCCAGCTCCTTCTTCACTACCACCACCACCAGCAGCAGCAGGACGAAGAAGCGGAGAAGGGAGGGAGTGCCAGCGACCGCCTAGCGGGGGGGGGGGGGGGAGGGCATGACATAAATTTTTTTAAAAAACACCCCTCACAGAATCGCCTTGCCAAAGGAGAAAAGCCCCCATCGGTACCTGCGAAATTAAACAGAAAGCCCCCCCACAGGTGTGCACGCGCGGGCACACACACACACACATATACACACAGACACACACACACACACACACGGAGGTCCGGCAACCTTCCTCTGAGGGCCCCCCCTCAAAAAAAGACGCACTCAGCAGCAGCAGCTACCCCCACCACGACAGGGGAGCAAACTTTGCGAGGCGAGCCCAGGCAGCCTCCAGAGCCAAGGCGGCTGAAGCAGGATGAAGAGGAGGAGGAGGAGGAGGAAGCACCACTGGGCGCTGAGGCGGCCGCTGGCCGGACTGGTGCTGGGGGTGCCGAGAGAGAAAGAGAGCCAGAGAGCCGCTTCCCTGGAAGAGGTGGTGGCGGCGGCGGCTGCTGTTGGCGGCTTGGAGGTGCTCTTCGAGGACGGGCCAGGAGCGAGCTCCACTCTCAGGCATCGCTCGGCGGTGGCTCGGGCGCTCGGGGAAAAGGGCCGGCAGCACGCCTCGCTCGCCAGCTCTCCCCCAAGACAGCGCCTCTTGCACCCTCCATCCGGAACTGCAGCCTGCCAGCCGGCAGACAGGCGGGCTGGCTGGCAGGCTGCAGTTCCAGATGGAGGGTGCAAGAGGCGCTGTCTTGGGAGAGAGCCGGCGAGCGAGGTGAGGCTTTTTTTGACTCTTGACAGCAGAGGACGCGTGGGCGCTTCGGGGGGGGCAGGCAAGGCGGGGGCCACAAACTATTGTCCGGCGGGCCGCAAATGGCCCCCGGGCCGCATGTTTGAGACCCCTGCTCTAAAGGCTTAAAAGCAGACATGCCAAATTTCAAGTGTCTAAAGAAAGAGTGACAGGAAAAAAAAAAGGGAAATGGGATATTGGTGGGAAACTTTGTTGCTACCCTGGATGGTCAGAAAGATGAACAATTGGTCCTAGAGCAAATCAAGCCTGGACTATCTCCAGAGACAAAAATGGTGAAATTGAGGTTGCCATACTTTGCACATCATGAGAAGGCAAGATTCACTCAAAAAGACAATAATGCTGGGAACGATCAAAGGCAGCAGGAAAAAAGGAAGGCCAAATATGAGATGGATTGACTCCCTAAAGGAAGGCACAGCCTTGAGTTTGCAAGAGCTGAGCAGGGCTGTTAAGGACAGGACATTTTGGAGATTGCTCAGTCATAGTGTTGCCTTAAGTCGGAGGCGACTTGACTACACATAACAACCACAAGGTATCATAGCTTCCGGACTACAGCTCTGAGAACCATACAAGCTTATTGTACATTTCAAGATTGCGCCAAGCTTTCAGTTTCAGCAAATACTGATGATCTACCAAGAACCATTTAGAAAGGGTTAATCTTGCTAATGCAACGGACAGGATCAAATTCCTCCTGAAAAGCCCTTCAAATTCTGCCTATTTTTCTCTCTAAGCTTATGTAGAACAGTGTGTGCACTAACCGAGAATTCTTGCTTACAAGGAAAGCACAGATCAGTCCGTCTCAACATATTATTCACACTGAAGTTTTGGGAAGAGAAGCACTCCAGTGACAGCAAAAAGCTCTGGAGCTCAGAATGCTTCCAGTACATATTTAGAATGAGGCCTGTATGAACTTTCTAGAAATAAGATCACTTCCCCTTCTAAAAGCGGGACAAGAGAGCCGGGATGAAACTCCATGTGCCTTTGCCTTCTGGGAGCCAGTGTTCAATGTGCTCCCTCTTTCCAAACTCTTCAGCTTTTTCAAAGGATATTCTGGCACAGACATCCAGTGATGCATTTCCTTTCCCTTCCCTCTTCCAAGCAGACGGCAACTTACAGATGGTGCACAAGAATGTCTTTGACCGTGTTTTAAAGCCACTGTGAATAACAGTTACTGTGACACTAATCAAGTGAGGTTTTGTTTGCTGAACAGCTGTGGCTATATTGTTCTTTGGGAGGAGAGGGGCAGTGAGGCAGCCATGAGGCAAGTGGAATGCGCATTCCCGGTTGGCTGGAAGTGACCTCATCTGCCTTGAAACAGTGCAGAAGTCTGGTTTCCACGAAGGAGCACCTAAGCAAATGGCAGACACAAGCGTGTAGCCTAGCGATTAGTGGCTAATCCTGCAAAGGAAGAGTCTTGTTACACCAAGAGGAAGAAGGAAGGAGCAGAACGCTTATGGCGCAGCTTGTAATTTATTTATTTATTTATTTATTTAAAATAGTTTTAATCCCTCCTTTCTCCTTAAAAAGAACCCAAGGCAGCTTACCTCATTAAAAAGACAATATGTAGAAGCTAAAAACAGTAGGTATACAAATATTAAAAGAGAATTAAACGAGTATACATTAAAAAGAGTAATAACATCAATACTAAAACACATTAAAAACAACAGAGCACAACCATTCATTTAAAAACCCCTCTCAGACCACCTGTAAGGGAAAGCCTGCCTGAACAGAAAGGTCTTTGCCTGCCTGCGGAAGGGCAGCAATGATGGGGCCAGCCTGGCTTCCCATGGGAGGGAGTTCCAGAGTCTGGGAGCAGCAACAGAGAAGGCCTTTTCCCGTGTCTCCACCAAACGCATCTGTGAAGGTGGAGGGACTGAGAGAACGGCCTCGCCTGGTGATCTTAAAGCCCAGGCAGGCTCATAGAGGGAGATGCGGTCTTTTAGATAGCTTGGAACCAAGCCATTTGGGCCTTATAGGTTAAAACCAGCACTTTGAATCGTGCCCAGAAATGGATCGGCAGCCAGTGGAGCTGCTGTAATTAAGGGGGGGGGGGGTGTCACATGATCTCTGTAACCAGCCCCATTTAGCAGTCTGGCTGCTGCATTTTGGACCCTCTGGAGTTTCCAAACACTTTCCAAAGGCAGCCCCACATAAAGTGTGTTACAGTAATCCAGTCGAGATGTAACTAGGGCATGTGTCACCATGGCCAGATCAGCCCTCTCAAGCAATGGGCGTAGCTGGTGTATTAGTTTTAACTGTGCAAAAGCACTCCTGGCCACCACCGAAGCCAAGGCATCCAGGCTCAGAAATGAATCCAGGAGCACCCCGAAGCTGTGCACCTTTCAGAGGGAGTGCAACCCCATTCAGCACAGGCTGCAACCCTATTCCTTGATCTGCCTTTTGACTGACCATGAGCCTGGATTAAGTTTCAGTTTATTCATCCTCGTCCATTCCTGATACCAGACCCACATCTTCCCCAGACATTCTTGGACTACAACCCCCAGAATCCTTCACCACTAGCTGTACTGGCAAGGGCTTGTTTCCCCAAGCCAGATGCTAAAGCACACTTTTCTAAGGGAACCCTCTCTGTGGGTGTATAACTTGGATGTCTGAAACCCAATCTTCACCAAACTTGGAGAGTTTGCAGAGGAGACTCAGTAGAAGCTTCTCTGTGATTTTGTTTCTTTAGGTGCCTGGGGAAAACTTTCCCGGTGGGTACCAAGGTTGAGAACCACTGCTCTAGATCTGGGTCTGGTATCAAGAATGGACAAAGATGAATAAACTGAAACTTAAGCCAGACAAACAGAGGTGCTCCTGGTCAGTCCACAGGCAGATCAAGGAATACGATGCAGCCTATGCTGGACGGGGTTGCACTCCCTCTGAAAACACAGGTGTGCGGCTTTGGGATGTTTCTGGATTTGTCTCTGAACCTGAATGCCCAGGTATAGCAGTGGCCAGGAGTGCATTTGTATAATCAAAACTAGTGCACCAGCTGCATCCATTCTTGGAGACTTCTGATCTGGCCACAGTGACACATGCCTTAGTTACATTCCAGCTGGATTACTGTAACACAGTAATGTGGGGTTGCCTCTGGATAGTGTCTGGAAATTTCAGTGGGTCCAAAACGCAACAGCCAAATTGCTAACTGGGGCTGGTTACAGGGATCACATAATCCCCCTGTTACAGCAGCTCCACTGGCTACCAATCCTTTTCTGGACTGAATTCAAAGTGCTGGTTCTAACCTATCAAGTTCTAAATGGCTTGGGCCCAAGCTATCTCAAGGACCACATCTCCTGCCTGAGTGTTAATATCATCAGGAGAGGCCTTTCTCTCAGTCCCACCACCTTCACAGGTACGTCCGATGGGGACACTGGAGAGGGCCTTCTCTGTTGCTTCTCCCAAACTTTAGAACTCCCTCCCACAGGAAGTCAGACTGGCCTCATCTTTGCTGTCCTTCCACAAGCAGGCAAAGACCTTTCTCTTTAGGCAAGCTTTCCCTGAGTGACTGGCTTATGCCTTACTGCTTTGAATGTAATTTTGGCATTGCTTCTGCTTAACGTTTCTTAAAATGGTATTTGTTTGATCCTTTTTAGTATTTGTATACTTACTGTTTTTAGCTTCAAATATTGTCTTATTTATTTGTTTGTTTATTTATTTATTTAACTTATATGCCGCCCACTCTACCCAAAGGTCTCTGGGCGGCTTACAACAATTAAAATACAATTAAAATACAATAAAAAGATAAAACAATTAAAATACAATTAAATAGATACTCTAAAAATTGCCATCAGGACCCACAGTTGATATTATTTCAATTAAAAGCCTTCTGGAACAGGAAGGTTTTGACCTGGCGCCGAAATGTCAGCGTCGGCGCCAGACGAATCTCAGTCGGGAGGGCATTCCATAGTCTGGGGGCAGCTGCCGAAAAGGCCCTTTGTCTACAAGCCGTCCCTCTTACCTCCTTGAGGGACGGCTCTTTCAAAAGGGCCCCCTGGCTAGATCTTAACTGTCGGGTAGGCTCATATGGAAGGAGGCGGTCCTTCAGGTATCCAGGGCCCAAGCCGTCTTGTAATAATGTAAATCACCATGGGTCCTTTTTAAGGAGAAAGGCAGTCTAAAAATATTTTAAATACATAAGCTATCCATGATGCCGCCCAGAGTAGACCATTGGTCTAGATGGGCGGGGTATAAATCGAATAAATAAATAAATAAATAAATATGATACTGGGAGTTACAAACCAGTAATATCCGAGGGCTCAATTTTTGAAAATCAATCATTTACGTGTTGTTAAGACTCCAGCACAAAACCTACACTTGTAATCAAAATTATTCAAACCCCATGGCAAAGCAGGTTTATTGTAAAAATGTAGACTTTCAGCTCTTTGCAATGAACAATTTTTTAAAAAGCAATTGAAATAGCTCAACACAACGAATGCTTCAAGTGGTTTTCCCCAAATTCAACTGAAAATGCAACTTTTAATGGATTCTGCGGTCTCAAAATTATTCAACCCCCTGAATAGAATCCCTCTCAACAGCACAAATATGCAAAATATGGAAATATGCAAAACAGGTGTTGTCCGGACATAGCCCTGTGCCTTTGTATAAATACAAGCATCTTGTCAAACTGTTGAGGCAAAATACTTCAAAAATCAACCACTGCAGCTGCAGTCATTCCACTGCTTAGGAGCCTGCTCCTTAGGCCATCCATTTTCTGACTGCATTTTGATCCATTTTTGCATCTCATTTTTGGTTGCCAATGGGATGACCCCTGTACAAAGACACAGGGGAAACATGGACCTGCTGACATTTCCAGACATCTCAGTAGCTTTCAATTTGATAGTCAGTGATTCATTCTAGATAGGCTGTATAGCCAAGAAATTAGGGTCATGGTGGTACCACTCCTGCAGGGATGGGTAGTTCCAGATAATGATGCTAGGGAAATTCTACACAACTATTTGGCATTTGTGCTTTGGCCTATCACAGTGTTCTATTTTATTACTTATGCTTCTCAACCTCTGCATGAAGTCTTCAAGTGAGGTCATTGGTTTTGGAGTAAGGAGTTTTCAATCTGTGAACAATATACGAGTATAATTTTATTCCAGCTTTTATTTCACTAAGGCTCCCACAGACAAAACCTTTTTATTTCTGCACCACTTTTAACCTGTTCCTGCTTTAAAATCTCTTTTATCTGGGCTAGGTATTCATTCATTTATTTTTCTCATTTATAGGCCACCTTTCTCCAGATACAGAGACTCAAGGTGGCTCACAGTGTTTTAAAAAAAGTAGAAATAAAAATACAATAAATTATACATTTTAAAAAATTAAATTGTAATAGTAATACATTGAATGATTAAAAACATTTAAAACTTTAAAAACTCAACTAAAAATAGCACTCAGGGACTCAGTTATGTAACTAAGGCATGTGTCACTGTAGTCAAATAAGACATCTCAAGGAGCATTTTTAAAAGACATATATCTCAGTTTTTTTTTTATACATGATGCCATATTTCTATGTGCTTAGGCCACTTTACACCAAACAGAAAATCAAATTTATATACATGAAGCTAGAGTTTTAGAGTTGCTACCATCAGGTAATGTTTAAATGGAAGAAAATGCTCAAAGATAAAGGTCCCAGCAAAAATGACTGTAATCTATGAAAGTTCACATTGAAATAAATCTGTTAGTCTGCTGTCAGCCCTGCCAGCCCTGACAGATGCTGTGGTGGCTCCTTTCTCCATCCCTGACTCCATAGACACTGAAGAGGTTACAACAACACTTCATTGTAATGGGGAGAGGAAAACAAATATGGTACAAAAAGTGTCCTTCAGGATAGTTTCCTTCACTTCCCGTAGGTATCTTGCAGAGTCCAAGAGTCACCCACTTATATCACCAGATCGGTTTCTGTCACTTTTCTTTTCAACAGACTGGGCTGTGGTACCCACCCCCTTGTCGCCTGCAACACGAAGAGCTTGTATGCCCACACCAAGGGCAACAATGGCTGATGGACTCTCCCTCAGCATTATCTCCCTTGCCTTTTCTGCTTTCTCTAGCATTGTGGCTGAGCTGCAGTCGATTCATTGGTCTGGGCTTCTCACTGCCAATGTCTCCACTCCTGGCATTCCCCTTTCCTCCAGTAACTGGGATTCAGAAGAGGCTTGATGGTTTAAGTGTTCCCAGGGCAGGCACTCTTAACTGGACAATAACCCTGGCCCAGAGGTCTTCCTTGTACACATACTGCCAGTCACCTGGTGGTTCTGGCTTTTTTAGGTCGGGGTGTCTACTTCTAACTGATAGCTTTCCAGGAAGTCTTCTGGAGTGTCTCCCCAATCCTCCTCCTCTCCAATCTCCTCCACTCTTACATCCACACAGAGCTCTCTTGCCTGCTTCACTTGCTCTCGGTTTCCCTCATTCCTGGGATTTGCCTTTCACATCTGCAGAAACTTCTATACATGCCCTACTTCCTAGGGGCCAGTTGCTCCTTCCTGGGCTTGGAAGTGCTCCTCTTTATCTGGGTTCTCTGCTGGCATTGCCCCCCCCCCGGGGGGCTTCTGCAAGGGCTGTAGACTCCCGGGCCTCAGGTCCTCTATCCCTGGGTTTCTAAGTCATTCATTCATTAGAGCGCATTGCCCCAGTTCACTGGGGAGCTGGTGGTCACAAATTCCCCTGGATCAGGGGGGAAAGGGATACAAGCCCACCCACCAGGCCCTTGGTACTGGTGTCTTCCTCCTCTCATCTGTATAATGCCCTGATATTTTTGTTTCTGTTTATAATTTTTGTTTCTGTTTAAATGGAAAATCTCTCTCAGGTTTCTTTTCATGTCACTGAAACCAAGCCAGTCAGTGACTGAAATCAACTAGCATCTGACAGCACTTTGGTGGTTTATATAAAATTATATTGTGGTTTCAGTTGAGTTCCAAGCGGGCAAATGGCTTGAAGTCCAAAACCACTTGTACAATTTCAGTTGACTGTTCTTCAAGAAATAGCTCTACGAGTAACTTGAAAGAGGATCCAGTTTACAAAGCCACCCTAAACAATGGATTTCTGCAAGGCCGTAACAGATACTGAATGTGGTAAACTACTGTTTGAACAGGCCACCCTGGCAGGGATAATGGCCTGGAAGAACTCTAGTCCAAAAAATGTAACTATCCCAAATTCTGCACATTCTGCTATAATAAAGAAGCCCACATTTTTTGATGTCAGTGGAAACAATACTGACAATGTATTTTATATAAATAGAAGACTGGAGAATGGGTGCAACAGGAAAATAATAAGAATATAAAAATATGGGGTTTTGTATAATAAAGAATACTTAAGTGATATCTATAAATATTTTTAAAGTTATTTATTTGTAAACACCTGATAGAAAAGGGATGGCACATTTCAAGTTTGTTGGATCTGTTTTCTTGGTGTTGCCGTCCCCACTACAATCCCAACATTTACCAGCTAAACCCAGCTATAAAACATATATTAATAATTAAAAGACCAGGGTGCCTCTGAACATATTCTAAATCCAGGGCTTTGTCTTCAGTAACGGACGTGAATTGGGAACACAACCCATCCCTTATCTCCGAAAACGGCTCATTTGAACAGCCTCCTTTGGGAGGGCAAGGTCATTTTGTTGTTCCCATTGCGATTCAACCAGGAAAAAAACAGACACCCTTGACCATCTACTCCAAAGTGCCCTGAGATCTATGATCCTGATCTTTCAGCACACATCTGCCACAGGGTTTCAAGATCCTTCAGGCTTTTCCTCGGGGAAGGAGCCACAAGGAAAGATTATTTTCTTTTTTCCAGCAGAAGCTCTATAGCAGAACAGTATAATGTAGTGGCAAGTTATACACTTTTGTCAACAGATAGACTCTAGGGTTTTAGAGAGAGAAGCTGAGGGGGAGAACAAGTGCAAAGCAATTAAACCGTGTCACTCTACCAAACCATACAGTCAGGCCTAAATGACATGCTAAAAAGAAAAACAAAAAAAAACCTATGGGTTGCATCCACAACAACTTCTGTCATAGCACATGATACCAAGCCATTTGGCAGTTCATAATGGTACTCAATCTCGTTCTTTTTTGCTCCATTTCTTAGAGATACACAATAGTTTCAAGCGGTACAGGGCTGACCCTTTTTCTTGCCAACTGTCTGTCCACCCCTTCCCCACTTCCTCTGCTGGCCATCCCCTCTTGCTCCTCCCTCAACTACTGTCAAGGCTTTGATTTTTCCCCTTTGTGCCTCTGTGTGCACATATGGAGGACTGGTTTCTTTTTAACCCATGTTTAAAATTGCACACAGATGCACATAAACACTTTTCAAAATAAAAATAAAATAAAATGGGGGAGGATTGGGAACAGGGAATGGCGTTTCCATGTCTGATGTCATGTCCAGTCCCCAACATGCCAACAGCAACAATGTGCACACCCACCTACACCACAGTATGCTGAATTAAAACATGGAAAAAAGCACTATGTGTTACAAGTGGGGTTGCACCTGTTCGCAGCTAACCCGCGGCAAATACACTTTCTCATTTATTGCAATGGTGTTGCTCCAGCCTCCAGCTACTCAACTGGTTATTTTCTGATAATTACTATAACACTGATTAACCACTATATATATAAAAACCCTTGGTTTTATCCTAGTTTTCCAGGATTAGCTTTTGGGAAGAGGTTATTAGACATTTCTGCGCTTACCCCCCACTATTCTTTTAACCCCCTGCTGGATTTAAGTGGCAGTTTTGAACATGGACCTCTTTTAATTTGAAACCATCCACACATAGAATAATTTTAAATTTCAGAATATTTATATGAGGGACTTACCTTTAAGTATTCCCACAGAGGAAACTGTACAAGTGAGAAAGGAATCTGGAAAGAGAGGGAGTGAGAAAAAAAAACACTTGTCACATAAGTAGAATTATGCTGGCATGTTCCTTGGCTAACTAAATTAGGAAAAGTTATTGTTCATTCAGTGGATTTTACCTATGAAAATTATAAACCTTGAAGGATTAAATTATGCACACAGCTGCTAGGTGGCTGTTTTTGCTGCAGAACGTTTTATGTTGTTTAGCACATACCCTGCTGAGAGTTTAATGTGTTGTAACCAGGGTGGGCGCAAAGAGTACAAACTGGCACCAGCAAGTTTAGTGAGCTTTAATGTTTGACTGAAAGTCTGGAAAAGTAATAGAGAGGATGGTTTAGAAGCTATGCACAGAAACCCAGCCTGCCAAAAAACTGCCAGCTCAGGTTTACAGCTCAGCTGTCAGAAAGGTTTGCATTTAATTTAGATTTAGGCCCTTTATAAGAAAAGCTATGCAATACGTATCTGGTTCTTCTTAGGTCAGTACTGACCACTAAATGTAGAGTCATTAACTTCTTGAGAACCCAAGTTGTCAATGCTAGAAAATTTATTTCTGAAGATCAGCCATCCACCATGCTTCCTATCAGATACCTTGCCCTTTGTCATTCTTTATCTTTAAAGGCATAAGATTAAGGCTTTCCATCCATACTCTCCATGATTCAGGGGTTTACCACCGGTGCTGGCACCAGATACCTTGTCCCAATGATCACTCAGTCCACCATCTGATGATTTTTCTGTAGCTCCACGATGGTAGGCTTTGTGAGTGGACATGACACATGTTCTGCTGCTTGTGATCCCTGTCATCTTCACAAGTGTTTAAATGAATTTAGTCACTTATATGATAGATAGTTTACTCCATTTTGGAGTTCCAGTCCCTCTGATTCTGCCAGAAAGTACAAATTTGCTGACTAAAGATGCCTGGGGGCTGCTGGCTATCTTCCAGAATCTCTCTTCTCAGGAAGCCAAAATGTAGATCAAAAGAAGTCACCATTTTGGAGGGTGGGAAGCCCATGAAACAACTTCCTAAAGTTTATTTCATTGTTAACAACTCAATCACCAGGACAGAGCATTTTAGTCCACCAGCATCATGTTTTGTTGAAAGATCTCTGTGGCACTGTCACCTCAGTATTGGGTTAAATCCAACTTGTTAGTTCCAAATAAATTAGACCCGCTGAATTGATGAGAACTTGGTTTACATCAACCCTTATGTAGTAACTGATTTGGGGGGGGGGGGGTGTCTAACCTGCAACCAACAAATGTAAGTTATAATCCCCAAGTTTCAACCATTCATCATATAAAGGTTGTTTTTAACAAGAAAAAGAGAGAGACCAAAAAAATGTCCCAACATATCTATTGCTTTCTGCACAGAAACATCCCATGCCATTTTTGAGCAAGCCATGATGTATTTATTTTAAATTTTCAGCACTCATCAAATCTGCTAATGACACAAAGCTGGGGTGAATTGCTAATACTTTGGAAGATACACTCAACATTCAGAAGGATCTAGACAGACTTGAACATTGGGCCCTATCCAATAAGATGCAGTTCAGTGGCAGGAAAAGTAAGGTCCTGCACTTAGGCAAGAGAAACCAGGTGCACAGGTACAGGATAGGTGGTACCTGGCTTGACAGTAGTACCTGTGAGAGGGATTTAGGTGTCCTGGTGGGCCACCGCCTAAGGAGGAGTCAGCAGTGTGCTGCAGCTGCCAAGAAAGCCAATATAGTCCTAGGCTGCATCAACAGGGGGTTAGCATCAAGATCAAGGGAAGTGATAGTACCACTCTATACTGCGCTGGTGAGGCCGCACTTGGAGTGCTGTGTCCAGTTCTGGTCACCACAATACAAAACATGTTGAGGCCCTGGAAGGGGTGCAGAGAAGAGCAATAAGGATGATAAGGGGACTGGAGGCTACATCCTATGAAAAATGACTTTAAAAACTAAGTATGTTTAGCTTAACGAAGAGAAGACTGAGGGGAGACATGATAGTGGTCTTCCAATATCTGAAGGGTTGCTACAGGGAAGAGGACATCGATTTATTCTCCATTGCTCCTGAGGGTAGGACAAGAACCAATGGGTGGAAACTCGTCAGAGGGAGATCCAACCTGGAAATAAAGAGGAATTTCCTGACAGTGAGAACCATTAAGCAGTGGAACAGCTTGCCTCCCAATGTTGTGGGTGCCCCATCGCTGGAGGTTTTCAAGAAAAGATTGGACAGCCATCTGTACAAAATGGTATGAGATCTCCTGCCTTGGGCAGGGGATTGGACTAGAAGACCTACAAGGTCTCTTCCAACCCTACGATGATTCTATGATTCTATGAACCTGCCTTTCTCCTTAAAAAGGACCCAAGGTGGTTTACAACAATTAAAAGACAGTATTTAAGTTAGTAACAATGAGTATACAATACTAAAAGGAGCAATGAACACAATAGCAAAAAACATAAGCAATACCAAAACACATTCAATGCAATAAGGTGCAACCATCCCTTTTAAAAAAACCCCACTTAGCAGCCATTTACTCAGGGAAAGCTTGCCTGGTCTTCGCCTGCTTGTGGAAGAACAGTAAAAATGTAAAGAAGAAAAGAAATGTTTTCCAGTTGTCAGCAGGCTGCTCTTATTTAGAGAAACTAATTTTTTTTCTATGGGATGAGGAAGCAGAATAGAAGTGCTTCAATTAACCCTACACTTCAGCACATTGGAATTCTCACTGGGTCAGAAAATACCCCAGAACTCACTCAATCCACTTTTAAAAATCTGCATATATGAAAGTTGGTCATTCCAGCTATTTCTTTAGACTAAAATGTACAAACAAATGTGTATTTGTGCTTATGTCTCTCTGAAATCAGTAAGATCAGCATGCCTAACTGTATGCTGGATTGTAGCCATTGTTATTTTAACATATCCATTATTTTATCTTGTTATTTTATCGCGTCCATAAAGTGGTTTTCCAAAAACTGTGTTCTATAAAGGCGCTATAAACGTTAAATGTAAAACATTATTATACCGTGACTGTCAACACGACAGGCTTCAACTTGTTCAAGTTTACATCATAGGCCGTAGCTATCTTATTAAATCTATACAGGCATATAATAAGGAAGAGTGAAGCTGAGAGCCAGCCATTCATTGTGACATTTAATTTATTGCGACACTGAAATACACTGAAAAATCCTGGCACAAATTACTTACTTTTTTTTATTGTGAAGATGACTAATTTAATACATACATTTTTAACAAAACAACACAGAAACAGATGTTAACTCCTTAACCTTAATCTAATATATTCATTCTAAAATCCCCACTTGCATCTGGCTATACAGTACGTATGTCCATATTACCAGCTGTCTACTCTGAAGTTCAACGTCCTAGAATGGAAACCATGCATAATACAATGCAGGTCTGTTATATAATATTAACACAACTTCTTTTCCATGGTTATGACTTTCTCCCTTGACTGCCACAGGTGAGGAAAATGATCCTTCTGCAATGAACAGTTTACATAACTATAGCAGTGTGGTGATGCATGGTATGCGGAGTTTTCTCAGGTGCTGTTCAAAGGATGAGCATGATATTGCCTTCCCTATTGATTCCTAATTATTAATTTATTAAAATTGCAACCATCATAGTTTTCAAGATACAAATCTTTCTAATGTGGTTTACTAGTAAAATTAATTAATAAATAAATTAACATTAATGAAACTGCAACAGAAACATTACAATGTAAGCTACCAAATTGCTTCCCTAAATCATCAAAGTCTGTTCCTCTACAGCGGTGGTCCCCAACCTTGGGCCTCCAGATGTTCTTGGACTGCAACTCCCAGAAGCCTTCACCACCACCTCTGCTGGCCAGGATTTATGGGAGTTGAAGTCCAATAACATCTGGAGGCCCAAGGTTGGGGACCACTGCTCTACAGCAATGCTTCCCAACCTTGGGCCCCCAGATGTTCTTGGACTACAGCTCACAGAAATCCTAGCCAGCACAGTTAGTGGTGAAGGCTTCTGGGAGTTTTAGTCCAAGAACATGTGAGGACCCAAGATTGGGAACCACTGCTCTACAGGGGTGAGAGAGGACATCTAGCTGAAGCAGCCACCTTATCTGGTATGTTTGCCTTCTTCCATCAGTCTCTCATAGCTTACCACAGGATATATGGTGACTAATATTCTCCCTCTCTGATACATCTCTAGCATTCCCTTGCACAGCTCAATATCTTGAATCCAAGCCTCTGAGGAGAAAAGGCTTTCTTCCTCCTCTCACCTTGCTTGGCGCAAGACAACATCAGAGGCTTCATCCATGCACATTCCTCTACTGCAACATACCAAACAATGTAATTTTTTTGTAGATTGTGTTTCACACTGTTCAATTTCTGTTTTAGAAATTGTGAAAGAACACTCATGATAGAATTTCTTAGCTTTTTTCAAAAAATTAAAGTAGTTTTACCTCACTTCTCAGCCTAAAAATTAAAGAGGCTTGCATGAGTTTATTTAACTTATAAACTGCCCAGTTGTGTGATATGCACTCTCTGGGTGGTGAACAACTAACACGTATAAACTATAGGTAATAAAATACTAATTGTAAACATTGACAAACAATGAACAATAAATAAAACCACATAACTCACCATATCTGACAGAAGTAAACCAATTTAAACCACAGTTCGATATCAAATAGTACACATTAGTGAAAGGCAGCTTATGTTTATAAATCTGCAGATAGGAACAGTTCTTACAGTTCCTATCTGCAGATTTATAAACGTAAAGATATATAGCAAAAGGAGATGAGAAAGGAAATGGAAGACAAGTGAACTCAAGCAGAAATCCTCAACATTAGCTTTCATAATGACCAAATAAAATGGAACTTGTTTCCCATCTTTGTCTCTACTGGAGTTTGATAGAATGGCTGCCAAGTACCAAGTACTGTAGTGAGGAACAGAACTTAACATCTCTCTATTCTTCTTGCTTAAAACGGAGTCTGACACTAATTACTAACTTTTCTGGACTGCATATATTTCATGACGAACCCAAGTGCAAGTCAGTAAATAATTTTCAGAACAACATTCCATTTCAAATTCTTCTGAATTACAGGGATAAAACAGGTGGTATTATTTGTTTTCCATGGTTCTTTTTTTATCCTGTGTTGAGTGAAAGTAGGTAGGCACTGAAAGGCATGTCTACAAAGGTCGGGCAAAAATAGCTTTACACAGGGAAATAAAAGCCCAGTACAAAAAAAACCCCACCCTCTAATAATTTGTAGTCTTTTTTTTTAACTGATTGTTTCTCATAATAAAATCCTAGCATGTAGACAGAAAGGTCTCTATCGCTCTACAACCTCCTCTCCTGTATTTTTCAACACCACAGGAGTTAAAGATTATTGTCTGGTTTCTCATGTTGCAGCTAATGATTAATAAATGAGTCTACACCATTCTTCTGCCAGGCAAAACTAAGCTTGACAGACACCTGCCATGGGAAATTTGTTATCTAGTCAGGCAGGAAGTGGCACTGAGAAGAAATCAATGCCACTGCTGTACATTGAGCTGACAAACTGAAATCTCATAGGAAGATTGTCGTCACAAACAAGGAAGAATTTCCCTCGTGGCATTTCAAAGCCCCACAGCAAAGGTCAAACATAGTATTTATTTATCAGGGCCATGGAACTTAAGCACTGTGATTAAATGTCTTTCCTATTCCCAATTTCAGGTGCCAAGGCCCTGCTCTTTTTACAGCCAAAAGTATAATACATTAATAAGGAGATTCAGACTGGCAAAAGGTTGCTTTGATCGTGGGCAAGAATTAACCAGAAAATCACTTTGCCTATATAATCAAATGATATATATCTGACTACTTATTCAAATCACATCTACCTGACATGCTAATTGGGCTCTAAATACCATTAAATCCAAATACAGAAGAAAAGAAAGAGAATATTTAGATTTATAGGTGGGAATCCTTTTGCCCATTTTTACATAAGTGAAATTGCTTAAGTCATGGAGAATTGTCACTAATTAATGAGATGCTGGTTGTATGCTCATTGTGCACTGGGAACACAACATTCCAGGAATGGCATTTCAACAATTAGCAGCCATTCATCACCACAACTTAAACAATTTCACTTATCCATGTGTAATTTGCCCATGAGTATTCAGGTCATAAATCTAGCACCATGTGAGCTAAATGTAGTGGACAACATCCTCAATTACCGATAGAACCCTCTGTTTTGAAAACAACACACTTTTATTCAGAGTCACTGCAGAAGCAGAACCTTAAATGTCTTTCTTGCTATAATATTTTTTTCTGATTTTAGTCACTTTACTATCTATCCCTCCCTCCCTCCCTCCCTCCCTGTGGCTGAGACACTGTTAACAATGTAGCAGAATGCCTACACTGTAGAACCTACTTCTGTGTGAATTCTGCATCAAGATGGAAAATTAAAATATCTTGTGCTGGTACACATTGGTTAATATTGTATGCATTAGTAATTCTGAACTCCAAAGCAGAATAATTCCAGCTTTTTATTTCTGTTTCAGAAGGGAAGTCTGGGAATTCAATGCTGCAATATTAAACTTTACAGTTCTGTATTCACACTGTCTAAATACTGATGATCGTTACCCATCTTCACCTATGAAACACGTCAGCAGAGTGTATAAAAGGAAATCAGTTTGCATCAAAGTAGCCTTACCTATGACATTCAATTTACAAAGGGCCAGAAACATACATCTCTTGAAGCCAACCCCTCCTGAAGCAGTCATTTAGTGTCACCAGACAAAAGCCATCACAGTTCAAAAGAAGCTCATAAAAAGGAATTCCCAGTAAACATTACTGATTAACCACAGTTCATTAAATTAACCATTCATCTTCCTTTGTGCATCTCAAACAATAAGGAAATGCAAGTTGTCATATAATGCTGAAGTTGGTTGCCATGGTAGTCAAACCTTAATATTACTACCAGTATGTGTCTGCCAAACAGTGGTCATGATTGAATTCTGCAGCAAAGCATATTATCTTGCCACTATGAACATGAAGCATGGGAGAACATTAGCTTCTTCAGGCAAAACAGCCTGGAACTCCCCCCCCCCCCCCCACTTTCCTTACTCATTCCTAGGATGAGAGACAGCTGTAGGCATCCTTCAGTCTCGAGAGACTATGGTAACGTGCTCTGAATAGAGGTCTTGGAACAACGTCTAGTGTGGCTGAGAAGGCCAATTCGAGAGTGACAATGCCTTTCACATTGAAGACAAATACAATCTGTCCCCTGTCCAGCTCCCTGATTTTGCTGCTTTCGGGACTGCCTCTTTGCCTCGGCCTGCTGGACAAGTGTCTCTTCAAACTGGGAAAGGCCATGCTGCACCGCCTGCCTCCAGGCTGAGCGCTCAGATGTCAAGGTTTCCCATCTGCTGAGGTCCATTCCTAAGGCCTTCAGATCCCGCTTGCAGATATCCTTGTATTGCAGCTGTGGTCTCCCTCTGGGGCACTTTCCCTGCACTAATTCTCCATACAGGAGATCTTTTGGATGAGAGAACTGTCTCGCAAACAAAAGGCAAGGATGCTCGAGTGTTTCATTTACACCACAGTTCAAAGCAAATTCACCTAACCCATTTTTCTCAGACTCCTAAAATAGAGTCAGATTTTGCATATACCTGAACTCTGTGTGAAGTCCTCAGCTCAATATCTATATAAAAATGCATACTGAAATGTCTCCGTCTTGGATGCACACCTTAGTTCGAGTGTGTCAGTGAAGCTGAGAGCAATGCCATCAGGACGCTGGACTCACATTATGAGCCTGGACTCCTAGCAGGGTTATTCAAGACATAACATTCACATCTGACACACATACCAGACTAAGATACATCCACCCTCTCTTCAAGGGTAATGTACACATGAGCAGAAGAGAGTTCCAATGTGATGGGAGGGGGCAGCTACTGGGCAGCAGAGGTAGCTGAAGATGACACTGGCAAAGGATGTAATGGTGTGTTGCGGTGGGAACACTCTAGCTAACTTTTGTTAGTACTGTGCAGAAGGTGGAAATGGTAAACCACTACTGAACTTTCCTTACCATGAAAACTCTATGATGCGACAAGCCAAAATGAAACAAGAGATAGTGCTGGAAGATAAAACTCCCAGGTTGGAAAACACTCTGAGGAAGAGCAAAGGACAAGCATGAAGAGTGCTGTTGCTAATGACACAACTAGATTAATGCCGAAAGGATGTCTAGTGGCTGACGTGAACAGAAGTGGAAGGAAACTCTGATGCTCCACAACACATACAATTGGAACATTGAATATGAAAAGTATGGACCAAGGTAAACTGGAAATCATAAGGCAAGAGATAGAATGTATAAACATTGCAGTGTTTGGTGCACGTGAACAAAAGTGAACTGAAATGGGACGTTTTCAGTCAGACAGCTAACAAAGTATTCTCAAAGGCTTTCACGGCCAGGATCCGATGGTTGTTGTGGGTTTTCCGGGCTGTTTGGTCGTGTTCTTAAGGTTTTTCTTCCTAACGTTTCACCAGTCTCTGTGGCCGGCATCTTCAGAGGACAGGAGTCAGAACTCTGTCTGTGCTCTGTTGCAGTTTGTTGAATAGTTGAGTATTTATAGCTGTGGGATCAGCTTTTGTCCTTTTCAGGAGATTGGGTGATTATGGTGATCAGCGTGTTTTTGTTGTGGGTGTATTGTTGTGATAAGGGGGAGAGATGATCGGTCACTGTGATTGATGGGTGTCGTTAGCTGGTCTTTGATGTAGGATGAGGTTTGTCCAATGTGGGTCTGTAGGAGGACATCATCATTTTGCCAGCAGACAAAGGCAACGCCACAGTAATCATGCAAACAGAAGAATACAAGGACAAAATTAGGGAACTTCTAAACCCCACCACCTACAGAAAACTGAAACGGGACCCAACCAACAAAATCACAAAACAAACAAACATGCTGATCAGGAGTTTCTCCCTGCACCCCAACGTCTTTCAACAAATCTGCAAGACAGAAGCTCTCCCACCAAGACTATATGGACTCCCCAAAATCCACAAAGACTCAATCCCACTCAGGCCCATTGTAAGTGCCATCGGCTCCCCGACATATGAATTAGCCAAATACCTAGCCACCCTCCTACAGATCCACATTGGACAAACCTCATCCTACATCAAAGACTCAGGACATTTAATAAGCAAGATCAGCACCCTAAAATTCAACCCCGGGGACAGACTGATCAGCTTTGACGTAGTATCCCTATTCACCAAGGTACCAATAAAGGACACTCTGAAACTCCTCCAGCAGATCTTTCCAGAAGACATCAAGGCCCTTTTCCAACACTGCCTAATGACCAGCTACTTTCAGTGGGATAACGAGTTCTATGAACAGACAGCTGGAGTGGCCATGGGGAGCCCCCTCAGCCCGGTTACAGCAAACTTCTACATGGAACATTTCGAAAAACAGGCCCTGGCTTCGGCACCCTTCACACCCACAGTCTGGTTCCGATACATGGATGACACCTTCGCAATTTGGAACCATGGTGAAGAAAAACTGGAAGAATTTCTAAACCATCTCAACAGCATCCACCCAAATAAACAATTCACCATGGAAAAAGAAATAGAGGGCTGTGACGTACACCCTGTGTCCTTTGTTTATTTTCCTTTAAACACAAGTCCACCCTCTGGATGCTTGTCCTCACTTCACGCTGCCACCAGGTATTTTCCCTTAATACCAAATAAATCATAGACACGTGTTGCCAAAACAACAGATTTATTGATAATATAGATGTTATGTTAATCACAGGAGAAATCACAGATGTTTAGAATTTTTCATTACATCACAATCACTGAAATAACATATTTTAAGTTCCACATTAGATCACTTCTTGTTTACTTATTTTCCCTTCAACCAGTGTATATTTATTTGTAATAATTCTCTCTCTATCTCTGACTATCTATCTATTTCTCTCAGCAACTTCACTCCTTCTTTTCTCTAACTCTCTCACTTCAATTCCCTATCTCCACAACCACTTTTCTCCAACTCTCTTCCCTAACTGTCTAAACTGTCATTAACTGTCTTTTAGTCTCCTCTTATTCTCTCGGTTCCGCCCCTCCTGTCATGTCATTGGCTACCACATCAGAGCTCTGACCTGACTGACAGGAGTGTTCTGAGAGCTGTCCGTTACAAGGGCCAACTCCCTTTCTTAGATGTCATGGTCATACGCAAAACTGACCTCCTACTGGGACACAAGGTCTACAGAAAACCCACCCACACAGACCGGTACCTACACAAAAACTCCAACCACCACCCACGACAAAAAAGAGGCATAATCAAAACACTGGTAGACAGTGCAAATCGGAACTGTGAAGCTCAATTTCTCAGCACCAAACTCAACCACCTGAATTGGGTCCTACAGGCAAATGGCTATTCCAAGAATGAAATCACAACAACCAGCTAACAAAGTGTTCAACTCTGGAAAAGACCAACTCAGAAGAAATGGAGTGGCTCTAATACTAAGGCAAGATGGAGCATAGGCAGTTAGAGTTTATAACACGAGGTCTGACCAAATAATATCCATCAAGCTCCTGGGAAAACCAATCAACATAATCATCCTTCAAATCTATGCTCAAGTCTATACTACCAATGCTGAAGAAGATGAAATTGAAAGCTCTTATGCAAGCAGTCCAAGAGGAAATTGATCACACACCAAAACAAGATATGCTTATAATCATAAGTGACTGGAACACAAAAGTAGGAAACAAAACAGAACCAAATGTTCTTGGAAAATTTGGTCTAGTGGTCAGAAACAAAGCAGGAGAACAACCTGTACAGTTCTGTGAAGCTTACAATCTGTTTATCACAAATACATGCTTCAAGCAACCAAACAGATGGCTGTAATGAGGACATCACAAGATGGCTTATATAGAAATCAAATATACTATGTAATTGGAAGAAAGAGATGGAGAAGCTGTATTATCTCTGTCAAAACAAGACCAGGAGCAGATTGTGATACTGATCATGAATTGTTAGCAACCAATATTAGAGTGAAGCTTAAAAAGAACACTAAAAGAATTGTAGTGCCAAAATATAATTTAAACAGCATTCCTAATTAATTTAGCCCACATAAGGAACAGATTGGCATTACTAAACTCAAATGCCCATGAACCAGAAGAACTATAGATTGAAACCAGAGATTATTAAAGAAGAAAGCAAAAAAGACAATTCTTGTAGTTAAAAAGAAAAAGCATTCTGTAGTGAGCAGTGTAGGTCATTGGTTGAGACCAGGTAGCAGCTTCACAGATTTCTGTAAGGGGCATGTCCTATAGGAAGTCTGTAGAAGTGGCCATAGCCCTGGTCGAGTGGTTTATGCAGAGTCTGAAATAGAGGCTTATTCTGGAGTTCATAAGCCAGCCTAATGGCAGTCACCACCCATTTGGCAAGTCATTGCAATGAGACAGGTTGCCCTTTCCTCTGCCATTGGAAGCAGACGAACAGCCTGGGTGTAGTATGAATGGGGTGAGTTTGGGAGACACAGAAGCCAAGTGCCCTATGAACACTGAGCATGTACAGAGTTTGTTTGAGAAGTGAAGTACTCTTGCTCCCAGAGGAGTTCTAATTTTGAAACTCTATTGTAAAGGCCTGTTTTTGTGAATCTTCAGCAAATTGGTTCAATCATCAATCCAAATGGAGACTGCAGCCAAGAAATCATAAGAAGACTGAGACTCAGAAGAGCAGCAATGAAGGAATGAGAAAAGGTCATCAATGGAGACTAAGACCAAGTTCATGCATATTATTGTATTCTGGATCACTATGTACAGGAGTGAAAGCTGGACAGTGAAGGAAGGTGACAGGAAAAAAACTGATTTGTTTGAAATATGGTGCTGGAGGAGAGCTAGGTGGATACCCTGGACTACTAAAAAGATGAACACGCAGGTCCTAGATCAAGTCAAGTCTGAACAATCTCTGGAAGCAAAAATGTTGAAGCTGAGGCTCCCCTACTTTGGGCACATCATGAGAAGGCAAGATTCTCTGGAAAAGACAATAATGCTGGGAATGCTCGAAGACAGCAGGAAAAAAGGACGACCAAATACAAGATGGGCTGACTCCCTAAAGGAAGCAAAAGGTGTGAGTTTACAAGAGCTGAGCAGGGCTGTTGAGGACCGGACATTGTGGAGATTGTGCTCATGCACAGAATCACAATAAGTTGGACGCAACTTGACAGCACAATAACAACATATTAAAATGTATTTGGGAAAATGTAGAGTGAGTGAGTGAGTGAGTGAGTGAGTGAGTGAGTGAGTGAGTGAGTGAGTGAGTGTGTGTGTGTGTGTGTGTGTGTGTGTGTGTGTTGCTAGCAGAAAGTAAAAGATCTGGATTACAGTCAATTATTTTTCTATCCTCCTCAATGTTCTCATAGCGTCTGTGCTGCTGGTGGCAGCAAAGCTGTTCAGGAAAAAGAGGGCAAGCACAGAAAATCTCACTGAGCTCTTCCATTCTTACAATTTCTGGGGACATTATTGTAGAGACCATTCATTCATTCATTCATTCATTCATTCATTTCATTTCATTTCTATCCCACCTTTCTCTTGAAAGACAGCACTCAAGGCAGCTTGCACACATTTTAAAAAAATTAAAAACCAATAAAACCAAGTTTCCTAAAATCTTTATAAAATCATACAAACCCATCCCACCATAAAATCACAAAAATCAAAGTACTGTACATTTAAAAAGAACATTAAAAACAACACAGTAGGGCAGGTTAAACATCAAATGGCAAAACACTGTGTTTTCACTCTCTTCTTAAAAGCAGTCAGAGTGGAAACAGATCACAACAAACAGTTGTATTACTGTTGCACTCTTTCTAAATGTTTGAAAGCTTCACCCAGAGTAAGAAGAAACTAATAATCTAGATGGCAAATGCATTTTGCTACAACAGTCTGCAATTTCACACTTGTTACGAAATTTAAGAAAAAGTGCCTTCTCCAAATCTTCTCCTTAAAAAAATTAGAATTCTGAGACCCTCTGAGCAGAAGAACCTTTGAAGAGAAGAAAAGGTCCTAACACAGAGCCACAGATACAAAGACCACTTTCTTTATGAGGTCATTCCAAGAGTGACAAAAATTGATTAGCTTCACCACAAGCCTTTTTACAGCTACACCACAATTAGAGCGATTAAAATGTCTCACTGCAGAAAAGGCCTTCTTCTCTTTTTGGCAGTGGGCAAACCGATTGCATTTGGTGATTATTTTCCTAACGAAATCACCGAAACAGAAGATCATCACGCCCTGCCAAGCATTGATATTTACACCTGAAATATGTTAAAACAACAGTGAAAATGTGTTCCGCACATGTGGATAACTTTCCGCCAGCGAAATGCTGGCTGGCTCCACCAACTCTCCTACAACGTTCACAAAAAAACAGACACCAGAGTACCAGCTCTCGCTCTCTTTGCCTGTCTGGCTTGATACTACGTATATGCAGTACTGATTATTCAGCAGAGTTGACTAACAGCAGAATTACTTCCAGACAGACATCAATCCTTTTCAAATATTTTACAGATTAACATGGCTGCTTTTCTCTTGGCCACATATACTTTACTCAATCGTATCAATGATAATAAATCATACCATCCAATATTTGCAACAAATGTTGCAGGTTTTACTGCTTGTTGGTCGAAATTAGCTCAGTCTTGTTCTATGTGGTTTATGCTGTTCATGATTACATCCACAATAAATTCCAACCAAACCTCTTGTAAGAAACACATTACCTATTTCTGATACATACCACTGGCTGAATACATTACCAAATTAGTGCATAATAGACGCCTAGCTACAGCAATCTGGCTGCAGCTAGAGCCAATGTCAGCTGCCTCTGGGATGGAGCCCCACAGCACTATTACTACCCTGTTTCCCCTAAAATAAGACCTAACCTGAAAATAAGCCCTAGTATGATTTTTCAGGATGCTCGTAATGTAAGCCCTACCCCAAAAATAAGCCCCAGTTAAGTGAAACCCCGCCCTCCACCATTGTGCAACAACCAGAAGAAGATGACATGACTGTATTTGAATAAATGTAATTGTTGTACATGAAAAAAATAAAACATCCCTTGAAAATAAGCCCTAATGCGTTTTTTGGAGCAAAAATTAATATAAGACCCTGACTTATTTTCGGGGAAACACAGTATTTAACAAAAGATACAGTATGTTGTCTCCTTTCTATGACAAATTCCAGAGGAATAGCTCTGCTAGTCTGTCAAGACAGAAGCAATATAGGTGTTTGCACTTTCCAATTTGCTACTGGAATTTATTATAATTTGTCCCCTTTACTGTCTCGAAAGGCATTGGACTCACCCCATCTGCTTGGATCTTGTTCTCTTTTTCTGGGACACTGCAATTATTTCTGTTCTGTACTGGTACACTTCTGGCTTTTTGCATTGCTTAGCTTTCTGTTCCCACTTTATAAACAAAGCTGCTCTGACCAGTTTGTACCCAATGTTCAGGTACCTAGCAATTTCAGGCCAAACTAGAAACAATGCTAAACCTAAGTGTGGTATCTCTTTCTGGGTAGATAAAAATCCATGATTTTTAAAAATCAAATTGATTAAAGTCACAATTTAAATTACGATTTAAAATTTAAAAATCATTTTTCATTTAAATTCAATTTTTAAAATTTAAATTATGATTTAAACCCATTTGATTTAAAAAGAATCCATCCTGCTTTTTATAAATATAAAATAAGGCTTTGCAACGACCAATTTTATCAGTTCGAAGTGTGTGGGGTAGGCGTGTAAACCCTTTCCTATCCTGTCACTGTCACAACAAAAGTTGGCCCTTAAAGGTTTACTGGGAATAATGGCATCCCCAATGAAGAACACACACACACACACACACTCTCTCTCTTATGCCTGAGAGAAAGATTGTCATCATGTACCACATAATCACATACATAAAACTACATGAATCTGTAATCATCCATTGTAGGTAACTCTGAAACCTACAAATCAGAGAATGCCATTACCAACGCAAAGGCTTGCCAGTGACCAACAAAAGGGGACAAAACCTGCACCAATCAAGATCCATAGCTTGCCTCTCCCACAAATAGTAGTAATGAGTGAAATGTGACCTTCCAGATGTTGTTGGGACAGCAACTCTCGTCAGCCTTAGCCAACAGAGCCAAAGGTGAGAGACAAGAGCAGCTGCAAGCCACCGTAGCCTGGAGGGTCTCACATTCCTGCCTTACAGGAAAAAAGACTTAGGAGCCACCGCTCAAAAACGATGGAATCATAGAACAATGGAACTGGAAGGGGTACCCAGGGCCATCAAGTCCAACTCTCTGCTCAGTGCATGAGTGGCCTCAACTACTGCTGCACCATAAAACACCAAAATTTTCTTTTGCTTTTTAATCAGGAGACAAACTCCAGAGAAGCCGAAATGTGGGAAGATGAGGCTACAATGAGTTTCTACAAGTGAGGGGGAAAAACAGGAGGGAATTGAAAAGCCTAACTTACAAAGTGAGTGGAAAAACAACCTCAAGCGTAACGACAAGCGTGAAGGACTGCAGAACGTGGTTTGGAAGGAAGGCTACAGGCAAAGCATGATGAAGAGTGGCAAAATATGAGAAAGGCAGGTTCATTTTAAAAAGAAATAGTCTTCAGAATGCTAGAATTCTTCCACATCAAGAGGAAACAGATGTCCATGGCTGGAATTTGCATGTGGCTTTATTCTCTTCTGTGATACAATAAAACCACTCTTCTGCTGAGGCTTTCAAACTTAAAATTAAAACAGTGGCATGCCATATCTAGTGCAGCTGTGCCTTCCCCCTCCTCATTCTTTGTTACCCTTTCTTTTTTGAAAGGGAAGGGGGGGGGATGGACAAACAAGAAAAAGAGTCCAAAAATATGGTATGTGCTCTCAAAACAATCTAAAAACTACAGATGTTCTTACTAATCTGTAGCAAGCATTTGTTTATTCAGGTTCTGTCTGTTTCTCAAGCAGGACAGTTTTTTTCTCTCCAAATTATCTCCCTTTACAAAACTCTAAAATAAATACTGGAAAAGAAGCTCTGTGTAAACAGCCTCAGGAGAGAACTAGTTCACCTCCTAGTAGTAAAGGCCTTTGTTTGGTCCAACAGGTGTAGCTTTGTTTAGGGTCTGAATGTATCACCCAGCAGTTAAAACACATGGTTAAACTTAAACAAATGAATAGTCTCAATTAAAGCAATGGTTTAGGGACAGCTGTGGAGACCAGTTGCCCCCATATGGTTAAGAAACACCCCCAACACAGAGAAAGAAAAGGGGACATAAAAGGGTAAGGATGTAAAGAAATGGAGGATGACCATATACCAAGGCCCCGGAAGCCATTTTGAAAAAATAATAAAAGGCACTATCTAAGCCAGCTGCAAGCCTAGAGCTTCAGAAAGACACTCTGCAAGCCATCAGGAAAGCAATGTTTTTATGTCTGTCCTCTTTTCCTTCCACTAATTTCTTGAGAAGCTTGATCGTGACTGCTCGCCACGTCTTCAGTCTCACCATGGCTGAATCCTTTCAGAAGATAACCATCAATAATGTACAGGCTTTTCATCTATTTCTAGTTCAGCACTAATGATGGAGGATGAGGGAAATGCTTTACACATTTCGAAACAAGTACAGAGCCTGCCACAGAAGGCCCAGTACAGGCTTTGACTTCAATCCAATAGGCATCTCCAAAGGGAGGAGACCCATCGAATCCATCTGATCCATACATCTTCTGACCTTCAACTCACAGAGATCAGCACAACCACTGTTAGGCTTGTAGGTTTCAGACATGCTCAATTAGCATACCTGACACTTTAAATGCTCTCCATCTGGAAATATTCAGCCTCGGTGAATGCTGGGGGAAGGGAGAACTCAAAGCATTTGCTTCACTTCTACTGCATGTTCTAGGATACCAAAGTAGCTAGTCTGTCTGACATTTGAAGTTTGTGTCTGATATTGAAACCTCCAAAGTGATGGTTTCTTTGCTGCTGCTCATCTGTTTCTTTTATGCCGCAAACTGTTTTTCTTCTTTATCTTGTAATAAGTCACAGCAAATGTGATAAAGTATGGGCACTGTCTTCTGAGTTCACCTCTAAACACTAATCAATGGATGCTTTCCTTTCCCCAACATAAGAAAAGAAATCTTAGCACAAAAGGAACAAGAAAAGCTAAAGCAATTCTTTATTGATATCAAAGAGATACATAATTTAAAAAAAAATAATTTGAAATTTTATTAACAACCATAGTATGACAATGCAAGTTAGAATTGTAGTACAATATTATCACATTACTTACATATTCTTTCAGTAGATTGTCTTTCTTTATACATCCACTAGTTCATATTTTAACATAATTAATTCTTTTTAAAATATTACATGGCAGCAATCCAAATTACTTCCCATATCACATTCTTCTTTTCTTGAGCTAATTCCATATATTAATAATGGTTGCCAGGTTTTCATAAATGTATCCTGTTTTATTTCCCCTCTATATATTTTAATTTGATTGGTCAGCTTTTCCATCAGGACCATTTGCCAGATTCTGTTCTCAAATTTTTTTACTGAAAGATCTTGAGCATTTCTCCAGTTTTGTGCAATTTCAACTCTTGCTGCACCAATAAGATGTACAATTGGGTATTTGATAAAGTTTCCCCCATATTTCTGAAAAAAGTGCCCTGCTTTGCTTTAGAATGGAACTCTCAAGGAGAAATGATACACACACACACACACACACACACACACACACACACACACACACGTATACATATATACAGGATAAAAAAAAGTAACCAGGATGGGAGAAAGGGAAAAGGAGGATTCTTTCTTGAGTTGTGGACAGTGACGGGAAGAAGGAAGGAAGAATAAACGGCTGAGAGAGATGGAATTGAGATACGACTTTGGGGAGGAAAGAAATATCCATGGATAGTTTGACTTTGTCTGGAAAAAACTGTAAATAAGGATAGTCGTGACGTAAGGCCGCTAACTCACTAGCTCATCGAGCTGAGGTGATGGCGACAAGGAAAACTGTTTTAAAGGTAAGTAGCCATAAATCAGTTGAAGCTAAAGGTTCGCAAGGAGCTTTAGTAAGTTGTTGCAGTACTAGTGTTAGTGACCATTGCGGGGAAGGCGGACGGGTATCTGGGTGGATATGAGATAGACTTTTAAGAAAACGTTTCAATGTTGGATGCTTGAAGAAATCAGCTGCCAGAGAGTTAGGGGGCTGATAAGAAACTATGGCGGAGAGGTAAACTCTCAAGGAAGAGAGGGAAAGGCCGCTAGACTTGAGATGAAGCAAAAAATGTAGAACAGTAGCAAGTGATGGGTTGATAGAAGGCAATGAAGAAGCTTCAGTGAAAGATTTGAATCTGTTCCATTTATACAGGTAAGCCTTTCTAGTGGAGGGCTTCTTTGATTGACGGAGGACTTCATTAGCGAGGCGGATTCCTCCACGCTGCAGAACAGGTAAGTCTGGGTGGAGTACTTGGCTGTTGTTCTGCGTGAGGAGGTGGGGCAGGCGAGGGAGGTGGTGAATGTCTGATGAGAGATTGTGAAGGACTGGAAACCAGGGTTGTCTCGGCCACCAAGGGGCTATAACGATGGCATCGGGTTTGTCTTGTTGTAGACGGACCATGACCTTGTGGAGAAGCGGGAACGGTGGAAAAAGGTAAGTGAGGGTCCTGGGCCATCGGCCGACGAACACATCTTTGGGAGTGTTTGCCAATGCCAGCTCAGGAGCAGTATCATTTGCACTTCCAATTCACATGGGAGGCGAAGAGGTCGAGAGTTGGTTTGTCCCATCATTCGCATAGGTGAAGAAAAAATGATTGGTCTAACTCCCATTCGTGAGCTTGAGAGTTTGTGCGGCTGAGTAGATCAGCCAAGTCATTGTCGTGGCCGGAAATGTGTAAAGCCATGAGGCAGATATGATGTGCCAGGCACCACTCCCAGAGGTCGACTGCTAAATAGAGGAGACTTGGAGAGTGGGTGCCACCTTGTTTCAGAATATAGTACATCGCCGTGGTGTTGTCGGTGGCAATTTGTACCATCTTGCCAGCGAGGAGATTTCTGAAAGCTTTGCAAGCTTTTATTGCCACCAACAGATCTAATTCGTTGATGTGAAGCAATTTCTCTCTGGAAGACCACTTGACATGGATTTTGAGAGATTTGCAGTGAGCTCCCCAGCCTGTGATGCTGGCGTTGGTGGTGACCTGTATTTGTGGTCGTGGTTGTCGGAACAGCCGCCCAACGGATAGGTTGGGAGGAAAACGCCACCACTGAAGTTGGGATGCAAGTTCTGGGGTGACCCTTAAAAGAGTGTGAGGAGGGTCTGTGAGCGGGTCGAAGAGGGCGAGAAACCACGACTGAAGAGATCTCATCTTGAGACGTACGTGCTGCACTACTGAAGTCATAGAGGCCATGGTGCCTAGTACACGTTGCACAGTCAAGGCGGGTACCATAGCATGAGGGGTGAAAACTTGAAGTAATGCAATGAGATTTTCTCTCTTGTCTGGAGGAAGAAAGGCACGAGCTCGTGTGGAATCTATGCATGCGCCTATATAATGAATAATCTTTGTAGGTTTCAAATTTGATTTTTGTTCATTGACAGCGAGACCGAGATCGTGAAGAAGGGTAAGGGTGAAGTGAGTGTCTCGTTGGGCCTTGCAACGGGAATGAGCTACGAGGAGCCAATTGTCGATATATGGAAATATGACCATTTTTTGCAACCTGAGTTAAGCAGCTACTGGTGCCATGCACTTGGTGAATACTCTTGGAGCTGTTGCAAGGCCTAAAGGAAGCCTTTTGAATTGGTAGGCTTGTGATCCTAGCTGAAATTGAAAGAATTTCCTGTGTGAAGGATGTATGGAAATATGGAAGTATGCGTCTTTGAGATCTATGACAGTGAACCAGTCGTTTTTCCAGAGTAAAGGGAGAACTGATTCGAGGGTAACCATACGGAATTTTGTGGTAATTATGTATTTGTTAACTCTCGTAGGTCTAAGATAGGGCGAAGACCTCCGTCCTTTTTGGGTACGGTGAAATAGCAAGAGGAAAACCCTTTGTTGTGTTGTGAGACGGGTTGTATGGCATCTTTGAGGAGTAAATTTCTTATTTCCTCTTGTAGGGTTGGAGATGGTGAAGTGATGACGTGTGTTGCTGGAGGAAGTTGGAAGAAATGGATGTGGTAGCCGTCGCGGATGATGGATAGTACCCAGGCATCTGTAGTGATGGATTCCCAGACAGGTAGGTGTTTCCAGAGGGCAGGATGGGTGGAGTGGTGTGCGATCTCAGTCATGGGAGCATCAAACGTGATGTTTGGGCTTGCGGTCGTTGCGCCTAGTAATGGGTTGTTGGCGGGGTTTATTTCTTTGATTTCTGAAATAGGGTGTATAAGATGTTTGTTTTGGAGGATCACGTTGGAATTTTTGATATGAGTTGTACGGTCGTCTCCATTGATTTTGTTGGGGGCGTTGTTGGTAAGATGGATAAACTCCCCAACGTCTAGCTGATGATCTTTTCTTTTGCACGTTTTCCAAAATATCATCAGTCTCAGCATTAAAGAGGCCTGCCCTGTCGAATGGAAGGTCTTCGATATGTGCACGGGCATCCTCAGCCAGGCCAGCTGTCCTTAGCCAAGAGAAACGTCGTAAGGCTACTGAAGTGGCCATTGACTTTGCTGTGGCGTCTACCGTGTGCCTAGCAGAAAGCATCTGTTGTTTGGCAACAGAAAGACCTTCTTGTTGAAAGGCATGGGCGAGTACTTTTTTATCTTCTGGTAAAGATTCGACAAAGGTTGACATATTGTCCCAAAGGAAACATTGATATGCACCCATGGCTCCCTGGTAGTTAGCGACACGCATGGTGAACGCTGCTGATGAATAAAGCCATTGAGTCAATCCTTCTACTGTCTTTATTTGGTGGTATGAGGGTTTGTCGATGTCGAGATCTGGATTGTGAGGCTTCAACAAAAATAGAGTTTGGAGCTGGTTGTTTTTGAAGAAATAGAGCTCCAGGCTCATGGACTCTGTAGAGGTTATCGATTCGTTTAGACATGGTATGGGAAGAGGCTGGTTTTGTCCAGAATTGTTAAGCGGTGCTGAGACGGAAGCATCAAGATGTGTACTGGAGTAGTTGTATCTTTAGAGATTGGGTCGTATAGATGATCGGCCGGTTTTTGTCGAAGGACGGTGGATTTGGAGATTGAGAGACTTAGCCATACGGATCATAAGTTGGACGTACGTTTGGAAGTCTTCCGCCGGTGATGGTGGGTCAGCATCGACAAGGTCCAATTCCGGTGAGGTAATACTGATGGCATCTGAGGTCTGGATCCGTGATCAGAATAATCGGGATCGCGTCGGGAGTCGACGGATTGTCAATCAACTTCGGTGTCAATAGGTTGAGTGTCATAGTATTGACGTTTGTGGCTTGATGTCGATGGAGGCGGCATGTCCATGGGCATTTGTCGGTGTCGAGGATTTTCGATATCGAGAGATGTCATCCGAGTGTCCATGGACGTCGTTTGATATGGTTGAACGTCGGTGTCAAACTCGGGGTCATAGTGATGTCGAGTTCGATTCGGTGGTTTGTTAAGGCTGCTGAGAAATGACTGCAGCTTTAGATTTATGCTGTTTAGGTCTTTTAGGCGGAGAAGGCTCTGGAACCGAAGAGGCTTCGGTGGACATTTGACATTTAGTGGAGGGCTTCGATATCGAGGATTTCGGTATTGAGCGCTTCGATTTATGGGTTTTTGAAGTTTTAGACAAAGTGGACGGAGCGTCGGAGTGGGATGGTGCGGTCGATGGACGTTGTTTTGAGGCTTCAGAAAGGGCCTTCTCCATTGCTTTGATTTGTGAGGTGGCCTTACAAGGAGGTTGGGCGATTTTGGTTGGTTGAAGGGATTGTTCCGAAAGACGGAGTTTTAATCTGGATAAGCAAAAACGGAGGACTCCGCGCTTGAAGTTCTTACAATGCTGGCAGGAGGACGTCTGGTGTGCCTCTCCCAAGCAAAAAAGACACTTGGCGTGGCCGTCGGAGAGTGGTATTTTGTTATCATAGACCACGTAGTGTTTAAACGGGCCCAAAGGGGCCATGAATAGGAGAAAATAATTTGAGGAGGAAAAAACTATGATTGAGGGGGGGGGGGGGTGCTGCGGCTGGAGGCCGAGCAAAGTAGAAAAGGAAAAATCTCTGATGATCATGAATTTGATCTAAAAGTTTAAAGGAAAAAAGATTGATAACAGGAAGAAATCAAGAATAAACTCTCTTTCTCTTTTACTCACAGAAGCAGAACTATGAGGCTCTCAACGCGGTGGTTGAAAGAAACTGAAAGGGGAGCCTTGGTGCCAAGGTACTTATATGAGGGGGAGGGGCCTTATTCGAATGTGTTTTTTGCTACCGCAGAAGCTCTAGAACTTTCCGATGAGGCTCCGCGCAGGTGCGGATCGCCCAGGGTGTGATTCACAGAGGCCACGAAGAAGAACAAGTATCTTAATTCTAGTTTGCAACACAAAGCATCTGAACAAGGATGTTCCAGAAGAATTAATAAGGACAGAAATGTTAGCACGAGAAACATGAGAACGACAGAAGCAGATTAACAAATGGCTATATCTGACTGTTAGTCCAACCTAGAGCAGACCCATTCAATCAACGTGACTGACATTGATTTATCAAGTCACTTTCATTCAACAAGTCTACTCTCATTGAAACTCACAATTGAATTAAGTCTAAATGCCTTTTATCACACTGCAAACAGTTTACCTGTGTCTGTATCACCACTCAATAGACAATGCTGCGCTGAAATGGGCTGCAATCCGCAACAGAATGTACCACTAGAAAATATATTAGCCAGGAATCTGGTTTGGAAAAAACATGTGTACAAGGGCAATTGCACAAATGGTTCTCTCTATCAGGGTACCTTTGCAGTTTCTGCCAGAGATTGCCCTTCTGCTCCACATTGCACTGAGCAGGGGGTTGGACTCAATGACCTTATAGGCTTCATCCAACTTCATGATTCTATGATTTTGTCAACAGGATTCTGGTGCTGATCTCTTAGATGGCACAAGACCCTGGCTGAAATCCAATAGTAAGTTACAACTAGAGTAGGCCCAATGAATCAATAGAACATACATATGTGTTGACTCACCAAATCCGCAATGCATTATTCAGTGGGCCCACTCTAGCTGAAACTTACTACTGGATTATAGTGTCTCTTTTGTTAAGGTAATTGTTACCATACTTTTTCCTTTTCAAATTACACTAAACTGCACATCTGTTCACTCACCAACTAGTATTAGATTAATGTGCAAGCTACAGTGAGTAGACATGGGATTGTTGGATTTTTTTTACTCCCCAAAGTCCCATGAGTTCCCTCAGACGGAATTCGGGCAGCTGAAGCCAAAAACATCAGTCCTCTGAGGAGTTTCAGCACACCCAGTAGCAAGTCTTTCTCTGCAACAACAGCATTTAGCCTGCAGAGGAAGAAAGTTAAACTCCATGGGAGGTGCAAGGAATTAGGGGACCATCAGTTTTTTTGAGAGGCACCCTGTACAGAGCCTAATGAACAGAAGGGATTACCAGTCCCCTAAACCCTTGCAGCTCCCATGGATTTTAGCAAGTCCTGCCCACTTTCTTTTTTTAGATTTTATTCTTACAGCTGACAAAATTCTTTCTGAAGGAATTCCTGATGAATTCTTGGAACTGTATGAAAATAATCTGAAAATCCCATGACTGAAGCTAAATAAACTGCAATTTCAGATCTCAGATTAGGAAGAACCTGTAGATTTTTTTTAAAGGAACGTAAAAACAAAATCCAGTAACACTATAGACCTCCTAAACTTGATGTCATTTACAACTACAGTATGTCTTAATCTGGAACTGCCACCCATTCTGCACATTCTGGGCTTTTAACTCTGTGAGCTTCATTTGTAGATTTATTTTAACTCAAGTTTTCCTTCTATTTTTTAGGTGGTTTGTGGAAAGATTATGGTACAGGCTACAGAATTTTACTTCTGTTCTAAACCTCTCATGTCAGAGAAAAGAGGGAAATCCGGCTGTGAAACACCTCGTTTTATTTTTAATACACAAAAACATAGGCCACTAAACCTATGATACAGTTTTATCAAAACATTTGGAATCTTCCTTTCACAGTCCGAAAGGTTAACACATATCCCTAGTCACAAATCCCATAAGTACATTTTACATGGACTGGACCAAAAATATTGAAATTTTTTATTAAGCTTTATTACATCAGAGCAATGTGCCTCTCCACTGCGGACTAAGAGCTACCAATTCATGAAATAGCATGTAATATTATATTTACATAAGTAAAAGATGCCTATGATGTGCAGTCTTCTAGATGATTACCAATCTCCACTACATTCCCATGGTCACTTACCATAGTCTGACACTATGCAAAAAAGAAAAAGAAAAGAAAAAGGCACAACAGGGAAATGGAATATACAGCAATCCTCTTGTACTTGCCATTTTCAAGGCAAAGATACAAATCTCAAAGGATAACAGATGAGTTTAGCAGCTCTGGAAGAATGAAGGTATTGTTTAACAGGAAGCAGATGTATGTCAGATGGCAAACTCATTAGAGTGTCCCATCGTTAAAGGAAACAGGATAACAATGAGCCATCTGAAAAAATGTGAAACGATCAGGAAATATACAAGCCGCAGCTAATCTCCTATTTATTGGTAGGTAATGCCTTTAAGTCATGCACATGCATTGAGTTTAGGACCATGAAGGACAAAACTTTGTTCACAGCAGAATTTTAAAATTTTTTTTAAAAAGGACTCGCAACAGCCAGCCCCTTAGAATGGAACACAGCATTTTGGTGAGGGGGGGGGAATGGGGGAGCTGACTTCTGAAGCACAGATGTAAAAGAAGAGGGCAAGGGCCTAGTATTTGAAGATGCTACCCACTGATGTTCACAATCCCCCAACAGTTTTAACTATGAAACTGTACCTATATTTACACTACGATCCGGAACCCATACTTGCACTTACAATAGTCCTATCAAGATAAATATTTTGAGAGCACCAACCTATTGTCACAGTTGCTCGTGTCTAAAACTGAAACAAAAGTTTTACATTTGATTAGATGTTCAGTAAACTCCAACCAAACTCTCCTAATTTCAGCAAGAGAGCTTTACGCATGGGTACTTTGCCTTGATTCGTGTTACTCATCGACTATAAATGCTCCTGTTAGAAACAGTAACCCAGAGAGCCACTGGGGTTTAGTGGATAGAGTGTTGGACCAGGGTGCAGGAGACCTGGGTTCAAATACCCACTTGGCCCTGGAAATTCACTGGGGCCATCAATGGTAAACCACTCCTTGAACATCTCACATATCTCAAATATCCTATTAGGATGACCATAAGTAAGAAGCGACTTGATAGCACATAACAAATACAAAGGAAAACAATACAAAACGAATAATAATAGAAACTCGTGTACTAATAACATTGCGATAACATTGACAGACAACACCAACACTTCAAAGGTTTGGTAGCATGGAAAACCATTTGAAAAACAAGGTACAATAAGCAGAGTCTGTGCCTTGACTTAGGGCAAAAATCAGCACACCTGGAGGCCTCCTCCTTCTCCTCCTCCTCTTCCTCTTCTTCTCTGGCTGTGGGGTGGGCACAATGTACCTGAAGGCACACATGACCCACAAGCTGATGGATTCCCACTTCTGACGTAAGCAGGCTAAAATGACAAAACGCACCTGTGCTATTTTTCTTTTAGTACTGTATTTTATTTTCCACTAGCACAACCCTGTATCTTGCCAATACTGTATATGATATTAAAAAGAACAGTAATGAGCATGGTTGAGACTAGCTGAAGCACATTTGAGGCTGCAATCCTACACTTAACTGGGAAGTTGATGAATCTTAATGGAGATTACTTTAAGATAATGCGTAACCTATATAACATCGCACTAAAATCTAGTCGCGCTGGCCACGTGACCACGGAAACTGTCTTCGGACAAACGCTGGTTCTATGGCTTGGAAACGGGGATGAGCACTGCGCCCTAGAGTCGGACATGACTGGACTAAATGTCAAGGGGAACCTTTACCTTTACCTAAAATCTACTGACTGCAGTGGAAGAGCAACTGACTTAAAAACCTAGATATTAAATTTCACACAACATGACTTACATATTTAGAGGACTTTTAATTTGGAGGGGACCTGATGGTGACCTGAAAAAATCATAAAATCAAGAGTCACGTGATAGTTAACAAAGAAAATGGTCTGGCCTGGCAAAATTTTAAAAAACGACATGAAACGGTACTGTGAGTGAAGGAAATGCTTCCCCCCAATTAAGCAATGAATTCACAGAGAAGAAATGCTGTAACAATCATTTATAGAACAAGGTTTTTCTAATTTTAAAAGGATTCATACATAGATTGTAAGATAGAGCTATTTATGGATATTAATCATGACAAGCTATAAACAAATTATGATATTTCCAGACAATACCTTCAAATAATTCCCAATCCGTGGCAGAGAAAAACAGGCATTCCAAGGGCTCATAACATAAAAAGGAAAGGTGGATTCCCATTAAAAGAGGCTTGATGACGTGTCCTAAACAAGTTCTGAAATACTAAGCTCAGAATTCAACAGCTGTGCACATATTTCCTTGCATATTTTCCATAGTCATAACTCATTTCTCTATTGTGTTTTTCACCAAAAACATGCAGTGGACATGAGATATAAAGCCACCGCCAACTGCATATTCTGATAGGTATCTAAACTAACCTATTACAGGTATGAAATGCTCCACAAAAAAAGACTTCTGTAACCTCAATTTGCAAGTAAGGAGGAAAAGTATTTAGCAGTCATACACCTCCTATTGTTTTTTAAATAATGAGAAGAGCCAGATCTGCCCACCTTCTTCCTGTAAGAACCTTTAGGGCTACTCAATTACCACTGCAACAGAGATTATATACAGAACTGAACACTCCATCTTCTCCGAAAGTTTAGTTACTAAAACAATGTCCATCTTTGCTGGCTGAAGACTAGAGCAGATTAAGCTTTGCTGAACAGCTCTGGAGTTGGAAAAGAATTACTTAAGGCATTGGTCCCCAACCTTTTCCCAACTGCGGACCGGTTGGGGGGCGTGGCACGCTCACGGCTGCCCATTGACTGCTGCCGCCGCCGCCCAATCACAAGGAGACGTTTGCTGGAGGGGGCGATCGGGCAGTGGCAGTAGCAGTCAATGGGCAGCCGCGAGAGGTCGCCGAGCCCGGATGCTTCTTTGCCTCAGTCTCCGCCTCCTCCTGCTGCCTTCCGTGTATAAAACGACCCTCAATTTTTTCTCTAATTATTTTAGGAAAAAGTGTCATTTTATACATGGAAAAATACGATATGTATGTTTACAGTACCTACACAAGATGGCTGGATAGCTCAGTAAGTTAAGTATCTTTCTGCAGAGCCAGAGGTTGGGAGTTTGATTCCCCACTGTGCATCCTACACAGCAGCTAGCTTATGTGAACTTGGGCAAGTTGTACAGTTCCAGGGTACCCCTAGAAGAAGGAAAAGGTAATTTCTGAGTACTCTCTACCTAGAAAACCCTGAAAAGTTAAGTCTGAATTGACTTGACGGCACACAATTATGTACATGCACACACACAGCTTTTGCCAATCTGATCTCCAATTCTCAGTTTTGTCTACCATTTCTATGCTGATATAGCCTTCGAAGACTTTGATCCTATTTCTTTAATAGGATATCCTATTGAGAATTATTTCCATTAAAATATCTGATATACAGTCATTTGATAAGAATCACTAATACACAGTAGTTCCAAACCCACTTACTATGGTTTTTCAGTTTTAGAATGATTAAGGAAACAGGATCACAGTCTTACAAGACAGAGCTCTGATTCTGAATATTTATTGCTCTATCGTCATTTTATTGCCTGTGACCGTGTAAACGCAATTGCTCATCAACGAAACAAAAAAAAACAAAAGAGAGAGAAAATGACTAAGATAACAGAACAATGATGAGCAAGAATAAATACTAATTCCTTCTCCAAGACATTTTAAGCTAGTGAAGTCATGCTGATTTTATCTTGCACCATCATCTCCATCAAGTGGCAGGGAAGTTTATCGCATATGTTTTTTCAGGCACCAGAAACAATACTCAGCAATATCAGTACTTATGAATTTGGAAATATATAAGGTAGTTACCTGTAACTCATTGGTAATATTATTGTTGTAAAAAAGGCACAATGAAATTACATTTCAAAAATAACATTGTTTTTCTGATAGAACAAGCCATATTCTCCTGTTACTGCTTATGACACTTATATCCCATTTTTACGCACAGCCCGGAGCCATTTGATCAGACACACACATGCTTTACTTCAAGAAATGCTGCAGCTTCAAATGCCCCCAAAACAGCTGCTGACCTCATCCCATTTTTCTAACTTTAAATCTGGCATTTATTGGCAGCCAGATGAAGAAAAAAACTACACAAAGACCATAAAGTGCTGCATGTGGATAGGTGTAACTATATGCTGTGGCACATGAGAAGATTCAACATAACCCCTTGCTTCTCCTCCCCCTTGCCTATTTCTTACCCTTCAGTAAATAATACCAAAAAAAAAGAAGTTTCTCCTTTCATCAAATTCTGTCCTTTTGTTCGGATGCCTGCCCGTGATAAAAATCACGTCTATTAAGTTCTGTTTTTTTACTGCTCTCTTACTTTTCCACAGAAAGTATTCAAAGCAAATTATGAAATAAAAAATAAAATGCATATACCAAAATAAAAACAGAATCCAAACAGATCACTCAAGTTATAAAATCAGGTATTAAAATAGTCACCACATTAAAGAAAGATATCTGAGGTGCCTTGTAAAAGATGTTTTAGTGCATGCATGTATGCAAGCAGTAAAATTAATCTGGAAACAATTCTTGGGAATATTTGGAGACTACCAATCAATTGGAAGCAGAAAATAAAAACTAGGTGTGGGCATTGCTGGCCTCCGGTGCTGCGGAGCTGGTGACGGCTGGGTTCCCTGGCACAAACTCCACGGGCTCAACTTCAGGATGTAAACATATAGGCACTTTATTTGCAGAATCCCTGCAGCCTTGGAAGAAACAGGTTGAGGGGCATACACCAGTCTTAGGGCACCCTCTTCCTCAACGGGATCCTCAGTTATCTTCACTGAAGGTCCCCACAGTTCAGGTCCATCAATATGAGACTCTGCCCTGCTTAAAGAGGGTTTGTATTGCCCTTGATATGGATGCCAGCTGCCCAGCCCTGCCCTTCCCCCTGGTCCTTGCCTTTCCAGGATGAGGACTGGGGAAGAGTCCGCTGTCAGTGAGCAGTGGTCCTTTGGGTGGAGGAACATCACACAGCCCTCCTGGCTCTCTCAGCAGTAGCAGTTTCTCTTGGGCATCAACCCAGATTCCTTCTGTTGCTGCTGCTGACCAGCAGCCCCCTAAAGCCCTGTCTCCCCTCCTTTTTATCTGGCCCTTGGCTGCCTTGGGCAAGTGTTTCTCATCAGGCTGCCACACCTTCCTCAGCTGCCTTCTCTTCCTCTTTCCCTGGGCTGAGCTCTTTCAGCCATCTTAAAGGGGCCAGATGTCTCGCCATGACCAAGCCCTGACATGCTCACCCTGTCACACTAGGATTGAAACTACATTTGACAAACATTATTGTAATTATTTTACCATCTAGTGTTTGGATGCCTTGTTGCTGAATCGGCCATAAATTATTGTCCCACTACTCAATGCTATGGGGCAATAAAAAAATTTCCAGAGAATCTGTATGAAAGTTAAACCTAAAATGAGTTACGTAAAACTGAGAAATCATACCTGAAGCAGGATTTTATTTCAAATGTTAAAACCTATGAATGCACACATGAAGGAATAGACAGAACTATTCAAAAAGCGTATTTTAAAAAGAGTCATTAAGAGCCAGGCTTCAATCTAAGACACTTATTTCCATGTAAGTCTGGCTGAAGGCATATTTTGAGCACTGAATTGCATCCTTGAACTTTAAAAACTCAGGCTGTATCCACAGTGCCAGATGTCTCCTTATGTGTCCAACTGTGCAGAGAATTTTGTGGTAAGTTCTGGGATAAACATTACACAGTAAGATGAATATTAAAAATGATAAATGCTACATGAAAACACAACCTGTTGTCGTGTTCCTAAAGGACAATGGTGCTCAGCCATAACTAGTGGTATATCTATTATTGTTTGGGACAGAGGAGTCTTCCAGGCCAAACACAGGGCTTTTATAAGAGAACTGACTTTCTCTCAATCTCTGTGATTTCCAGCAAATGTGATGTGCTATCTTCTGATGAACAATGGCCCATGGACTACCCATCTGTGACATTTCAATATGCTAGTAGCACCGCTGTACACACAGTTTCTCCTAACTTCTCCCCTCACCCCATACACCAGCAATGGCGAACCTATGGCATGTGTGCCACAGCCGGCACGCAGAGCCCTCTCTGCGGGCACGCGAGCCATAAGTCGCCGGATCGCTACTCCATTCCCCCCTCCCCGCAGCCAAACCTGAGAAGGTGGCTGCAGCAGCGATGTTGGCGTCCCAACAGGCGGCGGGCCAGGATCCGGAGCAGCTGGCGCTGGCAGCGGATCTGGAGTGGGGTCTCAAGGCACCTCCGTGCCCGGGATTCCCCCTTCCGCCTCTGCTTCCGCCACCGCCCGCTGGGTTTTTGTTTGTTTGTTTGTTTCAGTTTGGGCACTCGGGCCCAAAATGGTTCGCCGTCACTGCCATGCACGCTATTCGTATGCCACTTCCTGTCAGAGTTTCACCATTGAATAGTATTTGCCAACAAAACTACTGCAATGTTTATTTTTGTCCTTAGTCTCAATGATAAATATAACACAAGAATACTTGTGAGCATATAAATGTCCTTCTCAAATAAAGTAGTTTATTTCTGTTACAGTGAGATAAAGGTGTTTTTTTTTACTGTGATTGGAGATGATGCAGAATATGAACGCCGGGGAAGCAGTGCTGTAGGAGACCCCAGGGGAAATCCAAACCCCACAAAAGCAAATACCTTTATTGGATGTTGTAGCTTTCAAAACCAATAAACAGGATCAGGTTGTTGTTTGCTTGCCACTCTTCCACCAAGGCATTCAAGGTAGCATACATGCTTCCTTCCTTTTCCTCACAACAACTCTGTGAAGTAGGTAAGAGTGAGAGATAGGGACTGTCACAAGGTCAGTCACCAAACTTCGGTGCCAGGTAAGTGCTTCGACCCAGATCCACTGGTGTGTGTCAGTCCAACAATGAATTCTCTGCATTACATGACACTAACACTGGTGCCTCAGACTTCACTACTGCCTGATCCGACTTAGTTAACTGAGAAGAAAGCAAGAAGGCCATAATCCCCTGAACAACCAACCACCTGTGCCTCCTTAAGAGAGGCCTGCTTCACAATTTGAAACCGGCCACTTCGGACTATAAAAACAGTGTTCCTTTTGCTTATGGAGATATATCTAAGTCTCCTCATGCAATTTCATTTAAGAGGTTAGTTTTGTTTTGTTTTTAAATGAATATAAACCCTTCCTCATTGGCTCTGGAATATATATTGCCATAAGATAAATGGCAAATGTCTTTACTATGTCAAGAGAGCTAAATAATATCACAATAACATTCCACCTGTCAAGCTCTAAAAGCACCGCACATGTAGAATTTATACAAGTTGAACCGAAGTTATTTCAGGGCATGTCATAATGTTTAGTCATTTCTGTAATGTGTATCATTAAAAATGGTTTGGAGATGAAACAAGTGCCTACAAAAGGACAACCACATCTCAGGAAAAACAGGGCATGCGATGGGTATGCGGACAGCTTCAGACTCCCTGCGGCATTCCAGGGTGTTTAAATGTTGCCTCCTGTGTTTGGGGCAATGGGTTGGCAGGACGCTTCTAAAAATTCTATAATCCAGGAAAAATAAGCTTCAGTGCAGTTTAACAGCAGCAGAGAGACTTTCCGTTTATACCGAAGGGATTTTTATACACCACTATCCAAACCTGAGCTTGTTAAGGATAAGCAGGAGCCGCAAACACATCTCCGCTAACGTAAATTGTCTGCGGTTTGTCAGCTCCCATAAACTAAAGTCCAGAGTTTCCATTATGACAGGATCAAATGAAATATTTTTAAACAGCCATTCTCATATCATCCTCATCCATTGCGCCACACGTGTGTGGCTGATCTTCAGCAGCAATATCATGGAAGAGCTGTCTTCAGTTACCTCCCATCATACATGTTCCCTTAAATGCTTGACTGAAGCAAGCACTTTCTATTCACTACAGACCCATCGGTGGATGAGCTCTTCCGTATCAGTCACCATACACTTTGTTCTGGAACTGGAGAACTGACACACCATTTTAGCCTCTATTTTCCAAGTGACAACATACAGCCAATGAAGAAATTGTATCCCCTTGCAGAAGTTGAATGTGAACTCCAGAGCTACAGTGGCTGCTGTCCAGGCATCCATCCCATTCAGGGACACAGTCATCGCCTATAAAGGCCATCTTCATGGCCTGAGAAAAGAAGAGGAGGGGCGTTTTATATCCTGCTGCTCTAGTTGGTCAACCTAGGAAATGGAGCGTCTTGTCTGGCAAAGCTGGATTCATTTCAGAAGGGCAGTGCAGCAGGGAGGGAGCCTCAAAACCTGCCCTGCTCCAGTACCATTTTCTCAGGCTGATGTGCCCAACACACACATAGTTGTTCTGAACATTTAAAGTAAGAAGCACAAACAATCCAGTCACCAGTTCCTGAATAAAACAGAGGTACTAGATAAAATAAACCTATTATATTAAGTCAGAGAACTAGTAGGATGTGCCATGGAACACAGAGAAAAATGAAACTGATCTACACAATGGGGGGGGGGGGAGAGACCAGAATCATTCCATGAGCTTTTCCCTTCACAACATCAATTAAGCTGTTGTAGGACAGTTTAACCATGCTCTAACACAGTGGTCCCCAACCTTTTCCCAACCGCAGACTGGTTGGGGGGGGGTGTGGCACGCTTGCGGGGGGATATGGCACGCTCACGGGGGTGTGGCGCGCCTGTGGGGGGAGCGTGCTTGCGCACATGCACGGGGGCGCTTGAGTGCATGCTCACAACGGGGGGCAGGAGATCTGTGTCCGCGGCCTGGTCCTGCCTAGGCCGCGGACCTCTGTCGGGTCGCGGACTGGGGGTTGGGGACCCCTGCTCTAACAAGACCTTGGGCATTTGCTAAGTCACATTCTTTTTTTACCTATGGCCACCACTGTGAGATACAGGAAGCTGGACTAGATGGGCCCTTGGCCTGATCCAGAAGGGCTCTTCTTATGTTCTTACGACACATTTAAGTTACTTTACCCAAAATAAATATACACATCTCAAAGAAGTAATTAAATAGAAAATAATATGCATTTTGGTTGCCTGTTTCTGTTTTATAATTTAATCTTACTGTATATTTTTTATATATATATAAATATATATTAAGTTATCTAAAAGACCGCATCTCCTTCTATGAGCCTGCCTGGACATTAAGATCATCAAGTGAGGCCTTTCTCTTGGTCCCACCACCCTCACCGGCACACTTGGTGGGGACACGGGATAGGAGAGGGCCTTCTCTGCTGCTGCTCCCAGACTCTGGAATTCCCTCCCATGGGAAGCCAGGCTGGCTCCATCTTTGTTGTCCTCCTGCAAGCAGGCAAATACCTTTCTCTTCAGACAGGCTTTTCCTTAGTGACTGGTGGTCTGAGAGGGGGTTTCCAAATTGGACTGGTGTGCTCTGTTGCTTTAAATGTGATTTTAGTATTGATTTTATTTACCATTATTAATATGATATTTGTTCAAGTCTTTTTTAATATTTCAGGCTTAAAATATTATCATTTTGATGATGTAATCCCCCTTGGGTTCTTTTAAGAAGAAAAGCAGGATAAAAATATTTTAAATAAATAAATACATAAATAAATAATATTTCACTACTTTACTTGTTAACGCTCAGAGTAGTGCTTTGCACTAATCAGGTGGTATAAAACTTGAATTAATGAATGAGTGAGTGAATGAATGAATGAATGAATGAATTTGGCTCATCGTTCATTAGCCAATCTGACAAAGATTGCTGTGCAACAGGCTTCCCATTTTCAAAGGAATCGGACTAAAAGTTGAATTTTCTGTAGAGAGTTTGAGGGGTTAGCCCAACTAAATCTGTGCAGCTGCAGGTGGCGAGGAAAGACAATGCTGCTTCAGGAAGTTTATTGGGTATAAATCATTTAAACACCAGGAGATACACTGTTTCCTTCAAGATAATTACAGCTTTTAGGACCTCCCAATTGAAAAGGAGTTGCAAATGAATTCCAAAATACCATTCTACTGTTGGAATGTATGTTTTATTGGACAATTCTCTGCCTTCCACAAGAGTTCAAGCCTTATGACAGCTCTTTGTAGGCAAAAGATCAGTTCTGAGTACTGAGGTGCTAATACTGCAACACCTGTACCTGGTTATTCTCACCTGCACCCCACAGTTGCCTAATGGTGCACAAGAAATCACTTCCTTATATTCTTTATTTCTTTATAGAACAGGCTTGATAGAAAAACAATTTCCCCCCCCCCAGGAAAAAAAAAGAAAAAGGTAAGCTGTAAAACCCATGGGTCACAGTATATTCAAACAGTTGATGTAAGGAGGATGCAGAAAACAAGGTTTAATCCCCAGTGTTTCCAATGGCATTTATACAATCAAAGAAGACACTGACAAAAAAAAGTCTGTTCGTCTTCATTTTACCATCTGAACTGAAGACATAAAATACATTAGGTCTTCAGTCCACCAAACAGCTAGTTGCTAATAGGTTCATATCTATATACTTCAATTTGCAATAAAACTACTTAACGTATCTAAATAACTAAGTTTTTAAAACATCTGCATATATAACGCAGGGTTCAGATTCTTTCCTTAGTTGCAAAGTAAAATAAATCACATGGGCATCTTCCCCTAGACTTTACCTGATCTGCTTCCTGGAAGCCAACATCAGTGCCACAAGCACCAGGACTAGCCCCTTGTATTAGCCTGGAGGTCCTTCTCACTCTCACTCCAGAACAATGCCTGGTGGCGCAGTGATTAAACTGCAATACTGAAGCCAAAACTCTGCTAACGACCCAGGGTTCAATTCCAGGCAACCGGCTCGGGGTTCACTCAGCCTTCCATCTTTCTGAGGTCCATAAATTGAGTACCCAGCTCGTGGGAGGGGGGGGAATGTGTAGCCTCCATAATTAAACTGCCAAGAGAGTGTTTTAAGCTCTAGAAGCAGTATATAAGCAGCACACTTTGCTTTTTTCCCCCCCTACAGCCCAAGCACTGCTGCCACAAATGTGCAGAAGGAGAAGGTGCTGCAACAGTTGGTGTGTTTGAAATGTCAAGGAATGTTATATGGAATGGCAGTTAGAGAGAGAGAGAGAGAGAAAGGAGAAAGAAGAAAGGAGATCCCCTAGAGAGAATGTAGTGTGGAGTCTGTGGAAACAGCTGATTTAGAGTTTTGGATATAGGAGAGTAGTTTATGGGAATGTGTTTGTAAAAATTGTAGAAATATATATATACTACCATCATTTTAACCTTCATCTTAAATACCAGAAAAACTATTTTTCCCTTTCTTCCATTTATCAGTACTTCCCAAATAAATTCCTTTTGTTTCTCCTCTTCATTTGTTTTTAAGAGGAGCCTCGTGGCGCAGTGGTTAAACTGCTGTAATGCAGCCCACACTGTGCTCACAACACGGGGTTCAATCCCAGGTAGCCGGCTCAAGGTTCACTCAGGCTTCTATCCTTCTGAGGCTGGTAAAATGAGTACCCAGCTCGCTGCGGGTTGGGAGGCAACGTGTGGCCTGCATAATTAACTTGTAAACTGCCCAGAGAGTGCTTTAAGCGCTATGGGGTGGTATATAAGCAGCATACTTTGCTTTGCTTTGTGTAACTAAGGTATTCAGGAGTCTAGAAATAGTAAATATTACACCCATGTCACAGAGGCTATGCGGTACCAAAACAAGAAGACTGAATTACACCAAAGAGGCCTTTGTTGAGCAATGGCAGCTTCACTGTCAGCTTGATCCTTCCATTCTAGAAGTGCTCCTGGATTTTTTCTGATAGGAAGGACACTGACTCAACAACTAAATAAAATAGAAAATGCCAAGTGGGTTTAGAAGGCACTGGCTGGGTGGCACAGTTATCCCCAATACTTTGGAGAAGTCTGAGGGTGGTTCTCCTTTGGCTAATGCAGTGGTTCCCAGCCTTCAGTAACCCAGGTATTCCTGGACTGTAATTCCCAGAATCCTTCACCACCAGCTGTGCAAGCCAAAATATTTGGGAATTGCAGTCCAAGAACACCTGGGTTCTTGACCAGATAGGCGGGGTATAAATGAAATAAATAAATAAATAAATAAAATAAATAAGAACACCTGGGTTACCCAAAGTTGGGAACAACTAACCAGGTAGCACTAAGCAAGAAGGTGACTCAGTATAGAATGAAGGTACCAGGGAAGAACCTGCCACTGCCTGAGGAGTAGGCAACTCACAAGGGGGATAGTAGTGAGAAGACATGCTTCCTTGGGTATTCAGCACCCCAACCAGCACCCAAAAGGCAACACTGACGAAGGAACAGAGAGCTTCCTCAAAGGGCATGTGACTGTCTACAAAAAGCAATAATGGAACCGAGTCTTCAGTCACTAATGGTTATCGCCACCTATGGCACATACCTGGTAACACATAACTACAAACACAGCCTGAACCAAGAGGCAATGTGGTCTAGTAATTAAGAATATTGGACTGGGACTGAGGAGATCCAGGAGTTGAGTCCAAACTGACTCATAAAAATTCACAGATTGGCTTTGGGCAAGTCATCTTGTGTCGTCCTGGCCTATCTCACAGAGTCACTGTTAAGATAAACCGGGGAAGAAAATGGCCCTGTATGTCAATTTGAGGCTACTGGATGTAAGGTAGGCAATGAGTGCAGAAAATAAAATACATTTCCTGCGAACAGTGTTATTTGGAGAGGAACTCTCCCTCTCAGCTTGCAGCCTCAGATTTTATGGAGTATCATGGAAAAGAAAAAGCTGCTGCAAGACACCTAACAGTTTAGGGCATCGAGACTCCATGTCCCTTTTCTTCCCTTCTGGCTAGCCATTCAAATATAGTTTTAGCTGCTGCATCGGTACCAACACAACACAAACATGCCCACAAATTCGAGGTTCATTATGACTGTGCTCCTTTCAAAGAGAAAATACATTGGGCAATATCCTTTTGCTTCGTGTAGCAAATTATACTATAGTCCCACTGAAACAATGAGGATTTGGACAGTCAACTCCAAATGTACTTTGCTGTCCCCTCAGCAGCAGAACCATTTCTTGGAAGGACTATGATGCTTTCCTCTAACAAATGTGGCAAAAGCATTCCATGTAAGGTTGGAGAGAGAAGCAGAGATAAAATATTTAAACGAAAAATCTGTCACACCTCCTTTGCCACCTTTTCAGAAAGCCTGGGATTGGAATCTTAAACCACCTCTTTTCACAAAGCAAGCTGAGCAATATGTAAATCAACTAAGTTTCCCCAGACATTTCACAGCAGTCAGGTAACCAATGGCTTATTGCCTTATATCAGCTCAGTGCATCTCATTTTCTCTCAGTATCAAGGCCTGAAATAAAACCACATAAAGCATAGGGTCTTCCAAACAAAATTTAAACACACAGATGAGTTAAATACAGCTATACATTTTAACTATTATAGGTCTCTTGAAGTGAATATAAACATTACACAAAATTTTAAAACAACTATATTTGTAGGGCAGCAGCTGCTTTAGCAGTTGTGAAATTACAACTGCTTCGGTTTTCTCCATTTAAGGAGTCGGCTTGTGGTAGAGAGAGATGAGAAGCTCATCTCAACCCATCTGAGTGAAGAACGTAAGAAGCAGCTCACTGGCACTGGAGGAATGTGAGTCATACGTCATGTATATTGGATTTTTAAAAAAATGTAAGTACCGCAGCAATTTACACTTGTTATTTAAGTATAAATTGCGTCCCAAAAGATTTCAGAAATTGGCATTAACATATATGAATTATACGATGATATGCAAGCTATGGAGGGCATATTTCCATGCTTTTCAGTACATGAATAAATTTGTCAGTTCTTTCTTTCCTGTCTTAAATGAAGAGATTTTTGATCCTAAAATGCAAACATGTGAATGGACTAAAAATGTTATATAGAACTTGGAAATGAACACAAAACTGCTAGACAGTTAGAAAAGAGGAATTACTGCATGCAATTACACAGCATGCCAGGACCAGAGTTATCAAAACTGAAATAGAGAACAGAAACAGAATCATTGTTCTCTCCACAGAAAGCTGCAGCAGGATAACTGTATAAGCAAGTGAAGAGATGCAGATGAGCAATATTTTCAGTGCTACAAGCAAAGCAAGTTGTGACCAAACAGAGATGCCCAACCTCTAACACACTGCATGAAGTTCTTGAAGAAGTGGAATGCTATGGACCCTAACAGACTGGGATTCTTCTCCTAACAAGTCACTGGTAACACAATGCCATTGCCCTGATCTGCAAATATAGTTCAACAAGGCCGGCCCAAGATACAGGGTAGCTCTGGGCAACACAGTTAGTAAGGGAACTTCAGTGACCCTAGCTTCTCAGTTATAAGCACTGTTCTCACTTACACCAGGAACAACTAAGCGAAAATCTAGCTTCACTCAGAGGTTTGTTTGACATATCAATCAAACATGGACACAACTTCCTCTCTGGTTTGCTTCTCTCCCCAACAAGCAGAGAACCTGATCTAAAACAACTGGATTCCTTCTGTGGTTGGCAGAAAGAGAAACAAATTAGACAATAAGTTTGGTTATTATTATCAGATGACACAATAAACAAACCATGATGCAGTATTTGTTACCTGCTCCTGCTACTTGTAACCAATAATTAAAAGAGTTCCTGTGATACCCTGGCTTACCATATGAAACTGCAGCCATTTTGAGAGATAATATTTTGAGGACAAAAAAGTGCCCCTCCCCATTCCACATACAGAAGATGACAAGACTGGTAGCTCAGTCTGACTTCAGGTGAGGAAAGAGATAATTTCTTCCACTTCACTTGAGGGCAACCAACATGACTCATACTTCCTGAAAAGCTAGTGTTGTGCTTACAGGGGTCTTACATTTGTATTATCTTCTATCCAAAGTACGAAGCAACACAAGCCTATAGACCATCTCATTCAGCAAGCAAACCTATGAATCTGTTTGAGTGATGCAGGAAAAGCTATTTTTAAAATACTCCCCTTTACAAGCCTGATTTTTAACTCTTTTAATACTTGCTTGAAAGTTGCAGATGGCTCATGCAAGACACTACATAATCTTAAAATAATTGACTACAACAGAGGTACTGAAAAATCCATAGAGGGTTTTTAACTCATGTTATGCACTTTGAACGCAAGACTGAACATTCCTTATCCTTCCATATGCCCACATTCCCTGGTTATTGAAAACACATGCTGGCACTGAATCATTTCACGGTTCATTGCAGACAAACATGCAGAAAACTGTGGGAAACAAATAGGCAGCCCCATGAAATGATGAAGAATATAAAGGGGGCTCACAGCCACCAAAAACTCAAGAGAAGCTGCTCCTTGAACCATGAGGAGCCACGGGAAAGGTGCTAATAAGTGTGTACTGGTAAAAGGTGGAAAGTATGTGTTGTTGAAAGGGAAGAAATGTCTAAAAAAAAAATCACCCTAGAGTTCTACCTTTTAAGAGGAAGAAAGGCAATTATTGCACACTATTTAAAACATATGAAAAGGCCTCAAAATATTATTACCAGAAAATCACTAATCTAGAATCTTGCAACTTCAGCTATATTTCTGCTTCTATCACAGTCAGTAAACCTGTACAAAATTCATACACACATGCTTCAACCTGATTAACTACTTTAGGGAGAGGTAGCTATTGTGTAAGATAAGATTCTGTCCAATTTTATTTCATTTTCTTAAAAATATGACATACAAATAGAATGACACACAAAATGACACATTCTGCCCCTCAACTCCTTCCAAATCTCAGTTTAAATTTGTAAAGTGTTGATTTTCTTAACCATATTTGTCGCTTCTTCTTTTTTCAGAGGGGGAAGGCAAGGCACAAAACCAGGCCGTTCTCAAATTACGTATCTGGGCAACAGTTTAATCCAAGACTTCCTGCTTCAAGAAATTAGTTGCCCAAAGTAAACTACAAAGAAGTATGACCATACCTCTTTCAAGAAGTTTATTATGCCACATGGAACCTCTGAGTGTACTTCTGCCACAAATTCCCATACAGCAGTTGTTCCAAAATTGGTGAAAAACTAACTCAGCCTGGACATAATGGATTTTTTTTGGCAAATCAGCACTGGACTCTTGTTATCCTTCTATAACACACGAATACACACACTATTTATGGAGCCTCATAGTACAGGGGTTAAACTGCTGTACTGCAGCCAAAACTGTGCTCACGACCCGGGTGTTCAATCCCAGGTAGCCGGCTCAAGGTTGACTCCAAGGTTGGTAAAATGAGTACTCAGCTCACTGGGGGGTGGGGGGGGAATGTGTAGCTTGCATAATTAACTTGTAAACCACCCAGAGAGTGTTTTAAGCTCTATGGGGCGGCATATAAGCAACACACTTTGCTTTTTGCTTGACTAATTCACAGAACTTTTACAAAGCTCAATGGTAAGAATCCTATTGCCAATTTATATTTGCATAAGGGAAATCTCATAAGCCTTACACAAATTGCCACTCATTAATCAGGAGCTGTTTCCATTCCTCTGTGCACAATCAGGCACACACTCAGGAACATAACCTGGGTTCTGCTGCAGCCAGAGGGCTATCCTGTCTATGAATCAACTGCTGGATAGCTCAGTGGCTTAGGCATCTGGCTGTAGAGCAAGAGGTTGGGAGTTCAATTCCCCACTGTGCTTCCTTGACAAGGGCTGGACTCGATGATTCACTGGGTTCCTTCCAGTTCTGGACTTCTAAGATTATATATTACTTCCCATCAAACTCTACTCAAAGGTAGATTATATATTACTTCCCATCAAACTCTACTCAACTATGACCTACAGTGGCAACCATTTCACCTGTCTGCACTAAAACATAGACAGGGAGGAAGAGAAATTTATTCTTTTCTCTATGTGTGTATTATCTTCCTCTTCCAGTGCCATCTAATCTTTCTTTTATGAAGTTCCTTTTAGACTGTAAATCTAAAACACACTAAAAAACAATATTAACGAACGACTGACTTGTTTCTTACTGACATTAGCCACTCTAGGATCCTTTTGGATCCTTCTGGGATGATTAGGTTAGGTTAGGCATCCTTCAGTCTCGAGAGACTATGGTAACATGCTCTATATGGAGGACTTGGAACAACGTCTAGTGTGGCTGAGAAGGCCAATTCGAGAGTGACAATCCCTTCCACACTGAAGACAAATACAATCTGTCCCCTGTCCAGCTCCCTGATTTGGCTGGTTTTGGGACTGCCTCTTTGCCTCGGCCTGCTGAACAAGTGTCTCTTCAAATTGGGAGAGGCCATGATGCACCGCCTGCCTCCAGGCTGAACGCTCAGATGTCAAGGTTTCCCATCTGTTGAGGTCCGTTCCTAAGGCCTTCAGATCCCGCTTGCAGATATCCTTGTATCGCAGCTGTGGTCTCCCTCTGGGGCGATTTCCCTCCACTAATTCTCCATACAGGAGATCTTTTGGAATCCGACCGTCAGTCATTCTCATGACATGCCCAAGCCAACATAGACGTCACTGTTTCAGTAATGTATACATGCTAAAAATTCCAGCTCGTTCTAGGACTACTCTATTTGGAATTTTGTCCTGCCAGGTGATACTAAAAATGCGTCGGAGACAACGCATATGGAACGTGTTCAGCTTCTTCTCCTGCCGTGCACAAAGGGTCCAGGACTCACGGCAGTACAGGAGTGTACTCAGGACACAGGCTCTATAGACCTGGAGCTTGGTATATGCCGTCAACTTCTTATTAAGCCATACTCTCTTTGTGAGTCTAGAGAACATGGTAGCTGCTTTGCCAATGCGTTTATCCAGCTCGACATCTAGGGAGAGGGTGTCAGAGATCGTTGAGCCAAAGTACACAAAGTCATGAACAACCTCCAATTCTTGTGTGGAGATGGTAATAGAGGGAGGTGAGTCCACGCCCTGGCCCATGATTTGTGTTTTCTTCAGGCTGATTGTTAATCCAAAGTCTTCGCAGGCCTTGCTAAAACGATTCATGAGTTGTTGGAGGTCTCCAGCAGAGTGCGCAACAACAGCTGCATCATCGGCGAAGAGGAAGTCCCGCATGCATTTCAGCTGGACTTTGGTCTTCGCTCTCAATCTAGAGAGATTAAAGAGCTTTCCATCTGATCTAGTCCGGAGACAGACACCTTCTGTTGCAGTTCCAAAGGCGTGCTTCAGCATGACAGCAAAAAAGATCCCAAACAGGGTTGGCACGAGGACACAGCCCTGTTTCACTCCGCTTCGGATGTCAAAGGGATCTGATGTTGAGCCATCAAAAACTACAGTGCCCTTCATTTCCTCATGAAAGGACCTGATGATGTTAAGGAGTCAAGGTGGACATCCAATCTTGGGAAGTATTTTAAAAAGGCCATCCCTGCTAACCAAATCAAAGGCCTTTGTAAGATCTATGAAGGCCACAAAGAGTGGCTGTCGTTGTTCCCTACATTTCTTCTGCAGCTGTCGGAGGGAGAATACCATGTCAGTGGTGGATCTATTAGCTCGAAATCCACACTGTGATTCTGGATAGACTTCTGCAAGCACCTGGAGTCTCTTTAGCACAACACGGGCAAGCAGCTTCCCTACAATGCTGAGAAGAGAGATGCCACGGTAGTTATTGCAGTCGCCCCTGTCTCCTTTGTTCTTATACAATGTGACGATGTTTGCATCCTTCATGTCCTGTGGTACTCCACCTTCCCTCCAGCAAAAACAAAAGATTTCATACAGCTCGGTGGTGATGGTCTCTTTACAGCACTTCAGTAGGGATGTTATCCTTCCCAGGTGCCTTGCCGGAGATGAGGGAATCCAAGGCCGCTTTTATTTCTGCTAAAGTTGGTTCGCTGTCCAACTCTTCCAAGACAGGCAGGCACTCGATGTTATTTAATGCCTCTTCGGTTACTACATTCTCTCTGGAATATAGCTCAGAGTAGTGCTGCACCCAGCGTTCCATCTGCTGTGCTCGGTCCTGGATGATCACGCCTGTAGCAGACTTCAAGGAAGCAGATTTCTTCTGTATTGGACCTAAAGCCTGCTTGATACCGTCATATATTCCCTTGATGTTACCTGGGTAAAATAATATGGAGGATAGGCTGTTACCCAAGCAGAAAATCCCCCCTCTCCACGTCGCTGAAATAGTCCAGTGGAAAGGCAAGAGCCAATACAACTGGTTCCAGCGACGTTGCAGGAGTTGCCAGAACAACACGAACTGCCTCCGGGACTCCGGCTCCGGATTTTGCCTCGAGGTTATCTCCTGAAGCCTTTTCCGTCAGTGGATATAGCCACAAGGCAGTGGAGGTTTGAAATCGGAGTTTTCCTTCTCCTAGATGGGCTGCCTTCCAAGGCTGATGAGCCCCACCTACCCGGCCTGCTCCCTGATAGTGCGGAGATTAGAACACAGGCCTCCAGCTGCCGGACCTTGTCTTCCAACAGGACCACCAGCTGAAACTTATAGTAAGTGAGATGTCTAAGGAATGGTTTTAACAGTTCCCTAGTTAGTTTTCGTGGCCAAGTGAGGATTTGAACCCTGTTCTCCAGAATCTTACTCTGTTCCTCTGTCCACTACACCATACCGGGAACCCTCCTATAAACTAATGGTTGGGGAGGGGGGGCCAAATGGAATTAGTCTATTTCCAGGTTTCTTTAGACTTTCTCCTCCTTGTGGAAGGAAGAGTGATAGAGGGTCGTCAAAAGTTATAGGGGCTCTAGCATAGCTGTGACTGGGCAAGAACATGACTCCCTTTCTTCCCCAATTTCTTTCTTCAGGCTTTTCCTGAAGAGGAGCTGAGGCAGGAGGTGAGCTGTGTTTGGGAGGACATTTTATTTGGTGAGGTATTTTCTTCTAGGCTGACCTTTGTTCTCCCTGACCGCATGGTCAGAGGGGGCGGGGTTTTGGCTTTAAATGCATGCGAGCAGAAGCTCTAAGCCCTTTTCCTGAAGAGGAGCTGAGGCTCCTCTTCAGGTGAAAGGTGCAGTAAAAATGCCTGCATATATTACCATAATTTTCCGTTTATAAGACGACCCAATGTATAAGATGACCCCCCCTTTTCTAACCCCAAATTAGAAAAAGCAGGGATCAAAGGGCTCCCTTTTTGCTAAGCCCTGTGCCTTGGCAAAAGGCAAGGAAAACGGCTGTCAAAGTGACCCCTGCTTTTCCTTGCCTTTTGAGAAGGCACGGAGCTTAGCAAAAACGAAGGGAGCAACGCCTCCCCTTCCTTTTTGCTTAGCCCTGTGCCTTTGCAAAAGGCAGCTGTAAAGAGCTGCCTTCCGTGTATAAAACAACCCTCAATTTTTTCTCAAATTATTTAAGGAAAAAATATCATTTTATACATGGAAAATACGGTACTTAATGTTGTTAATAAGGATGTTTATTTATAAAATATTTTTCACTCAGGAAGTTAGAAGTATAAAAATAATTCAGTGAATACTCTCCAACTTCTAGAAATGAAATTATCCACACCAACCTAATACAATGGTAAATACCGTATTTTTCGCTCCATAAGACGCACTTCCCCCCCAAAAAAAGTGGGGGGGAGTGTGTGCGTCTTATGGAGCGAATACTGTAAAAAAATGGTGCAATTACAGACCCCCCCAGAGCCCATGCCGCTTTTTACTTTCTCTGTTAAACTTGGTATATATTTTAATGTCACTATGAAAGTACAACCAGATTTCATACCCGGCCGATTGAGACAAATCTTCCCACTGCCGCCATCGCCACCACACCGCCCTTCTCCTCCCCTTCCGGATGATGAGCTGGCTGGGGCGGAGTTTTATTATTTATTTATTTATTTATTCATTTTAATTAGGTGCGTCTTATGGTCAGGAGCAAAAAATACGGTACTTCAAGGAAAACTGTTGACACTATGAACTTGCATCTATCTAAGACATGGCTCTAAAATAAACCTCCCTCTCGGAGGCAATTCCTTAAAACAGTGGTTCCCAAACTTTTTCAACTTGCAGCTCCCTTTCTTCCCCAATCCTGGGCATGGGGTGCCCTTTCCTCATGCGCAGCTCACCCTCCTCCCCGGGTTCAGCTCCTGGCTTGCTCACCTAGGCCTTCAGTCTCAGGCAGGTGGGTGGCATCCCTCCTCTTCCACCACAGCCTCCAGGCTGAAGCACCTCACAAGGAGGTAGAACCAAAAAGGGCATCTCTCAGCCCTACCCATCCCCACCCCAGCGGCTCAGCACCTTCTCCCACTGTGGGCAGTAGGTTGAGGGGTGTGGAGCTTCCCCGTGCTACCTCTTGTGAGGGCGGGGTGACAATGGTGGGGGAGCGCCTTCCTGTCACTAGTCCCACTTTCCATGGCCCACTGATAGTCCACAGAGTCACAGCTGGGTGGAGCTGCTCGGTGGGGTCAGAGTGAAGCAGCTCCATGGGCAGCCAGGAGACAGTCCATAATTGAGCAGCCAGGGGCAGTGCCAGCCCCAGCAACCCCAGCCAGGCTGGCCAGGAAAGGCAAGAGCAACACAGCCCAAGGAGGCAGTCAGGATTGGAACTGCCAGGCACTTCTGAGAAGCTGCGGCTGAGGGGCAGAGACTTAGCTCTGTGTTCCCTTCCCTTTCTCTCAGCGCCCCTCGGGAGGCTCGGCGGCACACCCAAGCATCACAGCAGACACTTTGGGAAAGACTGCCTTAAAATGATGAGGGGACCAGTCAGGCAAACGGAAAGCAATACCAACAGCAGGGTAGACTGCATTACAAATCTAGACTTACTAGCTATGTCACCCTAGATGGCATGAGACACCTACCCAACATGTACCCATCCTCTTTAGCAATTAATGGTCATACCAGCCAAGGAGAACTTTTAGTTCCAAAGATAATGGGTATGAGGAGATGCTTGAAGGGCAACTGCTAGATAGCAGCAGCAGTGCAACATGACACTGGTAGAGGCTATTTCACAAACAAATGGCAGTGGCACACAAGATAAGCCGGTTAAAAACCCTAAGGTGAGACAATCCACAATTCTAGATAGTGCTAGAAGATCAGATTCCCAGGTTGGAAAACACTCAGTCACCCACTTCTGTAGAGCAAAGGGAAAGTATGCATTCAACTGTGAGTAATGAAGGAACTGGATTAAAAACAAACAGACGTTGCTGACATGCACAGAAGTCTGATACTGCAGGACACACATAGCCAAGATATGAAATGTGAAAAGTATGAATCAAGGCAAGCTTAAAGTCATAAAAGAAGAAATGGAACATATAAACAATATGATACTTAGGATAAGCAAATTAAGGGAGAATGAAATGAGATATTTGCAATCAGATAATTACAATTTTTTGTTCTCGAGAAGTGCAAACTCAGAAGAAACGGGATGGCTCTAAATAAAGCAATATGTAGCACAAGCAGTTATGAGCATAATGCAAAAAAGTCTGATTGGATCTGGTTCCAGGAAATAATTAATTTAAGCTAATTGAAAGCCTCCTATTCCCCCTCCCCTTTCAGGTTCTGAGGCTCCCTAGGGCTCCCCTTTGCCTCAGGAAAGTCTTGGGACAACAGAGGGAAGCCTTTAATAGTAAAAAAACCAAAAATCAACACAATCAGGACCATCAGTGGCTATTTTTTATTATTAAAGCCTGCTCTTCCCTCCATTCTGAGGGCTCCTAAAGGCTTTCCAGGCAAAAGGAAACCTTAGGAAACATTTCTAGCAACAGATTGAGTTAATACTGGTGTAACTTAATGCAACAGGATTTTGCCCACTGTGTTTTAATACAATGTCCATTTCTGTCAAAAGGGTTGAGTTGAGAATGCCTGCATCATTGAAGGTCACAGTCATTAAATTTCCACATGTTTTAAGCCCCTGTTTGAAATGCACATATTTCTATAATTCTGTAGTTCTCAAAAAATCCACAAAAGATTTGTTTCCTGTGACTGGAAACTTTGTTTTTAAACTGGTTTCCACTATTTAAATACAGCATCGCCTTTTTGCCTTTTGTAAGTGTCCAGGCTCTGCTGCTTAACCATGTTGCACTTGTTTCTGATTTGGTTGTGCTTTTTCTTTTCTATGGCATGCATTTTGTATATAATTGGTTGTTTAAATTAAAAAATGTACAAAGTTCCTGCAAACAATCAGTCCTATACCCTCAACTGTACCTTTTATCTTTAGTTCAAACTATTAGTTAAAAGAACAATTTAACTAACTTGTGGGCACAAGAAAGAAACATAAATATGCTTTTATGGGTCTTCTGGTTGAGTGGGGCGGTCACTCCAAATTCACAACAACTTTGTTTATAAAACAACTGATCTTCTTTCTACTCCCAGGGGGTGGGAGGTGGGGAAGGACTTCGTAAATATATTTTTAAAAACCCATAGGATTTGCACTCGTAATAGCTCACCTCACACAATTTAGAACAAATTCGATTTTTCAAATATATTTTCAGTACAGCACATTTTTGGTCTTCAATAATTTTGGGGATTTTAGCCCTCTCTCATTCATCCACACACACCTTTGAATAATCTTCATCAGACAAAATTCTTTCCTTTGTAAAATCTCTTTGACCACATTTTATAGCGTTGGCACCAAATGAAGGAAGACATGTCCCCTTTCTGTCTACTTTGAAACCAATTATTTGAGACACAGAAAGACAAAGCATACAAGCTTAAATCCTTCCAGCTTTTCAGAAATGGTGAACGCCTTTCTGGTAGAGATTTAAAACTGCCAAGTGACAAACCTAGTGGTAAAAATTCGTACTTGCCTCCAATTATGAGTGGTTAAGTGGCTGGAGAAGTATCAAACTCAACTGGAAGTTAAGGGCATGTGTATATATATACATATATACACATATATATACATATATATACATACACACACACACACACACACACACATATACACATGTGTACACACATATATGTGCATACACACACACACACACACACACACACGGGCATGCGTGCATGTGTGTATGTGTATATTATATTTTCCTATTTGACCTTTAATATGTACTTTGTTTTCCTGGAAACATAACCATGAGGTCAAAATGAAACTAGCAAACCCTCTGAAAAGAGAAATAAATGCACCACCAAAAACTCAGTGAAATTGAAGAAACTCTATGAAGAAGTCCTTCGTTGCAGAGTGGATTTGATTTAAATCAAATTGTTAAATGTTTAAAAAAAATGGATTTTTGACCATTTAAATGAAGTTTTTTTAAACTATGATTTAAATAATTATTTAAATCGATTTGATTTTAAGAAATCATTGATTTTTGTTCATCATGCCTAGTTGTAAGAGATACGTATAGAATCCAACTGACCGTTAGGCAACAGCCACTAGCCCTACGTGTGAACAGAGACAAAAATCAACATATGATACACAGTTGGTTGATAGCAATTACATTCCAGAGGGCATTTTAAATTCTGCAATTGCAGAATGTAATTGTACAAAATTTTTAAACTGGTAATACCTTCACAAAATAATCTTCACAGAGATCCACTCTAAAGTCCAAACATTATAATTGTACAACCAAGAGTTGCTTGAAGGATGCTAAAAACCACAACTTCTGCAGCTGAGCTCAATGCAAACAATTAACAAGCGTGTTTGCTTTTAAACGAAGCCACTGATGTGTACCCAATGATGTCACTATTCGAGATCCTCTGTAACAGTGGTTGTGCATTATTAGCATTCGTGAAATGGCACTATTCAATGCAGCTTTGGTTGCTCAACTGCACTAACATGGAGTTTCACTTTGCTAGCATTATGTTGGATGGAAGGTAGTTTCTTCAGCAGACACAGCAAAAGGCTTGCAATTTGCTCAACAAAGACAACCCAAGCAAACAGTTCCACTTTTGTTCCCCATAGCACTGCCACCACTAACCCAACCATCTTCCTTGGTGCCATCATCTGACAAGGCAGATAGACATAGTGATCTAATGCAAAATAGTGCCCCCCCTCCCAGCCATGGAGAGAAAAAGCAGAATATTTTCAAATTCTCCTCCCCTCCAGAAATGCAGAAGCTGAATACTGTACAGTGGTGGTGGTGGGCAGTTGTCGTGCAGAAAGAAGGGGGAGTCACAAAAAATCAGAAAGAGGGACTTCCCATAAGAAGAGTCCTTTTGCCAGCAGAAGTCAAACTCTGGATACATTTTTTTTTATTCTGTACTTTCCCATGAGCTCAAACTAATCTCTCTCTGTCTTCTTTGTGGTGCAGTGGCTAAACTGAAATGTTGCAGCCCAAACTCTGCTCACGACCTGGGTTCAACCCCAGGTAACCAGCTCAAGGTTCACTCAGCCTTCCATCATTCTGAGGTTGGTTAACTGAGTACCCAGCTTGCTGGAGGGGGGCAATGTATACCCTGCATAATTAAATTGTAAACCACCTGAAGAGTGCTTTAAGTGCTATAGCGCGGTATATAAGCAGCATGCTTTGCTTTTGCTTTGCTTCCTCACCCTTTTCCCCAAAAACCTGAATATAAAAACACACACACACACACACAAGACACAACCAAATTCTTCCAATCTTCCACAAGACAAATAAAGTACATGTTTTGCAGATGTAGCCAATGACATAATTGGCAAACATGGGCTTTCTGGATGCCAAATTCAAGATTATTTATCAGGTGATACCAGAGTCAATTAAGTCAATTAAGCAAACTTGCTTACATTATGGTCATTATGAGGCCTAGGGTCTAGCTCTGAATGCTGCCCAGGAGACGTACTTCTTACATCACAATAACAGTAATAGATGATATTGCACCTGCCATGACTTTCCCTATCACAAAGATATATAAATGACAGGAGCCGTTGTAAGATAGGAGTTGGCAGTTCTACTCTAATAAGCTCAACAGAGAGGAAGAGGCAGCTACAGGCAGACATACACAGAGAACCGAAGACATAATAAACAGAGATGGGAATTTTCCCTAACATACACAGTATATATTGAAGACTGGAAATGAAAACAGTGGGGGGGGGGGGGGGAGAGGTATGGTTGTCCGAATTTATAGGTGCTCATGGGAGAGTGGAATTCATTCACCATGGGCTGCAGACTTCACATATATAAGACTGTTTTGCCAAGATTACTCCTAGACTGCATTACTGGCATAAAAAAAAATAGGCAAACAATCTTGACACGAATATTGCTGCCGATAATTTTTTAGAGTGTATACGATATCAGAAAACCGAGAGATTGAGACTGCTTCAAAATGGCTCATCTCTGAGCAAAATATCTGCACAATCTAATAAACAGCAAAGTTGATTGCTCTGAAAGGAGTACATGAATTTTTACAAAATTAAAAGAGAAGCAGGGTGGGGCGGGGGGGGAAGGCAAAATGTTAAAACCCTTTAAAGACTAAAATTTATTTCTGGGTGAATGATTTTCTCATGTACAGTCTCAGTCTTCAGAAAACAGCCTTCTGTGTGGTGACCTTTCATGGATCAAAACCCACTTCTTCAGGCATAAGGAACAAATCCATGTTCTCTGTATGTATACATATTTCTATGTCCAGGTAAGGATATATATAACAGACAAAGGGACAGTGGTTCATTAACACAGAACTGGAACTAACAAGCTTTTAATTATTCAAATAAGCAGCTCCTGGCCACAGCAATAACCTGTATACCCCCCAGACTTTGCTGTCACAGAAATGGTAAAAGTTTCACCACACTTTTACATAAACTGACATCCCAGAAAGTAAGTGGAAAGAAATAACTATGTCAATTTTTTAACTTGCAAGCAATATTTATTGGTTCAGTTTGAAATGTGGCCCATTTATAGACCTTCACTGAGTAGATAATGGATGCTAAAGATTGATGTCATTTGTATGAGCAGTAGAGAAGGCTTTCTCAGTGGCTGCCCCCAGGCTTTGGAATGTGCTGCTCCACAATGCTAGGTTGACCTCTTGTCCTTCCATCATCATCAGGCAAAAGAGCTTCCTTTTGAGGCAGGCTTTTAAGCAATAAGTGCGGGGTTTCACAAATCCTATATTTATTGAACTTAGAGATTTTTAAATGTTGTTAATTGTAGTTTTAACATCGATAAATGTTTAATTATTTTTAGTATAGTTCTCATGTATTCTCAAAGGCTTTCACGGCCGGGATCTGATGGTTGTTGTGGGTTTTTCGGGCTCTTTGGCCGTCTTCTGAAGGTTGTTCTTCCTAAGGTTTCGCCAGTCTCTGTGGCCGGCATCTTCAGAGGACAGGAGTCAGAACTCTGTCTGTGCTCTGGTGCAGTTTGTTTGGATAGTTGAGTATTTATAGCTGTGGGATCAGCTTTTGTCCTTTTCAGGAGATGGGTGATTGTGGTGATCAGCGTGTTTTTTGTTGTGGGTATATTGTTGTGATAAGAGGGAGAGATTATCTGTCACTGTGATTGATGGGTGTCGTTAGCTGGTCTTTTGTGTGCCGTGATCACCGGTCCTTGTAGCTGGGTAGAGTTGGTTGACCTTTTGCAGGCTGTATTTTTCAGTGCTGGGAGCCAGGCTTTGTTGAGTTTTAAACTTTCTTCTTCTTTGTTGAAGCTCTGCTGGTGTTTGTGGATTTCAATGGCTTCCCTGTGCAGTCTAACATAATGATTGCTGGTGTTGTCCAGTACTTCAGTATTTTGAAATAGAATTTCATGTCCAGCTTGTTTTAGGGCATGCTCAGCTACTGCCGATTTTTCCAGTTGTTTTAGTCTGCAGTGTCTCTCATGTTCTTTGATTCTGGTGTGGATGCTGCGTTTTGTGGTTCCAATATATACCTGGCCACAACTGCAAGGTATCCGGTATACTCCTGCAGTGGTGAGGAGGTCCCTTTTGTCCTTTGCTGACCATAACATTTGTTGTATTTTTGTGGTGGGCTTGAATACTGTTTGTAGGTTGTGTTTTTTCAAAAGTTTCCCCATGCGATCCATGACCCCTTTGATGTATGGGAGAAATACTTTATTTGTGGGTGGCTGTTTTTCCTCTTCAGTTTGGTGTTGTTTTCTTGGTTTGATGGCTCTTGTGATTTCATTTTTGGAGTAGCCATTTGCCTGTAGGGCCCAATTCAGATGGTTGAGTTCAGTGCTGAGAAATTGAGCTTCACAGTTCCGATTTGCATGGTCTACCAGTGTTTTGATTATGTCTCTTTTTTGCTGTGGGTGGTGGTTGGAGTTTTTTGTGTAGGTATCGGTCTGTGTTGGTGGGTTTTCTGTAGACCTTGTGTCCCAATTGGAGGTCAGTTTTGCGTATGACCATGACATCTAAGAAAGGGAGTTGGCCCTCTATTTCTTTTTCCATGGTGAATTGTATATTTGGGTGGATGCTGTTGAGATGGTTTAGAAATTCTTCCAGTTTTTCTTCACCATGGTTCCAAATTGCGAAGGTGTCATCCACGTATCGGAACCAGACTGTGGGTGCGAAGGGGTGCCGAAGCCAGGGCCTGTTTTTCGAAATGTTCCATGTAGAAGTTTGCTATAACCGGGCTGAGGGGGCTCCCCATGGCCACTCCATCTGTCTGTTCATAGAACTCGTTATCCCACTGAAAGTAGCTGGTCATTAGGCAGTGTTGGAAAAGGGCCTTGATGTCTTCTGGAAAGACCTTCTGGAGGAATGTCAGAGTGTCCTTTATCGGTACCTTGGTGAATAGGAATACTACGTCAAAGCTGATCAGTCTGTCCCCGGGGTTGAGTTTTAGGGTGCTGATATTGCTTATCAAATGTCCTGAGTCTTTGATGTAGGATGAGGTTTGTCCAATGTGGGTCTGTAGGAGGGTGGCTAGGTATTTGGCTAATTCATATGTCGGGGAGCCGATGGCACTTACAATGGGCCTGAGTGGGATTGAGTCTTTGTTGATTTTGGGGAGTCCGTATAGTCTTGGTGGGAGAGATTCTGTCTTGCAGATTTGTTGAAGGAAGTTGGGGTGCAGCGAGGAACTCCTGATCAGCATGTTTGTTTTGTGATTTTGTTGGTTGGGTCCCGTTTCAGTTTTCTGTAGGTGGTGGGGTCTAGAAGTTCACTGATTTTGTCCTTGTATTCTTCTGTTGTATGATTACTGTGGCATTGCCTTTGTCTGCTGGCAGAATGATGATGTCCGGATCTGAGTTTAGGGACTTGATAGCAAGTCCCTAAACTCCAAGAAAACCAAGAAAACAACACCAAACTGAAGAGGAAAAACAGCCACCCACAAATAAAGTATTTCTCCCATACATCAAAGGGGTCACAGACCGCATGGGGAAACTTTTGAAAAAACACAACCTACAAACAGTATTCAAGCCCACCACAAAAATACAACAAATGTTACGGTCAGCAAAGGACAAAAGGGACCTCCTCACCACTGCAGGAGTATACCGGATACCTTGCAGTTGTGGCCAGGTATATATTGGAACCACAAAACGCAGCATCCACACCAGAATCAAAGAACATGAGAGACACTGCAGACTAAAACAACTGGAAAAATCGGCAGTAGCTGAGCATGCCCTAAAACAAGCTGGACATGAAATTCTATTTCAAAATACTGAAGTACTGGACAACACCAGCAATCATTATGTTAGACTGCACAGGGAAGCCATTGAAATCCACAAACACCAGCAGAGCTTCAACAAAAAAGAAGAAAGTTTAAAACTCAACAAAGCCTGGCTCCCAGCACTGAAAAATACAGCATGCAAAAGGTCAACCAACTCTACCCAGCTACAAGGACCGGTGATCACTGCACACAAAAGACCAGCTAACGACACCCATCAATCACAGTGACAGATAATCTCTCCCTTTTATCACAACAATACACCCACAATAAAAAAACACGCTGATCACCACCATCACCCATCTCCTGAAAAGGACAAAAGCTGATTCCACAGCTATAAATACTCAACTATCCAAACAAACTGCACCAGAGCACAGACAGAGTTCTGACTCCTGTCCTCTGACTATGCCGGCCACAGAGACTGGCGAAACGTTAGGAAGAACAACCTTCAGAACATGGCCAAAGAGCCCAAAAACCCCACAACAACCATAGTTCTCATGGTTTATTTAATTGTTATCACTGTACAGCTTTAATTGTTTATAAGCCTCCTTGGGTCCTCTATGGGGAGAAAGGCCAATATATAAATAACATACATAGATACATAGATATATACATATATAGATACATACACACAATAGAATTTTGATGCTTATAACAGAGAAATCATAATACTTTTCTTTTCCATTGTTGGCAACATTTTAACTATGGGTGTACTATCACACCCTTTCAACAAAAAAGCATATTCAACCCACATTTCTTCTTCAAAACATAGCTAATTTCTTATACCACAAAATTTGACTGTACAGACCAGTTAAATCATTGATTTCTTATGAAGTAAGAAACCAACAAAATATTCTATCAAGATGATTTATGTATGTTTAGGTTTTATATTAGATGTCCAGTGTTCCTTGGGGGATACCTCTCATCTACAGAAAAATCTCCCACCACTCCTTTCAAATTACAGGAAATGAACAGTTAAATTCTTGAATGCTGCAGCTCAAATGAATTATCAGCATGAATGGATGAAAAGAGCCTCAACACAGCTGCACTGTAAACACCAGGAAAACAGCTGATACAGCGAGCATCAAAGACTTCTACACCAAATGACTCTCCTCCAGGCAAAGGCAGAATTGGCCCTAGCTGAAGGCCCAGTGGCGTATGCAACAAAAAGAAAAGGCCTGATGACTAAAGCAACATTTTTTTGAAAATCCTTAGAGCAACAGATTGAAAAAAGCTGGTACTCAGTCTGAGAACATGCAAAACTCCCAGGAACTTGAACAATCCTCTTATGATGACTTTCTACTATCAGCTTTTACAAATGGCCCCAGTGTTTCAATGGAATTATTTTGTTCTTCCGTTGCATACAATTTATCTCTTCACACTCATCTTAAAACTTAAAACATAATTACAGGCAATTCCGTATCACAAAAGTAGCAAACCTGTTCTCTGCCATTCACCAATTTTATTACATTTTATTTGGTAACAATGCCTTATGTAAAAACCACCCTTCAAATTATTTTTTGTATTTTAAAAACCCCTCAAAAATATACTGTTGTGATTCAATGAAAATACTCCACGTGATAATACATTTTTCCCTACAAAGAGTCAGATATTTAAAAAATAATAATTACAAAATTGCAAGGAAGAATTATACCTGGTTTTGGTTTGCTATTTTGGATACAAACTATAACAAAAATGCATATACTGTGAAACACTAAAATAATATGACAGCAAAATCAGACTTAATATGTACAGAAAGATAAATTCATGATTAAAGACAAGTCAAAGGATCTTTTCCAAAAATGTATTCAAGAGAATAAATTAATGCAACTTGCAAATACATTGTGAAGCACTATTGTAAAACTGAGACTTAAACCTGTACAAAGAAACTATATGGATTGGAAGAAAAACTGAATTGCCGTGTCATTCGGTTTTACAAGTGCCTGATCACGAAGTGAGAAGTCTCCAATTCTTCCATCATTAAGGTTACTTTGACATATACTGAGAAACGCAAAACCATAGGTTTTAACAATCAAAACTTCAGGACTCTTTCACCATCAGGAACTGTTCTCAATAAACTCTAAATTATAGGAAGTCAGAATTTCTGTTATTCTGCATCTTACATTTAAATCCCAACTTTCCACTAAAAATAGCCTTCAAGGCAGCTTCCACAATATAAGCATGTTAAAGTGAAAGGACTAAAATGTCCTTGAAGGGACATTTATAAAATCTGAGCATGCAAACGTGTGCAGAGTTCAGTACTGATTAACTGAAATCCAGTAGTGGAAACTATGCCATGTAAGACTGACATCACTACTCATGGCACTTTTTTAATAAATTGAATAATTTTGATCTGTTAGAGTTCAAAACATTGAATTTACGGGGTGCAAAAGTGTTGCTCTAACATTGGAAAGTGTATTATTGAAAAAATACAGCTGGAGAAAATTGTTTACATAACAGCCAGCTTGTTCTGGTACAACAAGTAACTGATAAGGTAACGGCAGTAGTAGCTCATTCAGATTCATGCCCATTTTTGCACGAAAAGTAAACAATAGAATGCTTGTGTTATGTGAACAAAGACAACAGGAAAAAAATGGAAATGCATTTTATTTTGCCACTTGAATTACGTTAACCTGTTATGTAAATTAACCAAGAAATACCACAAAATAGATGTGGAAACCTTTATTAAACAAATGAGAATTACAATATATTGTAAAACAGAAGTGTTTACAAAATAGTGTAAAAGAAGAGATGAATGTTAGATTACACAGTTTGTTTCTTAATAAGCAAAAAGAAAAAAACAAAGGTGTCATTTATTTTACAAGGCTTTAACCTCATGATTAATAATAATTAAGTGTTTGAAAGGTATAAAATATTCTATAGTATCAAAGAAAATAACATGCAGTTGTATTGTATTGTCAATGATTACATCATTCCAGCAAGCAATAGCTCAAGAGAGGGGGAATTTGACTCCAAACTTGATGGCCAGGAGCAAGCCAGGCTAGGAACTTGCCAGACAAAGCCTTGGAGATGCCAGGAACTGAGCTGAGCTTGGTCTGGAAGGACAGAGGCTTGAGACAAGAGGCCTGACCTTAAACATGTAGGCATCTAATTGGTTAAAAAGTATAAACTCTGATGGAGTTTGTTGATATAAATGACTCTATAAATACAGAGCACACATGCAGGGATATAAAAAGGAGGAACTCTATCAGAAGTGAGTGAAAAGAAGACAAGCTTTGTTCTCATGGAGCGAGATGGAGAATATGAATCATGCCTAGCATATGGAGTGAACATGGCAATGAAATTACGTTGCATCAGATTGTGAAGTTTTCCTCCTTAGACTTTGGCTGGGTGAGCTTTCCATGTTGCCTATAACCTAAATTTCAATACCTACATCTTTTTAAAAGCTGCAAGAATGTAAGCCTATGCTATTTTAAGCTTACAATTTTGTATACAGTAATTGTATGATTTTTTGATTTGCTAATTTTAAGTATGGAACCTAGAAATGATGTAAATAAGTAGAACTTGTATAGAATTAACAAGTTCTGGAGTTGTCTTGGAATTATTGCAACAATGGAAAGTCCTTAAATAAGTTACCCACATGAGTTGCAAGATCTTAATACTGATTACTAGTTTCATTCTGGTATTAACCCTTTACTGGCATAGTGTCAGATAATGTCAGCTATAACAGATCATGGAATCTGTTCTCTTTGCCTGGGAGGTCTATAAATCTCTGTGGGACTCCTGGGGCAGTCAGTTCTCCTAATGAGGTTCTGACAGATCTGCCCCTCAAAGGTCCAAAGGCTGCTTTCAGATCCCTTTTGTCAAGGAGAAACCATTTGGGGCTGGGGATGGGGAGAATCTCTTAATTTCCAGAAATTGCCACCACTGGGCTGATTTTACCAGCAGCCACGATTTTCCAAAATTAAAGACTTTCCCCTGTCCCATGGACCCAAACAGCTTTCCAAAACATCCCTAGGGACTCCCAGGACTCCTGGGCAGGGATCAGAAATATTTAATTTATGAACCACTGCCATGGATGATGACATCATCAGCCTCACATGACACACATTCCACTATCGGACTTCAGCCACTGTTTCGCTTGCTTCTCTCACCCTCCTTCAATATTATGTTTCATGCCCACTCCATAAAACTCATAGGAACATAAGAAGCTGCTTTATAATTAGTCAGACGTTGGTCCACCTAGTCCAGTATAGTCAACTCTAACTGGCACCAGCTCTCCAGAATTTCCAGCAAGATTCTTTCCCTAACCCTTATTTGGAGATCCCAGATACTTTCTGGTGGTCTAATAAAGATGCCTAACCATGCTTTGTCTCCCAAATCATACAAGATGAATATGTGCAGGTTGGTACTGTGGTATTATTTCCCACTATTTACTCAGACTTTTCATCCTACCACCACACCTTGCCAAGAATAAAATAAAAAGCAACACCTGCTTCTACACCTCAATATTGCAGGGCAGATTCCAATCAGAACTACCAAAGGATTAGGTTTTGTGCATACTTATATAACTGCATTATTAACTTTACAAGCAAAAGTGATGGGGGGAGAACACAGGCATGAGATAAATTCCAAAATCCATACTGAGGTGATAATGGCCCAACCAAAAAGGCTCAGAAAAGAGTGAAAGCTTTCAAAAAGACTACCTCTTTATCATAATATGGATAACTCATTTTGAGTAACTTGATTTGTGGATTTTTCCAGCTGGTAGAATGCTGCAGGAGAATTCTCAATTAAGGCGGTGAGGATTGCTGAGAGAGAAAGGTTTCATCAAAGCAGGATTAAAATTATGGCTGAAGGGAGACAGCAATGTAGAGCGAGGCAACGATTTAAGGTGGGGATGTAGCTGGCCGTTAGCCCTGGAGGAGAGTTGAAGCAATCCATGAGAAAAATCTCAAAGGAAATGTTCTGAATTTGAACCCAGAATGATTTGACAGTCTCTCGCTTAACTACCTGATAAATCTCTAAAAAGAGTTATCCCAAAGTAGAGTTAAGGCACTCCTACACAAGATGTAAGCCCCTCCATTCTTTCTCTCTTCTTCTGAGTGCAGCCCCTTCTCTGTTTCAGTCCATTTGGTCTTCATTCCTCCCCAAACTCTCATGAAAATCCCCTTCAAGTTTCCATTAGAACAATATGGATGTAGTTGCTGTTAAACATATATGTACACTCCTGAATGAACACCACTCTTTCTACTGACAGTTCAGATGACATTCATGTGTCATTTATTTTCCTAAACATAGGTAGCTCAGGGTCTCTTCTCAATAGTCCTTCTTGTCGTCATCACATCCCACAGCTCTCCTCATGAGACAAAAACAACGCTAACTCCTGAATAAGAACAGGTGCACAATGATTTTCCTCTGAAACTGAGAAGAATTTTCACAAGACATCATTTCAAAACGGTCTCTCTATTTGCACTGTTATCTTCCTTCTTTGCAGTCTTTAAGACCTTGCAGACAATTGCCTGCTGTGTTTTTGCCAGAAAGAACATTGATAAGGCTCTGGAGCAAGATGTATAAATATATCCTGAGGCTTGTCCTTGTGCAGGAATTAGTAGAATAATTTATTTTTGACTAAGAAATTCTCCCCCACAAAGTAATAAAGTAAAACAGGGGTTTGGGGTTTTTTGTTTGTTTTTACAAATGAAAATCAGAAAGAAAAATTGCCACCGGCTTATCTTGAAAAATTAGATCTTAGATTAATAAGATAAGAGTATGGACAAATACAGTGTGCCTACATCCATCTCCTTTGCGGTCACATTGGTCCTCCTTTTGCACATGCAAAAGAAGAAAGTGAGAAGCGACAGTTAAACTTAGCTTCCCATTCTGTACCAATAAGACTAGTTAATGGTTTCCAAACAAGCCAAGAATATTGTGCTTTAAAGCAGGTAAGTGCAGACTTCAATTCATTTTTTTAAAAAACTGCAGACCAACATAGAAACTATATGAACAGGTTTACGATGAAATACAAAAGAAACTGACATGTACTAGAACCAGAGCAATCTGCCGATTCCTGTTGGAAAGGAGCATCATAGTCTGTTCCATGGAAGACATTTAGGCTGGGCACTAAGGAACTCTTCCTCCTAACAGGAAAGGCTGTTACAGAGAGCCACCTGAGAGTCTTCCATCTGGGCAAGGGCCTTGTGACCCTCCAGATGATGCTAGATTCCAACTCCCACAAGCTCAGTCAGCATAGTCAATTGTGAGGGATGATGGAGGTTGCAGCCATCAACATCTGGATTGCCAAAGTTTCTTCACCCCTACATTATACGGTCATTGAGTAAGGTGCAGCTCGCTATCAGGATTTCTAGGTACAGAGAACTGTGACATAGGGAATGAGTTGCTCCCTTCCTGCTCTGTGAATGAACAACACATGTTAAGGGTTATGTGAAATTAGGGCTTGGGAAAAGAGAATTACAGCTAGGCAAAAGAATTATGGATAGAACCCCCAAGGACTCCCACGGCATTTCTGCTCGGAAGAAAGCCACCAAACACTTCAGATCTACCTTTTTTTAAAAAAAATGCAGTCTAAGCATTGCATATAAAATGACAATATATTCGTACAAGATATAGGAAGGAAGCTACACCTGTAAGTTGTTCTAGGGTTGTTGTTGTTGTTTAGTCATTAAGTTGTGTCTGACTCTTCGTGACCCCATGGACCAACGCACGCCAGGCTCTCCTGTTTTCCACTGCCTCCCGGAGTTGGGTCAAATTCATGTTGGTAGCTTCGATGACACTGTCCAACCATCTCGTCCTCTGTCGTCCCCTTCTCCTCTTGCCTTCACATTTTCCCAGCATCCAGGTCTTTTCCAGGGAGTCTTCTCTTCTCATGAGATGGCCAAAGTATTGGAGCCTCAGCTTCAGGATCTGTCCTTGCAGTGAGCACTCAGGGTTGATTTCCTTCAGAACGGATAGGTTTGTTCTCCTTGCAGTCCAGGGGACTCTCAAGAGTCTCCTCCAGCACCACAATTCAAAAGCATCAATTCTTCGGCGGTCAGCTTTCTTTATGGTCCAGCTCTCACTTCCATCCATCGGTACTGGAAAAACCATAGCTTTGACTATGCGGACCTTTGTCGGCAAGGTGATGTCTCTGCTTTTTAAGATGTTGTCTAGGTTTGTCATCGCTTTCCTCCCAAGGAGCCGGCGCCTTTTAATTTCGTGGCTGCTGTCACCATCTGCAGTGATCATGGAGCCCAAGAAGGTAAAAACTGTCACTGCCTCCATTTCTTCCCCTTCTATTTGCCAGGAGGTGATGGGACCAGTGGCCATGATCTTAGTTCTAGGGTAGGCTGAGTTGAATTGCTCAAGAGCACTCAGGAACAGCTGAACTGGGATACCAGTAATGATTTTCTAAACATAGCCCCATGCTCTAGCCATCACAAAGCCTCTTTAACAGTCTGCCACTGAAAAAGAACTGAGAATAAATCTTTTTTTTAACCAAGGCAGAGGTAACATCCTATATGGCACTAGGATCAGAGTATCTGACTAGTCCTCCTTGATCCAATAGGGTGCCTCTCCCTCAGAAGTTTCAATTAATTAATTAATTAATTAATTAAAATATTTTTAATCCCACCTTTCTCCTTAAAAGGACCCAAAGCAGCTCCTACTTCTACTACTTCAAGCAATACAAGATTAGCTAAAGGCCAGGAATTATGCGAACTATAGCGCAAAACATCCATAGTGCACCCAGATGGGGAACGTCGCATTACTCTTTTTATTACTGACTGCATTTGAAATGAGATGGTGTGGCAATGATCTTAAAGGATTCCTAATCTACTCAATCAACGGACACACTGGAGCATAAGGATGGAGGACTGAAACTGAGCTAGACCATTGCTCCCTCAACCCCAGTATTGTCACCACTCACGGAACGACTGATTGTGGCTCTCCACAGTTTCAAGCAAGATTCCTCCTTAGCTCCAACTGGAGATCTAACTGGTATTCTCTGCTGGTCTTACGCTGAAGTACTAACCAAACCCAGCCCTGCTCATCTTCTGACAGCCAAGGAGATTGATATGGGACAGGAAGACAGTACTGTCCCCCAAATGGGGAAAAAGTACAAGCACTGCTGTACACACATATTTGTGTATGTTTGTAGAGCAGTGTTTCCCAACCTTGGGTCCTCAGATGTTCTTGGATTACTACTATCATAAATCCTAGTGGTAAAGGCTTCTGGGAGGTTTAGTCCAAGAATATCTGGAGACCCAAGGCTGGGAAGTTGGGAACCATTGGTGTAGAGTCATCTTGACTACTTTTACTGAATATACAAAAGGCAAGGAGAGGGATAGGAAACACAACCCCACTTCATGGGATTCACAGAATCAGGTTGGAAAGTTGAGAATGGGGGGAAGTGAGAACATGGTTTATTATGATAAAGAAAACATGGACTCCAATCTCCTTTTAGCCACGAAACTCACTGGCCCAGTCTCTCTTGTAGGATTGTTGTAGAGATAAGGGGGGGGGGGGGAGAGTTCCATCCTGAGCTTTGTGGAGAATGGGGGGAATAAAAATACTATAAGCAGCTAAATACGTAAGTGTTCTGCTGAATTTATTAGCCATGTTTTTTACTATCTAAATCAAATATCTCTATTACAGCACAGTATCCATGCATATATTGTCTCTTGTTTAATACGCAAGCGTGAAATGCTTCTTAATTAACAAAAGGGAATACAAGTGCTCCTTGAAATCACAAAAACATAAATAATTTCATTAATGTGGTTCAAAGCTGTAACATAAAATTAGCTCTAAGACTCCAACCAAAACTTTGCAAAACGTGTTTGAAGTATTCTGAGCCAAGCATTAAAACCCATCAGTTATTTACAGATCAAAGAAGCTCCAAGTGTCCTGGAACAATCAGAGTGAGAAATGCCAAAATCTGATTTCATCCATGTCCACATGTTTCTTTGAACTTGTAATTCAGAGAATTGGTCAGTGTATTGAACTAATTATCATTCTTAACGCTTGCCAATTGTGATGGCTGTGATCCTTTCTTGCCGGGTAAGAAAAGGAATGAAAAGAAAGGGAGAAAAGATGGTGAAGAAGAACCATAATCATCTGTGATGTGTGTGTGTGTGTGTGTGTGTGTGTCAGAGAAAACTACACATGCAAGGATATTACCACATACACAAACAGGCAAAAATACATATAATTATTCTTAGAGAATGCCAGAATGAACTCATTGTTGTACAAATGACATAACATTAACATATCTCTCTCTGTTAAGGTTATATCATTCCTTCCAGAAATCACCACTTGCGGGATTTTATGTTCAGAGAAATCTGTTCAAGCAACAGCCACACTAGCTAAGAGGGAGCTCTTAGTTCCCCCAATTAGACCTCAGTCTTGTGTTTAGACTGATATTACACTGGGAAAGCAAATTAGCTTTCCTTCCACTCTCTAAAGACTTGAGCCCAGCATTTGGAAGAGTTAAATTTTTAAAATTTACCTCCAAGAACCTGTCAGCCTGAATGCTGGATGGGTTTCTGGAAGCTGTAAGTCCACACAATGACTTTTCCCAAGCTCTGAATACAACTTAGGGTCATCCACTGAATTGGGGAGCCGGGGGGGGGGGGTAGAGGTCCGATAAATAGAAGGGCTTCTTCCCACAGAACAGAGTGAAACTGTGTGGGCCACCAACACAATGGCATGAAAAGGGGAGTGAGTGCAGTTGTAGGAGTTAAGAGTGTCGGAAAATGGATAATGCACAGTCAGGTCGCCACTGAACCATGAAGCTCAGTCTTACTTCACAGGGTTGTTGTGAAGACAAAGCAGGGAGGAGAAGAGCTATGCATGCCACCTCTCATTCACTGAAGGAAAGGTAGACTGTAAATAGGAATAAGAACAAACAAATGAGACCAATTCATGGCCGGTGAAGCTAGGGAGTGGCTAAGAGTCATGATGGCTATACCTGACATATGGCATCATGAGCACTATTCCCCAGTGACCGGCAATCAGAAGCAGGAAGGTGCTACTCCAATTAGAGATGGAACTTTCATATTTCAAGGACTCCCACTCCAAGAATTCGCCTAGAATTCTGGAAGTGAGGGAACACAAATAACAAGGGTTGTGGACATGCGGGTCTGATCGGCCTTAGCCACCATAGCCAAGGGTGCAGAACGATGAGACCTGCGGTCTAGCAACCCTGGGAGGCCTTCACCCCCACCATCTCTGCATACTGTAAAACAAAGCCAAGTGGCGCTGGCATACTTGGGATGCAAGGCAGCTTCGCTAAAGCTGAGCTTCCAAGGGCGAGCATCCCAAATGTTTCCCAAGTGCTTGAGTTTGGATTACATTCTAAATGGCTTTTCAAAGTGAGGCAGAAGCCAAGGCAACTGAATTAGTGTTCGGAAACAAAACTAACAAAGGATCATAATCAAAATACAAATCTCACTTGATTTCCCCCCCACAAAATGCTCCCACAAGCAAGCCATAGTTTGAGATGATTTTTCCCCCTCCTCTATGAAAAGCAAAGTTCATATCAGCCTCACTTGAACGGATGTATCCCAAGCAAAGTTAATATCTCATGTGATTAAAGATTTGTTTCAAGCACCTCCAAAGGACAGGAAACACAGGCATTAAGCACCCTCTAGTGCACAGGTAAGGAGCTGCAGCCAACCTGATCAAACCTTGATTCAAAAGGAATATTAAGAAGCCCTGCTAAGGCGGCAATCAGACAGGCTTCCAAAATTGCATACTCCTTTTAAAAAAGGAAAAGGAAAAAGGAAATTTGTTTTGCTATTTTCATAATTGCTAACGAACTAGGCATCTTGCTTGCTGAGAAATGCCTCCAGCTGGATTAGGAAGAGCAAAGATAATAAACAGATGATGATGATGATGATGATGATGATGATGATGATGATGATAGAGGAGAGCAACTTTGAAAGGCAATTGAACTAGCTATTTTAGTAATACTGGGCTGAAGAGCTGGGACAATGGATAAGGAGATGGGAATACAGATCTTAACAGATAAGATGTTTCCAGAATCACCAGCTGAACACAGCTGGAAAAGAACTCTTCACTAAGTTAGATAAACTCTTGCCAGTTAGGAGTAAACTCTACCAGGTTAGATGCAGAGCTTGAAAGCAATGTGTTACACAAGTAACAATGTTGACTGTAACATATTACCATTTAGTTAACAATGTTATCAACATCCATCTTTTTGAAATGTAACAGGACATTTCATAGCATTATTCATGTTTTAGGGTAACAAAAAAAATGTCACCCAACTCGTTTAACACCTTGCAGACTCACACACCCTGAGGTTCATTCCTTATCTCTCTCTCTCCTGGTTAGAGACTACTGTAGTTTGCTGCGATAGCTACATAATGCCAGCCAATGTTACTGTTTGTTCTCTCATATGGTGCTCCTTTAAGAGAAATGTTCACACACCTGTTATTCAGATCATAGTAAGTCCATCAGGTAGCCTATTAGTGTGCAACCTCTCATGAACAACAGTTCTATCTTTTGTAGGTGTGGCGAGAACACACTCACTGAAAGACATCTAAATCAAAATCAACATTTTATTCATTCATTCATTCATTCACTGCTCCCCATGAGTGCCAAAGCACTACTCTGAGCAGTTTACTATAATAAACAAAATAAAAATTAAAATGAAATGAAAACTATTTATGGAGTACGTTAATAAAAATATATATATTTCACATCCCCAAAAAGCAAAGTAAAATACAATATTTACATAATACAGGATATGCTATGAGACACCAATTCTCACCCAGTGGTATGAGTCCCAACCTGGTGGGGAGGTGGGGGGAGGCAAAGTAATCTAGGCAGAATGCCATGGTTCAATGACAATTTATAAGAATTTGCCCTCTCTCAATTTTTATTTCTCTCAGCAAGTGTGCTATTTCCTGTTAGCCCCATCAGCAACTAATGAGCTGTAAAAACATTGTATTGGCATCCACTTATTGGGGGACATGATTCAAGTAAGTAAAGGTCCAGTTTCGCCACTCTGTGTGTTTGTACATTACATTAAGACAGAATATTAACACTCTCTGCCCAATCATTCTCAATGTAATCAGAAGTATCTAAACAAACTCTGACCTGTCTCTACCCTGGCTAGCGTGATATCGGATGGAATTTTTTCTGCAAATGTTCCCAGTGCTTCATGCTCCTACAAAAAAGTTAGAATCTCTCTTTTTTAAAATAATCATGTCTAACAATATGTGGGTGCCAATACAATATTAGGCAAGCTCCCCAGTTGGAAAGCTATCTTAGTCAGCAAAGCCATCCTTTTAAAGAAGGCTATGTCAAAATTCTGATTAGTTGTGCCATGATTGTTACGAGATTAATGTTTTTTCAGGTGACTACACCTAGGATGCGTAAGTGTACCTATATATTTGACTGATTTGTAGATGGATGGGACAAAATCAGAGACAGAATAAGAATCCAATCAAGATGTGAAATTACCTTTTGGGTTACTGGTTTGTGCAGAGGCTCCTCTAACACCAAGAGCAATCAGGTAGAGCACAAGCAAGCTGCTTGGGAACAGACAGGGCTCCCCTGTTTCCCTGGTTTACCATGACATGCCAGTCCAGCTGCAGAGCAAAACTGAGCTAGTAGTCCCAACCAGAGTAGACCCACTGATGGCACAGGATTTGTTAAATTGACCCACTGAATGAATGGGATTAGTTCACTTGATTCAATGCCTCTACTCTAGTTTGGACGAACAACTGGATTTAGCCCATATTCTCTTCCTTTACGTTAATAGAAGTGTTGATGCTGTTTTTTCTTTAACAGGCTCTACAATTCACAGGCAACAATCAAGTTGTAAATTAACTATTATCAGAGTCAACTGTTTAAACCGTAAGGATTTTTAAACCATTCAGGAAGGCATAGTGTAAACTAAGTGAAAAATGTAAGAATTGAAAGGTCGAGGAGAACCTAGAAGGATAAGAATCTTGTTCTAATCTCTAGTTTACAAGGTAATTATAGTCTCAGCTGTTCAGACATCACCATAAATCATAGTCATTGCTATCCAAGAAAGAGAAGGAATCCACCCAGGGGAAAAAGAGGAGCATTCTGTGAACCCACACATACTTCTGCCATTGCCAAACCACCGTTGAGTGACCAAGCAATGTAACATTCAAACCAGACCTGCAAGATATTCACGAGCTTTAACAACATTCTATGTGTAGAATGGCAGACAGAATATGTAAAGAAGCTATACCTAAACGTAACATTGTACCTAAAGCGCAGAAGGGTGACATACCCTCACACTGAAAATAGTGTCTATTAAAAAGGAAGACAATCTTTTTCATTATTGTTTTTCACAGAGCCTGCCAGTGAATGTTAATTTCCAATACAAGCACATAAGCTACCTCTTCAGTTCATCTCTCCCTCTAATTCGTTTCTTGATGATGTTACCTTCAGTCTAAATTTGGAACCTCTTCCCCACAGAACTTTTCTTTAAAGAAAAGAGGTGTATGGAGCAAAGAAATACACCGTCAGATGCATTTAAATCTGCACAGAAGGGAGAAAACTGGAAACTTGCCACTGACTTGAATCAAGGGGAAAATATTACTTTAAGAAAAAAAATCCTTTGGAAATTCTCTCTTTGAACTTCTTGTGAATACGAAGCACACGATGTCACCCAGTTAACTTCACAGAAAACAAAGACTTCCCTACCTCTGTGTAAAGGTCAACATTTTACAGTTGTTTAAATTATGGCATAATTCATGGGTTACGCTAGCACATGCTTGCTACCTGAAGACCCACATGAATATGGTTCCAGTGTGCTTTCGATTTGGTCATGTTACCACAAACACACCCCTTAAAAATGGATGAAATGGAGTTCATAAAATCTGCCAAAATGAAATGGAAGTGGACTTGGTTTTCATTTCCAACAATGTCTGTTTGTAACTTTATGAAATCATTGCACTGTTTTGTCTAGTTGCTTTATTGAGTGTGCATATGTACTCGGTAGCACACATCATTCATATCAAGCAAAGATAAATGTGGCTTAGTATTTATTTATTTTATTATTTAAAGAAAGAAAGCTTACAGACTTCTTAACCAAAGAGAAAATTCCAATTCAGTGAACTCGGCCAGCACCAAGGACTGTATTTTATCTGTGTGATCTAGATCTAACTTAATGACCTATCTACATGAGAATGGCACTTCTAGAAATCACACAGGAAGCACAATATACTGCAATCATTGTCCAGGACTTTTCTATATGATTCAACCTTTCAGCAGCACATGAACAATAATCAAAGCCATTAGAAAAAAAACATAGGTCACATCCCTCCTTCTGAAAGTGACTTCTATTTCCTAGCATAACACTTCAGCTGCTTAATGCAAATTTCACTAATTCTATTCCTTTAATTGTTTTGAACTCAAATGATTCAAGCTGCTTTTGTATACATCCTCATACATTTTGTTTTTATTTGTGATTTTCATAATTTTGTCAACTGGTCAACGATTATAATAAATCCGACATACCTATTTCATTTTGGGGCTTTGCTCGCTTCAGTATGGCCAAACTTTACAACCTGTGAAAAAGCAGAAGTTTCCTTTAAAGCGGGGGGGGGGGGGGGGAGAGAGAGAGAGATTTCAGCGGCTCCTTATCCTGTACCCAAAGCAATTTGTCATACCCCTATGAAATCTTAATTAAGACTGGTCTGCCAAGTCTAAATCACAAAACTTCAGCAATGTGGCAAAGCATTCTAATTGCTAGTGACACTGTCTTAAAAACATTTCCATATCACTGTGTTGCCTTGAGAATGGGTACAATATTTAGCTAACAAATACAGGTCACAAAGAATGTCAACTAAAAATAGATGGCAGCTAAGATCTGGGAGGGAGCTGCATCATCTCCATACAAAACTCCAATGGCTCAGAATGATTTTTTCAGACCATCTTAAGTAAAGATTCAGGAACTTATTAGCAGACCTCTGACACTGTGACTCCATGAACCCACTGTTGATAATAACAGTAGAACAGTCAATGTGTCATGGCAACAAAACCTGCATGCTACATCTGTAAGTGGTACAGAAACTGTCAACTGTGTTCCATATGCAGTTAGTCTATAACAAGCCTGCATAATATATGTGCCTCTGCTCCCCTCCCAGAAAAACCAAGAGCCTCCCAGTTAATACTTGCTGTTATGTGCCATTAAGTCATTTCCAAATTTCTGGCAACTCTCATTGGGTTTTCAAGGTACCGTATTTTTCCGTGTATAAAACAACACTTTTTCCTAAAATAATTAAAGGAAAAATTGAGGGTCGTTTTATACTCGGAAGTACGGGGGCGTTTGCAATGAAAATGTAGGGGGAAAGCAGAAATCGCTTTCCCCCTCCATTTTCTTTGCAAAACGTGGAGTGGGAAAGCTGATTTTTGCAATGAAAATGTAGGGGGAAAGCAGGAATCGCTTTCCCCCTCCACTTTCTTGCAAAGAAAGAAATTCTGGGTTAGAAAAGTCTTATACATGGAGGCGTCTTATACACGGAAAAATTCGGTATGTGAGATATTCAAGGACTGGTTTCTCAGTGCCACTCCATCCACTACACCAAACTGCCTCTCATATATAACCTGGTTTGTCTAGTGGTAGCTTAATAATGATAATGATTGCATGCCATCAAGTCAATTCTGATTTATGGCAACCCTTTTCAGGGTTTTCTAGGCAGGGAGTACTCAGAAGTGGTTTACGATTCCCTTCTTCTGGGAGCACTCTGGGGCTGTGCAGCTTGCCCAAGGCCAAACAGGTTAGCTGTACTCACAGGAGGCACAGTGGGGAATCAAACTCCCAACCTCTAGCTCTGCAGCCAGATACCTAAAACCATTGAGCTATCGAGCCAACTACTGGTAGCTGAGCAGGTCACAATACATGGCTGGCACACCTGATGTGGTTACTATACAAACATGAGCATCTTTATAGGTGAAGATGGGATAGCAGCTTTCTAAATAAATTAATTAAATGGAATGGGAAAGGGAATATTTTCAGATCAGACGTGTCAGAAGTGCATGCCGGCAGGTTTCACGTTAGAGGCATTCAATGGAAAACTGGACAACCATCTGTCAGATCTGCTTTGATTTGGATTTGTGCAATGAGCAAGCATTGGACTTGATGACCTTGTAGGACCTTTACAACTCAATTATCCTATGATTCTATGTATCCTTTTGACAAGGAAAGCTCACAGAGAGCCACTTTATGGCTGCCCTGAGCCAGGATATATATTTTTCTCTTTAAAAAAAAAATCATTTGCGGGAGGACAAAAAGGTCCCTTCAAAGACACTTTCCCCACCCCATACAGCTCACCAACCCCAAATTTCCAAAATCGGTTTAATAAACCCAACTGGAGGTGAATATATCTTCACTCTTCTGCAAAATATAAAGTTTTATTTTGCAAAATTTGGTGGTTTCGTGCAATAAACATGAAGTGTTTTCTGTTTCCCAGCCCTCTTGAAATTTGTGCCAGTCTTTTCACTCTCCTGCAGGAGGAATACAAAGGCAAGAGCAGTTGATATCTTTATTGGACCACTAAAAAATTAAATACCAGAAGTGAGAACAGTGCTCTAGAAGCAGAACTCTGGTGTTTGATTCTGCATTTTGTCAGCACTACAAAACCACAGAATATAAAAACAATCCATAAACATGTCATAGAGATGGGCGCGAACCGCCGGTTTGGCAGTTCATGACAGTTTGTCCTTTGGGCAAACAGGTGCTTGGCGCTTCCCAGCCCCACCTCCTCCAGCGGGCGCCCACTCAGAGGCAGTGACCCAGCTTCCCTGCCCCGCCTCCTCTGAGCACTGCCTTTGAGTGGGCGCCTGCTGAAGGAGGCGGGCTGAGAATCACTGAGCACCTGTTCGTCTGAAGGATGAACTGGCAGTTCATGTCCATCTCTAAAAGTGTCTATTAAGAAATGGGGAATGATTATTTAAAAAATCGAAAGCACTTATCTTTGCTATCTTGGCCAAAAATAAGATGCAGGGCCCAAAAAGGATACTGTGAGAGATGTCTCTGTGACTTCCACAGACAAAATCCACTGTGCTTTCCCAGAAAAACACGTATCTTGTATTCAACCTCATTTTTAAAACTTCTAATTTATTTTGTTAGGAAAAAAAAAGTTAAAGAAAATAGTTGATACTAACAGTTTGTTGCCATGCTTGAGATACAATTAATGTTATCAGGTCACCCAAAAAAATAATAATAATAATAATTAGAGGAATACACACATTCTAGAAAACCAACATTTTGCTGAAAGCAAATTAGATTCACTGTCAACATTCATTTTTGTGGACCCTGATGCAGACGTGATACATAGAAACAATTTGTTGTTGTTGTTGTATTTTTGTAGACACATCAATTTCCTTCATGTTTTAGAAAGGTTATCCACATTGCAGATTACAGAAAGACTGTAAAAGCAGGACCATGATAAATCATTCCCAATAAAAAATTACACAGATAATGCACTGTAGCTTACAATTTCTCTATGCATACCTGAATTTATGTTATCATATCACCAAGAAAAATGCTACAACTATCAGCTTTGGTGATAAGAGATTTAAGCTTTGAGCTGTGAAGGTTTGCAAGTGATTCAGTCTTCTGTATTAGGCAGAACAGCAACAACATACACAATTATGCAGCATAGCTGACTGAAATTAACACAGCTGTACTGGTGGAAGAAACATCAATAATTTAAGATATGCAAATGACACTGTCTTACTGGCAGAAAGCACCAATGACTTGAAACAATTTTTAGTGAAACTAAAAGAAAGTGCCAAAGCAGGATTGCAGTTGAACATTAAGAAGACAAATGAAGAAACTGAAATTGTTGAATATTTTGCATAACTTGGTTCAGTGATCAATCCAAAGGGAGATTGCAGCCAAGAAATCAGAAGAAGACTGAGACTAGGAAGGGCAACGTTGAAGGAGTTAGAAAAGATGATCAAAAGTAAGGATGTGTAACTGGAGACCACGACCAAGATCATCCACACTCCTGTATTTCCAATCACCAGGTATGGGTGTGAAAGCTGGAGAGTAAAGAACTCTGACAGGGAAAATACTGATTTGTTTGAAATTGTATTGCTGGAGGAGAGCTTTGAGGATACCCTGGACTGCCAGAAAGATGAACAAATGGGTCCTAGATAAAAAATCAAACCTGAACTATCTCTGGAAACAAAAATGATGAAACTGAGTCTGTCTTATTTTGGATACATCATGAGAAGACAGGATTCTCTGGAAAAAACTATAATGCTGGGAAAGGTTGAAGGCAGAAGGAGAAGAGGAGGACCAGATATGAAATGGATTGAGTCCCTAAAGGAAGCCACAGACTTGAGTCTACAAGAGCTGAGCAGGGTTGTTTTGGACAGGATATTATGGAAATCGCTCATTCGTAGGGTTGCCGTACGTCGGAGGCAACTCGACAGCAATAAAAACAACAACTATAAACACCACTGAAACAAGGCAATCGTTGATGTTTAAACAAAATATATTTTTTCTTTCTTTTCTGAAGAGGTAGCCATATTAGTCTTGTTAGCATATCAGGCAAAACCAAAATAAAAAGAAAAAATAAAGAAGACAAAAATGTTGTGGCACCTTAAAGACTAACTGATATATTTTAATGTGAACTTTTGTGGACATGTCCACTTCCTCAGACATAAAAGTCGGCTTTTTCTTCCTTGCCATAATATCTCTGGCCAGAGAAAACTCTTATGAGTGATATGAATTTTATGATAGTGTCTAGCTCTTACAGATTTACAACATTACAGCAACAACTTACAATGAAAAGGAATATGTCAGCCTTAATAATATTATATGTACACAAACTAAACCACAAGGCATTAGATGATGGAAAAAGATGTCATTCAATAAAAGGTTAACTTCTTTATTATTTTTTAAAATGCTGCATCCTCATTCATTTTAATGTCCATTTTAGACATCTGCTAAAAGACTGCTAGTTTGAGCGTTTTTAAAGAAGCCTAAAGAGAATTGAGAATCAGGGGAGGGATTCCCTCCTTTCTACCCCCCTTTTTCCCATGAACTAAATATAATGGAATTTTAACAGATGTTCTCCTTGGTCATAGTTAATAAAATAACGTCTACAGAAACTGAAAGGCCTGGCTCAGCTTACTAGGATAAACTTTCAGCAGAGGAACTATAGATGTCACCAGCTCATCACTAAACTATGAGACCAAGAATGCACAATTCCCCATACAACTGATTTTAACAATACAATCACACTTTGGGAGAAATGGTGACAAAGGCCACAGGGAAGATTTCCCCTTCTGTGGTTCAATTTACCCCTCCTGTTTCCCTTGTTCTGAAAACACAAAACAATGTCAAAACTCCCTGGCTCCGTTTCATGCCATGAGATTCCCAAGGTGTGCCTGCTGGCTTACTTGCTTGTCTCTCTGTCTCTCCATCGGTCTGTCTCCCCAGGGTACCTACCCCACCCGATATCAACAGATGTCGGGCAATCTATAAAAACCAATCTAAAGGAATCTAAAACAAAAATCAAATAAAAACTCTTTAAAGAAATTAACCATTCCAAAAAAAAAAAAAAAACCTGCAAGCTGAAGGCTTGGAAGCCAAGATGTGCTCTCTTCTTCCCAGGCACTGAATGCTCAGTGAACGGCCAAGTTTCCATTTGGTGCCAAAAGAAATGGCAATGTCAGCACCAGTCAAGGAAGGCATTCCACAGTCTCACAGTACAGTCACACAGTGTTCTCCCTCCCTGCCTTTTACTCCAATTTATCTGGTTTTGTACCACTGTATCTACATGGGATAGGTGATGGTGAGAATCCTTGGGTGGCTTTTAGATTGGTTAAATGTAGTTCGTTTCTCTGATAATCTTTCCAGTTCTAACCACACTAATATTGATAAAACACAATATCAGATTCATTGACATTTAAAAAAAACCAAGAAACAAGTACCATTGGCATCACAGACAAAAAAACATTAAGCACAATTAGATGCAACAGGAACAACATGGCTACAGCCAAAAATAGCTTCCTCCTCTTCTTCTAGTTACACCTACAACTACAGATCATATGACTTGAGGGCACCATATTTCAATACTATCCCATCTCCATCTTTGTTGGCTGTTATTGGCTCCAGGTGAGATAAACTAGACCACAGTGCCATCAAGTCAGATTTTATTTTTCTACACATTATCAGGGAGAAGAAAAGGAGACATACACAGTTTCTGTTGTATCTCATTCCAGAACAAGCATATGAAAAGAATACAGGGAAATAGTCAATAATTAAGACAAGATCTCCCACCCAATACAGAAATTATTCCAGCTTAAAGGAAGACAGAGATGTGTGTGTTCTATTTAATACATGTCTAATACAAAAGCAGAGTTTCACACCGCTCCCAGCTTCACAGCTGCCTGCATGTGCAAAAACAGCCACTTAAACTATTTAACAGATCCTTTCCCACAAAATTTCCTGACAGTTCACATCAAAAACCATGTCTTTTAACACAGAGCAATATTTATGACACTTAAGAAAGAAAACAAGACGGATGTACAAGTGATCATTTCTGATTTTTTCCCCATTTTGAAGCAAAGCCATGTTTCATTTCAACAACAATTTGTTACTCGTTCCCTCGCTAAAAGAAAAAGAATAAAAAGACAAAACAGCAATATTTCAGGTGAAATTGGTTCTGAAGGAACTTTTATGAATACGCAGGGGAAGGGGCCCCGGTTAGATTTTCAATGAAGTGTTGCTATTTTGAGTAAACCAAGTTCTCTCAGCTGGATCAGATATTTTGGTAGGAGATCTGTCTGGAAATTAATTATCACCCTGACAAATGTCAAAACACATTTTGGAGAGAAAATAACATCCAATTGCACCCGTGTGCGTTATCTATCTGTTAGCAGTCAAGAGCAGCAAAAATGAAATCAGTATTCTTTAGCCGTTGCATTTATTCATTTATTCAGAAACCCTTAGAGAAATCAAAAAGTCTTGTTGCCCTTTTCAGTTGCTGCCTCCAACCAGACAAAATCTCAACAAGTGACATCTGTTTAGTGAGGCAGAAAATAAGTACAGAATGAAGCAATGGTGAGGGGTATATTTTAGTAAAGCAGGTGTCGTCTCATTAAACAAATAACTAATTTTTCAGACACTCTGAGGTGCTGCAACAAAGAGAACCTCATTACCATTCACAGAGTACCTGGAGCAATCGTAAGCATGGGATTTTTTTTAATTGTTTCTGAGCATCGTACACAGGACCAAAAATCCAACCTGAGGAAGTTGTTGCCACGAGATCCAAAGGCAGAGAGGAACAATTCTTAAAGCAATAAAGTAAGCTTCTGAAAAACTATTTGTAACTCGTACTTCAAACTATACAAACGTTGTGCCTGACAGACAAAGGACTGTGAGCTTGTTGTTATTTATATTCTACTGAATGTCGTTTTTCAAGCATGCCATAAGTATCTGCCTCACGCCTCCACATTCTCTTTACTCCAGAAATGGAAAGGTAGGGTAGGGGGGCAGAGAAATTTTTGATATGACCCTACAGCTATGCATCTTCTCTTCTTGGTGCCAATACCCCTGTTGGATTAAAAAAAAAATGGAACGAATCCTAGATGCCAAACCAAGTTTTCAGAAGCCAAGGGCTTTCCCCTGCTCCAAGAGGCATGCATTGTTCCTTATTTGCCTTTAATTCTCTGGCTTTTGGTAGCAAAGTCTACACACAGTGTTGCGACACGACAGTCACTTGTAGGCACTACACTGAAACATAGCTTACCACAGGGAAAGGCACCTTCCAGAGGGCCTCAGAAGGCTGTCCTGTCCTTGCTTACCTTCCTGAGCAACTCACTTCCTTTTTAAAAAAGCTTGGGCCTGAGTTGATCACTTGCCTTCTTGAATAAGAGGCCTCTCCAGGCCTACATCAGTTATGTGTTCCCCTCCCAGTGGGCCACATGGAGGACCACCACAAATTCCAGTGTGGCCGAAGACCCGTGGGGAGCTCAGAGCCTCCTTGGGGGAAGGGGGAGGGAATGGTTCCAAAATGAACCATCACATTCTCAGAAGTCTTCAGGGGACACCATGTACTATTTTAACACTGTTTCCTCCCCCCCCCCCTTCCACCTCCAGGGAGCCCTGAAATAGCTTCTGGGTTCAAATATACATGCTTTTAAAGGGGGCACCCTCAATGTGGGCCGGGGAAGCAATGTATATAATAAAGAATACCTTGTAATTCCATTATAGTTTATTCAGTTGTATTACCATCATAAATGGCTAAGGGGAAATAATTCAAACGATCAAGAACATGCATCATTCCAGAAGATACAAATAACAACCAGAAAAGTTAAAGAACTAAAATTGTTACCTCTCTTAAAACCGTGCTTTTATAACCTCGGTAGAGTCCCAGAATACCCTGCAAATCAACAACAGAGTGTGTCAGCTATTGGGAATTACGTTAGGAAAGGCTGCAATTTACTGATCATTACATGGCAGGCATAACAGCTTTACTGAGTCTTATACCCAAGCGTCCAGAAAATTGACAGTATTGATTATAAACACACTATATATTGTCTTCCTAACTTTACCAGCATCGGGGAGGCTTATCCCTGCTATCAAAACTTGTTTAATGGCTACTAAAAATAATGACTTACGGGTGCACATTGAAGAGATAATATATCACATTATCAAGTTAGAAGAACAGGAAAGCACAAAGAATTCACTGTAACTATGCATAGCTGGTACCTAAAACCATCAGGTACTCCAAGGACACATAAGCAGAGCAGAAGGTTTCCTGGGGCCATCGGACAATTAAAATCCACCCGTAGGCCTACCCTTCATTTTTAACTGTAACGGTCTGGAACCAAGAAGCTAAGCAAGCTTCACTGCTCTCAGAAGCTGGGCAGAACATTTTAAAAGGCATCTGTATGCATTCTGCAGATCCCATGCGCTGTGCTCTTTTTTCTTTTTCACCATCAAGGGCAGTGTTACCGAAGTAAATCTCAGAGAACAGGCACTCCTTACAACAGTCTGTCTGGGGCCTACCCTCAGGGAGAGTGCAAAAATGCAGGCCAATATGTCAATCTGTATCAACAAAGCAGCTATAGCTGATGGTCTTAATTACCATCCAACCTACTGTTTGCAGAGAAAATTCATTTTCAGCTACTGAGAGGACTTCCACCAAGGTCAGAAGGAAGAACAGAGCATGGGAGGGAGTAGCAGGCCACGTCCTCGTGTCTCTGCTAGTCAAAAAGACCCCAAGTGCTGAAAGCCTGCGGACTCTGCCTCTACAACGCCATTGGTCAAGAACAACGTCCTAAGTCACTTCCAGCTCACAGCCAGTTGTGCAGGCCATCAAATTGACCATGGGAGGTTCAAGAAGAACCCCGAGCAAAATTGGGTGTGTTGATGCAGAAGACATGGACAGCGTGACAGGAAATAGCAGCAAGATAATTGACCCCGCTTCCAGTACATTAAAATAATAAATAAGGAAAGTGGTTTTCGAGTTCAGTACCCTCTGCAAATGATTTTCTCACGCACACCCATAGACAGAGATGCCCAAACAAATAATTGACATACAGAAACACGCCCCCATGTTTACTTAGACACACTGTTATATGGGAAAACGTGCATCTACTTTCCTGCCATTTCACACACTTTTAACAGGTAGTCCTTGCCTTTCAGGGGTCTGAGAAAGCACAGAGAGCCATGCCTTCGGCATACAAAGAGCAGAAACTGCAGAACCACTGCTCGTCACTCTGCCTCTTTTACTTAACATTTAAACCAGTATAATTTGGATGTAATAAATGTATGTTAATTATCATATTATGTTTACAGAAGCAATTGTTTTTACGCCCGAGTAGCTGCAATGCATTCCCTGAGGAGGGAGCAGTTCCTTATTTACAAGTTAGTTCCATTTCTATCCTGTCTTTCCCCCAATATTTCCAGGTATCCTGTGTGGCTCTCCCCTTTCCCACTTTAGAATTAAAACAGCCCTGCTCGGTAGATCCGGTTGGAAGAGTGTGAATGGTGCAAGGCCACTGAGCGAGTATGTCTGGATCTCTCTGAAACTTTTGATTTATTAAATGATTTTTCAATGTATTTGTCTCTTTCCTTCCTTTCTCTAATAAGCTCAAAATACACACGTGGCCCTTGTTCTCCACCTTCCTACTTGTGCTCACAACAATCTTGTAAAGTCAGCCAGTCATTTATTGCTTTACTTAAAAGATTTATATGCCACCTTTCTCCTAAAGCAGGTGTCCCCAACCTCTGGGCCGTGGACCGGTGCCGGTCCGTGGCCTTTGAAGGACCAGGCCGCCGAGACAGATCTTCGAGGGCCAAAGGAACACGCACGTACGCGCATGTGCACGTGCACGCACTTCCACCTACCTGCACACACGCACACCTGCACTCCCGCACGCACACGCACACATGCATGGATGCCCCCTGCATGGATGCCCCCCTGCATGCACGCACACATGCACACCCCCCTCGCATGCAGATGCCCGCATACACACCTGCCCCCCCGCCCCCACACACAGATGCACGCACACACGCCTCCCACACGCATGCACAGACACACACATGCCTCCCTGCACACACGCATGGACGCCTGCCACCACCACCCCGGTCCTTGGGAGAATGGTCTTCAACTAAACCAGTCCCTGGTGTTAAAAAGGTTGAGGACCACTGTCCTAAAGGATCCAAGCTACCAAAGAGTGAGTTAAACAATAAATTTTATTGATCCAGAGGTACTGGAATCTGAATCTCCTAAATCCCCACCAAGAACTCTTAGCTACTGCACCACGTTAGCTGTCAGCCATTTGAGACTTCTGCATGACAGATACTTATAATGAGACTGTACGGCTTTTGTTGTTGCTTCTATTGATTTAAAACATTTTTATGATACTCAATTTCAGGATGTCAGTATCACAGCATCACTCTAAATGACAGCAGGAAAAAAAGTCACAAAAACTAAGCAAAAGCATTATATACATCTAGAATGCCTACGTTTAAACATCTTATTATCTAAATGCTTGTCAAATATGATTTCTGTAAACATCAGGGAGACTGTTGTGAGAGCTTTTTTGAGAGACTAGAAAGGAGTATGCAGACTGAAAATTATGAAATATCAGGAAACATATGAATGTCTTTCTGTTCATATACCATATACCAGACATTCTATGTAAACCAAAAAGTATCTTTTTGCTTCATTGAGGCAATGCCATTAATGGGCATGACAGTTCATAGGACACAGAAGGAGAGCTCCCCATGCCAACAGGGGGCCATGCAGAAAAGGAGGAAGGAAAGGAAAAAGGAGGGTACAGGCTCAAGCCCCCTCCCTCCTAAACCATGGTGATCATCCATCCTAACTGCATTTCAAGGTTGCAAAGCAGGTGGGTGGACGGGTGTGTGTGTGTGTGGAAGATTCTACAAGGAGCAAAGAGGAACCAAAGATACAAAAGTATCAGAAATGGAAGCCGTAGGACACAGGGAAAGAGTATGCCTTCTACTTCACTTCTTACCTCTTCACGCACGGTGTTGGAAAGGATCCGTAAGGTACTGGAGGAGGAAGAGACTTGCGCCCTCTGTTTCACAACTTCAGAAGGAACCCGTATTAGACAAGCAACCTACAAAACCACCAAAATGTTGCATTATGTTCAAGGCCAAACATTCGTTTTTCAAAAATCAATATGTACGGAAGGTCTGTGTTGCAACTGTCTGTCCGACTATTTAATAAGGAAGTAAATAGTGACTTGGATACAGGAATTATTGCAGTCCTTTTGAATGAATGAAAGAAAGAAAGAAAGAAAGAAACAAACAAACAAACAAACTCCATGACTAGCACATACCTGGTAAGCTCAGGCAAAATGCTTCGCCACACATCTCAAAAAATAAGATAGACAGGCAATGCCATCTAGTGACCAGAGTGAGAATTTCTAGCCAACCATATGTAACAAAAACATCAGAATATGTGAGAATTCCAAATGCACACACATCCTGTTCCAGATGCATGCTGCAACTGAAAAAAGCTACCAAAAATATGTAAAAATAGAACTATTTGTTTATTTCTTACTTTCCTGCTAAACAGGACTTTCAAAGCAATGTACAACAAAACTCATTAAAAGATATTTTAAAACGTATTTAATACCAGTTTTAAAGATTAGAATAATATAGGCTTGATCTTGAAATTGTCCTGTAATGGACCCTCATATTATAGAACAACACTATGGTATAGGACAGAGTATGAAAAGGTCAGACCTACCAATATGACACTAGATTAAGTGACTTCTGCTCTCAACGCTCTATGACTGGCAAGGAGACTTTTACTGCAGGGAAGTACACTTACCCTGCTTCCCATTATAAGTCCTCTGGGTTGGATCTAGATAACAAATTCAATTTTGACTCATTTCAATCAATGTACTTATGTTAGACAAGGCATACTTTATCCAAATGGGTCCTTCTAAACATGATTTTGTCCAGACAAAACTCTTTGTGTTTTGAATTGCATGATAGGAGTACTCAAGCATATACTAAAGTAATGAATGCTCACAAGCAAAATAAACTCCCAGTTACATAACGGCTTTCCCCAGGAAAACCAGAGTGTGCAAATCATAATCCTTTTCTGTCTTATCCTTCAACAAGCAAATCAATCACATAAACACCTAATGATAAGTGTGTCTTACTCCATTAATATTTTCTCCCAAATTAGCACATATCGGATTGCATTCTTAAGAACCCCAAGTCCTATGTAAAGGGATCATACCATTAGATTATTCAGTAGAATTAAATATAGGAATAAAACTAAGAATTATTATATTAATCAGTTTTTTAAAAATTAATAGACTAAGAACGCACACCCAGTTATGAAGATAGTATTTTGTTTTTTTAATTTAAGAAGCCTAGACCCAAAAGACTGCCATCTTTGTCCTATACCTTGAATGTTTTAATGTATGTTTTGCACTGAGCGGAAGACTAAGAAAGGCTATTTTCTTTTCACGTTTATGTGACAAGATCTATCTGTTCAGCTTATCACGGCACAACTAAGAGTCTGTGCCATTAGCACTACAAGTGAGATATGCTTTTATAATTCCTCGGTGTATATGCCATCAAGTCAGAATCAACACACAGTAACACTATTAGGGTTTTCAAGGTAAGCAAGGTATTTGACTGGTTTTACCATCTACCCCATCCTCCCTAAGAGTCTCCATGGCTGAGTGGAAATTTGAACCCAGACCACCTGAGTTGTAATCCATCACTCTCTCTCTCTCTCTCTCTCTCTCTCTCTCTCTCCTGTACTATTCTGGATGCATAGCAATTGCTAGTGGGCCTAGAATTTCACCCCAATTTGGTTCCCCCAATCTTATGCAAAGGATCTTATTAGTTAGTTTGGATAACTTCCTGAAAAGTTTTTCCAAGTGTCTGTCGACCGAAATCAATGTATAAACTCATCAAGGGTGCAAGGAGGGAGATGTGTCAATATCCAAATGTCATTCCGAAAAGGTACAAACTCAAGTGTGCTCTTCAATCTCGTGGTCAAACGCAGCGAAATGACCCCAATACAGCTGAGAAAATAAGAACCGTCAACTTTTTTTTTGTAGTTTGGCATAAATATTTATAGAACCACATGCTTCATAACACACAATGTCCTTATATTAAGGCCTCTCTCTCTCTTTTTTTAATATTATTCCTTAATACAGTAGGAAAAAGACTTTAGAAAGACTCCAGATGAAAAACAATCAAACCTACCAAAGGGGATCCAAGCACCCACTGTGGCTTCCTGACTTCTGTGGCGTTGCAATTTTGGCATGAGAAAGGAAGCTACAAAGTAAAGCATCTCTCTCTATTTTCTCCTAGACACTTGCAGTGCCTTCCATTTTGTTTCATATTAGGCTTTGATGTCTTTTGGATTTGAATTTAAACTGTAAAGGAATATTTCACTGCACAAGAACAAAAAAGAAATGAAAAAGAGAGAGCATCACATCCTAGTGCTATGAAAGCTAAAGTCATCCTGAAGGTCTGCTCTCAGGCCGCCCCTCTGTCCACAGATTTCAACACAAGACATGGGGGCTCCATCACAGACGCCAGTGTGACATTTTCCCTTCTCCTCTGAACGTTGAACTCGCAGTATCAAGTTTTACAGATGTTCCTCACAGTCAACAGAAGAGAAACAGGTTTCCTTTCCCCTTTTGCTTCTTGTAGGTTTAAAGGAGAGAGGGGGAAAATAAGTTTCCCATTTGCTTTTTGGTAATAAAAAAGTTAGTCTTACTTAGTTTCACAATAACTGTGAAAGAAAGCCTCAGAATCACTGCAAGTCACTCTGGAGTCATCATCATCATCATCATCATCTTAGAACTGCCGAGCTGGAAGGAACCATATGGACCATTGAGCCAGCCCCTCTCAAGGAGGCACAGTGGGGAACTGAACTCCCAACCTCTGGCTCCGCAGCCACAGAGCTAAGCCACTGAGCTATCCAGCAGTTCTTTTCACCTGTAAAATTCCCAAGCCTGGCAAACCACCATAAGGTTTCTTACGTTATGTGTAAAAAGCAAATGAAAAGACTATTAATGTTTACAGTATGGGAACAGTCAGGTATTCAGCAAGCACAACATGCACACCCTTCAGTTGTTCCAAACTATTTCCATTTCACCAGGGCCAGTCCTACCATTAGGCAGAGTGAGGTCATCCCCCCCCCCCGAGGAGAGGCTGAGGGGCATGAAAATCCTAGAACTGCATGTGCCACATGACATCCTCTGTATTCCCTCAGCTACCCTGTTGCCATCAGGAGAAGTGGAGGATGGTTGCAGGACCTTTTCAGAGTAATTCTATGCATGCTTACACAACAGGAATGGCATCTCATGGTCTGTGCAGGACAGAGCCTTATCGTAGAGTTGCAGAGCATTCAAAAAAAAAAAGCTTCCTCTGCTCAGATTTGCTGTATTTAAGAGCAACATTCAACACTGTGTAGTGGAGCTTACACCCAGGTACTCAGAAGCAAGCCGCTGCCTCACAGACGACAATGAGATTTAGTACTACTTATTAGTGCAGACAGGATTGCAGCCTTAGTTTTATCCAAGCAAAAAGCAAGATGCAGAATCCTTGCTTTTGCTATCTTCAAATAGGGTCAGAGATGATGCATAACACCACCAACACCACCACCACCACCACCACCACCACCACCAATAATAATAATAATAATAATAATAATAATAATAATAATAATAATAATAATAATAATAATAATAATAATAATAATAATAATATGCACACAGAACAAAAGACCTTGAAAGGTCCCCTTGTGAAGAACAAAGCTGCACCATTTGGGTGCAAAAATTGACCTCTGAGTTGTGTGTTTCATGCCTACAGTATGCACAGAAGTCCTCATTTTCCCATGCTATAAATGCCTTAGGAAGCATTTAACTCCTAACAAAAGGGACGGGGGATCATAGAACGATTACCCCGCCCAATAACCCTGTAAAATATCCATTTTTTCCATTTAAAACATTAAGGAAAAATGTCCTTGGGAAAAGACAGGAAAACTAACTACTCCCTAACTTTAGTGTTTCCACACATAAACACAAGCCTTCCTGACTCCCAAAACATATAAAGCAACCTTAGAACATGTATTAAAATAATGGGAAAAACAGTTTGGTCAGTCTACAGAGCCAGGGATCTCTCTGGAAGTCCCATTCACACATCATACTGTTCTGGCTTTGTATTTTTTATAACTTACAGGCCAAATTAATGAACTGGCCAAGTTTCATGTAAGAGGCGGAGTGAGCATCAAGAAGATTTTACAAATGGGGCAAACACTACTCAGCAAAGAACGGTGAAATGCATGAGTGCTTGCAGGGGGTAAAGAATATAAATTAGCAAGGGGCGGACAATTTTTCCCTATACATGGGCTTCGATCCCCATCCTCCTATCTTTCAAAAAGACAAAGAAAAGAAACAAGTCTCCAGGTTCAAAGAACCCAAGACAGAAGGCAAAATATGCCCAACTATTTTGTGATGAGATTAGCCTACTTCTATTTCCCCCAATGGATAAAATAATATAGAGTGATTATAGAGTGACTATATATAGAGTGACTTCCTTTTGTTTTGCTTTGGTATATTCGTTTGTGGGCATGGCATGGAGACACAGCTGCTGTCTCTCCAAAAATCAGAAATCTGGGACGGTATTGCATCTGTGACAGTTCAGCAGTGGGTCAAACAGGAACAAAGACCAGCGACAAAAAGCAGGAACAAAGCTACTGTGAAGAGTGCAAGTAAGTTGAGAAGGAACAGGGAAATCCTGGGAAGAGCAGAGGATGCCATTGTCCCACTCATCAAAATATCCCAGTATTCACATCATGAGATTCCTGACTCAACAATGCCATTGGTTATTTCCAGGGCTACATCCACCAATGGAAATGTAGTGCGAACAGAGTTTTATTCACAAGAAATCTGGATGTCCATGTTCTTCAAGACAAAGCTCTCTCTTTTTATTTTCTGGGGGGGGGGGGGGGTTGTTCGTTTGGTTTGGTTTGTCCTGCATCCATCTTTGCACCACCACTTCCCATTAAATCCAAGGAAATGGAACACAGTATTACAAATAAATTAAACAGACAAGATTTAGAAAAATTAGACAAAGCAGAACACTAAACAAACACCTATGTAAAATTGCTTCCAGGTTGAGATCGTTAATTAGTATTCATCCTTCTCATGAAATGGGAATATCTCTACAAAAAAAACACAACATTTTTCCATTTATGTATCATTACCGCCATCTAGTGTTCAGGATTAGATCATCCAAAGCTGCTTGAATAATAGGATCCATACAATCAAGAAACTACTCATCAGTAGCTAGACTGTGTGGTCAGTTGTGATCTGCATTATAACTAATCAAAATTATTACACTCTACCTGAGATACAGGTAATAACAACACAAGCCTACTTTACAGAGTTGCAGAAAGGATCAGGGATATATGAAGTATTCTGAACACTATTTGAAGATGTTACTGTTCTGCCCTGTTTTACAAATGGGCATTTCTAAGGAGTAATTTTTCCATATGACTCAGTATCAAATGAGTTCATAAAAATCTTTATTTGCATCAATTAGAAAAATACTATGAGGGTAGTGCACTCTGACATGAATACAGGTGTTAGAATTCATTTTGTGCTGATCCACAAGGGACAACATACTGGCCCAAACAATCTTGTGTAGCTACACAAATGGTATAACTTTTGGAGGCAAATTGCCCAAAGTTAAGAAACCACCACAGCCATTATCAATCACACACTGAGTCATACTGCCGGGTACGCAACTAATAATGGCTACAGGGATTTCTTCACTTAAGGCCGCTCACCTCCAAAAGACAAATACAATCTGTCCCCTGTCCAGCTCCCTGGTTTTGCTGGTTTCGGGACTGCCTCTTTGCCTCGGCCTGCTGGACAAGTGTCTCTTCAAATTGGGAGAGGCCGTGATGCACCGCCTGCCTCCAGGCTGAACGCTCAGATGTCAGGGTTTCCCATCTGTTGAGGTCCATTCCTAAAGCCTTCAGATCCCGCTTGCAAATATCCTTGTATCGCAGCTGTGGTCTCCCTCTGGGGCGATTTCCCTGCACTAATTCTCCATACAGGAGATCTTTTGGAATCCGACCATCAGCCATTCTCACGACATGCCCAAGCCAACGTAGACGTCGCTGTTTCAGTAATGTATACATGCTAAAAATTCCAGCTCGTTCTAGGACTACTCTATTTGGAACTTTGTCCTGCCAGGTGATACCAAAAATGCATCGGAGACAACGCATATGGAACGTGTTCAGCTTCCTCTCCTGCCGTGCAAAGGGTCCAGGACTCACTGCAGTACAGGAGTGTGCTCAGGACACAGGCTCTATAGACCTGGATCTTGGGATATGTCGTCAACTTCTTATTAAGCCATACTCTCTTTGTGAGTCTAGAGAACATGGTAGCTGCTTTGCCAATGTGTTTATCCAGCTCGACATCTAGAGAGAGAGTGTCAGAGATTGTTGAGCCAAGGTACACGAAATTATTAACAACCTCCAATTCTTGTGTAGAGATGGTAATAGAGGGAGGTGAGTCCACGCCCTGGCCCATGATTTGTGTTTTCTTCAGGCTGATTGTTAATCCAAAATCTTGGCAGGCCTTACTATAATGATTCATGAGTTGTTGGAGGTCTTCAGCAGAGTGGGCAACAACAGCTGCATCATCGGCGAAGAGGAAGTCGTGCATGCATTTCAGCTGGACTTTGGTCTTTGCTCTCAATCTAGAGAGATTAAAGAGTTTTCCATCTGATCTAGTCTGGAGATAGACACCTTCTGTTGCAGTTCCAAAAGCGTGCTTCAGCATGACAGCAAAAAAGATCCCAGAGTCGGTGCGAGGACACAGCCCTGTTTCACTTTGCTTCGGATGTCAAAGGGATCTGATGTTGAGCCATCAAAAACTACAGTACCCTTCATTTCCTCATGAAAGGACCTGATGATGTTGAGGAGTTGAGATGGACATCCAATCTTGGGAAGGATTTTAAAAAAGGCCATCCCTGCTAACCAAATCAAAGGCCTTTGTAAGATCTATGAAAGCCACAAAGAGTGGCTGTCATTGTTCCCTACATTTCTCCTGCAACTGTCTGAGGGAAAAGTGTATTTAGTATACCTTCCCAAAGCAGGCTACCAGTCTAGCATCCTGTTGAGCATTTTTTGAAGCCTCCTAAGTTTTACAATCATGCCACCAGTTACTGAACATTAGCCAGTAAAGACACATAATTCCTTAAATGGAATTATTAGACTTTTCAGGACACATTTGTATTTTCTAGGAAAAAGTCACAGACTGTAAGTATAGGTGTTAGAGGCGACTGACATAAAAGGATGATCTGTCTTGTTAAGAACCTATCTGGATGTTCACGTCTTCATGAGAAGACCTCTTCAGAAGACCACTGCCCATCTGTGCAGGACTGCTTGACAGTCAAGTGAGATACAGTCTTCCCAGGTTGCTCAATCCAGCTCTTGCACTGAGTCTGATCAGTTCCTATTTGTGCTGATTTAGGAAGTGTGTGAAAACACATTTATTCAAACGGGCTTTTTAAACTCTTTTGAGTTTAATGGGTATTATAATGAATTTGATGGTCCTAACTTCATACTTTTCATATATTAATGGTTAAGTTGTCTAACTTGTTTCTGGTTTTAGACTATAACTTGCTCTTAATTTCATTTACTAGCCAACTTGAGTAGTCTTCATGTGTGCTCATATAATACATACATAAACACACACATACAATGACTAGAATCCTATTGGTTACCTGGGTGTTAAAAACCTCAGGAGGGGCCTCTCAGTCCCACCATCCTCACAGGTGCATTTGGTGAGGACACAGGAGAGAGCCTTCTGTCTTGCTGCTCCCAGACTTTGGAACTCCCTCCCACAGGAGGCCAGACTGGCCCCATCTTTGCTGTCCTTCCGCAAGCAGGCAAAAACCTTTCTCTTCAGGCAAGCTTTCCCTCAGCGACTTGCCTGCCTGAATGGGTTTTTTTTTTAATGGATGGTTGTGCCTTACTCTTTTAAACGTGTTTTTGGTGTTGCTTTTTTAAAAATTCTCTTTTAGTGTGGTAATTGTTTCATTTTTAAATATTCGAATAGCTGACAGTTGTTAGCTTTTAATAATTTTATTTTTAACAGTGTAAACCACCTTGGGTCCTTTTTTAAGGAGAAAGGTGGAGTTAAAATATTTTAAATAAAAATAAATAATAAATACAGGCTAGTGCAGTGATGGCAAACCTTTTTGAGCCCGAGCGCCCAAACGGCAACACGAAACCAAATTATTTATTTCGAAGTGCCAACACTGCAATTAAACCTGAATACTGAGGTTTTAGTTTAGAAAAAAAAAACTCATGACATTTACACATTTGGTCTGTCTGGTTCTTTATTGATTCCTCCAACTGACAGCTCTTTTAGAAAAAAGTCAAGTGCAAAATGCTATACTGAATTAAATGCACCCTATTTATAAAGCTTATTAAGTACATTGAAATCCTGAACTTGTTTCCTCCAAAGTAAGCTACCCTCAGAAAAGAGCTATATATAGGAGTGGAAATTTTTTAAGTGTATACCTACATTTATACACTACATAAAGTGTATACACACATTTCACTTATTTGAAATGTAGTGTTGGAAAAGAGATTTACAGATATCATGATTTGTCAGAAAGATAAGTAAAGCAAATTAAGTGTGGACTCTCACTAGAAGCTAAAATAACCAAGCAAAGGGTATTGTACTACAGTGGTATCATGAGAAGACAAGCTCACTGGAAAAGGCAGCAATGCAGGAAAAAGTGCAATGCAGCAGGAAAAGAGGAAGAATGCACATGAGATGGATTGACTCAATAAAGAAAGCCACAGTCTTGTTTGTAAGACCTTTTGTTTGGTGTTGCAGTCAAAGCAGGACCAGGAGCAGAGAGACTAGGATTCAGATTTGGGGAATAAACTATGATACTTTTGCCTGCTTTGGGGATGAGAAACGTGATTGCTACACACTTCAGAAATCTAGTCCCAGGTGTGTTGGTTGTCTTTTAATAGGTGCTTGCTGTTAGTGAGACTCTGCTAAATATTCCAGTTCTGCCCAGTTCAATTTAAACAAAATCTTGAAATACTGTACTTGCTGTTCTCAGCAAAAATTGCAGAGCTAAATGCAGTGGAGATGAACTTTGGAATGTTCCTTTTTTCATGGTTTTATTTATATTTATTTATATTTAATTTATATACCACCCCATTAGTCCCAAGGCACTATTCTGGGCGGCTTACAGACAATTACAAATCAGGACAAACAAACTATGGACACTAAAATGTAACAGAAACAGCAATGACAGATCAAAACCATAAAAGCCAATGGCACCAACAAATTTTCACAATAAAGAGGACCAGATGGGAGGCGCTCAGACAGGGTTGGATTGAAAAGCCTCCCTGAAGAGTAGTGTTTTTTAAAGCTCAACCCCCATCTCTGTTGTATGCTTTTCTTAGAAAAGCTACTTTTGTTTTCACTTCACCAGTTTGTTTTGCAGAGTATCCCGTGACTGGTCACATCTATCATGGCAGCGTTTCTCTATGTTCCCAGTTTGGGGACCCTGGGAATCAAAAACAGAGTCTGGGGACTTTACTGAAGCCTCAGATGATCGGGATCTAACCAGTATCTTAACGAAGATCACCTAAGGAACCTGATAAATGGCATAACTGAATTCAATTAAAGATAGGTGGGGGCATTCTGAATGTTATACTTAACCAATGAATGGATTAAGTACTCATACTGTTACTTCGTCCTTTAAAAATCCAGAAAGATTAATGAATAATCATTTATCAAGCCTGTCTTCCAATAAACACCCTGGGAATAAGCACCATTGACTACAAGGGACTTGCGCTTGTATCAACATGGATAGCATTGCATTTTAGAAGTGTTACATCACAGGATTGCAGAGCTCCATCCCATAACATATGGTGAAGCTCTAATGATATATTTCTGATATATTTCTATAGTGCTATAATTTTTCAAACCTTGACCTATTGCTGCCAAGTTAAAAGTTTCTTTCTTTCTTTCTTTCTTTCTTTCTTTCTTTCTTTCTTTCTTTCTTTCTTTCTTTCTTTCTTTCTTTCTTATGCTACCCATCTAGCCAGGCTATTTTGGGTGGTTCACAACACAATCAAACAAAAAACATAATTACAAGTATAAAATAAATTCAACATATAAAACATCATAAAATATAATGACAATTAAATAATCACATAATAAAATATTAGATATTTAAATATTTCAAATGGTGCAGAGGGCAGAAAAATCTTTTCATCAAAGGCTGTTTTAAGACAAACATGTTTAGGCTTCTTTTGTTAATTTCCCTACTTACCAGAAAAAGACATTGCAGGGCCATATTTTGGATTAAAAATAGAACTATGTGGAAAATGCCTTAAAATTACTTCCACCTCCCATTCTGTCAAACAGAAAGCAATTTGTAAGGCTGGCCAGAAAAAAATCAAGTGTGTACCATAATACAAGCTTTCCCTCCTGCTTGCAGTCACCTACAGCGGAAGTAGTAATTCGCAACCCGGATCGACTGCCCCGGGCTGTTCTACAGCAGTAAACAATAAAGCAGCCTTATCTCCGATCTCTAAAAGAACTGATTTACAAGTGCTGCAACCAAGGAAGGTAGCAGGGATAGGTGGCTTACAATCGTGCAGTTTGAGGTTCGGCTGCGGGGGTGGGTGGGGGTGGGGGGTAGTGCTCCGCTCGCATGCCCAGGGAGAGGTCTCCGCGCATGCCATAGGTTCGCCATCACTGGGCTAGTGTAAGTGCAATGGCATGGACTGTCACTCTTTAATGAGCAGAAAAAGAGGAAGACCAAATTTGAGATGGACTAACTCCCTAAAAGAGACCACAGGCTTTAGTCTGCAAGAGCTGAGGAGGGCGGCTAAGGACAGGAGAGTGCTCATTCATAGGGTCGTCATGAAACAGAGGTGACTTGACGGCACATAAAAACAACAAGTTGCTGCTGGCATCCCCATCACACATCATGCTGGTACACAAGTGGCAAATTGTTAACTAGTGGCAGTGCAGTTTATATCATTGCACTTACCAACAAGATTCCGACCACAAAGTGATAAAAAATGCAGTGATTTTGAGCACTTTACAGGACTGTAGTTCTATATGTTAACACATGTTCTATGGAAGTGGTAATGTCCTTCATCACATTTTTTTTTTCATGCAATAAGAAGAGATGGGAACATCCCTCAAAGAACAGCTTGGTCAGTGCATATGGCAGCTGCTATGCCAGCTGAAACAACATAAAATGCAGGATATCCAAACGAAAGTGGGTACAGAAACAAATTACATTGACAGGATGGGAGGCAGAAGCATTATTTTCCACTCACAGAAACCTCCAGAAGTGGTGGTTTCCCAATAAAATGGGGTACACGTTCTCTCTCATTGTGTACTATCAAGTCACTTCCAACTTATAGTGACCCTACAAATGAGTGATCACCAAAAAGTCCTATTGTGAACAGTTCCCCTCAGCCCTTGCAAACTCCAGACCATAGATTCATTTATGGATTCAATCCATCTCTTATCCAGTCTTCCTCTTTTCCTATTGCCTTCAATTTTTGCCCACACTATTGTCTTTTCCAACGAGTTCTGTCTTCTCATGATGTTTTCCCTACTGCCCCCCACAAAAACCCACAAATCGAAATGAGAAGTAGATTTCCATAAGTAAATAAGTTATTTTTCATTCTTATTTCCTCCTTTGGCAAGTGGTGCAGCCCCTGGGGGGCATCCTGGAGGCAGAAAATTGGTTCTTGGATCCCCTAAAGTCACTCTAAGGCAACCTCTAACTTCTGCTCTAAGGCAAGACAAAGGTAAAGCAAAGGCTTGGGGAATAAAAACAGCTTCAGCTGTATGATGTTTTAACAATATCCCTGTAACATTCAACGGGCTGCTTTTGATTTATACTGTTGGCTCGACATAGAAATATTGAAGGACATTATTTCCGGATGTAGCCGTAACAAGAGTTTGGGCAGGAACCATGCAAATTATTATTCCACATGGCAGTCAGAGAGTACTTCACAGATGGCCTGTGTCTTTTCTCAAAGCAACGCTTGCATAATAGCTTAAATTTAGAAATAATACTATTAATAAGAATCTTGTGGGGTACTTTTCAATGAAAAGGGGGGGGGGATAGATTACAAACCTTTAACTAATCCTTATAATATTCCAAGCAAATTAAGTACCTAAGTTTGTATGTGGATATAGGGAAACCTTTCTGTTTTGTTTTCTCTTCCATTCATTTTTTTAAAAAACCTTGTTCTTTTAGTTCCCAAGGCATAATTTGTGAATTTTAGTAAAGTTTTCAAAAGCAAACTGAAATTAAAATTCTGACATTTGCACTGGCCAAACTCAATAGACACCTCAGTGGACCATATTGTATCTCACTGCTAGACATATTTAATAAGAGGTGCCTGTCAGAAAACAAGATATGACAACCTTAATTCAGCACAATACATGAGATTCAGCCTTAAGCCTTAAATACTGACAGATTGGCTGGATGAATTCTCCATTTTCAAATTTTTAGCATTTGATTTTTTTAAACTCTGAAGTTTGTTTTCTTTAAATATTTTTCAAATAACTGCAAACTCTGCAAAATTCTGATTTTAAAACAGACTGAAAAGAAATTCTTCCCCATCCCCTATGGCTGCCACATCTGGAAGGGGAAGGAATGTTAGGATGCCAACCAATGCTGGGCCAAAGTGCTCCACCCAGACATTTCTGGCATTTTCGAGTGAGGGAATGGGAGAAAAAAATAAATGGCCCTTGAACCGGTTTATGACCTTCAGAAGAAATGTCACCTAAATGGAGATACTCGCCATAATACATAGGAGGCAACAGAAAGTTGGAAGTTTCTTTTACTCTGGGGAAAAAAGACTAAAAATGGCAGTGAATATGCCATTTGCAATGACAGCCTTCAGTGCTTCTCTGCTTTGATTTGTATTCTTGCGTTGAGAAGGGGGTTGGACTCGATGGCCTAATTGATGGCCCTTCAAACTCAATTATTCTATGGTTCTATGATTCTCAGGAGTGGGGGGAAACCCTGCCTGTACTGACAACACTAATCCTCCACGGATTGCTGCCTTGTCGTGGCGAAGGGGCTTGAGTAATTCAGAGAAGCTATGGGCTATGCCGTGCAGAGACACCAAAGACGGACAGGTCATAGTGGAGAGTTCTGACTAAACGCGATCCACCTGGAGCAGGAACTGGCAAGCCACTCCAGTATCTTTGCCAAGAAAACTCCATGGACAGAAACAAAAGGCTAAAAGATATGACGCTGGAAGATGAGCCCCTCAGGTCAGAAGGCGTCCAACATGCTACTGAGGAAGAGCGGAGGACAAGTACAAGTAGCTCCAGAGCTAATGAAGTGGTTGGGCCAAAGCCGAAAGGACGCTCAGCTGCGGACGCGCCTGAAAGTGAAAGGAAAGTCCGATGCTGCAAAGAAAAATACTGCATAGGAACCTGGAATGTAAGATCTATGAACCTTGGTAAGCTGGATGTGGTCAAACAGGAGATGGCAAGAATAAACATTGACATCCTGGGCGTCAGTGAACTAAAATGGACGGGAATGGGCAAATTCAATTCAGACGATTATCATATCTACTATTGTGGGCAAGAATCCCGTAGAAGAAATGGAGTAGCCCTCATAGTCAACAAAAGAGTGGGAAAAGCTGTACTGGGATACAATCTCAAAAATGATAGAATGATTTCAATACAAATCCAAGGCAGACCTTTCAACATCACAGTCATCCAAGTTTATGCACCAACCACCAATGCGGAAGAGGCTGAAATTGACCAATTCTATGAAGACTTACAACACCTTCTAGAACTGACACCAAAGAAAGATGTTCTTCTCTTTATAGGGGATTGGAATGCTAAAGTAGGGAGTCAAGAGATAAAAGGAACAACAGGTAAGTTCGGCCTTGGAGTTCAAAACGAAGCAGGGCAAAGGCTAATAAGAGTTTTGTCAAGAGAACAACCTGGTCATCACAAACACTCTTTTCCAACAACACAAGAGGCGACTCTACACATGGACATCACCAGATGGGCAATACCGAAATCAGATTGATTATAAATATAATAATAATAATAGCAGTGGCCAGAGGATTGGAAAAGATCAGTCTTCATCCCAATCCCAAAGAAGGGCAGTGCCAAAGAATGCTCCAACTACCGTACAATTGCACTCATTTCACACGCTAGCAAGGTTATGCTCAAAATCCTCCAAGGCAGGCTTCAGCAATATGTGGACCGAGAACTCCCAGAAGTACAAGCTGGATTTCGAAGGGGCAGAGGAACTAGAGACCAAATTGCTAACATGCGCTGGATTATGGAGAAAGCCAGAGAGTTCCAGAGAAACATCTACTTCTGCTTCATTGACTACGCAAAAGCCTTTGACTGTGTGGACCACAGCAAACTATGGCAAGTTCTTAAAGAAATGGGAGTGCCTGATCACCTTATCTATCTCCTGAGAAATCTATATGTGGGATAGGAAGCAACAGTTAGAACTGGATATGGAACAACTGATTGGTTCAAAATTGGGAAAGGAGTACGACAAGGCTGTATATTGTCTCCCTGCTTCTTTAACTTACATGCAGAATACATCATGCAAAAGGCAGGACTGGAGGAATCCCAAGCTGGAATTAAGATTGCTGGAAGAAATATCAATAACCTCAGATAGTGCAGACGATACCACTCTGATGGCAGAAAGTGAGGAGGAATTAATGAACCTCTTAATGAGGGTGAAAGAGGAGAGCACCAAAAATGGTCTGAAGCTCAACATCAAAAAAACTAAGATCATGGCCACTGGTCCCATCACCTCTTGGCAAACAGAAGGGGAAGATATGGAGGCGGTGACAGATTTTACTTTCTTGGGCTCCATGATCACTGCAGATGGTGACAGCAGCCACGAAATTAAAAGACGCCTGCTTCTGGGGAGGAAAGCGATGACAAACCTAGACAGCATCTTAAAAAGCAGAGACATCACCTTGCCGACAAAGGTCCGCATAGTCAAAGCTATGGTTTTTCCAGTAGCGATGTATGGAAGTGAGAGCTGGACCATAAAGAAGGCTGACCGCCGAAGAATTGATGCTTTTGAATTGTGGTGCTGGAGGAGACTCTTGAGAGTCCCCTGGACTGCAAGGAGATCAAACCTATCCGTTCTGAAGGAAATCAACCCTGCGTGCTCACTGAAAGGACAGATCCTGAAGCTGAGGCTCCAATACTTTGGCCATCTCATAAGAAGAGAAGACTCCCTGGAAAAGACCCTGATGTTGGGAAAATGTGGAGGCAAGAGGAGAAGGGGACAACAGAGGACGAGATGGTTGGACAGTGTCATCGAAGCTACCAACATGAATTTGACCCAACTCCGGGAGGCAGTGGAAGACAGGAGGGCCTGGTGTGCTCTGGTCCACGGGGTCACGAAGAGTCGGACACGACTTAACGACTAAACAACAACAAGTGTCATTTGGCAACCTCCTATGGCTTATGCTGCTTGCATCTCCATCACTACATCACTCTCTGAACTAGCATAAAGATGATGTGCAACCATTTGCCACCTTCGGCATATTCTAGCAAACTTCTTCCCAATTATCTGAATTTCCAAGAAGTCTCCAAAACGGCCTACCCACACTTCCATGGGAAATAAACAATCCCACCAGACTAGATCACCACAAGGTCACAAACCCATTAGATCACACTGAATTCAGTATTCATTCTTCTCTCAGACACTGTCTACAGTAGATATAACAGGAAAACCGATAAAGACCACATAACACCACATTCCTCTCCTGTTATCAGTCTGAGGTATAACCTAAGACACAGCACATCTCTGCCAATTTTGCTTTTGTTGCTAAACCTATTTCTCCAGACTGACTAAGCCAGCCTGCTCGCCTCCATTTGCACAGAAAACTAAGCCTTTCACCATGTCAGTGTCATGCACCTTCAGACAACAGTGTATTTCTTCGCCGTTGTATTCCTAAAGGTCCAGTAAATGAGACATCCTCGGTTTTCCAAGTAATCACAGAGGACTGCACAGATCTGCCAAGTACTATGGCTGCAACACACTTCAGAACTGTTTATTTCCTGGACGACACCTCTATAATCTTCCACAAATCTAAGTGTCTGTACTGGGCGAAGGATTTTAGCAGCCATAGTCCAGAAAATAAATTTTCCCAAACTTCCAAGTGTAATTATCTGCACTTGGACTTGAAAGAAAGCTCCAAGGTACACAGCGGCATTTACTTTTAAATATGGATACAAATCCTTGCTTACCTTCTTTTTGCATGGAATTGTTAGATTGTCGTCGTCCCCCCCGCTCCTACCAATGAAAGCTTTTACGTTTGCAAGAACAATTTTCGCACAAGTGACTGCCTGCGTGTGCGAGCCATTTTGCTCAAATTTAAGTTGTCCCTATGACTGATGATGATCCTTTATGCCTGCCACTGTCTAGAAGAGGTTGTTGCAAATCTTTTTGGCTTCAGTCGCACAACCCAAGCTTCCCCTTCTCCAATGCAGGCAATGCAAAAGCAGTCACAGCAAACAACTGGGGGAGAAAAGGACCAGTAGAGAGAAGCGAAAAGCCCCATCATGTACCAACAGTGACGGCAGCAGCTTCCACATCTCTCTCGCTCACCTGAAGGCTACCACAAAAGAAAACAGGAACTGTTTTTTATTTGTTTGTTTGTTTGTTTGTTTGTTTGTTTGTTTGTTACTTACTTAAATTTGTTTACTGCTCCCCATTAGTGCCAAAGCACTACTCTGGGCAGTTTACAATGATAAACAAAACAACCAAAATAAAACTTAAAATATTTAAAACCAAGGTAAGAGCCAACCAATAAACCAGATGTCACGGAAACTACAGAACGACAAAATGGCAGACAAAAGGTGGTCAGCTAAGGTCGATGTAGAAAGCCTCCCTGAAAAGCCAGGTCTTCAATTGCCTCCTGAATGTCCACAGGGAGGGGGCCAGGCAAAGCTCCTGTTCTACTACTTGTATGGCACATTCCCTTCCACTCGTTATTCAGACTCCCAGGCAAAGAGAACATGCATGCTCATGTCGGTACCAGCGACACTGCCCTCCTCACTTCTTATATTGCTTCTATCCCTCCCTCGCTACCCACCTCAAGCCTCTTTCACCTCCTTCCCATTTTTCCAGTTTGGGGGCAAACAGGAAGGTGTGGGCATCAGAGACTCTGAAGATGGGTTATGTGTTCTAGCAGGAAAAGGAAGTAGAAGGATAGGCTGGAGAGGACACTGTGTGTTCTCTTTTTCTTTGCTTCATAAGAGAAAAACTGCTGGATAGCTCACTGGTTTAGGTCTTTGGCTGCGGAGCAAAAAGTTGGGAGTTCAATTCCTCACTGTGCCTCCTTTATATGAGTTGGGCTCAATGATCCATAGGATCTTTTCCAGCCCTGCAAGTCTAAGATGATGATGATAAAAATGAGACCACCTCTGCCCCAAGACAGTCTTGTGCACATTGTGGAAACCTCAACCAAAGATACCCTCCCCATCTGGGATCTCCCTGGAGTCATCTATTTCTTAACAAGCCTTCTCAGCATACCAAGATGGCTTGTCTTGTCAAGAATGAGTAATTTTGTGGGTATTTCTTACCCAACAGAACTCTGGTTCTATGATCCACTTCCACATCCTCTCAGAATCCTTATATCTTATCACAAAATATTTCTACCCGCTTACAATGGCTAGCCTGATCATAAAGAGGAGGAGAAGTGGTAGAGCTGCTGTATGCAAAGGCTAAGCCTCCAACACCAGTAAACCAAGCAGGGCAGAGGAACACAGAGCACTATCACATCACAGCACATCTTTCTGCTGCACACAGCTACAGCGCGAAGGCACAGATCTGCTGCTTTCACCTACAGCAAAGTATATTTCCATAACATGGGTACAAGATGCAGACAGATAGACATTTCAGTGTTAAGAATGTTATTAGAAGGCATAAATCAAACATCTGAGTCTTCCCACTTTGCCAGCAAGTGGAGGAGGGCAAAAGGTGGGAAACTGGATCCTTTGATCATCCTTAAACATTTTGCCCAGCTCATAAAACATTAGGCCTCCTCCAAAATTCCCAAGAAACTTTCAGAAGTATGCATCAAAAACTTCCCTCCCCCTCCCCTTCCAACAGTGGAATTTTATCGTTTTTAACTTATTGTGTGTGAACTTGTTATCACAGACTGATATCATCAATCACTCTTCTTTTTTTATCACATCAGCTCATCACCTAATCAGAGGAGGCATGTTGGGATGTGATGAGAAAGAATAATCTGAAAGAACAACCATGTTGTTACACCAGCAGCCTCATGGTCCAGACACACACCATATATATATGTCTGGACCATGAGGCTGCTGGTGTAACAACATCGTAAAATACCAAAAGTATACTCCTTGTAGTTTTTTTTTAATAACTCAAGATCCAGGGCAGCACTGCAGATTTTAGAGTTATTTTCACCTTCATATTGGCTCTATCACACTGGTTGGATATTAATGTTTGTGGCTAGTAATCCCAGCTTTACCTACACAGCATAAAATATGGATTGTCTTTGTTAGAATTAGGATACCTTAGGATATCATCACCATAAACTACTGCTGGGGGTGGGTGGGTGGGTTGGTTTTGTTCTATGCACCATTCCTTCTTCTGAACCTCTCTCTCACTAGGAATGTTTAGCATCAAAATGCTATTACCAAATACTGTAAATTATCTTTTATGTAAAACTCTATACCAACCTGCACTCCAGCAGGCAAAAACCATGCTGTGGTATTGCCTTCGAATGCAGACCCAAGAAAATGACATAACAAGAGGACCAACCCAGGAAGAGAATACATGCATGTATAAGAATCTATGCACGGCAAACTGTGTGGGCAGCTGGTTAGGTATCTCACAGGTCCTAATTTGCAGGTTTCAGCCTTTAATTGGGTGATGAATCTGCTGTCACTCTCTGCAGTTCTCTGCCTCCATTCATCTTTATTTACAGGCAATTTCCAGCTGCAGCCTTAATTTGTGTTTCCTTCCCATATAACCACCCTTCTTCTGTATGCTCTCCACCAGGTCCTAATGGCAGCAAATCTTATTTTCCCTGCAACCTTTCCAACAGGGTGTTCAACTGTTCTCTAGTATGAGGCCTTGGCAGAACACCCAGCCTCTGTAAAACAAGCTCAGATCGGTTCTGAAATATTTATAAAGTAACATGATTCATTCCAGAGAAAGCAGGAATAGATGCCTTGCTGGGGACATGAGGATTTGTGACCAAATGCTTTCACATGGCAGCACATTCCCCTGCACAGAGCATGCATTTACAGTGTGCAGTTACGCAATTCACACAAGGTGCAACACCCACCCTGTTTGACGATTAGTTGCAAATATAAGGAGCGCAGCCAAGATCCAGAGTCTGGCAGTACTTACTACTCAAACCTTACAGCTAGGATATGGACAGAGAAGGGCTCTTCAATGCTGACAGAACACTGACAGCTGAAACTGCCAATCAAGACCTGCCACAGAATGTCACCCTGTGAGGTGCTGTGGTACAGGATGCCAGTCACCCCTTACCTCCCACTCCATTCCCATTCCCAGGTCAATTTTCCATGGCCACTGGGCTGTTCTGTTGGCTGTCCCTCCATTGGGTTTTTTTCTTTCAAAGAACCTTAGGGTCCCACTGAACCTGCTCTCTGGTGTGCGTGGATGGTGCCATTCTGGGGATGTAAACAGTGGCACTTAAAAAAATTAGAGGGGTGGGGGCGAGGAGAGACAGAGCCTAGTGTGGAAAATTGGCAAATAAGAAATAGGGCTGGCCAAGAACACTTCACATTGATATCCTGGCTTTTGAGATGTCCAAATGGTGTGACATGGGAACCTTTAAAGCCATAATGGGCACTGGGAGGCCCTCCAGGTGTGGTTGGGATACAACTCCCAGCATGCTCATCAATGGCTATGCTGGCTATTGCAGATGGGAGGTGCAATACAGCAATACTTGGCCCACGCCAGACTTGGCCCACTCTTGCTTTGAACAAGGAATATCTCCATCTGTACTCTGAAGTCATAGGGCTCCTGGAAGACAATGTGCTTTTCTCGGAATTTTTGAATCACCTCTTACAATGGCTCTGAACACTGCACAAGGTAGGCTTCTAACACACCTCCAAGTCAAAGGTGATTGCCCAAGCATAAAGGAGCAACTGAGGTCCACTAGAGTTAAGGGGGGGGGGGGGAAGAGGGCACTACCTCGTTTCATTTCTCCTTTTCAGAATTTCCTTGTAAATATCTCCTATTTTAACAAAAAGGAAAAAGGACATTGAAATAACATGACAACCTACTATGTTGCAACGTCGAGTGAAATTAATGCTAGAAGCCAAGTAACCTTTTCCAATGTAAGCACAAGAAGGTATTTCTAAACTAAAATTACGTAACCTGCACCCAGGCAGGAATTTAACTTTCTTTATGCCCTTCTTAACACTGCATTGCCTTCCTCTGGTTCCACATGCGCATGTTTCTATTTCTCACATTATTACAAAGCACCAAATGAATCTCATGACTACTCTTTTAGAGACATGCAGCGAAATCTTACGGCTGTTTACTTGGACCTGTCCCACTGTGTCCATGATGTTTAATCACAGCAGGTAAGTGTGCAAACAACAGCCTTCTGATTAATTTGCATTGATAAAACAACAGCTCCACAACTCCAAAAGTCGGCACCGTTAATGTTTCCACTACAACAGCCTCCCCACTTCAGCCCCACTCCACCCCACACAAAACCACAAGATAAAGTCCATTCTCTTACATTGCCTGAGAATCCAGAAACAAGAGCAAACACAAGAATGTTTTGCTCAGCTCCTTTTGATACAATCAGTACCAGGACAGTATTAATGTCTTACTACAACAGCCACCTTGAAAGTGTAAGGAGAGGCCTCTTAGCAGCAGATCTGGCACAGCTTTCATCATCATCATCTTAAAACTGCAGAGCTGGAAAGGACCCTGTGGATCACTGAACCCATCCCCTGTCAAGGAGGCATAGTGGGGAACTGAACTCCCAACCTCTGGCTCCACAGTCAAATACCTAAACTCTGAGCTATCCAGCATTCCCTTAGAGGTATATACACAATGACACACCTACACACAAGCTAGGATCGTGTTCTATTTGTTAGGATCATGCAGTTAAAGTGCCGTGGGAGAGGAGGAGTGCTGAAGAGTGAGGCCTACTTGCAAAGTAATAGCCTGTCCCTATGGTTAAAGCTTGATTAAAAACCTAATGACTAATCAATAAAACTGTAATTACAATTTTCACCTTTTTGTGGGCAAAGGAAGAATAAATCAAAGGCGGCTCAACAATGGTTTGAAAGCAAACCACCTCGACCATTTATGTCAACAGAGAACAAGGCTGTTCCAGATCCCCCTTCAAACTCCTGGCTGGATTATGCATAAAAGAAAAGGCAGTGAAGAGGAGGCAGCACCTTACTAAGGACAACTGCAGAACAGGAAGATTGCCCTACAGAACCAACTACCGGCTGGCCCAGCAAAAGCTGCCTTGGGACAAACTGGTGTTCTCGGAGAGGCCTCCCTGCATGATTTTGGCACACCGGGCATCATTTCCTTTAGCAGAAATGTCCCCCAGCACTACTATGGGTTGGGTGCAAGCAATTTAACTTTAACTCTTTCGTGCACTGAATTTTTTCTTTAGTGAACAAAAAATATGTAATCATAGAGTCATAGAAAAGTGAAGCTGGAAGGGGCCTACAAGGCCATCAAGTCCAACCCCCTGCTCAGTGCTGGAATACAATCAAAGCATATCTGCGAGGTGATTATCTACATTTTTCTTTAATGCCTCCAGTATTGGAGCACTCACTAACTTCCGAGGTAACTGGTTCCACAGTTAGGAACCAGTAACTGTAAGTTAGGAACAGTTAGGAACAGTTAGGAACGAGGTAACTGTTCTAACAGTTAGGAGGTTTTTCCTGAGATTCAACCGAAATCTGGCTTCCTTTAACTTGAGCCCATTGTTGCGTGTCCTGCACTCTGGGATGATTGAGAACAGAACCTGCCCCTCATTTGTATGACAGTCTTTCAAATATTTAAAAAATGCTATCATATCACCCCTCAGTCTTCTTTTCTCAAGGCTAAACATGCCCAATTCTTTCAGTCCTTCCTCATAAGGCTTGGTTTCCAGCCCCCTGATCACCTTTGTCGCCCTCCTCTGAACTTGTTCCAATTTGTTAGCATCCTTCTTGAAGTGTGGTGTCCAGAACTGGACACAAGACTCAAGGTGAGGCCTAACCAGTGCTGAATAGAGGGGGACTAGCACCTCGTGGGATTTGGAAACTATACTTCTATTAATGCAGCCTAAAATAGCATTTGCCTTTTTTGTAGCCACATCACGCTGTTGGCTCATATTTAGCTTGTGATCTATGACAATTCCAAAATCCTTCTCGCTCGTAGTTTTGCTGAGCCAGGTATCCCCCATCTTGTAACTGTGTGATTGGTTTCTTTTTCCGAGGTGCAGTACTTTGCACTTATCCCTGTTGAATTTCATTCTGTTGCTTTCGGCCCAGTGCTCCATCCTATCAAGGTCACTTTGAATTTTGCTATTCTGCCCAATTTGGTATCATCTGCAAATTTGACCAGCATTCCCTGCACTCCCTCATCCAGGTCATTAATAAAAATATTGAAGAGCACCAGACCCAGGACTGAGCCTTGGTTTACCCCACTAGTTACCTCCTCCCAGTTAGAGAAGGACCCATTAATCATCACTCTCTGAGTACAATTCTGTAGCCAATTGTGTATCCACCTGATACTTGATCTATCCAGCCCACACCTAGTTAGCTTACTGATCAGGATATCATAGAGCACTTTGTCAAAAGCTTTGCTGAAATCAAGATATACTGATTTAGGCATCCTTCAGTCTCGAGAGCGTGGGAACGTGCTCTGAATAGAGGACTTGGAACAGCATCTAGTGTGGCTGAGAAGGCCAACTCGAGAGTGACAATCCCTTCCACATTGAAGACAAATACAATATGTCCCCTATCCAGCTCCCTGGTTTTGCTGGTTTCGGGACTGCCTCTTTGCATCGGCCTGCTGGACAAGTGTCTCTTCAAAATGGGAGAGGCCACGATGCACTGCCTGCCTCCAGGCTGAATGCTCAGATGTCAAGGTTTCCCATCTGTTGAGGTCCATTCCTAAGGCCTTCAGATCCCGCTTGCAGATATCCTTGTATCGCAGCTGTGGTCTCCCTCTGCGGCGATTTCCCTGCACTAATTCTCCATACAGGAGATCTTTTGGAATCCGACCATCAGCCATTCTCACGACATGCCCGAGCCAACGTAGACATCACTGTTTCAGTAATGTATACATGCTAAAAATTCCAAGATATACTACGTCTACATCATTCCCTCTGTCTATCAAAAAACGAGATCAAATTAGTTTGGCAGGATTTGTTCTTGAGAAATTTGTGTTGGCTTCTAGTTATTACTGCATTGTTTTCTAGGTGCTTGCACAATGACCGCTTTACGATCTGTTCCAGAATTTTGCCTGGGATTGATGTTAGGCTGACTGGCCTGTAGTTCCCAGGTTCCTCTTTTTTGCCCTTTTTCAAGATAGGGACAACATTGGCCCTCCTCCAATCCTCTGGCACCTCACCCGTTTCCCATAATTTCAAGAAAATAATGGATAGCAGTTCTGAGAGTTCTTCAGCCAGTTCCTTCAGTACTCTCGGATGCAGTTCATCCAGCCCTGGAGATTTGAACTCGTTCAAGATGGTAAGGTATTCCTTGACTTTTTGTTTATCTATCTCCAGCTGCAATCCTGTCCTCCCCACTTGCACTTCCAATTTGTTTGGAAGTTCGTAGCCTGTTTTATGGGAAAGGACTGAACTAAAATAGGAATTGAGCACCTCTGCCTTTTCTTTGTCCTCTGTTATCATTTTTTCATCTCCATTGCGGAGCTGTGCCACTATGTCTTTTGTTTGTCTTTTGCTAGTCACATACAAAAGAATGCTTTTTTATTGCTTTTAGTGTCTCTAGCTAACCTCAGCTCATTCTCAGCTTTTGCCCTCCTAATGCCATCCCTGCATTTCCCTGCTACTTGTCTGTACTCATTCTTGCTGGCCTGGCCTTCTTTCCATTTCCTGTACATGTCTTTTTTGGTTTTTAGGTCCTCCCTGAGCTTTTTGTGAAGCCGCACTGGCCTTTTTTTGCCGCCTCCCCCTTTTTTTCTTGTTGGAATTGTTTGTAGTTGTGCCTTTAGAATTTCTTCTTTTAGAAGCTCCCACCCTTCTTGGACTCCTTTTCTTGTTAGGATCTCCTGCCATGGGACCTTACTTATACTTGTTCAGAGATTATTAAAATTGGCTTTTTTAAAATCCAGCAGACCTGTGTGGCTACACTCTGCTTTCATTTCCTTTGAAATCAAGAATTCTAGAAGGACATGGTCACTCTCACCTAGAGTTCCCCTTACTGCCACTTCCCCCACCAAGTTATCTCTGTTGGTCAGAATCAAGTCAAGGATAGTAAATCCTCTAGTTTCTTTCTCCACTTTTTGTAGGAGAAAATTATCAGCCACACAAGCCAGGAATTTCTTGGAAGGGCCATACTTGGCAGAATTTGCCTCCCAACATATATCTGGATAACTGAAATCTCCCATCACTACTACGTCGTGTCTCTTTGAAAACCCTGCAATTTGTTTTTCAAAAGTTTCGTCCGCTTGCTCTCTTTGATTGGACGGTCGGTAGTAGACTCCAACTACCAAGTTCCTTTTGTTTTTTGCCCCAACTAGATAGATCCAGATGCTCTCAATGGGACTGCCACTCTCCTCCTCCTGTATTTCTGTGCAGGAATGTGTATTTTTGACATATACTGCAACTCCACCTCCCTTTTTATTCTCTCTGTTCTTTTTGATCAGTTTATATCCCTCAATTGCTATATTCTAGTCATGGGAGTCATCCCATCAAGTTTCAGTTATTCCTATCAAATCATAGTTACCCTCCTGAATTAAAATTTCCAGTTCTTGTTTGTTTCCCATACTCCTGGCATTCGTATACAGACACCAGAGGGTGTGTGATTTATGGCCTGTTTGTCTTTGTACATTTTTATGAATATTATTATGATGATTATTATGATTATTGTTGTTTATTATTGTGATTATTATTGTTAATGTTATTACTATTGCCTTTTTGATCAGTTTGGTTCATTCCTCTTATTGTATGTAAGGCTTCATCTCCCTTTAACTCTCTGCTTGCGTCTCCCTCCCCCTTCCAATTCAGTTTAAAGGCCGCCTGATGTAGTTCTTCATGCTGTGGGCAAACACATTCTTCCCAGTCCTTGTTAGATGCAAGCCATCTCTTGCTAGCAGTCCTTCTTCCAGGAAACTTAGCCCATAGTCGCAAAAACCAAATTGCTCTCGTCAACACCACCTTCGTAGCCAGTCATTCACCCAGAGGATCTTCCTTTCTCTTTCAATTCCTCTTCCGAGCACTGGTAGGATGGAAGAAAAATCTATCTGGGCCCCAAAGTCCTTGAGTTTCCCTCCCAGAGCTTCAAAGTCAGACGTGATTTCTCGGTAACCCCGAGAATCCATCTTTTAGAATAAAGACAGGGCTCTTTAGAGAAGAGTTTGATGGCAATTACTCATGATTTTTTCTACCATTGCCCTGCTATTCTGTCATTTTCATTGTATTATAAAGCGCCATTTTGTCTTCACATTTGCACTTGAAATCTTTATTTTATTTCATTATTTGACTTGTTGATTTTTAGCTTGTTAATCACTCAGAATAGTTTGGGGTTTTTAAGATAAATAGGTTTTGGGTTCAATCTCACCCTCTTTGGGAGTATTGCTCCCAAGCAACCAGTCAACCAGAAAAATGGTCCTCAAGTGTAGGGAAGTTGCCCACCCCTGTCCTAGCAGCGAGGTTCTCCTATTCCATCTGGGACATGGTGCCTCCACTTTCATAGCTACACAGATGGCAGAACTTCCAGAGCAGCATCATTTTCTATAGCAAGAAAAACTGCTCCCATGAAATACCAATTGCACACTGAGGGTTTTCAAACTTCAGGAACCAGACATCCTGACAAGCGGGGTATAAGGCAGGTCTACTTGTAGGCATTAAACTTCCCAAGGCCAAGTATACATTGGATAGCATTCTTAAAGGGTGCCCAGTGGCCTCTGAGAGTGAAAGTACCCCACAGCACAGTTCCTGGTCAAGCTGGCATATCTTTACATTCAATATTTCTCTGCTACATTTATATCCTGTTCTTCTCACCAGTGAGGTCAAAGCACAGCACATGGATTAATTTCTCCCCTCTACCTTCACAACAATCCTGTAAGGAAGGTCTGAGTGCCTGGACCAAAGCCACCCAAGCAAACCTCATAGCTCAGTGGCCACCTGAATTGCAGTCCTATGGTATAACCACTACACCACACGGGCTATAAATCACAGTGACCTTCCCTTTCATCTCCTACATCCTTTCCACCAAATAAAATAAAATTAAATGTCCACTTACTATTTCTCCAAAGGAAGCAGCCAGCATGTGTCTGACCGGACCCAAATACGGCGATGAACCAGTGTGGAGCAATGCTTTCGTATAGTCGTAAGTGACAAAAAAGGCAGCAGCTGAAAGACAATTCAGAATGTCTGAAACCAGCAATTCTCAACCAGTGGCACAGATACTCTAGACAGGACACAGATAGGTCAACTGCAATATTGTGATTTTCAACTATTGATAGAGTCATTCTTTTCTTTTCTTTACATATTTTTACAGCAATATCATTTACTAGGGATTAGATACACAGATTTTTAATTTCTCAAACTACACGTCCCATAATTCCTTATTCTGGGAGTTCTCCCTCACTTACACACAATTTATAGATATCTAAACATGGCTCATGTGGAAGAAAAGGCCTAAACTGGAAGGTTTGGGGGGCTTAGCTAGACCTAGCTTTGCCTAGCTTCCTGTTCAGAAAGAAAGCTCCCAGCTAGCACTGGGGCAGGAACAAGAAGCTTGGGTAGAGCTAGGCCTAGCTAAGCCTCAAAGCTTCAGCCTTTTCTCCCAGGTGAGCCACATTTAGGTGTTTGCAAGGTTGTGCAAGTCAGACACCAGAATGGAGAATTATGGGATTTGCAGTCCAAAAAGCCTGAAATTCCCATCCCTGACATTTATTTTTGTTTTACAGGAATTGCAACAGTAGAAATTATATTCAACAGTGGCCAAAATCTACACCCATCAGCATAATCACAGACTCATAGAAGGATAGTGTTGACAGTAGCCTATAAGGCCACTGAGTACAGCAACAACAACAACAACAATAAATTAAACAGCTGGAAAAATAAACCACTACACAGACAACACCTGAGAAATACTGATGGAAAGCATGATTATAATTCCACATGGGTATGGCTAAAACTGGGGACCCTTAAGAAAGAAACTGAAGGCTTGATTTTTACTGCACAAGAACAAGCACTCCAAACCAACGTGATAAAAGCTAAGATCCAAGGAATTAGTGCTGACAGCAAATGTCGACTCTGCCAAGAAAAAGATGAAACTGTGTCACACCTCAACTGTGAATGTCCAAAGATTGCACAAACAGATTACAAAGTTAGACATGATAGAGTGGCAAAATTAGTGCACTGGTCATTATGCAAAAAATATAACTTGCCAGCGTCCAAAAACCCATGAGAACATCAGTTAGAGAAGGTGTCAGAAAATGACGACGTCAAGATCCTGTGGGATTTTCGGATCCAAACTGATAGACACCTTGATCATAACACACCACACATAGTAGCAAGAGGAAGAAGAAAAGTATGGACTCTGGATCATTGACATTGCAATTCCTGGGGGTGCCAGAGTAGAAGATAAAGAATTGGAAAAACTAACAAAATGCAGAGACCTGGCAATTGAAATATCCCACTTTTGGATGAAACACACTTCAATGGTCCCCATAGTCATTGGAGCTTTGGGAACAATATCAAGAAATTTCACATCATATTAAAAAGCAGCTGCAGATCTCAGAAATAACACCATCAGAGCTACAAAAAACAGCAATATTAGGAACAGCATATAAACTATGTCGATATTTAACAGAGACTTAGATTTTTGGTTAAAACTTGTATCTGTTATATAATCCCAGTCAATGTTTTTATAATTGATTGACTGTGCCTGGTGTTTTTCAACAACGATGTCCCATCAAGTCAATTCTGACTTATAGTGACTCTTTTTAGGGTTGCCCAAGTAGAAAATATGCAGAAGTGGTTTAACAATCCCTTCTTCCGGAAGCACACTGGGGCTGTGCAGCTTGCCCAAGGCCATACAGGCTGGCTCTACTCACAGGAGACACAGCAGGGAACAGAACTCCCAACCTCTGGCTCTGCTATCCACCCAGCTTTAATTGAGTCCAACCCAATGCTTAATGCAGGAACCGAAGTTAAGTATATCTGACAGATGGCTGTCTAGCTTTCTCTTGAATGCCTCCAGTGCTCAAATACTCACTACCTCCTGAGGTAACTGGTTCTATTGTCCTACTGCTTTAACAACTTAGGAAGTTTTTCCTGATATTCAACTGAAATTTGTCTTCCTGTTAACTTGAGCCCATCATTACATGTCCTGCACTCTGGGATAAATGAGAATACATCCTGCCCTTCCTCTCTTTGACTACCTTTCAAAAATTTGAAGAATTCTATCATATTTCTCTTCAGTCCTCTTTTCACAAGGCGATGTGAAAAGACGTATCAGGTCTTTAGTCTTTCCTCACCCCTTCACGGATTGCTGCCTTGTCGTGGAGAAGGGGCTTGAGTAATTCAGAGTAATTCAGAGAAGCTATGGGCTATGCCGTGCAGGGACACCCAAGACGGACAGGTCATCATGGAGAGTTCTGACTAAACGCGATCCACCTGGAGCAGGAACTGGCAGTATCTTTGCCAAGAAAACCCCATGAACAGAAACAAAAGGCTAAAAGATATGACGCTGGAAGATGAGCCCCTCAGGTCGGAAAGCGTCCAACATGCTACTGAGGAAGAGCGGAGGACAAGTACAAGTAGCTCCAGAGCTACTCCAGAGCTAATGATGTGGTTGGGCCAAAGCCGAAAGGACGCTCAGCTGCGGACGCGCCTGGAAGTGAAAGGAAAGTCCAATGCTGCAAAGAAAAATACTGCATAGGAACCTGGAATGTAAGATCTATGAACCCTGGTAAGCTGGATGTGGTCAAACAGGAGATGGCAAGAATAAACATTGACATCCTGGGCGTCAGTAAACTAAAATGGACGGGAATGAGCGAATTCAATTCAGACGATTATCATATCTACTACTGTGGGCAAGAATCCCGTAGAAGATGCAGATGGTGACAGCAGCCACGAAATTAAAAGACACCTGCTTCTTGGGAGGAAAGCGATGACAAACCTAGACAGCATCTTAAAAAGCAGAGACATCACCTTGCCGACAAAGGTCCGCATAGTCAAAGCGATGGTTTTTCCAGTAGCGATGTATGGAAGTGAGAGCTGGACCATAAAGAAGGCTGACCGCCGAAGAATTGATGCTTTTGAATTGTGGTGCTGGAGGAGACTCTTGAGAGTCCCCTGGACTGCAAGGAGAACAATCCTATCCATTCTGAAGGAAATCAACCCTGAGTGATCATTGGAAGATCAGATCCTGAAGCTGAGGCTCCAATACTTTGGCCATCTCATGAGAAGAGAAGACTCCCTGGAAAAGACCCTGATGTTGGGAAAGTGTGAAGGCAAGAGGAGAAGGGGACGACAGAGGACGAGATGGTTGGACAGTGTCATCAAAGCTACCAACATGAATATGACCAATCTCCACGAGGCAGTGGAAGACAGGAGGGCCTGGCGTGCTCTGGTCCATGGGGTCACAAAGAGTCGGACACGACTTAACGACTAAACAACAACAACAACAACAACAAGTCTTTCCTCATAGGGCATGGTTTACAGTCCCCTGATCACCCTTGTTGCCAAACCTGTTCAAGGTTTTCTGCATCCTTCTTAATGTGCTAGACACAGAACTGGACACCGTGCACAATATGAAGCATAATCAGTACTGAATAGAGGGGAACTATTTGTTCATGGAATTTGGAGATGATACTTCCATTAATGCAGATTAAAATAGCACTGTTGGCTCAACAATTCCAAGATCCTTCTCACTGATAGTATTGCTGAGCCAAGTATCCCACATCTTGTAACTGTGCATTTGATTTATTTTTCCAAGGTGTAGAACTTTGCACTTATCTCTGTTAAATTTAATTCTGTTGTTTTCAGCCCAGTGCTTGGGTCTCTCAAGATCTTTTTGAATTTTCTTTCTGACTTCCAGGGCATTAGATATTCCAGCCAATTTTGTGTCATTGACAAATCTGATAAGCATTCCCTTCACCTCTTCATCCCAGTCATTAATTAAAACGTTAAAGAGTACCAGGCCCAAGACTGAGCCCTGTGGTTCCCCACTTATCACCTCCTCCCAGTTTGAAAGAGAGCCACTGATAAGCACTCTCTGAGTATAATTCTGCATCCAACTGTGGATCCCCTTTGTTGTTCTTTGCAGCCCAGCTAATTAGCTTGCTAATAAGAATATCATGGGGTTTTTTTTCTTCAAAGCTTTGCTTAAGTAAAGATATATTACATCCACAGCATTCCCACCACCTACCAGGGACGTTACCCTATCAAAACATGAGATAAAATTAGGGTGGCAGGATAATGAAACTGTATAAATATCACTGGCAAAATTAAGAACAGAAAATGCCTATGCTAACTTCTTAACTTGGAGAAATTCACCAACAAAATTTATACCAACTACAGCATAAAAATGCAATAGGATTTGGCATGTAGTATTACAATGGAGTTACTACATTTTGTTCATTTGTATTTGCTCCCCGCATTAGTATTGTGAACTTTGTGTCCTTACAAAGTACTAAAAATGATAAATACAGTAACAGAATGCCTGTAAACATACATATGCCTTTCATAGGCAAAGTGTGTGTTTTTCCTATCAAGATAGGATCCTGGTTCTTTGACAGAATTATTGGTGGGACATGACAAGAAAAGCTGAGAAAAGACCCGTATTATGGCTGTGTTTGCACATCCTGTGTTTGCACATCTTGTGTTTGCTCCAGTGCAGAGTAAACTTAAAGTGCTCCAAGCTAAAGATCTTAAAGTCCAGTAGTTCCCAATCTTGGATCCCCAGATGTTCTTGGACTAAAACTCCCAGAAGGTTTCACCACTAGCTGTGCTGGCCAGGATTTTTGAGAGTTGTAGTCCAAGAACATCTGGGGAGCTAAGGTTGGGAACCAATGTTCTAGCCAGAACAATTCTCCGGACAAAATCCAATGCAGACACAGAATATCAGCAAAACTACCAAATGTCCTGGTGTGAGAAGGAGCAAGCCTCCACCAGGAAGAAGGAGGGTGAGCCATCCCCTCAAACAGCTACCATGGAGGGTTATGAGACCGTCTATACCAGGGGTCTCAAACTCAATTTACCTGGGGGCCGCTGGAGGCAGAGTCTGGGTGAGGCTGGGCCGCATCAGATTTTCCGCCAAGCGGAGCAAGAGCCCAAGGAAGCCGCCCAGGAGTTTCCTTAGCCCGGCTGGGGCTCCAAGGAGGAGGAGGAGGGGCGTGCGAGCCCTTGTCGCCGGCCACGACCCCCTCCAGCTCCTTCTTCACTACCACCACCAGCAGCAGCAGCAGGACGAAGAAGCGGAGAAGGGAGGGAGTGCCGGCGACCGCCTAGCGGGGGGGGAGGGCACGACAAATTTTTTTAAAAAAACCTCACAGAATTCGCCTTGCCAAAGGAGAAGAGCCCCCACCGGTACCCGCAAAATTAAACAGAACAGGGCGGGCCCCTCCACAGGTGCGCGCACACGCGCACACACACACACACACACGGAGGTCCAGCAACCTTCCTCTGAGGGCCCCCCATCAAAAAAGGCGCACTCAGCAGCAGCAGCTACCCCCACCACGACAGAGGAGCAAACTTTGCGAGGCGAGCCCAGGCAGCCTCCAGAGGCGAGGTGGCTGAAACAGGACGAAGAGGAGGAGGAGGAAGCACCGGCGGCCGCTGGCCGGGCTGGTGCTGCCGAGAGAGAACGAGAGCCAGAGAGCCGCTTCCCTGGAAGAGGGGGCGGCGGCGGCAGCAGCTGCTGTTGGCAGCTTGGAGGCGCTCTTCTTCGAGGACGGGCCGGGAGCGAGCTCCACTCTCAGGCATCGCTCGGCGGCGGCTCGGGCGCTCGGGAAAAAGGGCCGGCAGCGTGCCTCGCTCGCCGGCTCTCCCCCAAGACAGCGCCTCTTGCACCCTCCATCCGGAACTGCAGCCTGTCAGCCGGCAGACAGGTGGGCTGGCTGGCAGGCTGCAGTTCCGGATGGAGGGTGCAAGAGGCGCTGTCTTGGGGGAGAGCCGGCGAGCGAGGCGAGGCTTTTTTTGACTCTTGACAGCAGAGGACGCGTGGGCGCTTCAGGGGGGGCAGGCAAGGCGGGGGCCACAAACTATCGTCCGGCGGGCCGCAAATGGCCGGCGGGCCGCATGTTTGAGACCCCTGGTCTATACTATATTACCTGCTATTACCCAGTTGGGAATACAGGAGACAAAGAACAGGAAAGAGGAGGAGAAAAAGAGTTGGAAAGCAACGGTCGGGTGAGAGACACCAATAGAGGAGGGATATCTGGTGACGGAGATGGAAGGAGAGATAAAAAGGGAAGTAGACTGGGAGGAGAGGTAGAACAGGAGGAGGAAAGGAGAAAGAAGAGTGGGGAAAAGGAGGAAGATATATCCTTAGGATGGGGATGGCTGGAAATGGAGGATCCATGGACCAGAGAGAGAGTCAGGATGAAGTTATCCCTTGAGGAAATAGAATAGAATCATATCATAGAATCGTCATAGGGTTGGAAGGGACCTTGGAGGTCTTCTAGTCCAACCCCCTGCCCAAGGCAGGAGACCTCATACCATCCCGGACAGATGGCTGTCCTATCTTTTCTTGAAAACCTCCAGCAATGGGGCACCCACAACATTGGGAGGCAAGCTGTTCCACTGCTTAATGGTTCTCACCGTCAGGAAATTCTTCCTTATTTCCAGGTTGGATCTCCCTCTGATGTGTTTCCACCCACTGGTTCTTGTCCTACCCTCAGGAGCAATGGAGAATAAATCGATGTCCTCTTCCCTGTGGCAACCCTTCAGATACTGGAAGACTGCTATCATGTCTCCCCTCAGTCTTCTCTTCATTAAGCTAAACATACCTAGTTCTTTTAGTCGTTCTTCATGGGATGTAGCCTCCAGTCCCCTTATCATCCTTATTGCTCTTCTCTGCACTCCTTCCAAGGCCTTAGCATCTTTTTTGTATTGTGGTGACCAGAACTCTATACCAGTATGGTACAGAGTGGTACTATCACTTCCCTTGATCTTGATGCTAACCCCCTGTTGATGCAGCCTAGGACTGTGTTGGCTTTCTTGGCAACTGCAGCACACTGCTGACTCATCCTTAGGCGGTGGTCCACCAGGACACCTAAATCCCTCTCACAGGTACTACTGTCAAGCCAGGTACCACCTATCCTGTACCTGTGCACCTGGTTTCTCCTGCCTAAGTGCAGGACCTTACTTTTTCCGCCACTGAACTGCATCTTATTGGATAGGGCCCAATGTTCAAGTCTGTCTAGAATCGATCCTTCTGAATGTTGAGTCTATCTTCCAAAGTATTAGCAATTTCCCCCACCTTTGTGTCATCAGCAAATTTGATGAGTGTTCCTCCAATCCCCATCAAAGCCAATTCGAAGTCAAGTCTTTTGTTACGCCAGAGTTTAAGGACGGTTGGCCTAAAAGGGACATATTAGAGGGACCAGTTGGTCCTACAGAAGTTGTTGTTCATGATTCTCCATTGTCAGTTAATAAAAAGTTTATGCATCTTGCAGAGTCATTACCACTTTTGGGGGAAGGACAGGGAGGATGGTGACAGCCCAAGCTTGAACCCACTTAGACCTGGAAAAGCCAACAGTATGATTTTTACAATCCTCTTCTTTGCAGATTTATAGAGAAAGCAAAGGAGATAGATAAAAAGATTCCAAACTATGGAATCAGGAAGTAAAGAAGTCAACCTTGTTAAATTTATAAAACATGGGTTTTGAGAAACAGCCCTAACCTAATACGTTTTCAGAAACAATGTCCCTTTTAAACATACTGGCCATGTTATTTTGGACTTGGGAAGCTACAATTTCCAACTGAATATTCAAAGAAAAACACCTCCAGCACTCTTATTCAAAAGGCAGAATTTATGCATTCAAAAGGCCAGATGTATAAGCAAGATTTAAGTGCGGTTTTGAAGTAGTAATGCTCTTTGCCCTGTAGGGAAATAAAAAATGAAAAATTCCTACACAATATGGATTTAATGTCCAAAGAAAGAAAGACTCTGAGCTCCCAAAGCCATGTAGGTTGAGCAAATCACTTTATTTCTTTCATGGACTCCACTCAGCGAAATCCCAGAGTATTCTTCAATTTTTCCTGAATTTAAAAAACAATCCAAGAATTTAGCACAGGAGCTGTGGAGGAGCTGTAGAGGGGTAAATGCATGCAGGGGCTGGGGAGGGATTAATTTCTGTTATTATGTTTTATGCAGTAAACTGGGTTGCTTTAAAAACTCAAACAAGTTTTAAAAGTAGGTGAGAAATTGTGCTGCAGAGTGCATATGAATGAGCAGTTAGCCATTCAAAATAGATTATGAGAAGCTGAGACATCCCAGCTCTGGATAACATTTTAAATATTTTTAACCCCTGCCTTTAAAAATCAGAACAAATGGCATAAAAAGAAAGTGCACGGTAGCCACGGAGGTGGCAGAACCAGTGTATTTATTCCATTTTACCCTGTCTTTTTCCTCTAGTGGAGACGTAAGGTAGCATCTTGTTCTGAGGAAGATCCTAAAAATGAAGTATCTTCCTTCTATCATATTAAATATTGCCTTCACTCTGAGACATACTCTCAAATATGTCACCTCTGTTGCATCCCTATAAGCAGGACACCAAATTTTAAAATGCAAATGGTGCAAAAGGCAAGACAGTTCACGTTGCCAGGAGGAACAGGTTTGGTTTGGTTTTTTTTAATTGTGTTACAGGGCTGCATCTGTTGCCCTCTGTTGCTAATCAAAAGATGCTTATCTTTGTCAAAAGAAGATAAGAGGAGAGAAGATAAAGAACAGGGGGGAAAAATCATATCATCTTAGGAAGAGCTTAGAAGAGCTGAAGGTGCCCGAGGAGGCTTCTGTAAACTTTCATTAATGTCCGCTGAAAAGAAACAAGAAAAGAAAAAGAAAAAAACCAAAACAAGAAAAGGATTTCTTAGCAAGTTGACACTTATTTTAAGTTTAACTACTTTTACAGTGAGCTTTTTCACATGTAATGCACAAAAAGTGTTTTGACGTTACATGCAGAGGCAATAACAGACTTCCCCTACATTTTGAAACTTCTAAACCAAGTTCTGAGTTCACTGGTATCTTTGGTTGTTATTTCATCCAGACTCTATCTAGCATCCTACTAGTAGCACCAACAAAGGGTAGACCTATTGGCTGAAATCATGTAGCTTAGCGTAGTAAATCACAACTAAAATAAGCCAATCTGAAGCTAAGGAACATATAGAGAAGCTGACTGACTAAATCCCCACTAATTCAGTGAGCCTACTTTAGTTGTCACTTACTACACTAAGCAACAGGATTTGAGCCACTAAATCAACTGGTGAAGGATAAGTCAACCCTAAGGTTTTAACTACAAGACCACAGACAAGATTTTAAAAAAAGTGCTGCAGAAAAGGAGAGGGTAATGGCCTGTCACATCACACAAAGCCATCCAATCAGCACTGATCATTTTGTACCATCTTCTGTTACTTTCAAATACAACATACTGTATCAAAAACCAGACCTAAATGTTGGTGTAATGTTGAGGCAGCAAAGAATAACAGTATTTAAGAGAGAGGGGGATTTCTACATTATTTTAATACTTGCAATCTCTTTACACTGGTCTTAGCAAGGTTTAGGCCTAAAGCTAAACCATACATATGCCCTTTTCATCACTTATACTGTATGTGGGCAGCAACAAAGATAGAATAATAGTTTTGTTGGGCTTGCAAAAATCCTGCAACAATCATCCACTTTACCTCATGACACAAAGCATAACTTGCCTTAGAAATTCATACATTTGTCAGGTTTGAAATGCATTTCAGAGAAAAACACAAATAAATTTCATAATTTAAAAAATGCAAACAGCTAAAAATGCATACCACTGAAAAACATGCACATACACAGCACAGTCAATGGGAAAACATATACATTGCAAAAATATAAGAACATATAATAAAAAAACAAGCCTGCAAAATCTGTAGAAATTTCCAGGTTGGAATGAAAAAAGTCCTCTAACACAAACTGATGCAAAGAATGGAATGAGAACATAGCTGAGATTTGGGGGGGGGGGGGGGGGGAATCAATAGAGTTTTTCAGACCCCTAAGCAACAATGATTATTTATTTATTTGTTTGTTTATTTATTTATTTAACTTATATGCCGCCCACACTACCCAAAGGTCTCTGGGCGGCTTACAACATTTTAAAATACAATAAAAAGACAAAACAATTAAAATGCAATTAAAATATATACTCTAAAAACAATTAAAATGCAATTAAAATATATACTCTAAAAATGTGATTATAAATATATCACATGTTTAAATAAAAAATCTTACCATTTGGGAATGACCCTATAGCAGCAGAAGGGACACCAGCATAGATTCCACGGAAGCCACCAGCCTTCTTAAATCCTTGAGGACTTTGTAGTCTAGTCTTGATGGTATCCAAAGGGAACAATATCAGGTCAACACACACTCCAGCCAGCCCGCCAGCCTTCAAAAAACAGGGAGAAAAAAAGAAAAGAAAAAACCCAAGGGGGGAAAAGATGAGCTGTGTGAACAGAAAAGCAAGCATACAAGTAGGTATAAATTATAAAAGCACAAGATGAGTCTATGGTTCCCCCAATGCCTAGCACTGCCGGGCCCCCTAAATTTACAATTTATAATTTTATTATAAAATTTATAATTTATAAATTATTTGCTTTCCCCATTACTTCAGATGCCTAAGGTGAAAAGCATAACACTAACCTCCACATGGACTCAGAGGAAGTTTTCAAAACAGAAAACCTTGGGATGGTCAGATTACCTGCTAGAACTGTCTTTATGAACAAAACATTTGCAGAGGAGAGCGAATTTTTGTTCCATTCTGTTGATAGTCATTCAACACTTAACAGAGTCAACATCCATGTTTAGTTGCTAAGTTGCACTGGGTTGCACATCTGCAAGCGGGATCTGAAGGCCTTAGGAATGGACCTCAACAGATGGGAAACCCTGACATCTGAGCGTTCAGCCTGGAGGCAGGCGTTGCATCACGGCCTCTCCCAATTTGAAGAGACCCTTGTCCAGCAGACCGAGGCAAAGAGGCAGTCACGGAAGCAGCAAAATCAGGGAGCTGGACAGGGGACAGATTGTATTTGTCTTCAGTGTGGAAGGGATTGTCACTCTCGAATTGGCCTTCTCAGCCACACTAGACGCTGTTCCAAGTCCTCCATACAGAGCACGTTACCATAGTCTTTCGAGACTGAAGGATGCCTAATATATATAAATTATATATATATATATAAATTATATATATATATATATGCACTGGGGACAAAGTCAGGAACTATAAAATGGAAACCAGATAACTAACTTTTCACTGAAAGCAAAAAAGCAAGTTTTTAAAAATCATGGTTATCAGTACAACAGAATAAAATCTCCAACAATCTTAGGGGGAAAAGACAGAACAGAATTAATTGCCTGAAACCACAAAAAGCTACAACCAGTGAGAGTTGACAACATTGGGCTAGATAGGCCCATGGCAGTTTCCCAGGCTTCTCACTCTAACTCAAATTATTCAGAACAGAAGACACCTCATGAAAGAGAGATCATTAGAATATACACATTACTAAACATACACAAATACAGAAAACAAAAGGCTTAGCACAATCAGGAGTATAATATTCAAATTAGATTGTTTTTCTTTTTTAAAAAATACCTAGTATTAGAGCAAACAGGAATTATACATTTTCAAAAAGATAATGGCACTTGGGGGAAGAAAGGGAATAAAGTCACATTTCATCATGATTTAATTTGCAAGTAATTGCTTTTTGCTAGTTTGGTGAAATGACAGAAACAATAAGCTTGTTCCAGCATTTAAGTTGGATGCCAACAAAGCGCATTACAATATGCAAATACGTTGTCAGAATGATATACCATTAGTATTTAAAAGTGTTGACTAAATATGCGGAAGCATGTTGCAAACAGGTATGCAGAAGCATAAAAGAGACATGACCAAAATTACAAATTATTACTGATGAGGTCGGATTCCAAAAGATCTCCTGTATGGAGAATTAGTGCAGGGAAATCGCCCCAGAGGGAAACCACAGCTGCGATACAAGGAGATCTGCAAGCAGGATCTGAAGGCCTTAGGAATGGACCTCAACAGATGGGAAACCTTGACATCTGAGCGTTCAGCCTGGAGGCAGGCGGTGCAGCATGGCCTCTCCCATTTTGAAGAGACCCTTGTCCAGCAGGCCGAGGAAAAGAGGCAGTCCTGAAAGCAGCAAAATCAGGGAGCTGGACAGGGGACAGATTGTATTTGTCTTCAGTGTGGAAGGGATTGTCACTCTCAAATTGGCCTTCTCAGCCACACTAGACGCTGTTCCAAGACCTCTATTCAGAGCACGTTATCATAGTCTCTCGAGACTGAACGATGCCTAATCTGAATCTGAAACTGATGAGTGACTGTAGGCTCCATGCTGAATTATAAATGCATCTGCCACAGCTCCTACTTGCAGTACATCTCTCAGATAAAACTGAGATGAGACTGGTAGACTGTTGAATGCTGTTGAATGCACAGTAAGCCAAAGATAGTGGAACTAATATGCTCTGAAATGAGAGTTAGATGGAGAAAAGGAAACTGGCTTGGTAAAAGAACATAAACAATATAATATTAAATAGTAAAATATGTGATGCACTGCAACATTTTGTTTCCTTTCTCACAGATACCAATTTAAGATACAAGTAAATACAGAAAATGTTCCTGTAGGTAAACTGAATGGATTCAAATGGCTAGAAATCTGTACAAACACCCATAACCACCCTCAGTCTAGTCAACTTTCTAACCAAACCCCATACATCTCCCCCAGATAAGCTGATTTGCTGATTCTGTAGGTGGGCAAGCTACCTTATTTGCCACAAATTCTTTGACAGCAAATTGTGACCATTGCTTTATTCGGCAGTACTTTGATACCTTCAAAACAGAGATGCAAGTCTTTGCTTACTGTAAAATATTTCCTCCCCATTGAAAATCATTACAAGAATTTCGGCGCTTTTTAATAGTTTGGAGGGGGTTTTTTTTTGTGAAAAATGGGCAGAACTGTGTTTTCCATTTTTTAAAAAAAAAACACGAATTGTGGGCAAAAGTCTTTTATTCTGCACAAAATACATGGTGTCTGGTGCCAAAAAAAAGAACATACTTTTCATTAACGCTGCTGGTGATGAAAAAAAAATATCTCTGGTCTTTTTACACTTATACAGGAATGGCAATGTTTTATTTTATTTTATTTTATTTTTTGGATGGGGCATGTGAGCCCTGCCATCCCCTTATCAGGCAGGTGCAGCAGGCAAACCCTCCTCCCTGCTCATTTCCATTAACTCCATTAACATGGTCCAGTGGCATTTCAAGAGGGGTTGTTGCAATGGTAGCTCAACAGCAACAGGGGTTTGCTCGACTCCTACATTGTACTCCAGAGGCAAAGTGGTCACTCCTTGCCCCTGCACGGTCTCACCCAGTTCCTGGCCCCTCATTGACTTCACTGGAGCCTGCAAGTCTTGGTCTCCTTCAGTCGTGATCTCCACAGGTCCAAAGGTGAGCACCCAGAGGAGGAACACTCAGTAAGCTGGCAAGGAGGGCAAGGTGCAGGACTCGGCAGGGTTGTCAGGGAAGGCAGCTGCCACTTTTTTCCCCCAGCATCATAATGGGGGGTCCTTTAGCCTGGCTCTGGCCGACAAGGGTGGTGTTGAATTCTCAGCACATGGAATTCACTATGGTAAGGTGAATTTAATTTAAGAGAGAGAGAGCGCTTGTTCGCACATGCGCACGAGCGCAGGGGGGTGCCCCGCCTTCCCCAGCCGGTCCGCGGACCGAAAAAGGTTGGGATCAAACATCCTTGCTGTCAAGGATAAGAAAACATTTAAGCACAAATTACACCCTCATGGTGCAGTGGTTAAACTGTAGTACTGCAGCCAAAACTCTACTCACAACCTGGGTTCAATCCCAAGTAGCCAGCTCGAGGTTCACTCAGCCTTCCATCCTTCTGAGGTCAGTAATTTGAGTACCCAGCTTGCTGGGAGGGAAGACAACATGTAGCCTGCATAATTAAATTGTAAACCACCCAGAGAATGCTTTAAGTGCTATGGAGTGGTATATAAGCAGCATGCTTTGCTTTGCTTTAAAAGTTAATTGTGAAGCCTAACATACATCTAGACCTTAACTTCTGTAGTACACCAGGCAAGGAAAATGTTCATGACTCTGAAGTGCAATTAAGACCATATACACAAAGTTTAATTTGTTCAGCTTTACCCTTTGACCAAGTCAAGTTACCACTGGCCTGCAGTCTGTGGAAAGTTAAGATTTTATGAAGAAAAGCATAGAGGGGAGCTTTCCCAAACCAGAAAATATTTCAGAGCACTTAACCACGTGGGCTAATATAAACATTAGTGAGTTACTAAAATTTTCTTCGCTTTCTTCCCAAGTTTAACTATATTCATGAGAGTCAACTCATCGCATTGTTGGCCAAATGCTACTGGGTTTCCATTCTGGCAGCCCGGGTTCGGCTTTGAATACTGGGCTAACGATGGAGCTTGCGTGCCAAACTGTAATTTGGAGAACGAATCTATCATTTGGTGAACATTCGGTTAATAAAAATTTTTAAAAGCCAGAGAAACGGACATACTACATGATGAATTTAAATGCCACTGCTTCATAACAAAACAGCAAGCAACACACCTCAATGAGCTCTCCAACTTAAATAAACTAGAGATCTATCAAATCTTTATTTGCCTGGAAAATCAAGCCAACAGTAGTTCATTTCAGCTCCCACATGTCTGCTGAGTGCTTTAAGAAGCCATGGCAAGGCATCCCTAGCTCTGATGTCCTTTTCCATCCCATTCAGGAGATGCTCACTGGCTACAGTTAAAGTTTTAATCAATAAGTTAATTACTCTTTTAATCTGCTGGACTATTTTGCATGCATTGATTTTACCACTCCACCCCCATCCTTCTAATGCCTTTCTTCATCAGAATTCTTATCTGTACCAAGTGATTAAAAGAAGAAAAAGAAAATTGATCTGATTTTAATCTAGCCATCTGGCAAAAAGCATGAATCAAAAGTTACTAATTGCTTCTCTAGATTTCAAACTTCTGTATCTTAAATGTAATTTAAATTCATGAAGTGGCTAATGGAGCATCTGCAGGAGAGAGTGTGGATACCTGGCTGTCTATTCCATCTGTGGAAAACAGTAATGATTTTTTTCACTTTTTTTTCTTTTCTTTAGACAGCAAGAGGACAGAGACACCCTTCTCAGCACTGCATCAGCAGATTTAGAGCTGGGAAATAGAAATCTTTGCCAAGAGCTGGGTTTGCCCATCTCAGGCAGCTTGACCCAAATACCCTGTGCCACCGTGAACTAGCTTCCTATCTGCAGGATGTCTAGTTTTGGGGAAGTTTTTGGACTAGAAATCATAATGGACAAAATACTACAGCATAAAGTTGTATCCAGATTCAAAAATATTTAATCTGAACTAATCGAAAGCTTCTTATCCCCCATTTGCGGGTTCTGAGACTCCCTAAGGGCTTTATTTGGAAGCCTTGGGATAGGGAGGAACCCTTCAATAGTCAAAAATCATTGCCAGCTCACTGCCACCAGGATCAGGACCACATGCGCACACATCCTGAAGCTGCCAAAGGCTTCCTTCCCCCCCCCCCCCCATGGCAAAAGGAAGCCCGAGGGAGCCCTGGAATCTGAAAAGTGGGGTGGGTGGGGAGAGAGGTAGGAAGCGTTCAATTAGTTTAAATTAATTATTTCTGGCACCAGGTCCCATTTGCATGGCTCAACAGGATTTTTTTTCCAATAAAGTAGTAGTAAAAATTATTAAATACCGTACTTAAGGAGGCTCAAAGTGCCAGATAGGCAACATTCAGTAAGGGTCAGGATCTAGCAGCTTCATCAGTACACATTCACCCCTCATAGAAGGAAAACTAAAAGATAGCATGTTTTTAAAATCACTATAATACCAAAAATGTATTTGTTAATCAAACAAATCAGTTGCTTAGCGAGCCACAACATTTAATAAAGAGAGGTTCTGCTAGAGTGGATAAAAATCAATGATTTTTTAAAGAAAAATCAAATTGATTTAAATGTTTAAAAATCATTTTTAAAATTTAAATAATCAAAAAAATCCAATTTTTAAATTTAAATCGTGATTTAAATCAATTTAATTTAAATCAAATCCTCTGAGTGTCTGCCAATCAGAAGTAAGCTTTGGCATTCCAGAGATCTCTACATTTTTCCATAGCTGATCACCCAGAGATGGCATTTATTTCTGAGGCTATTTTAAAACACCGATTATAGATTTAGAACTGATTATAACCAACAGGGTCTAAGTGATAAAGTGTGCTTCCATTACTATTGAAAGCAAGAAGTCTCAGGAGTTACTGCAAGTGAAACAAACAAAAAGAAGGGAGATCAGTGCAACTGTTTTTAGGGCCTAGATTTTATTTATTTATTTAAAATATTTTTAACCCGCCTTTTTAAATAAAAAGGACCCAAGGGGGTTTACATCATTACAAGACAAAATTTAAAGCTAAAAATGATGAGTATACAAATATTAAAAGGATCAAACAAACAACATACTAAAAAACATAAGCAACACCAAAAACATATTCAAAGCAGTAAGGTACACAATACATTTAAAACCCCACTCAGGCAGCCAGTTACTGAGGGAAGCCTTGCCTGAACATAAAGATTTTCGTTTGCTTGCAGAAGGAGAGCAAAGATGGGGCCAGTCTGGTCTCCTGTGGGAGGGAGTTCCAAAGTCTGGGAGCAGCAACAGAGAAGGCCTTCTCCCGTGTCCCCACCAAATGCACCTGTGAAGGTGGAAGGACCGAGAGAAAGGCCTCTCCTGATGATCTTAACACTCAAGCAGGCTCATAAAGGAAGATACAATCCTTGAGATAGCTTGAGCCCAAGACATTTACGGCTTTATAGGTTATAACTAGTACTTTGAATTCTGCCCAGAAACGGATTGGCAGCCAGTGGAGCAGCTGTAACAAGGGGGTCATGTGATCCCTGTGACCAGCCCCAGTTAGCTACTGCGTTTTGGACCCGCTGAAGTTTCCTGACACTTTCCATAGGCAGCCTCATGTACAGTAATCCAGTTAGGTCCCAGCAGCCAAAAACTGCTCAGAAAAGACTATAGCAAAAAACCCAAACAAACAAACAAACAAAAAGACTCAGCAAAGAACAGGCCTCACAAGTCTCTTACAACAAGGGGGAACACACAGAGTAAATAATGGATACCTGAACTGAGCAAAAGCATTAGACCTATCATATGTTATTTACATATACATTTTCCTTTCCTTACTGAAGGGCCTGCAAATATGGATGAAGCCTTGCCTTAGGCAGCAAACCTAAAACAAATTTCCCGGAGACAAAGTGTGCAGTCTTATCTATCCAGAATGGATGACGGTTGGTTGAGATGACACCAAGCCAGCTAAGACTATAGGGAATCCAAACCCTTCCCAGCCTAGAGATCCTGCAAATTACTTAGAACTGCCTAACCTTGAAGCAGCACAATGATGGTAAGTCTGGACTGAGAAGGATTTAAATATGGTGTAAGTCAGCTCCTCCCCTCCATCCCTTTTTGGCCCTTCTACCGGTTGATCTCAGCCAGTACAACATACCTTTGATGTCGGAGTCGGATTGCCTTGCCTGTCCTGTTAAACTTAGGACACTTCAGTTTAAACATCTTTGGTGACACACTGTTTATCTTTCTATGCCATCAACAGCTAACTTGCAAGTTTGCCAGGGTTTTCTCATTCATTATAGTATTATGTATCCTAAAACACGTATTTTAAAAGTTACCCTCGAAGGGAGAAAAGTACTAAAGAAAAAGAAGTGCATGTTCTAAAAATTAATACATCAACAGAACTTATCCTTCGGCTGTTCTTTGGGAGGTAAGAAACTGCAAAAGCGCCACACTATAAAAGGGATTTAACTTGTTATAAAGGAAACCTGAAGGAACAGGGACCGGCTTCAAAAGAACCCCATTTTATTAAAGAAAAAAGACACCACTATTTATTTTTTCACAAATCATCACCTCGTGATAAATAAGATTTTTTTCCATGACTAATTTAAAGGTTCTAAAGCAGAAGTCTTCCACTGCCTCCCAAGTTTGGTCAACACGAATCTGACCAAACTCCGGGAGGCAGTGGAAGACAGGAGGGCCTGGCATGCTCTGGTCCATGGGGTCATGAAGAGTCGGACACGACTTAATGACTAAACAACAACAAAGCAGAAGTAAGCCACCTCAGCAGGCTTGGGGGCCAAAGTGAGCCACATTCAGCCAGGAAATGAGCAATGTCACCATTTCTCTTGAAAATGAAAAGAGGAAGAGACCAAATAATGTTTCTAAGGTAGATTAGGGAATGGGAGCATTTAAGGCTCCCCCTCCCTCACAAAAAATTATTATTCTCGGAGTCTCTCAGAGCAGAAATAGGGCCCTCCAGGAAATTTTTACTGTGGAAGCAATGAAAATGACCCTCTTGGGCTGCATGCAACCCACACCACACCCGTTGCCCACTCCTGGCTTAAAGACTTGCAGTTTTGTGAACTTCAGTCCACTTCTTCATATAGACACCAAAGCAGTGGACTACACTCCAAGATAGCTTACATGCCATAAAAACTCTTTGGATGTTTTGCTGCAACGGACTGTGGACTATCATAACTATCTCTCTGGATCAGCAGTTCCCAACCTTGGGTCCCCAGATACTATTGGACCACAACTCCCAGAAATCCTGGCCAGCACGACTAATGTGGAGGCTTCTGGGAGTTTTAGTCTGGGCACTCCTAAGATTGCGATCCACTGCCTAGATGTTTCTCTACCTTAGTTTTTTTTAAAAATCAGAGCACTGCACTACTCTAAAATGACAAGGAAGAAAGGAGTCTGACAAGGCTCTCAAAACCTAGTGGACAGCATAACTATCCAACTAATTAGTCAGGTAGGTTTATGCATGCCTAACTTTAACCTTACTAACTAAGGTTGTGGCTTTGCAGATGTCATGGTCTGCCATAAGATGAATTCTAGACCAAATCAAGCCTGAACTTTCACTAGAAACTAAAATGACAATATTGAGGCCATCATGCACAAGACTTAGAAGAAGACAAGACTTACTGGAAAACACAACAGTGCTAGGAAAAGTGAAAGCATTGTGAAAAGAGAATACCGAACATGGCATGGATTGATTCAATAATGGAAGCTGTTAAAGTTGAGCTGTTAACAACAGGAACTTATGGAGGTCACTAATGACAGGACCTTCTAAAGATCAATTCATCAGATCATTGTAAGTCAGAAGCAACTTGATGCTACATAACAAAAGCAGTAAAGTTAATTCTGCAGAGAACTTTAGCCCAAATTAGTACAAATGTTGGAAAGAAACCTGAGGCATGACACTTGGAGATGGGATATTCATATACAAATACAAATAGCCCAGACCAAGGTGGCCAGGAAATCCAGTCCCGCCTTCCCAAACCGACCTGTCCTGTCCACTTATGGGTCACCACACAGCATGCAGCCGGCATCCTATTCGTTGCACCAACCCATCCACCCAGATGTAGCCAACCCAGATGCAGCCTGGCTGGTGCTTCTCTGCTTCCCTGCACTGCTGGCCACGCAGCAGCTGAGCGGTGAGGCTCATCATCCCACCCCCTGGCTGGCATGACCAGCAGTGCAGGGAAACGGAGAAGCACAAACTGGGTTACATCCGGCATTGGTGCAATGAGCAGGACGCGAGCTGCTCACACTGCACAGCGACCCATAAATAGACAGGTCAGTTCAAGGAGGCAGGACTGGGTTTCCTGGCCACCTGGGTCTACGGTATTCTTTATACGAATATGATTATCTCATCTTTAATAATACTATATACAATGAGGTTTAGAAGGCTACTTGTTTAAGAAGATACTAACTCATAAAGCTGTCACTTGCTCAAAATACATTTTGTGGGACCTTATGGGACTACCAACATGGATAACATTACAGTGCAAGTCCCCACTTACAAGTAAATCTCACTAAATTGTCTCCAATTGACCTTTCAGTAAACATGAACAAGTTAAGCACCTGCACATATCAAGATAACAAGTGTTCTACACAAAATTGTATTTAAAGGGCATCTGCATCACCTGTAAATTGCTATTCTTATATTAGATACCAACACCTTGCGCTTCCTGTGTGTTGCTGTTCTTGAAATTACAGACAGTGTAGACCACTGGGTTCTAACCTTCTTAAGTAAAAATAAATACACTTATCATAATGGCAGCTTTCCAGATTCTGAATTACAGACAGGGCAGATAAAAACCAAAAATTTAAAAAAAAAATCAATTTAAACCATAATTTAAATTTTAAAAAAATTTACAAACATGATTATTTAAATCATCAAAAAAATCATGTTTATATAAATCATGATTTAAATTGTAATTTAAATCAAATCCACTGTGGTTACAGTCATTTTATTACAGGAAGTACACAAGCAGAATACATCATGCGAAAGGCAGGACTGGATGAATCCCAAACTGGAATTAAGATTGCCGGAAAAAATGTCAACAACCTCAGATATGCAGATGATACCACTCTGATGGCAGAAAGTGAGGAGGAATTAAAGAACCTCTTAATGAGGGTAAAAGAGGAGAGCGCCAAAAATGGTCTGAAGCTCAACATCAAAAAAATGAAGATCATGGCCACTGGTCCCATCATCTCCTGGCAAATAGAAGGGGAAGATATGGAGGCAGTGACAGATTTTATTTTCTTGGGCTCCATGATCACTGCAGATGGTGACAGCAGCCATGAAATTAAAAGATGCCTGCTTCTTGGGAGGAAAGTGATGACATACCTAGACAGCATCTTAAAAAGCAGAGACATCACCTTGCCGACAAAGGTCCGCATAGTCAAAGCTATTGTTTTTCCAGTAGTGATGTATGGAAGTGAGAGCTGGACCATAAAGAAGGCTGACCACCGAAGAATTGATGCTTTTGAATTGTGGTGCTGGAGGAGATTCTTGAGAGTCCCCTGGACTGCAAAGAGAACAAACCTATCCATTTTGAAAGAAATCAACCCTGAGTGCTCACTGGAAGGACAGATCCTGAAGCTGAGGCTCCAATACTTTGGCCATCTCATGAGAAGAGACGACTCCCTGGAAAAGACCCTGATGTTGGGAAAATGTGAAGGCAAGAGGAGAAGGGGACGACAGAGGATGAGATGGTTGGACAGTGTCACCGAAGCTACCAACATGAATTTGACCAAACTCCGGGAGGCAGTGGAAGACAGGAGGGCCTGGCGTGCTCTGGTCCATGGGGTCACGAAGAGTCGGACACGACTTAACGACTAAACAACAACACAAGCAACAGAAATTCTTATTAAAAAAATTTCTGCTGGTGCATCAGACCCCTTTTACTTTCAGGTCCTGGTAAATAAAATGTTTGTAAATATCTGAGAAAAATCTAAATATAGGGATGCAGGAGACACTCACCCACTACCATGTTCACTGCAACACAACACACCATGCCACACACAATGGATATCAACAATAATCATGTAACAGTAGCAATAACAACAACTGTGACAAAGACAACAAAGATTTTCCTCTTCCATAGATCCAAGCTAGTTTGGCTGGATGAGCACGTAGAGTAATTTCCTGTTTGTCATTTATGATATGCTTAGAGGCTAAAAAAGTCATTTTCTTCAATATACTCTTACTTTTAAAAACTTTGGTATTTTAGAGATGCATTTTCTGGTTTTTTTATGTGCATTTTTAGGCTATATGTGCTTGCATTTTAGAAAGCAAGTAATACATTCTTTTTATAGCTTTATTGTACCATTTATGCTCCTGTATTTTAGACTGAAATCTGACTTAAGTATTTTCCTTAAGCTAAGTTTTCATATGCTTTTAAAGCAGCTGTGCCTAGTTTTTTCACAGCTTGTAAGGCTTTTGGATATATACAACTTTGAAATATTTTTGTGCTTATGGAACATAGAAGCAACTTAGATAAATAAAGCTCGTAGAATTCGACAAGGTCATGGTGCCTGGAATAATTACAACAAGAAAAAAACTTATACTTTGATACCCAGATAAGTTTTAATATGATGGAAAATGATTGTCCGATTTCATTCTGGAATTAACTCTTAACTGGGGATAAATGTCAACTGTGAAGAAAACATGGCTTCAGATTTTTCCTAGAGGTTCTGTATGGCTCTTAGGGATGTGTTCTGGCATCATACTCTCTAACTCAAAGACCATATATCCCATTAGGAGCCAGCACAGGTGTTAAAATTATCAGGAGAGGCCTTTCTCTTGGTCCCACCACCTTCACAGGTGCATCCAATGGGGACACAGAAGAGAGCTTTCTCTGTTGCTTCTCCCAGACTTTGGAACTCCCTCCCACAGGAGACCAGACTGGCCCCATCTTTCCAGAAGCAGACAAAGAGCTTTCTCTTCTGCCAAGCCTTCCCTCAGTAACCAGCTACCTGTGCATGATTTTTAGATAGATTACTGTTATGCTACTGCTTTGATTGGATTTTTAGCACTACTTGTGTTTTCTATTTCTCAGAATGACATTTTTTAAAAATTGTATACTTATTGATCTTTGCCTATGTCTCTTTGTTCATTGATTGTAGTTTTAAATGTTGTATTTTAATGATGTTAACCACCATTGTATACTCATTGTTTTGAACTTTAAATATTGTCTTTCGTTGTTGTAAGCTGCTTTGGGTCCTTTTAAAAAAGAGAGAGAAAAGCAAGGTAAAAATATTTTAAATAAATAAATAAATAAAATTGAAAAGATCATTCTTAACACACAGCTCAAAATACAAACTGTTTCACAATTCTGCTCATAGTACAAAGCAATGAATAGTTATTTGTCCTTCAGCCAGATGAGAAACATGGGGGGGGGGGGGAGACCCACAATTGTTTGCTTGGAACCTTTAGAACTAACCAGTGCTAAAGAGAGCGAGAGGTGACCACATCTAGCCACCCCACATAATAGATGCAAAAGTAAATCCAACTTCAAAATTCCAGAGGACCTTTGAAAAAGTACTGTACGGGAAGCGAGCTAATGAGCAGTGTCAATTAACTGTAATGATGATTTTTAGAAGGCACACGCTTAGGATGAAGTGCATCACAGTAAAGTAGAGACAAGCCTTCCTTTCTCCCAAGTCTTCTTGAAAACTATCCCCCCGTTCATTTTACCTATTCTACACAGAAAGTGAAACCACATTGTTCCACTCTCTGTTGTCGCAATCTGCACACTTCAATCCTTCGAACGTCAACCCCTGCCTTCACCCAGACACTATTCCACTGTTCTCTTTTTTTTTTCAGCAATGCAAAGTCAATGTCAACAGGAATTAGTTCCGAGATGTAGAATATAACTCTATAAATCTATCTTCCATCGTCTCCACAATAATTTCGCTCGCAGGTCGTTATAAGGGCATTTTTTAAAAATGTCATTTATCGTTCTCTCTCACTGTATTTCTTTTCCCTTCACATCTAGAAACACTGTCCGCTTCTCTGCGTCTCCCACGCTCACCGTCAGAGAGACGAAGAAATCCCCCCGATCCATTCGCTCTCTCGATTCCAAATGCACGCCGCAAATATAACCAACCACCAGTTGCACATGGGCGCAGCCATATTGCAACCATTCGCCCCGCCCCCTGTGTTGTCACATGACTAAGGCTGGCGATCCAGCTTTGCCTACGAAACCGCGAGTCTAGCGCATGCGTAACTTTGCAGAGCGAAGCTACGCAAAACACTTTCCCTTCCTCTTTGCCCTCAACCTTGTCGATTCTTTCGTTGATTTCTCCTAAAACAATGAAAACAGCAGCGAAGAAGAATGTGCAAAGAAGCAAACAGGGATTGGAGTCAGGAAGTATTTGCTGGCTTAAGTTTTTTGGAGTTGGGATGTTTTACTTTATATCAGGAAAGGAAAAGGTGAGCCTCCAGCAACTATTGCACGCAACTTTGAATATCGACAGTTGGAGGGGCATATGTTCACTTCCTTGTCCTATATGATTACGGTATTTGTTTATTTGTCTAATATAAATCTAATGTCTATAAAACACATCCTTCTGTGTGTGTATACAAAAAGTATTTTAAAGGTAGCAACAACAACAAAATCCTTTAAAGCTATGTTTTAGCAAACTGTCTGCATAAATTTATTTATTTAACTTATATGCCGCCCACACTACCCAAAGGTCTCTGGAAACACTATGTGCCAATAAATACTGGATGTGGTTTATAAAATCCAGGAATATGAGCTGTATTTCGGTATGCTGCATTTCATCCTGGAGCCACTGTGATTTAATGTATCGTGTCAAACTAAGATTTGACTCCCTGCTCATCTGTGGAAACTCACTGAGGGGGGCAGTGGTGAACTTCTCCTTGAACATCTTACCTACTTCAAAAATCCTAACTCTAGAACCTGCTTGACAGCATGTAAGGACAACATTTGCTCTGTTTTGGGAGGGGGCATCATTTTCTTTCACCTCAGTGTTTCAGGTCACCAGTTATTGTTCTCCGGAAGGACTGATATCTCTGCTCAACTCATTAATTACGAAGAGTAACCATTGCTATAAACAATTAATCATTAGTGGATCATTGAGCGACCTCTGGGCTATTTTCTTATCCCACAGGAATTTCAGTGTAGGGTATAAAAATGCCCTGTGTCTGCAAGACTGTTTTGTGGGTGCAAAAGCAAGGGTATCCCACAATATTCAAACACACACTCACATAAACTGAAATGAAGTCACATTTGTGTCATCATGCACGGTGCACCTGAAGAAGCAGGTTAGGTGCCATCACCTGTCATCTTCCCTGAACAAAGGTAGGCTGGCCACAGTTATCTGTGCCACAGGATGGCTGTGTTAACAATAGCACAGGAAGGTGGGAAACTTGGCCTTCCAGGTATCGTTGGACTGCAATTCTCTTCCTCCCATATGATTGGCTAAGTTGTCCAAGTCTGATGTAGGGTCCTCCCGTCCAATCAGATCTGATCCCCGTGTGGCTGCAATATGTTATTGAGGGCATGTCCTTGAAAATGCTTTAGAAACGTCTGCTAGGACACAGTTCAGCTGTCTTTGTTTGTTTGACATGTTGGCCTGTTTTTGAGGGCTTTGAAGTATTAGGGCATGGAAATTGCCTTCCAGCTTTCTGGTTCTTGACTCTGAAGATTTATATACAGCACAAGAATGGGTGCTCTGAGGCAATGCCTGAGAAAAGGCAATCGATAGCCAATAATGTTGTGGTAATGTGTTTTGATGGAAGGTAGGCTGACCCAAGAAGGGACAGGTGGTAGATGAAGTAGGTTCAACTTTCTCCCTCTACACCCCCCCCCAACACAATTAGTCAAGAATCTGTATTTGAAAAAAAGGGCTAGAGAGGTCTGTGTGAGCAGTAGGAAGGTAACCGGTACCACAACCGGGTGCAGATATGAATAAAGAACCCACTGTGAGGAAAATCCAATGACACTGTGGGCTACCTATTACACTGATGGGGAAACTATTATCGGTTACTGTGCTGATGCTGTGAACTCTTGTGTTATGCTTAGTCTATGTAGTCTGTGTAAATGTTGTTGTTGTAGAAACACCATAATTCTCCAGAGATTAGGGTGGATGTATGTGCATAAGAGAAAATGGAAGAGAAGTAACGTCATGTATTGCAGTCTGAAAGATGGTTGCTCCTTAGCTATATTTGTTTGCTTGTGTTTTCACCTACTAATCAATAGGGCACTTGAAGTGTGCCTGTGTTGGCACGTGTAAATAAAGAATTACTTTTCTTTCTCTTCTAAACCAGCTTTTTATACAATGCACAACTACCTGTTTTCTGCAGAACATAACAAGAAGTACACACTGTCTAGGCTTGATCTTTCCATCTATCATTCATCTGAGCAGCCTTTTCCGCTGAAGATGATGGACATTTGAAATCTGGCTAAGATTCATTCCCTCAGTTCATAAATTATCCCTCCTGCCTCATATTTGATTTGGCCAAGTTATAAAAGGTTCATTCATAACACATACTTCATTAAGGGAAATGAAGTCTGCCATCTCTGCTGGCACTGAATACAAATGTGTACACGAAGCAGACATTTCCACCAAGGAGATGACCCTTCATCATTCTTCATGATTTTTTATACACATACACACTGTACAGATGCCCTCGTGAAATTTGATTTGCAAATGGATTGCATGGGTTTCTGTGAACAACTTCTAGAAACCAATTGTGATCCCTTTTAAAGAAATTAACAAACTGATAGAGCCATGAGCTTTCCCTGTTACTTAAAGCATGGTGACCTCCACAAAATCTGCCTTCTGTGGCAGATACCAAATCAAATGTTGCATTTAAAAAGTGGCATGGTAGTGACACAAAAGGGTCATTTATAATAGGGTCCATATGGGTAGGCCTCTTTGCTTCCATACCACCTACCTCAGTGTCTGAGAAAATGGAAGCAGGAAAGGTATCCTAACTAAGAAAAGCTCCTGGTAGCAAAGCCTTTGCTCCATCTCGACAGGAAGTCCCTTTCATCATTGGTACAAGCGCTTGTTTTGCAGCACGCTCTATATGGGGCTGCCATTCAAGGTGGCTCGGAAGCTGCAGCAGGTCCAGAACACTGCTGGTTGGTCTCTGGAGCATCTCTCTTATGACCATGTAACTCCTCTCCTGGCCCGTCTGCACTGGCTGCCTGTTTGCTTCTGGGCCAAGTTCAAGGTGCTTATGCTAACTTTTAAAGCCCTTAACGGTTTAGGACTTTGTTACCTGGCCGAGCACCTCTCCCTCAAACCCACACCTCTCATATTGGGAAGCTCCACGTGGCCACCCCGAGGGAAGCCCGGAAATCAGTCACTCGAAACCGGCCCTTCTCTTTGGTGGCTGCTTCACTTTGGAACTCCCTCCCACCAGAGGTGTGACTGGCCCCTTCCCTCCTGAGTTTTAGGAGGCCACTGAAGACCTGGTTGTTTCCCCAAGCCTTTCAATCGTTGGCCCCTCATTAAGTAATCTTATGTATCCCTTCTGCCACCAGCCTGCCATTAATTTTCATGCTTGTTTTATTGTGTTGTTGTGGCTGCTGTGTGACTTTGTGTCCTTCTGTTAGCCACCCAGAGCTTGTTTATAAACAAACAAACTTGCCAAAGGAAAAGACAAAGAAATGGTCAGACGAGAAACCCATATTCTCTAGCGGGTGGTATTCTTACAGAGGTCCTCTCTAGATTTTGATATTTCAGAGAGTTCATGAGGCCCAGTGAAGGAGAGCGCTGGAGTGGGCTAATCTGACTCTCTCATCAGCCAATTGTACAATGGTGCAGACATCATTTTTCAATAGCTTCTACTACATTTTCAGAAATCATGACCTTCTTGCTTCCTTCTGTGGAGACATGCAACCTCAGGATTATTTTGTGCCCCCCAACACCCTAGAGACGGGGTCCCCGGTCCATGGACCGGTCCCAGTCCATGGCCTTGCCAGGACTGGGCCGCGGAGACAAATCTCCTGCCCCCTCGCATGAGCAGATGCATGCACGCCCCTCCCATGGCCCCTCCCACACACACAGCCCCTCCCACAGCCCCTCCCATGCACACACGGCCCCTCCCACGCACGCTTGGACGCCCCCCGCCTGCACGCTAAACCAGTCCATGGAGGCAAAAAGGTTGGGGACCACTGCCCTAGAGGGCCCGGAGCCCACCACTCCATTTTTAAATATTTTCTTTAACATTTTCTTTCACTCAGAAAGTCCTTTTGAGGGTATATGGGGCAATATTGCTGTTTTTCAGGGGCCCATGTATGCTTACTTTCCAAACATTTACTTTTAAAAATATATAATATAAATATATATTTATCAAATATATATTTATATATATATATAGGACCACTAGAGAGAATGAGGGAGCGTTTTCAGTGAAAAATGCAAATTTTTGTTAAGCCCCTTTTTTGGTTAACATACCCAATTGTAGCAAACTTTACAGTACGTAACCACTGCTCTAAAAATTGTATTAAATATGTGAATTAATCATTTTAGCCCTATCCCTTTGGAATGGTGCCTTTGGGCTGCCAGTAAATCTGAAAAATAACTCTTGGTGGTGCTGAGATTGTCCACTGTTGCCACAAAGTCTGTAAAGTCCTTTTGAGAAGAGAGCTGTTATCAGTATCCTATAGTTTATGTGGATTTAGGTGTGGGTGTGGGTGTGCAACTGGAATTTTCTGAAGCGCTGTTCTCATTTTCAGGCATTCCCCTGCAGGTCTAAGCTCTACAGCTTTATTTAAAAATAAGTTTAAAGCCAGCTTGTCTCTTGTGTTACAAATATTTGAAATCCAGACATCCATGATTATTCCACAGATGTATGCAACACCGATTACTCTAGATGTTAAGAATCAGCAGATTTCATATCTAAGAATCACTGCTGTTTAGGGAAACCTCCTTGCAAACAAAGCTGGTTGTTACTCGTTCTTGAAGGTGATGAGAGAAAAGAATGAGAGAGATTTGGCTGAATTGCTAATTGCAGGCCACACAATCTGAGCAGATGGGAAAAGGGAAAGCCAGCCAGACAGTTAATGGCTCCACAGAGTATGTAACAGCAGAAACACCTGTTTCAGAATTCATGAAGAAAAAATGATTAATGAAGATGTCAATATTTTTGTAATTGTAGAAAGACTTAAGTGCTGCAAGTTATTATCATCCCACTAGGCTGTAGTCCTATTCGAAACTTCCAGGCAACCACAGGCTAAAATTCTGATACCAAAATATAGTTGCTGTCCCTTAAAATGAGTACAAGTTACCCTTAATCACTTTGTTTTACTGTACAGGCATCTCTCTGCTATTTTTCTTTCACCATACGTAAAAGGACCCCATACTTGCCTACAATATAATTAGTAGAATTAGTATGATAATTTTCATGCTTAGGAGCCTTTGAAGGATTCTGAGTTCTTAATCTAGTTAAGAAGTTGTGCTATACCAAGCCATACCACTGATCTGTCTAGCTTAGCACTGGGTATATTGGCTGGCGGTGCTCCAAACGGGATGCTTCATCCCCAGAATTTCTGGATGAGATGTCTCTCCTGCTCAGACCATGACCCACCCAAAGCAGTGTGTCTCCCAGGCTTCACACTGGAGTCTTGCCTTGTGTTGTCCTGTCCTGCCTGAAGATGTTTAGGATTGAATATAGAGCTGTTGGCAAGCAAAGCATATTCTCCATTACTGATCTATAGCCTTCTTCCTTAACACAGTGAAATGCACACATGTAAAGATACACCCTCTAGTGGTTGTAGAAACCAGAACCAGACTTTGGAAAGAGTTATTTTTTTCTCTCTTTTTTTCAGAAAAGGGATTCTGGGTGTTGTGGTCCAAATAAGTAAATTTTCCAAACTTTTCTATTATCATAGGAGTGCAGGATTCTTCATCCCTAGGGTTCTCCTCATGGGGATGATTTCTTCACAGTGTCACTTATATGCCTGAACTGGATCTTGAATGAGGTTGGAGGTCCTGCTTAAGAGCTTCAGCCTCAAGCTAATGACTGCTGGAACAACGTATCATATCAGCTTGCCCTTGCCCTTGCTTGCATTGCTGAGTCTGATGGAAAACCCTGTGTCAGAATTTGGACTGCCATTGATTTCTCACTTACTTCTGAGCTAATGTTGCACTCTCATGCTGTGTAAGTGGCTTTGCACTCTTTTAGACTTTTTCTCTTCCCCGCTTCTTTGTATTGCACTCTGAAGTCTTCATTGGGTCCCGCCCTAGACAATTTTGACCTTGCCACTTGGCTGTTCCCTCACCACTGGACTCTATACATCTGGCTGGCCTAGAACTAAGGGCGGTAAACTAGAGATGGGGGTATTTGTATACGAATACGAATATCCCCCCACAGGTGCAGATAACGAGGGTCCGTCCCCCTGGGGCCAGACCGACCTCTCACGATTCCGCTGCTGCCGCGAGCTCCGTGGAGCCTTTCTATCACTCTGTTGCTCGCGATAGATTAGCCAGTCCTGGCAGAAGGCGGGATGACGAGCCTCTCTGCCAGGTCGCAGAGTGGCTAATCCATCGTGAGCAACGGAGAGATACGAAGGCACCGTGGAGCTCGCTGCAGCGGCGGAATCGTGAATGGTCTGTCTGGCCCCAGGGGGCTGGACCCTCTTTATCTTCACCTGTGGGAAGATATTCGTATACGAATACAAATACCCCCATCTCTATGGGAAACCTTTGGCACTCCAAATGTTTTGGACTGGATCTCCCACAATCCTTTGTCATGGTCAATACCAACTGAGGATTCTGGAATTTGTAGTCCAAAACATTTGGAATGCCAGAGTTTTGCCACTCCTGATCTAGACCCTGCCTGCCATCTTTGAACTACTCTCAGCTCAATCCCTGGGAATGGAAAGAGCAGGGGAGAATGACTGTCAAATTTGTACTTATGTAAACTATGCATCCCGGGAGAACAGCCAGCTCATGTAGCCTTGGATGAACTGCAGTCTCAGTGTCAGGTTATCTCTGCTAACACCTGAACCTCTCTAAACTCAGATCTCCAAACTTTGACACCAGGATGCGCCTAGAAGTAAAGAATGGTAAAGCACTTTTCAGTACCTTATTCCTACAAAATCCTGAAAAAGGATGGCCAGAAGCCAGAATTAACTTGACAGCACGTTATTGTTGTTTTTGTTATTTTAGTCATTTTTATGTTGCCTTCAAACCATGGGTGGCAAGGCATGGCCCTGGAGCTGGATATGTGCCCCCCCCCCCCAGCTCTTTCTGTAGTACCTGGTTCCTCAGAATCCCTCACCAAAACATATCGGAAGGAAGGAACAAAGGAGGGTAGGAGGGAGGGAGGGAGGGAAGAAGGGAGGGAGGGAGAAAGGGTATTATGGTTCATCTTTGATGCATCTTTTAAATGACAACTTTCACCACTTGAGGGACCAAAAATAGGATACATATACCAGCCATTTAAACCATATAATGGACTGGGAAAAAGTTACTAGATGGGACCACAGAATCAACAAGGCTGCCAATGAGCCACCATTCCATTGGCACTGTCAAGGTGGTAGATCAGGAGGATCACAGTGTAGGGTGATCATGTGAGGACAATGCAATCCTCTCTCAGTTGTAGTCTGAACTTATTTGTAGGAACAGAGTTCAGCATTTTGGATAGTTCCTATAAAGGTTGAACTGAAAGCCAAGGCTGATTCTCTCTCTCTCTCTCTTTCTCTCTCTCTCTCTCTCTCACACACACACACACACACAGACACACACACAGACACCTTGAAATAAGTGCCACCAGCCTCCCATCAGGTGGGGCTACAACCACCTATAGCCTCCACTGCCTGTGGCAGCCTGCTCATTCTACCTATTTACTCGTATAGGGCTAGATTTGTAAGTGAGAATTGTTTTATAATTAGAGTGTAGTAGTGGGGTAAACAATATAATTTTTTAAGATATACCCACAAAAGGACAGGTGGGAGTCCTGCTACAGCTCCTTTCTTTCATCCCCACAGAGGCCTCTTAATTAATGAGTTCAAACCACACACAAACACCCTGTGTTTTCCCCTCCCTTATGGAGAATTAGCACACAAAGTTAGATACAGTGTTTACAATAATTTAGATGTAATCTATAAAACACAGCTCCCTTCTCTATCTAATGAATCCTTCTAATAGAATTAATCAGCACCCTAAATATAAGACTCGTTAGCAATTAAAAAAAGTTTTTAAAAATACTATCTATCCCGAAATACAATTACCCTGACAAACTCAATTACACACCTCAGTGGCTTCTTAAATTGTGTTGCTCAATTGCTTCTTAACATCAACCTGTGCCCTATTCAAGTTTTGATTGTTAAGAGAAATCATGGCTTTCTAAATCAGATGGTGTTTACAAAAATATATTGCCATGATGTTTTATTGCCCCCGTGGGTGAAATTAATTTGACACATGGCAGCCAAATGAGCACAGCCAGCCAGGGAAGGACCTTGTTTTGCTTTCCCATTCAGTGCATGTAGTTTATATTGGAACTTTCAATGTTTTAACCTTATGTGGGATTTTATGAAGGCAAAATGCCATTTCAAAGAAAGAGAGACCAAAGAGAATTTGGATTTAATCAACAGATATCCATCACTGCATTCTAAATAGTCAATGGGCACAAAAAAATAAGCTTCTGTATATGTTAAGAGCCTGGTTTCAGAGGGACCAAATCAGTGTAAGCTTTGTTTAATGTTAATCTATTTTTTTTTAATTTTAATTTTTTTCCCAACTTCTGCATAATGTAATTATAGTAAATTTTCTGCAGTTTCTTCTCTTTTTCACCTCAGATTCCCCATATTTTCAGGAAGTTTGGGGTAGATAATATCAATTTTCCTTTGACAGAGAGAGTGACAGAAAGACTGCACCAGTGTGATCAGTAGTTTTCTCACCATCTATATGACATTCCCCTCATCTTGCTTATTACAGTGACCTTTTATGTGACTCTTCATTCTTCCTGAAGGCGTTGTTGTTGTTGTTAATATTACTTTGCTCTGTAGAGTGGAGTTTAGCAGTGTGTCACTTCTCATTTGAAGCTGACATGAGAACCTTCTGCTCAGAACTTCCAATTAGTACTTTAGAAATGTTTCAGAAGAGAAGCTTCAAGAGATAAGTGGATTTCTGAAAATAATTTGAAAGATTTCTTAAAGAGAAGCTGTTTTCATAAAGTGAGGTAGCTTTTTAAAGGAAATTGGGACACAAAACTCAATAAGCCCCACTCTCCTTCACAAACAAATGAGAGAAAGAGGAGATGGAAATTTTGCTCCATCTGGAAGGATACTCACTTTTTTTAAAAAAATCTGAATTCTACAAGCAACTGAGTTGTGATACAAAATACTGTTTCCTCCAGTCCACTTCAGTGGCATGGCAACATCTGTAACCAAGTATGAAGAAGCAGCATGAGTTGCAGTATGAGTCACCACTCAATGAATGGCTGAAATCTTGTTTGGAAGATTGGTGACATCAACAGCAGTGCTAATGAGAGGTGATTTTTGGTAATTAAAGACTTCCTCCTCTCGCCCCATGGCTACCACAGCTTCCTGATGATGAAAAAGATTACACAGGAGCCATTGGAGCTGCAAGACGGACATAGGAAGTCTTTTATTTTGGATACATCACTGCTGATGACATCATCTGCCTTCCAGAGGCATAGCTGAATGAACAGGAATTTAGCCGAAGTTATATTTATCTTCCACTATTTAATGAAGCCTCTTCCTCATAACTCTAAGAGTAACTTTAAAAGATATTGGCTAAAATCCTATCAAGTTTTTAAAGCAATATAACACAACTGGGGTAAATCAGTGTAAATCCCATCAGCAAATTGCCAACATAGCTCACAATTGCAAATGTCTATGTTAAATTAGTAATTTACAGCAATTCACTAACAAGATTTACACCAATTGTGTTATGTTGGCAGGACTAATGAATAGGTCTTTTGCCACAGTTCCATTGCAATTTCAATTTTGAATCTAGACACTGTACATATAAGAACTAAATTAGCTTTCCCTTGATTATATGGTATGGGATACTCTAATTCTTTGCTTCACCAGGCCTAAATGCTTGCATGTCAGATTTTCCACATTCCTACAAACATTTATAAACAGATTTCTCTAACAGAAGCGAGGCACTATTTTTCTGCAAGGATATGACTCTGAAGTTTCGAACAACATGAAGGCCAACCATGCCTGGGCTTGCTAAGTGTGTTAGAGATGAAGATCTAATTCCAGTGGCTAATCCCAACTAGAGAAAATCCATAGAATAAATGAAATGTATGTAAGTTTTGACATATGATTGAGCAGTTGAATCAATCAGTCTGCTCTAACTTGGATAAGCAGCTGCAAATACACAAAACAGAGGATTTTTATTTGTCCAATAGTAAGGATTCAAAACCTTTGATTCCAATATTCGTGCTCCAAAGCAGAGGACAAATGCTGTTGCACAAAATGCCAAGGAGTGTTATTTACTCTCATACATGTAAAATTACAAGCCAGGAATCTAGATTTTCAGTTTCGATTTATTTCTCCTATGGTAGTAAGCTCTTAACAAGAACAGATGCCTCAAGAATCAACAACCAGGGCTCAGAAGCCTGACCTGGCATCAGCTGAGATTTATTCAGATGGAATGGACCAGGTGACATTGCTGCTATACTGTATGTTGATCATCCATTACATGGCCAGTTAAATTTAATTATTTACCCAGCCAAGAGCTGAGCAAAATTCTTTGATACCTTGAAGGGCTTCCTTAGTGCCCCGAGTGAGTTTTCTCCTGCCAACACAAACAAATCTGTCAGTATTTTGACAAGCATTTGGTGCCAGTAGTGTGCATATTCATCAAAACAGAGCATTGTATTCCAAAGAGGAAAGGCTGATTTGTACCCGCAGTCATCTCAAGGAATCGCAGGAAGCAGAGAAAGGCTTTGAGAATTGTGGAGGTAAGTTAAAAGAGACTGTCTTGGCAGCTGTCTAACAGGTATTGGCATGTGTGACTTGAACCTAGAATGTTAATAGTGAGAAAGAAATTATTCAATGAATTAATATTGTTCCCTTATGCTCCCCACTTGCCCAAGCAGTAGAAGATCCAGAGATAGCAGTATCAGGTGTCTTTTGGATGAGAAGAAACTGGACATTTTTAGTGTCTTGATAATATCTGCCTTATTTACAAATACACAAGTGGAACATAAGTAAGAGGATTCAGGAGGTACCTGTAACCTTCTCCATTATCCTAACTATTCCTTTCTCCATCTCCTTTTTTTCTCTTTGTCCCTTGTTTCTTCTAAATAACAAAGTAGTATTCCTGCTTTTTTTTTCTGTCTCAGAGATGCTGTGAACCCACTCTGATTTTCTCTCTGCACATTACAGGAGCTGTCCAAAATACTGAACCCTTTACCCAAAATACATTCAACACCTTGGATAGTTCCTGGAAAGTGCAGAATAAAACCAGGTTTAGATTCACAGGACCTGGGAAATTGGAGTTGCCAGCATCCACTGACTCAGGCCATGGTGAACTGTTGCCAAAGAGAGATCAGATGGGCAAATAGTTTGTCGTTATGTGAGGCAGTTTTATAAGCAAGGAAAACCATCTGTATCAAAATAGCTGTATGTATAGTAGAGATGTACATGTTTGTGTTTTTGGACTACATTTCCCAGAACATTCCCCTGTGGCAGCATGGGAGCTGTAGTCCAAAGGCACAAATCTGCACATCCGTAATGCGTGGCTCTTCACTCAAGAGAGTGAAGGACGTCTGTTGCCACTCTCAAATCCCAGTCCTCAGCTAGGTAATAGTGAAGAAAGCACTATACAAAAATATCCTCGTCCTCATCATATTTTAATCAAAGAACAAAATCATGTATCAACAGGGTTGCTTTCTTCCCAGCCTCAGTAGCTCAGGTGTGCCGTCATGCTTGACGTTTCTCCAGTCAGCAATGACAAAGGGCTACTGAGCTCATACAATATAAGATAAAAATTACAAGTGAGAAGCTATTTTCCTGCTCTTTATTTTCATCAGCTAAGCATCGCTCTCCTACATGTCATTGCAGACTGATCGATACTGGCTTTTCAATCTCCTGAAAAGTTTTTAAATTCTTTTTTCGCCCCCGCTGCTTATGTATAGAAATCAATAATAGTTCGCAATTTGTTGAAACTGTGAAACGGCCAAGTTGCTACAAATGTATTTCTGATTTCTCCCTGTATTATATTCCCATTCCCTCTGCAAGAATTCAAATGATTTATTTTCAGATTAGAGATCTGCTTAATTGCTTACTTAAAACAAACCTTCAAATAAAGACATCTACCTCTCATTCTAGACCTGAACGTTCTAAAAAATAAAATCAATGAAACCACAGCACAGGTTGATAAAATACTGGTTTTATGATGCCATGGAATCTGTGCTGTAAGGTGCCATGATTCCTGTGCAGACGTGGGGATTGTGACCAGAATGGTAAGCCTTTCCCTTTCTTTCCACATATGCATACCAGTTCTGCAGATTTACCAACAGAAGGATTGCAAAGTAATCCTTTCCAATACGACACACATCATCTGATCTCACCCTTAGTCTGTCGAGAACGGCACAGGCACTCACACCACTTGGGACTGTAAGTAATGCACAGACAAGCTCAACCAGCCATGTGCCCAAAAGGATGGGAGGACATCTACCCCCACCGTAGGAAATGGTGGCACTATTAGAAGCAGGAAACCCATATTCTCCCCTCCCTCCCTGCCCACTCCCCCAGTACAGGATGTGGAGAAGGAGAAGGGTGCAGCACTGCCCTCCCCTGATGGGGAGGAAGAGGGGAAGTGGAAGACAATTGCCTGGAAGTAGGGGAGACAGCTACGGCAGCAGTGGCAGGCTACCCTTACCCACTGGACCTCTGGAAAATAAGCTGAAGAAAGTAATGTGCAGTGGAGGTGTTGGACAAACTCCCGCCACTGCTGCCCCAACTCCTACCCTCTTGGGACAGCCTAGGCAAGGCTAGACTTGAGAAGAAGGACACAGTGCTTCCCCCACCCAACTCCTATGATAAAACCCAGGACAGGAGCGGGAGACCATTTATCTGGAGGGAAAAAGATGAATAGTGGCAGCAATGGTGAGGAGGGATGGAAGGTTCTTCCCACCTCCAGACAAGGATGAGGAGTAAAGCTGAACAGTGATGTCAGCCACAACAGTGATGATGAGCAATGGCAGGCAGCAGCCAGGGTGGCCAGAGCAGCACATGTTGCCCCACTCCCAACAGCAGAAGAGAAGGAGGCGACCATTTTGCTTCTTGTCTGCTGTTTCTTCAGACAGTACTTCAAGCCGCTCCCTATGCCAGTACCTTGACTTCAAGAAAGACCCTCTTGGAGCCAGACACTGAAGAAACAGCCAACAGGAGGCACGTGGCCACCTCCTTCTCCAGCTGCAGGAGTGGTCAATGGGTTCCAGTGGCCTCAGCCGCCGATGCTGTATGCCATTTTCCAAATAAACCACCTTTCCCTCTCCTTCTTCAACTTTGTCATACGGTGATGGGGGCAGCACCGCTCCCTTCTTCTCCAGTCCATGCCTGCATTGACCATCTGAGAGGAAGCAGCAAGGAGAACAGTGTGTTTGCCAGCCCAACACTCCAGTACCTGAGACAACCGTCTCACTCAGCCTAATACCAGGGTCATCTTGCTAGCCTGTTGAAACAGAACCAACTAAGAGTCTTGTGGCACCTTAAAAACTAGCCAGTTTTATTTGGCAGAGGCATTTGAGGATGGTTGCCCATTTCTTCAGATGCATGGAAGATAGCCTCCTCTGGCAAGTGACATACTGGTGAGCAATACTGAAAGGCCAAACTAAACATGAGGTTAATTATGTGGATGTAATTAACACGTACTGTTCTTCTTTTGTAAATCACTGCATGTTTTAAATTCACCTCAATATACCATTGTGGGATCATGCCTGCTTATGTTCTTTTATACAGTGTATTGGATTTTTGTGTGTGCTGCTTTTCAGTCTGTGTTGTTCTTTATGAGACTGACAATACAAGTCTAATACAAGACTAGAAGTACAGAAGAAATAAGAAAGACTTGTATTCTCTCTAATTTTCAGCCCCACAGGGCAGGGCTCCACCTCTCATGCACGTGACTAGTCATCCCCCCCTCCCCGCATGGGGTTCTGCCGCAACTGGAACCAAAGCGGCTAGAAACACTCAATGTGGGTGTGCAGAGGAGGAGGAACATTGTGCAGAGGGGGCGGAGGCATGCACAGCTGCGCAGCTCAGAGGGAGTCTTGCTTGTAACACTAAAATAATGAAGCCAGATTTTATCAAAGAAAGACTTCTAACATGTGTTTTCTGTGTGCTACACAAATGACTGGTGAACTCCAGGACCAAGGGACCTTGTTCTGATCACCAATGAATATTCAGTTGTATTAGCAAGTCCTAGGAATCTATTTCTATGTTATTAATTGTTTTAAGGGTGTATTGAGAATCTGAGCAGCAATGTCACACATAGAGAATGGGAGGTTGAGCCAAACTAAGTTATTTGTCATTAGTTCCCGTTGAAAGTGGCCTGAAAAGTCACTTACAGCTAACTTAAGTCCTGTTGATTTTAATGGGACCTAAGTGTGACTCACATTCATCTACTTTATGTGATCATTTCATATTTAGTTAGAATGATCTGTACAAGCATGGACAATTAAAGGACCAAATCCAGCTGTTGTGTCTCACCACACTAGAATTCAGTGTAGAATTCTTGCCACAGAATTCAGAGTCAAAGGTTTCATTTGTTTTTAAAGCTGTGTTTTGGCATTCACTGTTTTACTACTGTGTTGCCCGATTCTATGTTTGTCATAGAAAGAGAGAGAGAAAAAACAGAAGTAAAGAGGAGGATGCAGCTGTGAAACAGCTTTTCTTTTCATCCTGCCTTTAAAAAAACAAAAAAAATTACCTTGTTGCCTAGAGGCGGGAATTCGGCCACATGTGCAAAAGAAACCAAATTCATCAAATCAGGCAAAATCCAAAGAAATAAAACAAAACAAGACAAAATCATGTGGCTCCAGTTAAAGACTAACTTTTATATTTTAATGTAAGCTTTCGTGGACACGTCCACTTTGTTAGACATAAAGAAACAGAATGAAATGGCATGAAATGTAGATGAAATATCAGTTTCACATTCTAAATGGTCATTGGTTACATGCAGTAATTAGGCCTATATTTGTTTTAAAATTTAAAAATTCCTCAAGAAGACAGAAAACAGACACCAGGTCTGAGCAGAGATGATGGGGGCGGGGAGACAGAAGAGAGAGAAGGGGGCGAATTCAAGATGCAGTTAAACCTCAAGAGAGGAAAGAAAGAATGAAAGAAGTTAGCAGAGGAATCACGTGTGTTAATGTAGGGAATATAGACCGTTTTTACCTTAGAACCTTGTGACAAGAGATGGACTTGGTAGTTGTGAAGAAAACAGCAGTGGCAGTGGATATCTGCTGTTAACAGGGCTGCCTCTTCTAAAACCAAATCTATCAAAGTGTCAGCTTTCCTTCAAGTGTTTGAGGGTGCACTGAGCCAAACTTCTTGTCTTGTCAGCGGCTGCCATCTACAGTTTAAATGACAGACTGCAGCTTTGTTTTAAAAGGAGCTGGGCAAAAAGGGAGAAAAGAAGGATAGCGAGACCCAAGAGTCTTAGGGGGTGATCAGAGGGCTACAAAGGGGTGCCCCAGGTTGTACCGGTAAGAGTCACTTTGCTAGGAGTGATCTCCCTTAATGCAGACCTTCTACCTGCCTGGGAATTGCTCCAGCCTAACCCCCCAAAAAGAAATAGACCTACACAGATCAGAGTTGGTCTGGAGTGCATTTCCCCATACATCATGTAACTGGAAATAGATCATGCCAGACCAGTCCGCAAAGGGCTCAAATTGCGATCTGTTTCGTCTTGTGATCACACCTTTACTTTCTGGCTGGAGAAAAGGGGCTACAGACCTGGTATTTGCTGCAGCTCAGCCCCATCACTGTGGATGGCCTAGATGTGTTTTGAAGTCATCCACATAGCAGTGGTCATGTGAATCAAGGGACCAAAAGGCATACCTCCCCCCCCCCCCCAAAAAAAGTATATGCCAAGGAACTTTATGTACAAAAATGTGTTGTTGAGAGGAAAACAGATATGGGAAAGGGTGGATTTTTTATATATACACTGAAGCAGAAGTAGGATGGAATGAATTTATAACTCTACTGTATATGTACATGTACAATACAAGGTAGAAATACATTGATTACAACATTGCATGGGACTACTCAGAGGAACAGGGAGTGGGAATGCCATGTAGGCATCTGTCAAAGAGCCTAGAAGAGATGAAACCTCAGCTCTTACAGAGGCATTTCTTCTAGGAATTGAAATTGATACTACAGTTACCATACCATTAGGAGATCTCTTAAGAGGTGAAACATGTTTGATTATTCTAGCACAAGGTTTCTTTGGTACCACATTTTGTAATTGTTTTGTAATTGTCAGGAGGTAAACATGGGTTTCCTTTGCTCAAGCACAGCAGCATCTCTAGAGCCAAAAGTGTTTTATTGTCTTCATATTATGATACTGGTACCCTAAACCAAGTAGTTGATTCAACAGTGCCGTTAGGGCTCTCTATATGCCCTTAACTTTTCAGCTAGCAGCTTCATACCCTCTGTCACTTCTGGGCCACAACGTACCAGCCCTGCTTCCAAAATCCCTGTGTACACTGGCCCTGCTTGCTGCACCATTGTGGAAGTCTGAGGAAAGATTCTAAGTCCATTTGGCTGAATACATGGGGAGCTGAACCATATGACACAGCTAGGACATCACCAGACCCTGACAGCACATTTTCTTTCCGTGTAGTTTTTTTAAAACTCTGAGCCTGTGCAATAACTTGTAAAGGAAAACTGTGCTGACATACATACCACAAAACAAAATCAAACTGATCTGCAAAATGCAAAACAAAGGAACCTTACGTTAGGAGGTTTTGACAAAGTGCCCCATGATATTCTGATTAGCAAGCTAACTAGGTGTGGGCTGGATAGAACAGCTGTCCGGTGGATATACAGTTGGCTACAGCCAGGGTCCCCCCCCCCCCTGGTCTGTGGCCTGGTACCAGGCCGTGGCCTTGGCAGGACCGGGCCGCGGTGACAGATCTCCTGCCCCCCCCGCACGCATGCCCTGCCCATCCACATGCACCCCACTCACCCACAAGTGCACCCTGCCCTCCCACGCATGCGCGCAAGCGCCCCCCCCACACACAGACTCTGCCCCCCAACCGGTCCGCGGTTTGGAAAAGGTTGGGGACCACTGGGCTACAGGATTGTACTCAGAGGGTGATGACTAATGGCTCCTGAAACTAGGAGGAGGTAACAAGTGGGGTACCCCAAGGTTTAGTCCTGGGCCTGCTCCTCTTCTTCAGAGGGTGCAGGGAATGTACTCAGATTTGCAGATGACACAAAATTGGGTGGAATAGCTAATACCCTCGAAGACAGAAAGAAAATTCAAAATCATCTGGATAGGCTTGAGCACTGGGCTGAAAGCAATAGAATTAAATTTAACAGGGATAAATGCAATTATTGCACCTAGAGGGGAAAAACCACAAGCACACAGTTAAAAGATGGGTACCTGGCTCAGCAATACTATGAGTGAGAAGGATGCTGACAAATTGGAACCAGTTCAGAGGAGGGCAACATGGATGATCAGGGGGCTGGAAACCAAGCCTTATGAGGAAAGACTGAAAGAACTGGGCATGTTTAGCCTTGAGAAAAGAAGACTGAGGGGAGATATAACACTGTTCAAATACTTGAAAGGCTGTCATACAGAGGAGGGGCAGGATCTGTTCTCAATCATCCCAGAGTGCAGGACACACAACAATGGGCTCAAGTTACAGGAAACCAGATTTTGGTTGAATATCAGGAAAAACATCCTAACTGTTAGAGCAGTACGGCAATGGGACCAGTTACCTTGAGAGGTGGTGAGTGCTCCAACACTGGAGGCATTCAAGAGAAAATTAGACAACCATCTGGCAGATATCCTTTGATTTGTATTCCTGCATGGAGCAGGGGGTTGGACTCGATGGCCTTATAGGTTTTTATCTCTTTCATTAGCTCCAGTTCCAATGACATGCCAACTTTTTTTGTATAGATTCATTCTTAGAATCCCCAAACGTTTGTGCTGAATGTTCAAAGGTCAGCCGTAGAGCAGGGAGGGACATTAGAGATGGCTCTTCAGTACATAGTCCCACACCTTCTCTGCATGTCATTTCCACAGCATTTAACACAGTGCCTCAGGACCAGAGCTGTAAATAGTCATTATGGCATCCAGAGCAAATGGCAGCATCTCCCACCCACTGAACCCTGAGGCATGGGTGTGAGCCCTTCCTCTGTAAAAAGAAGAAGAATGTAGTGTCCTCCAAAAGAAAGGAAGTTTATATTCTCAAAAAGAAAAAGGGAAGTTAATAGGTCTGGGAGGTTTTGCCATTTATTTCCCTAACTCCCACCAGCAGACTAAGTTCCAGGTTTCTGTTCCCTCTAAGTTTTGTATCTCAAAAATTCTGGAACGTAATTCATATAGTAAACATCCAAAAATGTCTTCTGCCCTAAGGAGGGAAATATTCCAAGAGGTAGCAGGTCAAGTTGTTGAACCACTGAGACACATCTCAGAGGGGCATGTTAAATCAGAAGAGTTAAGACCCTTTGAATAGCTGGTATGGGGTGGGGTGGTAGTTAGGGGATTAGACATGTGACTTGCTACTCTGGAGATCACACTCAGCCATGAACCTAACTGGTTGATCTCGGGTCAGCTGCTCTTTCTCAACCTCACCATCCTCACGGGGCTGTTGAGAGGATACAGTAGGAAGGAGAAGAGAGGTGTACCCCAACTTGAGCTCATTGATGGAAAGGCAGGCCATAGATGTAATAAATAAATAATAATAAATGAGAGGAGAGGTGATGAGTAAACCTTCTGGGTGAGGTATTCTGTGATGTGGACCAAATCCTGGAACAGGTATGGGGAGCATCTGGCAGAAGAGTTCCCTAGTCTTAAAAACACACTGGGACAAGACGGATGTTGCCATATCACTTTCCCATGGAGCAGACCAGATAAAAGCTTATCCCCTGGCATCTTATATTAGGGGCAAAAGTATTTCATGCTTGAACACTGCAACAGAGGCATCCTTGCTGGAGATCACTGTTCATAATCTACCCTAATAGTAGACAGGACAAGGGCAATCCTAATCAGAAAGTACCCAAACAGCTCAAACAGAAGGTGTGCTCTTCTGAACAAACGAGTTTGCTTCTGTAGATCTGTGTACATGATTGGGTTCAGTGTTTAAATCCAATTTAATTCCAACTATAGTATATCTACTGAATGATTGGGAATTGTTAAGTCAACACTTAGGTAAGGCCCATTGATAATTTTTTCTTCCTTCTGTAATTCAGAGAAAAAGATGTATTTAGTCCTGGATCTGCTTTTCTATTTAGAAGTCAGATAGTCATTTATTAGGTCATTTCCCACCACTGCAAAACCAATCCAAACTGATGTTCAAGGAGAGAAAACAGACAGTTGCTCAGATAGCGTGTGGGTATCTGCTAACCAGGTTGCAGTTCATCCTAAGCAAGAGCAGCATGGCCACCATACAAATATATTAAAGGAGGAGATCCCCAGATTCATGTTTGTGATACAAAAGTGGATCCAAGATCTGAAAAGCTTAAAGTGGATAGAAGAAAGATGTCTTGGCATTTCTCTAGGATGACACATCAGCATAATACAATGTTTGTTTTCTGTTCCTTCAGTTGGTCACCTTAGGACCACCTTTGTGTTTATAAAGGCATGGATTTTAGATTAGGCATCCTTCAGTCTCGAAAGACTATGGTTACGTGCTCTGTATGGAGGACTTGGAACAGTGTCTAGTGTGGCTGAGAAGGCCAATTCGAGAGTGACAATCCCTTCCACACTGAAGACAAATACAATCTGTCCCCTGTCCAGCTCCCTGATTTTGCTGCTTCCGTGACTGCCTCTTTGCCTCGGTCTGCTGGACAAGGGTCTCTTCAAATTGGGAGAGGCCGTGATGCAACGCCTGCCTCCAGGCTGAACGCTCAGATGTCAGGGTTTCCCATCTGTTGAGGTCCATTCCTAAGGCCTTCAGATCCCGCTTGCAGATGTCCTTGTATCGCAGCTGTGGTCTCCCTCTGGGGCGATTTCCCTCCACTAATTCTCCATACAGGAGATCTTTTGGAATCCGACCATCAGCCATTCTCACGACATGCCCAAGCCAACGTAGACGTCGCTGTTTCAGTAATGTATACATGCTAAAAATTCCAGCTCGTTCTAGGACTACTCTATTTGGAACTTTGTCCTGCCAGGTGATACCAAAAATGCGTCGGAGGCAACGCATATGGAAGGTGTTCAGCTTCCTCTCCTGCCGTGCACAAAGGGTCCAGGACTCACTGCAGTACAGGAGTGTGCTCAGGACACAGGCTCTATAGACCTGGATCTTGGTATATGCCGTCAGCTTCTTATTGAGCCATACTCTCTTTGTGAGTCTAGAGAACATGGTAGCTGTTTTGCCAATGCGTTTATCCAGCTCGACATCTAGAGAGAGAGTGTCAGAGATCGTTGAGCCAAGGTACACAAAGTCATGAACAACCTCCAATTCTTGTGTGGAGATGGTAATAGAGGGAAGTGAGTCCACGCCCTGGCCCATGACTTGTGTTTTCTTCAGGCTGATTGTTAGTCCAAAGTCTTGGCAGGCCTTGCTAAAACGATTCATGAGTTGTTGAAGGTCTTCAGCAGAGTGGGCAACAATGGCTGCATCATCGGCGAAGAGGAAGTCCCGCATGCATTTCAGCTGGACTTTGGTCTTCGCTCTCAATCTAGAGAGATTAAAGAGCTTTCCGTCTGATCTAGTCCGGAGATAGACACCTTCTGTTGCAGTTCCAAAGGCGTGCTTCAGCATGACAGCAAAAAAGATCCCAAAAAGGGTTGGTGCGAGGACACAGCCCTGTTTCACTCCGCTTCGGATGTCAAAGGGATCTGATGTTGAACCATCAAAAACTACAGTGCCTTTCATTCCCTCATGGAAGGACCTGATGATGTTAAGGAGTCGAGGTGGACATCCAATCTTGGGAAGTATTTTAAAAAGGCCATCCCTGCTAACCAAATCAAAGGCCTTTGTGAGATCTATGAAGGCGACAAAGAGTGGCTGTTGTTGTTCCCTGCATTTCTCCTGCAACTGTCTGAGGGAGAATACCATGTCAGTGGTGGATCTATTAGCTCGAAATCCACACTGTGATTCTGGATAGACTCTGTCTGCAAGCACCTGAAGCCTCTTCAGCACAACACGGGCAAGCAGCTTCCCTACAACGCTGAGAAGAGAGATGCCACGGTAGTTATTGCAGTCGCCCCTGTCGCCTTTGTTCTTGTACAATGTGACGATGTTTGCATCCTTCATGTCCTGTGGTACTCCACCTTCCCTCCAGCAAAGACAAAAGATTTCATACAGTTCGGTAGTGATGGTCTCTTTACAGCACTTCAGCACTTCAACAGGGATGTTATCCTTTCCAGGTGCCTTGCCGGAGGTGAGGGAATCCAAGGCCGCTTTTATTTCTGCTAAGGTTGGTTCGCTGTCCAACTCTTCCAAGACAGGCAGGCACTCGATGTTATTTAATGCTTCTTCGGTTACTACATTCTCTCTGGAATATAGCTCAGAGTAGTGCTGCACCCAGCGGTCCATCTGCTGTGCTCGGTCCTGGATGATCACACCTGTAGCAGACTTCAAGGGAGCAGATTTCTTCTGTATTGGACCTAAAGCCTGCTTGATACCGTCATACATTCCTTTGATGTTACCTGTGTCCGCTGCTATCTGTATCTGAGAGCAGAGCTGAAGCCAATAATCGTTGGAACATCTCCTGGCAGCCTGTTGGACTTGGCTACGAGCAGCTCGAAGATCTTGCAAGTTGTACTCGCTAGGACAGGCTTTGTATGCTGCTAGAGCTCTCCTCTTATCCTCGATGGCTGGCATCAACTCCTCCGAATGGGCTTCAAACCAGTCGGCCGTCTTTTTGGTCTTCTCGCCAAATGTGGACAAGGCGGTGTTATACACAGCGTTCTTGAAATGTTCCCATCGTTCAGGTGCATTTGCATCAGCCGGGGCTGGAAGGGTTTCCTCAAGCGCTTGGGCAAATTCCTCCACTTTTCTTTGATCGCAAGTCTTCCTGATGTCAATACGTGGTCTTCCTTCCTTTTTCGTGTGATATAATCTCTTTGTTCGCAGTTTTACTCTACTACACACCAGGGAGTGATCAGTATCGCAATCAGCACTCTGGTAGCTGCGTGTGATCGTAATACTAGGAAGGCTAGAACGTCTAGTGAGGATCAAATCGAGCTGATGCCAATGCTTGGATCTTGGATGTCTCCAGGAAACTCTGTGTTGAGGCTTCGTATTAAAGAATGTGTTGCTGACGCAAAGACCATAATAACAGCAAAACTCCAGCAAGCGTTGGCCATTTTCGTTCATCTTTCCAATGCCAAAACGGCCTACACAAGTGGGCCAAGAATTGTGATCAGCACCAACTCTAGCGTTAAAGTCTCCGAGAATGAACAGTGCCTCTCTTTCAGGGACGTTTTTGATAGTAGCTGCCAGATCGTCGTAGAATTTGTCTTTCACTTCTGTAGTGGATGACAGCGTTGGTGCATATGCACTAATGAGGGTGACCGGTCCCGCTGATGAGTGGAGCTGCAGAGACAGGATTCTTTCACTCCCCACAGTAGGTGGAACAATGGATCTCAGCAGAGTATTTCTGACTGCAAAGCCAACACCATATTCCCTGGTCTCATTCAATGGTTTTCCCTGCCAGAAGAATGAGAAGTTTTTTTCTTTGACAGATCCCGAATCTGGCAATCTCGTCTCTTGCAGGGCAACAATGTCCATCTGCAGTCTACTCAGTTCCATGTCGATGACAGCTGTCTTGCGCACATCGTCTATTTCCTGCAGGTCGTCAGAAAAGCCGTGGTCAGAAAAGCCAGGGGTCATTGTCCGTACATTCCAGGTGCCCAGCTTTAGGGCAGAAGTTTTCTTACGATTGTTGCATGGTGCAGGGTTATCGATCTGCTTGTTGGCTTTCACCCTAAACCCCACGCACCCCGTGAGGTTAACAGACCGTGGCGAGGTAGCACCTTACTGGCTGGGGGCTGCCCAGCTTAAGGCGGGCGGTATCTACCTAGTGAGGTGCAATGACCTCTCCCACCGTCAGAAGTAGCCCCTGGCGTCATGCTCTACACCAATTGAGCAAAGACTTATAACCGGTAACTGCTACTTCCCGTGTTGTTTCGACGCTGTATGCGAAGCTGGAGTGTCCTCTCCAGCGCACGAAGCCTGGGTAAAATAATATGGAGGATAGGCTGTTACCCAAGCAGCAAATCCCCCCTCTCCACGTCACTGAGATAGTCCAGTGGAAAGGCAAGAGCCAATACAACTGGTTCCAGCGACGTTGCAGGAGTTGCCAGAACGACACGAACTGCCTCCGGGACTCCGGCTCCCGGTTTTGCCTCGAGGTTAACTCCTGAAGCCTTTTCCATCAGTGGATATAGCCACAAGGCAGTGGAGGTTTGAGATCAGAGTTTTCCTTCTCCTAGATGGGCTGCCTTCCAGGGCTGATGAGCCCCACCTACCCGGCCTGCTCTCTAATAGTGCGGAAGTATGATCTGACCCTTAAACGGCACCTACCCCCAGGTGTATGTAATGCTAACTGGCTTTCCTATTTACCAAATTAGGGTCAAAAGTAGGATTAGAGAATTTTGCGCGCCGTTAGGCGCGCGCTTCTGCAAACCCCCTTTTAAAGCTGAAACCCCGCCCCCTCAGCCCATGCGGTTAGACAGAGCAAAGGTCAGCCTAAAAAAACATCACACCAAAGAAAATGTCTACCCAAAACATACCTCACTTCCTCCCTCAGCTTCTTCTTCAAGAAAGGGGCTTAAGTGTTTCTGCAAACCCCCTTTTAAAGCTGAAACCCCGCCCCCTCAGCCCATGCGGTTGGGGCTGGGCTGAGGGGGCGGGGTTTCAGCTTTAAAGGCATGGATATGTCTTTCCAATTAGTGTCTTACTTTGGACCTGGAAATCTCCCACCCTCCCAGCTCTCAAACACCTCGGGGGGGGGGTGCTATGAGGGTTCCATAGGTTTACTCTATGCAAAGAGGTGTTTTGTTTTTACAGGCCCATAATCGATATGTTATCGTTTCTTGTCTTGTTCTTACCACAGTGTACCTAAAAATGTCATCCATGAACTAGTCCTCATTATCTAAAAATCGGAATCAGACCATCAGACCGTGTGGAACTGCTGAATCTAGTCAGTGAAGTCACCTCATGTGGGACTAGGGAGAACAAAAACAAGTATTAGTTCTGGAAGCAACTTATTATTTGGAATAATACTTTTCCATAAAATGACAATGTGATTGAAGAAACATTAGCTGAGAAATAATGTGAGTTTTCATTAAGTGATTTCCATACCACCAAACCAAGAGCACTGAAGTGAAAATGCAATCCTCTCTTCATACTGGCTATGAAGCAGTAGGTTTAACTTTTGGATGTTTCCTCCTTTTTTCCTTCAGTGATCTAAGTTATGAATAGTCACAATTCAGTCTGCAGACACTTTTCTAGCCCAACAGATCTTACACAGTATTTGAGATCGTAATGGGCATGTTTTGGGAAATACCAAAGAAAGCTTCTGCAGAAAGCAATGCAGTCAGATATTTCCTTGCCTTGCCACTAGATGCAGCTCATGCTTCATGATGAGCTCCCTTGTACAATGCAGAGCTTTGTCTGCTCAGCTTACTGCGGAGCTTAATTGCACAAGTTCCCCACTCTAAATGCATGAGCTGGACAAGATGGATGTTTGCAGTGCTTTGCCCCCTGAGCTTCCCACCCAAATGTGCAAATGTTGCTGCTCTTAATTTGCTGCTCTTCAGACCCTTGCCGAACAATGTATCAGATGCCATTTTCACACACTAATCCAGTTTGGGAGCCAAATCTGTTTAGGCATACTGTATCTGCAAAACACATAGAAAATTACTTCATTTTGGAACCTATGAGATTAGATATTGATTGCCTGGATCTGGCTGCTACATCTACTAATAATAAAGTTTAGGTTTTCAGCAATTACTGCCTCAGTAATTCCAAAAATAAAGGTGTTGGGAGGTGCAGGATTGGAGGGTGATGAGTGACTCCCCATAGGATATGATGATATTAGAAGTTAGCTATAATGCCGACACATTGACATGAAATCATCAGTTTATTGCTATTGAAAATTAAGGGATGTAATTTCGTTGGTTGATTCATTCATTTGCTAGGCCATTCATCTGTAAAGCATCATTTAGAGTTGCTGAAGAGGAGACAGCAATAAGATAACAGGATGGGAAATGATACAGAAGCAGTACCTGCTGACACTATTAGCAATTAATGAATTCTAAATGCATTGCTAAATATTAATACATTACTTAGGGTAAGAAATTAACTTTTAACTTATTTCTAATTGCTGCTTCATTGGGTGAGACAGTACCATTCACAGGTGGCCAATCACAGTACCATTCATCAAGATGGCCAATCACAATAGCCAGCATCCTGTTTTGTAGCTTCCCCTCGGGTTGCATGTTACTCTCACACTATGAGACAAAGCCAGAACTCTTTCATTAGCAGCATTGATTGCTGATTGGCCCAAGAGGGAAAGGACAAGCAAGTGGGCTGAACTACTATTAGCAAGGAAGCTGAAGGGTACCAAAGTTGTCAGATATTTCAACATTACATGTTTATTTAATTGTTATATCTTCTATAGCTTGGAAATATTGCTTTCTGGACTACAGTTCCCAGAATCCTGTGTCTATGGTGGGTAGAGAGATTCCAGGGAACCGTTCTCCAAAAAAGTAACTTTTCTATGCTCTAGTGCCTTCTTTAAAAACTGCTTATGTGCTTTAATCCATAGGCAGCATTAGCCTTGGGTGGAGTCAAATTATTCCTTTCTCTGTTTTCTTCTCATTTAGGAGAGACAATAGCATTCTCATTTAACTCCCATACTGGTTTGTCCCCTCCACAGCAGTCAGTAGAACATAGACTGGTGTCTACTGGCAGACCTGTGCCTGATTTGTAGTAGATTTGTAAGGGCTACTGATTTCCAAGCATTTAATAACTGCAGGTTCTACTTCTGAATTAAACTGCTGAAAAGAAGAAGTCTTCTGGAGAAAACCAGTGCTTTTGAGTGAAAAGACTGAGGTTTCACTTTGGATGCAGAAAACAAATTGGGTTCAGAAGCACGCCATTCCTTGATCCTACTAGTTATCTGTCTGCACTGACAACTGTCTGTACTAAGTTAATTCTTTTGTGGCTAGGCCCAGTCGATGGATCCTGAGATTTTCATAAAAGGACAGCGTAGAAGCCTGAAGTCTGCCCACCTGGTTCTAAGTCTTCTGCAAAAAGTGGCTTGCCTTGTAGTTAGGGATGGCTCTATCACTGGGCAGAGTGAGACAATTGCCTCATATGGTACTTTTGGGGGCAGCAGCAGTTGTCCTCCCGATGTTCTTCCTAAGCACCCCCTCCTGGTCATTCCCCTCTGTTGAAGACAGATACATGTATGCCACCTGCCAATCAACTATGCAAGCCTGCTGCCCTCTGGTGTGGGAAGGGATATTATTATTCCATCACAGAAATACATGTAAAATTCAACTGGTAGTCCATTCAGCTTCTGAATATACAGTAGGGTGTTTGGGGGGTGGGTTTTTTTTGTGGAGGGGGGCTTGGCAGGCAGAAAAATGTCTTGCAGAGTTGTTCAAAGGATGACTGGGATAATGTATGTGATGTGCTTGCGAACTCAAAAGTTCTGTATAAGCACCAAGGATTAGTATTGCCACACAGTAGCTGCTAACCCCTTGAGAGCACACTAATGCCTGGAAGCTTCTATCAGCATAAACTGTCTGCTACACAGTAATTATAAATGGGATGCACAAGCTAATTGTGTGGATATCTCTTAAAATAACGAAAACCCTTGGATATTTCCTCGGGTGTCGGATGACTTAGAAATTGTATAAGAAGGAAACAGAATCAGGTTAGAAGAGAAAAGAAAGCTTCCAAGAGGAATGAAATGCAAAGTCCTACAGTCTTCATGGATGAGTGACAGGGCTCTGACCTGAAGGTCCTCGGCATCTAGATGAGAAAGAAAAGGCAAGACAAAGTCATGTGCTGTCAGAAGGACTGAAAGTTTGCAAGGCTGAGAGGCTCGGCTGAAGGAGAGCAGCCACACGGCAATATGCAGTGTGTTCCCATGTGATGTAAGTTGTGGATGATAAGGGCATTTGACGAGAGCTAAACCTTATCTTTTCCCATTATTACTCTCTTTACAGGGAACACATGAAGTGCATACCAGTGTTCTAGGTATTACAATCCCCTGAAGGTTACTTTGACTTGAATAAGAACTGCTGGATAGCTCAATATTTTAGGTATCAGGCTGTAGAGCCAAAGGTTGGGCAGTCGCTTTCCCACTGTGCTTCCTTGGCAGAGGCTGGACTTGCTGATCCATAGGATCCCTTCTAGCTTTGCAGTTCTAAGATTATTGTTATTTTAACTCTAATTCCTCTACAGTGTTGTACTATGCTTCCTCACTGTGGTATGGACACGATGTCAGCCTCATGAGTGACAGTATGGTACCGGTTCTAGCAGTTCTTACCAAGCTGGTGAAGCTCTCAAGTATTACACAGTAATGGACTGTGTATGTGCTATTAGAAGACTGACCTTGCTCTACATACAGCACAGATGGAGATCCTCTATTTTCTCATCCCACTGGAAGAAATGCCTTGTCCCTGAAGAAACAGGCTAAATTAGATTTCCAGTTCCCTGGCCTTTTCTTCCATACATGCCGTTCCTATTTATCCTGCTCTTCATCTCCTCTTTATGGAGGCTGTCTTCTCACCTCTGCCTATCTTGTTCATAAACTGCAGAGACTCTGATATAGTCAGCCATATCCAAGGTCAAAAGGACTTTACAAGGAACTCAGTCCCAGTTCAGAAAGCGCAAATCAGAGTCATGTCGTTACAATTCCTACCACTTAAGTAGTCAATACACAGGTAAGAGTTCTACAGAAAAAGTCAAAGCAGTGCAGAACTACTAATTCAGCAAAGCAGAGCAATAACAAGACAAGAACAATCACATGGCAAAACAATAAGCTGTCCAATGTCCCATATAGCAGATTAGTCACACAAGAATCAGCAGCCCAAAATTTGGCAGCCACGAAACAAGCAAGATGAGATATTGATCCCAGGAACTTGACTGACCCAGATCTGAAGCTTTGGTGGCTGGGTTCTGAGCCACAACTAGACCTCAGGTGTAGGCTGACACTGTTCCAGACTTTTCGAAAGCAGCTAATTTCACTTTATTTTTTATAAATAACTGATGAATTAGTAACTCCCTGAAAGTGATGTAAGATTTCTTAATATGAAATGCAGTTGTGAACTATATTGGGGTATACCTGTTCTGCAGCTGTTTACAGAGAGAGGTGTGACACTAGTAGAATAAATATCATGGAAAGACAGCAAAGAAGGAGAAAGTTCAATAATATATGCATGACTGCATATTCCTCCTTCTGAAGCTCGTGCTTTGTGGCAGCTAGGCATGAGTGGACCAATCTCTTTCCAAGGAGAGATTTGCCCCTCTGTGTCTCCTGTGGACACCTAGTAAGAGTCCTGTTTGAACTAGAGGACAGGTGAAATTCATGCTTCAGCCTTCTCTTTAAAGGCCAATATTTCTGTGTTGCACCTGGATTATTACCCTGTCCTAAGCAAGAATGATTTGAGACATTAGAAAGCCCAGGAGAGATTTATGTTCCTAATCTGACTTTTCTTCCTGTTTTTCTCATGGCTTCTGATTGCTGCAGCTCCCCAGCTGTGCACATTTATCAGAAGGAGGAGTAGATGCCCAGATGTCCAAATTTGTTCTCTCTTCATTTCTGTCACTAATAGCATCTTTTAAAATGCACACAGCCTGTGAATTCTTCATTCTGTACCCTGAAGTAAATTAAGCTCTGCTAATGTCGAAAACAGGAAATCTACACCTGGGTAGAGGGCAAGAAGCCATGCATGCCAGCCCCACCTTCTGCTTCTCACCCTGCTGTGTTGACATCTTAAGTTAGCATCATGCTGGTGGGGGATTCTGGGTGCTGTAGTTTGTAACATAAATTTCCAAGCTCTCCCTGAAATGTAGGGATGACAGGTAATGTGAACACACAGTAGATTTCACACTATTTCAAATGGAGGAATTAGTTTTAAGAATATCAACAGCTAAAATTTTACATTGTCATAAGTGCTCCCTGAAGAGAAAATTACTGTTTAATAAACTACCTCCTCAGCAGTGGACTGGCAGACTATTCTTACCAATAATGATAAAGTTAAAAGAGATGGAGACAGGAAATTATGGTTCACCTAATAAGAAACAGGTGGCCATTACGGAAATGGCAAGGCAGGCTTGGATGGCTGCATGCAGCAGAGGAACTGGTGGTGATTGATCAGGAAAGAGATCTTGTGATGGATATCTTGACGAAAAATATCAAGCCAATGTGCAGCTGCTTTGAAAAGAGGTGGCTTCCAAGCATGGACCAAACTACTTGTATTTTAAAGGAAATATGCACAAAACTGAGGCACAATTATTTCCATGGGGCAAGAAAGCCATGGGTAGCAGCCTGAAGGGAGTCAGGAACTGTGGGGCAATGTTTATTGAGGATTAAATATAGCAAATAGGATTGAAACCTTTTCTCACTATTGGGAGAACGATGTGGTATAAATACGCACAAGCGCATACGCATACATAAGACGTTAACAAAGCTGAAATAGCTTCCAGGTGATCATGATAAGATGGAGAATTTGGTCAAAACTAACAAACTAAATGGTATCAGAAATACACGACATTTTACTTTTAGTACGGCGAGTAGAGATGGGCACTTACCACAATTTAGCAGTTCAAAGTAGTGCAGATGATTGAGCCTGCAGGTGTTGTGCAGGTGCCCCGGATTCCATGCCACGCTTCCTCCTGTGGGTGCCCTGTCAGAAGCAGTATTGTGGGCTTCCATGCCCCATCTTCTCCTCTGAGTGGGTGCATGCGGGAGGAGGTGGGGTGTGGAATCTGGGGTGCCCACACAACATCTGTGAGCCCAATCCTCTACACTGCACTGAACCACCGAACTGCAGTACGTGCCCATCTCTAATGGCATGCCAGATACACAATGGCCAAAGTCCTGTTGCTTAGCATCGTTAATCCCAGTAAAGACCCGCTGAATCAATGGGAATTTGATGAGTCAACTCCTCTGTATGTTCCATTGATTCAAATGGGTCAACTTTAACTGCGATTTACTTTCTCATAGTAAATCACAGTTAGAGTAGGCCCATTTGAATCAGTGAAACCCATGAAGGAGTTGACTTACTAAATCCCTATTGATTCATTGGCCTACTCTAGTGCAAATTACTACACTAAGCAACAGGATTTTGGCCAATGAATGAGGACTGATTTTACACCATGTAAAAAGGATGTGATTGGTTATGTTTAGCCAAGAAATGAGTAAGAGGTTATGTAATAGCCATCAAGTATTTGTTGGGCTGCTATGTAGATATTGGAGTGGGTTTTGATTAAGCATTAGGGACAACTTGTAGATAGTAGGAACTGGCCCAGCAGTGGAACAGACTGCCATAGTGCTGGTGCATGCTCTCTTAGAAACCTCTAATAGAGTTGAGGTTGGATGGCCACCTGTCTTAATAGTGGGCTTCCTGCTTCAGAAGAACTGAGTATTCTGCAATTTAGATTAGGTCTTTCAGATGATCCATAGATACAGAAATGGGTGCATTTTAAAAATAACATCAGACTTGTTCAGCATACCACAGATATTTTTCAAACTGCCCTACTAACTACTGCTGGGACACTTATCCTAGATTCTGGGAATTGGAATAATTGTCAGAGTAACATTCATAGCCATGAATGCAACCAATGAGGGCATCTGCTTTTCAAACAACAAACAGACAAGTAATAGGAAGCCATTTTTTCAACAGCTGTATCCCAAGACTGATAATGACAGCTAGGGAATCTGCTTGCTTGCTTGCTTTCCTCCTTTAATATGCCATCTCATGGACAGCTCACGGTCAATTAAAACTACACAATAATTATCATTAAAAACACCATAACAAATAACACTAAGATGATTTAAAGATAAAACAATATTAAAAACCACAATTAAAACAATTTTCAAAATATCTTTGAAATATTTTAAACATATTTGACTTCCACAGATGCAGTAATGGCCCCCACTTACTGCTTAAAAGCCTGCCTAAAGAGGAAGGTCTTTGCCTGATGATGGGAAGACAAGAGGGAAGGGACCCCACCGGTCTCCTCGAGGGAGTGCATTCCACAAACCTAAGAGCAGTCACTGAGAAGGTCCCGTCTCATGTCTTCACAAAACAACCGTGTTAAAGTGGTGGAACTGAAAGAAGGGCCAGAAGAGGTGCAGAAGAGAGTCGTATGAACTGATACAGCCCTTCAGATAGCCTGTACCCAAGCCACATAGGGCTTTATAGGTCACAATCAGCACTCTGAATTGGGCCTGGTAACATGCTGGTTTCCATAAAAACAAGCAGTAATTGAGGGGTGGGGCAGTTTTATTTTTAATTAGAGTTCACCAAAAATCACACATTTTGAATGTGGGAGAAAGTTAAATTGATAGATTCATCCATCCAAGTACCCTAACTCTCAGCCCCCTCATGAATCTCTAATACTGCCTCTACTGGGAACTTATTCTTGGGACGAGTGTGTGACAAAACTGAGTGTGATCGTAAATAAAAAATAAACTTCCTCTAATTACACAGTGGATAAAATGTTTCAGTCAAGAACCTACAGAGCAGATTGGCGTCAATTCTCCATCAGTAGACCACCCTTTATTTATAATTTATCTCAGCTGGCACTTACTATTACAATATATTCAGTCAGATACTCTGGTAATGAGAAGGAATTAGAAGTTCCATTGACTTACAATTCTTCATAGATAAAAACAAACATATTGTGTAAAAATGTTTACTTGTTACATCACTAAGCTTAACTGGTTATCTAGCTTCATTGCTGATTAAGTGACTGGTTACATAGCTGACAGAACACTTCACTCTGTTCACTTCTGGCAGATTCCATTGCTAACACTGACAAAACCCTGACTGTAAAAAAAAAAAAAAGGCAGAAAAAAAGAATCTGAGGTAGAAAGGGAAGAATTGGCAGTTACTGAGCTGATTGACATTCAACCCCAGTCCAGAAAAGTCCCTCCCATCCAAAACCTCTTAAAGGCATCTTATGCAGGTTGCAATATTTCCAACACTTATAGCTGTCCTCTGTAGATAGGTGAGAATTTTGTTTTGTTCATTTTTTATAAAAACTTGCCTAAATTCTAAAATTTCTCCCTAAATCCGAGATAAATGTCTTAAAGATTTTTTTTTTTAATCTAATGTCAGAGAGAGAAAAATTCCCAGATTCATCCATCCCTACCCAGGATCCTGAGCTTTAGAGCTGCTGCATAAGCAATCATTATCATCTTTGCAGTTTGTAGCACTGCTTCAACTCTTTGCAGTAAAAGGGTTTTTAGTACTCAGAAGCCTGAAATGTCACCCTCTGCTTTGCCTTCAAGCAATGCAAACTCTCAACTAGTCACCATGGCAACTGCATGCTGTCCAGCCAGTATCTTCCTGAGAATGAGGAACAGTGTGTGAAAGGGGCCTAACATATACAAATAAGATTTAATAATCATCTTGTTGCTTAGTGTTGCAAGCAACATTCCCTCTAAGCTGTGTGACTCTGGAGGCACTCAGCATTGCGCCCCCTCCGCACAGTGTCCCTCTCTGTCTGTGCACCTACAGTGAGTGTTTCCAGCCCCTTTGGTTCTGGTCATGGCTAGAGTCATGCACGGGAGGGCAGAATTGTCCATGCGCGAGGGCAGAGTCATGTGTGCTGAAGGGCAGAGTAGCACATGCAGGAGGGCGGTGTCATACACACTAGGGGCGTAGCCCCAGCTGGCGGGGCTGAAAAGAAGAGGGAATGTTGGTTGCAAGTCCCCACTAGAATAGGCCCATTGGGGATTTGGTGAATCAGCTTCTCCATAAGTTCCATTGATTCAAATAAACCTACTCTGATTGCAACTGACTGCTCTAAGCAACAGGATGTCAGCTGAAAACTCAGAATGAAACTGTCATGAAATAGGATAAAATAAAAGAGCACAAAGTAAGAGGAGCAGCAGATTGGAGCAAGTAATAAAATCAAAGTAAAACCACCAGAGGTGGGGGAATCACCAAGATCTAAAAGCACTAGGAAAATTTTAAAATACCTATGCCTGGAACAAGGGAAAAACCCTTCACATGTCATTAAAAAGAGCATAACGTAGGCCTCAGGCAAGCCTCTGAACAGACCTTCGGCAGATAAAAGGAAGAACTTACCAACATAGTGCTGTGGCCAGCTTTAAAGGGGGATCAAATAAATTGATGGAGGCTACTAGGTAAAATGGTTATATTCCACCTATGGCTACTAGATGGAATGGTTATAGTGCATCTCCAGTATCAGAGCCAGTATGCATACTTATATTGGTTGCTGAAGATGATGAAACAAAGGGAACTGATAACACCCATGATGAGCTCCCTGTAGGCAACTGACTGGCATCTGTTGGCCTGAGTGGGCTTTAGTTCTGTTCCAGAGGGCTCCTCTTAGGAGGGTATCCCACAACAGTGGTGTCACTGCTGAAAAGGCACTCTGTCTAATAACCACTGCTCTTTTGTCCCTGTGCCAAGATCTCCTAGAAGAGGCCTCAGATGATGATGATGACCTTAGTGCCTGAGGAAGCAAATACTTGTAGGTAATCTGGTCCCAAATTGATTCTGGCCCACTTTGAATTGGGCTAGAAATTGATTGGTAACCAGTGCAAATTTAGAAATAATTCTAATACTCTTAAAAAGAAAGTAAATCTTGCCATAGTGGGAAAACTGTCACTAAATGAGCCCTGTGCCTGCATGGTGAGCCTACTGTCCGAGTGCTAACTGGGGCTATGCACAGGTCCCTTGATTCAGTTCAGAGGTCAACTTGGTGCCCCAAACAGGATTTCATTGGACCCAGGCCTCTTCTACTCCATCCTAAATCCAGATTAAGAAAGAGAGTTGTATTTCCAAATATCCAGAAACAGCTATAAATGGATGGCAACATGGCAGACCTCAAAAGGAGGCATTATCATGCCAGATTGGAGACACATTGCTTTCAACTTTGAGGCCTAGCTATCTCCAAAGTTTGCTCATTTTCTCTGCTGCTACTGTTGACCATGCAGTCTTCCAGGTCCGGATTGACCAGCCTTTCTAGTGGACACTTCCCTAAACTTCCCCTGTTTTCTTATCACAGAAATAATGTAATAGCTAGTGAAAGGGAACCTCAAGGGCAGTAGGGAGAAGAAAGACAATCCAATTGTGCTGAAACTGTATTCAACTAATGTCTCAATGGCGGCACAAGAACATAATTACCCAACAGATGTGCATACACACACCATCCTAAAACTGCATCTTGCAGCATCTTGTGTAGGCATCCTTCAGTCTCGAGAGACGATGGTAACGTGCTCTGAATAGAGATCTTGGAACAGTGTCTAGTGTGGCTGAGAATGTCAATTTGAGAGTGACAATCTCTTCTACACTGAAGACAAATACAATCTGTCCCCTGTCCAGCTCCCTGATTTTGCTGGTTTCGGGACTGCCTCTTTGACTCGGCCTGCTGGACAAGTGTCTCTTCAAATTGGGAGAGGCCATGCTGCACCGCCTGCTCAGATGTCAAGGTTTCCCATCTGTTGAGGTCCATTCCTAAGGCCTTCAGATCCCGCTTGCAGCATCTACCCTATCCTAAATTAGCAGCTAAGCCCAATACAGAAAAACAGAGTGTGCAAGAGAATTTAAAACACAGGTGAAGAATCCTTGGGAAGGAACCCAAAGATCCTTCCCAGCTCTGAGCAACTGAAAAATACAAGAAAGGCCCTTGTGTTTTACTAGGGAGTGAAGCTCTTAGACCCCTTCACGGATTGCTGCCTTGTCGTGGCGAAGGGGCTTGAGTAATTCAGAGAAGCTATGGGTTCTGCCGTGCAGGGACACCCAAGACGGACAGGTCATAGTGGAGAGTTCTGACTAAACGCGATCCACCTGGAGCAGGAACTGGCAAGCCACTCCAGTATCTTTGCCAAGAAAACCCCATGAACAGAAACAAAAGGCTAAAAGATATGATGCTGGAAGATGAGCCCCTCAGGTTGGAAGGCGTCCAACATGCTACTGAGGAAGAGTGGAGGACAAGTACAAGTAGCTCCAGAGCTAATGAAGTGGTTGGGCCAAAGCCGAAAGGACGCTCAGCTGTGGACGTGCCTGGAAGTGAAAGGAAAGTCCGATGCTGCAAAGAAAAATACTGCATAGGAACCTGGAATGTAAGATCTATGAACCTTGGTAAGTTGGATGTGGTCAAACAGGAGATGGCAAGAATAAACATTGACATCCTGGGCGTCAGTGAACTAAAATGGACGGGAATGGGCAAATTCAATTCAGACGATTATCATATCTACTATTGTGGGCAAGAATCCCATAGAAGAAATGGAGTAGCCTTCATAGTCAACAAAAGAGTGGGAAAAGCTGTACTGGGATACAATCTCAAAAATGATAGAATAATTTCAATACGAATCCAAGGCAGACCTCTCAACATCACAGTAATCCAAGTTTATGCACCAACCACTGATGGCTGAAATTGACCAATTCTATGAAGACTTACAATTCTATGAAGACTTACAACACCTTCTAGAACTGATACCAAAAAAAGATGTTCTTCTCATTAAAGGGGATTGGAATGCCTAAGTAGGGAGTAAAGAGATAAAAGGAACAACAGGGAAGTTTGGCCTTGGAGTTCAAAACGAAGCAGGGCAAAGGCTAATAGAGTTTTGTCAAGAGAACAAGCTGGTCATCACAAACACTCTTTTCCAACAACACAAGAGGCGACTCTACACATGGACATCACCAGATGGGCAATACCGAAATCAGATTGATTATGTTCTCTGCAGCCAAAGATGGAGAAGCTCTATACAGTCAGCAAAAACAAGACCTGGAGCTGATTGTAGCTCTGATCATCAGCTTCTTATAGCAAAACTCAAGCTTAAACTGAAGAAAGTAGGAAAAACCACTGGGCTAGTCAGGTATAAGCTAAACCAAATCCCTTATGAATACACCGTGGAAGTGAAGAACAGATCTAAGGAACTAGATTTGGTGGACAGAGTGCCTGAAGAACTATGAATGGAGGCTCGTAACATTGTACAGGAGGCAGCAACAAAAACCATCCCAAAGAAAAGGAAGTGCAAGAAAGCAAAGTGGCTGTCCAACGAGGCCTTACAAATAGCAGAGAAGAGAAGGGAAACAAAATGCAAGGGAGATAGGGAAAGTTACAGAAAATTAAATGCAGACTTCCAAAGAATAGCAAGGAGAGACAAGAGGGCCTTCTTAAATGAACAGTGCAAAGAAATAGAGGAAAATAATAGAAAGGGAAAAACCAGAGATCTGTTCCAGAAAACAGAAGCAGAAGACATCAAGAAGAGGTGGCAAGAATACACAGAGGAATTATACCAGACAGATTTGGATGTCCCGGACAACCCAGATAGTGTGGCTGCTGACATCCTGGAGAGTGAAGTCAAGTGGGCCTTAGAAAGCATGGCTAATAACAAGGGCAGTGGAGGTGATGGCATTCCAGTTGAACTATTTAAAATCTTAAAAGATGACGTTGTTAAGGTGCTACACTCAATATGCCAGCAAGTTTGGAAAACTCAGCAGTGGCCAGAGGATTGGAAAAGATCAGTCTACATCCCAATCCCAAAGAAGGGCAGTGCCAAAGAATGCTCCAACTACTGTACAATTGCACTCATTTCACATGCTAGCAAGGTTATGCTCAAAATCCTAAAAGGTAGGCTTCAGCAATATGTGGACCAAGAACTCCCAGAAGTACAAGCTGGATTTCGAAGGGGCAGAGGAACTGGAGACAAAATTGCTAATATGCGCTGGATTATGGAGAAAGCCAGAGAGTTCCAGAAAAACATCTACTTAATTTACATAGTCTCGAGAGACTATGGTAACGTGCTCTGAATAGAGGTCTTGGAACAGCGACTAGTGTGGCTGAGAAGGCCAATTAGAGAGTGACAATCCCTTCCACACCGAAGACAAATACAATCTGTCCCCTGTCCAGCTCCCTGATTTTGCTGGTTTCGGGACTGCCTCTTTGCCTCGGCCTGCTGGACAAGGGTCTCTTCAAAATGGGAGAGGCCACGATGCACCGCCTGCCTCCAGGCTGAACGCTCAGATGTCAAGGTTTCCCATCTGTTGAGGTCCATTCCTAAGCCTTCAGATCCTGCTTGCAGATATCCTTGTATCGCAACTGTGGTCTCCCTCTGGGGCGATTTCCCTGCACTAATTCTCCATACAGGAGATCTTTTGGAATCCGACCGTCAGCTATTCTCACGACATGCCCAAGCCAACATAGATGTCGCTGTTTCAGTAATGTATGCATGCTAAAAATTCCAGCTCGTTCTAGGACTACTCTATTTGGAACTTTGTCCTGCCAGCTGATACCAAAAGTGCATCAGAGACAACGCATATGGAACGTGTTCAGCTTCCTCTCCTGCTGTGCACAAAGGGTCCAGGACTCACTGCAGTATAGGAGTGTGCTCAGGACACAGGCTCTATAGACCTGGATCTTGGTATATGCCGTCAGCTTCTTATTAAGCCATACTCTCTTTGTGAGTCTAGAGAACATGGTAGCTGCTTTGCCAATGCGTTTATCCAGCTCGACATCTGGGGAGAGAGTGTCAGAGATCGTTGAGCCAAGGTAACTAAATGCAGTTACATTTAGTTGCAATTATTTTAAACTGATTCACATATGTATCCACTTAGAATTATGGCCCATGGAGTTTAATGCTGTTTATTCCCAACCAGGGGATGAAGGCATCAGTGTGGAAGCCACCGCCATAACCTTCCCCTCTCCCACTTTTTATTTTCATGGAAGGTGGAAACTTTCATCACGCTCCCTGGGCTGCTGGGAGTGCTGCAGTGCTGGCCAGTGTCTGCCAGGGGAATTTTCTCTTGATTCTATCCCAGTGCTCCCTTTGAAGCAAACTGCTCCCCACAACCCCCAGGCTTGCTCGCTTTTCGATTTCTAACACCCACCTCAGCCCAGGGTTGCTTAAAATCTGGAGTGCAAAGAGAAGTAAGTTGTGCATGTGTGAGTCTTTTTTTGTCACTCCTTGTTAGCAAAGGAGGGGAAACGACCAGTCTTGAATTTTGCAACAACTTGTGGTCAAAGTTGGCACACTTCTTCTCTTTTCCACAGTGTGGCAGAATAGCAAGCCCCACTCCAACTCATTTCCTCAGAAACAATCCTGTGGGAGGTGGAAGAGGTTTAGTGACACCCAAGTAAGGGTGGCCTCATAGCCTTGCCTATTAGCCCAATCCTCTGCAGATTTACTCAGCAGTCAGTTCTACTGAATTCAGTAAAAATTAACCCACGAGAAGATTGGTGGTGGGTGTCGCAGGTTACTTGGATATTATAAAAGGGGGCCGTGACTTGAAAAGGGTTGGGAAATACTGCATTAGACATTTTTTTAACAGCTGCTCCTAGCAACAGGTTTAGGGTGCCATAAAAGTGCAGTAGATGTTTTAGTTATTCCGTGTATTATTATTGCATTTTAACTGCCAAGTTATAAGAGCTTGATATGTTTTTGCCTTTAGTATCCCATTTGCTACTACTCTGCATCAGGCAGCAAAATGTCTTGCACTGACCTGGTGGCTAACAGTTGTGTTATACAATATATTAGAACATTACAGACTCTAGCCCAGTGTTGTCTTCTGGAATTAGCAGCTGTTCTTCAAGATTTCCAGCCCTGAGATATTTTTCAGGACTGGCAGCTCCTCAAAAACACTGGGACCTTCTATGATATGCCCTCTACTGCTCAGCTTACTTTGATCTGAAAGGAGGTGAAGATGATTCCTGCACATGGGAGCAGACGCAGCCTCGAGTCATAAGAAGCCTTGATGGACCAGAGTGAAACCCCATTTAGCCCAGCATCCTCTTTCCCAATCCTTCTGCAAAGCCAAGGAAATGAAGGCCATAGACTGTCTCCTGTTCTTGTTCCCCAGTGACTGACTGGTTTTCAGGGCCATGCTTCTTCTGACTATGGAGACATGAACTCATCATGACTAGTAAGCCAACAATAGCTTTATCCCTCAAGAATTTGTCTGTTTTAATTCTTAATGAGTGTCCTGACATACCATGGCAGCAAATGCTATAAGCGAAAATAGATGCTGTGTGAAGTGTTTTGGTCTGGCCCTTCGCTGTGTATATCTCCCACCGTTCAGCTTCCTTGGATGCTCGCACATTCAGATACCTTTCAATCGCATTATTCTTAATCTTTGTAATGGAGGACATTACAAAGAACAAGGACAAAAACTGAACTGTGTACATTGTGTTTAAATTCCTAGCCACAATTCTTACTCCTTCATCAGGAAAACAGAATCTTGGTACATTCTTACAGAACCGCAGAGATTTCAATATCTAGTAAATGGTGCTTGTTTGGTTAGAAACCAGCAGGTGATGCTCAAGTCAAAAGCACGAACTGTTTAATTTTGTCCTCTCAACTAATGCACAGTAAGCAGTTGAGTCATGCTAAAATCATTAGCCCCTGAAGACATCATTTACCCAGAGTGAATCATCCTGAATCTCTTTGCTTTCTGTATACTGCAATTTGATCAGGGAAGAAGGATTGCATAATACAAAACAAAGGAGCAAGAGATTTATCACTGTCCATACTAACCTTATCACTTAGGTAAGACCATCAGAAATAAAGTAGAATGTTTGAAAGAATGCAATAAGGATTAGAAAGTGATGTGTCTTGTAAGTCATCTCAATGCTTCCTTGTTCCCTCTTGAATATTACGGTCTGAACTTGTTCCTGCTTTCTCCTCTTCCATGTCCGCGGACTAACATGAGGTTTCTTTAGCATCTTGTAGCATGCCATAAGCTATTGAGTAGGGATGCTTCCTTACAAATGGTTGATATCACCATCCTGAAGGCACTATGCACCTATTCCTCCATAATGATTTTTTAAAAATAAAAGGTAAGATCAAAGAAATTGTGAGAAAATACAGGGACATTAAAATGTTATGAGATCACCATCTGGACACCACGTGCCATGACATTCCATCAATGAAGCAGGTTGATTGCATAAGAGTAGTCTTGTCTGGAAAGTACCTTGGCTGTCTTAAGAGGTTTTTAAATATGCAGATAATGTTATCCAAGTTGGTTCAACGACAGATGTAAAGATGTGTCCAAAATTCTGATTCTGAGCACGATGTCCTTCTGAGATCTGAAATCAAACCAGATGAGTGTGATCGGTTGTCCAGAAAACTTACAGCTGCAAAAGATAAGCATTTTTTAATGTTATCTTTCTGAGATCTCTAACTGCGCTTACATCTTAGTATAATAAATTCTTTAAAATTCTTGGGAGTGAAGCAGGTTATTTTTTAACATGTTTATGCCAGCTGAGCATAAAGTGGGAATGTTTTGTGTGTATGTGTGTATGGCAGAGGATTAGATTAGGCATCCTTCAGTCTTGAGAGACTATGGTAACGTGCTCTGAATAGAGGACTTGGAACAGCGTCTAGTGTGGCTGAGGAAGCCAATTCGAGAGTGAGTTGGCAGAGGAGAGTACAATTAAACCCTTTCTGGACTGAACACTACTATACATTGAATACTGGAGCCAGAGTGACTTACTGGATTCTGGAGCCAAAGTTACTCTCAGGATCCTCCAGCCAGTATGGTCACTGGGAGTTGCACTTCAAAGAGTATCTTTTATAAGCTGTGGCTCCAGTGTCAGATTATCTACTCTAAAAGGCTTGTAAAAGTTAGGTTTTTTTGAATGATGGCTTCCAGGGAGCCATGCTGGCTGGGAGATTCGGGGACCTTAATTTTAAAAGTAACTTTTATAGACTCTACTTGAGGACATTTGATCTGTCATCTATTCCCAGTTGCTAGCCTTCAACTGCAGATACTCTCAAGAAACCACCAGGACTCAACACTAAACAGATGGGAAATAATCTCTCTCCTAAAATCCCACAGCACCATTTTATATTCTTTTCCAGTTAATTAATTTTGCTTGATAACATAGATAAAATTAAAATGGAAAACACCAGCCGGTGAATCTGTGGGTGGGGGACTAAGGCCCAGGAAGGTAAAAAGACTTGCCGAAGGTCACAGAATGACGCAAGGATAGAAAATTGGGAACAGGCAGTCCATCTGATACCCCATGTATGTGCTAATTAATGTCTAATCATCCATCTGTAACCACAGCCAAGCACTTTAAGAGATTAACACAGTTGGTGTCCTTGGTTGCATTATATCAGCAAATATTCTTGGACTCCTCTGTCCTGCCAAAACAACCTTCAGGGTTGCTAAAAGATCTTGAGGGCTAATTTGAAATCAGCTCATATGGATGAATGGGCCTCAGACCATGGTAGCTGAAAGAGGGTCTCTTCTTGTGCCCAAGCACAAAGATCGACCTGAAAGTTCCTCTTTTGCCACTGAATGTGGCAGTCCTAGCTGCAGGCTTCTCTCTTCCTGTATGTCCAGTTGGCTGCAACTATGTTGTGGGAGTTTTTCGTTCCTCCAGCACCAAATTGGTTCATGGCCAAAATAAGTATATAGTTGTGGAAAACAAAAACCAATAGGGGAAATTTATATTTACAGTTGGACCCCTGTATCTGCAGGGGATCAGTTCCTAGCCCTCCCACTGATGCTGGAAAATGGGGGTTATGGGGATTGCTCTTTTAATAGCAAATGCTATACCTAGCAAGGTCTCTGGCTCCCTCTAATGGCCAGTTCTGGTGATGGTAATATATTTCTCTAGCGTATGCTATTCTTAACACAGTCTCCAACTCCCTCTAGTGGCCACGTCTGGTGACTTCACCTTTAGAAACAAATCTCTATGATTTAAAAACAATTTTTTTATGTTTTCAGACTGTGGATAAGTAAATCAGCGGATACTTATCCCATGGATAAGAGGTTCCTACTGCAGAGTTTTTCCCCCTCTGCTACATTAGTCACTTTAGCAGATTAGGTATGTCTGTGACAATAATGGTTCCCAAACTTAGATCCCTTGATATTACTGGACTTCAACTCCCAGAAGTCCCACCTGGCATGCTTAATGAGGTGGGATTCTGGTAAGGTACTTATGGCCCCGTAGCAATTTTGGCAGCTGGTGCAGGCAGTGCACAATGTGCTCCCAAATCAAGTCTGCAAACAGGATATGAAAATAGTGGAAATAAGAAATCCGGGCCAGAATCCTAGATTTCCAAGCCCTGGGTAGACCTGCCCTCCACTGCCTTAGTCAGACCTGGTATACTAAAGTACCTTTCTTCTGCTCTCCCAGTGGCCTGGCAACAACACCACCCCCCATATTCATCCCATTGGCTCACTGTTCTTTCCTATGGTGGCAAAAAAGCCCAGTTGGGGTCAGTCGGGGGAAGTGACATGCCTCTAAAATCGGCGCCCTGGGGCAAAGCCCCAGTTACTTCACCCCAGTTATGGCCCAGATAGTAGGCCAATAACATACAGCGTCCCAGGCTTTTGAGAATCTATTCTCCAGAACCTCATTGCCAAGGCTCTGCCTCTCCTACCATTTTTGTTATGATTTTTAAGCTATCTTTTTAGATGGTTATGTGTGTGCCATTCCACAACAAATTTATAAAAGACAATGGGAAACAATTGGGTGGGTGAAGACCAGCATCTTCTCTCATGCACCTGGCTCTCTAATACTTTTTAAAGATGCTAGTTAGAAGACTGTGCATATAAGTACTGTATCTGCACAACCACCATTCTAAAGAGGTAGAGGAAATTTCTCTTCAAGAAATGTTCTATACCTGAATGCAAGGTTCTCGGCACAAGAAGGCAGTGCCTCTTTTCTCTCTGGCCTTGTTGAAATGCCCAACATGAACAGGCAGTTCTGATTAGAATCTATACATACCATTCCTTATATAGATAAGACATAGAAAGACAGCCAGGGAAAAAATTGCTTCCAGTGGCAATTTATGTGGTGATTCTTTATCCACCACAACCCTACACCCTCCCCACACCCTCCATGTCGAGCATAAAACACTTCTACTAAGAAAGAAATGAACCACTGGTTTCAGAAATCATTGGACATGTTGTTCACATTTTTTAAAAAAATACAGACGTTTGGGAATTTGCAAGCTGAACTTTCTAACAGTGCTTGCAAAAAAAGTCTCAGGAAAATCCAAATCCCACACTTCATTACAGAGTCTAACAAGTGCATCCCTTGGATTGAAGCCTACCTAGAATGATTTAACTGAAAACATATGCCTAGTGGTCTGAGAGATCAAAATCCTGTCTCTTCCTTCAGAGTGGCTGACACTCTGGTGGAGGTGCAGGAACACGGCAAAGGAAAGGTTGGAATCTTAATACAGTTAAAATGCATGGAGTAAATCCAAAGGGGATTTTGGAGTAAGATTCCTGAGGCAGTACCAGCTCTGTAGGTCAATTACATTTCGGAAGTTCGTGCCTTACCTAAGTAACCCATCACCTGTAACATGGAACTGCTGAGGACAATGAGAATATGAGTCAGGCCTTTTACAAAACAACATAACGGCTGATAACACCAATACCTATCTGTAAGAAGAAATGTTGACTTGTTACTTCTTCTCTGTCCTTTTTGGATGCAAAAAAATGCTTTTCCAAAGCATTTTGAGGGGATTGTTGTGATTAGATTTGAGATTATTTTCTTACTTTTTAGATGACTCCTCTTCACACACACACGCACAGCTGCTAGGAAGAAGAATTAAAGAAAAAGTAACTAGCGAAGTAACCAGTAATTACCAGGCTTTTGAGAAAATATAAATAGTAGTGTTTCTTTTTCTGGCTACTGAGCAAGTTAGGTAATTAACTTTGTAAAAAACGTTTACAAAGTTTTGTAAAAACGTTGAAGCTCTGAGGATTTCATGGACAAAATCATTCTGCAAGAGGACAGAAGTAGATGTTACAAGAAATAAAGAGGAATTATTGTTCCATGTCTCTTCCCATGGAAAATTTGGATGTGCAAATGTTCATCCTTACAGTCCCCACAGCCAACCTGCCTCTCATAATAATAATCATGTGCCATCAAGTCAGTTCAGACTTATGGTGACCTTTTCCAGAGAATACTCAGGATGACCATTCCCTTCTTCTGGGAGCATCTTAGGACTGTGCAGCTTGCCCAAGGCCACATATGCTGGCTCTACTCACAGGAAGCACAGTGAGGAATCAAACTCCCAACCTCTAGCTCCACAGCCAGATACCTAAACCACTGAGCTATCCAGCCAGCCTCCCCTCATAAGGAGAGTCCAGAAATGCAGGCAGCTGGATCAGTCCATTTCAACAGATGATCAAACTAGCCTCAGATTCTTTGCTTTGTGAAAGGGGTAACTTGCAATAGCATAATTGCTCCTGGGAAGATTGTTTTCTTTCTCAAGTACTGTGAAAATTGCAGCTTAGCTCTGGGAGCAAAGCCAATAGGAAGGCCAGAGGTGGGCGGCTGATGATATCATAGCCTCTGCTACCAAGAAGGTCCCAAGGCTCCAACACTGTCATCCCTGGCTCCACTACACCACTTTTCCCACCACCATTCTAGTCCTATCCTTGTGAATATCTAATATAACATATATTGTAGACTCATAGAATCATGAAGTTGGAAGGGTCCTATAAGGCCATTGAGTCAAATCCTCTGCTCAATGCAGGAATACAAACCAAGGTATATGTGCCAGGTGGTTGTCTAAATTTCTCTTGAGTACCTCCAACATTGGAGCACTCACCACCTCTTGAGGTAACTGGTCCCATTGTTGTACTGCTCTAAGGGAGTTTTCCCTGATATTCAATCAAAATCTGACTTCCTGTAACTTGAGCCCATTATTACGTGTCCTGCACTCTGGGATGATCGAGAACAGATCCTGCCCCTCCTCTGTATGAAAGGCTTTCAGGTATCTGAAATGTGCTATCATATCTCCCCTCAGTCTTCTTTTGTCAAGGCTAAACATGCCCAGTTCTTTCAGTCTCTCCTCATAGGGCTTGGTTTCCAGTCCTCTGATGTAGCCCTGTTCTGTCACTCCGTATCGGGACAGAATAAACACACAAAGAGGAAGAACAAGCTAGCTCATCATTTCATCATTGCTTTGCTTTTGTGAAGGAACAAATCTGATGAGGGGAGATTTGTCAGTCCATGAAGGCTCTCCACATGAGCCAGAATCTTGATTTCTCCCATGTTCTGGCTTGCACAAATTGACAATCTCCTTTCTTCATACCTCTCACACCATGTGAGCAAACAAGTGATACATTAGGTATGTTTGAAGCTAGCTTACTCTGCCTTTTCACACATTTAGCTGACTTGGTTGTCCAAAAACTGAATAGGGTTGAATAAACCCATTGTCTGTTTCACCTCTCCTTGTCTGGAACTTGAAAAAACACAGCCATCTTAAGTTCTTCTGCAGTGAGAAAGGCAGCATAGAGATGCAAAACAATAAGAAAATAAATAAATAAACATTTTCACTTAATTCCTCACCAAAGGCTGAGTAACCGCTGCAGTGAGTGGATGGGGCCTCAGACGGAATGAAGGAACTAATTAAGGAACAGGAAGAAGAAATAAATGAACCATACTCACAATGGAAGTGTGTGAGAAATTGTGCCCTTACCCCACCCCCATCCCCTGGGGCCTGTACTTTTAAACTTGTTCACATATTATTTGAAGTTCCGGCTGGTCAGTGAGGCGGCCAGGTTTGCTGACAACAGCATTTTACAGAGTATTGAAAATAAAAGCGATTGCAAAGAGATCTTACTGAACTGGAGGAATAGTCACCAAAATGGCAAAGCGCTTTAATGTCATTAAATACAAAGTAATACACTCTGGAGGAAAATGGCCCAGTTTCTCATATACACAGATGGAGTTGTGAACTGAGAATGTCTAATGAGAAAAGAGGACTTGGGGTCATGCTGCCGCAGTGGTAGAAATCATTAGGGATTATTAAGAAAGGAATCCAAAATGGACATGGCAGCCCTGGAACAATACTATGAACATTTGAAGAGGGGCTATGCTTACAATATTGTACATACAGCTAGCTGCTCTATCTCCCTCTCTCTTTCTTATCCTGTAAAAGTGTATATTCCTTATATGTATAATGCTGAGAAAAGTTGAAGGCAGCAGGAAAAGGAGACAAAGCATGAGATGGATTGACTCAATAACCACGGCCCTGAGTTTGCAAGGCCTGAGCTGAGTTGTTAGCACAACCCTCAGCCCATGACATCACTGATGATGCCAGAAGGGGAATCTAAATTTATCTCCAGTTTTAAAGAAATCAAAGCCCTTTGGTCAGATTAAAAACACAGTAGCCAAGCTCCCTGCTCATGAACACACACAATAATTTTAAAAGGGTTAATTTAAAAAGGAACAGCTTTCTGGAATGTTACAAACAGGGGAAATTTTCAATCTTCTGCATGGCAAGCTTATCCTCTGCTCATGGTGCAAGAGTGACTCAGTTGGCGTGCTTCACCTGGATCATCCAGGATTTTGATTTCTGTCACTTCTTGCCAAGTGTCTGGAGTTTAAAGTTCTGCACCGCTCTGAAATATTTTTTTTTCTTACTGGTATTGCTGTGGTTCACCTAAAAACAAGGGCCTTTTGCATTATTAAGCAATTCAAGAGCATACTAAAGCGCAATGTGCACTACATACTTGTGAGATAACTGTTTATCAACATGCCAAGAGATACTACTGATGAAATATGCACTACACAGTAAATAAAACCGATAAGCTGCATTTGTAATTTTTCAAACTCTGGAAGGACTTACTGTGAAACGATCTACCCAACAAGGAAGTCAGAGTTTTATTTTTATTTTTTGTGTTAAGTGGGATGCAAATTAACTCCATCAAGTGTCAACTGAAAGCTCTTGTCCACACTCACTAATCTAGCTATAGGAAGATGTCGGGGGAAAGCCCTTTGAGACCTCCGAAGCCAAAAAGGCAGGGAGAAAGGGCGGGAAATTCAAATTTCCCGCTCTTTCACCCTGCCTTTTTGCCTTCGGAGCTCTCAAACGGCTTCCTCCGATGTCGGGGGGAAAGCCCTTTGAGACCTCCAAAGGCGCCGATCGCTCCGTTGGCATTGACTTGCGAATGGAGCCTCGTTCGTAGGTCGAGGCTCCGTTCGCAAGTCGATGCCAATTTTTTCCAATGGAGCCGTTCGTAAGTCGAAATGTTCGTAACTAGGGCCGTTCGTAAGTCGAGGGTTGACTTCTGAATAAATATTTGGACACTGGTAATATGCTTAGAAGTTGTACAGAAGGACCCCTGTATCCAGAGGATCAATATCCACTGATTACTTATCCATAGTCTGAAAATATTAAAAATATTAAAAGAAGAACAATCAGAAATACGTATATATTTCTAACAATGAAGTTTCCAGAACTGGCCACTAGAGGGAGACAGAAACCATGCTATGTAGAGTATTTGCTATTAAAATAGCATTTGCTATAATCTGCATTTTTCACCTTTGGGGGGATTGGAACCAATCTCCTGCAGATATGGGTTCTGTTTTGTATTTTTTGGGTGAGAGGTGTTTGGAAAGAAGGAAGTTTTTGCCATGCCAGGGTACTTAAATGGACTCTTGTACTCTGCAGTATTTAAATGTGTTTTTAGTACTGACTTTATTTACAATTTTTAATATAATACTTGTTTAATTCTTTTTAAATATTTGTATATTTATTGTTTTAAAGTTTTAAATATGGTCTTTTCAATGATGTGAGCCACCTTGGTTCCTTTTAAGAAGGAACGCAAGGTAAAAATAAATAAATAAATAAATAAATTAAGGCTTAATGCACTGCTCTTACTGCATAATGGGAAGGTTGCCCAGCTGTGCCCTAGAAGAATGCCTGCTGTTGACCAGGCAGAAATGCTTTTTTAAGGAACAGAGACAGAGAAAGAGAGAGAAAAACGCAAACTGTTATGGAATACTGAACTGAACTGATGCTTGGCATGAAGACGTGCCATATGTTCAAACCATTCATTGAAAGCATCTTCAGAGTGGATCAATATTTCTGTCTCATCTTTTTAAAAGACCTTTCAGAAATGATGTCCTGGTTGTTTGAAACAATCTTTAATTGCTATTAGATTCATTAGATGAAGTAGTCTAAATACTCCATGTATACTTTAGGTAAGGTTAAGTCAACGTTCTTCAATTTACATATAACTAGGAATGCTATTTTTTTTTAAAAAAAAACAAGATTTTTTTCATGAAAGCTAGGGCTTTCAACTGTCTGCCAAGTAAATGCCCACTAGGGATGGTAGCCTGGTAAAACAAGTTTCAGATGTGAAGTAGAAGTGGCTTAAAAACACCTCAATGTACTGAGTGAAGGACTCAAGAAGCAAACTGCCTCAGGTCCTTCATTCACCAAACTGAGGGGTGTGTTTGAGTCAGCCATCAGGCTGTCAATGTTTGAAATTTTGTATGGATAGAATGTTAAAATATTTAAGGAGGATATATAAAAAATAGCCCTGAAAATGAAATGCTTTAAAATTTAAGCTTGAATAATAGTTTACTATAGTCATTCCAAAACAATTGGCCAGCTCTCCAGCCGTGCAAGCTCACTGAATAATAAAATCCTGACTACTGGATATGTTTATGCTATAATGAACTTGTTTATGCTACAATGTGTAAATATTTATGTAACACTTTTATATTATAATGTGTTAATATGGAAGGTGGCATATACATGACTTATAATATGCACTCTTTGTGGTTTCAAGATCTTAAGAGATTCAATATTACATTTTGGCAATATTCTGGCTTTCTAGGTATCTGGGGGTCTACATCTTTTATACTACTGGCCTTTGTTTCTTCAAGCCTTGAAAATTTTTAGTTAGATCAGTGAGGTATTGACAGCCTGCTCAGCTTATGACACTGAGTCATAAACCATTGGAATTACATAAAGTGCAGGAATTATACAATTCCCTATTGAAAAATTATTCTAGGATCTCTGCCCTGATAAGGCAGGGTTTCAGGTACACTTGTATGGTTTTTGAACAGTCATGTAATGGGATGAGAACAAAGTAAAATCATACCCAAAGATTCCTCTCTGGGTGTAGTATTATAAGACTGGTCATCTCTGTCCACAGTGACCTTTGCAAGAAGCAACTTGTAAAACTTTGTCAGTTACAATGGCTTTGGTACACTAGTGTCTCAGACCCTCTGAATAAATGGCCTGAAATCCTCTGAAACACTTATGATATTCAGACTGAAATTATTTTTCAAAGAAATCCATCCTGAACAGCTCTGTGCCCAAAGCGCCGAACTGGCATGAACTGCCAAACTGGCGGTTCGTGCCCATCTCTAATAGAGAGAGCTAGAAAGTGGCTGAACAGCCTATTAATGTAGCTTTTCTGTAGTCCAGCAAGGGGCATAGCTACAAAAGAACTTCTTGATAAATTGTTAACACGGCAGAGGGCTGATTTTCTCATCTCATTTCCCTTCTGCCTCTGTAGGGGAGGAGGGAAAAGGAAGCAAACTGGAACTATGAGTGGGACGAGCTGGCTGTGTACCTCTTCAGAGGATGTATCTGCCAAGCTATGGTGAATGATAGGGAGCACCGCACCTACCAGGGAGTAAGTGTCATTGACTGTAATGGGTTTTACTTTTGAGTAGGACCTAGATGGGTGGGACGTGGTGGCGCTGCGGGTTAAACCGCAGAAGCCTCTGTGCTGCAAGATCAGAAGACCAGCAGTCGTAAGATCAAATCCACGCAACGGAGTGAGCTCCCGTCGCTTGTCCCAGCTCCTGCCAACCTAGCAGTTTGAAAGCATGTAAATGCGAGTAGATAAATAGGTACCACCACGGTGGGAAGGTAACAGCGTTCCGTGTCTAGTCGCGCTGACCACGTGACCACGGAAACTGTCTACGGACAAACACTGGCTCTACGGCTTGGAAACGGGGATGAGCACCGCGCCCTAGAGTCGGACACGACTGGACTAAATGTCATGGGGAACCTTTACCTTTACCTAGGACCTAGATCAGTTCTGAAGTGGAGACATCATTTCAAATAATCACACTGTTTGAACTGATGAGAATGGATGCAATGTAAAAACGAGTAGAAGCCTGAAGAGACGAAGACAAAACCTACAGATTGTTGGAGGGGGCAGAACCCTGGACTGATTTGTGTTTCTTTTTATGTCATAGGCTCAACAAAAAAAGAGAGATGCAAATCAGCCCATCCCAATCCAGGAGCATTTTCTGCTTTGTTTTCCTAATGTGGTCACAGCCTTAATTAAGAAGAAAAACACAGCTACAAAAACTCATTGTAATTGCTAAATGAACTATAGGAAGTGTACATAATGCAAGAAACACAGTCTATACTCCTGACTAGAGATGGGCACAAACCACTGGTCCATTTATTGGCCAAACAGGTGTTCAGCACTTCAAAGCCCTGCCTCCTCTGGCAGGCACCCACTCAGAGGCAGCGGCCTGGCTTCCCTGCCCTGCCTCCTCTGGACGCTCCCTCTGAGTGGATTACTCAATGAAGGAGGCAGAGCTTTAAAACGCCGAACACCCGTTTGGCCAATAAACAAATCAGCATGAACTGCCAAACTGGCAGTTCATGCCCATCTCTACTCCTGACCCATTACATAGTTGGCTTTACGCTTTCCCCAGAATCATGAGTTGTAGTCCAAACCATCTGGAGTGCCAACTGTGTGCTACACCTACCCAGAATTCTCCAGCCAGCATGGCTGGTTATTCATAGCTAGGATGGGCAGATGAAAAAGAGGTCAATGGCTGCTTAGGAGAGGAATTTTCAGCAGACAGAACTGCTAACGCAAGATTCACCTGCAGAAATATCTTCCTCTGCAAAACTCTGATAGGAACAGGAATTCTGTCTTCTTTTTCATCTGGTCACCCTTTCAGAAGGACAACTATGAGGGGCAGCAGTATGGGTTATAATATTTGCTGTAGATGCCCATGATAGATGCCCATGATGTGATGTGGTGGACAGAGTGCCAGACTGGGAGCCAAGAGACCTGTGTTCAAATCCCTGTTTGGCCATGGAAACTCACAAGTTGCTATGATAGTAAATTGCTGCTTGAATATCTCACATACCTGGAAAACCTCAAGTCAGAAGCAACTTGATGGCACATAACAAACAAGTCTATTGCCCAATTCATTTAGCAATAGCATTTACTTGGCTTTTTGGAGTGGGAAAAAGTATGTGATCTAAAAGTTCTTATTCTTTCTTGAGATCCCTTTTGAGATCACTCAAACTAAGATTAACTCCATAAAATTATAAAAACATATTCACTGTTTGATATAATTGTGAAGTCTGGATGAAGATGAGAGTAAAATGAATTATTTCCAGTGAAGCAGGTTGACTGAATTTCCCTCAGGAAAGTTGAGTTTAGAAGAGCTAACTTTAACTCTGATGTAAGATGTATCACTTAGCCACAGGTACTGGCTCGGCAATGGAAAACTCCAGTTAGTGTAATATTTCTTCTGACCAATATTTTATTCTTGGACAAGAATACAACTCTCTTTTTTTTAAAAAAAACTGTGCTTCTTGCCAGGTCTCTGGAGAAGGGTGAAGAAGTTCCATATATCTCTGTAAGTTTGTATGTGCGGAGCATAATTCAGAATAGTGACAGATTATAAAGCTAGAAAGATCATTTTAGATAACATTTTTGCCTCTGTATGGTTCCCAATCCATCTCTGTCCACCACTGTGCGCCAACGTAGCAGATATCTCCTAGGAGCCAAGTTCACTGTCAGAGTAAGAAATAACAATTGCTTTCATGTCCCATTAGGGAAGAGGTGAATTTAATTTAGTAAAACCTCAAGGGATCATTTTTGAATATATCTATACACTACAATTAATCATTATAATTTGCACCTCCTCACCCAGATTTCTTTATACCATTTTTATAGACTGCATGGTAATTGCTCTGAAATAATAGAAAATATACACTGGTTATGCTCAGTGGTACACTTTTCTTTATCATGTTCAAGAACCAAGGTCAGTGTAGGTTTAAGAGGGTCGGGGTAACATACTCTCTGAAGGACTCTTTGTCCCCAGGCCCCATCAGATCTATCTGGAGTTCACAGTGCAGTACTATCTGCAGTGCTATCGCCCTGAACTGGCAGCCCAGACAATCTGCTTTTCTCAGGCTCCATCCATATTTCACGAAGGTTCCGAATTTGGATCTTCTGGAGGAAGGCTATCCCACTGAAAAGAGTCCAGTCGCCATTTAAATTTCCCACAGTATCCATGAGTAATGCTTCCTTGAGAGCATTTTATAAAATAAAATAAAAACTCAGTTGTCTGATGCTACTTGGTCCAGGAGAATTAGAGGAGTGTGTGTGTGTAATAAAATGTCTGAGGTCTGAACCCCATCAATGCATGTATATGGCTGTGAGAGTAAAAAAAGAAAAGAAAACAAGAAAATTTTAGGAAAATCAAAATTCACAGAGCGCAGAAAAACCTAGCTCTCTGCAAAAATCAGAAAGGAACATTCTGATTAGGGAGGTGTAGAATCTCCCAAAAGAAGTAACCTAACCCACGGCAAAAACTGAAAGGTATCTCAAAGTTAATGCAAAACAGCAAAGGGAGGCCTGAAGGCTCCAGAACAGACTGAATCTGTAGAAAGTAAAACCTGCATGACAAAGCGAGTTAGAAAATTCTCTGCCAAGGTGGCATTCCTTTTTGTTCCGTTGAAACCCCTCATTTTCCAGCATTCTGATTGCTGTCTGTCCCCTCATCACTAAAATTTGGTTCTGTGTTGGTAGACAACAAATCAAGAGAGAGAATACTTTGCATCACATTTCTTTACTACTCAGAGGGTAAAGCATCCTTTTTCAAATGATATGATCATATCAAGGTATGCTTGATATGATCAAAAAAAGAGAACCAATTTTTGTTTTGTTTTTTGTGTTTGGTTTCTCTTTATTCCTTAATCCTCACATGTTCTTGAACTAAAACTCCCAGAAGCCTTCACCACTACCTGTGCTGGCCAGGATTTCTGGGAGCTATAGTTCAAGAATCTCTGGGGATCTACGGTTGGGAACTACAGCTTTACAGATCTTCAACTTTCAGACTTTCTGACCTCATAGTACTTTGTGTAAAATAGTTCTCTCTGTTCCATATTTCAACTGCCAAGCCCAGCTCACTGTGCAGCAGATTACATAGGCCAAGATCCCGTTGCTGGTGTAGCTCAAATGGCATCGTTTTTGGCAGCAAATTGCCGCAAGTTACAAAGTCAGTGTAGGCATTGCCTATTGTGTGCTGCACAACTTGCTATACAACAGATAATATCTGTCATAACTCGCAGTGATTTGCCACCGTAACTGTGAGTTACACCATTTACGTTTATGACAGGACTTTGGCCATAGACTCTAATCATATTTTTGACACTTAGAGCCTCAGTAATTAAAACACTCAGTTGCCCCCTGCACTTATTAATGTATTCCTACCAGCTAATTTGCATTAAGTTATAATTCAAATAGCCTTTTACTTTCAGGGCTTGTGGGAGCAAGAAAAGACTCACAAGGGAAAGGTCTTGGCTTATGTCAGGCACAGTAACCTAAATGTTCCTTATAAGTTTACAAAGTGGCATTGGTGATTTACTTCAGATAGTGGGGCTTGGCTGCTTTCCCATTAAATTCTGAAATATCTTATTAAAGAAGGAAAAGACAAACCGAGGCCAGCCATAGCCTCGGGATGGTTTAATTCCCCATATCTTTGCAAGCCTAGACACCACTGGATTTTTTTCTTTTTAAAGGGTCAAATAACAGTCAAATAATATTTGGGAGAAAAGGCTTAGAGATTATTTTATCATTTCTGTGTCCCCCATTCCCTCATCCACCATTTCCTTTCCTATTGAAGAGAATTCAACTGCAAACAATGAAATTTACAACTTTAATTAGGAGGTTTAGGAGAAGCAACCCTTCCATAAATATGCTTGCGAGGTCAATGGAGTTCTGGACCTGAACATATGCAGTGATGCATGTAAGTATATCTTCAGTTTGCTTTATCTTGTCCCAGCCCTTCATTAAGTTGGCTTTGCATGGAGGCACTGGTTTTCCACCTACCACAAGTGACAGCAACAAAAGGAAATAGTTCTCAGGCTATCTTTCATTGTGTTATCTGCAAAACAACAGAGATTAGTTTCCCCGCCTATGTGCCCACCTTAATTAAGCGAAATGTGCTATTTTCCCCCCTTGGAGGTAAAGTCTTAGAATATCTGATAGGTACAAAGGAATATTTATTTGCATTACTAGCTAATCTTCCTAAAGTTTTGTAGCGCATTATCTAGGACAGGGGACCATATAGATTCGCAACAGTAGGATAAGTACTGATGACAAAACTGCAGGGAAATTTTTTGAAATTAGTTTTCAAAGGGAAAGCCCATAGTGTATTGCTCTACAGAGGGAACACTGGGTTCAAGATAGGCTCCTTAGAACAGAGAAGAGCTTATTCCCAAAATACCTGCTTACCTTCAGCATTTACACGAGAAGCAACTGGGGTTTAAAAATAAATCACATTGTCAGGCAGCGCCAGTGCTGAGCTGAATCTTCTTGATCTAGGCAATCATACTATGGCAGTCCATGAGATTAGCCCCCTCCCCTCCTGCTTGGACCACAGGCTGCTCATGCTGCCATATATCTCAGATGTATGTTTAGAGCTTATGTGCCCCTGTGTCTATTGGGCTGCAAGGTTACATATACAGAGGCTCTGGAGAAAAAAAACACCCTTCCTGTGCAATACAGGATTTATTGAATATAGTAATGTGAAACAGTATGTGGTAGATATACAGTCATATGAAAAAGAAAGTACACCTTATTTTAATTTTATGGTCTTACATATCAGGACATAATAAAAATCATCTGGCCCTTAGCAAATCTGAAAATTAGGTAAATACAACATCAGATGAACAACAATACATGATTTATTACACCTTGTCATGATTTATTTAACAAAAATAAAGCCAAAATGGAGAAGCCATGTGTGAAAAACTAAGTACACCCTTACTGCTTCCATGAGAATTAAGAAGTTAAGTAGCAGCCAGGTGCTGCTAACCAAACAAGTAATTGATTATCAGCAAGTGTGACCACCTCTATAAAAGCCGAAGTTTTAGTAATTTGCTGGTCTGGAGCATTTAGGTGTGTGTTAACACAATGCCAAGAAGGAAACATATCAGCAATGATCACAGAGAAGCAATTGTTGCTGCCCATCAATCTGGGAAGGGTTAGAAGGCCATTTCCAAACAATTTAAAGTCCATCATTATATAGTGAGGAAGATTATTCACAAGTGGAAAACATTCAAGAGAGTTGCCAATTTTCCCAGGACGTCCAAGCAAATTCACCCCAAAGTCAGACTGTGAAATGCTTAGAGAAATTGCAAAAAAGCCGAGCTACATCTCAGACTGTACAGGCCTCAGTTAGCATGTTAAATGTTAATGTTCATGACAGTACAATTAGAAAAAGATTGAACAAGTATTGTTTGTTTGGAAGGATTGCCAGGAGAAAGCCTCTTCTGTCTAAAAACAACATGGCAGTTAGACAACAACTTAAGTCATCATAAGCTGTCTCATTTATGACTGGGAGATGCATTACAATAAAGCTGTCTATTGTGTCTTAAAAAAACCCAAAACAAACAAACAAACAAAAAAATGGCAGTGTGGATTAGGTTTGCAAAGTTGCATCTGGACAAACCACAAGACTTCTGGAACTATCTCCTTTGGACAGACGAGACCAAAGTGGAGATGTTTGGCCGTAATGCACAGTGCCACATTTTGAAAAAACCAAACACAGCATATCGGCACAAACACCTCATATCTACTGTCAAACACAGTGGCGGAGGGGTGATTATTTGGGCTTGTTTTGCAGCCAGAGGACCTGGGCACCTTGCAGTTACTGAGTCGACCATGAACTCCTCTGTATCCCAAAGTATTCTAGAGTCAAATGTGAGGCCATCTGTCTGACAGCTAAAGCTTGGCCAAAATTAGGTCATGCAACAGGACAAGGATCCCAAGCACACCAGCAAATCTACAACAAAATGGTTGAAAAAGAAAAGAATCAAGGTGTTGCAATGGCCCAGTTGAAGTCCAGACCTCAACCTGATTGAAATGCTCTGGCGGAACCTTACGAGAGCTGTGCATAAACAAATGCCAACAAACCTCAATGAACTGAAGCAACATTGTAAAGAAGAGTGGGCCAAAATTCCTCCACAACAATGTGAAAGGCTGATAAAGTCATATAGAAAATTATTACATCAAGTTAGTGCTGCTAAAGGTGGTTCTACAAACTACTGAATCATAAAGTATACTTAGTTTTTCACACATAGTTTCTCCGTGTTCGCTTTATTTTTGTAGAATAAATCATGACACGATGTAATATGTCATGTGTTGTTGTTCATCTGAGGTTGTATTTACCTAATTTTCAGACCTGCTAAGGACCAGATGGTTTTTATTATGCCCTGATATGTAAAACCATCGAATTCAAAGACGATGTACTTTCTTTTTCACATGACTATACAGTGGTGCCTCGACTTACGAACGTCCCGACATACTGTACGACCATTTCGAGTTACGACCAGCTCCAGCCGCAAAATTTTGCTTTGACTTGCGGCCGGAGCTTCGAGTTACAACCAGAAAAAGGCAGGGGGAAAAGGCGGGGAATTCAAATTACTAACCGTTGGTGGCGAAGAGGCTGCTTCTTTGTAGTTCTTTCGCCCCAGCGGTTAGAGAGTGTGCGATCGGAGGAGGCTTCGGACTGCCTGGTAAGGTAAGGTGCTGCTTTCTACTTTTTAAAAACTGTTCTGGGTGGGTTTTGCAGTGTGGTTTTGGGCTGGGTGGTGGGATTATGTTTCTATGCTGTGATGGGTCTTGCAGGGTTTGTTTTTTGGTTGTTTTTTTCCCCATTTCCGATGGGTCTTGCGGGGTTTGTTTGCTTTTTGGGTTTTTTTTTCCCATTTCCGATGGGTCTTGCGGGGTTTGTTTGCTTTTTGCTTTGCTTTTTTTGCATTTCCGAAGGGTCTTGCACAGTTTGTTTGCTTTCTGCTTTGCTTTTTTTGCATTTCTGATGGGTCTTGGTTTCTTTGCTTTTTGCTTTGCTTTTTTTGCATTTCCGATGGGTCTTGCACGGTTTGTTTGCTTTCTGCTTTGCTTTTTTTGCATTTCCGATGGGTCTTGCACAGTTTGTTTGCTTTCTGCTTTGCTTTTTTTGCATTTCCGATGGGTCTTGCATGGTTTGTTTGCTTTCTGCTTTGCTTTTATTGCATTTCCGATGGGTCTTGCATGGTTTGTTTGCTTTTTGCTTAGCTTTTTTTGTATTTCCTAAGGGTCCTGCACGGTTTGTTTCCTTTTCTTTTTTCCCCCCTTTTGGCCGGAACAGATTAATCGCGTTTCCGATGGGTCTTGCAGTGGTTTTTGTTTGTTTGTTTGTTTTGGTGATTTTTTTCTTCAGCCGGAACAGATTAATTGCATTTCATTGCATTCCTATGGGAAATGGTGCTTCAACTTACGACCATTTCGAGTTACGACCGGAGTTCCGGAACCAATTAAGTTCGTAAGTCAAGGCACCACTGTACAAAGAAAGCCCCATGCCTTTATAACCCCACTGTACAAAGAAAACCCCATGCCTTCCAGAAGGGTGCTGGAAGGTCTCTCAGGGTTCCACCTGAGCCACCCATTCCTTGAGGTCTCACTGTCTAGGCCTGCTTGTGTGCTCCTAAGCAGAAAGAAAACAACTAATAAGCAGCAGTGCTTTTATACTGACTTATTTTCCTTCCGGCTGACTGGATAGCTCAGTGAGTTAAGTATCTGGCTGTGGAGCCAGAAGCTGGGAGTTCAATTCCCTGCTGTGGATTTCGGGAGAGCCAACCTATGGGGCTGTGGGAAAGATGTACAGTCCCAGGATCCACCCCCCCAAGGAGGGAATAGTAAACTACTTCTGAATATTCTGTACCTAGAAAACCCTGAAAAGGGTCACCATAATTTCATACCAGAAGCTAAAATACATTTGAAGTCGTTACGAGGAGTTGGTAGCCCTCTTCCTTCCAGACATGGCCTCACTTCTCAGAAGAAACTACAGACACCTTCTTATCAGCATACCTGGGAAAGCAGCCCAGTTTATATCAGTGCTGCCTGACACAAGGATGAGCTAATGGGACAGCTAAACTGAAAAGAATAAGTTTTTAACCCTTCAAAGCAATTCAAAAAGCCCAGTGACATGAAGGATAGGAAAATTCACATATTGGGTTAATTTTCACAGTTATTGCAGTGATTGCCTCAGAGGTTTTTCTGGAGGAAACTGATCTATGCATATGCAAGGTGGTATCAGTGGAGATACAATTTTCAATTAGCTCTTTTTTAAAAAAACAACTTTTAACCAGCAATGGGGAACTTCCAAACCACCACATGTTGCTAGTTTCCCATCATCCCTCACCACTGGCTATGCCAGCAGATTAGAGCTGATCTGAATTGCTGCCAATGACATCTGGAGGCCACATGTTCTTTTGCCCAGCTCTAACCCATGTATGGTATGAAAATTCCATTTAGATTGTTAGGGTCTAACTGTATGTTGCAAACAGCCCATCATTAGGAGCTACAATCTGTACGTGTTCCAGGATTGTGATTCTGGCTGACCTTTGTGACTGAGCCATCAAAACACAAAACAGCAGATATTAGTTTCCCCGCCTACGCACGGGCCTCTTAATTTTGTTCACTGTGGGAAGCCAGAGCTCTGAATGGCAGCAATCTTCAATAAATGGGAATGATGATCATCACCCATCTTTCAGAGAGTTGTTTTAAGTGTTTTGTTGTTATTATGTGCTGTTAAGCTGGAACCAATTTATGGTGACCATAATAGGGCTTTCCAGGTAAGTGTGGTATTTAAGGAGTGGTTCCACTCCCCCAGTGAGTTTCCATGGCTGAGTGAGGATTCAGACTCAAGGTTCCTGAGCCCTCATCTGCCACTCTATCCACTATACCACATTGGGTGTATCTATGCTATTTAAACTTGTTACAACTAGAGATGAGCATGAACCACTGGTTCAGTGGTTTGTGCCAGTTCGTTTATCAGCCAAAGAGGTGTTCAGCACTTTGCAGTCCCGCCTCCTCTGGTGGATGCCCACCTGGCTTCCTCTGAGTGGGCAGTCACCAGAGGAGGTAGGGCTACAAAGTGTTGGACACCTGTTCGGCCAATAAACGAACTGGCACAAACTGTCAGACTTGTGATTCATGCCCATCCCTTGTTACAGGTACCTCTCCATCTGAAATTAAAAAGGGTGATAGGTAGGGTGAGCTCACCTCCTGTCAATATGTGATCATGTGACCACCATGTGAATAAAACAAAGGCCACATGACTTGAAATTATATATTCTATTTTCCCATTTAATCTGAAGTGATGCAGTTTGTTGCTATGTGTCCAAATATGATGTAGTGTACACTGGAACCAAAGATGCCCCTAGCCAATTTACTCTGGAACAAGAAATGGGTCCTTCATGTCACTGTTTCCAGAAAGGATGTGTTTTCTCCACTTGTGATTGGATAAAGAAGATTGTGTGACCCCTCTATGAACTAGCAAGGACACCAGAGGCCAGCAGGAACAGGTTTTAGAACTCTGTGACCCACATGAACCAATGGGAAGTGAACTATCCTGTCTTATCCTGATTGGCCCAGGAGACCATATGTGGGAACATTTATGCTGCCCATGCTGATTAGTTTTGCAGGCATATGGGAGCTCATTCTATAGATTACATTTGGTGCCAGCAGTATTTTTGCTTACATAGACAAATTCTGAGGCCAACATGCAAAGCCTTAACACACCCTTGAAGCCTACAGAAGTAACTGAACTAGCAGCATAATTTTTTACACATGGTTTCAACCGGAGCTGTGCAACTGATCTGCTCTGGAATCCAATTAGAATATTTGATTCTGATTCAGAAGTATTATGTGAGCCCTGTAGCTGGGAATTAACAGCTTTTGTCAATCAAAACTGCACATAAAGAAGCAGAACAGATCAACCAAATACAGTGTGCCTTGTCAGTAGGAATTTCAGCTGAGAAGGCTGTAATGCATGTAACCCCTTCCCAAAACTGTGGTAAGAGTGACAGAAGAAGGGATGGTATTTAAAGGAAATTACTTTTAGTTTTAAATTTCTAGGAGTCAGATACAAATGTTGAAACCACTCCAGAACCAAAGACTCCTGGCAAAGCTCATGGCCAGCCATCACTCATATAGTTCTGCAATATTGTCCCAGCAGGAAACATCCACACTCAGGTATATAGATGCTTAGTGGGTAGACTGTGTACATTTCTCCAGTACTCTGGTTACAATTTCTGAAATAAGTTTGTTGGGGCTGCCTGCAGCATTCTGGGAGTTGCCATCCAGCAACGAATGGTATACCCCACAACTGCTTGGCTAATAAAGGGGCCAACTGTCTCACTATTAACTGTCTGAATGTCAAGATCTTCAAAAGTATCTCACTTTAAACTACCAACAGCTCGGAGGCCTGCTTGACATGCTCGCTGAAAGGGGCTTTCTCTTGCGTGGCTCCCAAACCACGAAATGCGATCTCCTCAGAACTGCAGACAGTTTGCACTCTTGCTGCTTTTAGGAAGGGTGTGAAGACACATCTTTTGAAACTGGCCTGTGCTTAATTTCTTGGGATGATTTCACGTGTTTTAAGATTTATTGCTTTTATTTATTTATTTTGATGGGTGAATCAGTTTGTACTGTTGTTTTTATTATGTTTTACAATTGTAAGCTGCCTTGAGTCTCACTTAGTAGTGGAAAGGAAAGGTATAAAGTGATGACGACGATGATTTGGATATGAAGACTATAGGTATGGGGTACTGACAAACATATCTTGAGAACATCAACAGAACCTCCTGTGGGGACAAAATCTCACTGAGCCTTGTGGTGTAGTGATTAAACTGCAGTACTGCAGTGAAGACTGCTCATGGCCTGAGTTCAGTCCTGGATTCAGGTAGCAAGCTTGAGCTTGACTCAGCCTTCCATCCTTCTGAGGTTGGTAAATTGAGTACCCAGCTCACCGGTGTGTGTGTGTGTGTGTATGTGTGTGTGTGTGTGTGTGTGTGAATGTGTAGCCTGGATAATTAAATTGTAAACCGCCCAGAGAATGCTTTAGGCACTATGGGGTGGTATATAAGCAGAACACTTTGCTTTGTTTTGCTTTGCTTCATTTGTTTTATGAGTTTGAGGTTTATTATCTAATTATTATTATTATGTTGGGGAATGGTGGGGTCAGAGTTTATATTGTATTTATTTATTTATTAAACAAACAAACAAACAAACAAACAAACAAACAAATAAATAAATAAATAAATAAATAAATAAATAAATAAATAAATAAATAAATGTTGTGGGACTTCACCTTCCATCAGCCCTAAACAGTGTGAGGCAGTCAGAATGGTGGGAACTCTCATTCAGTGAAATCTGAAAGTCCACAGGATCTAGAACCCTGGTCTAAGTCTCTGAGACAAGTGAATGTGGCCAATAACAGAGCCAGCCCTCACAGTAGGCAGGGTGAACAAGCTTCTCAGTTGACGGATGCTGGGATAGGGAGTGGGGCAGCAACAGCTGTTGCCAAATTGTCTGTCCTGAGTCCTTGGGTTGTTTCCTTCTCTTAGGGAAGAGGGCTGTGTTTCGTTTTGTGTTCTGTCCTGATCTCCTAACTTGCTCTGCTGCCCTCAGCTGTTCTGGGCTTAGCCCCGGCCACTCCCGTACATGGAACAGGGGAAGGACCCCATCTTGTCCCTTGCCTTAAGTAGCAAAATGTCTTCGGTCAGCCTGCATTAATAGCTATTTATGAACCCCTTTTTAAAAGAATGCAGTAGGAAAGGAGAGAGAGAGAGAGAGCACTGAGTGCCATCATCATGCTGCAAGGTGAGGATGTAATCTTTGCAAAGGAACTTGAGCTTCTGCCAGGTTTTTCATCACAGCAGGGAGGAAGATGGTAGTAAATATTTCAGTGCAGCTTGTCAGTGCCAGTTTGCGGTCAAGTTCATCTCTCTTTACATAAAGCTAGAAGATATATGTCGTACTGAGCAGCATCCATAACTCAGTTGACTGCAACTGAGACACAGAGCCCAATAGACTTTCACCTGTTTATCAGCTGTAGATAAGAAATAACACTTTGGTCTTGGAGCTCTGGGGAAACGTAAGTGTTTCACTGTCTCCCCTCCTCCCAGAAGCAGCAAAACTGTCTCCCCATAGTGTTGGACTCCTGTTGCCTTCAGACCCAGTAGTTAGGAATGATAAAAGTTCTAGTGGGGGGGAGCCACTGTGTCATGGTGGATAGAGTGTCGTACTAGGACTCGGGGGAGGTGGGTTGGCCATGGAAACTCACGGTGAAATGTCACTGTTAAACCACTCCTTGAGCATCTCATGTACCCCCAAAACTCGACTGCAGTCACCACATGTTCTATACATTGATAATTCTGTATTTAGTAGTGATTTCCACTAATTTCTCCATAACCAATATTAAATTTACTAGTGTGTAATCTCCAGATTCCCTTCTTCCACAGATGCAAAGTACATATTAAACAGACTATTCATCTAGTTATTTTATGTATCATCACTAATGTAGATAATGTTTTACAGGGTAAAAGAGGACAGGTGTTTCAAGTCTAAAACAGCCTTTCCCAACCTGATGACCTCCCAATGTTTTTGATTAAAATTCCTGGTATTCTTGACCATTTCTCATGGTGTCTGGCACTCAGGGATGTTATTTAGAGAGGACTAGTCTGGGGAAGGCTGATCTAAAATGTGAGACAGAGAAGACACTCACATCAGTTACAGTCAGCATGGGTCATGGTCAGCGCAGACAATGGGAGCTATAGCCCAATAGCATGTTGAAAGCCAAAGGTCCTCTGCTGTTGAACCAAAATCCTAAGATTTCATCAGCTTTTGACGTGGAACTTCTCTGCCGGAATGCAATGCTGTGCAAGCAATATAACCACAATTCTGTGCACATTAACTTGGTAATAAGCCAAAACAAAATAAAGACCGTGTGAGCAGAAATGTTTTTACATATTTTTTTAAATACAGGAATATGACTGGCATATAATAATATTTATTATTTATTTTTATTTAAAATGTTTTTAAGCCATCTTTCTTCTTAAAAAGGACCCAAGGTGGATTATAACAATTAAAAGACAGTATTTAAGTTAGTAACAATGAGTATACAATCTAAAAGGATCAATGAATTCAAAACCAAAAAATATAAGCAACAACAAAATGTGTTCAATGGTACAACAATCCATTTAAAAAACTCCACTTAGCAGCCAGTCACTCAGGGAAAGCTTGCCAGAAGAGAAAGGTCTTCAGCTGCTTGCAGAAGGACAGTAAAGATGAAACCAGTCTAGCCTCTTGTGGGAGGGAGTTCCAGAGTCTGGGAGCACCAACAGAGAAGGCTCTCTCCTATGTCCCCATCAAACACACCTGTGAAAGGTAGCAGGACCAAGAGGAAGGCTTCTCTTGATGATCTTAACACTCGAGCAGGTTCGTAAAGCGATATGCAGTGCTTGAGATAGCTTGAGCTCAAGCCATTTAGGACTTGATAGGTTATAACCAGCACTCTGAATGGATTGGCAGCAGTGGAGTTGTTGTAACAGTGGGGTTTTGTGATCCCTGTAACCAGCCCCAGTCAGCAATCTGGTTGCTGTGTTTTAGACCCACTCAAGTTTCCTGACACTTTCCATAGGTAGCCCCACATAGAGTGCATTACAGTAATCCAGCCAGGATGTAACTAAGGCATGTGTCAAAGTGGCCAAAGCTGACCTCTCCAGGAATGGGTGCAGCTGGCACACTAGTTTTAACTGTGAAAATGCACTTCTGACCACAGCCAAAACCTCGTCATTCAGACTCAGAAACGAATCCAGGGTTTACCTTGGAGGTCTCACTCACAGGGTAGTGTTGTATCTCATATAAAACTGTGTGTATTTCATTCAGAACGAGTATTTACAGAACAATATTTTGTTTTGACATAACAAAGAATTGTTTTCAAACCCTTTTCCAGCTCAACTGATGTATGAGTTTTATTTTTAGACTTGAAGACTGGTAGAGGAACTTACCATTATTGAACTGAAAAAGGTATGCCATGAAAAATATATCCAACCAAGAGTTGACAGGCTGAGTGAAAAAGAAAATGGAACAGTGTTCCCATTAATAGAAGGGCACATGCCAGAGGCATTAAATCAATGAGATTTTTGCCCTTGGTCCATGATATATAAGAATAATACAATACACAATAAGTTATATTAAGAACAATTTTGAAGAGGAAAAGCAAGGAGGGATTAAACATGTACAATTTATTTATTTGTCAGATTTTTAATACTAAACCAAATTATGAACCCCAACTAGAGTAGAGCAATAGAGTAGACCAACACTTAAATTAGTGTTGTTGACTTAACAAATTCCACTTATTCAATGAATCTATTGGATGAGACTAATATAATTAGATCTATCTCTTAGACTGCCCAGTAACTGGAGTTATCTGGTGGTTTATAAGTACATGAACAATCTAAAAAACATTTTTAAAAGCCAAAGAGAAAATGTCACAAAGTGAAATCTGCACCGAGAGGTAACAGAAATGTAGTTTGTAATAAATTATAACCACAGTAAAAGCATTGGCAGAGAAACCTGAACAAAACAGGATAGAGGACTACAATACATCTCTAAATGGCCGGAAGAAGGTTTTTGCCAAGTGAGACTCTCTTGGGAGGCAGTTTCACAAAAGGGGCACCACTAGCAAAAAGGCTAGTGCTCCTGTTGTTGTCACTTGCCATGCCTCATTGAGTAGGAGTATGTGGGGGAAGGTCTCAGAAAGTGCCATAATGGGACATAGATATTATTATTCAAAAATACCAGGCACAGTCAATCAAAATTATAAAAACATTGACTGGTTTTATATAACAGATACAAGTTTTAACCAAAAACCTAAGTATCTGTTAAATATTTACATAGTATATATATTGTTCCTAATATTGAAATTTTTTGTAGTTCTGATGATGTTATTTCTGGAATCTGCAACTGCTTATAATACTGTGTGAAATTTATTGATATTGTTCCCAAAGCCCCGATGACTACGGGGACCACTGAAGTGTGTTTCATCCACAAGTGAGATGTTTTGATGGCCAAGTCTCTGTACTTTGTTAGTTTTTCCAATTCTTAATCTTCAACTCTGGCATCCCCTGGAATTGCAATGTCAATTAGCCAGACATGTCTTCATTCTGTTACTGCTATGTCTGATGTGTTATGTTCAAGGTGTCTATTAGTTTGTATACGGAAATTCCACAAGATCTTGACTTTGTCATTTTCTGACACCTTCTCTACCTGATGTTTTTGGAGGCTGGCAAGTTGTTGTTGTTGTTGCTGTTGTTGTTATTTTGCATAATGACCAGTGCACTAATGTTGTCACTCTATCATATCAAATTTTGTAATCTGTTTGTGCAATCTTTGGACATTCACAGAGGAGGTGTGACACAGTTTCATCTTTTTCATGGGAGGGTCAACACTTGCTGTTAGCATTAATTCCTTGAATCTTCACATTAGTTTGGAGTGCTTGTTCCTGTGCAGCAAAAATCAAGCCTTGTTTATTTCTTGTTGTTTCTTATATTGAGCCTTTGTTTCTGTTGTTTTCAAAATATTCTTACCCTGAGAAGTAACTTTGAAAGTAACAGGAATAGTTTACTCATTATAATCAGTAAAGTGACCAAGTTTTTTCTTATTGTTTTTTTTTAATGTATCTTTGTTAGACTCTTATTTGAAAAGTTAATGAGTTACAAGTAACAATGTTACTTGTAATTAAAATGCTAGATGTCTCTCCAGGGAATTATACAATTTTGTTGTGCAAGTTATGCCATGCAACACCAATGATGTCAGTACCTATGCTCATGTCACAGCCATTTAAGGGGAAGTTAAAATGTCCCTATTCCCACCACTGCTAGGTTCTGGGGATCCCTAGGGACCAGCGGTGGGGATTTTCCAGCTTTAAATTGTTTCCTGCCCCATTCTGCTACTCTCTAAGACTTCCTAGGATTAAGAGGATTCCTAAAGATCCCCATACCCAGATGGTGGGAATAGAAGGTTTTTAATTCCCCCAAAATGGCCAAAGCATGGCTGTACCTTATAACATCATCAGAATTGAACAGGATAGCTGCAGCAACTGACTTCTAGCCATAAATTCTCAGCTGTGATGTTGGTACTACAGTAACAACCTAGAAGGACATGGCTGAGACAGATTAAGGCAATTACTAAGTGGAGCCCAGCACCAGTTCTTCTAAACACAAACAAGCATGCAAACCACAGATATTTTCAGAAGCTGCTTAAAGGTAGAGAGGAACAGAGGGGCTGATTCATTTGTTCAGACTCATTGCTCAGTGCTCATAGCACCAAGGAATGAGCAGTGTGACTGAAACACCTCTGTGCAGCAACACAGCTCAAACTGATGTTTCATGTCACCTCAGATTCAAAGAAATGTTTCAGGCATTCAGCAGCAAGTCATTAGGTGGTGAAATATTACATTGCTGTTGTCAACCAGTTGAGAAAGCTACATCTGTTTTAGAAAGTTTCTCGATTAGGAGATCATCAGGAAAAACTGAGTGCCAGACAGTATAAAGTATGATGGCAAGATATTATAGCTGCACAGTAGAACAGCTGTGTTATTGTGCAGCAGCAAATCAACATTCCACAAGGCAATTCTAAAAATGGGAGCAGCCCAAACAAAAAAATTGTAACTTTTAAGCTAGACTTCAGATCAGCACCAAATCTGGCACAGATGTAGCAGACAGTTTGCTCTTGCTCTGTGTTAAATTTGGGGAAGTGGAAACAAAGAGTTTTCAAGGTTTAATTTTTAAAATGTGAAACTGTCGTCCCCCCATGCAGAAACAGGTTACCATAAACATCTCCAGATATAAAATAGCTCACACAAATTGAAAAGGACAATCTTGCTTTTCTTGAAAGCACGTGGGTTGGTTGTACCCATTTTTTTTAACTTGGAAAGAATCCTGGCTGCAGGTGCTGAAATATTGATCCTCAAAACAGACCTTTCAAAAGGGAAAGAAAACATTTTGTTAAAAGACTGACCATGCATGGAACAGGCTTAACAGCAAGAGCCTTCCATAATAGACATATTGTTGTAGCTTTGTCAACAGGGAAGGGAGATATACAGAGGGCAATGAAAAGTCACAGAAAACAGTCAAATGACAGGTTTTCTTTGAATAGTAAAAACAAAACAAAACAAAAACAAAACAGGCTTGCTTTATAGAGAGTAATGTAGTGACAGTCCTCCAGAAAGGGACATTTTGCCATGTCTCTCCAGGGAATTATACAATTTTATAAGGCATATTTCATAATTACAAAAGGACAGAGCAGTTGCATTTGTCCCAGCCCTGAGTGCTTTCAGCAAACATTCTCTGAGGATTTCTGAGACCAGGCTCCTGACACAACTCCAGGTATGGGGCATTCTGTTCTTCTGACCCTGTCAGTCAGGACCCAAATAGCTGACTTTCAGGAGCAGATCTTTTTAACTCCTTCCTGGCCAAACAGGCATTTGTGCTGGCAAAGACACTCTGTGTCTGGTTGCAAAAATATTTTAAAATGCCTTCAATGCTTCTGCCATTTCTATGGCTGGCCTGAGAGGTTTTTCTAAGGGCCAAACTATATGCCTCAGGACCAAGTGGGTAGGACACTGTGCTGAAAGTTCTAGTTACCCCTGTGAGTGACAACAAAGAGTCTGAGGAGGGAAAAGAGGGAAAGGGAAGAGGGCACAGTTGTTGGTTGTACATATAGAAACCAGCTGAGTAGAATGAGTTGTAAAGAAATTCTGTACAGCATTGCAGGTGCAAAGTTTTATCAAGGTGATCTTCTGGTGCTGTAAATGCTTGGAGCAAAGGCCATGAATTTTAAATACTCCTTCTTACAGGCCGCTTGACTGCCAACTGCCAAGAGGAAGTTAAAATTACAACCTCAGGACTGAAATGAGATACGGTCGGTCGTCGTGTGTTGCTTTTCTCATGCTGATCATCGTCACGAGGACAGATAAATATGCCATGTCCCAGTCTTGCTATTAAACTGAAAAGGAATTCAGTTTTTTTGAGTTTCAGCTCTGGTGTTCATCTCAGCATTTGTTGTCAGAATGAATTATCATGAACCTGGTGGGGGCTTCTTATATTCTATTGTCCTCTCTCACTCACACTGACATCCAGAGTAGACAATAACAGAATGCCATTACTCCAAGTCTCTGACACTATTACAGCGTATAAGTGAGACTGCCACAAAATGTTGTGGCATAGAGCGTTCCTATTCAGAGTTCCAGCTAACTAGCCAGCCATGACTTTTTCCAAGATATTGTATCTTGCATCTTCCCTCACCACCACCACCCCAGGTTTTGAAGTTTTTCTCCCAAAGGACAGGTAACGTTCTAAGTCTCTAGAAGTCTCCTTGGAAGACCACAGCTAGCAAAAGTAAGTGAGCCTATTCATGGATGATTTGTGCAGTTTGAACTCAAAAGACATTCTAAAGAAGTTAGAGGTCATAAAGGACTGGGTTTTTAATAGCATTAGGTGAACCTGTACTTCCAAATCCAGAGACACTACACCTTCTTCTAACTCTAAATAACAATTCCTGGAGAAAATAAATATAAACAGGCTTCCATAACCCTGATTGTAATTTTCCCAGTGTTAGAAACAGAGTGACAGATGGCAGGGACACTCCTAGAGTTAGAGCAGGTAGGGTCTGCCCACCTAACCCAAAATACCCCAACCCAAAATACTCCCCTCAAACATTGTGGGGGGACATAATGTCACCTTAGGAGGTCAAAGTCTTGATGGAACTTCATTAGTGCCCCTTCACCATGAGTGTAAATAATGAAGATGTTGTTGATGAACCTGAGGTACAGCAGAGGCTTCTGGGAACAGCAGCTGAGAAAGCACTGTTCTAAGTCCATCCCAAAGTTGTTGGGTTATCGGGAGACATGTGGGTGCTCACAGAAAGGATGAGGTAACCACCATTTTGTCTCTGCCTCTGGCAGCAAAATGTCTTGCACAGGCCCTGAGTGTGGTGCATGATGTCAGGGCTACACATAGATTCCTACCTTGCCCTGTTTAAATGCTTGTGGACATATGGCTACAAAGAACTATTTCCTATGATCTGTCATTTCCCTTTCAAGAACCTCTCTTAGCTATACCCATTGCCCCAAACACATTTGTGACAATATGGCAAAATATATGTGCCTCCCGCCTGCTAGTGGCATTATGAATGGTAATGAGGAAATAACATTACTGTCAAAGTACAACTCACTGTTCTCTCCATTACTATAAATTCCTGGGGAAATGACCTTTCATAACAGCATGACAAGGAAGTTAGTTGCATAAGTAAAGTAACGTCCAAACTATATGCATGAGCTTTGGAACAGAATCATGATGCAGCCAGTCCTAAACTCTGATGAGGCTCCAGGTGGACCTGATTCAGCTCTTTAGGCCCAAACACCTGTGCCTCACTGGAAGCACATGAACATGGGAAGAGCCACGCTGGATCAGAACAGAGGTCTATTTACATGCTGTTTCCCACAATGGCTAAACAAATGCCTATATGCAGGTCACCAACAGTTTATGAACACCTTCCCATTGTTCCCTCAATGCTTAACACTCACCGATGCTGCTGCCTCTTTATCCTGGAATACTGGTATCATCATTAGAAGCCATTGTCAGCCTATTCCGTCATGAATTTCTTCCGGGAGGCACAATGGGTAATTGAACTCCCAGCCTCTGCCTCCACAACAAGATAAACCACTGAGCTAGGACACATATTCTAATTGGGCTGGCATTAAGTTCTCAGAGGCCTTTTGTGTTACCTGAAACTTGATCATTAAAAAACAAACAAACTGGTGGATCCAAGGTGACTGTTCTTATCCCTAGGTTTAAGGAGCCAGACATGTCTCTTCTTTATCTATTGTATGGCTTACCTAAAGCGATATTGGAAGTGACTTGTTAAGACTCAGGTTACACTCACGAAGACGGATGTGTTTGCATGTCCATGTATATGAGGAACAGAAGAGAGAAAATACCTCCTCGGGTTTTCTAGACGGTCCTTTGCCAGCTCTGACCTGTGCTACCCTTCTGTTGACCTTAGATTGTTATTCTTAGGGTTGCTGCTGTCACTTCCTTCCTTCTCACACCTTTCTCTCACCCTGCAACAAGGAGACATTTTATCTTTGTTCTCTAGAGTTGAAAGGGGCAGCCGTGGCTCATGATATCTTCAATTTAGTTAGCTGGAACTAGAATTTACATCATATTTCCCATCTCAAACATACTTTTCTCATAGGCAAAAGCATTCTTATTTTCTTAGAAAGAAGTATGGACCTGATTCCTTTACATAGGGATAAGTGTGCATAGATAATCATTCTGACTTTTAATCCAGAAGTTAACATCACTCCTGTACTGCAGTGTGCTTACTCTGCAACAAGCAAAATTATGTTTGCTGTGCTGGAAAGTCTTATGTTTCCATAAGGATTATTTTAATTTAAGGTTTCAATATATGCCAGCTTGGTTTGTGATGTAAATGTGAAAAGATTTGTATAGCACTAGAATGAACTCATCAGTGGAAGGTTGTGCAGGTAGCAATAAATCACGCCGTTAAGCAAATAATTGGCTGGCTAGGAATCTGTGTAACCATTTATCAAAGGATCTATTACCCTTTTAGAAGGCATCTATGCACGGAACCTTAACAAGCCTTCTGTAAACTGGAAAAAGTACCTTAACAAGCCTTCTGTAAACTAGAAAAAGGACAGATCATTGATGGTAGAAAAATCAGTAGCAAAGGACCTACCTGCAGTAGAACAGGGGTTTCTCTGTGCAGCAAACCAGCAAAGAGTTAAGTGGCACCTTTAAGGCTTATTGTATCACAAGTTTTCATAGACTACAGTCCACTTCCTCAGCTTCATGGAATATTATCTTCATCCTAAATCATGCCCAAGAGATAGCCTGCCATTAGATTTCAAAGAGTCTCAGTATTCCAGTGACAAGATTTAGGCACACTTTCATGGCTGAGGAATCAAGATTGCACATGAAGCTTGTGTGTTGCTCCTGAAGACCAGTCATAAAAGAAATCAAGCTAATTTGCAAATCATGTAAGGTGAGAAACCCTCCTACTGTGAAAGTCACAAATCTTTTAGCACTTGAGGAATTCCTTCTTGTTATGGGTGTGATAGTTCATCTTTAAGTTACAGGGAATCCCCCAAGATGTTCAGGTGTAGATATGCTGCACATAGTTGGGTGCAGGATGTTCCTACTGGGACCTGAGATGAACTGCCCAGATTGGCTATTGGGTTTCCTTAGAGAGGAAGGTATAGGGAAGGACTTTCTCTTGAATCTTGCCTGAAGCCCCATTGCCTTGACTGTTTTGTCATTTCAATTTAGGGTCACCAGATTACCAGCAGCCCATTCCCAAAATTTCAGAATCAAAACATGACACCAGGGGAGCAGGTCCTTGTGATATCACAGAAGTAGGGTAGGCAAATGTTGGAAGGGAAGCAAGCACAACACCCATACAGACATCTTTACATCACAGCAGAGACACACACCCCAACACCATCTGGAAATGGCTTTAAAGATATTTCACAGACATGTCCTCCAGCACAACTCACTTTGTGATTTGTGTTCCTACCTGGAAATGTGGAGATGCTTATTAATTCTCTGAGATTTCAGCCAGTGCCATGAGATCTTGCAACTTTATCGCAACGTTTTCCCTGCTCTTCAATCCTGTTTCCTGGTTTGTCCTTCAGTCCATAGGACAAACCTGCTGGGATGGAAGGTGACCTGCTGGGATGGAAGGTGACCTTGGGCCTTAGGTTCCTTACTGGCTGATTGCAAGAATAGAAAGATGTGTTCACCCTCAGAGGGTTTCCTGAGTGGTAGTTAAATGTCATAAATGTGATTTAAAAAATCAGAGTATACATTTCACAAAAAGTGCAAGCGTGAAGCTATAAGGCTGCCTTTTCCTTGACTATTGAGCCTTTATGTAGTCTGACTGCTGAAGGAACAACAAGATGCAAGGTATGGAAAAGGAGGAACAGGGCTTGAAAGGAAAACTAAGGATCTACCAATGGAAGGTTTTTTCCTTCCTTGTAATATATGAGCCAAGAGAAAGGGCAGCAGGGGAAGGTATGTGCTTGACTTATATTTGAACTTTGTGTGCCATAAAAAGCTGACACTTAACTATGAAAGCAAAGGAATGGAAAGGTACATTATGTACCGGAAGCTATAAAAATATTTGTATTCAGTACCCTAATCCTGGCAGCACACAATATATTGTCAAGCATTAATCCACAGACTTATGGCATGCTTCAAATGATAGAAACCACATGATCATCTTTGGTAAACAGCAACGCTCTAAAGATGCATTGATTTGGCACACTTTGTGATTATTTATCAGAATGTTCCCTTTTCCTATCATACTTAATAAAAATAACAACTTCTGCTGCTCCAAAATGTTCCAGACTCTAGAGCTACGAGCTCGTACTCTTTAGATTCATATTTAAGGGAGACCATTTGTGAAAATAAAAGCAAGGACATTTGTCTTCTCCTAGGCCATCAGACTGACAAAAATATTTCCTTTTTCACACCTATGAAACTGAGAACATAACAAGATGATGTAGCCTCATGCCAGAACAGATCTCTCCTGCTTTTCCTATCTGCTAGTAATTGCACGGATGGAAGTACGTATTTGCTAGGTCCATGTATGATTACATTCCCCATTCCCTACAGTCATTTCTGGTTTATACGTCCATCTGTCAGGTTCTCCCACCCCCACACCAGAGCGTACAGTACAGTATATATATATAACTGTAAACATTAAATATATATATATATTTAATGTGCCTAATTAAAGTTCATTGTGTCCTGAGGAGAGCAACCAAGATAGTCTGGAAACCAAACTGTATGAAAAATGATTGAGGGAGCTGGGCATGTTTAACCCAGAGAAAGGAGAGGCGAAGATCTGCTATGATAGCCATCAGGTACTTAATGACTGGCTGCTCTGGTCTAACAAGTTTGGAACATTCTAGGCTACATCGCCAGAGGCAATATCTGAGGCTTATCATTTCTGAGTGGATTCTGCAGCCCTCATTTTTGTGCTTGCTTGAAAACAACGAACGCTACAACATCTGCCCATAGAATGTGGGACTTTTCTATTTTTTAATCCACCACCGAAGCCCTACAATGCCCTGCCTGAAGAAGACTCATACAGAGTCAAAAGGTAGCTTATGTTTTTGACTTCATAGTGGTCTAATAAAGATATTACCCTTGCCTTAGGATTGTGAACAAATACGGCACAGCTTCCCCCAGCCCTTAGATATCTGAATAGTTGAGGGTTATTTTCTGTGGTTCCAGAGGGTAGGAACTTAAGCATTCATACCCAACATTAAGAAGAAATTCCTGAGAGGCAGACCTAATAAACACCAGAACCGACTGTCTCTGAAGGTGCTAGAAATTTTTTTTAACAGAGTTTGGATGGCCAAGTGTCAGGGATGCTTTTGTGATGGTTTTCATGCTACGTATTAAAAGAGAATATAATTGTGCAACCCAGCATGGATGTATATATAAGATTGTTTGAGCTGTGTTATTTACATAATAGAACGTTGTAACCAATCGGATTCTGTCTGATGTTAGCCAATGGGTGTTTGAAAGGGCTAACTGCCAGACAAAAGAAGACGAGACGGTTCGGATGAGGCTGATTCTTCTCGTTCTGTTGGCCTGTTAGCATGAGGCTTTTCTCTTGAGAAATAGTGTTTTTCAGTTATGCTATCTACTATTAGTCTGTTACAAACGGGAGCTATTATGAAACTGTTATAAGTCTGTCAAGCACAAATCTATAACAAGTAAAATGTTCAAGTACATTTAGTTTATTGTTCAACATATTATGCAGTAAACATTCTTAAATTTTTTTCCATAACTAAATGAATATTATTTCAACTGCTGGCGCACACGAGTACATATATGTATATCAAGGGAGAATCTATTCATGATCTATGTGGGGTTTTTTTATACTCACGCTTAATCCGTTGTATGTGTAAACTCTCAGAAATTTCAGCGCATGCTTCTATGATTCCATGATTTTAAGGCTTTTTTTTTTTTTTCCAAGATGAGCCATCTTTGGCTCACTTTTGCTTCAGGTAATGGGGGCAGGGGAAGGGAAATGTCTGCAAGAAATGCATAAAACTGAGGCAGAGTTGGGCAAAGTGTGATCTATTGGCAGCAAATAAGCTGACATGGGCCCGACTGGACCCTTCCTGGATACTAGGCCTTGCTCACACACCACCAAATTTTTAATTTTTAAAAAGTCCCCTGGTTTTATTATATTTGTATCTTTGGTTTTTTTGTATTTTGTGTAAACTGCCCAGAGTAGACATGTTCTAGATGGTATATAAGATGGTATATAAGTCTAATAAAATAAATAAATAAATAAATCTCCCTCTAAGGGCCACAGGAGATGAATTTAGCATGTTTTGGGGACCTTCAGCTGTTTAAGGTGAGGAAGGCCTTTTAAAAAAAAAACTAAGACATTTTAAAGAGGTCAGGGCCCCTCAAAAAAAAAGAACAAAATGGCTATCTCTGGCCACTAGATGGCATGAGGGATCTTTTTCAGTTAAAAAGAAAAAAAATTAATGAAACATACAGTACTTGGGTGGATGCTGGAGCAGGTGTGACACACCAAGGTCAAGGAGTGTACGCAGATCCCAGACTTCTGAATTGCAGCAGGGCTGTGCTATGTTTTTACACTACCTTGAAATGTGCACACCTTGATGTACTCTTTTCACACATGGACATTACATGAGACACTTTTTGTTTATTTAATTTCTATGCCATCTTTCTCCAGGTGAAAGGACTCAAGGCAGCTCACAAATAATTAAAACAAGTTGAACTAAAATATAATACAAGGCAAATATATATATTTGTAATATATAATAGTATATATATAATAGTAATTTTAAATGGTCCTTTAAATATTTCCAAGCTTTACAAACACACTTGAAAGGAATGTATGCACAGCATCTGGAAATACTAAATCTTGTCCAATTTAGTTATTTAGTTTCAGGCCAATTTAGTTATTAAAAGCCTGTCTGAAAAAGGCATGTCTTCAACTATTGCTGAATGAAGATGTCGTAAAGCTCAGTAGAAGATAAATCCAAATCCCTTCTTATCCCCCCAAGTATCTCTGCAAAAATAAATTTTGTTTTGTAATAGCCCTAATTCATCAGGCAAAAACTTTGTTTGTTTGTTTGTTTCATTTATACCTTGTGGGTCCTTCAGTGAGTTCTGTGCAGCATACTGGGCTCTCTTGCTCGTCCCATTATCCTCACAACAGCAACCTTGTGAGGTAGGTCAGACTGAGTAGGATTGGCCCAATATTACCCACTGAGTTTCACAGCCAAGCAAGGAGGTGAATCCAGGTCTCTCCTGAGTCCTGCTATAAACAGTGGAACAGTGACACCACACTGGCTCTCCTTAGGGTGGAGGAACTAACTCTCTTCTTCATTTTGTAGACTTTGGATGAGACTAACCACAGGAAATATACCCCTCCTCCATAAATCAACTGGTTTGCTTTTAATAACTTTAAGAACTCTGTAGCTATTTTCTACAAATGTACTCCAAATTAAGATTTATCTGACTTCTTATTTAAATCAATAACGCTTGAATGTAGTTTTGATGCATTATCCCCACATGGCTAGTTTAAATTCTAGTTGATTTTCTTTAACAGCGAAACAAGGACAAATCAGCGAAGGGCAGCAAGGATGCTTGTCTGTTCTGCAGTGCTTACAGTAAGCAAAACTCACACTTTTTTACATCCATGCTACAAAATACCTTTGGCTTCTACATCAATGTTGCCTTTTCCCTTTCAATCCTTACGTTATTTTTCTAATACAACAAGCTACCTAACAGAGTAATAGTTAAAAAATAATAATTTAGCAAAATATTTTTATAAGACTGGCGTAATCAGTTGGAATGAAGATTCCAAGTATAGTTTGCACTGTGCAGAACAGTTTAGTGGGATGGGTAAGATTATTAAGCTCATCAGAAACATTTGAGTAAATTTGATTTAGACCAGCAGAGGGCAAAAATGCACCCTCTAGTGCAGCGATTCGCAACGTCTTCTTTTTTTTTAGTCATGCCCATATACATAATATGAAAGAAAAATAGGCCAAATCAGGATTGTATAAGTCACATAAGGAACTTATAAGGTGTTGTGTGAAGTTGGTGGCCCCCTTCAAATGTGCCAGGGTCCTCCAGGGGGCCATATGCCCCCCTCCAATTGAGAATGGCTGCTCTAGTATCTTGTGCACTGAAGTTGTTTTAGTTTTGCACTGCAATATGGATTTCACGTTGCTCAGTGTTCTCATCCTTGAATTTTTAACCAGTTTCATTTTTAAAATATCAACGTGACCAGCCTTGAGCAGCTGCTGTTGTGAACTGGTGGGTAGGGAAACCTGGGCAATTCCTTTGGTTTAAAAGAAAAGGAACTGTACAGGCATGTATCTGCTTTTTCCCAGGGAGCAGACATTTAGGCTCCTATCTCCCTGATTTAAATAACAGACTTCAATGTATATGTGTGGGAAATGGCAAACCCTTTGTAGTGGGCACCACATATTATTCCAAGGTTTAACATTTCACCTGTTTCAGCTACTGGGATCCTTGTACGTTGGACTGACTGAAACAAAGTTTGGACAGTTTTCATGGTCTGTGCAAGAATACCAGACCAAATCAAACCAAAACAAAAATCAAAAAATCCCAAAAGCAAAAACAAAAAATAAGAGACAAAAATGTTGTGGCACCTTTAGGACCAACTGCTATATTTCAATGTGAGCCTTCATGGATTAAGTCCACTTCCTAATTTTGACACTAGCTCTCTTAAGTCATGCTGGAATTTAGAATCATCAAATCAAATCAGCCATCAATCATGGCTTCAAAGAGATGCCATCATGCTAGGTTGGTCTCATGAGAAGGGATGAGCTTGAACAGGAGAGAAAACAAAACAAATCCTAGAAAATCTGGGTTCTTTATCACATGTACGGCCCACAAAAGTGCAGGAATCTTTTCAATTCTATCACTACTCATCTAACCAAAGCATCAAGGAAGGGGATGGGACTAGCTTCACTCTTGCAATGAATAGTCCTGGGGAACCGTAGGGAAAGAGGGAGGGAGGGAGGGCAAATGAGTGATTAGGGAAACAGACAGGCATGGTAAAAACTGGGGAAACTTTAATCCATAGAACAGACATTTTTGCAAATCAAGACCCAAAAGTAGATTCTAAAGTGCCATATTTCTTGAGTCAATGTTGGTTCAATGTGCCATCTGTAGCTCTGAAGAACTGCCATGTCATGGCATCCTTCCATATTCACAAGTAATTTTGCAAAACATTTGTTGTATCTATAATGATGCAAAAGAGCCTCAAAGTTCAAATGATACATTGGACAACTTACTCACTAGAATGTTCTCTGTTCCAAATTGCTTTTATGAGGTATCTTATTAGAGGTTTTTGAGAAACACTGTACAAGAAGAGAGCAATATTATGATAGTACCAATACTGTACACTAAAATACATATATGATTGGTTCAAATGCTTAAAAAATGTAAAGATTTTGAAGTGACAACTAAAAAGACACCAAGATGCAAAAAAAAACCCACCCAAATAATTATAAGCAACCCATGTAACACGATGTTTAATAAGCACGAACTGAATACAGATAGAATGAAAAACCAATAAAATGTTTTTTAAAATGTTCTCTGTTCCAGGGGCAACTTGTGGAAGAAGCAGTGGAGGGCAGTTCTCACCACACATACACTGTCGTCAGCTGTTTCTGGCCTGTTGTTTATTCAAGGCAGGAAAAATAGGAATTTCGTTAGATTACGGCTGGGGAACGTGTAGCCCTCCAGATGTTACTAAAGGAAGGCCACAGGACTTCCTCCCTTGGATGAGAAGGCTCTTTTATCTTTCAGGTTGCAGAGGACTCTCATCTTCTTTGGCTGCCTTCCCCCCCCCCCCCCAAGCACTGCCAAAAAGACAATCCCACACCAGAAGGAATTTCACTTCTGCTATTCAAAAACTCAGAAGGCCTTGTGGGGTCTCAATCTGGTGATCTTCAGTTAATGATGTTGGAAGAGTTGGAAGAGGGGGAAAAATACTGTGTTTTATCCTTTCAAATAGAATTTTCACACTTCAGCATATTGAAAAGACAATGTGTTTCAGGATGTTCATCTATGGAGCTATTCCTGTTAGCTTTATTGTTGGCTGTTTTCTTCCAATAAGAGGTACTTGTGACAACTTTTCTACAGAGTTAGCAGCACATATATAAATGAAGCTGCAACTAAGATTGTAACTGTTGGGGGGAATTGTGCCTGTGTGTGTGTGAGTGTGTTCACGCGCACACACACACACACATAGATTCACATCTGTATCTTGCATTTAACTGTGCTTTGTCTTTGGTCATTGGAATGTAAACATGGCCTTCCATGTTTTCCTCATCAGATTGCCGACCCATGCAATTGTAGGAAAATACAACTACTGGAGATTAGATGTGCTACTAACAGGGAATATGCCTTTTCCTGCACTTCTGATTTAATCCTCAAAATGTCATCTACTCTGAGGCACTGCAGAGTTAATTGCATCAATTTAACGAAACCACCATCGCATGTGCTCTTTGACATCTTTGTGCTTCTGCTTTAAGGAAACTCCCCCCAACGCAATTTTGAAAATGCCTTTGATCGCAGCTAACTCTTAGTGCCCTCATTCCTTTTGGATTATGAAAAAAATATGCCTGGAATACTTACTTCAGACCTGCCAGTGCCAGATACAAAGGAAGTCCCTGCTTTTCCCCCCAAGAGTGTTACCCATTGTCTAATGGGACACCTGTATTCTGAACAAGCAGGCCTCCTCCTCAGCTGAGTTTGCTTGCATGCTGTAAAAGAAAAAGGGCCAGTCTACAAATGATTCATAAGAGAAGGAGTTCTGACTTCAAGCTTTGTGAAGAACCCTGTTTCTGTTTTCTTCTGTCTCTTTCTCGGTTTCCTTTCTTTTTACACATCAGAACTTTATTTTAGAGAAACTGGTAATTATTTTATCTCTTTCCTTTGCATCCTAGTGATGCTTGACACATACGTTCAAGGCAGGAAAAGGCCTTCCATTTTCTAATTCTTTTTACAGTTTTCTTTTCCTTCCCATTTTTTATCACTTTTTCAGCTCAGGTATTACATCTCTGACCCACAAAATACAGATCCCTTCATTATTCCCATATGTATTTGCAAGGCTGCATTCACATGAAATAGACGTGAGAGGTGTTAATGTACTTGTCTGTGAGCTACCAGATGCATCTTCTATATTGCACAGATACATCTTGAGAACAGTATTATCTGTTGAAAATGTCCCCTTTAAAAAGATTGTGTTTGGTGGTGTCATGTGGAAACATAGTTGCATTATTGATCACAGGTATGAACCTATGGGATTATGCTCCTTGAACTTTGTAATGAAGTAGTATGGTCCACCACCTGAACAGTGCAAGAAGCAACCTGGTTCTTGCAGAATTAGATGTTTCCACATAGTTATATATACTAAGATTTTAGACCTGTGAGTATCTTGCACAAGCATACCCAACAGACATGTAATTATGCCTCTCTACTTAAATTTAGTCTAAGGGTGGCAATTGAAAAAACACAGATGGTAGACCAAAAGTATACAAAAATTAAAAACCCACATTCCAAGAGCAGTCCTTCCTGTTCTCTGGTGTTCATTAATTAAGGCTGCCACAAATGGAAGATGTGGTTGCTTAACAAGTGGAAACTTATTGTGGAAGCTGCCTTGTTGTAGACGGCTGATCCATTTAGCTTTATCTCAGAGCAGGGGTGGGCAACCCCCAGAGGTCTAGACCAGTGGTTCTCAAACTGGGGTCCCCAGATGTTCTTTGATTGGAATTCCCCGAAGCTTTCACCACTTGCTGTGCTGGCCAGGATTTCTGGGAGTTGCAGTTCAATAACATCTGGAGACCCAAGTTTGAGAACCACTGGTCTAGATCACACAAGTGCACCCCTGGACCTTGGAAAGCTGCACCTGTTCCTGAATCCCAGACTGCCAGAATCTTGTCACCTTTTTTATTAGCTGAAAAAGCTCCCGTTCCCCTTCCACAGAGCTGCATGTAGTCCACTGCCCTCTCAGAGTATGTGTTTGTATCTGTTAAGACTGACTATCTCCTATTCAATTTAAATTGCTTTATTCTCTTCGCAGGGAAGTCAGGCTTACTTCACTTCTTTTGGTTTGTGGTGAGTTTATTAATTCAAGTCTGTTCTTCCTGTGATTTAAAATTTTTCAGGAATGTTATTAAATTATATTTTGCTACTACCATTGTGTCAAGAAACTAGGAAATGGGGGAAGATGATTTTAGTTGCCCTTTGAAATACAGGCCTGTTTTAACTTGTACCTGGGATGAGCTGGCCAAAGGAGGGAAGGGTCCATTAATTGGAAGGGTCTGCCATCTGTGTTCTTCTCAGCATGAGAAGGAATTTTTAAGGCTACAAACTCAAGCCTGGTACCAGCTAATTAGCAGAACTGAGTTCAGCTGAAGAGAAGGAAGGGGGAGAGAGTGAAGTTATTTTGAAGAAGTTACTCTCTTCGAGAAGGTTTGACATAACTCAAGGCGTGATTGGTGAATTCCCTCAAAAGGTATTGAAAGTGGAATGATGGGTAAAAAAATGGAAGAAGAATTTGCTTGGTTTAACCCTATCTCTCTTAGGAGAATGCTATGCTCACCTGCTGCTTTATTACCCGATTTGTACTCTGCATATGTTTCTGAACAATGCTGAAATTCTGACTTATTCCATTAGCTTAGGATGGTTAGAGTTCTTGCTTTCTGTGGGAATTGTTCTGAAATTGCCTTTGCCTCAATATCTTTTGACTACTTATTTGCTCCACTTTTTTAAAAAACTGTTTTGGGGTTTTGAAACCATTTTTAGAACTGTTTGGAATTTTATTCTTTTGGATTTCTTTTTGCAACATCTTCAATAAAATAAAATTTTTAAGCAGTTTGGTTATTTTGGAACAAGCAGGTTGATCGGTACTAAAGGAAGGCTTTACTCTGACCACCTACTGGATTCCTTGTATTGTGTGATGGTTTTGGTATTCCTACTCGGCAGGGTTGCCATGCAGGCTTGAATACTTAACTTTGTGAATTTTTGGTAACTCCCTGATGCACTGATCAGTCAGAATGACTTAAGGTGCTGGGAAGGGTACCGGAGCAGGATGATTTCCCTCAGCAATTAGCTCATTTAGCCCTCTTGGAATTTACGCACACCAGGAAAGTTTGGGCAGTGTGGCTGAATGGTTAGTGTGGGCCTCACTGACCCAGTCATAACCTTGACACATTGTTTCAGTGTTCTTTTGCAGCTTTATTCTAATTTTCAGTGTTATCAGTTGAGTTCTTCATGACAGTCTGCTCCTGATCTTGTTTTTCAAGAAGGAATATGTGTAAATAACAAAAGAAAGAAAAAGTAATATATTGATTTCTGGATTGGCCACCCAGTGACATCTACATATACAATTGTCTATTAGGTTGCTTGACATGTGTTTTCAATAAACAGCTTGTTGGGTTCACAGACTTTTATGAGGCACTCACGTACTTTGTTTCAGGCCAAGTTCTTCAATTATACCTGTTTCTGCTGTATTTCCAAATTTTGTGTCCATTTCCTATGATTTTTGGCAGCATCCTTTCAGTTTTAACCGAGTTCCTTCATTTGCAACACTGCTATTCATGTCTTTTCTTTCCATTTCATGAGTAGCTGACCATGTGCGTTCTGACTGGGAGTCTCAATCAGAAGAATATTATCTCTTGTTTCATTCTGGATTGTCTCTCAAGAGATATTTAGAAGTATAAAAGATTCAGAAGTGGTTACTGTCTTCTGCAGTACTAACAAGAGTTAGCCTAAGTGCCACTCGTTGTCCATGAAAGATCCTCTTTCAGTGTGGCCTTTCACTACTACTGCTGCCCTTCAAAAATATTTGCATAAGAACATAGTCAGGGTGGACTGGTACACAGGTGAAAGTGGAGTTTTAAGCTTGTTAGCATGAAATGATTTAAGTCTTTAAGGAAAAAAACCTCTCTCGGTTGAACTTGGAAATTTTGAAGAAACTAGTGTAGCTGGCACAGATCTGTGTGTCACCTAAGCTAAATGCCCAGCCCCTTCATTATCTGGGCAACCATATTCTTCACCAGCTGAAGTTTCTGGAAGGGGAAAAATACTGCAGGGAACAATGGGGCCTTCTGCTTCTTGTTAGAAAGAAATGCACTAGACATCTGTCCTTAAACTTTGAGAGGCAAATACCTAGTCACGCCTGTTAAAAACACTGAGTACTTATCCACATATTGAATCTTCACAAATCAAAGCCATACAGACATAAAAGAGGTTATTTTTTGTGGAAAGTAGTACTCACAGAAATAATATTCTATGAAAAGAGGCCAATGTTTTTAATTGGGCTTCTCTCCAGATGGAAATTCCCCACCCACCACCTTGCTTTGTCTACTTTTGCTTATCCTAATAATGCTGCTACCGCTACTTAACATTCGTACAACTGCAGCTACTTAATAAAAATGTGATGGCAGCGACGTGTGAGGTACAGCACAGAAAGTAGGTGTGAAGCTATCTGTGCTTAGAGGAAAAAGTTGAAGGAGAACAATGGAATCAGTAAAAGTGACTGTGGGTGAAACTGGAGGTGTGAAAGTGAATGTGCTGCTATATAAATATAACTGTTTTGTCCGTCTTAATTTGGTAATGGATTGTTAGCCATAAAGAGATGGAGGAAGTTCAGAGGACAGGAGTCAGAACCCAGAGCACAGACAGAGTTCTGACTCCTTTCCTCTGAAGATGCTGGCCACAGAGACTGGCGAAACATTAGGAAGAAAAACCTCAAGAACACGGCCAGACAGCCCGAAAAACCTACAACAACCATCGGATCCCGGCTGTGAAAGCCTTCGAGAATACATTTTTAACCATGACTTAGGAATAAATATAAGACCTTTAAAACATCGGTTGTATGGTAGTACAGATTCTCTGCATTATTCAGAGGCAAAGCTACCATCAGACATGAGTCACTGAGAAACTCATTTAGCCTGAATTTGTAAGAATACCAGTTTACATTTACAGACATACAGATATATACACAGATGCACATATATATTAATATGGACAATGGCATGATCCTTTCCTAAGCATCCTTTAACTCCTTAAAACTGGAATACAGACAGCTACAAGGAGATCATTCATTTGAAAACTCACCACTATGGGCAGAGTTTTCAGATGACTGTTTTCAACCCAGAAGAAATTTACTTGTCCAACTAGCTTGTACAGAATGTGGCCCATGTATCTGTTTTGTTCATCAGCTGAATCTGTAAATAGCAGAGAAAATATCTGTGCTGCATTTCAGACCGGCCAATTGTAAATCCCATTTTATGTACAAAGAACATAGGGGAACATGTAGCAGCTGAAGGATCCCTACTAGCTCTTGCTGAATTTAAACTAGTGAGAGTCACAGAAAAGGTTCTGGAACTTATTTTCAACCCTTGAGTGTCCATTCCTTTCCATCTACAAAGAATGGGCACATATAACCAAAATCAAATGTTGGAAATAAATCATTTTCTTCACCTGTAGCAAAGCCATACATTTCTACACTTTAGAGGGAACTAATTACAACTTGCAATCTCTTAAAAAACCCAAAACAGAGACCTATGTTTGGACAAAAGCTGCAGATGTATTTTTGTCATTATCAAGTTACTAAGTGGCAGTACAATAGACATTTTAAGGACTTGCTATGTTGAAAATGGAGGAGACTCTTGAGAGTCCCCTGGACTGCAAAGAGAACAAACCTATCCATTTTGAAGGAAATCAACCCTGAGTGCTCCCTGGAAGGACAGATCCTGAAGCTGAGCCTTCAATACTTTGGCCATCTCATGAGAAGAGAAGACTCCCTGGAAAAGACCCTGATGTTGGGAAAGTGTGAAGGCAAGAGGAGAAGGGGACGACAGAGGATGAGATGGTTGGACAGTGTCACTGAAGCTACCAACATGAATTTGACCCAACTCCGGGAGGCAGTGGAAGACAGGAGGGCCTGGCGTGCTCTGGTCCATGGGGTCACGAAGAGTCGGACACGACTTAACGACTAAACAACAAATGTTGAAAATATGGATTTCTTTCTGTGGGACTGTGTCTCTGTACTGGGAGGGAGAGTTAATCATTTTTCCCAGTCATGTTTTGCTAAAAACAAAAACAAAAAAACTCATGACAACCCCCTTATATAGACCAATGGTGTCATGTCAAAAGTCTTCAATTCAGCCGCTTTCCAGAGAAACCAAGTTTCTTTGACTTTGCCTCTAACTATACATTCCTCATTCAACCCTTTACACACACCCTTCTAAAACCATAACTCAGTCTGAAATGGCCAGTTCTTTTGAAACCAAAGTTTGGAACCATTAAAGAAGCAAAACTAACCTCTACATATATTTCTCATTAGCTACCTGCCCCACTTACATCAGAGATTAAGTTTCTCTCACCATTGATTCAAATTTTTGCCTAAAATGTCCATAAATACACCCCCTGTGGGTACCTTCATGTCCTTCACAGCTGGTGGTGTGTGTGTGCCTTTGGGGACTTGACATATGAACTATTTGGCAGGGTTTAGTCAACCAAACACTCATTTATTTATTTGAATTGGTACACAAACTTTGCCCACTGGATCCCAACATCTCTTCTCCAAATCTACACTCCCAATGCCCTTTAATGTGCAGCCCTGGAGTGGTTCAACTCATTCTCTGTGGGCTGTACAATGCTACTCTGCATAGGCAACAAAATCTTGGTCCATCCTGGCTCCAGAGGCTGCACCTTCATCTCTTAGCTTAGCACTTCTTTCTCCACTGCCTCTTCTGAGTCAGGGTTGCTTGGTGCTCTTGCCACATAGAGAATACCGGCTGGAGTGAAGAGGGGGGCCTGAAGATGGCATACCATGGCAGGCCCATAAAGACTCTGAAAGTTTCCCACTCTTGGTTTAGTGTCTACCTTCTACCATACTCTCTGCTTCCCCTCCTCTCCTTCATCCCCTCAGCCTCACCTTCTTCTCCTCCCACCCCTCTCAGGATCCCCTCAGTTAACTTTCATCACTAGTGGGCAGCTATTCTTCCTGTATACCTGCTGCTGGGAAACCCAAAAGCGATGAAGAAGGGTGCTCCTGAGGGGATGTTGTGGGTTGGTCAGGCCCTTCCTCCTCAACTGGTAACCTCAGATGCCAATATTTGGGCAGCAGGGGCCCCCAACGGTTGTAGGAAGGCAAGGGTCAGCCCCAGCAAGGGTGTCCTCCTTGGCCACAATCCCCTTAGTTCTTTTTGTTTCCTTGGAAGCATCCAATCAGGAATACATACATTTCCTAATGGGCTAGGTATTAGTCATAGTACTGCTTGCCTTCCCATTCTCAGATAAAAAATAACCTCAGCAACATGAATATTTTAACATGGTAGCCGAAATCTAGGCAGAATTAATCATTACTTCAAGGAGACTTTAAATAGATTGATCCCAGCATTATCACACTGAAACAGTACAAGACTAAGCCGGTGGTGAATTAGAGTCTTTTTGTGTAGGTTGGATTCTGCTGTGTGGAGATGAAGAATCTGTGAGAGACAAGAGGAGTGCACTGACAGCATGAAACCATCCAAACTCTGTTCCAGTGAAACATTATCCTTCTGTTACAGAGGCCACATTGAAGCAGCATTCTTTTAAGCACATGTTCTGGTTTCCATCAAAAACAACCATACATTTCCACTTTACTCTTTAGAAAAAGGGTCAGATAACAAAGTGAGAGAAAACACAGAGTGGATCTGATGTCAATACCAAAGCATGTTTCCACTGGACAGGAAGACAACGTTATCCATGGTTTTTCTTAGTTCGCGAACTTACTGAACGCTGAAAGGCTCATTACCAGATATGTATGTTTGCTTTCTAGTGAGAATTTAACATAATTGAAGACAACGTTAGATTTTTGCCTCTTAAAACAGCAGAATGCCCTACTGTAGTCCATGTACAGCTGGGTCAATGGAGATAGTAGCATCATTAACAGTATTGGTTTTATTATTCATTTATATGAATGCCCTTTCAGAATATTTAAAAGGCAAAGCACTAAAAAAGTGGGTGCAATTAACCTCAATAGTAATATTTTTTTATTCTGAGGGAAGAGATTTGCTACATAATCCTATGTATATTTATTCAGAATTAACACTGGTTTCATTAAGGCCTACTCCTAAGTAAGTGCATTTAAGACTGCACTGGCAAATACATGCTTAACTTTCCCCCAAAAAGCAAGGGCATTCAGAGAACTTAAATTAGAGAGGGTTTTTTTAATGGATTGTTGTGCTCTGTTATTTTAAATGTGTTATAGCAATCGGTCCCAACCTTTTTAACACCAGGGACTGGTTTAGTTGAAGACCATTCTCCCAAGGACCAGGGGGGTGGCAGGCGTCCATTCGTCTGTTTGTGGGGGGCGTGTGTGCATCTGTGGGGGGGGTGCAGGCGGGGGGTGTAAGCGGGGGGAGGTGTGGTGTGTGCATCTGTGCATGCGTCTGTGTGTGGGGAGAGGTGTGTGCATGGGGGCATGCATGCATGTGACTGTGCAGGTGGGCAGGGGATGCGTGCATGCAGTGGAGTGCGGGCGTTCAGGGGGCATGGAAGCATGCATGCATGCGGGTGGGGCGAGTGTCCATGCGTGGGGGCGGGGGGTGTGTGTGTGTGCATGCGCGTGCATCCAAACGAGTGGGCGGGAGTACACCTGCACGTGCATATGCATGGACGCGCGCGTTCCTTCGGCCCTCAAAGATCTGTCTTGGCGGCCCGGTCCTTCCAAGGCCACAGACCGGTACCAGTCCACGGCCCGGGGGTTGGGGACCCCTGTTATAGTACTGATTTTATTACTGTTTTTAATGTAATGTAATGCTTGTTTAATTCTTTTTAAATATTTGTATACCTACTGTTTTTAGCTTTTAAATATTGTCTTTTTAATGATGTGTGCTGCCTTGGGTTCTTTTAAAGGAGAAAGATGGGATACAAATATTAAAGAAAGAAAGAAAGAAAGAAAGAAAGAAAGAAAGAAAGAAAGAAAGAAAGAAAGAAAGAAAGAAAGAAAGAAAGAAAGAAAGAAAGGTGTGAAACACTTTTATTCTCTCTGAAATTTCATTCATCCAGATCAGAGGAGTTTCCTCCGATCCTGTAGCCCCCAACAGCTACTCCACAGCAAAAAGGATCCCACAGGAGTCTCAAGAACTTCAAGGGGAATCAGAAATTTTTAACTTCTGAAAAAGTTCCACAGCTGATTATGCACAACAGGATTTCCGTCAATAATAACTGGAGAGTACAAAAAAGAAGAAGAAAAATCATCTGTGGAGAAAATCTTTGACTTTGTGGTTCATGAAAAGCCATGGATTATTCTAAAAGTAATGTGTGTGCCACAACTCTACAACAACAACAACACTGGCTGCCAGTCCATTTCTGGGCCGAATTCAAGGTGCTGGTTATTACCTATAATGACCTACAGGACTTAGGCTTAGGCTGTCTGAAGGACTACTTCTCCTCATATGAACCTCTGTTCAGGAGAGACCCTTCTCTCCATCCTGCTTTCTTCCTGGCGCATTTGGTGAGGATGTAAGACAAGTTTTTTCAGTGCCTGATGTCATATGGTGGAATGTTTTCCCTTGGGAAGCCAAGTGGACTCCATCCGTCACATCCTTCTGGCAACAGGGGAATAGTTTCATTCTTTCAGGAGTTAAATTGTACAGTAGACAGTACACTTGTTGTGGAATACTATGTTATGTTTTTAGAATATTTTTAAATTACTAGTTTTTAAATGCCATTATATCTTTAATTTATTATATGTTTAATGGAAAATCACAAATACAAAAGCCATTTTAAAACACTGAATGGCAGTGGCAGGGGAAAGTGCTTGAGAAGCCCAGCTAACCTTCCAAGTAAACTCACTGAATACAGGATTCTGGGAGCTACAGGCTAAAAATGTAACTTTTCCAGGACCTATTCTGTTCCCCTCCTTATCCACAATACATGCTTCCAACTTAATCAGCCACTACATAGATATACTGTCCATCTATTTCCTCCATCTATCTGAGTTATCTCAAGTTGAAAACAACAACTATTGCAATCCCAGCAGTGAGGCTGACTTTAAAGATGCTGTGCTCCTATGGCTAGAAATGGAAGACCATATGGCAGAGACAACCCATCCTTAGAGCTAGGCTACGAATCACATTGTAATGTTGTAGCCTGAAGATTGCAGCATCCAGGCATGCCTGGAAATGGTCAAGCTGGGGAAGGCCGCCTGTTCTAAAACACAAGATCTCATCTTGCAATCTGTTCAATTAAATTTTTTGCCACTAATTTGCTTTCTCCTCTCTCCACATCAGCTAGCTGCATCCTGTTGGTTCATAATCATTCAGTACGAACACACACACATATGGGACAGGCTTACATTTAAAATCTTATAAACATAATGTCATAACTTGGATTGCTGAGGTAATAAACAGGAAGCACAGCATGGAAAATATTTTTTTTAAAAAAATGAAGAGGAAGAATATTAAATTCGTGGACTAAAGCGAACAAAGATTCCTAAAAGTGTTCACCTTTTGGCAAACTGAAAAGCTAATTGTGTTCTATAATAGATCTGAACCTGCACCTAGGCAGTAACTTACTTATTATCACACACCTTAAAGTATTTTTCCAACGTCCACCTCCTTATTCTGAAAATTAGGTTGACTGATTCTGCATAAGATCCCTCAGAGCAGTGATTTGGCGTCACACCCCTTTTTTATTCTCAAAAAACTCCATCCATCCCCATGTTGCTTAATACAGTCCAAACCTTTTAGCAAAAGCAACCCAAAAACAAACAAACAAACAAACAAAACAATACCTCAGTTTGAAATTAAAAAATTACAATCCCAGTTTTTTGCAAGTGTCTTCACATACCACGGGGGGGGGGGGGTGTCAGGGCTCCCCCACTCCCCGTCAGGTCTACTTTGTGTTTCTCCCACTGTGGGTGAAGCAATTACAGTAGACCTGGGGACATCTGGATCAGAACCACATTTGCTAGATTAACCCTTGTAGTTCTTCAGGCCATATTATCTGGGATGGATGAGGAAAATAGCTTCCGGAGACTACTGGGGCTGGCAAAAGTGAGCTAGCTCGTGCGCATGCGCAAACCGCAGCACGGCGCTCGCACGGGCACGCTGGAGCGCACGCGCATGCACAAATCAGCTGTACGGGGTGAGTGCGTGTGGGGGGTGGGGCGAGAGGTGTGTCTCCGTGGCCCGGTCCGGCTCAGGCCACGGACCGGCACTGGGCCGCGGACCGGGGGTTGGGGACCTCTGACTTAGAGCACTCAAAATTTAGAGGGAGGTGAATCTGCTGAGTGTTAGGAAAATAAATGGTGACAGATCTCACCCCTATTCACTTTTCTTTTTTAAAAAGCAGAAATTTTTCTGGGTTTCCCCTCCACATTCTGTCCCTTTTTTCTTGGGAGGGATCGTGCCCATGTCTTAAAGCCAAGAGGATGAGAGACAAGGCCAACTGCCCTAGGGACCAAGATTTGCACATACAACTCTAGAAGGGAGCCTGATGCCATGGGCCCTAGTCGGAAATGGCTCCAACCCAAATCCTTGCAATGGTGGTCCATTCTTCATCTCTTTCAGGGAGGAACTCAGGTCTAGAGGGGCCTCAGGACTCTTTCCCACACTCATGTCTCCCTCCCCTTCCAGAAGCCAGGAATACCACTTACATCTCCACAAGTTGCTCCCTTAGTGTCATCCTGTTGCTTGTCAATGTGAAGCCAGTGTGGCACACCAGGCTTCCCTCATTCTGGGTTCTGTCTCCTCCACATACCCCACCAGGAGCTCCTCTGCAGCAGTGAAAGGGCTGGTATGGGCTGTGTTGCCTGTGACTTCATCATAACTTATACAGGCACTGGATTTTTTCCCCTTCTGCATTAAATGAGTCAACTTCCATGCCCACATCATTTGATTGTGTACAAAAAGAATTGATGGCTAAAATCCAATAGTAAGTCACAGCTAGAATAGATACATTGAATCAGTGAGAATTTGCTAAGCTGATTCTTCTGTATGTTCTATTTAAATAGTCCTACTCTAGATATGACTTAATACTGGATTTCAGTCAATCTGTCAAACAATCTTAGAGCAAACAAGACATTATAGATTAGTCACAATTAAAAGAAGAAAACTACTTGGTTGGATAGCCAGTGGTTTAGGCAATCTGGCTGCGGAGTGGCAGTTTGATTTTCCACTGTGTCTCATGCAAGTAGAGCCAGTGTGTGTGGCCTTGGGAAAGCTGCACAGTCTCAAGGTGCCTCCAGAAGGGGATGGTAAACCACTTCTGAGTAAACTCTCTACCTAGAAAACCTTGGAAAGGACCGCCATATGTCAAAATTGACTTGACAGTATGCAATTATAGGTGGCTGAATAGCTCACTGAGTTAAATATCTGTCTGCAGAGCCAGAGGTTGGGAGTTCAATTCCCCATTAGACCTCCTGTGAGTAAAGTCAGCCTGTGTAGCCTTGGGGAAGCTGCACAGTCCCGAGTGTCCCCCAGAAGAAGGGAATGGTAAACCACTTCTGAGTATACTCTCTACCAAGGAAATCCTGGAAAGGACTGCTATAAATCGAAATCAACTTAACAGCATGCAATTATTATTAGAAAAGGAAAATGCACAATTAATGAAAATGTCAGAGTATCATGGCATGCATTTGTCTCACCTCTAGAAGTATGCATATTAGCTTGCTTGCTTTAGCAATCAGTCTTCAAGACTTAAGCATAGGATCCCCTTGATGTCTGATTTTGCAAACCAAGAAAACAGCTTCAGTCATCTCTCTCTAACACTAAAATGGTTTGGACCATAGCCAGGGACCATAGTAATGATTATGATGATTAATGTGAGAAAACCTCCGCTGCCACCATGCCTGTATTAAGCATAACTAAATATATACATATAATAATAATCTTAGAACTGCCAAGCTGGAATGGGCCCTATGGATCATCAAGTCTACACTCTATCAAGGACGCACAGTGGGGAATTGTAGGTACTTCCAACTTCTGGCTCCACAGACAGAGACCTAAACCAATATCAATGGATTTTATTTTAATGAATTAAAATGAGCAACTTTCAAAGCCCTGATTAACATGCAGTTTTGGCCCTGAGCATCATGCAACTGCAGGGGCCTCCTATACATGTGGTGTGCAGGTACAAATGGACTGAGCTCTTGCTACATGCAAGAATTATAGCATAAGAGATAATCTATAATAGGATCAAAGCTAGCCAGCTAACAGAGTACAATAAAGAGAAGAGACTCAGGGCCTGGTCACACAACCAAAAAAACCTGGGATTTCACCTGTGTTAAAAACTGTGCTGAGTTTCATGTTCACACGATGAATTCCAAAGTGCATATTTATTTTCCTCGGAGTTGGATTTTTCTCTTAGGAAGCGCGAGTTAAAATAAACAGCCACCAGAGGGCTGTTTATATTAGCACACTTTTCCTAGCCGACTTAAGTTCATGTGAATGTTACAGCCAGTTTTAAAAGAGAGCATTTCAATTACTGTACTCAATAAGAATGCAGGAAACAACTCAAAAACCATGTGACTTGAGTCAGCTAAAATAAAAATGCTACATATTGTGGCTTTTATGAGAAACGTAGACAGGCTCTCAGTCATTTCATAAAGTTGGGTCCATTATCAGCAGTCACTGGTACCTTTGAAAAAAACAGGGGATGTGTCTCCTTTCAGACATTCCTGGAATTCACCTGAGATTGTCAACATTTGTGCAAGAATTTCAACATTCACAAAACGTTGGTGATTTACTGTAACATAATATGACTTTGAGGTATTCGATTGTGCTATTTTTAAAAAAAAACTCTCTGCACAAAGCTGGAATGAAGAAACTACACATCTGGATTACATGTGTGGGCCATAAATGAGCTAGAAGGAAGCATCAAGGAAAACAATTAATGTTTGCTAACAATATGCTTACAGTTATACACTGTGTACATTGTTTCTCTCTCTACCCCACCCTACCTCATTTAAGTTTGGTTATAAATGGATGCAAGCCATACATTTTTAAGCTCTCGGGGGAAAGCAAAGGGATCCAAGAGGAGGAAAACAACATTAAATTTATTCTTGATCTATCAACTCTGTCAGCTAAGCGGTCCCCTAATTATTATTGATTTTCACAATGATGTTTTATTAGGCTTGGCTGTCAATTCCAGTTATAGCGGAAGATATATACATTGAAGCCAACACCATAATCAATGCCATGCCACCATTTCCATTATGCAAACGTTTGCTGATGTGTATGCATGTGGGAATAGACTGAAGGGTAATAGGACAGGGTCTAACTAAAGGCAGGCAAATCCAGTGAAAGACACATTTGGGCCTTGGTGCTTTAAAGAAAAGGAGGGTGTATTAAACGTTTGCCTTATGGGATAATATGGAAGAAAGAAAGGTAGCTTACATTTCTGATTTATGGGATAACATGGAAGGTTGACTAACTGTGATTCTAGTGCTCTAAGGCAGAGGTCCCCAACCCCCGGTCCGCGGCCTGGTGCCGGTCCGTGGCCTGAGCCGGACCGGGCCGCGGAGACAGACCTCCCGCCCCACCCCCCGCACGCACTCACCCCGCACTGCTGATTCGCATATGCGCGCGCTCCAGCGTGCCCATGCGCTTGTATGCATGCTCGTTCGCAAATGCGCACAAGCGCAGGTGGTGCCCCGCCTTCCCCAGCCAGTCCGCGGGGTGAAAAAGGTTGGGGACCCCTGCTCTAAGGTGTCCAAGAGCCATCATCCTGTTGTCAACATTCCTAATGCCAGCAGAGTAGAATCTTGTTTTAAGAACACTTCTTCCCTAGCTTCCACCTTAAGAACTGGATTCCCAGGACCCTGCCATTACACACAGTGAGGCAGCTGTCTTAAGTGGAAGACACTGGGAAAGAGGGAAAAAGTGGCAATGGTCCAGCTATTTCTCTGAAGATCCTCCAGCGTATCCCTTGTTTTCAAGGACATCTGTTGTGTGAAGGACCTTATCCCATTGTCAGTGTTAAAGTAAGTGCTCTGCTCCCGGGGATAAATTAGTCCCAGGATCAACAAAGGCTTACCGGTAGATAAGGGAAACCCAGTGCAGCTCTTAAGCCAGAGTCCTAAACTGTCCAAATCAAGCCAGTCCAAGAGTCGGGCAACTAAACAGAAGTGTCCAAAGGCACAATCAGGTAGGCCAAAAATCAACAGAGAGCAGAGACAGCAGCAAAAGTGAGGATGATGTAAACACAGTCCTGAACTTGGAGGTAGGTGTATGGGGTGGGGCGGGGAGGGGGTGGACTGCCTGAAACTGTGCCTTGAGCTCAGCTGCGGGCATTTGGCCAGCTGGTAAGAGAGGTCAGCTGCTAGTGTTCACTTTATAAGGGCAGCAGTAGGCAGGTCAGTTTTTCAAGGTGTGTCAGTTCTTCAACTAATTTGTACACTGAGACTTCAGTAAGCTTGAGTTACTCAAACATAATAGCCAAAATCCTCCTGCATAGCTCTGCAAATAGCACAACTTTCAGAGGCAATTTCCCCCCTGTTAAGAAATCAATGGCGACATTATCAGTTGCATGCTGAGTCATACAACTCAGCGTGCAATTGATCGTGATTTCTGAACTTGGAGCAATTCATCTCCAAAAGTTAAGCTGTTTGCACTATGCCAGTGCAAACAGGTAAGGAAATTTATTTTTATTTATTTAAAATATTTTACCCACCTCTAGCTAGCTAGCTCTTCAGAAAAAAACAAACTGAAGTACTGCTTTTTAACTGGTATCCACGCTTAAAGTTTGCTAATATTTATTTGTTCATTTCCTGGGCTCATCTAGACAAGGCGTGTGGCTTAGATGAATGTGGGTTGAAACCATAGTCCCTTTCCTCCATAGATCCAGATGTACTCACCCCAAGCTTCCATACCTGTACTCAATTTTCTTTTAATGCAAACCACATTCTGTGGAAGTGAGTTTCCACTCCATAACACATCCCTCCCTTCCTCTTTCCACCGGTTCCTCTCGAGCCCTCCCCAGCCTCCATCTCTTGATGCTTGCCCAGAATTTGTCAGCAGTTCTTAGCCAGGTGGTGGAAGCTTTCATTTTTTGAAGAAGGGAGTGTAGGTTTCTTCATAACATGGAGAAAAGTCTGCAGAATTTGAAGGAGAGCTTAGAGCCATCAGTGCTTTTTCCCCCCTGCCGGGTAAAACAGCATGTTAGCTTGATCCTGCCACATCTGAAGCAGAGGCCAAGGCGGTGGCGCTGGGAAGAACATCTTCACCCCCATTTAGAGAGGCAGGGAAAGGAAGCCTCTCCACTTCCACACAGGACATCACAGCTGATATCAGGGGAGTTCACATTCTGTATGCACCCAAAGGCCCAGAGGCAAAACAAACAAAAACACCACAAACAAAACAGAAACAAAAACAAAAGACCCTATTTCCAAGTGAGGGAAAATAGCTCTGAAATAGAAAAGAAGTGGAAAGGTGTGATTGAAGTTTGCCAGTAGTATCATGTAGCTTTACTAAACAAATCTAAATCAAAGGGCAACTGAATCCCCCACCCTTTAATCAGAAGTAGGTACAACATGTGGGGGAGCTCTTTGTTTGAATACTAAGTGGGAAATGCTTTTGAGGAGTTTACAAAGATAAATATGAAACTTGAATGCATACAATCTTGATTCATAAAACTGATCATGAATTATCTATAACATAAAACATCTAGATTATCTGCTTTTTAAAACACTTAAGACTGGCAGACGGTTGCAGCACTGTTCTTCAATTTGCCCTCTTTAGTTTCTGGCATGCTTGGATAGCAGAGAACAGGAAAGTCACTGTGACTGCATTGGTTCTCCTCTCTGCTGTCCAATGAAGGGGAGCAAGGACCATGAAGATACTAAGAAGCCTGGAAGGGGGACTTGTTGACTTTCACAGAAGTCAGAGCTGAAAACTGCTACAAGGAGCCAGAGGCTTCAGCACACGCTGAGATTCAAAGGGCTAACACAAAGAACTGCCTGTCTCTCTTTGAATCTAAGTACTGTATATTGAAATATTACAATATCTGCTTTCCCTGCACCCCATCCCCAACTTATGACCAGGGCAGCACAGAAGCTGAAAATCTCTATTTTTACTGTTTAGCTTTACAAACCTCATAACCACCTGATGATTTGGGGGTTTGTTTGTTTGTTGTTATTTTTTGTATGCTACAACTCTGTGAAATACACAGTGAACAGACAGGATGAAGCTAATCTGGACACTGTATCGGGTGATCCAAATTGATAATTGATTCAACCAGACTGATTCCAGAGCTCGGATCAAGCCAAATTCCTAGATTACATATTCCATTTCCCACTGGACAAGCCCAAGGTTTTGACAGAAAGCAAGACAGCTGGCATGCAGAATTTAGGGGAAATATCTTTTCCATAGCCTAAGCTGACACTATAAATCTTTAACTTGTTTGCTTTGGCTCTCTATAATTTTTAATAGACATTTACTAGAGCCAAGCTGCTGTGTCCGGCACCGCACGGAGTAATTAACTTTGGCCTGGTGTTTTCAGCCTTTCATAAAACTATATATCATGCTGGTAAATTAATGGCTTTCTAATGATTCTAAGGCTTTTAATGTCTCTTACTGCCGGTGTAGAAGGAACATTCTAGTCAACCATGTTAAATACTTACAGGCCATGTCAAATAATGCTCCCATTGGTCAGTGTTTATTTATGATGGCATGAGACTCCTTGTAAATCCTCATTTCGCTTGCAGCAAGGGCTAGCAGCAGCAGTGATGGCAAGAGCTGCCTTGGTTTCAGAAAAAACAATTAAGGGGAAATTACTCCCAAAGCTACTCTTCCATCTTGGTGATCTGGTTGAGTCGCCATAAGAGGAAAGGAAATCACAGAATTGACTGGATTTTTCATTCACTGGGGTTACTGAATTATCCATACATCAGACATTTTCAAACACTGAAATACAGCAACACAGCTATTTTAAAAGTGAGTGAAATTGAACAAGCAGCACTAAACACTAGACCTGTAAAACAAGAGGAAAAGTCAGAGTTAAAAGAGTGTATATGCGCTGGATCCGTTCCAGTCGGGCTTCAGGCCGCGCCATGGCACAGAAACGGCACTGGTCGCACTGTTGGATGACCTGTTGAGGGAGGCTGACCGGGGCAAAATGTCCTTGTTGGTCCTCCTCGATATCTCAGCCGCCTTCGATACCCTCGACCACGGTATCCTCCTGGGGAGGCTCTCCGAGCTGGGAATCGGTGGCCTGGCGCTTGCCTGGTTCCGATCCTTCTTGGAGGACTGTCCCCAGAGAGTACAGCTTGGGGAGAGCGTTTCGGCCCCGTGGAGTCTCAATTGTGGGGTTCCGCAGGGGTCGATCATCTCCCCAATGCTGTTTAACATCTATATGAGGCTGCTGGGTGGGGTCATCAGGGGGTGTGGGGCTTCGTGCCATCAGTATGCTGATGACACCCAGCTCTACATCTCCTTTTCACCTACCTCAGTGGATGCCGTTCTGTCCCTTCGGCGCTGTCTGGAGGCTGTGCTGCAATGGATGCAGCTGAATGGGTTGAGGTTGATCCCGGACAAGACGGAGGTCTTGAGGGTGGGTGGCCCCTCCATTGGTGGTTTGGGAAACTCCCTCTCTTTTGGGGGGGGTGACTCTCACCGCAAAGAGTGTGGTGCACAGCTTGGGGATACATATGGACCCGGCGCTTACCATGGAAACCCAGGTGGCGTCCATGGCCCACTCCGCCTATTTCCATCTATGGCGGATTGCCCAGCTGCGACCCTATCTTGATGGCGGGGCCCTCACCACTCTCGTCCATGCGCTCGTAATCTCGAGATTAGACCACTGCAATGCGCTCTACGTGGGGCTACCTTTGAGATTGATGCGGAAGCTCCAAATGGTGCAGAATGCAGCGGCCAGACTCCTTAGTGGGGTGAGAAAATACCAGCATATCTCTCCCACTCTGGCTGCCTTGCATTGTCTGCCCATTCATTTCCGCATTGACTTCAAAGTGTTGATGATGACGTATAAAGCCCTAAACGGTTTAGGACCTCGATACTTGGCAGATCGCCTTCTCCCACCTAGATCTACCCGAATCACTCGCCATAGCCAGGAGGGACAGTTGAGGGGCCTAACGCCGAGAGAGGCCCGGAGAGAAAGAACAAGAAACCGGGCCTTCTCGGCAGTGGCCCCTTGACTATGGAATAGCCTCCCATCAATGATCCGCCTGGCTCCCTCGCTGGGTGTTTTTAAGAGCCAATTAAAAACTTGGCTCTTCAGGCAGGCCTTCCCTCCTGTCAATACTTGACTTATTTTTATTTTTATCATAATTTTCTGTTTTCCCATCTTGAGCATTACTAATCATTATTGTTTTGAATTGTTTTTAACTGTTTTAATTATAATGTTTGGTGGAACCCGCCCGGAGTAGACTTTGTCTAAAAGGGCGGGATAGAAATCAAATAAATAAATAAATAAATAAATATGAGCCTTGTTCCACATGATCCCCTCCTGAGGCACTGGAATACAATTCCCTTTATCCTCAGCCAGCCCGGTAACTGGAACCCAATGCACTTAGAAGATATTGGGTTGGAGAAGGTTGGTGGGCATCCAACAAACTACAATTCTGTATTTACAAAACCCCATGCCTCTAACAACAGTCCCACCTCTCCAATCCCTGTGTGTGTTGCCTCCAATCAAGGGTAGCTCATGACCTGGGTTCCTTTTTAAGGCGAAAGGTGGGATAAAAATATTTTAAATAAATGAGATTAAATAAATGACAGGGGACCTTCCTCTGAAATTCTAGGGTGAAGCCTCCCCTCCCCATCTCGGTCCACGAGCGACCACCCTTGTTTCCACACCCTTCACTCCTAAACTTTGTATATATTGATGTGAACAGGGCTTGAAAAATGGACTCGTCCACTCGTCTGTGATGAGTGAAAAATGCTGCTGGACGAGTCACAGCTCCCTCCCTGCCTGCCTCCTTCCCCTCCAACTCTCTCTCTCTCTCTCTCTCTCTCTCTCTAATCCTGCAGTCCTCCCCTCCCCCCTCCCATTGCAAAAGGAAAACTGCCCTCTTCTTGTGAGAAGAGAGTTTGAGCAGCAGATAGAGATATAGCTCTGCAGGAGAATGTAGAGTAGTCCCATTCTGGAGAATATGGAGATTCCCTGCTCCCAATTTCAACCGAACGAGGACACATCCTGGGGCGGGAGGGAACCGTGGCTCCTTAAGAGGCCGGGCGCTTTTGCTTTCAGTTTTATTTTTGCTGGAGACATTCAAAAGAAAGGCATTCAAAATACAAGCTTCCTGACCCCACAGGCACGCAGGTAATAAAGCAACCCGGGTCTGAGGGTATAAATCAGTGATTCCCAATCCCAATAAATTGCAAGGCTATAGTCTGGTCATGCTGACTGGTGAAATTTTTGACTGACTGGTGAGACGTTCTAAAATTTTTCAAGCCCTGCATGTGAAGAAGGTAGCATCTACGTGCCTTCTGCTTGTGTTCCAATAAGGCATCGACATGTCACAGATATGACAGTTTGATACATTTTAAATGCTGTGAACAGGACACCTGAGGGAATTCTGGGATCTCTAGTCTGAGGAGATATTTAGACTTCTCTCTTAGAGACCTCTGGTGCTGTAGATCAAGGGAGTCTCTACTGGAGAATTCAACACCTCTCACTAAACCAGAGAATTCTATATTTATTTATTTAAAATCTTTTTACCCCTCCTCTCTCCCTCTACGGCTTTATGGATTAGAAACAGCACCTTGAATTGTGCCAGGAAACAGATTGGCAGCCAGTGGAGCTGCTGTAACAGGGGAGTTATGTGATCCCTGTAACCAGCCCCAGTTAGCAATCTGGCCGCTGATTTTTAGATCTGCTGAAGTTTCCAGACGCTATCCAGAGGTAGCCCCATGTAGACTGTGTTATAGTAATTCAGCTGGGATGTAACTAAGGCATGTGTCACTGTGCCCAGATCTGATCTTTCCAGGAATGGATGCAGCTGGCACACTAATTTTAATTGTGCAAATGTACTCCTGGCCACCACCAAAACCTGTTCATTCAGGCTCAGAGACAAATCCAACAACACCCTCAAGCTGTGCACCTGTGTTTTCTGAAGGAGTGTAACTCCACCCAGCACAGGCTGTATCCCTATTCCTTGATAAGCCTTTTGACAGACCAGGAACACCTCTGTCTTGTCTGGGTTAAGTTTCAGTTTATTCATCCTCATCCAGTCAATTTCTGATACTGATACCAGGCACTGATCTATAGGTTAGAGTCATGACAGTTAAAGGGGTACCAAACTACCCACACTGTGTAGTATAAATTAGGAATACTTCTACCTGCATTCTGTTCATCCTCATGCAGGAGTAGAGGGAACAGTTCAATGGGAATGTTATTTATTTATTTAATTTATACCCCACCCATCTAGACCGAAGTCTACTCTGGGCGGCTAACAACAATCCAAATAATAACAATATAAAATAAAACAACAGCATTAATACAATTAAAGATGGCAATAAATAAATTAGGTATTGACAGGAGGTAAGGCCTGGCTAAAAAGCCAGATCTTGAGTTTGCTCTTAAAAACACCCAGCGAGGGAGCCAGGCAGATTTCTGTGGGGAGATTGTTCCAGAGGCGAGGGGCCACTGCCGAGAAGGCCCGATTTCTTGTTCTTTCTCTCAGGGCCTCCCTCAGCATTAGGCCCCTCAGCCGCCCATCCTGGCTAAAGCGAGTGATTCGGGTAGATCTAGGTGGGAGAAGGCGTTCCGCCAGATATTGAGGTCCTAAACCGTTTAGGGCTTTGTATGTCATCATTAATACTTTGAAATCTATGCGGAAACGAACGGGCAGCCAATGCAAGGCAGCCAGAGTGGGGGAGATATGTTGATCTTTTCTCACCCCAGTAAGAAGTCTGGCCGCCATGTTCTGCACCATTTGAAGCTTCCACATCAATCTCAAAGGTAGCCCCACATAGAGCGCATTACAGTAGTCTAATCTCAAGACTACAAGCGCATGGAGCAGAGTGGTGAGCGCCCCAACATCAAGATAAGAATGCAGCTGGATAATCCACCAGAGTTGGAAGTAGGCAGTGCGGACCACTGATGCTACCTGGGTTTCCATGGTAAGCGCCAGATCCAGATGGACCCCCAATCTGCGAACCTCACTCTTCATGGTGAGAGTCACCACCCCAAAAGAGAGAGAGTTTCCCAAACCACCGATGGTGGGGCCACCCACCCTCAGGACCTCTGTCTTGTCCGGGTTCAGCCTCAGTCCATTCACCTGCATCCATTGCAATACGGCCCCCAGACAGTGCTGAAGAGACGAAACGGCATCCACTGTTGTTGAGGGAAAGGAGATGTAGAGCTGGGTGTCATCAGCATACTGATGACATGAAGCCCCACACCCCCTGATGACCTGACCCAGTGGCCTAATATAGATATTAAACAGCATTGGGGAGATAATCGAGCCTTGCAGAACCCCACAATTGAGATTCCACAGAGCCGATACACTCTCTCAAAACTGAACTCTCTGAGGATGGTCCTCCAAGAAGGACCGGAGCCAGGGAAGTGCCAGACCACCAATTCCCAAGTCGGAGAGCCTCCCCAGGAGGATACCGTGGTCAACGGTATCAAAGGCGGCTGAAATATCGAGAAGGACCAACAGAGACATTTTGCCCCTGTCGGCCTCCCTCAGCAGGTCATCAAACAGGGCAACCAATGCCGTTTCCATACCGTGGCGCGGCCTGAAGCCCGACTGAAATGGATCCAGGGCATTGGTTTCATCCAAAAGGGCCTGGAGCTGGTCAGCCACCACCCTCTCTACCACTTTGCTGAGCAAAGAAACATTGGCGATGGGCCTATAATTGCCAATGTCATCCGCCGCCAATACCTAAGTATGCAACTGATAATGTCTACAGTGATTTCTTAAACTGGGGCAATCCATCTCCAAAAGTCAGGTCATTTATGCAACACCAGTGTAACTAGGTAAGAGGATTTGGGCCAATGATTCCTTGAACAGAACTCATCCTTCATTTAATTTTGAACTAGCAATTGGGGGATTATGGACTTTGTGGAGGAATGATGGCAGGAGCAAGGATATAAGCAAGTAAGATGTGGGAGAGGTACAGCAGGAGATGTGCAGCTCGTTGTAAGGACTGTTGAGGCACCATCTTGACCCCACCCCACCCCCATGAGCCTTACTTGTTCCTCTGATTGATTTATACCCTGCTTTTCTCCCAGAACTGAGACTCAGTGCAATTTGCAACCAGATTAAAGCAAGTACAGATAGAGCTAAAAGTTATAATGGTAAAATGAAAGCACACAAATTGTAATAGTAAAACACTGATGAGTTTTAAAAAATTTTGATAACACATACTAGAGAGAGAGAGAGAGAGAGAGAGAGAGAGAGAGAGAGAGTACAACAATTCCTAAAAAGCAACTTTCTCAGCGCCAGTAAATTGACAGCACCAGTAAACTGACAGAATTGAATAAAAATCTACTTGAATACAAAAGTCTCTGGCTGCTAGCAGGATACCAGGCAGGAGGGCACCAAGGGGCTCTCCTGGCTAGGGGAATCTGGGTATTGCATTTCAAATAACAATTTTTTTTTCAACCACTGTGTTTAGGAAAGATCGCTCATTTTCTTGAACTGGCATCAAAACTCTAGAAAGCAGGTTGAAGAATAGCTCAGGGAGTTGGGGCTGCAGAGCCAGAGGTTAGGAGTTCAATTCCGCCTCCCAGGAGTGGAGTCCAGCCTATGTTACTTTGGGCAAGCTGCACAGATCCAGAATGTCGTCAGAAGAGGGGAATGCTAAACCACTTCTGAGTACTCTTTACCTATAAAACCCTGGAAAAGGTTGCCATAAATCAGAATGAATTTGATGGTGTGTCATATTAATGTGTGTTTTTTTAACTGTTCTACCTTAATTGTGTTTAATATTACACCTGTTTATATGTACTTTAATATTAGAGCCCATTGGGCAGAATCCTGTTTCCTTAATGCTCGTATGTAAGAGCGATAGCATATGTTTTACCTCTCCTCTGGCAAGCTGCCTCTTGCATTGCCCAGAGTTACAGGGACTGCACAATTGGGTGCCTGACTGGTTGTGTATCTGTGCGGGCAAATGGAGGTCAATAGGGTGGGGTGGGGGGAACTGCTGCACCATTGCCGTACATATGCAGCATTTTGCCAGCTGGATTCTTGCAACTGTGTTCTTATTTATTTATTTAAAATTATGTTGTGAGCTGCCTTGGGCCCCAGTGTTGGGAGAAAAGCAAAGTAGAAATAAAATAAGTACATGGACATCTGTGAGGCATGTGAATCAGGACAGTATATCAATAAATGAATTCACACAGCAATAGACAGCCAGTGTTTCCATTATTTGATATTAGTATTCATGTTTGTTAGCTACAAACAGTTTCTGTGTGCAAGAGCATCTGCAGGAATTTATTGGGGCGGGAAAAAGCTGTGTAGTAAAATGTTTGCATAATTTGCCAGCACAGTGCATGCCACCTACACCACAATGCAGCTCGTATGTATAATTTTAAAAATACATTTTGGATTTTTGGGGACACCTTCCCTGCCCCTCCCTTGGTCGCCCCCATATATGTGAGATAAGAGAGACAGAAAATTGACATTGATATATCTGGAGGAAATTATGAAAACAACATTCTACGCTTTTAGATTTCAACGTTGCCTTTTCCCACTTCAGTATTTTTAATCACCCTAAAGCACAGTCACATCCGTGTTTACTGCTCCACTGTGTTCTGTCAGGATACATTCTATGACGCAGGTGTGTTTAGGCTTGAGTGTTGCTGGTTTTTATCAAGGAGGGGAGCAGTATCTCAGTGATACTGGGCGGCAATTTAATCTTCCACCCTCATTGGTTACACTGGCGAGGGCTGCCGTCTCACAATGTCTGCAGAGCCATGTGTTCCCAATCAATGGGCTTAGATTCTCCAAGGCAGCTATAAAATGGCATTTGTCAAACTCAACCATTAAGTGGGCCTTCGGTTCTTTCTCAGCAGCACAGTCGAGAAACTGCAGCATTTGTATTCTGGTAAGCTAGATTTTTTTTAAAAAAGGCAAATACATAAAATATAAGGTTATGAACAACATTTTGGTTGTGAGCAAAGCTGGGAGAGTTCATACAGGGAGAACGTGAAAAACTGGACCTTAAAAAAAATCACCATCTTAGTTAATTTGTGAAAGTGCCCAAGCCTCTGGAAGCCTAAATAAAGTACAGTAGTAAATAAAGCAGTTTACTCGACAGTTCACAAGCAGATTAAAGGTAAGGAGAAGAGTCGCATGGGCCTGTAGGGTATTTTAAGAAAGCAATAAAATTGTTGTATCAGATCAACCCAGTTACTTGGAGTCCTGCATTCTACTGATTGGGATGTAGCGGGATAACAGGCTCATTCTAAAGCCAAACAAATATTAGAGCAGGATTGGGCTGCCAGTGTCCCCCAAGGTCATTTTATGCTCTCAGGCCCCCACAGAGCTGTCCTCAATGCCTCTCATGCTGAAAACTCCTCCCCAGGTTTGGTGCCTTTTGTGTATGGCAGGTGGCAGGCCCCCCAAAAGCCCACCTCTAAAACAGCCAAAATAAAAACTTTTTTTCTGTTACCATTGCTGTTGTCAATTTTAGCTGTTCCTGAGCTTATCACAACCTGCAATGAGTGCCGGTGGCAAAATTTTGCCCACCTAGGGTTCAAGCCAGTTCCTGTCATGGTGCAGAGTTAGAAGGAGGGCGTGATGAACACAGTCTGTGAGACCCTATTAGACTGCTGATCCTAAGTACATGTGCTTCTTCAAAAGGATGGGATGTCCAATCACTGAAACTCTCTAGTCAATAAACAATTCAGTCATTTCAACCAACGCCCACATAATGCAAATAATACCAATCACTTCCATACCACCAGATAACATAAGAAAGTAAAATGACCCCATAAGGGAAAGCTTCCCAATCACCACAAATGGAAGTGGATGGAGCATTTGTTCTGCTTAACATGCCAGGTTCTCCACTGACATGATCGTTACTTTTTCTGCCATCCATATGATGTTTCCCTCATTTCAGTTCATACAAAGCTTTTTCTGTGATTTTGAAACACTTTAAAACCATGTTTTCATTTTAGGAATTTGTACCAGGGATGTAGTTTAGAATCCAATACTTCACCTAACCCTAACATATTAATATCACTAACTGAATGGTGGCAAAATGATGTAATAAAAGGTCTAGAAGCATCAATGTGAAATACTATTATTTCTCTTTCAAGATTCTAACACGTGGGTTTGCCAATCAGCCACCCAGAAATACATTTCATCCTTTCATCAACACTATTTAAAAAAAAAAATTGGGGCCACCACAGAGTATCCTGAAAGAGGGTATGGATGGCAGGAACCCTGAAGAGGAGCACTCCACACTGCAACACTTTGTTGCAGATTTCATTTGTTATCATCAAGTCTTAAGCAAGGCTTTCTTCAGCCCCACAAGATCTAGCTTTACTTCGAGACAGGCATTTAACCTCTTCTACTCTATTTACTCTATGGAAGTGAGAGCTGGACTATAAAGAAGGCTGACCGCCAAAGAATTGATGCTTTTGAATTGTGGTGCTGGAGGAGACTCTTGAGAGTCCCCTGGACTGCAAGGAGATCAAACCTATCCATTCTGGAGGAAGTCAACCCTGAGTGCTCACTGGAAGGACAGATCCTGAAGCTGAGGCTCCAATACTTTGGCCATCTCATGAGAAGAGAACCCTGGAAAAGACCCTGATGTTGGGAAAGTGTGAAGGCAAGAGGAGAAGGGGACGACAGAGGACGAGATGGGTGGACAGTGTCATCGAAGCTACCAGGATGACTTTGACCCAACTCCGGGAGGCAGTGGAAGACAGGAGGGCCTGGCGTGCTCTGGTCCATGGGGTCACGAAGAGACGGACACGACTTAACGACTAAACAACAACAACTCTATTTACACTACACTGTGAGCAGCAGTTAGCAGGCTTGACTTGGGCATTTTTTTTACAGTTGTCCAGTAATACCTGATGGTCGACTGTGGTCTATTGATGTTTCTAGTTCTAGTTTTGTTGCAAGATTGGTTGTTCTCTTCTGCAGTTCCTTTTGGAGGGGGGCAGCATTTGGTGGTGTTGCAAAAGCTGAATTCGTATCTGACATCACTGAAGTCCATTTGGTGCATGCTATGCTTTCAGATCCTGACGTGAAAGCCCTCTTCAGGTATTTTAACACGAGTAGAGAACATGGCAACTCCGCCTTCACCTTTGGCCCTCGGAAACATAACCGGTGCTGAGAAATCACTAGCATTTCAGACTAACAAACATTGAGAGGGCCACACATTCTGCATTCTTGTGTTATAGGAAGACTGAATAGTCTTTTGGCCAGTGAGTGCTATGGGAGCAAATCCTGCCACAGCCAAAACCAAAGTGCTAGGAGATCTTTGGGTCTTAACGATACAGAACCTCTTACCATGTGAGCACTGAAATTTAAAAAAAAAAAGACTTTCAAAGTTATCAAGTTAGAAAGTGTTTATTTCCACTTTGCTCTGCTGTGAAAAACTGCATCACTGGGAGAGCGATGTTAAAACTGGGCTCATAAATCGAGGCGTGTTATCAAGACTATGTTTGTGTTAACTCATGAGCCCTTTTCCTTTCTATTGATTACTTTTACAGGACTTAATTTGTATGCTGTCCACATCTGAGCAAGCCTTGTTGCAGTTATTAACCTGCGTTTACACTCTTGTAGAGCTATGCTTGATGCTCAGCTCCAGCAAGGTGACAAACCTGCAGTTAAGGAAAATATAATAAAAGGCTACATTGGAGACAACAGGTTTTCTTAAGTTAGAGAGGGTGGATAGATAGCTCAGTGGTTCTGGTATCTGGCTGTGGAGCCAGAGGCTGGGAGTTCGATACCCCACTGTGCCTCCTGCGAGTAGAGCCAGCCTGTGTGGCCTTGGGCAAGCTGCATAGTCTCAGGATGCCTCCAGAAGAAGGGAAAGGTAAACTATGTTTTGTGTATTCTCTATGCAGAAAACCCTGAAAAGAGCTGCCATAAGTCAGAATTGACGACACATTATATTATGATTGTTATTATTATTATTAGAAAGTGAGAGACTGGGGATGGAAGAAGAGACATGTACTTGGATATCTTGGCTGTAAAATTTGTTATCTTCTGGAGATTTTGCATCATTAAAACTGAAATGTCATAGTATGTCCAATTTTAGCAAAGCTGGCCCTGTCCGTAGGCAGAGGAAGGCAGCCCTCTCAGTTGTGGGGTATTATTAAAAGGCAGCAAATTTTTTGCTCCCCCCACCCCTCTATTGTTGTAGTTTTATTGCCTGGAATGGAGAGAGAGCCTTGTTTGGTTTTTCAGAGACCGGAAAGTTACTTTCTTGTACTCGTAACTCTTGGGACACCCCAGTCAACATGGCCACTTGGCTGAGGTAGTCTGGGAGTTGTACTCCAAGAAAGCAACTTTTCCCGTCTACGGGATTTTCTTGCTCAAGTGCTTGAAGAGTATTTGTGTGCTATGCACCTTGAAGAAGGAGAAGAGGGAGAAGGGCCATCTGCTATTCTGTCTCAGGCAGCAAAATGTCTTCGGCCACTTCCAAGGTTTAGGTTGAGGTCTGAGGTAGATGAGAAGAAACAGTTTTGTGTGTTTAAACAGAGAGCTCTCCCAGTCATGCAGAAAGAGAGAGCGAGATCTGGTTTTAGCATCAAAATAGCCAGGCAGTGGGCAGTCGTTGAATTTCTCCCCTTGCTTCCTTCTTGCTTCTGTGCAGCCCATTCAATTAGTCAACATACCTTCTAGTAATGGATTTCAGGGGGAGGCTATTTTGTGAGAGAAGATGCAGGGAAGTTGGCCATAGGCAGGAGGGAAGATTCACTGCCCACCGCCCTTTTTACTGGTAAAAATAGAACCTCTCATTTTCCTCTTTCTACATCATTGGAGAAATTTCATATTTAAATATGCTAAACTTCCATGGGATGTCTAATTTGGCTGTTGTGAACCTATAAAATATTAAGTATTCATGTGAAATGCAATATCTTTTGCTTAATGCAGTTTTAGTTATTTTTCCCATACAGAACAAACATCCCAGCCCCATGTCAGAGAAGCCAAGAGCAACGCCATCGGATGCCAGACTCCATTACGAGCCTGGACTCCTAGCAGGATCACTCGCTCAACGTCACAGCTGAAGCACCAGACTAATATTGTGAATATTTCCAAGAGCTGGAATTTTGAGCATCTGCTCTCCCACAAACTACAAACAGGACACACACACACACACTATAGTACATGAAGAACACACATACACAGAGGTAGCAGAGAAGAGTTGTGGATCCCATCGCTTGTCTGCTAGGATACAGACTATTTACAGAGAATAGGGATTAATTAGCAATTTATTTATAAAGAGGTATGGCATAATTCCCTTCTGAAACACAGTAATTGTATTTGTAGAGTTCAAGGCAGGAAGCCATACATCTCTAATTAGAAAGCCTGCATGGGAAACGCAAATGGAAATGCTATGTTATACATTGCAACTAATTCTAAGCCAGAATACAAAGGTCATGAATCCAGTAGGCAAGGTGGGTTTTTTGTGGGGGGTTTTTTTGGATTTTTTTGGACTACAAAAATTCTCCATTCTGGGAGTTCTGCTTGAGAGGCCCACACCTCAGTGGGGCTCACCTGGAGAAAAGGCCTAGCTGGTCAAACTTTGTGACTCACTCCGCCAAAGCTACCTGAGCAGAAAGGAAGGTGCCTTACTGCTAGCTTCTTTCTGCTCAGGGAGCTAGGCCTATGCTAGGTCACAAAGCCTTCCCAGCTAGGCCTTTTCTCTAGGTGAGCTACAGAGGTGTGTACAAGTCTGAGTCTGACATATAGAACTCCCAAAACAGAAAACAATAGGATTTTTAGTCTAAAAAGTTCAAAACTCGAGGACTTTGAATCCAACTGCTAGTACCACCTTAAGTAGATTAACTGCATCAGTGTGATTTATGCAGGTGTTGGTCTGCCATTCTGCAGTGAATCTGTTCTGGTTGAGACTAGCAGCTGGGTGAAGCCAAGGTGTCTACGGCTGCCCTTGGATTTCTCAAGGAACTGTTTATAAGGAGAACCAAATTATTATTATTAGAAATGAAGCACAGGGGAATGAGGAAAGGGCCACTGGGAACTACAATGGGTGAGGCTTAAAATAAATGAATTCTAAGAGCAAAGTGAATGGTAACGTGTCATAAATGTGAGATTAATTTGTTTTGTCACATATCACATAATTTCCCAAGATTTCAGACATGAATTTATGGACATGTAATAATCCCATTTGTACATCAAGGTCTGTCATGTACCCAGCTATGTGCAGAGGTGAACGCAGAGTTTGGATGTAACTAATTATTTGTAATTCATTCTGATTCAATTAATAAACCAGTTTGCTTAATTAAACCAAGCAAAACAATACACTACAACTTAGATCGTCCTTATCATAACACTGACAGCTTCACAGGTGTTGTGAAGAAAAAGGACCCATGTTCTAGAATTTCCTTCATTTTGGAAATAATCAGTGAAGGCTGCCGGAAAGTACCTTTAGTAGACAAAGGATAAATGACAACGCATGATCAGGGTTTGGGATTCTGAAGGAAACTGAACTGTCAATTTGTTTTGTGTGTAAAGACTATATATATTGGTGCATTCTGTTTTAAAGAACGGGTTTACCAAGATAGATAGGCCTGGTCTTTTTATTAGATTTATTCCCATGTTGTTTCCCAGTGGGTATGCCTTGTGTCTGGAATATGTCTTTCCACCTGCAGTTGATAACCCCAATTCATTTCCTGGTTCTTTTCACTCCACATAATGACCTTCTATCCCATAATAAATTACACTGGAGTTAGAATTAACTTCACATCCCTGCATCTCCCTACAAAAAAAGTCAACTCACCAATAAACAGTAACAATGTTGGTCTACTCAGAAAAAGAAATAATTTTAAATAAGACCTCAGAAAAAATATTGGATAAGACTATATACCTCCTTGACAAGGGCTGGGCTCAATGATCCATAGGGTCCCTTCCAGCTCTGTAGTTTTAAGATTGTATTATTATATATTATATTATATTTGATTCTGCTATTTGGAGAATGGTGGTAGAAACACATGTCCTATTACAGCTTCAGTAAACTCTGGATGTCTGGTTTTGTGTTTGTTTAATGGAGAAGTAATCACTTTCTCCCCTTCTTGAATGTACACCTTAACATGGTGAAGGGGTCTGAATGCTTCAGTGGACCTGCGAGCAATGCTGTCAGGAGGCCAGACTCCATCTTAAAAGGGTCACCCAAAGGAGAATGGTCACAGCTGAGACAACAGATTATGAGGCATTCACCCTCTTCAAGGCAGTTACTAGGTAGCAGTACTGGCTGAAAGTGACACTGGTGGACAAGGCAACGGCAATGATATTCAAGCTAACTCTTGTTAGTACTGCAAGGAAGATGGCAATGGTAAACCACTTCTGAACTTTCCTCACCATGAAAACCCTATGATGAAAAAATCCAAAATGAAACAAGAGATAGTGCTGGAAGATGAGAATCCCAGGTTAAAAATCACTCAGTCAGCTACTGGGGAAGAGCAAAGGACAAATATGAATATATCTGTTGCTAATAATGCAGCTAGATTAAAGCTGAAAGGATCTCTCGTGACTGCTACGCACAGAAGTGAAAGGAAAGTTGGTCCCACCACCATGCACATGTTTGGTGGGGTCACAGGAGAGGGCTTCTGCTTCTTTCAGGCAGGCTTTCCCTTAGTGACTGGCTGTCTAAGAGAGGTTTTAAAACAGATTGTTTGTATTTTTGTTGCTTTTAAATCTGTTTCAGTAATGCTTTTTAATATAATGTTTATTTAATTTTTCTTTTAAAATATTTGAATACCTTACTGTTTTATTTTTAATTTTCAGATACTGTCTTTTTTTTTAATGATATAAGCCACCTTTATTCTTTTTTAGGACAAAAGTGGGATAAAAATATTTAAAATAAATAAATAAGAGCAAAGAGTGGCATAAAAATAAATCATGACGTTCCTTATTTAGAGAGAGTGTGTGCTAATCACTGCTACAAGTACATTTATTGGTTTAAAAAAAGAAAACCTGAAATGTTGCAGCAACAAGTTGTTGTTGTTTAGTCGTTAAGTCGTATCCAACTCTTCGTGACCCCATGGACCAGAGCACGCCAGGCCCTCCTGTCTTCCACTGCTTCCCGGAGTTGGGTCAAATTCATGTCGGTAGCTTCGATGACACTGTCCAACCATCTCGTCCTCTGTCGTCCCCTTCTCCTCTTGCGTTCATTCTTTCCCAATATCAGGGTCTTTTCCAGGGAGTCTTCTCTTCTCATGAGATGGCCAAAGTATTGGAGCCTCAGCTTCAGGATCTGTCCTTCCAGTGAGCACTCAGGGTTAATTTCCTTCAGAATGGATAGGTTTGTTCTCTTTGCAAGAGTCCCCTCCAGCACCACAATTTAAAAGCATCAATTCTTCGGCGGTCAGCCTTCTTTATGGTCCAGCTCTCACTTCCATACATCGCTACTGGAAAAACCATAATTTTGACTATGCGGACCTTTGTCGGCAAGGTGATGTCTCTGCTTTTTAAGATGTTGTCTAGGTTTGTCATCGCTTTCCTTCCAAGAAGCAGGCGTCTTTTAATTTCTCCATAATCCAGCGCATGTTAGCAATTTGGTCTCTAGTTCCTCTGCCCCTTCGAAATCCAGCTTGTACTTCTGGGAGTTCTCGGTCCACATACTGCTGAAGCCTACCTTGTAGGATTTTGAGCATAACCTTGCTAGCGTGTGAAATGAGTGCAGTTGTACGGTAGTTGGAACATTCTTTGGCACTACCCTTCTTTGGGATTGGGATGAAGACTGATCTTTTCCAATCCTCTGGCCACTGCTGAGTTTTCCAAACTTGCTGGCATATTGAGTGTAGCACCTTAACAGCATCATCTTTTAAGATTTTAAATAGTTCGACTGGAATGCCATCACCTCCACTGGCCTTGTTGTTAGCCATGCTTTCTAAGGCCCACTTGACTTCACTCTCCAGGATGTCTGGCTCAAGGTCAGCAACCACATTATCTAGGTTGTCCGGGACATCCAGATCTTTCTGGTATAATTCCTCTGTGTATTCTTGCCACCTCTTCTTGATGTCCTCTGCTTCTGTTAGGTCCCTACCATTTTTGTCCTTTATCATGTCCATCTTTGCACAAAAGGTTCCTTTAATATCTCCAATTTTCTTGAACAGATCTCTGGTTTTTCCCTTTCTATTGTTTTCCTCTATATCTTTGCATTGTTCGTTTAAGAAGGCCCTCTTGTCTCTCCTTGCTATTCTTTGGAAGTCTGCATTCCATTTTCTGTAACTTTCCCTATCTCACTTGCATTTTGTTTCCCTTCTCTTCTCTGCTATTTGTAAGGCCTCATTGGACAGTCACTTTTCTTTCTTGCATTTCCTTTTCTTTGGGATAGTTCTGTTGCTGCCTCCTGTACAATGTTACGAGCCTCCATCCATAGTTCTTCAGGCACTCTGTCCACCAAATCGAGTTCCTTAAATCTGTTCTTCACTTCCACTGTGTATTCATAAGGGATTTGGTTTAGATTATACCTGACTAGCCCAGTGGTTTTTCCTACTTTCTTCAGTTTAAGCTTGAGTTTTGCTATAAGAAGCTGATGATCAGAGCCACAATCAGTTCCAGGTCTTGTTTTTGCTGACTGTATAGAGCTTCTCCATCTTTGGCTGCAGAGAACATAATCAATCTGGTTGATGTCCAAGTGTAGAGTCGCCTCTTGTGTTGTTGGAAAAGAGTGTTTGTGATGACCAGCTTGTTCTCTTGACAAAACTCTATTAGCCTTTGCCCTGCTTCGTTTTGAACTCCAAGGCCGAACTTACCTGTTGTTCCTTTTATCTCTTGACTCCCTACTTTAGCATTCCAGTCCCCTATAATGACAAGAACATCTTTCTTTGGTGTCAGTTCTAGAAGGTGTTGTAAGTCTTCATAGAATTGGTCAATTTCAGCCTCTTCAGCATGGGTGGTTGGTGCATAAACTTGGATTACTGTGATGTTGAAAGGTCTGCCTTGGATTCGTATTGAAATCATTCTATCATTTTTGAGATTGTATCCCAGTACAGCCTTTCCCACTCTTTTGTTGACTATGAGGGCTACTCCCTTTCTTCTATGGGATTCTTGCCCACAATAGTAGATATGGTAATCGTCTGAATTGAATTCGCCCATTCCCGCCCATTCCCATCCATTTTAGTTCACTGACACCCAGGATGTCAACGTTTATTCTTGCCATCTCTTCTTTGACCACATCCAGCTTGCCAAGGTTCATAGACCTTACATTCCAGGTTCCTATGCAGTATTTTTCTTTGCAGCATCGGACTTTCCTTTCACTTCCAGGCGCGTCCGCAGCTGAGCGTCCTTTCGGCTTTGGCCCAACCACTTCATTAGTTCTGGAGCTACTTGTCCTCCGCTCTTCCTCAGTAGCATGTTGGACGCCTTCCGACCTGAGGGGCTCTTCTTCCAGCGTCATATCTTTTAGCCTTTTGTTTCTGTCCATGGAGTTTTCTTGGCAAAGATACTGGAGTGGCTTGTCAGTTCCTGCTCCAGGTGGATCGCGTTTAGTCAGAACTCTCCACTATGACCTGTCCGTCTTGGGTGTCCCTGCACGGCATAGCCCATAGCTTCTCTGAATTACTCAAGCCCCTTCGCCACGACAAGGCAGCAATCCGTGAAGGGGTGCAGCAAGGCAAGTGGGCATTTCCAGCAACAAGTTAGTTGCTTGCAAAATAAGAGGGCAGAATAATAGCTGCACAATTTGCATCATACCTCTACATCTCCAGAAGTTAGAGATCTGCTTTTGAAAACTAAGGCTTGGAAATGCCCCCTTGCCTTGCTCGACATGGACATCCACGGCTGGTGTCAGATTATTTAAAAAGGAACATCATACTATAGAATGTACAATCTGGAGGCTGTTGCAAGTAAGCTTTAACTATAAAAGCCATTCCAAAGCTGTAGCCTGGAACTTTACTTTAAAAAAGTAACTTGTTGCATTACTATTTTGGAGGCACCAAGAAATCATGATTGATAACTTTGCCTTTAACCTTATAGTGATATGTTTCATTGGTTGTTGTCAATATATTATACACATATACAAAATCATAGAGAAATACTCTCCATTTCCTTCCAGAGGCCATTTCCAATATAGCACTTTGAAAATTCTTTTAAAATACAAAAGAAAATTATAAAACAAATACTTGGACTATAAAAGCAGGAGGTTGGAAAGGGTTCCTCGCATCTCCTTCCAATGCAGCTTTGTGGGGGAGGGTTTTTTTTTCAAATTCACCACTTTGTAAGTACCTGTTCTGCATATTTTTAAATACAAAATATTTGTATTTTGTTGCATGAGTTGTTTGTTATGCCCTAAGCAAAACCAAGGTAGGACTGGACCTTCTGTTTGGGCTAACTGAAAATGGTTGTCTGAGGTAAAGGAAGAAGTGGCATCACACCCACTCACTTTGAAAGTGCGGAACATCCAAACCAAAATAACCAAGTTATATTGGCATAGGTACAGAATCTTTTTCCTTAAATTTAGCAACTAAAAAAAATGAGTAATGAATAATAGCAAGTTAGGCAATTTAATAACTTGCTTCCCTGTCAAGAGCCTTAAAATCAGCTGCCTGGGGTAAGGGAGGAATCTTTACCTTGTCTAGCAGCTAGGTATAAAAATAAAAATTCTTCCATGAACAGAATGCTTTGGGGGGAATTCCGTGATTTAGGCTAATTCATGGAAAATATCACATTCACAACCTCACCCCACCCCACCCATTATACATATGAATGTGGTTTTATTGGCAAGATTTGTCCTTGATTGGCAAGATTTAATTAACTGACCCTGAATGAATCAGACAGTTGATGAAGAACTGATATTATTACACAGTGATTGAAAGTGTCACACCCATGGTTAAAATGGTGAACAATGACCATAATATGGGGATAGTGATACTCATTTCACTGAAATCCACACTTCACCAGCTTGTCTTCTTGCTGCTGAAAAGTAACACCATTGCCCATTGTGGTCTATGAAAGTAGCAAGTAACAATAATTAATTATATTTTAAAGTGCTACTGTCATGATTTTGCTCAGTGAGAAAACACCAGAGCCCACTGAACTTGAAATTTGTTTGTTTTATTTATAGGCTGCCTTTGTCTCAAGAAGGGGACCCAAGGCGGCTCACAATATTAAAAGGAAAAGAATTAAAAACATAATAAGTTAAGTATTTAAAAACAATTAAACTATATGCTAAAAGCAAGGAAACATTAAAACTATCTTAACTCTAAGAAGATATTCAGGGATGATTGTTAAAAGCCTGCCTGAAAAGATGGGTCTTCAGCTGTTGGTGGAAGGATAAAGGGGAAGGGGCCAGCCTGATCTCCCGAGGGAGAGCATTCGTAACCTGGGAGCTGCCACAGAGAAAGCCCTTTCCCATGTCCGCATCAGCCGTGCCTACACCAGCAATGGGACCGAGAGGAGGAGCTCCTCTGAAATGGCTGACAACTGCTAGATGCAGCAGGCCCTGGACAGTCTGTGATTCAGGAGACCAAGCCACTGCATGGTGGCATTGCTGTGCCTGACCCTGAACCTTCAGGGATCTAGGAGAACTTTCCCAGGCAAAAATGGGTCCGGAGCTGAATCAGACGAGGATTAACTTTTGGACTGTTCCTGATTTGTCTGCCTCATTGGCAAGTCTCTGGTTACCAGAACCACTGCATTACCTTAAGTTCCCTTGTGCCTCTGCTGACCAAGACCACGCCTGTGAGTCCAGCTTGCCAGAGAACAAATCATCCTTGTAACTCTTGCACAAGCAGCAAAAGCAAAGTGTGCTGCTTATATACCACCCCCTAGTGCTTAAAGCGCTCTCGGGGCAGTTTACAATTTAATTATGCAGGCTACACATTGCCCCCTCAGCAAGCTAAGTACTCAATTTACTGATCTCAGAAGGATGGAAGGCTCAGTGAACCCTGAGCGAGCTATCTGGGATTGAACCCAGGTTGTGAGCAGAGTTTTGGCTGCAGTACTGCAGTTTAACCACTGCACTAGAAGGCTCAGCACAATTACATCAGACTAAGCAATATTTATCAGATTTGCCTGCTGGCATAGAAACATTTTCCTCCAGTACAATGCAGAGTCTGGATCTGGCAGTTAGATCCACAATAGGAATCTCTCCAGAAACCTCTGTAAAACCTCTGGCTGGCTGGCTGGCTGGATCTATGGCTATATATTAATAGATATAAATCTGGGATTTGTGGGGAGCTCCTCTGCCATGAACACACATGCATCAGAGTGGTTCCCCCACACACACTGGTTTCCATGTGCCATCCTGCTGTCTCTCAAAAGATGTTCATTTTCCAGGATCTTTCCATACAAGTTTTGGCAAATTAGTTTCCTAATAGTAATTTTAAAAAGTAATTAAAGTGTGTGTTAGATTGAATTCATTACAATCCTTTCCTTTGCTCTGTGCGAACAAGGTATTGATTTCACTCTTGACTTGGGGGTTATGTGATTTGATACTTTCCAATTCGCATTAGCCAGGCCTCTGCATGCATGCCATTTATGCTGTTCGGAAAGACCCCAAGAGTACACACTTTTAATCATCTTCAAATCCGCAGGGCTGGGTTTCTGCAGTATTGGATCAGAATATAAACTACAGTAAATTGAAACAGTGCCTGCATGAGGAAGACAGCTTTTTCTATACAATCAGAAAAGTGAGACAGCAGGATGTTTCCTGAATATATTTTTGTACAAGCAGAAGCACACACACAGCAGAAATTCTATGATTCAGGCAGTAATTCAATGTTAATACTGCTTTATGCTCTCTAGAGGGGAAGACTTTTAGGTTTAATCATTCTGTGATGTGTTTGCTTTGCTCACTGTGGACATATCAACCACCGTCTGCAAAGAACTATTTCAGCTATAGACAGGCTCTGGACAGGAATATCAAGGGTCCCAACTATGGACTTCCTTCTTGATAAGACAGGGGTTTTGCGGTCATCACAGGCTGCAGAGAACAAGCTAAATTAAAACAGTAAGGATGTGCGCAGACCCCGAAGTCCAGTTTGGATTCTAGTCCAGTGCTTTGGAAAATGTATCCCTTCTGCTCAGACCATTCCAGAGTCAGTCTGGTTTTGACTTGGCTCCCTAACAAGAGTTAAGATTCAGTAATCCAAAGGTTTGTATCTTCCATTTACTTGACACGGCAATTCTCCCCCCCGCCCCCAAAGGATATTATATTGCTCTCTTTGTCATAATTTGGTAAAATCAGATTTAGTAGTCTCGAGGAGGGAGAGATTATATCTGCCACGTTTCAGGGGGGGAAAGGTGAAACATTTAGGTACCTTTAAAATCAGGCTTTTAAAAAAAGGAAAGAAAAAAGAACTGCCAAAAATGTGGCTTCTACAAGGGAATTAATTTGCACATTGTATACTACAGAAAAATCTGCTCACACATATGGAATAGACACAAGTCTGTATAAGACACATGACTCCATAGCCCATGTTTCAGGTGGTTAAACTTGATATGCATAGTGATTCATTGCAACAGCCACAAGTAGTGTCTAAGGCTTAAAAGCAGGAGGGATTTGAACATCCCTACAACGCTAGAAAGGACTAAACTGGCTGTATTTTTAAATCTAGGAAGCAATACTTGCTGGGGCTCAGTAGGCTGAAAGTAGGATGGAGAGAGTTAGAAAGTATAGGGAAAGCAATATGTCAAACCAGAAAGCTGTAAAATATCAGAAGGATACGATCACAGGCTAGTGCTTTGGGATGCCTGACAACCACGCTGAGGCTTTTAAAACAGTGATTTGTGGTGGTGGTGCTGGTGTTATGAAGGAGGAAGCAACTGTCACAATTTAAATCCCTCTCCCAAATTACTGTGATTTGACAACTCTTCGTAAAATGTGCCCCAGGATTAGAAGGTATACCTGTAAGTCATGTCACTCATCCCTATTGAAAGGGAGTGAAATGGATAGATTTTTTTTGGAATGCAATTCAGGAGATAAAAAGAAGAGAAATAAAACTAGTCACAGGGAGAAAGACAAAGTCAAAATACGGAAACCTAAAATATCTTTATACATCATCTCCTACAGCACTACATCGTATCTACCATGAGAGGCAGGCAAGGCTGTAGCACAAAATTAGTCACTCACCCACTCACCCACCCACCCCATTCCACCAATAATGAGTACCAGGCAACCATCCCATTCTCATTCTACTAAAAAGAATTAAATTATTGCTGTGGACATTGCAGTTAAAACAGTAAGTTTGTTCCAGCTAGTTACTGCAGTAATTAGAAAAGCTGGCTGTTTTCATGCTCTTATTATGGATCTTCATACATCTGTTTCTGCAGTCAAATGATGCAAAGGAGAAATTTATGGTTGCTAGATAGTTAATTCCAGGAATGGGGACTCAAATTGTGGGACTCATCGTCAGGTTGGACTTAAGTCACACTGGTGACTTGACTCAGACTCAACTCGTTTTTGTTTTGTTTTGCTTTGTTTTGTTTTAACGATTTGGACTCGATTTGTGACTTGGAACCCATGCATCCCCTCCCCTTTTTTCTGGGGAAAACAGCTTATTTTTAATATGGACTCAGGCTTGGAGTTTATGGCCTCAGGACTTGGTACCAAAGACTGGGATTTGGACTTGGGACTTGGTACCAAAGACTTGCCAACATCCCTGGTTAACTCTAGTCAGAAGTTGCTGAAACTAGAACAAATAATGTATACTTTTATGTACAGTGTGACTGCCATATACTACAGCAGTGTCAAATTTTTAGGTTCAAGAGTGGCCCTACCTACCCAGGGTGGCTACTTTACCTTCCTGGACAGGAAGGGCCCTCCAAAGCTTTCTGTTTGTGCTGAGACTGTGGTCACAACAATAACATCTCACTCTGGTGTACTCTTTGGTTCTGACTCTGGACCTTTTTCCTTGCTGTTGGCTCCCCTTTACCTGCTCTTTCTCAGCCATGACAAGGCCAATAAAAATGAAGTGCATGGTGTTATGATGGATAAGAACCGCTGCTTACTTTTAATCTTTCGTCAACTTTAATTTAAATGCTTAATAGAAACCTGACACAACTTCTTTTTTAGAAACACTTCTACTGTTTGATCTTTTAAACAAACAAACCGAGGGCTTAATTTACGAGTGGAAATGTGAGGTGTCTGTCTACTTACTGTACAGGCGGGCATCAAGTTTTCTAAGTCCAAAAGAACTGCCGTAACTCCCTGTCAGAGGACTGCCAAGTAGCTTAGAAGAAAGGCATGCAGTTTCATCTGCAATGCTTACTAATGAAATGAGTAATAATTTTATGCAGAGCAGTCTTACCACCCTGTGAAATGATGTATGGACGGTCTGTCAGCTGCATGCAAAATGTCCTCAATGAAACAAGAACTTTGATATAATGTCTTTTTATTTCACTGATGAGTCACTCTAATAGTCAAGACACATAAAAGCCAGGGAGCTTTTTATACCCAAGATGGGCTAACTACAAAAGAAGCAGAATAACATTACTTTAATAGAAATCAGAAGAGAGCTTTCTTTGAATCAAAGGTGGGTTCTAGTAAGAGCTGGGACAGTTACTTTGAAAACCAATTAGCTACAGTTGTAGTTCACACCCACAAAAATTAGTTGGTTTTCTACCTTGGAACTATAACAGTATGAAAAAGTTAAGGTATAGTGTAAAAAGAGTGTTGTGATTTCACATTGAGTTCAGTTATAATGTGACATAATTATGCCTTTGTGGCTTAAAAAAAAGAATCAATTGAAATAACGTGCTCTTTAGAACTAGTTACTCCCAGTTCTGCCCCCCCCCCCAACATTGTTTTCTATTAGGAGGCATGGGTATAAGCTTCTCCACTTGTACCTAAGTGGGCGAGAACACATGCTATGTTTTGCCAAGTTACTTCTGGCCTATGGGGGCCCTACAACTTTCAAAAGGCGCTGTCATTAACAGCCATGCTGAACTCTTGCAAAGTCAAGCCTGTGGCTTCCTTTATTGAGTCAATCCATCTCATATTCATTCTTCTTCTTTTCCTGCTGCCTTCAGCTTGTCTTAGCATGTGCAGAAAGGTGCTGTGCCAAGGGGTGCTCACCATTAGGCAGAGTAAAGCAGCTGTCTCAGGCTGCACAAGGGGGAGGGCAGCCCCGACAGCCCCCAACTGTGCCTTTTAAGTCTCTTGGCCATTCCTTCATGGTGCAAGACAGAGCTGAGTGTGCTATAGCGGCTTGTCCTGCACATTTCATCTATCCTGCAGTGACAACCCCATCCCATCACTGGTATCAAAGTAAAACTCAAATGCCAGTCTGTACCTGGAATAGATGGGTAGGCCTCCTGGCCTCTGCCTCAGGCAGCAAAATAACTTGGGTGGTCCATGTCTACCGTGGTGTTGCATATTGGCCAGAAGCCACTTGTGTCCGTGGGCCTGTGCAACCCTACGAGTAAGTCAGCAATGGCATCAACCAGCTATTCTTTGGAGGGTTATGAGACTGATCGGAGCAGAGATTCCAAAAGTTATTCATTTAGACTACAGGTCCCATGATCTTCAGGAAGCAAGTCATTGCTCCCAAACTAACATCACCATGCTTCAGATTGCAGTGCTTGTTTTCTGCCAGCGGCTGATTGGAGTATCTGTGGTTTTCTGCCAGTGCTGCACATGCAAAACCCTGGGTTGCTATACATGTACGGGCTTAGATCAGGTTGAATGCCAGTTATCCATTGGTTTTCTAACTTAGAAACAACAGATTAATCTGAGTTAAACCCTGTGTTTTAAAAAGGGGGATGTCCAGGGTTCTGAGCTCAACCAACCCCAGTACTACTCCGATTGAACACACATATTATGTAGAAGCAGAATGAGCAATACTGCAAGCATTCTCCGTTTTGTTGCTAGAAAAGGAATCAGCATAGGCAGGGCATCTTGTTCAGCTTGGTTTGCCTTCTAAAGTTACATGCATTTTACCTCTTTTATTTCCTTCTCCAGTGTTACACCAGTGCACAAAATAAGAAAACACAGATCACACGACAGTTTCTTCCTCTCTATCCTCTCCCCTTGCCTCCACCCAATGAAGGCGTGAAGCTGCTTCTATGGGCACAGCTCCACTTCTAAATGCCTCAGCAGTGTTATGGGTGGGCAGCTCCATAAATGCATGAACATGTTTATGTCAACCACCAGCAGGTGTTGCTGTTGCACATCTTCTCTCCAATTCCTAATGTCCTTGCTCCACAGAGACTAAAGAAAGTGAGGGGAAAATGCTTTGCTGGCTGTAATTCTGGGTTCAACATGGCCTGTTACAAAAAGAGGAGGGCAAGAACAGTGGGAGAGTTTGCCTTCTTCCTTAACATTGGGACACAGAGGATTTCCCCCTTGCGAAACTGGAAGTAGAGTTGAAATGAAAATTCCCCACTGCAGCAAGGTGTGTAAAGAAAATCAATGTAAAGTGCTCACTCAAGGTCCCTTTTGCAAAGTGATGCTTCCTTCCAAGCTTGTATATCATACTGGATTTTGCTCTGCAAAATACAGGAAACAAAATTTACACTTTATGAAACTCATTCCTGGATGGCTCAAGGCACATTAATGGGGCCACCAGAAAATACTTAACCTGATGATGATGATGTGCTAGCAAGTCCATTCTGACTTATGGCGACTCTTTTCAGGATTTTCTAGATATTCAGTAATCAGAAATGGTTTGCCCTTCCTTTCTTGTGGAGATACTTCGGGGCTGTGCAGCTTGCCCAAGGCTATAGCTTGCCCAAGGCTTCACAGGCTGGTTCTTCTTCTGAGAGCCACAGCAAGGAATTGAATCCCCCACCCCTGGTTCTGCAGCCAGACACCTATCTCACTGACCTATTTTTGTCTCTTTTGGGACTGTTTACAAAACCAAACTTCAAAAGAACGGAACACCAAACATATTGCACATGTGAGATTAGAGATGGGCACAAACTGAACTGTGAACTGGAAAAAACAAAACAAAATGGTTTGTGGTTTGGTTTGTGCAAGCCGTTTTGCCTAAACGAAGCACTGAACTTTTTTCTGCTTTGGCACTTCATTTTGCTTTGGCAAAAAGGATCCCCCTCCCTTCTCACTGCCCCCTTTCATGCCAGCTTTAAGAGTCAGTCATATATGGTTGCATCTCACATAGACAGGGGCATGGACTGCCCCTCGGTCGCCTCACTACCTGGTCCTGCCGCCTCCTCTGATGCCTCCTCTTCCTCCTCCACCATCGCCATCTTCAGAGACAGTGGCCCGGCTTTCCTTCTGGGAGATGGCCCTGCGGTCTCTGCACGTGCACACACCTATAGGGCCAGCACATGCACAGAGACAGTGGGCTTGGCTCCCGGAAGGGAAGCCGGGCTGCTGTCTCTGAAGATGGTGGTGGTGGAGGAGGAAAAGGAGGCAGCAGAGGAGGCGGCAGGACCAGGTAGGGAGGCGACTGAGGGGCAGTCTATGCCCCTGTCTATGTGAGATGCAACCATATATGACTGACTCTTAAAGCTGGCATGAATGTTTTACTTGTGAACTCTGTATTTTACTCCCTATGTCTGAAGAAGTAGACTTGTCCACGAAAGCTCACATTAAAATATAGCAGTTAAGGTGCCATAAGGTTTTTTCTGTCTTTTTGTCTTCTTAAATTTTTCTTTGGGTTTTGCCTGATATGTGTGAGCAAAATATTCGACAAGTTGGGCCTTTGATCTGCTCCAGCAAGACTCTTCTTATGTTTCTAGCTTGCTGTTACCTATACAGGGCAACCTGATATATGGCATCTTACTTTCCTAGACAGATGGGAGCTGTGCACAGATGCTGCAAGATCTGTGGGTATCAGATAGACTGAAGGAAGAAGAATGCAGTTGAGTCATAAGTGAAGACATCAAGTCAAAATTAGTCTCTGTTATTTTTGTAATTAACGGTGCAATCCAATATATATGCTCCACTGAATTCAGTTAGGCTTATTCCTGTTGGAATTATAGAATGCTCATATGTTGCCTTTAAGAAGTTTTGACTGGTAGGGACCTTTCTAGACTGAGATGAATGTCAGTCAATCCAGCAGCAACCAAATGTTCCCTCTCTGTCTCAGTATTTTGAAGAGAGATGCATGTCTCTGCTCAACTCTTCTTTTTCCACTCTTTTTTTATAGCCAGACAGTGTGAAGACAGTCAGAGTCAGTGTTCTGTCATGTAACCAGTCAATATTTTTCTGCAAGATCCTGTTTGTTTTAATCCATGAAGAAATTTATCATTTTATTCTTTTCTCACCAGTGTCTCTGAGTGAGTTATTGAGACAGTAAGTGCCAATTGAGGTAAACCAAGCAATAAGGGTGGTCTTCTGTGGGGAGACTTGAAGCTAATTCTGGTCTGTAGGTCCCTTAACTGTTTATGCTGTTTATGCTGTGTAATTAGAGGTTTTTAAGCACAATAAAATGGGATGTGGTGGCGCTGCGGGTTAAACCGCAGAAGCCTCTGTGCTGCAAGGTCAGAAGACCAGCCGTCGTAAGATCGAATCCACGCGACAGAGTGAGCTCACGTCGCTTGTCCCAGCTCCTGCCAACGTAGCAGTTCGAAAGCATGTAAATGCGAGTAGATAAATAGGTACCACCACGGTGGGAAGGTAACGGCGTTCCGTGTCTAGTCGCGCTGGCTACGTGACCACGGAAACTGTCTACAGACAAACGCTGGCATTACGGCTTGGAAACGGGGATGAGCACTGCCCCCCAGAGTCGGACACGACTGGACTAAATGTCAAGGAGAACCTTTACCTTTACTAAGCACAATAATTTTTCACACACTGCCAATAATTCCCACCCAGGGAAATAGAATGTAGAGTCTTAGGTTGAAACGTGGAGACTTTTTTTAGAATGAGGAATTCCCCACACACCAGCATAAAACCCACTGAGTTTTATAGGATTTGTGGGAAAGTAAGTGCAGGATTGTAGCCAGCAGGATCCTGCAATTTCAGCAAGTGAGTTCCTTTCTCTGTTTGGACCATGGGCCAACAGTGACTATAGCCTTAACCTTCTTCAAGATGTTAGCCAATTATTAAATTGTCTGAATCAATAGCTGTGTGGTAAAATCAACACTTATTTAAATCTGATTGAGTCAGTGGGCTGCCTTTAGCTGGGAATAGCTTTAGGCCACACTTTTTGTCACCAGTTTCCATCTGTAGCTGTTCCCTACACATTCCAACCCTAATTATTTTGGAAATGAGTAGGTTTAAAACATTTAAATAACACTTAAAAAAAACTCTTTGGATGGTCTTTGACTCTTACTCATTTTCTCTAAAATTTGCTCTTCATTTTTATAGTCTGGAGATCATTTTTCTGCTAAGACACTGGAGCATTTTATGCTCTGTTGCAATTTAAGCCATTTCCTAATTGCTTAACCCTATAGAAGGACTGTTTATTTAATGGATTTAGTATACAGGGTAATAGATTCCATTTCTGTTTTACTATTTTTGCTGCTCTTACATTTACATTTTATTGACTTTCCTTCTGGTAATGAAAAAGATATCACTCCCTCTGTCTTACATTAGAAACATCCATTAAGGTGAAAGGATGAATACTGGAACAAAGAAAACCTTAAAAGTAAGTGTGCATAGTGAATACAATTGATCCCAGGAAACAACTTTGAAAACTCCTGCCTTATTGCTATTGCTTGTGTTTCAAAATCAAATAATAATAGCAATAAAAGCCATAAACCTTAGAGGTGTCCTCAAATTCAGCTGCTCAGTGGCTTCAGGCGGGAGTACGAAAAGAAGAAAAAGTTAGCTGTGAAACGAAAGGCTTCCCTTCTGAAACCATAAACTTGTGTCACAGGCATACTGCTGTGTTAGAGTGAGTGATGGTTTCTGTAGTACCAGTAGAGAGGAATATCTTTAATTTCCTTAATTGCACAATGAAAGGACTAGTAACTTCAGGAAAATTGAGCAGCAGGTTCCCAAACAAACACACATATAAGTAATTACAGTGTGATCCCCATATCCATGGGGGATCGGTTCCAAGCCCCCTCTGCGGATGCCAAAAAATGTTGATTATAGCAAATAGTATTTTAATAGCAAACACTATACATAGCATCCCATTCACGGATTGCTGCCTTCTCATGGTGAAGGGGCTTGAGTAATTCAGAGAAGCTATGGGCTATGCCGTGCAGGGACACCCAAGATGGACAGGTCATAGTGGAGAGTTCTGACTAAACGCGATCCACCTGGAGCAGGAACTGGCAAGCCACTCCAGTATCTTTGCCAAGAAAACTCCATGGACAGAAACAAAAGGCTAAAAGATATGACACTGGAAGATGAGCCCCTCAGGTCGGAAGGCATCCAGCATGCTACTGAGGAAGAGCGGAGGACAAGTACAAGTAGCTCCAGAGCTAATGAAGTGGTTGGGCCAAAGCCGAAAGGACGCTCAGCTGTGGAAGTGAAAGGAAAGTCCGATGCTGCAAAGAAAAATACTGCATAGGAACCTGGAATGTAAGATCTATGAACCTTGGTAAGCTGGATGTGGTCAAACAGAAGATGGCAAGAATAAACATTGACATCCTGGGGATCAGTGAACTAAAATGGACGGGAATGGGCAAATTCAATTCAAACGATTACTATATCTACTATTGTGGGCAAGAATCCCATAGAAGAAATGGAGTAGCCCTCATAGTCAACAAAAGAGTGGGAAAAGCTATACTGGGATACAATCTCAAAAATGATAGAATGATTTCAATACAAATCCAAAGCAGATCTTTCAACATCACAGTAATCCAAGTTTATGCACCAACCACCCATGCTGAAGAGGCTGAAACTGACCAATTCTATGAAGACTTACAACACCTTCTAGAACTGACACCAAAGAAAGATGTTCTTCTCATTATAGGGGATTTGATGCTAAAGTAGGGAGTCAAGAAATAAAAGGAACAACAGGTAAGTTTGGCCTTGGAGTTCAAAACAAAGCAGGGCAAAGGCTAATAGAGTTTTGTCAAGAGAACAAGCTGGTCATCACAAACACTCTTTTCCAACAACACAAGAGGCGACTCTACACATGGACATCATCAGACGGGCAATACCGAAATCAGATTGATTATGTTCTCTGCAGCCAAAGATGGAGAAGCTCTATACAGTCAGCAAAAACAAGACCTGGAACTGATTGTGGCTCTGATCATCAGCTTCTTATAGCAAAATTCAAGCTTAAACTGAAGAAAGTAGGAAAAACCACTAGGCTAGTCAGGTATAAGCTAAACCAAATCCCTTATGAATACACAGTGGAAGTGAAGAACAGATTTAAGGAACTAGATTTGGTGGACAGAGTGCCTGAAGAACTATGGATGAAGGCTTGTAACATTGTACAGGAAGCAGCAACAAAAACCATCCCAAAGAAAAGGAAATGCAAGAAAGCAAAGTGGCTGTCCAACGAGGCCTTACAAATAGCAGAGAAGAGAAGGGAAACAAAATGCAAGGGAGATAGGGAAAGTTACAGAAAATTGAATGCAGACTTCCAAAGAATAGCAAGGAGAGACAAGAGGGCCTTCTTAAATGAACAGTGCAAAGATACAGTGGTGCCTCGCTAGACGATTGCCTCGCAGGACGAGGAAATCGCTAGACGATGCCTTTTTGCGATCGCTACTGCGCTTCGCAAAACGATGTTTCCCTATGGCGATTTTCGCTAGACGATGAGGTTTCCCCATAGGAGTGCGCCGACTAGTGGTGAAAAGCTGTCAGTGCAGCTGTCAGTGCATTCCTATGGGGACCCGCACTCGCTAGACGAGGTTTCCCTATGGGAAATTTTCGCTAGACGACTGCATTTTCCCTTGGAACGCATTGAAGCGATTTCAATGCATTCCAATGGGAAAACGTGCTTCGCTAGACGATGTTTTCGCTAGACAGCGATCCTCGTGGAACGGATTAACATCGTCTAGCGAGGCACCACTGTATAGAGGAAAATAATAGAAAGGGAAAAACCAGATATCTGTTCAAGAAAATTGGAGATATTAAAGGAACATTTTGTGTATCCTGGAGAGCGAAGTCAAGTGGGCCTTAGAAAGCATGGCTAACAACAAGGCCAGTGGAGGTGATGGCATTCCAGTTGAACTATTTAAAATCTTAAAAGATGACGCTGTTAAGGTGCTACACTCAATATGCCAGCAAGTTTGGAAAACTCAGCAGTTGCCAGAGGATTGGAAAAGATCAGTCTACATCCCAATCCCAAAGAAGGGCAGTGCCAAAGAATGCTCCAACTACCGTGCAATTGCACTCATTTCACACGCTAGCAAGATTATGCTCAAAATCCTACAAAGTAGGCTTCAGCAGTATGTGGACCGAGAACGTCCAGAAGTACAAGCTGGATTTCGAAGGGGCAGAGGAACTAGAGACCAAATTGATAACATGTGCTGGATTATGGAGAAAGCCAGAGAGTTCCAGAAAAACATCTACTTCTGCTTCATTGACTATGCAAAAGCCTTTGACTGTGTCAACCACAGCAAACTATGGCAAGTTCTTAAAGAAATGGGAGTGCCTCACCACCTTATCTATCTCCTGAGAAATCTATATGTGGGACAGGAAGCAACAGTTAGAACTGGATATGGAAGAACTGATTGGTTCAAAATTGGGAAAGGAGTATGACAAGGCTGTATATTGTCTCCCTGCTTATTCAACTTATATGCAGAATACATCCTGCGAAAGGCTAGACTGGATGAATCCGAAGCCGGAATTAAGATTGCCGGAAGAAATATCAACAACCTCAGATATGCAGATGATACCACTCTGATGGCAGAAAATGAGGAGGAATTAAAGAACCTCTTCATGAGGGTGAAAGAGGAGAGCGCCAAAAATGGTCTGAAGCTCAACATCAAAAAAACGAAGATCATGGCCACTGGCCCCATCACCTCCTGGCAAATAGAAGGGGAAGATATGGAGGCAGTGACAGATTTTACTTTCTTGGGCTCCATGATCACTGCAGATGGTGACAGCAGCCATGAAATTAAAAGACGCCTGCTTCTTGGGAGGAAAGCGATGACAAACCTAGACAGCATCTTAAAAAGCAGAGACATCACCTTACCGACAAAGGTCCGCATAGTCTAAGCTATGGTTTTTCCCGTAGCGATGTATGGAAGTGAGAGCTGGACCATAAAGAAGGCTGACCGCCGAAGAATTGATGCTTTTGAATTGTGGTGCTGGAGGAGACTCTTGAGAGTCCCCTGGAGTGCAAGGAGAACAAACCTATCCGTTCTGAAGAAAATCAACCCCGAGTGCTCACTGGAAGGACAGATCCTGAAGCTGAGGCTCCAATACTTTGGCCATCTCATGAGAAGACTCCCTGGAAAAGACCCTGATGTTGGGAAAGTGTGAAGGCAAGAGGAGAAGGGGACGACAGAGGACGAGATGGTTGGACAGTGTCATCGAAGCTACCAACATGAATTTGACCAAACTCCGGGAGGCAGTGGAAGACAGGAGGGCCTGGCGTGCTCTGGTCCATGGGGTCACGAAGAGTCGGACATGACTTAACGACTAAATAACAAATACATAGCATGGTCTCTGCTCCCTCTAGTGGCCAGTTCTGGTAATGACACTGTGGAAATATTTCTCTAGCCAACACTGTGCATAGATTGGTCTTTGGCTCCCTCTAACGGCTAGTTCTATAACTTCAACATTAGGAATATATTTTTCCGGGAATTTATTTTATAATATTTTTAATATTTTCCGGCTGTGGATAAGTGAATCAATGGATATTGATCCCACGGATACGGGAATCCTACTGCATTCAGACACTGTTTTTAAGATAAAAAGAAAAATAGCTCTTTAACCACTGCTGCTGCCAGTTGCAGCATTAAACTTGGTTACAGAAGACTTCAATAAAGTACAAAGGCTTCAGAGGTTAATAGAAAGAATGGAGAAAAAATGTTTAAAATAGGTGTTGTGTTTTTTTAAGAAGATGAAGAAGAGGGGAGCGTTTTTCTCAGGCCACATGGCTGAGAGAGAAAATGGTGGACATAAGAAGAGGTGGGGGTTTGAAGGAGCGTCTTTCCTCTCTGTTTTCCCAAAAGGTTCCTGCAAAACAAAGGCAGTAAAACAATTGAAGATGGGGAGGGGGGTCATCTTTGCCTCCAAAGAAAAAGTGTTGGTTAATTGGTCAAGAAAGGGGGGGGGGTCATGCAAGCTACCTAGGATGTTGATGTTACAAGCATTTCCTTCCTCTCAGGGAATAATTCATTTATTTGCATGTTGAATGGCCCATAATTCGAACAACATTCATGCTCCTTTATACCTTACTCTGCCTTCTCTGGTGGCTCCATTTGAAGAACTTCCGGGGGATGCTTCTCCTACTGAAGCATGGTTATCCATGGGGAGGAGGCATGCGCTGTCCATGTGAGTCATGCGAACACATCAGTATACAACTTTACTCCTACCCCCAAGAAAAGTTTCTCCAGGTATTCATATCTAGAAGACCTTCTTCCCTTCAAGGGCCATCCATCAGTGTCTGATTTCAGAATCAAGAACCATGAAGAAGTAGATCTAGTAGAAGTAGACCTAGAAATTTGCCCATCCGCAATTGGTCACCATCTTCCTTACTCATCTGACACCCAATTATAAAAATCATTTCTGTTGTTGCATCTGTACATACAAATAGATGCCTTTAAGTGTGTTATTTGTTTGATCCTTTTTTTTATTTGTACACTCGCTGTTGTTGCTTTAAAAACTGTCTTTTAATGTTGTAAGCTGACCTGGGTATTTTTTAAGGAGAAAGGCAGGGTAAAAATATTTTACATTCATAAATAAAATATGGGCTTGATGTTTTGCTGGACATTGTCAAGTGATGAACTGCACCTCTTACCTAACATGGCCAGCTGACTAGAAGAAAACAACCTGGCTCTTGACAGCAAATAGATCTCTCCTAATCAGCTGAAGAAACTTTTCCAGGAATAGAGATAAGGCCTAATATAGGGTAATGCTTGCAGATCAAGCCATATAGGGGATACTTCCCATGCTGGTAATCCTCTATCTACTTCTTGCTCGTCCCAATAGCAGAGGAACAAGGAGACAGGCTGAAACGGGCACTACGGCTATACCAGTTGTGCATCATGAGTAGACTCCCTCTGATGGGGATTTGGATCCCCATCAGTAGAGACTCAGACGTGGGTCTCTGTTCTCAGCTGCGTTTGGCATCAGCTCTACAGATGGATTCCCTTGCTTCATCTGAATATTGCCTTTTTGCCACAGAACAGTAATACCTTGGGTCTTTGGGAATTTTTCAAAGACAAAAAGAACTCCGACATCCAGTGCAGAAGTGTTTCAGATGCCTCTTTGATTACTTTTTCTGTTCACTGAAAGAAATCTGCCAGAGAACTTTTCAGTCAGCTATTAAAACTTACTTTTCCCCCTCCTAGCAGTTTGTGTGTGTGTGTGTGTGTGTGTGTCACAGGTGGGGGAGTTTTAATTTTGGCATCCTCAAAACAATAAGCCATAAATGAGTCAACCTTCCAAAGGTACAAGTGATGTTAGTGAAAGTATTTCTCAATTCACCTCCATCACAGTCACAATCAGCAATTGCTAATCGCTTTTATCAAGCCATGTGTCACAGCAACAGACGCGGTGGCAATCCAAATTGCAAGCACAAGGAGACAAAGATATATTGAAGGACTTCCAAGTGACCAGCCTCTGAGAGAGGAGGAGGATGCAAATTAGCGACTATTGACCTCAAGAACAACCGTTTGAATAATGAGAGTAGGAAAGCAAAGTAATGATTTGCTAGGTCCTTAGAGGGCTGTGGCTCGTCATGAGTACAGTCTTATTTATTATGGGTTAAACGCAAACAATACACTTCAGATAATTTCCTGAAGGTAACACTTTTAGTCTGTTGCACAACTGTTCTCCAGAGGATGCCACTGAGTCTTGCAGTGGCAATAGGGATTTTTCTAAATTTTTGTATTCCATGCTCCTGGCAACCTCCAAATGTTACACAAAGGGCCTGGGATCCCTCCTGAATCGGGTGAGCTGTGGAGTAAAAGAATGGAAGTGGGTAGAGAAGATCCTAGGAATCCAGGCAGAATCATGTTCCATGGGTGGAGCTCCCTTTTTTAAAAAGGTGTTTCAGGAATGAATCCTCAGCCTGCCCTATTCCAGTTAGATTCCTCACTGGTAATACATTTGCGGCACCTATAGTCATTGTGACAGTCCCCACAACCACACCAAGAGGACGCTAAAAATATAGGCACTCACAATGATCTCTATGAACAAACCAATCCCAGCTGTTTTCCTCTCTACCAGGAGCAGGTCTTTTGTAAAGCTAATGGATTGTAATTACCCATTCAAGAACAAACTAACCAGGAATATTTTGCATTGTGGGAGTAGCTCAACCTAATACACTGCTGCAAGAAAAATCCATTTCCTTTCAGCTAGTGTAAGACTTGCCACTAAACTCAGAGGAATCAGGGAAGAAAGCCCACAAGTGTGTGGAGATGACGTAATCATCCCCGCTAAACCAAAAGATGTGGTGGTTGGCTTCTAGGAGCTCTGGTACTGGTTTGGAGGTGGGGAAAAAGAAATATTTTAAAATCTTGGTTGGATTGTATACAGGAAAGATATTGACCAGAATCCTGTTAACTTGAGTGGAGTAGAGTGGTCGTCTGACCAGATAGGCGGGGTAAAAATACAATAAATAAATAAAATAAATAAACTTAACACTTAGCTGGTGGAACGTCAACAGCCTTTTAGCGGTGAATTGCTATCAGCTGAGAAACTTGTGCTTGTTTTTCTTGTCACACTGCCGTTGGTAAGTTGGCACATGACAAGAAAAAACGAGAGCCAACTTCTTAATTGGCAGCAATTGGCTGTTAAAATTTACACCTTTGGAGGTGTGCCAGCATAAATATGTAACAGAATTCCGGCCATTATATTATTTCTATAGCATGACTGCATTGAAACATAAGGTCCAGGTCATTAAAAGGAGGTCTCTTCCCATGAAGTCCCTCATTTTCATTAAGATAAGAGTAGTTCTCTGTTCTCCCTGGAAAGAAGTCTCACACTTTAGGCGTTTTCTATGCCTGCACTCCATTTTTCACTGTCACTACTCCTGTCTGCAGACATTTTAAATAAGATCATAATTAGTGGTGGTCAAGTCAGTCAGTCAGTCAGTCTGTCTGTCTGTCTGATATGCTCAGGCATGTGTTTGGGAAGACTGAATAAGTTTCTCTCAGCAGTCTAGTTTGACTTTGTTAAGAATTAATGGTTCTATCATTGCCTTACAGCTAGATAAATGAATGTGAGGGCTTGGTGAAAACATTTAACCCTTTGCCCTCACAAGAGTCTGGGTTTCATTCCAAAAAGCTTTCACCCACCCACCCAGGGAATGGACCGAGGCGGAGTTTTGGCAACAAAATTCTCCCTTCAAGTAAATGCTTTTCTCTGGAAGGAGAGAAAGCCAATTCATCCATGACCACAACTGATTATTTATATAAGTGGGTGGCTGTTTGCTCATCCTCTGCCACGTAGAATATTTAATGTGCACCAGAGTTGATGCAAAACAACAACCGTGTCAGTAGCCCTCAAGATCAGCAGCTGGAGGAGGAATGGCTCCCATCCCAACGGTTCTTTTTATCTTATTTCTTGCCGATGGTGACCTTTGCCTCCTTCCCTTCCACTGTGACCCCTAAATGGATTTCACCATCACTGGCAGCCGAGAAACAGCCATCCTGGCTGTTTTAGGGTTGAAGAAGCAACTTCAGTTGGCTGACAAGGGAAAACCCAGGGAGAAGGAGAGCATCCATGACAGAGGAGTGGTGCCCAAACTGGTGGGCCTTAGGCTGTAGGTTGAAAATTCTTGGTTGTGAATTTGTTTAAAGGAACTCCAAGTCCCCACAAAAAAGTTCTTTAGATTCCTTTTTTTTTTTAAAAAAGTTCCGTATTGTTTTACTGTGACTGTGAGTTACAGATGTTTCTCATTGTAGAGCTTTTCTGTCCATTAATCAGGAAAGAATATCAGACTTCACTTAAATCCACAGTTTTGCCCTCCCTTTATAACAAAACCTTTTCCATGGGAACAATATCCGGAATGTCTTAATCTCTTGTTTTATTAACTGGTGGTTTTCACATCAAGCTGAAGGTGTGTCTTGTTAACCACGGGCTCCATCTGGACGCAGTGCCTCTAACATGCTTCAGGGAATCTGCCTGACAAAATTATTTCTGAAGGTGAAGATGAAACTGAGAGAGAATCTGAAGATGCTTAATTGTGAATCCTGAAATGCTCCCTTTATCCTGCTTTGCTATGCTTCTCCAAATCCTTTCTGTGGGGCTGGCCTAAAATGTGCTGCTGCCTGAGGTGAAGGACAAGGTGGTCCTCCCACCTCAGTTCTGTAGAGAAGCCCAGTGGCTTGTCAGCTGAATCTTAGTTCAATGCAGTCAACAAAGCTGCATCCCCACCACACCACACCTGAAGACAGCAGGCTAGCTGAAGGGCAGCAGGGCAGGCTACGTGGCAGAGAGAGAGCTCTTGCCTTCCAGCATCTCTCAGCAGATGCTTCCTTGCTCATCAGCATTTTCTTCCTGGGGCGGTTTGCTCCTTTCCCCTGCTGAATGGGAGAGCCAGCGCCAAACTTCTGGAACAGTTCTTTCTTAACAAACAGCTTTAAGGGATGTTACAAAGAGGCACTATCAGCCAAATGTGTGTTTAACTCTGCTTCTGTGTAAGACCCAAAGGGAAACTCGTGTAAGGTGAAGGTGCAGACTATGGTCACACTCTTAAAACGTACTGTAGGCTTTGACCACCCCCCCCCCCCCCGTCCTTCTCTACCTACTATACGGAGTGACCAAGTATAATAATATCTTGGTTGTATGAGCAGATAGAATGGCCTGATGAACTAATGGTGGTAGTGAGTGCAGCACATCAACACAAGCATGTATTGCGGAACTTCCCTCATCACTTATGTTACATGCATTCAGATTAATTAAAAGCAGTGATATCACCCATTGTGTGTGCTGTTTCCTTCCATGACAATGAACGGGCCAATTGACAGAGTGTTCCCCTCCAAGATAGGTACAGATGTTTGTAGCTGTAAGGGCTGAATGACCTTTGTGGAAGTTACTCTATTTCATTCATGGCTCAAGAAATAAATAGCTTAAATCTGTCCAAGGCCCACATCTGGCATGACTTGATAGCATGGAGGGAAGCAAGGAAGCCCAGACGGTGTGATCATTATCAGGTGTTCTTAATATGTTTTAAAAGTTGTTTAAACCAATGCTGTTTTTAACACTATTTAAGTTTAATCATATTTTAATCCTAAAATCTTAATTTATTGTGCTTTTAAGCATGTGTTTCTTTAGCCATTGTACACTGCCTTGAGTCCCTTCCCTGAGAGAAAGGCAAGGTGCAAATAAAGGAAATAAATATATAAATCAATAATTTCTGTCTAACTAATTGCATTCAAGGTGTTAAAAGCTGAAACAGCTTCCTTGTGTTGGTCAGTGTCAGGACACTGAAACCAAAGGCAAGGCACCCTCCCCCCCCCCCCCCCCATTAATCCCATATTTTGTCCCAAATCAAAGGCAGATAGGCTCTGGAATTGCAGCTGAAAAATAGCTTTTCCAAACTCTGGTCCTTCCCCCAAGAGAGTTTTCATTTAGTTTGTCCTCAAAGTGCTGAGATCCTTAAATCAAAAGAGAAAACTGACACCTCCATGGCTAAAACAGTGTACTCTGGCAAATGAAGGATCCCATATGGCAATAACCTTCTCCATGCCATCAAAATAGCATTAAACAGCATTAACAGTTTTATTTCACAAAAGAAGTTCAGGCTACAAATGAAAATGAGATATAGTATTGCATAGGTTGCAAGGCATATTGCTGTCCAGATGCACTGGGAATTAGGTACATATATAGAAATGTATGGATCTTATATTATAAACGTATTGTACCCTGAATACCAGGGACACGAGCAAATTTGCTGTTTCTGCAAATAAATGCTTTGGGCACTGTCAGATAGTAGAAGAAAGGCAAGCTCCTCAATGAGTTGATTTCTCCCACCCCTGACTTTTCTGCTTGTACATTTCCAGAAAAATAGTGTTGATTCATAGAGATGGGAACTTTACCAGCAGAAAGGGAGAGGTAACACACGAGTTAAGTCACTCCTTAGAATGTTGTTCATATTAAACAAAATTAGCCAAATTAAAAGTGATTCCCCAATGATTCTGATATCTTTTGACTCAACCAGTTGTGCTTTGTGCGCTCCAGTTCAGACAGCTGCTGTTCTGCCAACACAGCTGGTCCAATGAAGTATCCTCTCTGACTCTCCCCATCTTCCTTCTCCTGGGCCGATGCAGAAAAAAGCAATCCTTACGAAAGCCTTTCCATGAACAGGGAGAAGAGGTTTCCTAAGGGATGAAAAGAGAATCATGATTGGTGATGCAGCCATGAGGAGGCATGTAAAATGGACTACTAGTGTTACTGTGGTCGATGCCATCTAGTCTTCTATTATAATAATAATAAATATGTGCCATCAAGTCAATTCTGACTTAGGGTGACCCTTTCCAGGGTTTTCTAGGTAGAGAATACTCAGAAGTAGTTTACCATTGCCTTCTCCCTGGGGCTCTTCAACTTGCCCAAGGCCACACAGGCTGGCTCTACTCACAGGAGGCATAGTGGGGAATTGAACTCCCAACCTCTGGCTCCACAACCAGATACCTAAACCAGGGAGCTATCTAGCTAGGCCTTACATGGTATTGATATCAACACAGCACTTCTCCATTACGTATATTATCTCAGTCAGGAATGCACAACATTTAGTTTTGCAACCACATGCTGCCTTTGGCATTTCCCTGTGCAGTGCAAAGCCAGTGGGATCGCAACCCAGCTAATGAGCTGTTCCTGGCTCCAAGACTGTTCTCTCCCCATTTCTTAGACTGATGTGCTAATTATGCCCCTTCCTGATTAGGACAGGACTGGGCATAGTGACACATGCTTTAGCCAGTCACATCTAGATTGGATTAGTACAATGTACCCCAGATGGGGCAAGCATTGAAAAATCTATGGAAAATGCTGTTGGTCCAAAATGCAGTTACAAGAATATATGGGCATTTATTTATTTATTTTTGCAGAAAGGGGACACATTAAAATCAAAGCATCTGCATCATTGCAGTAGGTGTAGATATCATTAGACTTCAGAATGACAGAATGCTGGATGCAGGGAGCATATCCTCCCATGAAAAATGCCTCCGGCAGGCCAAATACACTTCTGCTAACAACACCTGCTGTCATTTCAAGTCATTGCTATACTTTCTGGATCCTCTGAGATTTTCTGCTTCCATCCCCTCTTTGTAGGCATCCTTCCTTTGAGATCCATTCGGATGAACATTTATTATACCACAAGAATGTTAGCTTGTCTGGCTCAGACTGTACAGAAGGAAGTAAAGTGTGGTGCTGAAGCCAATGTTTAGATTAATGAATTATTGAAGGTCAAGAGAAGTGAAAAAGAAGTGAATATATCATCCTTGTGAGGGAGTTGTCTGAACCTGCACTTTCACTTGTGTTGGAGTTTTATTTACCACATTAGGTGCTGTTTATAGTTTGAGTGACTGGGAGGGACTTTTTCTGGGCTGGGGTAGTTGTGTCCATCCAGCACTAACCAATCATTCCTTCCAGCTTTTGAATTCAAAGAGAGCCTTGCCTCGCTGCTGAGAGTTCTCTCCCTCTCTTTTGTTGGTTGGTGGCAATTGTTTGTTACTGTTGATTTGTTTAGTTGGTTGCTAGTAGAAACTTTTTTTAAAAAAATAATCTCTACGAATGTCTCCGAGTGAGTTATTGACATTTCGAGTTCCAGTTATTGAGAAAGAGATGGACTCTGTGGAACTTCTAGCTGTGAGTCTCTGTGCTTCTACTGTGTACCAAAAAGAGAATTTTACCAGAAATTCAAAACTCTGCAACATGTTGGTGGTACTCTCTCGATCTAGGAAGGAGCTCAGTTTCCTCTGACTCCATGGGCAAAACAAGTGCCCAGTCCTCAGGTCCTCAAGGTCTACTGTTGCTAAATGGCCTCATGTAGCTTCTGTGTCAGAGCCTGGAAAGTTACTTTTAAGTAGAATTAGCATAATGACAGTCAGCAGTTACAGTATTCTCTGCAGCTCTTCTATATTTATACGTCTTAAAAACAAATTTCCAAGCTCTGCTGTGCAGGGATACTCTCTCTCTCTGTGTGTGCATGGATGTGTGTGTACATGTGTACATGCATGCGTGCACACACACATGTATACATGACTATAGATGAGATGAAGTGATGGAGTCATAAGCCATCGTAATGTTTCTGCACTGGAATATATTCATTCTTATTTGGTGGGGAGGGGAAGAATAGATCAGATGAAGGATGTTGTGTATGCAGGTTCCCCACCTAATCTGGTCCAGGCCTGCCAGTGATTATCTTGGAATACTGCTGTGTTCCATCCCTCCTCCTATCCAAGATCAGATTATTGCTACCTGTTCAAATTGACAAGGGCTATGTATACACAGCTGTAGCTCCTCTGGTTAATTTTTTCCCGTCCTGGGAAATGTGTGTACAGTATTTGTTGGCTGACCTGTTTTCCTCATAGTCATGACAGCTAAGTATTACAGTGGTGCCTCGACTTACGAACTTAATTGGTTCCGGAACTCCGGTCGTAACTCGAAATGGTCGTAAGTCGAAGCACCATTTCCCATAGGAATGCATTGAAATGCAATTACGCGTAATCCGTTCCGGCCGAAGAAAAAAATCACCAAAAAAAATATAAAATAAAAATCAATGCAAGACCCATCGGAAACGCAATTAATCCGTTCTGGCCAAAGGGGGAAAAAGAAAAGAAAAGCAAGCAATGCGTGCAAGACCCATCGGAAATGCAAAAAAAGCAAAGCAAAAAGCAAGCAAACCCCGCAAGACCCATCGGAAATGGGGGGGGGGGGACTCCAAAAGCAAGCAAACCCCCCAAGACCCATTGGAAATGGGGGGGAACCCAAAAAGCAAACAAACCCCCAAGACCCATCGGAAATGGGGGGAAAACCCAAAAAAGCAAGGAAACCCCCCCAAAACCCATCGGAAATGGGGGAAAAAACCCAAAAAGCAAACAAACCCCCCAAGACCCATCACAGCACAGAAACATAACCCCCCCAGCCCAAAACCACGCTGCAAAAGCCACCCAGAACAGTTTTTAAAAAGCAGAAAGCAGCACCTTACCTTACCAGGCAGTCCGAAGCCTCCTCCAATCGCACTCACTCTAACCGTTGGGGCGAAAGAGCTACAAAGCAGCAGCCTCTTCGCCTACCAACGGTTAGCAATTTGAATTTCCCGCCTTTCCCCCCCTGCCTTTTTCTGTTCGTAACTGGAAGTTCCGGCCGCAAGTCGAAGCAAAATTTTGCGGCCGGAGCTGGTCGTAACTCGAAATGGTCGTAAGTCGGGACATTCGTAAGTCGAGGCACCACTGTATCTCCACAATCAGAAGTAGCATGCCTCTAAACAATGGTTGGTGGGCAATGTGAATAGGAGGAGGGTGCTGTTATGTTCATGGTTTACTTGTGTGTTTCCCAAAGGCAGATAACTGTGGGGACAGAAGGCTGGATTAGATGAATCTTTAGTGTGATACAGCACAACTTATTTTAGGTTCTTTTTTCTGTTGTAGCTTATAAGAAGAAAAGCTAGAATATGTATTTTTATTTGGGGGGTGCAATATGTCTTATTTACTAGTGTACACTCTGTAATGGCTAATATGTTGTTATTTGGTTTGTGCATATCTATTAGTCTTTGAAGTTACAACTTTATGCCCTTAACCCTGTTACATACTTAACCTGGCATAACTCCAACAGTGTAACTTTCAGAGGTGACTTGCTGCTAGTGAAGACATGCGTATTTTTTTCCTTGTTGCATACCAACGTACGATATTGGAATTATGCTGGTGGGCAGGAGTAACAGGGTTCTCATCTTCATTTTTCTTTCTGTCCAGATAATGTGGCTTCTTATCTTGAAATAAATATGTAAATACAGTAATAATAACAATTCACAAAGAAGATCTATGAGGAAGGCATTTTACAGCTTTATCACGTAAATAATCTTCCCCTAGTTCCAGACACACACACACACACACACACAGAGAGAGAGAGAGAGAGAGAGAGATTAAAGGCAACAACAACAACAACAACAGCTGGGACAAAAAGTGCCTCCACAAATCAATTCCATTTCCCTATTGCACTATTTTTTTTTTTTTGTCCCAGCCTCTCTAATTTAGTATGGTAAAATAAAGTAAAATAAAATAAAATATCATGCCTTCTTTTTTTAACAATCCATCAAGCCAGGAAACAGAAGTGGTGTATTCTGGTTGGCAATAGGTTGGACCCATTTAGGGGAGGACACTGGATTCCTCAAGAAGTTCAAGAAATAAGACCCTCTAACTCTAATTTCATTCCTAACCCTAACCTTTCTGCAAACCCTCAGTATACTGGAAATCCCATGAGATTAGAACATGCCCCAGAACCCTCTCTCAGTGCAAGATGTTTTATCTGACTCAATAAGGATTAAATAGAGTAAAAGTTCTGTCCATGGAGTTTTCTTGGCAAAGATACTGGAGTGGCTTGCCAGTTCCTGCTCCAGGTGGATCACGTTTAGTCAGAACTCTCCACTATGAGTCTTGGGTCTCCCTGCACGGCATAGCCCATAGCTCCTCTGAATTACTCAAGCCCCTTCGCCACGACAAGGCAGCAATCCGTGAAGGAGTCCATCTCATGAGAAGAGAAGACTTCCTGGAAAAGACCCTGATGTTGGGAAAGTGTGAAGGCAAGAGGAGAAGGGGACGACAGAGGATGAGATGGTTGGACAGTGTCACCGAAGCTACCAACATGAATTTGACCCAACTCCGGGAGGCAGTGGAAGACAGGAGGGCCTGGCGTGCTCTGGTCCATGGGGTCACGAAGAGTCGGACACGACTTAACGACTAAACAACAACAACAAGAGTAAAAGTAAGGGAAAGTATAAGGGAATTCTATCATTTCTGTTTTGCAAGTGGGAAGCTGAGAATGAGGGTTGATGTGCGGGTTGCATGACAGGTGTACAGAAAGGGTAAGAACTGAATCCATATCAGCCGAGAGGTGGGTAGCTCCATCACCCTTAATTACATAGTAGCTTTCAACAGAGCAGTTTCGGAAAGGCATTTTTCTGTGCACTTCCTGCTTCAGTACTTCACACTGACTTCCCCAGCATGTTGTTGACTCTGCATTATTTAAGTCAAAAGGGATGACTTACAGGGCATATTTTACAGAACCATTAATTCATACCCTAGTTGACTTCCACCACCCAAGTAGTGTATTAATTGCTTCATAAAGCACACCCTGGAGTACCTTAACAGGATGATGAGATTGATCTTCGGCTTCACTGTTTAGAACACAACTAGACTTAATTACAGAGAAAGACAACGCTAAGAGGTCTTCCAATGAAAGAAGCCGATATTGTTCTCTTCTCAAGGCCCAATTGGTTGGCAAATTTTGATCCTTTTTCCTTTCAGAGCTTGTTAGTCAGGGTCTTGGTTCTAAATGACTCACACTTCATGAACACAGGTGATTCCTTTTCCCTTGAAGGGCCGTTTTTTAAAGAATAAATTATCCCCATCTCATTCTCTGATCAATACTGAATCAAGCAATGGGACACAGTATGCCAAAAACCCCTTTAAGCAGGGCTTGGAAAGTTACATTCAGAATGCACATGGTTATGGTTTCAGCTCTAGCCCATCTACCCTCAAGTAGTTATAGTCCCTTTTCTTAAAAATTAAATATTTACTTTTTTTTTATTAAAAACTAGGTAAAACAATTACTTTTTAATTGGTTTTTTTTTAATTGCCTGTTATAAGCCACTGTCCTGTTGTATGAAACACATCTAAATAGTGAGGCCACACTTGTTATTATAAAAGCAACATTTAAAAAATCAAAAAATAAAGTGGCCTTATTGATCCATATGGAAACAAAACAAAATCCTAAATCAAGAAATAGATGATACGTGGACTAAATGTGGAAAAGCTTTTGAATTCTCTGGAATTCTTTATCATTTGATGAATTGTTCTGAAGAATTCAAAAGTTTGCATGTTTTATGAATTCATAGTTGATTCTTTTTTACATTTTTTTAAAAAATTAAATTAATATAACAAAATATGACAAAAACATAAATGACGAATAGAATCATATCTCAAATATACAGTGTAAGCCACCACCATCGGGAATATATATACACATATATATTCTCATTGATATGTTTCATCTTAATTTATACCATGTGCCCCGTCTCTTTCCGAAAAATATAATGATTCTTGTATTGAGTTATAACCTTTATGTTTTGTAAATACGTATTTTATATAAGGATTCCAAATCCCATTAAAATTATTTTCTTTCAATAATCCTTTTCTAACTTTCAATTCACAAGTTAATTTATTGTTAATAGCTAGGTTCCACATCTCATTATACCATTCTTCCAACATCAATTATTATTTTTCCAATTCCTTGCAAATATCAATCTAGCTGCTGTTAACATAATAACAATTAGTTCAATTTTTCCCCTGTCTAATTGACTGTTTCCAAATATATTTAACAATGCTAACATTGGACATCTTTGTATATCTGTCCCTAGAATTTCTTTAATCTTATTAAATATAATCATCCATTCCTTCTGTCTCTCTTCACATGCCCACCACATATGATAGTATGTTCCCCTTTCTTTTTTATTCATAGTTGTTTCTAATAAAGGTATTGACCAACTGTGGCGTTCAGATTTTAATTTAAAACCAGTTATAGTTATACTGCAAAATGAGTGAAATTAACCTTTGATGTGTTACAGGAGTAATGTAACTTAATCATGCCATTTCTATTATATAAAAATAAATTAATTGCAGGAAACTATGTTTTTTTGTAATCAGTTACTTTCAACCTGTGATTTTAAGGACTTACTTGACTACTGGGATTAGGAAGCCTGCTGCCTTAAAGGATATTGGCAAGCCATATGAATGCAAAAACACAAATTTAGCAGAAATAAAGCAAGATTACTATCTTTGATTACTTGCCTCTAGGTCAGGAGGATGAAGTTTTATTGAAGTATGGATGCAATTGACATGTCCTTTTTTACATTTCTTCTATTCAATGCAGATAAAGAAGTGTATATGCATGTGTGAGTGAGTGGGTGTAAGAGACTCCTGCAATCAACATATCAATTCCTAGTATACCTAAATAATAAACATGGAGTAAAATTGGACAATCTCTTTCTGAAATTCTCCAATTACCAACATGGAGAATAGCCCAAGTTATATGTGGCTGATTCAACTGAAGGACAAGATGGTACTGTTCCCTCTTCCACCTGTGAATACTGACTAGATTGGTATTTAGAAATGTTTTGCTTGCTTGTTTGTTTTGGACTCCAACTCCCAGAATTCTCCAAGAATTCCCTAAGTGGAATTCTGGGAGTTCCAGTTCACAGACCCACACCTATAGACACTTACCTTTGGCTCTCTTGGAGAAAGGCTGAGTTCTGAGGCTGCATGGCTGTCTCAGGCCTTGCTTCCTATTGTTAATTAAGTGAAAAATAAACTCCCCTGTGGCTTCCTGGGAGACATAATGTCATTGGCCTTTAGGCCTTGTAGAGGGCACCTCCTGAGAAACGATGACACTCAGGAAACATGGCAGCACTTCCATTTATTATACAGGAAGCAAGGTCCAAGACAGCTGTGCTCCAAGTGAGCAAAATGTAGGTATCTGTCAGTGTGGGTCTACTGGCTGGAACTCCCAGGATTTCGCCTAGAGAGTTTTAGAAGAATTCTGGGAGTTGGAGTTTTTTAAAAAAGGATGAATGGAACATCCCTATTGGAAGCAAAATCTAAAGTCCTACACTAGTGATGATCTCTAGGTGGGACAGGAAGCAACAGTTAGAACTGGATATGGAACAACTGATAGGTTCAAAATTGGGAAAGGAGTACGACAAGGCTGTATATTGTCTCCCTGCTTATTTAACTTATATGCAGAATACATCATGCGAAAGGCAGGACTGGAGGAATCCCAAAATGGAATTAAGATTGCCGGAAGAAATATCACCAACCTCAGATATGCAGATGATACCACTCTGATGGCAGAAAATGAGGAGGAATTAAAGAACCTCTTAATGAGGGTGAAAGAGGAGAGCACCAAAAATGCTCTGAAGCTCAACATCAAAAAAACTAAGATCATGGCACTGGTCCCATCACCTCCTGGCAAATAGAAGGGGAAGATATGGAGGCAGTGACAGATTTTACTTTCTTGGGCTCCATGATCACTGCAGATGGTGACAGCAGCCATGAAATTAAAAGACGTCTGCTTCTTGGGAGGAAAGTGATGACAAACCTAGACAGCATCTTAAAAAGCAGAGACATCACCTTGCCGACAAAGGTCTGCATAGTCAAACCTATGGTTTTTCCAGTAGCAATGTATGGAAGTGAGAGCTGGACCATGAAGAAGGCTGATCGCCGAAGAATTGATGCTTTTGAATTGTGGTGCTGGAGGAGACTCTTGAGAGTCCCCTGGACTGCAAGGAGATCAAACCTATCCATTTTGAAGGAAATCAACCCTGAGTGCTCACTGGAAGGACAGATCCTGAAGCTGAGGCTCCAATACTTTGGCCATCTCATGAGAAGAGAAGATTCCCTGGAAAAGACCCTGATGTTGGGAAAGTGTGAAGACAAGAGGAGAAGGGGACGACAGAGGACGAGATGGTTGTACAGTGTCATCGAAGCTACCAACATGAATTTGACCCAACTCCGGGAGGCAGTGGAAGACAGGAGGGCCTGGCATGCTCTGGTCCATGGGGTCATGAAGAGTCGGACACGACTTAACGACTAAACAACAACAAAGTGATGATGTAGTATTTTCCATCTCACCTGAGAGCACAATGGACAGTTTCAGAATGAAGGAAGCACACCACATCTAAACACAGCACTATCCTCCAGCAGAGAGGAATTACCAGAGAATTGCTCCTCTCTCTTTCACACTGTCCATCATTTGCCAACTGATGTGTCCACCTTGCTTTGCCTAATGGTGGAGCTGGACCTGATTACATGATGCAAGACAGGCAGGAAATCTCTTGAAAACTCTCTGCCTTTCCCCCCTGAGAGGAGAAAGTGCTGAGCATCTCCTTGCTCTAATGATTGCATTTAACCATCCCCTGAATCTGCTGTGGTGCTTCATTAATTAATGTTTGCAGAGTGCTCTGTTGCCCCCTTGTAGTAGAAAAATGCTATTATTAGCACTGTGATGGTTCGCAGTGGAAACGGTCTGTGAGCCTACCGCTTCCACACACTGCCTAAAAGCAAGCTACAGTCATCTCAGAGAGGCTTTCAGCATGTTGGATGTTAAGAGCATCTTGCTTAGCTCTTGGGGCAGAGGCAGTGGTGGTGGGGAAGGCCTCCCATGTATCCTTGTTTGACATAGGCTAATTTGTGCTACAGAAAGCACCAGCACCAGCTTTCCTGATACAGCTGCTGCTCTCTCAGTTGCCAATGGGAGAGAGTTGTCAGGTAGAGCATCCTGCTTTTACTGTTCCTGTATAGCAGGAGGAAACAAGGAATAGTCAGTGAATGGGGGTAGATGTCAAGAACATCAGGAACACCTTTCAAGGTACTCGGGGGAAAGAGCCATGGCTCCTGCGCCTCCCACAGGGCAGTGAGCAACAAGCCTCCCTAGGTTAGCAAACCCATCCCACTTGGAGTCCCAGGTTTAGTGGCTGGCAAGTTGCTCTGATCGCAGCCTGAGGACAGTGCTGATGAAAGCATTCAGAACTCCCCCATATGTCTTCCTGCCCTACCTTGTGGAGAAGTGATGTTGCTTGTTCTCTAGGTCAACTGACTTTTCCCAAAACAATACGGCAGGTATGGGTAACTGGTGACCCTCCTAATGTTGGTGGACCACAACCCCAGTCAGCCCTAACAAGCATAAGCAAGTACTGAAGGATGATGGGAGTTGTCCCAACCAAAATTGTGGAGGACCACAGTGATGCCATTCCTGCATGAAGGCCTGGATGGATAATGGATGGAAAAATATCTTCCCAACACAGAGAAACGAAAATGCTTCCTCTGAGCCAAACGTGAAGAATTTGTGCTTCTGCTTGTTTTCATATACTAATTTTGGATGGTGTTTTCACTGTCTACCTAGAGCAATGTTCCAAGACATAATGATGTAAGCCACCTTGAGGCCTTTTGGGGAGAAAAGCAGCATAGAAATATTTCAAATAAATAAAGACAAATATGGGAAGATGAAGGCCCAGATTTGGAAGCATTGCCATTGACCTCACCAGAAGTCAGCCAACTCTGAGGTTGATGCTCCCTCCTGGATCCTTGTGACATCACAGAGCCATCTCATAATGTGGCTACAGAAGGCTTGACAGGCAGCTAAAGAAATCACTCAGATCAACTGTATGCCAGGTGGAGGAAGCAAATGGAATGGGAGGAGGTGATCCAGTAGAGCCAAGCCAGGATGAGAAGGCATGTACATTAGCGAGAACTTGCAGATTTGCATCCAGAAAAGAAGATCCTTTGGGTGATGGATCTGACAGAATCCACTGGATACTGGTGGACAGAAGCTGGTGGCGTTTGCCAGAGGCTGTTGCAAAGTGGAAAGTGGCAGATGTTTGCAGGTAGAAACTGGTGGAAGTTCACCTTCTGGAGCTGACTGGTGGAAGCATGATGGATATTGGCAGGTGGAAGCTTGCATCCTCATTTTCTCCTTAGGAAACTGGTATACATAATACGCTCTTGGAACTGCAACAGAAGGTGTCTATCTCCGGACTAGATCAGATGGAAAGCTCTTTAATCTCTCTAGATTGAGAATGAAGACCAAAGTCCATGCGAGACTTCCTCTTCGCCCATGACGCAGCTCTTGTTGCCCATTCTGCTAAAGAGCTTCAACAACTTATGAATCGTTTTAGTAAGGTCTGCCAAGATTTTGAACTAACAATCAGCCTGAAGAAAACACAAGTCATGGGCCAGGGCGTGGACTCACCTCCCTCTATTACCATCTCTACACAACAATTGGAGGTTGTTCATGATTTCATGTACCTTGGCTCAACGATCTCTGACACTCTCTCTCTAGATGTTGAGCTGGAGAAACGCATTGGCAAAGCAGCTACCATGTTCTCTAGACTCACAAAGATAGTATGGCTTAATAAGAAGCTGACGGCATATACCAAGATCCAGGTCTATAGAGCCTGTGTCCTGAGTACACTCCTGTACTGCAGTGAGTCCTGGACCCTTTGTGCACGGCAGGAGAAGAAACTGAACACGTTCCATATGCACTGTCTCTGACACATTTTTGGTATCACCTGGCAGGACAAAGTTCCAAATAGAGTAGTCCTAGAACGAGCTGGAATTTTTAGCATGTATACATTACTGAAACAGCGACATCTACGTTGGCTTGGGCATGTCGTGAGAATGACTGATGGTCGGATTCCAAAAGATCTCCTGTATGGAGAATTAGTGCAGGGAAACCGCCCCAGAGGAAGACCACAGCTGCGATACTCATACAAGGATATCTGCAAGCGGGATCTGAAGGCCTTAGGAATGGACCTCAACAGATGGGAAACCTTGACATCTGAGCGTTCAGCCTGGAGGCAGGTGGTGCAGCATGGCCTCTTCCATTTTGAAGAGACACTTGTTCAGCAGGCCGAGGCCAAGAGGCAGTCCCGAAAGCAGCAAAATCAGGGAGCTGGACAGGGGACAGATTGTATTTGTCTTCAGTGTGGAAGGGATTGTCACTCTCGAATTGGCCTTCTCAGCCACACTAGATGCTGTTCCAAGACCTCTATTCAGAGAACGTTACCATAGTCTCTTGAAACTGAAGGATGCCTACTTCTAGATACATGTAGAAAATAAATGAGATGCACTATGGTACAATCTTAGCATTTGATTCAGAAAAAAGGATTTCTGGCTAGCTCTCCTGGAAGTAATGTTTTCAGCTATCATCATATATTCCTTAGTGTCAGTTTGACTTGACTATGTTTGTGACGTCTATGGAATGTGTTCTTCTAACTGGTGCCAGGTGTGAATTGGCATGACCATATTATAACAAGGGCTAATGCATGTGTTTTTCTGAGCCCTGCGTAGTGTGCTGTCTTTGACCTGGTTCTTGGCTGCCTCTCAGGTGAGTCTGCTGTCTCCAAATAACGCCTTCACCATGTGACATCTACTGAGGCTGCTCCCCTTTCACAGATAAGGAAATATACATGGGTGCCTGACCTGACCTTTGTGTTTTCAGTAAGAGTCTGACCCAATCCTTGTCTGGCTCTATGGCAATATAGGTTTCCAGATCTCTGCGGAAAAAAATTATTCTTACAAATTAGGAAAATGCAAATGGTTATGATGTCGATGTGCTGTGGTGGTGGTGGGGTGGTATACACTACCATTAATTACAGGAATTTGATAGACAGGAGATTTTTCCCTCCACCCTTAGACACCCTTCTAACTCTTGTGCTAGCTCAAAATCAAGTGGGATTTACACCATTACAAATAAGAAAAACAAATGACGGAGAGAAGACAGACTAATTCTGTCCTAGCCAGTCAAAGCTCATATAAGAGGAATGGAGCCATTCCTCTACAGTTTCTCTCACACACAATCCAAGTAGCAGTCTGTTTAGTGCACTAAATGAGCTAGATCAAAATGAAAAAAAAGAGAGGAAATTCTAGAATGTGAATCTTAGCAACGATGACACAGATCTTCACTTCACTTTACACTTCAGGTGAAATGGTTGGTAGAGCAGCTGCAAGCAAAAGATGATCTTGACCTGAGCCCTCCTTAGTGCCTTCCTCAGTGATCTTGGACTTTATTGGAAGGTTCTGCTGACACTCATCTCCTTTGGCACCAAAGGAGTCTTGTGCCTTCCATGTCTTCAGTTCAAATCTCTGGGTGTCTTCAGTTAATAATTTTTAACTCCACAAATGCCAGATAGAACATAAACGTTCTGTGAGGTTGTTGCTTTGCTTTGTGGGCAACCACCTGCTCTTTGCTCTGCCCCATAGTTGCCCCAGAATTGCATAAATACCTCTCATTTGGTTCATTTTTTGCTCATTTTTCTGAAAACACTGCACATCCCTAATCACAGCCATTGCATTGTGTGTAAATTTAAATGGCTGTTCTGCCCACACGTCCTCTCTAGAGATGGGCACAAACTGCTGAAGCAGCGGTTCGTGCCAGTTAGTCTTTCAGATGAACATGTGTTTGTCACTTCTCCACCCTGGCTTCTGCAGAGGACACCCACTCAGAAGCAGTGCCCAGAGGTGGCAGGGCAGAGAAGCCAGGGAGCTGCCTCTGAGTGGGCACCTGCTGGAAGAGGCGGGGCTGGGAGGTGTTGAAACCTGTTTGTCCAAAGGATGAGTGAGCACAAACCATCAAACCAGTGGTTTGTACCTGTCTCTAGTGTGCTTCTGTCACTGTTGGATCAGAATGACAAGGATGATAAAGGCAAGATTCCTCTTAAACTAAAGCTGCATGAACCAGAAATAGGTTTATGGGATGGGTAAATGTGGAAGAAAGGTTTATGACACCACTGACCAAACTCTCAAATACATGGGCTGGAAAAGAAGCTGCTCTGTGTTGTAAAAAGAAAAGTTATTGCCAGAGACAAAATCCTGGCTTAAAAACCCAATAGGCAGGTAAAAACAGAACTGCAGGTACAAAGAAGCAGTCCAGACCTACAAGAATTCCTGGCACTCTAAAACAGACTTCTTCCATCCTGGCACCCTTCAGAAGGATGCTAGACAACAAGCTTCATCACCCTTCACAGTACATTGTAGGTAAACCACTGCTTTTATAGAAAAAAAAATTAGAGGAGAGCAACACAGTGCAAAGCTTAAAACACGGTTGCAAGTCCTAGCTTTTCTTTTCTTTAGATGCAGGGTCCAGGAGATGTCTGTAATATTTTGGTTTATTTACAAGCATACAAGTTAAACAAAGGTGAAGGCTCAGCTAAATTTCTACAAACAGCCAGTTCCACTGCCCCACATCAGATCTCCAGAAATACAGATCCTGAAAGGCATCTTGTAGAGTTCAAAACAAACCTTGTGCCCTTTTCTCAGCTTGCCTCTCCAAAAACTGCTTCTCCTGTTATATTTGTCTTGTGTAAATTCTCTCTTACATCATCCTTGGCTAGAGTGGTGCTTAAGGGAAGAAAAAGGTGGCTCTTCTCTTCCAGAAAGGTTTGCAGCTAATTTCTTGCCTTTGTTGGTCATTTCCCTGAAATCTCCCTAACAAAAGGTATTCCTGGCAACTTGGCCTGTTAATTAAAGCTGGGGAGGGGGCTCCCCCAGTTAGAAAACATATGCAGGAGACAACATAACTGTCTTGAAGCTGGACCATAAAAGAAATTGTGTACAAGCATGACCTAGTGCAGAACTGTCTGTCTTCAAACAGAAAAAACACCATGTCCATTTTCAGGATGACCCGACCTGTCCTCCTCTCCCCGCTCTTCCTCCTTCCTCCTCCTTCTCCAGTTAGAAGAATTGCTGCAGCAAACTGTGTTACCAAAATGCCAGCCTGATTATTTTTTCCACAAGACTATGTGTCTGCATGCACAGCCAATCACATGGAGCTACTAAATGGGGGTTGCACGCAGGAACTGGGCTTCAGGTTTAAGAAAATATAGCTGACCTGTATGTTATCTATTTGATCACAGAATCATAGAAAAGTGAAGTTGGAAGGGGCCTACAAGGCCATCAAGTCCAACCCCCTGCTCAATGCAGGACTACAAATCAAAGCATATCTGCCAGGTGATTATCTAAGTTTTTCTCGAATGCCTCCAGTGTTGGAGCACTCACCAACTCCCAAGGTAACCGGTTCCACTGTCGTACTGCTCTAACAGTTAGGACGTTTTTTCTGATATTCAACCGAAACCTGGCTTCCTTTAACTTGAGCCCATTGCTGCATGTCCTGCACTCTGGGATGATGTTATTATGATGTTGTTATTATGTGTTGTTATTATGTGATGTTGTTATTATGTGCCATCAAATTTGCCCCTGACTTACATCAACCTGAGGAATGAAAAATTTCCACCAGGTCCTGTCCTCAACAGCCTTATTTAGCTTTTGCAAACTCAAGCCTGTGGCTTTCTTTAAGGAGTCAATACATCTCTTATTTGGTCTTCCTCTTTTCCTGCTGCCTTCATCCTTTCCCAACATCATTGTCTTTTTCACAGAACCCTGGCTTCTCGTGATGTGCTCAAAGTAGGAAAGCCTCAGTTTCAATATTTTTGCCTCCAGACAGAGTTCAGGCTTCATTTGCTCCGGGACCCAATTGTTCCTTTTTCTGACAGTTCAGGTATCTACAAAGCTCTTCTCCAGCACTGTATTTCAAACTAATCAATTTTGTTCCTGTCAGCTCTCCTTACTGTCCAGCTTTCACACCCATGCATGGTGATTAGGAATGCTAGAGTGTGGATGATCTTGGTTTCAGTCTCCAGTGACACGTCCTTACACTTGATTATCTTTTCTGTATAGTTACTATATTCCAGGATGACAAATAAGCAGGAAAGTGCAAAACGTGGGTCAGGAATGAGCTTTTCATATCCTGTACTCACCTTGCCTCAATCAATGCTTGAGGTACAACCAGACCGTAGAAAAGTTACTCTTTTTCTGAACTACCACAATCCCCACGAGAGTGGTCATGCTGGAAGGGAAATTTTGGCAATTGTAAGTTCAAACAAGGACCTTTTCCACATGTAATATGGAAATCTCTGGAAGAAGCCATATCGCGGTCTGGAAACAATGGCTTCTAATGCTAGACATAAAGACTGTATACAGCTTTACCGTGTCCATGTGCACTCTGCACATTCTCAAAGACATTCTCCCCTTTACTTTTAATTTCTTAGCATTAAACACAGGCTTCAGGTCTCAGTCTTGCCTCAAACTGAACACTCACTGCTCTGTGTTTGTGAGGTTTTCCCTTGTTCAGGATGTAAAAACTACAGCCATGATTTCTTGGCCTTTCCTGCTGATAAAAGTAGCAGGGTGTCTCCTCTCATCACCTTCAGGAGCGTCTGAGACAGGTGTACTTCCTGGGTGGACACACGCCAGCCTTGTTACTCTCGCCAAAGGTGCCAGAAAGAAAACCACAGGCTTTCTCTAAGAAGGAAAGCAGCCGTTCTCTGTCTCTCCTCTTTTTTGTCCTCATCAAGCCTGTTTTTTTGTCTCTTTCCTTATTTCTGACCATTTATTTGCTGGAGGGCAGATGGCTGTAAACCATGTTCCTCTTCCCTCCCTTCACACAGGTGATGGCAGCGACAGTTGCCGTCCCCGTGGCTCCTGCTCCCCAGCACTTGTTCTCCAAGGAAGAGAGCCAGGGAGGTTTGCTGATTAACCCAGTTACGGTACTGCTGTAGTTTTACCTCAAGAACGGATACCCTTTAAGACTGAAAGGATGGAGCCAACCGCAGAGCATCCCCTAAAGCCCCGAAGCATCTGCCAGGGCACCAGGGAGCGGGGGCTTAGAAAGGGAGGGCGGGAGAAAAGTCATTCCAGTATCACTGGTGCAGAGATCAAACCCAGAGCAGCAGCAGCAGCAGCAGCAGCAGAGCCGTTGTAATTAAGGATTAAAATAAAGCACGAAGCAAAACAAAAACCATGCAGGAGGATGGGGGAGGAGAGGATTGTAGGGAAAAGCTTAAGAAAAGGAAAAAGTAAACAAGGTCTCCTGGTCTGGCAGGCCAGTGTGAAACCCCTGCCTCTATCTGCCTGGTATTCCTCCAGGATTCCTGCTCAGGGCCTAAATGACTTTCTGTCCCATTTCACTGGATGGTGAATACTCCAAACAGCCACCATGTGAGACCCTGCCTGGAACCTGTGAATATGTTTGCAGAGGAGCTTTAAAGAGACATTCAAGTGGTTTAAGTGTGAAGTGGTCTCCTTCTTCCTGAAGAGATCCTAGGATTTATATATAAGGGGTGTGGGACATGGGACTCAGCAGCCACCATGGCTAGTGGTCAGGAATGATGAGGAAGGTCATTCCAATGACAGCTGAAGGACCACGAGTTCTCCATCCCAGCAGATAGGTTTCAGGCAAAGATACGGTGTTGTGTAGGGAAGGAGAATATGAAGACATTTACTGAGCATGCAAGCCTTTATAACGAGAACAGGTCTGGCAGTGTGGAAGGTATGACTTGTGACCCAATAGGTTAGCTGAATAATTTTATACAATATCCCCTTCTTTCTCATCCTTGCTTCCCCACCATTCTTCTGACTGCAGACTCTCATGCTGTTAGTCACAAGGTCTCTTCTTTTCAAGGAATGGCTTGTTAAAACAGTGTGAAAAGTTGGTTTCAGATTGTGAGGAATGGGACAGTGACTGAAATTTGACCCACATCCTTATCCTGAGTTTACACTTTTCTATATCTATATCTGCATGTGCGTTTGGATGTCTCTCTGTGAATTCCAGGTTAAGATGAGAGATAAGGCTATCTTGAGTTGACTCAAGCTCCCCAAAGTCAGGAAATGGAAAGCTAAGGCTGATGTCTTCACAGATGTGTCCAAAGGTCAGGAAAGATGTTGTGGAAGATCAAAAATTGTTCTTGCTTGTGACTGATGCTCTGTGTAGGCATCCTTCAGTCTCGAGAGACTATGGTAACGTGCTCTGAATAGAGGTCTTGGAACAGCATCTAGTGTGGCTGAGAAGGCCAATTCGAGAGTGGCAATCCCTTCCACACTGAAGACAAATACAATCTGTCCCCTGTCCAGCTCCCTGATTTTGCTGCTTCCGTGACTGCCTCTTTGCCTCGGTCTGCTGGACAAGGGTCTCTTCAAATTGGGAGAGGCCGTGATGCAACGCCTGCCTCTAGGCTGAACGCTCCGATGTCAGGGTTTCCAATCTGTTGAGGTCCATTCCTAAGGCCTTCAGATCCCGCTTGCAGATATCCTTGTATCGCAGCTGTGGTCTCCCTCTGGGGCGATTTCCCTCCACTAATTCTCCATACAGGAGATCTTTTGGAATCCGACCGTCAGCCATTCTCACAACATGCCCGAGCCAACGTAGACGTCGCTGTTTCAGCAATGTATACATGCTAAAAATTCCAGCTCGTTCTAGGACTACTCTATTTGGAACTTTGTCCTGCCAGGTGATACCAAAAATGCGTCGGAGACAACGCATATGGAACGTGTTCAGCTTCCTCTCCTGCCGTGCACAAAGGGTCCAGGACTCACTGCAGTACAGGAGTGTGCTCAGGACACAGGCTCTATAGACCTGGATCTTGGTATATGCCGTCAACTTCTTATTAAGCCATACTCTCTTTGTGAGTCTAGAGAACATGGTAGCTGCTTTGCCAATGCGTTTATCCAGCTCAACATCTAGAGAGAGAGTGTCAGAGATCGTTGAGCCAAGGTACACGAAATTATGAACAACCTCCAATTCTTGTGTAGAGATGGTAATAGAGGGAGGTGAGTCCACGCCCTGGCCCATGACTTGTGTTTTCTTCAGGCTGATTGTTAGTCCAAAATCTTGGTAGGCCTTACTAAAACGATTCAAAAGTTTTTGGAGGTGTTCAGCAGAATGGGCAACAACAGCTGCATCATCGGCGAAGAGGAAGTCCCGCATGCATTTCAGCTGGACTTTGGTCTTCGTTCTCAATCTAGAGAGATTAAAGAGCTTTCCATCTGATCTAGTCCGGAGATAGACACCTTCTGTTGCAGTTCCAAAGGCGTGCTTCAGCATGACAGCAAAAAAGATCCCAAACAGGGTCGGCGCGAGGACACAGCCCTGTTTCACTCCACTTCGGATGTCAAAGGGATCTGATGTTGAGCCATCAAAAACTACAGTGCCCTTCATTTCCTCATGAAAGGACCTGATGATGTTAAGGAGTCGAGGTGGACATCCAATCCTGGGAAGGATTTTAAAAATCAAAGGCCTTTGTAAGATCTATGAAGGCCACAAAGAGTGGCTGTAATTGTTCCCTACATTTCTCCTGCAACTGTCTGAGGGAAAATACCATGTCAATGGTGGATCTATTAGCTCGAAATCCACACTGTGATACTGGATAGACTCTATCTGCAAGCACCTGGAGCCTCTTCAGCACAACACGGGCAAGCAGCTTCCCTACAACGCTGAGAAGAGAGATGCCACGGTAGTTATTGCAGTCGCCCCTGTCTCCTTTGTTCTTATACAATATGATGATGTTTGCATCGTTCATGTCCTGTGGTACTCCACCTTCCCTCCAGCAAAGACAAAAGATATCATACAGCACTTCAGCACTTCAACAGGGATGTTATCCTTCCCAGGTGCCTTGCCGGAGACCAGGGAATCGAAGGCTGCTTTTATTTCTGCTAAAGTTGGTTCACTGTCCAACTCTTCCAAGACACGCAGGCACTCAATGTTATTTAATGCCTCTTCGGTTACTACATTCTCTCTAGAATATAGCTCAGAGTAGTGCTGCACCCAACATTCCATTTGTTGTGCTCAGTCCTGGATGATCACGCCTGTAGCAGTCTTCAAAGGAGCAGATTTCTTCTGTATTGGACCTAAAGCCTGCTTGATACCGTCATACATTCCCTTGTTGTTACCTGTGTCCGCTGCTGTCTGTATCTGAGAGCAGAGCTGAAGCCAATAATCGTTAGAACATCTCCTGGCAGCCTGTTGGACTTTGCTACGAGCAACTTGAAGAACCTGCAAGTTGTTCTCACTAGGACAGGCTTTGTATGCTGCTAGAGCTCTCCTCTTTTCCTTGATGGCTGGCATCAGCTCCTCCGAATGGGCTTCGAACCAGTCTGCCATCTTTTTGGTCTTCTTGCCAAATGTGGACAAGGCGGTGTTATAAACAGTGTTCTTGAAATGTTCCCATCGTTCAGATGCATTTGCTCTGATGCTGTATGTGTCCACAATCTGACTTGGGCTTTTTTAGCCACAGCATCAGATGGGGGCATGGAATTCCCAGGGACAAAAGCAGGTGCCCCACCTGCTTTTCATCCTTTATTGTTTTTTGAAGCACCGATGGCTTACTGTAGTGCTAGAAGAAATCTCCTGTGATTTGATCAGTGCCTGTTTGTCATTTATACCACAGGTTCCCAACTTTGGGTAACCCAGGTGTTTTCCAGAAGCCTTCACCACCAGCTGTGCTGGCCAGGGTTTCTGGGAGTTGCAGTCCAAGAACGCCTGGGTTTCCCAAGGTTGGGAACCACTGATTTACACCATTAGCTGGCATGAGACTGGAGATGGGAGAGGGTAAACGGAAGTATATTACACTCACCCAGCCACCCATTGCACTGCACCTGTCTTCTGGAATTTTGTTGGTTTATCTAAATTTAAAGATGCAGACTATCTCTCCAAACCAAAGCAAACCCTTCACATCTCTTTGTCTGAGGATTAGTAGACATTTTCCTATAAATTAATGGGCTATTAAACCATCTAATAAAAAGGGGGGGAAGTAACAGCCTTGTTTTGATTTCCAATGATAGCCAATGGCAATAGTTAAAAAAACACAACACAACAGACTACTGTCAAGATCGTAGCTTCAGAATGAAGAACAGAGACTGCATGGTATACGTTTGCCAGTACTTTCTACTATAGGGTTTAATAGGGCATAAAAACTCTAATAACCTTTGAACTACTGCTCAGAATTCCATTAAAGTGATAAAGGATTTCCATTCACCACAAGTCAGAATAAAGGGTATCAGTAGTTTTCACCAAAATGTAAGATAAGCATTTCCAAAAAGTAGCACTGGGCATAAAAGTAGCACTGTCTCTATTTTCAGTGCTTTTTAACTTGCCATTTGTTGTTGTTGTTTAGTCATTAAGTCGTGTCCGATTCTTCATGACCCCATGGACCAGAGCACGCCAGGCCCTCCTCTCTTCCACTGCCTCCCGGAGTTGGGTCAAATTTATGTTGGTAGCTTCGATGACACTGTCCAACCATCTCGTCCTCTGTCGTCCCCTTCTCCTCTTGCCTTCACACTTTCCCAACATCAGGGTTTTTTCCAGGGAGTCTTCTCTTCTCATGAGATGGCCAAAGTATTGGAGCCTCACCTTCAGGATCTGACAGTATTTTTTGAAATTTGCCACATTTGGAGACCTTATCCAGTAGATTGTGGGTGCTGTTTTGGGTTTATTAGTTCTACAGGTGTCACTTTTATAAGCAACTAACCATTGAGACTTATAATGGTGGAATCTGCCATGTGTTCTGTGATTTGCCTTAACTAAAGAGGCTTGCCTGTGCCTCTTTAGTGCACGTATACATATATCTCAGACAGGGATGGGCAACTGGAAGCCTTCCAGATGTTTTTGAATGGCTGTTGGCCCCACGATACCTCATTTTTTGGCTAAGCTAGTTAGGGCTACTTGGAGTTGCAGTCTAAGAACATCTGGAAGGTCATAGTCACCCATCTACGTCATGCATATCTCTCCCTCCCCTCATATTCAGTTTCCACCTACTCACTTTATGAGATAAACATGAGAAAGGAAAAAAGTTTTGCCCATAATAATACATGTAATCACATAATGCTTAAGTTAGTAAAAAATATCTTATTTTTGCCAATGGCTGGTGAGTTTATGCTCTCAGTCTCTGTGTATCAGCTCCTGTTCTAAATGCCATTTTGTTAAAAATGGAAGTAATGTTCCTACACTGGGTGCTGCAGACAGCTAATGGAACAGGGAAAATGAAGTATTACAGGTGGACTATCTTGAAAATTAGCCTGTAATTAGAATGGTATTAACTTTGTAAAGTGGCAGGTATTTTAAATTTTCCTTTAAAAAACTTATTCCTTGAATTCCAATAACCTCTGGGTCTGTTTCTATTAAGGGGAGAAAGGAGGAAATGATGGTGGTGGTAATGATGATCAGCTGAAAGGCTGGGGTAGCCATGCTGGCCATGAGACAAGATGCAGAACTCATGTGGTGGTAACACTTTAATTTAAAAAGTATGTCTTGTCAAGTTGATTCCAGTTTATGGTGACTCTTCTTAGGGTTTTGTGTGTATAAAGCACTTAGAAGTGGTTTATTAACCCTTATGTGGCCCAAGGCCACATAGCCTGGCTCCTTGCCCAGGAGGCACACTGGGAAATCAAATGTACAACCCTGTTTCAACCCACTGAGTTATCAGGTCAGCCATAATAATTATGTGCTGTCAAGTTAATTCCGAATTACATCAGCCTTTTCCAGGGTTTCTTAGTTATCAAGTACTCAGAAGTGGTCTATCATTCTTTCCTTTTAGTTGCACTTCAGGAGCCTGCTGCTTGACCAAGGTAAACAAGGCTAGCTTTTCCACAGGGAGGCGTAATAGGAAACAAACTCCTGATCCTTAGCTCTGCAGCTGAGTCCTACAACATACTGAACTATCCAGCCAGCTAATGCGTTAACAGGTCAAGGAAAAGCATGTAGCATCCTCTGTGAAAGTTCTCAAGACTTCTAGGTCTCTGTTATAGAAAAAGGTTGGGCAGGAGGGAAATGAGGAGGAGGACTTGATGTTGAAGTCAATAAAACCATGCTGTCTGCATGTTTATTCAGAGGTTATATGAGGAAGAAATTGCAGACTCTAAGGCAGCTACTCTCAAGGGGTGTGTGTGGGACATTTGAAGGGGGGCACAGATAAACATTTGTTCATGTTTATCTGTCAAAATCATGTTGTATCCTTGTTTGCACACAGCCAAAGGCTTCCCTTGTTTGACAGGGGGCCCTGGAACCTAAAACATGCCATGGCCAAAAAGAAAAAGAAAAAAAAAAGGTTGAGAATGGCTATTCTAGGGTAGTATTTGCCAGATATTAGTTTCCACCTTGGGTTTGTCTGAGGAACACAGTGTTAATTTTTGTTAAAGGAGTTGTTTGCATTTTCAAAACGATTCTACATCTACCTTCTGCCTGTCCTGATATTTTTTCCTGATAAACAAATAAATACTGATGCTATATAAATGTTAATTATCTACATTGGAATACCATAGAAAGACTCTACAAACACTAGAAAGAGATCATTTTAAAGTTTATCACCTATTCATTATTTCAAAATATGATTCCTTCTTTATTCTATTAAACAACAGAGTTCCTTTTCGGGTTGATAAGGGACACCGTTTCTTCCTGGGTGTTTGTTTTTGTTGACAATTAAAGTACTGTTGTACAGTAATCCTATACAGGGTTACTGAGAAGTAAGTTCTGTTGAGTTCTATATGGATTAATCCTAGCTACATGAGGTCAGGGTTGCAGCCTCACTGTTCTGCCACTCCTAGTATATCACTCACTTCTGGGCTCACAATGCGTTCCTTGTTTCAGCATTCTACAGGTGTCAGTCCTAGTAACTTTCCTCTTCACATAGCAGGATAAAGTTACCTCTTAGGCCAGTTAATGTATGCATACTCACACAGTACTTTTGGGGAAAACGTTTCGTTCTTCCTTCCTATGACTGCACTTGTACAAAGGAAGACATTTTATGCATAAGAAACCGCCAACTTTTTCCTCCTCTTCTTTTCCAACATCTTGCAATTCTGCATTCTAAAACAACAATGAATGCTATGGGACCTTAAACAAGGGGATGTATGGGGCCTCAGACAGATACAGTGTTGCAGGCTCTGCCGCTGCACCTTCCCTACAACAGTAGAAGAAGCTGGGGACGCCAGTTCCTTGGGGCAGTGAATCCTCTCTCGGGTGTAGTCCAAATTTTAAAGGCACTATCCAAGATGTTGAACTTATTTTGAGATAGGGTACAGCATCTTGGGTTGTGCTTGTAAAAATTTAGATGAAAACCTGGAGTGGATTCATCACCCCCATGAAATCAGAGTCACCTACCTCCACTGCTCTACAAGGACCCATGGATGTGGGGAGCACTGGCAAAGTTGGTTTGGAATCCAGTGGTACACACAGAGCTGAGAAAAGGTATCCTGGTGTTGTAGGGACCAGAGGCAACCTCATCTTAAAAACTAGGAGGTTTATTACTGCACATGTGAACCTTCATGGACTATAGCCCACTTCTTGGGAAAATTGCCTTTTTGGACTATACTTCCAGGGATTTAGGAAATTCAGCTGGTTATTGTGCAAATATTGGGGCTTCTAGGCTAAGCACATCACTGGCTACACAGAGCAACCTCCAGAGTTTTTGGTATGTATCCAGTAGGGGTTGTGTTCAATATAATCTAAAATTGGAGGATGGTGATAACGAATCACACAGTCATTGACTGGAAATGGTGATGTGCCTGATCTATCCTCCTCTTTGTAGGGAAATTCTGCTGCATGAAGAAATACTTCCCCTAAGGCTTTATAGCTATGCAAATCATTATCATCATCATAAATGGCAAAGAATATAATCAGAAGTGCATTTAAGCATCTGAACACAGCATCCTGCTTCTAGCTCTTTACTCAGGCCTTGGGATTTCTAATTTCCCTTGATCCCATATCAATTCATGCCTGGGTGATCTAGAGCTTCACGGGGAGGTTGTTCCACAGTATCAGCCCTTTGGATGCTTCACGTCCGAGTCTAGCTCTGTATCCATGTATGAGCATGCATGCAGCACATGTGTGCGTGCACTAAGCCCAAAACCATGGAGTGGGGGGAGAGAGCACGATCAGTGGCTACTCTACAGATTTCTGTTAAAGAACCATTTGTTAAACCTTTGTCTCAGGGGACCATCGTTTCGTAATGTTATTAACCACCGCTTGGCCTCTAAACAATAAATCAATAAATAATGAACAAGCGAATCTGTGCCAGTTGTAGCTCAAATGCAGTTTAAACAGAGGAGACGCTGAGTGGGATGCGGACCAAAGCCAAATGTGGGGAAGGTGCGTGTTCAGCAGAAGGTGGTTTCCCCAACTGCTCTCTACTTCTGAGTGTTTCTGAAGATGGAGAGGGGGCAGCAGCATCACACACCCTATGTCTCTCCTCTCCAGTTGAGAATGTGGCTTTGCAAAAATCTCTAGATACCCCAGGTTTCTTTTTCTTTTTGGTAAAAGAACTTTCCCTGTTCAGGACAAGACCTGCAAAGAAACTCTGGGAAAAGTGGACATGCTGAAGTAATTGTTGCCGGCTGGCCCACATGTGTGTTTACTCCACTCATGTAGCACCTTTGTGAGTTTTTCTAAAAAATTATGTTGACTATATATTGCTCTGGCAGCCAGGTGAAGAGGCAAGGAAATACCTAATGGCAATTATTTGGGATTGGTTTTGTCAGCTTTGATTCCCCTGCCTTGGAAGGAGGAGGTTTTAATGTGTGGTGAGCTGCCCTGTACAGGGCAGATGTGGGTTAAAATGTTTTTAATAGCATCGGGGAGGGGTACCTTAGGCCTGGCAGCCTGCTTAGCCATATAGTGCAGCACATGCTCTTGGGAGGAGCTCTCCAGAATCTGAGGTAGAGATCTTCCACATCTCCCCTTTTATTGGGATTGAACCTGGGCAGGCCTAGCAGGGGTATAATGGAGCCAGAGTTCACAGGGTTAAAGTCCTGAGACCCTCCCAATAGCAGGGACTAAGGCTTTCCTGTTTCCTTTTTGCCGAGTTGAAATCCTCACAGCAGCTGGGACAGAATTAGCTTCTCCTAGGAATAGTGTGTTGTTGCAAGCTCTCACTGCTGTAGTGCAAAGTTTTTGAGGGTACTATGGTCTCAAATGGGCCATTAAAAGCCATTAAATTTACAAAACTGGCTGGATAGCTCATTGAGTTAGATATCTGGCTATGGAGTCAGAGGTTGGGAGTTTGATTCCCCAGTGTGCTTCCTGAGATCAGAGCCAGCCTGTGTGACCATGGGCAAGCTGTTCAGGCCCCATAATGCTCTCAGTAAAAGGGAATGGTAAACCACATTCATGTATTCTCCACCTTGAAAACCCTGGAAAGGGCTGTCATAAGTCAGAATTGACTTGATGGCACATGATTATTATTAATTTTACAAATGACCTTCTCCAGAGTTGTTGATATCGAGAAGGATGACTATAATCAGAGTTCCTGCACTTCCAAATTTACTCCAGACCACTGAGATTGAGCATATAGTATACTGGGATGTATGGTCAGACATAGGGCTAGACAGAACCCATTGGGGCGAAAGTTTGACAAAATTGTTTTTTGGGTTACAGCTCCCAGAATCTCCCAATCAATGTGGAAGGTGCCTTTTGAAAGAAAAACTTTTTAAAACTATGAACTGAGCATCTACCAGAATCCTGACCCATTACAGATCTGTGTGGGGGTTCAGCAGGATTTTGCTGTATTATAAGTTACCCTGAACCACACAGAAGTATCTTAAAATTTTCTAGCTAATCACAGCCACCCCTGATAATCTCTGCTGGCTGGACAGCTCAGTGAGAAGGAACCACAGAGTTGGGAGTTCACTTCCCCACTGAGCTTTGTAGGAGACCAGTTTATGTAGCATTCAGTGGGCAAACTATATGGTCCCAGAGGAAGAGAATGGTAAACGACTTCTGAGTACTCTGTACCTCCAAAATCCTGGAAAAAGATTGCCATAAATAGGAATCAACTTGACAACACAATTATTAATTATCTTAATCTCTGCAGTTGTGCTGGCCAAGAAATTTGCTTCTTTTTGACATCATAAAAATAAAAATAGGAATTCTCTGGATGCTGGGACTGAATTCTATGCTTGTAAAGTGCAAAAAGGGATGTGGAGAATAAATGTATCTTTATGTCAAAGTAAGTAAATTAGAAGAGAAGTTAGACGGATTTGGTCTTTTGCACTTTTGGATCAAAGCCTTGCCATCCACAAAATACATGCCTAAATTCAGTCAAATTCAAATACAAATCCAGGTGTATTTTAGGGCTGGGGAAGGAAACGCTTAATCTAACCTGATGAATCCTCAGTTCATCTCACACATGACCCATCTCTGAAGATCCCTTCTATTTGGGGAAAGCAAATTGATAGTGGAGCTCAACCGCCAGGTAAATTGCAGATCCTGCACAACATCCTCTGGAGTAGCTGGAGAAGCAACAGGTAGCACTTTGACTAGGGCACACAGTAACATCATGGTTGTGACAAACTGGACATCTAACTTTTCAAAGGGCTATGAACTATACATGGTAATGACAATCATTGTGCTGGCCTGGGAATTTTGTCTCCCAAATAACTGTTCTTGCTGTTCATGTAGCACCAATTATTTTCATTGGGGCTATAGAACCTGTGACTCTTCAGATGTCCATGAAATTGTATTGGCCAGACTTGCTGGGGACGATAGGAACAGCAAGATCCAGAGGGCTACACATTTTCCAGACCTGACCCAATGAGGTAAGGCTCTCACCCATTCTGCAAAGGACAAATTGTTGCTGTCCAGATTTAAGGCACTGATCTTGATAACAGGCAAAATGTGTGCAGGGATTTACCAGCACTTTTTAATGCGGGCCATGGACTGTGAGTTAACATCAATGGAACTTTTGCTGGTGACTTACATTGCAGCATATCCTTGCAGATGTAGGTGGCTCATCAGATCAGAGACATTATATTCCAAGTTAGTAGTATACACAGTCATTCTGAATCACTCGAACACACTGAATCAGTGTAAAAAATGGTGCTTTGTGTGCCTACAGCTTGCATTTGGCTCCATTTATTTATTTATTCATTAAATTGTTGCAGAAGCTGGTTTTACAGGACGAATAGGGTCAGCTAACAGCTGCACTAATTTGGGCTGCAATTTCTTGGGAGTAAATCCTCTGAAATTTAATCGGGTGTACTTCTCCCTATGCTTAGGGCTGTGCTGTAGCCAGAGCTTGCAAAGGGTCGGTTTGGGAAATCAGATCACTGAATTCCTCAGCCAGCACTGCCAGTGGTTACACTGGCTGGCAAATTCTGGGAATCGTCTCCCCAAAAGTAACTTTTGCAAGGTCCGGCTGTAGGTAGCTAACAGTGCAATTTCCTGAATGTTTCCTGACGAGCCTTTTGCTTGGCTTTCGCTGGGGCCAAACAGGCAGGCAGCTTCACTGATTGTAGTTTAACCGGGTGCACTGTTGCACCAGAGCGGGAAAGGTCCGGGGCCGCAGGATATGATTTTTGGGAAATAAAAAAAAGCAACCTTCCCGGCCGCGTGTGTGGCACTGCGATCGTCTGGAACAAAGGCCAGCCTTGCAAAACAAAGGGGAGGGGTCTGGGCAAATAAGAAACATCTGGCCAGCCTCGTGTCTAGGCTGGCTGGTCGGCTGCTTACGGGCATCCTGCCTGAAGGGCCGCGGCTTCACTGGCCGCCAGCGCTTCTGTGCGCCCGTGGGCGAGGGAACCCCTTCGCTTTGCTCCAGCGGGGAGACCAGGAGGAGGAGGAGCAAGAGGAGGAGGAGGCGGGGCGAGGCAGCCGCCAGGGGGGCGGGGCGTCGGCCGGGCGCCTGCGCCAGCCCTCCCTATCGGCGCTTTCCCTGGCTTTGCTCGGGCTTGGTGGAAGCGACGCGAGCTCACTGTAACAAAACAAGCGGCGGGCTTTGTATTTGCTTAAAGGAGCCGCGGCCGCTCGCCGCCCGAGCCAGGTCGTGGGGAAGGGAGGGAAAGGACCCAGCGCGGCGCGGGAGGGAGGGAAGGAACAGGCGGGCAGGAGCCCAGGTGGGGACCCGGGATCCGACGCCGGACGTTTCCCCGGGACGCGTCGGCGGCGAGAAGGGTTACTTTAGGAGAGTAAGGCTGGGGGGGGGGGGGGGAGAAAAGAGAGAGAGAGAGAGAAAGAAGAGATTCCCCGGCTGGAAAGAAGCGAAGGGAGTCCTTGGAAGCGGCGGGACCGGAGGCGTCCCGGGGAGCGATCCAAGCTGGGCTGGCGGATCGGCGCGATGGGCGCAAGGTTGGCGGCGGCGGCAGCGGCGGCGGCGGGCAAACAGCGGACAAACTTTGCGCGGTGATGGCTTGAGGAGGAGCGGCTGGAAAGTTGCAGGGAAGACTGGTTTCTCTGCCCCCAGCAGGCGGACGCTTGGGAGCCATCAGCGGTGTCCGTCCGTCGGTCCCTCTCTCTCTGCCTGGGTGTCCGTGTTTCCTAACCTCCCCCCCCCCCTTTTTTTTTATTTCTCTGTCCCTTCCCTTTGTAAAAAAGAAGAAGAAAAAAAGAGAGAGAAGCCAGCCAAGCGACCCACTTGAGACTCGCCATGTCGAAAGTGATCCAGAAGAAGCACCACTGGGCGGCCAAAGTGCACCAGTGCGCGGTGAGCCGCAATGCTCAGGGCCAGCTCGGGGTCACCGTCCTGGGGGGAGCGGAATATGGAGAGTTCCCTTACATCGGGGCCACGGCGGCCGAGGAGAGCCCGGGGGAGACGGCGCTGCCCGGCGGCGAGGGCAGGCTCGGCGAAGGGGAGCTCCTGCTGGAGGTGCAAGGCATCCCCGTGTCCGGCTTGCCCCGCTACGACGTCCTGGGGGTGATCCGGAGCTGCAAGGATCCCATTGTTTTCAAAGCCGTCAGACAAGGTAAAAAAAAAAGAAAAAGAAAGCAAGAAAGGAGAAACCAGTTGATCTGCGTGACTTTCTTCTTCTTCTTTTAAAGCTCGATCAGGGTTAACGTGTGTGTGTGTGTGTGGGGGTGTCGTAGGGAGTTTGATCCGATCCTGTGGAGATGGCTGCGGTGCTTGGTCCATAGTCCCTGCTGGAGCCGCGCTGCGTCGTCGTCTTCCCGCGGAGATGCCCTTCGCCGGAGACGCTGCAGGTTCTTGGCTGCTGGAGTTTGCGGCGGGCCGAGGGAGTTTGTGGGGGGCGAGGGAGTTTGTGGGGCAGGAACTTGGGCCGCTTTGGTCAGAGGGAGCCCCACGCTTCCCCCAGAGGGATCACTGGCTGGTGATCCTGAAGCCTTTCTGACCGAGCCGCTGTAGCCTCCCTCCCGCCTCCCCTCCCCCGCATGCGGACTTTGATGCGGACTTCTGGCGGGGGCGGGGGGGGGGAAAGCTTTCTGAAGAGTCTGGCTGATAGCTTTAGTACAATTGGAAGTATTTAATTTTTTTAATTAAGTCGGATCTTTGCTCTCTTGGCTTGAACGGCTGCCGAGTTCGTTGTGGAGAGGAAGCGGTGAAGGGAAGGCGCTGCATTTCAGACATGTTCAGAGGCACGGTTCTCCTCAGCCAGCCTCCCGGCCTGTGTGATGGGGAAGGCTTGTTCATGATGGCGCGCGGGACTTCTCTCAGCTCCCCCCTGGGGGTTTTTGCTGTTTACCACTGGGCTGGGTCTGTGGGGAGGTACCTGTGCCGTGTGAGCTTCGTCATGGTTTGAGTCAAGTTGTGTTTTTTTTCCCCACAGAGGCGAAGGCGGGCTCTCGATTGAATTCATAGGGTTGGGAGAACTCCGTTCAACCCAGCCTGCAGCGAGCAACAGACTTGGGGGGGGGGGGGGAATGCCTGGATGTATTAATTGAAATGTTTTAATTAATCCTTACCTACCCCATCCCTTGGCCAAGGGCGGTTTTTATTTTTGAAACTTTTAACATAATTGAACCGTCGCAGAATACATTCAGAAATCTCAAAACTATAAAAACAGCCCTTTAAAAAGCTCCCCTTTCTGTTTTCTTAAAGAGAACAGTAGTTGTGTTGATTCTGAAGGTTGATAAGCTGCATTTTGAAATAGGAGGTTCTTCCAGAAAACCCTGGTTCTAAAACTTCAGAAAACTAAGATTTTGTAGGAAAAAAAACTGTTTCCTAGCTCTCTTCCATTTTCCTGAGTTAGAGCTATCTTCCTTGCAGAGGAAACAGCAAAGAGATCTGTGGTAACTTAAGGCTGACAAACCTACTCTGCCATAAACTTGTGTGGAATGGAGTCTTAGTTTACCGTATGCATATTAGGAATATATGAGTAGGTTTTGTCTAGGGGGGCGGGGTAAAAATCTAATAAAGATAAAGATAGGTTTATCCCTCCTTTCCTCAGAGAAAGCGGCTGTTTCTGCCTTGGAGGGGGCTGGCCTTACATTTCCCAGTCAGCTGAGACTTCCATCTGACACTTTGGCAAGCCAAACAAGTTTTGCTTTTCTTTTGCTCAGCCCAGTTTGGGAGGCTTGCTTGTGTTGGGGATGCTGGTGAGGTGGTAGTTGGTGTGTTTGCAAAAGGGGAGGGTGGTTTCTGTTAGGAAAAAAAATGCAGAGTAACAGCAGGGCGTGAATGTGTTTCCGATGCTTATCAGTTTTTGAACTAGGATTTTATTTCTCTTCTGAAGATCCCACACAATCTGGCAAGCAACAGGAAACTCAGTCATTTAGTGGTGGTGATGATGGTGGGGAACTCACAGGGCTCTAAAATAATGCAGACTTCTTAGGGTTTTGCTTTTCCCAGAGATTTCTGTGCATTCTCCTTCTGTTGCCCCAAGGTGAATGAAACTGGTTTATTTTCCTTGGCCCATATTGGCTGCAAGGTTGCAGATGTGCAGAGACAACTTTAGGGAATGGTTTTCTTTTTAAAAAAACCTGCTGCTCCTTTCTTGTAATGCTCTTACAAATCAGCCTGTTTCTCTCTCTCTTCATTCTCTCCCCTTGGCTGGTTCTTTGCTTTGTTTGAAAGTAACCAGATGACCCTAAGAGAAAAAGGATGATGGCCCATCTGCCTTTGTTTTGATGCCAAGGCAGTAATGGAGAATGGCATTTCGATTCACCTGGTAATCTGAGTCCCCTGCATACTTTACCTCCCTTGGGGCCCACTTTTGAGTGAAACCACTTGCACTCATTGCTTGAGCCCTGGAGGAATTTGATTAAGATGTTCCTTTCTGCCCCCCCCCCCCTTAAAGTGCATCAGGACCTCTGGCCGTGGATGGTTTTCAAAAGGGTTCTCTCCTCTTTGTCAAATGGTGAGTCCTCGGGTTTAGTGGCAAACTTGATTAGGGAGCCCAAGAGATATTTCATTTGACTGGACCTAGAGGAATTTCAGCAGTGGGGGAGAGAAAGTCTCTTCCCGTAGTGATCTGTCCCTTCACGTTGGAACATTTGGTTGCTCTGCTGGAGGATGACTGATGCTTGTGTGTGTGTGTTTTAAGGGTAAGCATGTGATGGCCAGCTGCCTCCTTTATTTTGTGTCAAAAGGTTGGCATAGATTCTGCATGGGGAATGGATTATTTCCCCCCCCCCCCGCCTCCCCGCTGCCTGCCAGGAACAGTTTATTTTTCTACTTTGCCGAAATCCCAAGCGTTTCTTCGTTCTGACTTCCCTAGCAACAGGATGCTTCTGGATCGCTTGTAGGCTGCCTGGGGAAGCTCAGCGTTTCCTTCTCTGGACTGTTCCTTCAGGGTGTCCCTCTGCCTAGAGATGTTTCAGATCTAGGGAGCGGCCAGGAAAGGCACCCGGCTTCTCCTTGGCCCTGTTGGTGTTCAAGAGAAGGTACAGATCGTTAGGCAGGCAAAGTGGCCGCTTTAGGTGGCTGATTTATGAGAGTCAGAAAAGAGCTGGGACTTGTTCATTGTTACTTTGTTGTTGTTGTAGTTTTCCTGCCAGATTTGGCGTGTTTAATAGGATTTTCTTTCTCATGTATCAAAATAACATGGCTGGCTTTCGGTAATCTGCAGCTTAATTTGGTTGAGTGGGAGGTGTCTTTGGCTACTCTGCCTCAAGCAGCAGAATGTCTAGGGATGGCACTACATGTATCCTGGCCTTTGGCTTATTGTCTAGTGCTAGAAGTCAGCAGAACAGCCCTCGATGGTTTCCTTCTTTGGTTCTCTCAATATCTTAAAAGTTTTTTATTTCTTTGCCAAGTGGAATGTTATACACAAGTAGTATGATGCAGCCTGTGGTTCGTCCCTGTGTTGGCCCTTGCCATGAGCTGTGCTCCTTAAATCAGACCTCCGTATTCAGAGGCAGCATAGCTTTCTGTGTTCTCCCTCCTTGTCTAGGAGCCTCCAAGGGACACAGCAGGTAGATTAGATGGACTGTGGGGTTACTCCTGCAGGATGTTTTTATCTCCTTCTTACCTAGCGCTGCACCTGTCAGAGGAGAAGGACCAGGAGCTGATATTCTAGAGTTGCTCTCAAAGCAGAGTGGGAAAACTTTTGGTCTGCCTTATGTTTTGGATTATAAGTCCCTTCATCCCTCAGCATGGGCCATGTTGGCTATTGCTTTTGAGAACTGATGTTCACTGCACCTGTAGAGCCAAATAACTCCCATAACTTCCAGAACACGGCCAAACAGCCCGAAAAACCTACAACAACCAACTCCCACTACTTCCTTAAACTTGTTTCATTTTTTTTCTCCCCGTGTTCTGCTGTGAATTTGAGGAAATGCTGTCAGGAAAATTGCCTTTATATTATCCTAAGTGTACTTCGGGGAGATTTCAGGCTATTCTAATGGTAACTTAGTTTTAAGGTCTCAGTATTGCCTAATTTTGTCCTCCTATCATGTAAGAAGGATGATTTTTTTCTCAGATGGGTTTTGCATCAAAAATTTATATTTGTTGAAGAACATAAGCTGCAAACATAAGCTGCATTTAGTGTTTGTCTCGCAGCAGAAAGTGGAGGGCATACGTTATCCAAATAAAAATATTTTTTTGCCTACTTTGATGTGTATTGTATATTCTGCTAAGACTTCCCATAATAGGTGGTTAGCTCTTAATTTAATGCAGGTGCATTTTTTTCTCTTCTTGTCTGTAACATGTACTCAGTATTCTTTACCAAACACCTTTATTAGACTACTGAAAACACCTTTATTAGACTACTGAAAAGTCACAAACATAAGCTAGCTTTCAACCCTGTAGAAATCTTCATCAAGGTTTAACAAGTTGTTTGTGATTTTTTTCATTGGTCTAATAAGGCATCACCCAACATTGTTTTTGGATTGTGTACAATATTGTTTTTGTTGTTGTAAAGAAGAAGAAGAAGAAGAGTTGAAAATTAATAAATAGGAAAAACTAACGAAGTACAGAGACCTGGCAATGGAAACATCTAGCTTGTGGATGAAACACACTTTAGTGGTGCCCGTAGTCATTGGGGCTTTGGGAACAATATCAAGAAATTTCACACAGTATTATAAGCAGTTACAGATCTCAGAAATAACACCATCAGAGCTACAAAAAATGGCAATATTAGGAACAGCATACATATTGTGCCGATATTTAACAGATACTTAGGTTATTGGTTAAAACTTGTATCTGTTATATAAAACCTGTCAATGTTTTTATAATTTTGATTGACTGTGCCTGGTGTCTTGTTATCACCACCACCACCACCGCCATCATCAACTTTGAACTGCATTGCTGGAAGAGACCCTGTGGATCATCAAGTCCAGCCCTTGTCAAGGAACATAGTGGGGAATCGAACTCCTAACCTCTGGCTCCACAGCCAGAGACCTAAACCACTGAACTATCTAGCAAGGACCATGTGTGTTTTTTCTTTGATATTCTGTATTTTTTTTCTTGCAACCAATGTTGATAATTTCTTACTTCAGCAGTTTGTACCATAATTCGACAGTACTCCTGAATATTCCTTGACAAGGGTCTTATTCGTCTGGGGCAGAGATATTTTAAGATAGACAGACATTCATAGGGAACTGTTAAACTGGCACATGAATGAGTATTTAGTGGTAATAATAACAATGTACTACCAAGTCAATTCATATTTATGGCAACCATCTCAGAACTTTCCATGTGTAAAGTGTTCAGAAGTGGTTTACCAGTTGCTTCTTTTGGTCGTATGCTGTGACTTCACTGCCTGCCTAAGGCCACACAAGTGGTGGAGCATTTGCACCCTTAGCCATCTATGTTCCAATGGATCTTGGCTGGTCCCTCCCCTTTCACAGTGGGGATTCAAATGTTTGACACCTCTCTTGAGGTGTCCCAACTCACTGAGTTATACCAGCTTGAGTCAGGATTCAGGCTTAGAGAAAACTCTCCTGGGTCTAGAAAAGTTCTGCAGAAACTAAAAGGCTCTTCTATTTCTGCATGGCAGTCGTGAGAAATCATTGTGATTCGCCTGTCTTGCCATAGTGTCACCTCCCCATGTCTTGTAGTGTCCCTCAGCCTTCAGGAGTGGCTTCAGATGTAGGGGACTGTGGTGGAATCAGAGGAGGAGTATGAGAGGAGGAAGTGTCCTCAGGATGGTGCCTATTGTTCAGCTTTAAGAAGCTTTCTTTATATACTTTTGGGGTCTTGGGGTTGTCATCTAGCAAACTGTTGAACTAAAAGACCGTCAGGCCTTTTAGTTGGCCAAAGGCCATCAGGGTGTCCTTGGGTTTATTTATTTATTTTATTTATTATTTATTTATTATTAGATTTTTACCCCGCCCCCCTAGACAAAGTCTACTCTGGTTCAAGCAAGGATTGATGTCTCTCATATTTACAAGAAATCCGTTGCACCAAGCTTGATAGGTTGAAATCTCAAGATGCATGGTATGACACCAATGTTATTTACCTTAAGAACATAGACACACAATAGTCTTGAAGACTGAGAATGCTTCTCATGGTGCACAGGCATACTTCTGTTCCAATCCACCAGAGAAACTGGTTTATTAATCTATACAAAAACTTTGCCAGAGGCAAAGTGTGGGATGCGTGTATGTATAGCACTGAGCAGTTATCTGTTCTTCCAGTCTGCTGGGATCCTCCTCTGCCTAACCCATAAATGGAGAGCGAATTCTCTGGAAATGTCCTGATGGAAAAGGTGAATTCTTCAAGGAGTCTTGATGAGGAATGAACAGCCCCATGAGAACATCATAGTTAACTTATAGAGCACAAGATTCAGTTCAGATCCCAGTCTGGTGCTCAGGATTCAGCTCAGACCTGGAAAGACTATCTGATGTTTCTTCATCCTGGATAGGTGCCAAGATTCAGAAAACCATTCTTTATGTCTTGCATTAATTATCATTTGTGGGGGAATGGCTATGACTTTTTACAGCCTTTGTTTGATTTGAATGCAATTTGCCAGGGTAGTCATTCCTTAGGACTGGGTTACCCCTGTGAAATTACAGACAAATAGGTGCCCTTTTTTTTGTACTATGTGCCTTTAAGGTTTAATTTTAAAACATGGAACTTCCAATAACTTTTTCTTTTCTTGGCAGAACTCAAGTAAATTTACAACCAGTGTCACCTCTTCTAAAGCCATCAAGGCTTCAATGTTTCAGATGAATAGGTACTGGAAAGTTTATGCAAGAGCAGCCTTTACATTTGGAGCCTCACCAAAAAGGTGAATACTTGTCTCCTTGTTGGCCTGTGTTCTGAAGATGGCAGACAGGGGTGTCCTTAAGTCACAAACCCGCAAAGTTTTAGAAGGATTGGTGCACCAGTTTGCATCTTAAGTCATTATTGGGAACAGGGGAAATTACTTGCTTCATTTTCCCCACCACCTCTTTTTATTCTTTGCTTGGCATGAAAATTGCATACATTGTGGTGTATATGTGTCTTAAGCAAAAACATAGCAACATTCCAGAAAATTATTGCAAGGATGAAAGATTGAAAAAAAAAGTAAAGCTTTGTGGTGGTGGTGTTTTATGCAAAGTATAGTGGCCTTGGAACAATGGCTGTCTCAAGGGCCTGTCCTTGCCCCACTCCATCTCAGTAGTACATGCTTGCTATCCTGCTTCATTGTCATACTTGGCTTATAGTTCTATAGTCTTATGAGGACATCAGTTTTGTTATCAGTCATAGCAACACTGTATTCATAGATCATAGACTAATTGAGTAGGAAAGGGCCTATACGGCCATCAAGTCCAACCCCCTGCTCGATGCATGAATCCAAATCAAAGCAGAGCTGACAGATGGTTGTCCAAGTTTCTCTTTAATGCCCCCAGGGTTGGAGTGCTCACTACCTCCCAAGTTAATTGGTTCCACTGTTGGACTGCTCTAACAGTTAAGAAGTCTTTCCTGATATTCAACCTAAATTTGGCTTCCTGAAGCTTGAGCCCATTATTATGTGTCCTGCACTCTAGGATGATCGAGAACAAATCCTGCCCTGCCTCCATATGGCTACCTTTCAAGTATTTTTAAGGTTACATTTAAATTGTGTACTTGTGTTGAATTTTTATTTCTTGTTGTATTTTATCTCGATATTTCCCTCCTAACTGTATAGTGTGGTCTGTAGTGTTGCAGTGGCTCTGTGTTGCATCCCAACTAGTCTTCTAGGTTCATTAGTCAATACGTTACTCTCTTTCTGCATTTCTTTTCCTTTTTACTCAACTTTATTTAAATACCTTTGTTGGAACACTAAAATATCGTAACTAGGTGAACTTTTAGGTTTTGCAGGATGCGTTATCAACCTGGGCACTGGAGAGCTTGAGATGGAGTACAGAGACAAAGAAGTCCAAAATCATCTTGGGTTAGTTGTTGAGGTTGCAGGATCTGTGGTAAAACTAAGAGGAAATGGAAGATTCACTGGGTGGCTTTGTCTTTAGAGGTGCAGTAAGACAACTGACTCTATATACCCTGAGGAGAAACTTGATACTACCACTGCACCTCATGCTGATTGATTGCTTAAGTTTACAGTGTTCATCTTGAGATTTAAAGAAGTATTATTATCCACCTCTAAAAATAGGTACAGAAATCCACGGGATGCTTTAAATGCCAACAGTGAGAATGGTCAAATAAGGTCCTGTCTTTGTTTCCAGTTAGAGGTTGAAATATTTAAAACCCTGTGGTGAAACTGATAAGAGATGAAATGAAGCTAAGTTTCATTGCATGCGGATCAAAGGGTAAAGCCTGAAAATGGGATTAAAGTGCATCTTTTCCTACTCTGGTTTTGCTAACTGTGCTTCATCTTGTGTCTGAATTCTAAAGTTAGTCTTGAATTTCTAGGCTGATGGCTAGAAATTTTGAAATTACTAAGTGGAAGAGTATATGAGAGAAGAGGGTTTGTGTCTTTTTAAAATAGAATAGAAACCAATCTAGTTGAGCTAGTTTTAGTTCCACAGTGAGGAAAACCAAATAGTTTTGAAAAGGAGTTTCTTAGTTTCTGGCCCACATGGTTCAGTGAGAGTGCTATGCTCTGTATTCCAGTGCCACATTTTGCTGGTTTTTTTGTTTTTGTTTTTTAACTCTGAAAAGAGGCACAATTGCAGTTTCCTTCCTAGGTGTGATGTACTGTAGTTGTAATCAATATCGCAAGTTTAGGAATTTGGAAATGTTACTCTTTTTTTGGTCTGTGGCTACCAAATCTTCCAGTTGACGTAAGCACTGGCCTGGGAGAGTATGGGTTCTGTAATCCAAAGGAGTGAGAATTCCCAACTGTGGAAGATGTTACATACAGTGATTCCCTAGCTGTGCAACCACTGTTGGCCTTACCAGGGTTCTCTGGCATTGCTTGCCCCTCTTTCTGTAAAATGGGCACAATACCTCTTATCAGTACAGATCGTGCTGAAGTGTGTGAAAGTCTGGTTACCCAAATGCTTTTAAATGTTATCCTAGAGGACTATGTGCCATTTTCCAGGTATTTTGGGGCACTTTTTCCCCAATTGGGGACAAAATACTAAAGTTATCAGATGACATTTTTTTAACTTGTGCATTCTTGCTTGTCACTTAACATCCAGATGTTTGGCTTAAACCCTTTCTTTCACTTTTTAATGCATTTTTTTTAAAAAGGGGCTGCATTTTAATAATTTGCTGCATGAAGATTAGTGAAGATTAATTTATCTGAGTGATCGATTTAGATTATTTTTGGATTCTTAAAAAAAAAAAAAGGAAATGAGGAAGAAAAGAGAGCCCAGTATGTGAATAAAACAGTGGTTCTATTTACAGCTTGCTGTCATATGCGCTGCTTTGACAACATTAATTTGACCCTGAGATGAATTTGAAAGTAGAAGGATGTAACTGTTGATTTCTGTGCAGGGCTGGCATTAATTACCCCAGCCAGCTGTGGAATGTTGGGCTCAATTACATTTACCAATGTGAATGAAACAGGCTCTTTAAAAGTTATTTGCCTAAGCACTTATTCTGACATCTTTCCCCGAGGGTGTCTGGGAGGGAGGGATGTGGTGGCTTCCATCAGTCTGTATTTCTTTTTCCTTCTTCTACTACCCTGTAAAACATTGGAGGAGTTAGTTAAGTTGGGGGAGGGGAGGGGGAAGAGAGAGGCATAACTATCAGCACCTCTGAGTACAAGTTCAGCTGCTTTAAGTATACAAGGAAGCAAATTGTTGGCTTTGTTAATAGATAACTGAAAACATATTTTGATAAGTACATTATAAACATGGTTGTCTGCTATGGAAAGTGTAAATAGGCAGTGATGCGTAACTGCATCATGTGGAGAAAGAGGTGCATTATATCTTGTGTTGTATTTATGAATGTGCTTTCCAGGTAGATACAAATGAGACTATAAAATGTTAACTTCCTTTTCTTTCCATCAGATTTTAATATGTCCCTTGTCACTGACATCTGTGTAATTTAGATGTGACATATTTGGAATTTCAGGGCTGCTCCTTCCTGTGTGTTGTAAGGCGAATTTATTTTAAATGCTTGTTCTCAAATTTATGTGATTTCAGAGATCAGCTACTGTTGTTTTCTGTTCAAAAAGCTAAACTTACATATATGAACTGATGTGTGTATGGGAAGAGGTTACACTGTTTTTTTTAAAAAAATAGTGGTTATATATACCGTTCAACTGAAGATTAATGGCTTATTACTGTGAACTGTATTTGTTTTGTGTCTTTTAATTAACTAAATGGAAGTCAGTATTGTAGCACAGCAGTTCTGAACTTTTGTTTTTGTCTTGTGGATTTATACTTGTTCTTGTACAGTTTTCCCTACTTCTCTATGTTACCTTTTTTTTTTTAATTGTTCAGTGTAACAATTGTTTCTTCTGTGTGGCTTTCACATTTGATGGGCAGTGTAAGTTTTCTTACCAGAAGACAAGTTCTAAAGATATTAAAATGCAGAAAAGCAAAAAGCAAAAACAAATAAAACAACCCACAACCCAATCAAGATATGGATTGGAAACAATTTAATAGGCGGTCCATGCCACACCGATCCAGGTATTTCTCCTCCTTTCCCCTGTCTTCAACCTGCCTTGTTTAATTCTGGCTCTAATGCCATTGTGTTGCTCATCCTAAGCAAACTGACCCATCTTTAGCACTTTTCACAGCTAGGGTTGTGGTTGGAGGCCAGTGTGGTTCCCAACATTGGGTCCCCAGATGGTTTTTTGATTCCCCACTATGCCTTCTAGGAAAGAGCCAACCTGTGTGGCCTTGGGCAAGCTGCACATCTCCAGGGTGCCCCCAGAAGAAGAAAAGGGTAAACCACTTCTGTGTACTCTCTATCTAGAAAACTCTGAAAAAAGGACAGCAGTAGTTAGAATTGACTTGACAGCACACAATTATTATTATAACACACAGAGTTGTCAGGAAAAATATGATTCATTTGAAATACTGGAGGAGAGCTTTGCAAATACCCAGAAGACTAACAAGGGGGTCTTTGACTAAATGAAGCCTGCACTCTCTTCAGAAGCAAAAATAACAGAACTGAGGCTATCATGCTTTGGATACATAATGAAAAGACATGACTCACTGGAAAAGACAATAATGCTGGGAAAAGCAGAAGGCAAATGGAAAACGGGAAGACCAAATATGAGATTAATTTATAAACAAAGGTGCAGATTTGAGTTTACAAGAGCTGAGCAGGGCTATTGAGGACAGGCCATTTTGGAGATTACTCATTCACCATAAGTTGGAGGCAACTTGATGGCATGTAACAATAACATAATGTATGATACTGTATAATCTGCCATAGTGTTGTCATTGACTGTACTTTCCATGGGAAGGTGAACTGCAGTTGAAAGTTAAAGCTTTTGATCCAAAAATGGCAGGTTGATTTAAGAGCAGAAATTCAATGCCTGAATGTTTGTGTGATGTACCTACTGCTCTCAATACTGCTATAGTACGTGATGTGAAACTTAAAACAATACATTTGCATATTGGGAGTTCAAAATGCCAGAATGTGCTGCTCCCTGTGAGCACATACAAGAACCTGGAATTTAAAAAATGATCCTGTTTGTGGCAAAATCATTAGCAGTGGACTGATGCACATGGTTTTATGTTCTCCACTACAAAGAACAATTTAACATTCTTCCTTTGTACTCTTTGGTGTTAGTTTCAATAGTATTTCTGTTTACAATTTTTCTGGTATTAATATCATCCTCTAATGGAATAAAATTGATTTATGTTTTCCACAGTAAGGATAAGTCTTCCAGCTTCATTATGAAATATGGTAATACCTCAGACTTTAATTTTTAGGGATTATTGAATCATAGTACAATTATCTATCAAACTGTAATGTTAATCACAATCAGTGTTTGAAAATTGTTACCATGTACGATAGTAAATAATGTAACCGTAATTTTGGTGGGTGTTTTTTTTAATGGTTCAGCTGAAATTGAACTTTGTGTTTTATATGTGTGCACTTTTGGCCTCTAAAATGGACTTGATTTCAGAATTTAGCATTTCCAGCTCATTTTCTCAAGGAGTATCTGACAGCTGCTGCATGATGTTTTTCCCCTTTTAATTTAAAATTGGCGCCACTCTTTTTAACAATTTAGAGAATTGCTTAATTACTTTAAGGAAGAGCTAAGAATTCCTTGTTCTTACAGGACTCTCTTTCCTAACTGGAAGGAGACAAGCCTATAGCAAAAACAAGAGAGGCTTCTTATGGATTTATGGTGACACATGCTTCTACGGATTAAAGTTCACATTATATGATGAAGCAGGCTGCTGTTTATCAAAGCATATACCATAGTCAGTCTTTTTGGCCAACATTCAATTGTAAGCCCCAACTAGAGCAGCACCACTGCCTGTTTTTGTTAGTTATGCAAAAGGCGTAACTTTTGGAGATGAATTGTCTCAAGTTAAGAATTGCCTGTAGACATTACCTGTTGCGTACTGAGTTATCTACAGAGTAGATTACAGAGTAATGAGAGATTTCTTAACTCAAGGCAGGTCATGTCCAAAAGTTATGCCTTGTGTGTAACTGACAAACATGATTTTGCCCATTGAATCAATGAAACTTACATGAAATATTGTCTTATCAAATACCCATTGTTCCAGTGGACTGTTCTAACTGGAATTAACAATCAGATTTAGGCCTGGTCTTTAAAGGGATGTAAAAATCTATGATGCATCAGAAATTAACAAACACTGCTGCCTCTCTACAAAGTAGAGAACAGTTATTCATGCAGAGATACATTGAGGATCTTCTTTTACGTGGCTAGGTTTTGACTGAAAGAAAAGCAAGAAATCAGTGGAGGAGGGGATGATCTTATCTGTAAGAAAGTGTTTGGCTTTACCAGCCAGTTAATTTTTCTTTGAATTACTGAATAGATTTTTACTGTTGGAAAGCACTATGGAGATCATTTAGTCTAACCTCCTGTTCAGTTCACGCTAGTACTTCAGTTATTGTTTGATTTATCTAACTTGTGGCATATAGTCGGAAATCTAATCTAGCTGTTGTCTGCTGTTCTTCCATTCAAATCCCAGTTGAGGTGACCTGAACGTTCATCAGGCTGTCTTGTAGCTGCAGTAAAACTTAATTGCAAATGAGGAGCTGCTTTATTTGCATCAAACCAATTGCCTTCTAGGCCTCTACTGATTACTGATGACAGTAGCTGTTCACCCCGTTTCCAGTTTCACTGTCTTAGATGCTTTTTAACTTGTGGAGTGAAGATGGAATCACCGATTTGGAAAGGGTATGTTTGACTTTGAGCATTCCCACTCCCCTGTAATAATCTGTAAATGTTTTTCACATACCTGGTCTTACTCGGTTGTATCCAGTGGTGTCTCCCCACCATTGGAATGGACAGTGCTGGCAGATGTTGAGTTTTGTGTGGTTGCACAGCAAAAAGTGGGGCAGTTTAAAAAAAAAGGCTTAGAATTGTAAGCAGGTTCCTGAAGAATTCCCCTTATCTAAGTAGACCAGCAAAAAATAATTAATCAAACAATCGCAAAAAGAAGAAGCAATACTCCCAGATTGCAGGTGTGTTTACAGCAGCTTTTAACCAGCTGAGGGTTATAGCCCAACTCTGCCCTTACCTAGGCAAGGGAGCCCTCAGGACACTGGTGCGGGCATTAGTCATCTCCTGGATTGACTACCACAATGCTCTCTACATGGGACTTCCCTTGGGGCTGACTTGGAGACTACAGCAGGTCAAGAATACGGCAGCCAGACTGGTGGTTATTGTGAGCAAGTTTGATCATATTTCCCAGTTCTGGCTTGCCTGGCTGGTTATCTATTGTGATCTGGGTCAGGTTCAATGCTTATGATGCTCACATATTCACAGTTTGGGACCACGTGAATTGCCAGAGCGCCTTTTCCCAAGGTCATCTACCAACTTCCCCAGATCCTCCCAGGCAATGCTGCTCTGGGTGGCTACTCCGAAAGAGGCCGGGAAATGAATCACAAGAAGCCAGACCTTCTTTGCTGTGGCACCAGCACTTTAGAACTGCGCCTGGCCCCCTCCTAATGTTTTGAAGGCTTCCGAAGACGTGGCTTTACAGAGAACCCTTCCAGTGCAATCCTGCCTGGTTTTTATGCCTTGTGTGCTGCCTTATATATTTTGAGATTGCTCCTCTTGTAGTATCTGTTTTTATCTGTCGACTGGTTTTACTTTTAATCTTGCTGTTTGTCATGTGTTGTTATCATGCTCTCAACTACTCAGAATAGTGCTTTGCTCTAATGGGTATTAAACAAACAAACAAACAAACATTTGCTTACAAAATTTTGTGCTCAAAAAATTGACATGAAGACTTGGGATTGTTATTGGTGAAAAAAAGAATCTCTAATGATAGAAAATAGGGGTTTTTTCCCCCTTAAAACTCATGGCTGAGCTCAATATAACTTCTGTTTCATAAGATGGAGGACAATCAACAGGGACAAAGTGAAAGACAGAATGCCTCAGAGTGAAGAAGATTGAACACCTAGTGTTGGGAAGGAAAGACAGCTCTTGATTGGTTGTTTAAGAACAACTAGACAAACAAGTTAGTTTTCCTAGGGAGGTTTTCTCTTCTAAAGGGGATCATGTGACCAATTATGTTAGTATTTAGTCCATGCCGACCATACTGGGTTGTTACATATTTCAGCAGTAGAATGGATTCCACCCACCCCTTTGACACCCTTCACAACTGCTTCAGAGGACTGGAAGACCCTCTGGAAAATATTTGGGGAGCTGCCATGGCTTGTGATGGTAGAGGAAGGGAATGTTCCCTTGTATGCATGGAAATGTGGTTGACATATCTTAAACTTCAAAGACTAGAAAAAGTGTAATGCAAATCCCAGAGAAGCTAAATATGTGGAATCAGTTGATATGTGCTATGAGATCTTTTGGTTTGTGCTTTACAGAACATGATGTGTCCAAGGAGGGGGAAAAAGTTACTTGATACTTCTCACTAGTTCCCAACCAAAAATGTTAGATATATCTATCAAAATGCTGCCTACAAACCCTGTATGGGAATGTAGATATAATGGATGTCTACAAAATTTAAACCCTTAGAAGATATGGTGTATTTTGAAATAATATTGAGGGGACCTAGAGGGAGGGCTCTAGTACTACAACTGCAGAGCTGGAAGGGACCCTGTGGATCATTGTTTCCAGCCCCTGTCAGGGAGGCATAGTAAGGAATCAAACTCCCAACCTCTGAATCAAACTCCCAACCTCTGCAATCCCTTACTATTTCTTGCAATTTAGTTCTGAGCATTTCCAGCATGGCTGTGTCTTCTGTTATGAGAGCTACATACAAACTGATGTCATAAGCACTATATATATCCATTCTGCTTGAACCTGTACAGTTTAGCTCCAAAATCCTGTCTCCATACGGATTTTTTTACAACATGGAAGCAAAATGTCTGAAAAAAATTAAAACATTTTCTTCTGAACTTGCTCTGCAGAATTCCCTTTGTTCCCATGGGCAAGTAGTTTGGGTCATAGAGTTGTACAGATATAAGAGAAAAGAGCGGTTTGTTCAAATCTGCCATAAGCCTTTGCGACAGGGTGAAGAAAGATGTGTTAATTAAATTTAAAAACAATGGTTGCCATTTCTTCTGACAAAGATGTGTGTAATGTCCAGTCTGGATGTTCTGCCACGGCTACCTTTCCCAAGCTATCAATGTTTCTTGTGTAGTAAAAGTCAAGAATTGAATGCATTGTAAAGAGCATGTCTGGATGCTACTTTTCTACTTGAAAATTGCCCTTCCTCCAGATATCCAGCCAAGCACACTAACTATCCAGGGTCAGCAAGAAGGTGGCGTAGGGAAGGAAATAAGGGTCGTTTTGTGATGGGACCATTTTAAGAATGCAAGTCGTTTAAGAATTTAAGAGCTAGTAACATCTCTACTGGTAAAGACTTCATTCTCATTACTTATACATCTGCTCCTTCATGCTAGCAGTAAAGGGTACTATTCATTATTAAGGAGCTATTCTGGGATGGTAGCAAAAGAACACTGAAATATGTTCTTCAGTTCTGTCAAAAGTTCCTCTCCCAACTTTCAGACAAACCTTTCGTTTCAACATTTGGACAAAAGTATGGATTGAATGAGTCAGAGTTCTCCCAAAATGAACTTGGGAATGACCAGAGAAGAAGTGACACACAGTTGTTCTCTGTTGTGTCGTGTGAATGCTCAGCTTTGCTGTGTACTCCTGTTTCTGTTCAAGCGTGCAGTCAAACAGTGGGACCTCTAGATCAGTGATTCCCAACCTTGAGTAACCCAGGTTTTCTTGGTTTGCAACTCCCAGAAGCCTTCACATCTTGCTGTGCTGGCTGGGATTTCCAGGAGTTTCAGTCCAAGAATACTTGGGTTACCCAAGGTCGGGAACCACTGCTCTAGGTGAACACCTTTCTGAAGCCTACCGTGGAAGCTGTATGGCTGCTTTATTCTCTTATTATGGCATATTAGTAGAGCAGAAGAAAGCAATGCCCATGGTGTGAGAGAATGAAGCAATGTATGATGCATTGGTACCATGCTGATTAGAGCTTGTGTCTTAAAGTGGATGAGAGAGTGGCTGTAGATTTAACCTGCCTCTCCCTTATCCTTTTTCACTGACAAACTCTTGGCACAAGTAACTGCATCACTGTGGTTAGAGGGAGAGACAGCTGCAGTTCTGCAACTCTGTCCAGACCGTCTCCCTGCTTTGCTACTGGTAACTTATACCCACTTTACATGTGAGAGAAGAGTGGGCAGCAGTGGCATGTTTGCTTTCCTATAATAGCAACCTGTTCAAAGGGTGTTCTGAAAGATAAAAGCACATTGACACACCTTGGATTCTGGATAGGGAATAGGCTGTATACATCATCGAAGCTACCAACATGAATTTGACCCAACTCCAGGAGGCAGTGGAAGACAGGAGGGCCTGGCGTGCTCTGGTCCATGGGGTCACGAAGAGTCGGACACGACTAAACGACTAAACAACAACAACATATATAATTAGAGAAATTAAAGGGTAACCATTTGGGGGCCAGCTACTCTGAAATTAAATTTTTCAGTTTGTTCCAGTACATGATGTATTCAATCACGTATGGTATGGATTTCAGCAGGTTGACTGTTTTATTTTAATTGTTGGATTGCTAAACATTTTTAACATGCTTTCTATCTATTTTTTAATATTTGTAAGCCATCTTAAGTACTATTCTTTTAGTGGAAAGGCAGGACAGAAATGTCCAATAATTAATAATAAAGATAATTTCACTTCACTATTTAGTGTTCACCGAGTTCCAGCATCTGTCATTATCATATCCATAATTTTGGGGCCAACTCTTGGCACAGTGGTTAAACTGCTGCACTGAATCCAAAACTGTGCTCATGACCCGGGATTCAATCCCAGGTAACCAGCTCAAGGTTAACTCAGCCTTCTATCCTTCCGAGGTCAGTAAAATGAGTACCCAGCTCACTGGTGTGTGTGTGTGTGTGTGTGTGTGTGTGTGTGTGTGTGTGTGTGTGTGTGTGTAAAAACAGTGTCTAAAATCCTGTTGTGCAGCTCTGCACGTGCAGCGGAAATGGTGTCATCATCAGAAGCAAATCACCATTGATTAAAGGCAAATTGCCACTGATTAAATGTGACTTTTAGATGCCCATGACTTGTATGCAATGTGACAACGCCATATGCACCCCAAGGTAAACTAAGGAAACCTTTAATCAGCTGCAATCTGCTGCTGCTGTTGATGTCATCCCAAGTACACAGGTAGAGCTACGCAACAGGATTTCAGCAAGAGATTTTGGGAGGGACGGTTACATCCATTACAAGCTGCAGTTTTTATTTTTTGTAACAATTTTAGTTAAATTCTTGTCACACTTTTTTTGGTAACTTGGACAGCTGCCAAAGAGTTGCATATTGGAACACCTTGTATAGTCTTTGAATAGATAATTGGGATTTTTCTCTTCTAGCTTTCTGCATGGCCTTGACAAAATGTACATGATTCATTTGTAGCATTAAGCACTTTCATTCCTGAGCTTTTTGTAGCTTTTCTCAGAGTTTATTTCCTTAATGCAATTGGGTAACTTAATAAGTTCTGGGGCTAATCTAGCATTAGGAAAATGCATTTGTCAATAGTTCTTGTCTCAGTCACCAGATTTAGTCAGTCTTTTGTTTGACAAAATAGCCTTGAATCATTGTTTCAGTTACTATAGTATTGATGCATCTAGAAATTTATTTCATAGAAATCAACGTTCTGTGACTGGGATAGACACATTTGGTGATTGGAACATATTATGTAAATTACAATACAAGTATTATAATTGGTATAAATTGATTGCATGCGTATTTCTGCCATGAACTGATGTTTGTGGAAGAGACTTGGGATGATCGTGGCCAGTGTGTCAAACAGGGAGGGGTGGGATTGAAGTCTGGAGAAACTTTAGGTGTAGGGTTATATTTCTGCTTGGACTTTGTGTCTGATGAGCAAGCTGGTGTTATCTCAGGCAAAATTCCCTAGCTGCAAAACTGGAAGGACTACATGTATCTTACAGGTTTTATAGCTTTGAGAGTTTAAATACTCATAAAACGTCAGAGATGGAAATGTGAAGCATACTGTAGTCGACTGATTACAACCTGCTGTGAAGATCATATCGAAGCAACGTGGTGTTAATTTTAATTATGAGTGGAAACCAAACCAACTTCTAAACCACAGTTTGTGAACATAGCTCATGTTTTTTTTAAAAAAAACTAACCTTAATTTTAAATTAGCCAAACATTTAGAGTTCAAAGAGTGCTGGCTTTTATCTCACAGCTGTGCTGGGAAAGAAAAAGGAGCATGAGAGCCATAGACTTTTTGTGGCTGATTGTTGTAATGCAAAACCAGGTTGGGCAAAGCATGGCTTGCAGGGTGCATGCTGCCCAACACCTTGTTAAAAACCCCAGGTTTCCTGGCCCTCTAGGCTAGAAAAATGCCCTCTCCCATGGTCATTCTTCTGCTCCTAGAAACCTCTATGAGCAGCCCCATTGCTATGAAAAGAGGCCCACAAACAAACAAACAAACAAACAAACATAGAATTCCAAAAACTGGAAGTGTTGTCTTAAAGACAAAACAGTACTATCTGCTGTCTTTTAGCCTAATGCACCTCAGTGGGTGGCCATGATGGGATAACTTGAGATGGTAGGCAGTGGTGGTGGGAGCCTTGTTGTTGTTGTTGTTTAGTCGTTTAGTCGTGTCCGACTCTTCGTGACCCCATGGACCAGAGCACGCCAGGCCCTCCTTGTACATTGCCTCAAAGTCCTAGTGGGAAAAATTTAAACTACCACATTGCTAAACTCCTCATAGGAAGAATTTCATTATGGGAGGGGGAGACAGGTAAGGGAATCCCTTACTTCATCTCTTCCTCTTTCCTTAGACTTTTCTTCTTCTCTACAGTTTCTAGAACTGAGCAGATGTATGTAAATTCTCTTAAAATTAATGATATTTGCACCCTGATCCAAGTTCTGTGGGGCACGGTTCCAAGCAGATGAGCTTAATGTCGCAGCTTTATGCACAATAGTCTTAAGGCCAGACAATTTTCTCTTGATTTTATTTTTTACAATGCTGTTACATGCTACTGTGTTCTGTGAGGTTTCCCTCCAGGGGGGATGGCATATGATTGCAGACTTAAATTTTAATGGGTGAAGGAACTGGCTCTTTGGAAGCATAAACCAAATTAGTATAAGTCTCATTCAACCAGGTATCCTGACGTGTTGGAATATGTGCCTGTCATCTATAGCCAGCCTGGCCAGTGGTGTGTGTGAGTGGATTTGTAACACAACTTCTCTGAAGAGCACCAAGTTGGGGAAGGTTGGTAGAAGGATGCTGTTGTGGAGCGAAATCTCACTTTGGAGGGAAGGGCTATTACTGCTGATGGAAAGGTTCCTTTGTGAAGGAAGAGGCTGTTGGATGTACTGATAAGGAAATATTGGCACGCACTTGGAAGCTAAAGGCATTTCATAGAGTGAAGTTAATTAAATTGAAAAGGATCACTTTGCAATAGCTGAGTTGCTCATGAAATGGAACTGTGTGTATGTCTGTTGTTTCTGCTGCACAAGTTTGTGGTGGTGCATTAGAAAAATCACCTCAACGTTTTGATCTGTGGATATTGCTTTAGATCAGGGGTCTCAAACTCAATTTACCTGGGGGCCGTTGAAGGCAGAGTCTGGGTGAGGCTGGGCCGCATCAGATTTTCCACAAGAAAAGCTTTGTTAAAAAAATTCCAATCTTCTCAAATCTCTTTATTTTTTAACACAAAATAAGATGAAAAAATAAATAAATTAATTAAGAATTAATAAGAAAATAAATCAATCAGTAATTAATAATAATAATAATAATAATATTTCTCTAGTGAGCGACTATATGTGGTTTCTTCAGTCTTCTATATCTGCTGTATTCAGATTCAAATGTCTGCATTAACAGTTCTTTAACCTTTAATCTTCTAAACATGAATTGTCCTGAACATGAATGGAACATTGAAGAACATGAACTGTTCTTCTGAACATGGCTTCTCTTGCCTACTCCTTGCTGCTAGAGATCTGGCAGCACTTCCTGTTGCATAGCCGAGCCACATTTGGCTTGAGAGAGGAAGCAGTTGAGACCCTCAGTATGGCTTGAAGATGATCATCAGTCAGTCTGGACTTGTACTTGGACTTATTGAAGTTCAAGGTGGAGAAGAGCTTTTCGCACAAGTATGTGCTCCCAAAAAGGCACATGGTCCGCTTGAACATTCGGGAAAGCTCAGGGAAGCTGGGGGTCAATTCTCTCAAAAATTGCCCAAGCTTGTCTGCTTTTCCACTCACCTTCCTGAACTTCGCTTTGAGTTCAGAGTTGCACTGCAGGTCAATGAGCTCCATTTGAAGCACAGGAGGGGCATCTTGCACATCAAAGGAGAAGGGGTCCGCAAAAATTTTAAATGTGGCTCTGTGCGTCCAGAAGGGGGGCCCTCTCCCTGCCCGGCAGTCTTCTCCCTCAGGGGTTTGGCGCCACCGGGGCTTCTGCTTTTAGGTCTCTCTCTCTCTCCCCCCCCCGGCTCTTCGCGGGTCACCTGGCGAGGCTGCTGCTGGTGTCGCCTCGTCCTCTCTGCGCTTCTCCTTCCCCCGCCTGGCGCTCCTCCACTCCCTGTGCACACACACACCCCTAGCAGCTGCATGCACCCCTTCTGCAAGGCTGGCTCCATCAGCAGAGTAATCTCTCCCCCCTACCCAAGGGCTAATGGGGCTTCCTGGGGCTTCTTGACTCCCACTCTGGCAAGATGCCGTGGTCTTGCCCAGTGTGGGTCAGGGAGACGGGGGGGGGAGGGGAGCGCACGCAAGAAGGCTGTTCTCTCGGCAGCACCCCCTCCCGCGGCACGTCTGGGCAGGGAGCGGAGGAGCGCCAGGCGGGGGGAAGGAGAAGCGCAGAGAGGACGAGGTGACAGCAGCAGCAGCCTTGCCAGGTGACCCGCGAAGAGCGGGGGGGGGGGGAGAGAGAGAGAGAGAGAGAGAGAGACCTAAAAGCAGAAGCCCCGGTGGCGCCAAACCCCTGGGGCGCTTCGGGGGGGGAGGCGGAACCCAGCCCCTACGAGGCGGGGAGGAAGCCCCACACTCACCAAGTAGGTGCCGCCGCCGCTGCTCCTGCTCCTTAAACTTTCATATTAAGACGGGGGCCACAAACTATCGTTCCACGGGCCGCAATTGGCCCCCGGGCCGCATGTTTGAGACCCCTGCTTTAGATGAAGTGGGCTCTATGGCAGAAGACCTTCTTGTTTGGTTTGTTGGGGTGAGATATGACAGAGGCAATGTTAAGCACAGCTGTTAAAGAGTTTCACAACTAGAGGTGTGCAGAGTTGTGATTGTGGATTACAGCTCCCAGAATTCTTCAGGCAGCAGAGGCAGTGACTATGCGCCTGGGGAATTCTGAGAGCTGTAGTCCAGAAACACACATTTGTAGACTTTTGTTTGCAACTAAAGTAAGGGAGTTGGGATCCTGCAGAATCTGCAACTTGGGGTTAACTTGGCATAAGGAAGAGGTGGTCCAGCATAATGATTGAGAAGTTGCATGACTAATGAAGACGCTCCTGGCTTGAATTCATATAAGTGGCCTTAGGAAAGTCACATTATTTAAATCTGAGTCTTGCAGTCTGCAGTCTGGGATAATCATGACCTTAGAGCAGTGTAGGCGAACCTATGGCACGCGTGCCCCAGGTGGCACGCAAAGCCCTTTCTTATGGCACGCCCACCCAGCCTCCCTTGTGAAGGGAAACCTTATGAGCTGGCAGCCGGGATTCCCTCTTCCGCAGCCACTTCCTGGTCCTCTGGGTCCGTCCCTATGATTCCCCCTGAAACTGCCACTTCCGGTTCCGGACTTCCAGGCGGCACGGCAGCCACTGGTTTCTTCCCCCCCCCCCCCATTTTGGGCACACGAGCCCAAAAAGGTTTGCCTCCACTGCCTTAGAGGAACGTTGTAAGGATTACACCAAGACGATGCATGTGAGGCACTTCAAACATTTGAAGGCACCAGACAAATATCACAAATTACTGTTGTTCTTATGACCAAAGAATTAGTATTTCTGGAACATGTGTGTGGTGGGCAGAGAATATTGTAGTGGGCGGTAGTGAGTAGGGGGGGTAGGGAGAGTTAAAATGAGTTTTTGAAAGGGTAGAAACCTGTTTCTCCACTGAAGCTTTTTAGTCCCATGACCTTCCTAGATGAGGGGTCAAAACTAGCTACTGACTTTTAGCATTTTTTTTAAAACTCTTGAGGCAACTTCTTTGAATATTCCCCAGTTGGAAAGCTTCTTGTAACATGATTCCTTACATAAAAAGCAAAACAAAACAAAACTGTACAGGTCAAGTCTTATTGATTATCAGTGTTTGTTGTTGTTTAGTCGTTAAGTCGTGTCCGACTCTTTGTGACCCCATGGACCAGAGCACGCCAGGCCCTCCTGTCTTCCACTGCCTCCCGGAGTTGGGTCAAATTCATGTTGGTAGCTTCGATGACACTGTCCAACCATCTCGTCCTCTGTCGTCCCCTTCTCCTCTTGCCTTCACATTTTCCCAACATCAGGGTCTTTTCCAGGGAGTCTTCTCTTCTCATGAGATGGCCAAAGTATTGGAGCCTCAGCTTCAGGATCTGTCCTTCCAGTGAGCACTCAGGGTTGATTTCTTTCAAAATGGATAGGTTTGTTCTCTTTGCAGTCCAGGGGACTCTCAAGAGTTCCTGCAGCACCACAATTCAAAAGCATCAATTCTTCGGTGGTCAGCCTTCTTTATGGTCCAGCTCTCACTTCCATACATCGCTACTGGAAAAAACATAGCTTTGACTATGCGGACCTTTGTCGGCAAGGTGATGTCTCTGCTTTTTAAGATGCTATCTAGGTTGTTCATCGCTTTCCGATTATCAGTGTACTGGTAATCAAATTCTACATTCATAGTTGAACCAATTTAGTGCCCTCCCTCACTAGATTGTTGTGAAGGTGTAGTGGTGAGGTTGATGCTGGACCAATGTTACAAGCAAGTTAAGAAGTTGGGGTGAGCATTTGTGACTTGGCACACAATGGTAGATCATAGAATCATAGAATAGTGAAGTTGGAAGGGGCCTACAAGGCCATCAAGTCCAACCCCCTGCTCAATTCAGGAATACAGATCAAAGGATATCTGCCAGGTGGTTGTCTAAGTTTCTCTTGAATGCCTCCATTGTTGGAGCACTCACCACCTCTCAAGGTAATTGGATGACTACGCTGACTTCTTGACCTGCAGCAGTTTGCTGCCAAAGGTATATCAGTTTTTATTTGGATATAATATAAAAGGATTGTGGACAGTGCATTGGTGGAGGATTCCACCTGTGCTTGACTATTTACTCACACCGTCACCTTTTCTTGCTGTACTTCTTGGTTCCTTTGTACATAGTACGAGTGGGACTATGTACATGGTCCATGGGGGTTCACTTTCTGGTTCAGCCTGAAATGGTACTGTTGACTTTTCCATCTTTCTCTGCCACATGGATACCTCCAGCTTCAACTGCTTTCTGCAAATAGCAAGCTGGAACAGTTTGCACTGTTCCTTTCTGTTTTGGCTTTCTTCTGTACACTTGCTTTGTTTCCTCATCATTGGTTAATCTAGATTGATTGCTGCCTCAACATATTTGAACTGCTCTGTCCTGCTTGCAATTAGGGTGGCAGTAAGATAGAGAGCTGTCACTTTGGTGGTGCATTGGTTGTGACTGGCTTGCAATCCATGTTGGTTTTGTGTCTCTCTCTCTGTGTAAGCCTACCACCAACTCTGGAAAGTGTTGGGAACCAAGAGGCTGGGATCCACAGTTGTATGTGAAGGGTAGAAAATGCTGTCACCAGAATAGTGAGTGGTGCTCACAGCATAATGGAACTGACAACAGGAGCACTGTTCCTTCATAGTGAGTTATGGGGAAAAACAGTAAAGAACAGAGTACACAAAATTCTTTTTAAAAGAACTGGGATTTATTTAAGAAGGAGCAGGAAGAGAGGAATAAGGAAAATAAATATTCAAATGGATGACTCATTGACTGTAAGGCTTGACTACTAGCAGTTGTGCTTCACAAAAAAGTTTAACAATTTATTGTATATGTGTAGGCATCCTTCAGTCTCGAGAGACTATGGTAACGTGCTCTGAATAGAGGTCTTGGAACAGCATCTAGTGTGGCTGAGAAGGCCAATTTGAGAGTGACAATCCCTTCCCTGTATATATTGACAGAGAACTCATCCATACAGTATTGCTTTACTCATTAAATACAATCTTACATTACAATATTTCTAGTTCTCACATACAGTAGGACCCCTGTATCTGTGGAGGGTTGATTCCATAATCCACCATGGATGCCTGAAACCACAGATACGAGGGAACCACATACAGCAGAGGTCGTCAACCCCCAGTCCGCGGCCCGGTTCCGGTCCGTGGCCTGAGCCGGACTGGGCCGCGAAGACAGACCTCCCGTCCCCCCCGCACGGACTCCTCTCCCCACAGCTGCTTTGCGCACATGCACGCGTGCCAGTGCCAGTGTGAGCGCTCCCCCACCCCTTCGCACATGCGCAGGGGCGCCTGCATGCCCGCCCGCGCGCTCCCCCACCCCCTTCACGCTTGTGCCTGAGTGCCCGAGCGCTCGCGCAAAGGGGTGGGCGGGCAGGCGGATGGGCGTGCAGGCGCCCCTGCGCATGCGCGAAGGGGTGGGGGAGCGCTCGCGCTGGTGGGCGGGCAGGCGCTCCCCCACCGCTTCGCGCATGTGCCCACGTGAAGGGGTCTGCGGGGGGCGGGGATGGGCGTGCAGGCACCCTTGTGCATGCGCAAAGGGGTGGGGGAGCGCTCACGCCGGGGCAGGCGGGCGCTCCCCCACCGCTTCGTGCATGCACCCGAGAGCGCGCGCACCCCCGCGCACCTGCGGAGGAGCCCCCCACCTTCCTTAGAGGCTCAGCCAGTCCGCGGTCCCAAAAAGTTTGGGGACCATTGACATACAGAACATACAAGAGGTTTTAGCCTTTTGTTTCTGTCCATGGGGTTTTCTTGGTAAAGATACTGGAGTGGCTTGCCAGTTCCTGCTCCAGGTGGATCGCGTTTAGTCAGAACTCTCCACTATGACCTGTCCGTCTTGGGTGTCCCTGCACGGCATAGCCCATAGCTTCCCTGAATTACTCAAGCCCCTTTGCCACGACAAGGCAGCAATCCGTGAAGGGGATTGTATCCCTACAGCTCCTAAAGTTTCCCCAGCATATCCTGACTGAGCCTGACTGAGCACAGTGAATGTTCTGTCACAACATTTTGTGTCTTCTGGAGATCCTTCTATCAGATCAACAACTCATTGCAAATTGTGGGATTTTAGAAATATACCTTTTGGACAGTTGCCTATTCTGAGTATCATTTTGGAGACCGTAATTAGCTGAAGATCTCCTTATCGCAAAATTCTGAGAGACAAGGCAGTTCTTTTTAGATACAGAATGAAACATTTTAAGAACAATCAATTCTTGAAGGTAAGCTGTGTTGTTCCATGGCTTAAAATCTGATAAATCCTTAGAAGGCAGGCCTGGTAAGTGGTTGGAGGTTTGGACTGAGGAATTTTTAGCGTACACAAATATTAGTAGTATTGGTGCAATTGTCATTCCTGAAATGTTTGCTGTTCTTGAGGAGGTCTGCTCAGTATCAGAGGCTGAAAGACATTGCATAGTAAAACTACAATCTTATATGGAAAATTGCAACCTTTTAAAACTGTATATGTTTCTGATTCCTCAGTCCTTTCCTGCCCCTGTACTTTCATTTTATATTCAACGGACTGAGTAGGAGATTGTCTTGGTAGTGAGATTGAAAGGTCATACTTTTGTGTGCTAACAGAACCATTGAATGCGTGTTTATAAAGGTGTAAATTACACAGAGGCAGTCTGGTGGAACTTGGTAATGCACGGACACAGTAGAAGCATTTATCATGTAATCATTTAAAAAATGTTGTATGCTGTTCTGGTACTGCTAGCTACTGGCGTTATTAATTTCTGTCTTCCCACTATCACCATTGACTTTATCACCGGATACCTACTAACCATCTCTATTTTATAAGAGTATGGTAGAAAGTTAATAATAAGTGTTCTCTTGGGGGAAAGGTAAACAGTTCTAAAGGAGGGCTAGGCATTTCACATAATGTAATTCACAAATCTGAATAACACCCTGAACTTTCACATTCACCTAAGTTAATATTAACTGTAAGATTTGCAACATGTAGTTACCTCATTTTCATTTTATGTGTAGGATCTCACACATTTTCACAAAAAAGTCTCTGGTGTAAAGCGACACTATTAAAAGAGGGTGTTCGTCCTTGATTCAACTTTTGTATTAAAAGTTTCTGACTGAACAGAGCTTAAAAACCAAGAGAGGAAGAATGACTGTGCACTTGTAGCACCGATGAAAAGAGACACATTTCCGAATGTAGATGCCAGGCTTACAGTGTATTACCTGCATACTAATAATGCTAGATTAGATTAGAGATTAGGCATCCTTCAGTCTCGAGAGACTATGGTAACGTGCTCTGTATGGAGGACTTGGAACAGCGTCTAGTGTGACTGAGAAGGCCAATTCGAGAGTGACAATCCCTTCCACACTGAAGACAAATACAATCTGTCCCCTGTCCAGCTCCCTGATTTTGCTGGTTTCGGGACTGCCTCTTTGCCTCGGCCTGCTGAACAAGTGTCTCTTCAAAATGGGAGAGGCCATGATGCACCGCCTGCCTCCAGGCTGAACGCTCAGATGTCAAGGTTTCCCATCTGTTGAGGTCCATTCCTAAGGCCTTCAGATCCCATTTGCAGATATCCTTGTATCACAGCTGTGGTCTCCCTCTGGGGCGATTTCCCTGCACTAATTCTCCATACAGAAGATCTTTTGGAATCCGACCATCAGCCATTCTCACGACATGCCCAAGCCAACGTAGACGTCGCTGTTTCAGTAATGTATACATGCTAAAAATTCCAGCTCGTTCTAGGACCACTCTGTTTGGAACTTTGTCCTGCCAGGTGATACCAAAAATGCATCGGAGACAACGCATATGGAGCGTGTTCAGCTTCCTCTCCTGCCATGCAGAAAGGGTCCAGGACTCACTGCAGTACAGGAGTGTACTCAGGACACAGGCTCTATAGACCTGGATCTTGGTATATGCCGTCAGCTTCTTATTAAGCCATACTCTCTTTGTGAGTCTAGAGAACATGGTAGCTGCTTTGCCAATGTGTTTATCCAGCTCGACATCTAGGGAGAGAGTGTCAGAGATCATTGAGCCAAGGTACACAAAGTCATGAACAACCTCCAATTCTTGTGTGGAGATGGTAATAGAGGGAGGTGAGTCCATGCCCTGGCCCATGACTTGTGTTTTCTTCAGGCTGATTGTTAGTTCAAAATCTTGGCAGACTTTACTAAAACGATTCATAAATTCTTGAAGCTCTTTAGCAGAATGGGCAACAACAGCTGCGTCATCGGCAAAGAGGAAGTCCCGCATGTATTTCAGCTGGACTTTGGTCTTCGTTCTCAATCTAGAGAGATTAAAGAGCTTTCCATCTGATCTAGTCCGGAGATAGACACCTTCTGTTGCAGTTCCAAAGGCGTGCTTCAGCATGACAGCAAAAAAGATACCAAACAGGGTTGGCGCGAGGACACAGCCCTGTTTCACTCCGCTTCGGGTGTCAAAGGGTTCTGATGTTGAGCCATCAAAAACTACAGTGCCCTTCATTTCCTCATGAAAGGACCTGATGATGTTAAGGAGTCGAGGTGGACATCCAATCTTGGGAAGGATTTTAAAAAGGCCGTCCCTGCTAACCAAATCAAAGGCCTTTGTGAGATCTATGAAGGCCACAAAGAGTGGCTGTTGTTGTTCCCTACATTTCTCCTGCAGCTGTCGGAGGGAGAATACCATGTCAGTGGTGGATCTATTAGCTCCAAATCCACACTGTGATTCTGGATAGACTCTGTCTGCAAGCACCTGGAGTCTCTTCAGCACAACACGGGCAAGCAGCTTCCCTACAACGCTGAGAAGAGAGATGCCACGGTAGTTATTGCAGTCGCCCCTGTCTCCTCTGTTCTTATACAATGTGACGATGTTTGTATCCTTCATGTCCTGTGGTACTCCACCTTCCCTCCAGCAAATACAAAAGCTAATACCTCCAGTTAAAACTGTAGATTGACGTAGATTCCCAGTTTTCATTTTAAAAATTTTTTTTTAGCCCTTCTAGAAATTGAGATACAAGCCCAAACATGCAGTGTTCTACCAGATTGTTTTGCTGAAGAAGAGCCTGCTTCTGGTTCATAGAATGTTTAACTAATTACTGACATAGCGGTGATGACCGGCATTTTCAGGGCTTGGGGGAATTAAAATGGTGGAGTGTCCATCTATTTCTGTATTACATGATGCACACTTGGCATGGAGGCATGCTAAGTACCATTGGTATTAAAGTGTTCAAGCGCAGTCGTGCACAGCAGGGCCTTTTCTCACCTCAAGTGATTTGCAAAAGAGCTTATGTTACTTTGTGATTGTCCTGTAGGACTTAAGCACAAGATTCCTTTGTTGTTTCATTTATTTAACACTAAATATGGAAATCTTAGGAATTAAATGGTACCTGGGGGCCTGGGTATGAATCTGCCTATGCAAGGGTACAAGTACTAGGATAATGCTTTTTGTCTCCATCTCTAATACTGCTGACCTTACCCCCTTGACAATGAGTAAACAAGCTTGTCATAAATGGCGCATTGTAGGGTTGGGACACGTATAGGATAACAGCAAGGTGTTCGCCCATGCCTTGTTCCTTTTTTCTTCCCTAAAAAAAATGGTAGGAAGAGAAAAGAGAAACGTACGTTGTGGAACCTTGCCAGATTCCTTCTGCAGAAGTTGTTTCTCTTCTTTAGTTTTCCTCACTGTCCTTGCTGTTAAACCAGTCCCGATTTCTTGACTCTCTCTGGTCTAGGAAGGCAGCTCTAAGATGAATTTTGGACCTCTTTTTCCTTTTTGTCCATGCACTCTTATTTCCTCCAAATTACCCATATTAAACTTTAAATTATGTTTGAAAGCCTTTGTAGTTTATAACCATAAATGAATTTGCAGCCAACTGCTGTTGAACATGTCGTAAAGTCTTAGTTAGACATGTCTATCTAAAATGGCAAATGGCTCAGAATAGTACACTTGTTAATACTTTTTAAATTATTAAAAGCTTTTGCTTTCCCTTTCCCAGTCTGGGGCATTTGGAAAACATTTGTGCATTTGACGTTTATGTCTCTGCCCTAAAGCTTATGTTTTGTGGTTTCCATACGATCATGTTGAATATTCACAGAAAGTTATTCATGTTCACTTCAGTTAACCTTCTGCTGGTTCTTTGTCAGAGAGAGACCAACTCCTGCCCCCGTATGGTTCACTCAAAGTTCTATGAGTTCTATTTTGTTTCTAAAGTTTTAACACACTTTGGAAGTACTGGCTTTGTAGTAAAAGAGACCGATCCAAACTGGTTTAGTGCAGTGGAGTGCCTATTTGATGTGTGAAAGAATTCTTTTTTTATGCATTTAAAGCCTTCATTTTGAAATGGACTACATGTTCTTGGACCACAACTCCCAGAAATCCTGACCAACATAGCTAGTGGTGAAGGCTTTTGGGAGTTTTAGTCCAAGAACATCTGGGGACCCAAAGTTGGGAACCATTGCATTAGAGAAGGGCAAATGTGTTCCTTGTCAGGTTTATGGACAGATTAGCCAGTTTTTGATCAAGATCACTTTCCCATGCACTTACCTGTAAGTTCATTCCATCCCATTTACATTAAGCTGCAAATTCTTTGTTTAAAATCCCATGAAGATTTGCCCTGACAAATATTCATTTCAAAAGCATTTTCTCTGAAAACACATGTGTGCTGATTCCCAGACTTGCCATTTTTACTTCCCCCCCCCATAAATGAATGATTTCAAATGAGAGTTGAGTATGCATTTTGCTCCCATGTGTACACTAAACCTATGGTGCCAGGAACCAGACTGCTTTGGCTGGCTTCATCCACAACTTTGTACCCCCACCCCTGATATCTTTCTGTTCAGCACAACATCTGCAAAGAAAAGTTGGCCAGAATCCTGGACGTGTTTGCGTAACATGTGCACAACGTGTCATGGCTAATTGCAGCTAACTGAGGAGGTGCTGGGGCACATCTGTGTTGCACAGCCAGGCGTCTGATCAGATATGCCCAGTGGTGCATGCTAGTTAGCTGCAGTTAGTGCTGCAGAGTGTGTAAGCCTTGGCTGAAACCCTGTTGCACATGGTGATTGCGTCATCATCAATGCCAAATCACTGCTGATTAAAGACACATCTCTGCTGATTGAAGGCAGTTTTCGGGTGCACACAACTTGTACACAGTGTGGTGAATTCACATGCACCCCAAAACCACAAAGGAAGACTTTAATCACAGGTGATAAGCTACCTCTGTTGACATCATCACCACTGTGCAGTTTGGGTTGGCTGATGGAAAATCAACAGGGGATTTAGGGATTTCCATGGAGCTACCCTAAGTGTGGAATTAGGGATTTCTATCGTTGAGGTGCAGGTAAAGAGTAAACCCTGTTCTGTGAACTCTCCAAACCTGGTTCTTGCAATGGTGGGGACAAGACAGAACCCCTGTTTCAGATATCCTGGCCCCAAGCTGTTTAGAGCTTTGCAGCTGAAAATCAATACCTTGAACCGAGTATGGCAGCAAATTGGAAGCCAGTGCATTAGGCTGAAAACTAGTGTTGTATGCTTTCCAAAGTGCACAACAGATAGCAGTGAGCTGGGAGGGTGTAGTACCTGATTTGATTGATGGAGGGGGCAGCACAGCGTGGTAAAGTAGCAACAGTCAGCTATACTTTTGAAATGGGTGGATCTCTGTTTTGCAAGTAGTAGAGGTTAGTGACTCTGACTTTGGAGGGTGGGGGGCAGTGAATGGGCTTTAGGCTGAGTTTTACAGGAGCAATGCAAGATGCTGAATCTCTTTGAGGAATAGGTTCAGCAGGATGGAATAACACTCAGACTAAAACCTGGAGCATGTTCACTGTGTCCATGAAATAGAAGTAATGAGGCTCTTTGTAACGAGAAAGGCACTTTGATGTTGCTTGTGACTTTCATTGCATGTCGTGCAACTCTGTTGTGTTGGAGGATTTGGATGCTGGCGTTCCTAAAGCTGACATTTTATTGTGGAGTCGAGTCCTGAATTTTGGTCAGTTCACTGTAAGTGGAAAGGAGTGTTTTGGCAGAGAGAGAAAGCTAATTGGAAAACTGTAGTGCTCAGGCAGTGCCTCAGGTTCTTCCACATGACATAAGCTTGCAATAAAATAGGTCTTGCCCTGTTGCTCTGCTTGAGGAAATGTCGCTGCTTAACAAGAAGCATCGTGGTTGGCAGAGCCAGGGTGATCTGAGGACATTCCAGATGCCTTTGCCGTAACTCGAAGGCAAGTTGTAGTCTGGCATTTCTATTTTTACCAGTTTTTCTCTCTTCTCCACCATTCGTAGCGATTGCTGGATGGGCAGCACTGACTTGATAGACTTTTGCTTCTGTTCCCCCCCCCCCCCCCCCGTTAGCTGTCAACATAAATGCTGTCTCCAATCGTGGTATTCCTTGGTGTAAATTCCAAAGAACCTCTTGTATTCTTCTTTTCTTCCTCTCAGATTGGCAGAGATAGTAAGGTGGCTTATACAATGTGCATACATCCTTTATAAATAGGAAAGAGTTGGGGTGGAGAGGTGTGGTTCTCTAGATGTTTTGGGCCCTCTAGATGTCTTGGATGTCAACCCCCAGAATTCCTGAACCATGGCCCTACTAGCTGGGGCTTCTGGGAGAAAAAGTCCAAAACATTTGGAAAGCCAAATGTTGTGAACCATTGATAGAATGAATGTTGCAAAGCAGTACCTGGCCAGAAGGAGTAGCATAACAGTTGTTGTTCTGGCTTAGTGTAGAACTCCTCAAATATGTAGATGTGACACCTTGAAGAGTGGCAGAAGGATAGGATTGCTCTTCTCACCTGCCAACAGATACGTTCAAATGTCTTCTCACAAAGGATGCTTTCTGGTTTGTGAGGTGACATGGTTTCTGGTTGCTTGCAGCTCAGTTTGAAAAGATATGTTCTTTGTTTCAATGATAGCTACCTGTTGATAAGGATTCTTTTCCCTTAATGCCTGTGTTGGATCAGTGTCCTTCCCAGCACAGAGTAAACATTTGCATTTATGCAGTTCCATAGAACTCATAGATGCTCACTGGAAGGACAGATCCTGAAGCTGAGGCTCCAATACTTTGGCCATCTCATGAGAAGAGAAGACTCCCTGGAAAAGACCCTGATGTTGGGAAAGTGTGAAGGCAAGAGGAGAAGGGGACGACAGAGGACGAGGTGGATGGACAGTGTCATCAAAGCGACCAACATGAATTTGACCCAACTCCGGGAGGCAGTGGAAGACAGGAGGGCCTGGCGTGCTCTGGTCCATGGGATCACAAGAGTCGGACACGACTTAACGACTAAACAACAACAAGTTCCATAGATGTGCCATGGATTGCTGTTGGTCAGCAGGAAGACAGACATTAAGGAAGGCAGAACTCCAGGGTGTTTGAACCAGCACTGAGATAGAACCAAGCAGTATTTGAATCATTTTATCTAATTGGTTGACATCATATTGTTGAGACTTGGATGTTGGCTCATCTCTTCAGACTGTATTAGGCTTCCTGAAGGAATTCCATGATCAGTGTATGTCAGGGGGTACAGGCCCATTTTGTGTCATTTTTAAACCATGGTGTGGGTGTTCATAAACAAGCCTTTGATTCACACACTTTCTCCTGTCAATTCTTCAAAGGGGAAGGAAATTAGAAACTTCCATTTCCAGGTTGTAGCAAACAGACGGGTTGCTTCTCTTGCTGCAGAAGCGGAGGGTTCAAGTCTTCCTGCCGTATGTAAAGGAAGGGACGTGTGACCTCACCTCTGGAGCTGCATGGGTGCCATTGTTCCCTTTCAGAGTATATTCACAAGAGGGTATGTCTAGATATTTTCCCTGTACAGTATCTGCATCTCACTGCCCCTCTTCCAGTAAAGAGTCTGCCCAAGATTTTTCTCTTTGTGTCGGCTTGTTTGTACATGTTGATGGATTTGATTATGTGAGGGAGCATTCAGACATGGAGTATCCTATCAGCCATCTGCGTGAAATGGTTAATTCCTTGCTCTCTGTATCTTATAATGTATTTGCGTGCTTATCTTTTATCATACAGGAGCCTGACCACTAGCAGAACACCCCTTGTGTGACCCAGACCGTCATCAGTCACAGTCACGTTAATTTATTTTTGTATCACATTTTCCAGCACTTTGTGCTCAGTGGTACAGAAAAACAAAACAAAAGAATAAGCATAATCACAATTATAATAAATTAGAATAGTAACTCAGTTCAGTTCATTGAAGAGTTCAGCACTTTAATTAAAAACACAGCAATTCCAGTTGCTCTGCTAACAATATCAATATTATACCTTGTCTGCAGTGAACAAGTCGAAGGTCATATATTAGGTCATGTGGGAGTGAGGTACCAGAGGAAGGACACCATCTTTGCTAACAATAACTTGGCCTTGACTGCTTTTGTGAAAGCAGTTCATACACAATGATATTGGGCAACTTAGTAATGTTTCTCCTTCTGTGTGAAATCCCTGTTCTCATAAACCTAAGGGTAAACATTGCGTTATTGCCATGAACTGAAAGAATTATGGTTCCCTCAGTAAGAGCCTTGGTGTTTTTCAAATACATTTGTGTACGTAACTCAGGGTACCTTTTATTTGCTTCCCTAACCCTTTTGCAAATTTTGCTGAATCAAATAGAATTGGACCCTCTCTCTCTCTCTCTCTCTCTCCCTCTCCCTGCCCCCCAATCCAATTCTATTTGATTTAGCAGAACTTGCAAAAGGATTAGGCAACTGGACATAAAGCCCCTCTTTCACTGTTTATCTCCAGCTATTAAAATTGAATTGAATACTCTGAAGCTGGCAATTATGAAATCTTGGTCCTCTTTACATAACAGACTGGAAATTGGTTTCCTTTCCTCCTCTGACTCTCGGTTTCTCTTAGTTCCCTGACTCTCGTTCTCAGCAACATGTGACCTACCTAGACTGCTTTTCATACTCTCTCACAGGACAGAGTGATTTGGAGATGTGTGTGTTTATAATCGTGTTTACTTTAAGAAGGGGGGGAAAAGCAAGTGCTTTTAATTGCATTCCCTGGTCAAAGTACTACCCTCTCCTCCTGAGGGGAAATGTCATTAATGTTAGCTCTGAAAACACTAATAAAACTGCTTTTAAAAAACTGATTCTGGAGGGAGTGCTGCACTATGCATGTGGTTTGAATTTTTCTGAACTCAGCTGAAGGCCTTGAATTGTTACTAGAGCCTATAAATCCAGCAAATTCTGTTGAAGACTAAAATAGGTTTACTCTAGGAAAAGAAGTTCATAGTAATGGTGACTCTTACAAACTCTTTACTGACCTTGTACAGAGCAGTGAGAAGTTATTCTCACTGGATTTCTTTTCTTCATTTCATCAGTTTCATATGTCTTGCACTCAGAAACAATGCCCTGGTCTGCGTATTGTGCTTTTGATTGAGTAAACCCAAAGGGCTAAATGTAATTTTTAATCTCGGCTACAGTAGGTCCATTGAATCAGTGAGGTTTACAGAAGTGTTGATTTATAAAAGTCCAGTTGATTCACTGGGTTTACTCTAGTTGGGACTAAAAGTTGGATTTCGCCTCAAGCACCTTACACTCTCAGTTATTGAATTTAAATTGTAATTATAATATACAGTATTTACGTAATGCTTTTATATGCTCAAGAGTTTTATGTGCTGGCTGGAATCCAGTTTGTCGGAGTGTGATGTGAAATTACATTGGCATAACTTCGTTGGTTGTTTATGCCCTGGCAAAGCGATTGTACTGTTTGATTGTGCAGTGGGTCACATGGTTCCCATTGTGATTGATTGTGCAGTGCACCACAGAAGTCCTTTGTGACAGCACTTCCACCGTGGCTCTGTTGTAGTTACCAACAGTGTACGCGTAGCTGTGCAACAGGATTTCAGCCACGGGTGTTTTTTTTGAAGTATATTCTTTTTGCCTGGAAGAGACTCCCAGAGTAGTTTACAAAAATGTGCATGATTGAGACAGCTCCTGCTTTCAGGCTGACGGTGTAAAAGGCATGACACAAAAGGAAACTTTCTCTTGCTGACATAATCTTTCAAACACACCAGTAAAGCAGATGAGTTCTATGCCCATACTGCAGATCAGAGGATTGAGGCTTAGAGATAGTCACCTACTAAGCTGTCTGTTGAACTTAGTACATCCTTGCTATTATAATTATGACAAGGAACAGTTCTCTACCACACAACAACCCCATGAGAGGAACTAGGCTCAGGGATACTGACCATCTCAAGTTTTAGGGTCAAGTGCAAATATTAGTCATGGAATTTGATATGGAAGGGTCCTTGGAGGTCATCTAGTCTGACTTCTTGCTCAGCCAGAAATCTTTGAACTATAGTGTCTCTGCCAAATATCTGCTTAGCAGACATTTGAATACATTTAGCAAAGGAGAATCCATCTTCTCCCAGGGCAATCTGTTCTACTGTAAAGTAATTCTTTAACTCTTAGGATGTCTTTCCTGCTCTTTATTTGAAATCTGCTTTTTTTGAATTTTTGCCCATTGAATCTTATCCTACTCCGTGGAGCAACAGAGAACAACTCTGATCTCTCTTCCATATTAGAGACTTAGTAATATTTCAACCTGGCTGCCATGTTTCCCTTAATGTTCCCTTTTCCATGGCAAGCATATATGCAGTTATGTAAATAATTCCTTATAAAGCAAGGTAAAGCGCTGCTTATGTACTGCCCTATAGTGCTTAACGCACTCTTACAATTTAATTATGCAGGCTACACATTCAACCCCCTCCCCAAGAGCTGGATTTTCAATTTACTGACCTTGGATGAATAGAAAACTGAATCAACCTTTAGCTAGCTACCTGAGCCTATTTGGATCAAACTCAGGTCATGAGCAGAGGCTTGACTGCAGATCTGCAGTTTAAACACTGCGCCACATGCTCTGGATTTCGTTGGTTACCCAAGTCTGCCCACACTTTGTCTGAGTATAACCCATACTGATTCTTTGTAATGCCAGTTCTTAGCTTTTGGCCCTCTAGATGTTTTAGAGCTCATCAGTCGAAACAGCTGGAGGGCCAAAGGTTAAACTCTTGATCCTAGGGTGTACCAGCTCTCTTACCATTTCATGAAACTGACTAGGAGGCACTGGATTAATTTAAACAGCCTAGTTCCACTTGGTCCCAACCATTTGAAATACCTCTTTACTGCAGGATTATAACAGTGTGATACCACTTTTAACTGCATCCCATGGAATCCTAGGATTTATAATTTGATGAGGTACTTAGATTTTGGTAATTACCTCCTCGAACTACAGATTCTGGAGTTCAGTAGGTTGGAATCATGGTACCTGAAGTGCTATGAAGTGATAGGGTTGAGAGAGAGACTGCCCCATGTCTTCTGCCCATCACATTGTGGACATTTTATTGCCTTGGCATTTTGTACCAGTCTGTTCCTTAACAAATTTTGATTTTGCCACTCATCATTCTACTGACAAGCAGTGTAAGTACTGGAAATATAGTAATATTTGGTAGTGAACAGCAGGACTTTGCAGTTGATTTAGGATAAAAGTGTGTTCGTAGGTTAAAATTTACAGCATCTGGTTCTTTCAGCATAACTAAACGCTTTTATTTAGGCCATCACAGGTTCTTCTGAATTGAAAGGTGCATATAAAATTTATGATGGATGCATGTTTTTTGATACATGCTTCTGTATTTGGGAACAAGATGACTGGAAGTACACTGTATAAGTGAACTGTAAAAGTTCCATTACTTGTATCAGATAATGGAACTGCACCCGCAGTAATCTAGTAAAATAGACATCTTTTAAAATTTACTACCACAGATTTATGAGCTTCCAGGCTTTTTGCAATGAACAAAATGAATTATTACTTTAAGACAGCCATTGCTTTATTTGGCTAAGGTTTCTTTAGGAAAAAAATAAGTTAGGATAGCTTCAGGCTGTATCTCAAAGTTAAGAAGAGGTTGTTGGAAAAATCAACAAGTTTACTGTTGCCTGACTGAAATTGATTGATTATCATATAAATCATGAACCAGGTTTTCATGCCCAGCCCTTTGCATAATCTCTTCTCACTATGTCACAATTATCTCTAGAAGTTTTCACTGTCGTTGTTACCCTGAGCCTAACATGCTTAATTTATGAACTGGGAAACTGTGATCATTGGTGGTTTGGAATGAGTCAGTACTAGAGATGGGGACAAATAAAAAAAGGGCGATTCGTTTTGATCCGTTATTCGTCAAGGTTAATGGAGCAATGAATACGAATATACGAATATTCTTTGACGAATCAATGGATCGATCTGTCGATTCGTCTGCACTTTAAACCACTATAAAACTGGCCCCTAAGCACCTACAGACACCAAATTGGCAGGGAAGCTTCCTCAGATGCTTTTCTACAACTCCTGAAAGTGTGGTGAACATTGGATCATGGACCCCTGAGTTATATAGTCACAAAGAGGACCCCCCCAGGAAAGCTCCCCCCAGGTACTTAGAGACTCCAGAATCACAACGGAGCTTCCTATGTCTTTCCCCAACACGCTTGCCAACTTTGGTGAAGATTGGATATCGGACATCTGAGTTATTCACCCACAAATTGAGTCCCCCCAGGAGAGTTTACCACACGGCACAGAAGCCCATTCTGCCTACCGGCCGCCGATCAACTGATCAGAAGCTGATAGGCAGCCAGCCACACACACAGCCAGCCACCCCAACAGCCTACCCCCACACCCCCTTCCTTTCCCTACGTTAGCCCCCACCCCACTCCCACTGACACCCCCTTACCTTAATAGCTGCTGCCAAGGTCTCCATCAGGCCTTCGCAGCCACGGCGTGTAAAAAGGGAGACTGGCTGCCCTTTGCAAAGATGGCGACTGCGGCTTCATTTAGGGTAGGGAAGCTGCAGCTGCCATCTTTGCAAAGTGCTTACCTGGTAGGCCTAGTTCTGCATTGATTCTGCAACATAACATTCCATTTGAGTGTATGATGGTTAAGATATCAGTGATCATTGCTATGTACTAAAGAGAAACAGGGTGATAGGAGGACAGGACACAGAAAGCAAACACCTCTTGGTATATTGATTTATGATGTTTTGTTTTTGCAGTTTTTTAAAGAGAAAAAACTACTTCTATTGCACCGCCTAGCTTTTATGCTCCAAACTTTCCCTGCTGACCTGAAAGATGTTTAGTTTGGTTTCATACATTTTGTGTGTTATATGTAATTCTGTCATGGACCGTGTTGTCTTTTTAAAGGAACTCTTCATTTTAAAAAAACCAAAGCTCAGGTTACTCTGAACACAAGCAAGGTCTGGTTGAACTCGTTGGTGATGTCTGCTGTGCAACAGCCAGTTCTTATATCGATCTATCGATTGAATAATTTAAAAGATGTATATGCCACCAGAAAAAATATATATGTAGTGGAAGATTGAGAGAGAGAGAATATATATTATATATATTCAGAATATATATAGAATATATATAGAATCACCAACGTGTCAGGGCTGATTTCAGTTTTGTGAATCTAATAGCAAATAAGAAACATGACAGCAATGCTTGTGTGCCATTTTCAAGGGGCTGGGGATATGTGTTTCCTTCTTGAACTTGGCCTGTGATTGTTCCTGTGGTAGCAGAAAAACATTCCAGATAATCCACAAAAAACTACTATATCTCTTAGATGTGGTTCTGCAGAAAGGTGTGACTTCTTGACACTGCATTTTTCCAATGGAAATGGAATGTGTGGACATCAAAGGCACATTTCTACTTTGGGTCTTGGAACTGATGACTGAAATCACATACATGTTCATACGTTAAGTGTTATAACTGTTGTTGGTCCAGTGGTGATTATGATGGCAGGGACAGCACCCGACACTGTGTGTTACGGCCTAAATCCAGTTGCTAGTTCCTACTAGAATAGAGGGTGAAAGAGGGTGAAAGAGGAGAGCGCAAAAAATGGTCTGAAGCTCAACATCAAAAAAACTAAGATCATGGCCACTGGCCCCATCACCTCCTGGCAAATAGAAGGGGAAGATATGGAGGCAGTGACAGATTTGACTTTCTTGGGCTCCATGATCACTGCAGATGGTGACAGCAGCCACGCAATTAAAAGACACCTGCTTCTTGGGAGGAAAGCGATGACAAAGCTAGACAGCATCTTAAAAAGCAGAGACATCACCTTGCCGACAAAGGTCCACATAGTCAAAGCTATGGTTTTTCCAGTAGTGATGTATGGAAGTGAGAGCTGGACCATAAAGAAGGCTGACCGCCGAAGAATTGATGCTTTTGAATTGTGGTGCTGGAGGAGACTCTTGAGAGTCCCCTGGACTGCAAGGAGAACAAACCTATCCATTTTGAAGGAAATCAACCCTGAGTGTTCACTGGAAGGACAGATCCTGAAGCTGAGGCTCCAATACTTTGGCCATCTCATGAGAAGAGAAGACTCCCTGGAAAAGACCCTGATGTTGGGAAAATGTGAAGGCAAGAGGAGAAGGGGACGACAGAGGACGAGATGGTTGGACAGTGTCATCGAAGTTACCAACATGAATTTGACCCAACTCCGGGAGGCAGTGGAAGACAGGAGGGCCTGGCGTGCTCTGGTCCATGGGGTCACGAAGAGTCGGACACGACTTAACGACTAAACAACAACAACTAGAATAGACCCACTGAGTGGTGAGTCAACGCCTGTGTAAATCTGATTGATTCTGTGTCTGCTTTAGTTGGGAGTAGAGGTTGGACTCAGACCTATGACAGCTGCTGAGGGCAAACCTTGAAATGCAGTCATGCCCCTGGCACAGCGAGTTTCATGCTCTGTGTGTCATTGGTTTGCCGAGGTGGGGAAATTCACAAGACTCTGATCTCATGTCACATGGGATGCATTTTAAATGCCCTTAACTGGGCTTGATCTAAAATACACACAGTTTTGTGGGTGGGAAGGGATAGCTCGGGAAGGTTATGGGATGATGATTCCACCGTAATTTTGTCCTAACAGGAAGGAAGTGCTGCGTATAGTCCCTTTGAATATGTTCTCAGTGTTTCAGATGAGAGTGCCAGCTTCTCTGGATGAAGAAAATAGCCTTCTGCCAAATATGGATAAGCTGAGGCTAACAGAGTAACTTTTTGGCAGGCACCCAGGGTCAACACTGATCAGCTTACTTATAATGGGGAATCCGTTGACGAAAACAACTCTTCCCTGCCTAGACTGGCAGGCAGAATAGTTAATGCTTTTATATAAGGCAGCTTAATGGAATGACTCCCATGAACCGTATAGAAATGTTGATGCATTTTAAATGCCCTTAACTGGGCTTGATCTAAAATACACGAGAAGCTCCATGAAGCTTCATACAGCCTGTCTTCTTGATCTTCTCTTCTCCAGCACAAATACTGCACATGAAGGGTGAGGTGGGCATGGAGGAGGTATGTGTGGACCTCTGATTCCCTGGGATGCTCCCTCTTTCTATCTCTGCATTTGTCCCTGTGGGTATGTGGCCCAAATTGTATGCTTGAGATGAATAAAACAAGACTCCCCCTTGGGACTCCATTAGATTGAGATCCTGTGGCATACGTTTGCTATTTTAGACCAAAACTGTTTAATCAGATTTGACTAGTAAAAGCCAAGTGGATGTATTTCACTGTTTATGGACCATGGGGGTGAAGTTTGGGTGACAGGGGTGTAAGAACCAGAGCTTGGGGAAGTTACATTCTTGGACTGCAGTCTCCAGCATGAGTTGTGACTTTTCCGAACTCTGTTTTGCTCTATGTAACAAATACCCCTTAAAAGTCCTTAACCGAATTGTAATTGTCCATTTGTAGCTCTGCAAGTTATAAACAAAAGTTATAAACAAGTGATTTAAAAAGCTAAACTGTTTACATCAATCACCAGAAAGCTTCTTAGAAAACATTCATGCGGTTTGGAGAAGTGCTAGACAGGGTAGTAAAAAACCCCTTCTTGTTTGGAGAAGGATGTCCCAGTACAGCACAGTGCAGCACAGATCGTGCAGTGTAAGAAATACTAATTAAGGTTATGCATTAACTGGGAGTCCCATTTTTGTATATTTGTTTGAACATTCCAGCCGAATTCTCAGCATCAAGGGCCGGCCAAATGAAGAGAAAGAGTTTTATGGACTCTCCTGGACTTCCCTCCAGAAAGTATAACGATGTAGCTTCTTGACATGTTTGTTCAAGGCTATTGGGGCCGCAGGAACAATGCTAACCAGAGAGTTTTAATTAAAGGAGGAATCAGAAAGGTGGGCCAGGCTTATGGGTTCCTCATGGGCAGGTGGGTTGGCGGCTGTGGGAAGGATATTCTGGATCAAACAGACATTAATCCGATCCCGCACAGCTCTTGTTTAGGTTCATAAGGCCAGAAATAAGACTTTGAAGCAGACAACGGTTGGGCTACATGTGGCATTTTTAGCATCTTCCTCCCCATGTTGTGGGGTCAGAATGTCTCTTTCTACCCTCAATAGAGCATAGGATCACTTGTGCCATGTTTTGATGGGATCCAAGCAATTCTTGAGCCCTGACTCTCTTGTGTGTGTGTGTGTGTGTGTGTGTGTGTGTGTGTGTGTGTGTGTGTGTGTGTGTGTGTGTGTGTGTGTGTATGTATGTATATGTATATGTATATGTATATGTACAATATATATAAAAAGTCACTGGAGGATATGACGGCTTTTTTTAAAATTAAAACTACTTCCTGGGTAACAAAACCTATTATAGCAACCATTAAAGCAGGACTGCAGTTGAACATTAAGAAGACATGAATCAGGACTACAGAACAACTACACACCTTTAATGTTGACAAATAAGAAACGGAGGTACCTAGAGATTTTGTGTACCTTGGTTCAATCATCTATCCTGATGAAGATGGCGGCCAAGAAATCAGAAGAAGGCTGAGACTTGGAAGGGCAGCAATAAAGGGATTAGAAATGCCGCCTCACAACTCTCTTTAGTATTAGAGATACTCACCATGTTGTTCCTGCTACGTCCTGTCTGGGATTAATTTACCCACCAATTGTTGTCCTTGTTTACTAAACAATGCTTCCTGGGAGGGGAACGAAATATCAACAGAGGTCTTAAATTTCATCGCCAGGGGTGAAATGCCACACTATCAACAACTTGTGCCCAGGAAAAAAAAATTAGTCTCATTGTTTTGGGGCCATGTATCACTGTAAATATTTGCCCCACTCTTATGTCAGAGGAAGTGGACTTGTCCAAGAAAGCTCACATTAAAATATAGCAGTTATGCTTTAAAGTGCCACAACATTTTTGCCTTCTTTATTTTTTATTTTCCTTTCATTTTTGCCGGAATTAAAAAATCATCATCATCAAGTGTAAGGATGTGTCACTGGAGACAAGCACCAAGATCTTCTACACTCTTGTATTCCCAGTCACCACGTATGGATGTGAAAGTTGGACAGTAAAGAAAGCTGACAGTGAAAAATGGTTAATTTGAAATGTGCTGGAGGACAGCTTTGCAGAGATCCTGGACTGCCAGAAAGACAAACAAGTGGGTCCTAAAGCAAATCAAGCCTGAACTTTCTCTGGAGGCGAAAATGATGAAACTGAGGCTGGCCTACGTTGGGTACATCATGAGAAGGCAAGATTTTCTGGAAAAAGTAATAATTCTCCAAAAGGTGGAAGGCAGCAGGAAAAGAGAAAGACCAAATACAAGATGGACTGACTCCCTAAAGGAAGCCATAGAGTTATGTTTACAAAAGTTGAGCAGGGCAGTTGAGGACAGGACATTTTGGAGATCTCTCATTCATAGGAAGTGACTTGACGGCACATAACAACATACTGTATAGCCATTTGGTTTTTTTTTAAAAATATGCAGATTAGCCTCTTTGGCTACCTCCTACCTGTTTAGTTCTCCCTTGGAAGTATGGCCTACGGACTGCCAACAAACCTGAAAACTGCCCCTCTGAGACTACCCACCCCTGAGCAGACCATGACGTTCAGAGATGCTCATGCAGGACAAGATGATGGAGTGCATCTCTTTACTTCCCCACATTCTGTTGTCTTTACAAGGTGCAGATTGGTTGACTCTGATCACTTTCTTGATTTACTTTTCTCAGGGAGCAACTGGAGTGGGTTGACAGAAGTCTAATGCCTGAACTGTGTCGCAGCAGATGCTAATTAAAAATATATAATGCACCCATGATTAGGTTATAATGATAGTAATCCCCTTATATTTTCTTATTACAGCAGCGTGTGTCAGACCTTAAACTACCTCATGCTTCACTTGAAGCCTTGTAAGTAGCAAACCAGTCATTAACTGCTGATAACCTATTCCTAAAGGATTATTTCCCGAATAGAATAACATGACTGAATAAAGGCGCCAATTTTCCATCTGCTATTGAACTCCTTGGGGTTGTTGGCATTTTTCCCCCTTGTTTGTTCTTCTGCCCAGCTGGTTCCTTTTGCTGAAGAACAATAGTGCCTTGTTCCTGGGTTGCTCTGTGTTTCCCTCAGACACAAGAGGTTTTCATGCAAGCTTAAGTGGAGGAGAGGGGGAGCAGAAGGGGTGATGAACTGGTTTCTCTCCTGTTAAAATATTTAGGTGCGCCAGCCAAAATTGAGTGCTGTGACTAAACTTGATTGTGTTTGATTCACAAGGCGTTGATGTAACTGTTTGTTTCTTTTCTTCTTCTTTTAAAATAGAATCAGCACCTCTTACCACCCTCTGTGTGGCACTTGGAAGATAGCTTAAATAAGAGTTTCATGCTGGATTCTGGTGAAGATGGTGTGAAACCAGTCCGGATCCTGCCGTCCTGAATCTGGCTTGACTGAACTGTTGGACTGTTTCCATGGCTAGAAAACTGGGATGCTTGTTTAAAACTGCACTTGGCATATGGAATTTATCTGCACTACAAAATTATAGCCGTTTGGTCCCGTCTGAACTGCCATGGCTCTGTTCCATGGAGTTCTGGGGCATACGGTTTGGTGAGATGCTTAGCAGCAGAGAATTCTAAGAATCTCACCAAACTACAAGTCTTGGGATTCCGTGGAATGAAGCCACCACAGTTCAGATCGTATCGGACTGCTACAAGGGTGAAATGTAGATACCTTTGTGACCAGAAGAGGTGTGTACATTGGGCGTGGCAAATGATAAGGTTCTCAGCAGTGCTTGCTAATCTGCAAAGAGGTAATTCAAGCATAGTGGCTGTAGATAAGACAAGAGGCACCACACATTGGAAAGAGAGAGGATCGGTGCTGTTCCCTGCTTGCCAACATACCTCTGTAACTCTGATCTTCAGTTTCCCGTCACCACCTGGTATGGGCTGTTGAGGAATGGGTGTTGGTCACATGAGGAAACTTAAAGGAGTCATTTCAGAGGTATCTTCTGCCCCTTCATTTTGTTCCTTAAATAGCAAAAAGTGTGCAGATAATAAAGGCAAATGGCAAAATGCATATTTTTTCTAAGGCCGTCATTCATGAAATGCATAGATTTGATGGACATCTGTAGCTCTCTGCTTCTGTTGTGTCCAAAGGCAACCTTTGAATGAAAGCACTGGGAAGAGATAGGATTGGATCTGTTAGCCCCTCTTCGGAGTTGAGTACATTCAGCAGAAGGTGGCAAGGGGCTGCAGCTTCATAGACTATGCAATCATGCTTCAGATCCCTGGGCACACGGGGGCTCCTCATCATATGTACAGACTGTTTATCTATACAACGTCCTTGCTTTCCTCTGTGCTTGTGGAGGATGAGGAGGCAAGTGTATGTGGCTTTCCCCTAGTCAGGGATGGAATCGGTGAACACCTAGTTGTTAGTGAGCAAGAATTCTTAGAATATCAAGTTCTGTACCAAACCAGATCCCCATTTTGTGAATGGATGTACGATGTAACAGCCAATGTGTAGATTGCAGATTTTCCTGATAAATATTGTTTGATCTACCAGATAGAAACTGTGAAATTGGCAAGGGGAAGCTGTTGGTTTTTTTTTAACTCACCAGAGACTTGGATCATCTTAACACATCACTTCATAGTTGCAAACAATATGATAGTTTGTGGCGGAACCTTTGAAGTGGAGTTGTTTCTTAGACCTAGTCTCCTGTTATAAAATGCTTTTTGCAGGACTTAAAATTAGATTTTCAGCTCTCCTCTGGATCTCAGGTGGCAACCATCATCGCTTGGTGTTCCCCTGAGAGAGACTTCCTGTAAATTTCAGTGCCCTGTTGAATAAGGTTGCAAGGAGACAAAGCAGCTACAGTATAACAGTTTCCTGTTATTTCTTATATAAAGCCGTAGCATGTTTGGGAGGAAAGTCTGATTTTGCGGATTTACCTAATAAACCTGGTCACTTGTGTGCGTTATGTATTTAATTATTTCATTTATATACTGCCCCGTTAGTGCAGTGCACTATTCCAGGCAGTTTACAAACTAAAGAGGCAAACAAAATAAACATACAATAACTAAAAAACAAACCTATTGTGAGAAGGTGGGTGGGGAAGAACATCAGATTGTCAGCATGCCATTTACTCTCTCAATGGGAACTGAAAGAATATAGAACCACCTGTTCCTCTGTAGACATCGGGTTGGGAGAATTGTAGATAGAGAACCCCTGTTATCCCTGAAATACAGGAACACCCCGAAACTGAGGGAACAAGAATGGTGTGGGAATAAGGCTGGAAAAAGACCTGGGCGAAGAACAGGAGGGAGGAGGAAGGAGAGTAAAAGGAGAAGATAAAGAGGGGGGGGGGGGGAACCCAATCTGAGAGTTACCAGAAGGATGGGAGCGGATCCAAACAGAAAAGAGGAGTAGAAAGAGAAAGAAGGGATTACTGGGAGGGGAGATCCAGAATTGGGACCTTTTACCTTTGTTGCAATTAGCTGTGTTTCGGGAGTCCCTCTTACTCAACACATGTACCCTATACAGGACCCCAATGGGGGGACCCATTGCCGTTCAATGGGAGTTGGATTAAAAATGTTGTTAATGTTATAACCAAAGAGATGTCCAGTGAAGTTGAGCTACGACCCTCAGAGGTCACTGTTGAGAAATGAAAAGTTGAATTGAATCAAACTGTTGACTTTTAAAAAGAGACGTCTCCGTCTGTGAATCTGGAGCATGGGGCTGTCCCAGAGAGATTGTCGGAACCCAATCACACTATCAAAAAGCAAAATAATTTATTGTTGCCTTTTACAAGGTGTCTGTTATAGATGGAATATTTTCAGGATGTACAGGAAATGCTTTTGTTGTTGTTGTTGTGCTTGTTTTCTAAGTCTTTCATTTTGCTGCCCCCTAAACATTCAATATTTGACTGATGATGACCTGTTCTTATTTGCCGATGCCCTTTGGAACTGCATCGTTTCATGATTGAAAACTTCTTAAGTAGATTGGGGTGTGTGTTCTGGAGGTATTCCTTAAGTGGCTTTGAGAATAGGTTGTGATTGTCTTCTGCAGCATGAGCCATTCATTCTTCCATTATTTTTTTGGAGGTGGTGGTATTTTATTCTTCCCTGGATTGTGAATGATAGGTTTTCAAACCAAATTGTTCACGGGGTGGGGTCGGTGGGTGGCTTTATTGAGAGCCCCTTTTGGTTCCCTGAGAGAACTGTGCAATAAAGGCAGTGAGATGGAATCTTGCATGTATCTGAGAAAGGGAAGTCTTGTTATGATAACTGTAAAAAAAAAAAACACCTTAAAAAATTATAGCTTCTTCTGCATTCCTGGGCTACTTGTTGCTTGAGAGGAAGTTCAAGGGATTTCTGGGAGGACTAAGAATAGAAAGGAATAGGAACAGCTGGAGAAAAATACACTTGTGATAGAAGTAAAATAGGATGCATTCTGTAGGGAGAAAAGCCAGCAGATAGGATTAAAACAAAATTTAAAATTTAAACCAGATTTTTAAAAAAATCTTAATTTTAAAATTTCAAAAAAATCTAAACCAGATTTTAATATGGCTAAAAACCTTCTTGCTTGAAAAAATAGTCCTGTATGATGATGGATTTGGTTTAAAAGGTGCTATAGCTCGAAGATTTCACTCTGGAAGAGGGAAAATGAATTCTTTTTTCATATTTAAAGGCAATTCATTAATTTGATTTTTCCAAAACATTTTGTAAATACAGCCCAAGAGTTTTTGGATTGGGTCTCTCCTCAACTTGTGGCAGACCATTTAAAAAAAAAAATGGATAGTGGTGGTGGATATGAGGAGAAATTGTGTACGTTTGTTAAATGACTTGGACTGATGAGCACAGGAAAAGCCCTTCATAAATGTTTAACCATGACTTATGAAGGAATAAGTCAATGGTTGAGACTAGAGATGGGGGTATTCGTATTCGTAGACAAATACGAATATCTCCCCGCAGGTGGGAATAACGAGGGTCCGGCCTCATGGAGCCGTACCGTCCACTCACCGTTCGGCCGTTGCCGCGGGCGCAGCAGCGTCTTCCTATCGCGCTGTGCTCCGCAGTGGATTAGCCACTGTGCAACCTGGCAGAGAAGCTTGTCATCCCGCCTCCAGCCAGGAGTGGCTAATCCATTGCAGAGCACAGCACGATAGGAAGACGCTGCTGCGCCTGTGGCAGCGGCTGAACGGTGAGTGGATGGTCCAGCTCCATGGAGCCGGACCCTCGTTATTTCCACCTGCAGGGAGATACTCGTATTCATCTACGAATACGAATACCCCCATCTCTAGTTGACACTAAAGGAGTTATGGAAGTTTACCAGGTATACAAGTTGGACATGCATTGGCATGGATCCAGTGACCATCTGACTGAGCGACACTTCCTTCTGCTCATATGTCAGCTGGACTCTATTTGAGTTTTGGCAAACTTCTGGTGAACCCAAAATGCAGGCCTGGACCTTGTAAAATTACCTTGGATTTTCTTCCTGTATCCTCTTAAGTTGATTTACTTCTTTCGTAAAATCTGTTGGTTTGAGAAATTAAGGACTAGCTTACGTCATTCCGTTGCTATATTGTAAATAGCCATGAACCCACTACTGCTTCCTCTTGCTATCATTGTCATGGATTGGGTGCCAAGATGTCCTGCTGATGCTCTTGAATTGGTCCATGAGTATCTTGTTTCTTTCCTTCCTGCCCAAAGATAGGGATGCTGAAAGACCAGCAGAGAAACATGCTTTCTGACCAGAATAAAATAAACAAGAAGGTTTATAAACAGTGTACTGAAGAACTATACAGAAGAGATGCAAGGATGAAAGATTCCTTTGTAGAAGAATCCTGTGATGATGAATCTCCAGTTTTAGACAGTGAAATGAAAGCTGCTCTCAGAGCACTTGGAAGAAATAAGTCACTGGGAGTAGCTGGGATATTGGTGGAACTATTTCAAACTACAGAAGTACAAAATCCTAACAAGAACGTAGCAACAAATAGGGAAACAATGGTCCACAGATTGAGAATGTTCAATATATATCCCAAGCCCCAAGAATAACAGGAGATATAGTTATTATAGGACCATTGCATTAATTTCTTTTGCAAGAAAACTGATACTCAGTGCAACAAAGACTTTTAAGCTATATCGATTGAGAAATATTTAGGATGGATTTGAAAGCAAGAGGGACTAGAGATCATAGTACAAACCTATGTTGGCTACTGGAACACGCTAAAGAATTTCTAAAAAAGATCAGCATATGCTTTGTAGACTACAGCAAAGCCTTAGACATAAAAAGCTATGGACTGTTCTAAAAGAAAGGGGTGTACTCAAAACTTAACTGTCCAGATGTGTAACTTATACTGTGGATAGAAAGCTTCTGTTAAAGTAGAATATGAAGAAACAGATTGGTTTCCTGTAAGCAAAGGTGTCAAACAATGGTGTATATTATCTCTCAGTCTGTTCAATCTGTATGCAGAACATGTCATAGGAAAAGACAGATTAGATTCAAATGAAAGAGGAATGAAATCATTTAAGATAGACTGATGATACCATATTACTGCTAGAAAGTAGCAATGACTTGTAATGACTGATAATGAAGGTGAAAGAGAAAAATGCAAAAGCAAGACTGCAGTTGAAAATTAAGAAGATGAAAATTGTGACTACAAAAGAACTACAGTAGGACCCCCTTATCCGTGGGATCCGTGTATGCTGATTCACTTACCTGTGGTTTGAAAATATAAAAAAAAAATTAAAAAAAAAAATCCAGGGGAAAATATTTTCACATGTATCACCAGAACTGGCTACTAAAAGGAGCTGTGCTATGAAGAATACATAGCACAGTCTCTGGTTGCTTAAGGCCTCTCGTCTTGCAAACTTTCTTCTGGGAGGCGGTAGTGGCTCCTCCTCCTACTCTGAGGTAAAATAAAGAAATACATGGGAAAACCTCTGAACTTGTACATGGTGTGCAGCTCGTGTGCTTGCCCAGTGGCCTCCTTGGCCGACCGGCTACCACTTTGTCTGGTGGGTTCCCAGGAGGACTGGTGACCTGGCATGGAGTGACTGCTTGGGATGGACGTGAGCCTCTGGTCCTGCCCTGCCCTTTCCTCTGCGATCCTGGGCATGGGGCACTCATCCCTCATGCATGGCTGTCCAACGGCAGGGACGGCTCACCCTCCTTCCCCAGTTGACTTCCCTCCTGGTTCACCTTTAGACCCAGGCAGGCAAGCAGGATCCCTCCTCCTCCTCCGCCTTGGGGCCACCTCCAGGCCGCAGCACTTTGCAGCACTTTGCAACGAAGCAGAGCCAGAAAGGATGGCTCTCGCCCCTACCCATCCTCACCCCTGGTGGCTCAGCCCTTTTGCCCGCTGCAGGAGGGAGGGAGGTGGGGTGTGTGTGGGGGGCTGGCCCTGGGTCACTTCTTGTGGAGGTGTTGACAACGGTGGTGTGGGTGAGAGGTGGGGCCACAGACAGGCAGCTCTGGGGGCAGCCATCAGCCCGGGAGACAGCCCAGCCTGCCCACAAGCGAGCAGCTGGGCAGCGCCAGGACCAGCAGCACCAGCCCGGGTGGCCAGGTGAGAGCAACAGCACCCAAGGAGGCAGCCGAGATTGGGACCACCAAGCACTATGGAGGAGCTGTGGCAGGGGGGCCGGAGACCTTGCTCTGTGTTCCCTTCCCTTTCCTGTGGCACCTCTTGATAGGTTCAGTGGCGCACACTTTGGGAAAGAGTCTTTTACCATCTTATTATAGCATTCACTATTATCTGCGGTTTACAGCATCTGGCAGGGATTGGTTCCAAGCCCCCCGTGGATATGGGGGTCCTACTGTACATAACTTTAATGTTGACAATGAAGAAATTGAAATTCTTGAAGATTTTGTATGCCTTTGTTCAGCCATCAGTCCAAATGGAGACTGCAGCCAAGAAATCAGAATGAGTCTGAGACTTGTCAGGATAGCATTGAAGGAATTGGAGAAGATCATCAAGTGTAATGGTGGGTGACTGGTGACTAAGGCCAAGATAATCTATACTGTTCTGCCCCTGTTACTGTCTATGGATGTGAAAGCTGAACAATGAAGAAAGCCAACAGGAACAAAATTCAGTTCACTTGAAATATAGTGCTGGAAGAGATGATTGTAGATACTGTGGGCTGCCAGCAAGATGAACCAGTGGGTGCTAAATCAGATCAAGCCTGCACTCTTTCTAGAAGCAAAAATAACAGAACTGAGACTGACATACTTTGGACACATCATGAAAAGACAAGGCTTACTGGAAAATGCAATAATGTTGGTAAAGTTGAAGGCAAGAAGAAAAGAGAAAGACCAAATGTGAGATGGACTAAATCCATAAAGGAAGCCACAGTTTGAATTTGCAAGATCTGAGGAGGGCTGTTAATGACATGACATTTTAGAAGCCACTAATTTCTAGGTTTGCCACATGTTGGAGACAATTTAATGGCTCATAACAACATATTCCCAGTCTGATAAATGGATCAACATGCCAGCTGATTGATTGCTTTTGGCATTTGGAGACCTATTAGGTTTGTCATTTGGGACCTATATCCACAAGACAACCTGTTTAATGTAGTAGATACAGTGTCAAGTTTGGGAGCAAGTTGACAGCAGACATCTGCAAGCATCTGTGTTTACATAGATGGTACGACTACTAAGACTGGCTTGCTAGGAAAAAAAAATCTAGCATCAGCCCATTGAATGGTGTGTGTATCAAGGTGAAAGACTGTGAAGGAACCTGAATTATTGCAGATGAATCCAGCTCTTCAAATGCAATGAAGTCTAATTAAGTCCATCCATCACGAAGAAAACGAATGTGCTTCCAAATTTCCTTCTGCAAGAAGGAATGGTGTGAACTACTAATCTGAAAGTTTGCGTTCAGTTGCCAAGGAGATTAATATAGTTGTAATTAAAGGTGTGTAGATGGATTTCACATGCATTATTTTGGGAGTGGGAGAGGAGACAATGCAACAGTTTGATGCAGTGTGGGAATGGGCTGGCTCTTGAAAAAACTAACATGAATAGAAGAGTTTTTTTGTTCCTTGTTTTGCTATGGGAGCTGGATTGCATTTGCCCTTAGAAGTTTTTTATTCACATGGTGGCAGACTGAAATCAGTTTTGATAATAATAAAGAGAAGTGGCTCCACCATATCTTGTTAGGACTTACATTTGAAATTACACTGGTCCACTTTTGGTGAAATGGGCATTCCCGAACTGCACAGATGTTTTGACACATGGCCCTCGTAGTTTTGTGGTGCTTGTAAGTACGTAATTGTGTCCTGCATACACCCAGACTTCGGGGTAGCATACTTGGCCAGTATAGGTAAAAGGGGGAGGCTTGAAGGCTGGAGAAGTCAGAAACAGTGTTCACAGATCAGGGAGAGCTCTTGAATACACGCTTGTAATGGAAATAATGAGTGTGTTCATATAAGCAGAGGACTTTGCAATAGGATGACAAGCAGTGCAGTCTCCACAGAACAATATTTTTTATTAACTGTCTGAGAGAAGGACATTGCACATGACAAGATTATGAACCTGCAGGCTGTATCACCATCTGTCAGGCTGGCTGCCAGGATTTTTATGAAGTGCTTCCATACAATTCTAGCTGCTGAAGGTAAGGTGTGTCACTTTCTAGGGTCAGTTTTGCTTGAGTGGTAAAACCTTGCAAAGGATATGAACAGAGACTGAATGCCACAGAATCACATCCAAGAAGCCTGTTAGTTCTTTTCAAGCCTGTCATGCTTGGATACAGACCCACTGGTGTCCCAGTTTGGAAATGGCAGGACTTCCTTACAGCCACGTTTCCATGGCTGTGAGCAGGTGCAATAGATAAATTCTTCCCCCTGCTCCTGCAGGCTATCATCCATGATATAGGACACACCTTGCTCTCCAGGAGATCCACTCTGTCAGGAAAGAGAGAAGGAGGAAACTCAGCATTTGTCCTGTTCATTTGACAGGCATGTTCCTTGCTTGTAATAGCTGGCCGAATGCTTCGCTTCTAGCTTTCTCTGGTTTGCCTTTCATTTGTTTAGAAAATTTGTTTAGAGAGTGATGTAATTTAAAAGCAAAAAGCATCTAATTGTAAGTAAATTAAAACTGCTGAATAGAGAGAAAGGCGAATGATTGCTGAAAATAATATCTAATAGTCTTTAACTCATAAGAAGTGAATGTCAGTGGTGCGAATTGGTCTTTCCCAAGGCAGGGGGACGTTTTTAATTGAGGTTGTTCACACATTGTACTATGAATCATCTTCTTGTGCTTCTTCTCCTTTTGAATGTTTGGTGTCATTATGATAATTCCGATCTTTTGTGGGAGAGAATCAAAAGCATCTTAGATGTTTACAGGAGCAGGCCAGGATGCATTCATAAACCTACGTTTATCTATAGGGATATGGGCAGACCTGGGTTTTAGAGACTCATGGTAGGCCTCAAAAGATGTCAGAATCCTTTCTTACTTTAAAAATAGTTTTGGAAATAGAAATAAAATGAGCATATTAGCGGGTGTATATCTGATGGGGAAATATGCTGTATCCTTGTTTGTCAGGGGGCCCATATGACTATGCTGCTTAGTGACAAGAGTATTGAGAAAGTTGTTTTTTACAAATAGAGAAAACAGTCAATTAATCGAAAGAAAGACAAGTGAATATACAAGGAAGTCACTTTTTAAAGAAAGGAACCTCCCCTTCCCATTATGGACTGACTGCTCCATGTTTTATGTGTGTTTTATCTTGATAAAATCTCCAGGATTCCAGCATCATGTGACTTGAGGAAATGTCAGACCAAGTTTATCTACGTTAATAAAGAATTGTCAAAAGAGCGTGGCTCCATGCATTTCAGGGCCATTAATGTGTTCCATTGGGTTGCAAATGTTGTGGGGATTGGATTTGTTTCTGTTCTGATCAAATCATGGTAGGTTAGGACTGAATTAATTTTAAAGCCACATGAGTTTGTTTCCCTTCTGACTCCTTCCCAAAAGACAGTTAAATCCAGATGAGGCCATTTTTTGGGAGATTTTGCTATGTCTTGCTGTCAGGTCCAGAAACTAGGTGCATGAATCTTCAGGATCTTGTGCCTGACTATCTGATCCTCTTGGCTGGCTTGCCAAAAATTTCAGGCCCACAAACTAGGAGGGTACCTCTCTCCAAACGGAAGGGTACTCTCCTCACTATACATGGCATAATCACTCTCTGGCTGGTGCATTAGACCCGTACGACTTGCAGGCCCTGGAAAAGAGAATGTTTATAATTGGAAGGGAAAGGAAAACAACAGAAAGAACTATAAATATAAGGAGGCAGGACACACAGACATCAACCATCATTATCAACATTGCAAAATGTTTATAAGTAGAGGAATGAATATGACATTAGTATACATAACAGGTACTGGCTCAAATCCTGTTGCACAGTTACACAAATGCTGTACCTTTTAGATACAAATTGCCACAAGTCTGTTGCATGATGAGTCAAGTTACTCGGTATGCAATGGAGAATGCTTATGGAGATTATGGCAGTTCACATCTAAAAGTTAGGCCATTTGAGGAGCTGTGCAACAGGATTTTAGCCCATATGTGCACATCATAGGTAAAGGTAAAGGTTCCCCTTGACATTAAGTCCAGTCGTGTCTGACTCTAGGGCGCGGTGCTCATCCCCGTTTCCAAGCCGTAGAGCCAGCGTTTGTCCGTAGACAGTTTCCGTGGTCACGTGGCCAGCGCGACTAGACACGGAACACCGTTACCTTCCCACCGAGGTGGTACCTATTTATCTACTTGCATTTGCATGCTTTCGAACTGCTAGGTTGGCAGGAGCTGGGACAAGCGACGGGAGCTCACTCCGTTGCGTGGATTCGATCTTATGACTGTTGGTCTTCTGACCTTGCAGCACAGAGGCTTATGCGGTTTAACCCGCAGCATCACCACATGCACATCATACATAGTTGCGATTTCCTTTAATTTACCTTCAAAATGTTGTGGGCAGTGATGCTGATTGCAGCTGTTTAATGCTGTTCATGTATTTGTAGCAGCAAAAATGATGAAGGTATATGGCATCATAGAAAAACTAAGAAGTTCTATTTGCCACAAGTTTTCATGGATAGCAGCCCACCTCTTCAAACACTTCAGGTGCTTTTGCAGTTGCTGTTGACCATTCGTCAATTGGTGGCCGACATCATGAAGCTTGCTGTATTCTAGCTAGGCCGATTACTAAGGCTGTAATCAAAGTCATATCAGCTTGGTTGCCCCTACTAGAACTTGTGCTTTGCTGGCATAGCTCTAGAGCAGCCATTCTCAAACTTTTTTTTGGCTACGGCCCTTTTAGGAGCTCTTCTCAGATTTCAAGGGCCCCTGTCAAAAAAGTATAACATGTACAGATATCTTTCAGAAACTTCTAACATTTTTCAGTCTTCAAATGTGCCAAGGCCCTCCAGGGAACCATATGGTCACCGTTGAGGATAGCTGCTCCAGAGAGCACAGGGTACCTCCATACCGTGATGTGTCAGCAGACTAGGACTTCATGGAGAAGTTACAACAGTTTATGGAAATTAATCTGAAGTAATCTCTCAAGTATTTATAAAATCTAGAACACTAACGCTCTGAAATAAATTTAGAGCTAGACAAAAGGCAAAAAGGTAGGACAAAAAATAAAGTGTTAGCATATTTCACTTTGAACATCTTCCTGCTTGTACGTAAGTCTTAAGAGAGATATTTTTACCTTACAGAATGGGAGAAAACTACTATGAAACCCAGGAAGTCACCAAACAATGATGTGTTGGGAAACAGACCATGCCCATCCGAGGAACCCCAGAGATCCATATTAGTATTCCAGGAGAGCTGGATTCAGCTCCAAGGCCTAAATTTTTTCCACAACCATTTTTAGCAGTTTGTCAGGGATGCAAAATGATTCTGGTCTTTAGGTCACTGGATGCTCATGTTTCCTTTGGCCTATGGTGACCAAAGTAAGAGCTAGCACATATTGGTTAGTTATCATGACAGCCAGAAGTCAGAGTGTTGTATGAATATGTATGTGGTGACTGTTACTGTTAATAATTGGTTGTGTTTTTTGTTTTGGGTTTGTTTTTGCCTCCATCTTGATAGTTTATTTAACCCAACTGCGAATTTATTAGATCATTTTAGGCAGCCTGCTTTTTTGCGCTGGATTAGAGTTGGGGGAACATCAAATAGACTATCTTCAGGGGTTCGGCAAGGAAAGCAATATGTCTTAATCTTATGGATTTGCCTGGTTCCTTTTGAAGAAGAGGGTCAATAGAGCATGCAAAGGCACCACAAACATAATTCATTTGTAAATGATTTAATGCCTTACTTGACAAACACATTTACTTGGAAGCAGGTCCTGCTGGTTTCATGGGAAACTAATTCCCAAGTGGGAATGCTTAGAATCTGCATTCTCTATAATAAATTTCTTCCATCTCCCACTTTGCTGGCTATTGGGGCTTGACAGAATATAGCTATAAATGGGATGCAGGGGGGGGGGGATTAAAAGTAATTCATAGAATGATTCAAGAGAAAGGGACTCACACAATGTCTGGATTTGTTTAATAGGCTGCTATCATGTCATCTACTTATTTCATAGTGGCCTCTTTGTGGAAGAGTGTAAATGGGCAGTAAATTACAGCTGCATCTTCATATAGGGCAATTTTGTCTAATTGTCTAAAATGGATTCTCAATGAAAGCTAGACCTTCTCTCATCTGATTGTTCTTCTATTCCAAAGGGTACTTGCAAAACACTGGTTGGTTAGTTTGCATTGTAGAGGCAAAACTGAATGACACCTAGTGTGGCAAAGTACTGTAAAATTTTTGTCTCTTCTGCATATATTGCTGATGGATGAGATATTTGATTTCTCCCCTGCTTTATCATCCTACCACAGTATATAATGGAACTTCTGCTTCTAGAATCTGTTTAGCTTTGGATGTTAGATGTGGTGAAGAGCAATATTGGGAGGGTTGTTGCCTGAGCATGAGACTCTCATATTTCTTGAACTTCAGCCCTGGGAAGAGACTCTCTGCCTGTTAGGTTCTGTACAGGATGCTGTTAAAAGAAAAGAAAAGAAAAGAAACTACTAGTTCCCTAATCTCTTGCTGCTCCCATGGAGCTTAGTCCGTCCCAACCATTTCCTCTGTTTTGGAACAAAATGCCCCGTGGAGCCTTCATTCACTACCTGTGAGTAACTGACAACTGTTGTGAGGACTTTGATTTCTTGACTAAAACCCCCAAACTTCTGGCTGATGGAATTCCTGGTTGCTTCTGGGTGCTGAAGTTCAAGAAATATCGAAATCCCATGCCCATTGTTGCTTTCAGATCACAGTTGGAAGAAGAACAGTGTGGTTTTCACTATGATCTTATTTTTCCCATGGAGTGTGGAACAACATCCATGGCTGATATCCCATGTTATTTATGCCGTGTCTGAGACCAACAGTTTAGGCCAGGACTGGAGGACATCAAGCCCTAGGGCCAAATCTATGTCCCCCCACCTTCTCTTTGATGTTCTTTTTCTGTGGTTCCCAGATGTAACATGGGGGTTATTCCGTTTAGGATTTTTCATTGCCTTTGCTAAGACACAGTCACTGGTAGTAAGAGGGTGCCTCCCCCAAGACGTGCTGATACTTGTTGCCCCATCAATTTGCTTTTTGGGATGCCCATCCCTGGAATTCCTGCCCCCCCCCCCCCCCCGTAATTTATCTGAAATGGTATTTGGCCCTTGAGCTGAAAGAGGTACTTCACCTTTGGTTCCTCATTTTGATTTTCTAGCCCAGGCTAGGGTCCCCTACCCCTTTTGTACTCAAAACAGACCTTTTAGGTAGTATGAATTAAAAGATCATGCTTGCCCAGGATCACCACAAAATCTGTGTGGTTGAGCCGTGATTTGAACCGACTGCTGCCTAGTCTAAATCCAGTGTTCTAGGTATCACATGACTTATGTCTTAGGAAAAATAATAGACATTCCTGAAATAGTTAAGAATAATGACATGCCATCATGTCAATTTTGACTTATGGTGACACTTTCCAGGGTTTTCCAAGTAGAAGTAGTCTGCCATTTCCTTCTCCTGGGCCTACCTTGGACTATGCAGATTGCCCAAGGCTACCAAGGCGAACTGGATGGGTTGATATCAAAGCATTCCTATTCTGAAGTTGAAGACTTGGGCAAAACATCCCAGGTAGGGGGGCCTGAAGAAGTCCCTTGTTGAAAAGAAACAACCCTTGTGTCGGTAATGCCTGTTAACTTGAGAAGAAACTGTTCTCAGCATATCAAAAAGGTGCAGTAGCGAACACACCGATCTCTGTGGAAACAGGAGGAAGTAAACTCCTGGGGTGTGGGTGCCCTCTGCCTGCTTTGCTATTGCTTTTTGAAAGAGCATTTGGGGTAGATCTCCTCACCCCAAAACCTGAGCTAGCTATGCATTCCACCAGGGTTAACATGGACCTCTGGTTCTCTGAGGAAAGAATGTAGAGTGTGGCGCATTTGGTGTGTGTATTCTGTGTATTTAATTTCAGCCACATATCCTGTCTTGAGTGATTGTTAACATACCCTGCTGCGGAAAGACTTTTTGCAAAGATTGGGTGGTCTTATGGCTGAAGGATCGAAAGACAAGGTAACTGGAGCTTCAGTGTTAATTTTAAGGGTCCTTGTGTTTGAAAATAGAGGCCAGAACCACTCTCTGATCAGATCTGTAGTTCAGCTTGTTTAGTTCTTTGGGGTTTTTTCCCCCCTGTTTTGTTTAGTTCTTTGGGCTTTTTGCCTCTTCCCTCCATTTATGCAGTTGTTTTACATTTTGAGTTACTGCTGGGGATTTGTTTAAAGGAAAGCCCTGTGGAGAAAATTCCTTTGAAATTATAGGGATTTTGATTGTATCCTGAGTGTATAGAAGGGTGCCTCTCCCCCCCCCCCTTGTTAATTAAGGAAAAACAAAAACCATCTTTGGCGCAGCTGAGATGCATGAGGATGAAAAATGAGGTTGTGCTTTTATTGCTAGATAAGTCGGGAATACAAATAGATTTTTTCCCCTCTAAGATTCCAGCGAGCTAATCATTCCATACTTCGCTTGCAATCATTTTAACAGCCAGCGAGAAGAGGGGTGAGGGGAAAGTGAAGAAACAACAAATTCTGCTTTCTTTTCATGAGCTCTTGCTCCGATCTTTGGTATTCTTGGAAATCAGCCATAAAATGGTTTTGTATGATTTCAGGCATGGGGGAATTTCTTGCAAACTTATATTAGGGAAAATTGCTGGGGAAAAGTTCCTTCAGCAAGGGAATAAGCACTGGTCCCTAAGAGAGTCTGGAAAGTCCCAGCCTTTCGAATTGGCCCTATGGTTGTGTTTTTAGGCATGCGTGAATGGTTGCATTTGAATCCACCTTACAAAATACATCTGTTTTGGATGCTGGACACAGGAGGAGGTGAACTTATAAGGATAATGCAGGGGTGGGGATGTGTCATCCAACAGATGTTGTTGTTGGATAAATTGCAACCTACATATGATGCCTTTGATAGGTTTTGGCTGGGAAGAAGCTGCGGTGAATATCAGTCAACTCAGTAGCAGCCAATTGTTCCCTCTTTACCTCAGATTCTTTTTCCAACCTTTTTCTAGTCAGGGTTCTGTCGGTGTTAACAATGGAGTCTGTCAGAAGTAGATAGAGTGAAATGTTATGTCAGCTATGTAAGACCTAGCTCCTGCTTTACTTTGTGACTGACATCTGTCTTTTCTGGACCAAGTTTCATCCAGTCTGTTACTGACACCAGACACTAATCTAGAATCAAGAACAGCTTCCTTCGATTTATATGGAAAAGAGAAATAGAGTTGGGTGTCATCTATGTATTGTGTCACCAAACTCCAGAACTCCAGACAACCTCTCCCAGTGGTTTAATGTAGAGGTTAAATGCATGTGGAACAAAGCAGAACCCTGAGGGACACAGAGACCAGTGGCCAGGGTGTTGAACAGGAGCCCCCCAGCACCACCTTCTGAGTTCTTCCCTCCAGGAAGGACCAGAGCTACCATAAAACAGTACCTCCAAGTCCCATCTCAGAGAGACAACCCAGAAGGATACAGTGGTCAATGGTACTGAAAGCCACTGAAAGGTCCAGCAGGAACATACTTCCCCTATTCCTGGTGTAGATCATCCATCAAGGTGACCAAAGCAGTCCAGTAGTGGAGGAAGGGAGGCGAATTAACTCCACCCTCCCTAGCCACATTCCTGAACACATTAACAAAATGTTAAAACAAAAGCCCTATAATCATGGATTTTATCCAGCCATCAGTTCTCCATCAGTTCTCCATTTGTTTTAAAACTGTAAGGGAACAGTATCGTTTCACCCTCACCCCATACAAGAAAATCCGAAGCTACAAACAAAACTCCTAGAGCTTAATTTTCTCTCTGAACAGTGAAGCATCTGCTGAAGATGGCATTTTAATGGATTAGGAGCTCCTGATTCAATACCAGTGTGCTGTACTTTATCATCTGTAGGATCAGCAAAGTTTAAGGGAGGAAAAACAAAGAACATCAGAACATTGATTTGTACAGAAGAAGAATACATGCAAGTGTTAAACGAAGGATGATTAACTGCCTCTCTTCTTCGTTTGGGCTTGAAACTTTTGCCCTGTTACAAAACAGCTTTCAACATTCTCAGGCTTCTGTTTGTGGAATTACATTCAGTTTTTCCCCCCTGATTGCTTTTAAAAAACTTTTACTTTTCAGTTTTTTTTTTGGAGTGCCAAAATGATTTTAACCCAAACCTGAAAAACTGCAGAACATTGAGAGGTGTATCCATGCAAAGGAAAGGCAGCAATAGCTTTTATCTAACAAGTATTTAATTGAATTTCCTTTTCAACTAATAACTCTCTAGCAGCTGCCCATCTTGAGAGTGTGGATTGCTTTACTGTGAAAACTTCACTTTCCCACAACATAAACTACTGAGTGACATCAGACGGCTTAAAAATAATAATAAAAAAGTGTAAAGTTCAACAAAAGTTGGTCTGTGCCAATGAAAGCATTTCATAGTAGGAATCTAACTAATGTACACTTGGATTTTTTTGCCCCTTGGCCAGAGGGGTTTCCTGACGGCTGCTTAAACTGGGCAAAATCCAAGCTGTCACTCCTGACCTTTTTGGAAGCCTGAATATTTGGCAAATGCTGTTGAGAAGTCAAATGAGCAGAAATATCAGAACAGAAGAAAAGGGTTGTAAGTTCATTTGGTTTCAATAGAATCCACTAGATTTTGTCTGTCTGTGTTAACTCTTAATAGGACCATCTTCAAAATGAAATATAATTCAGCTGCTTGTTTCCATTTCACCTGGATTTTTTAGATCAAGGCTGGGAAACCTGTAGGTTTTGATGAAGTGATCCACTTCACCATTAACTGTGCTAGCAGTGATGGATGGGAATTGGAGTACAACAATGGTCTCTGTGGGGGTCAGAGGTTCTTCAGTCTACTTTAGATACCTTGATAAGGATGCCACCATGATAGTTTGTTTTTAGCATGAGAAATGAGAAAATTTCAACCATACCAAAAATAAGCACCAGCAGAGTTAAAATGCCCTTCTTACAATTTTAGTGCCACTGTGAAGAGGAAGATTTGGTGTGTGGGGGTGGGGCAAGGGTGCCCGATTGGTGGCATAGAACTCCTCCTGTCAAAGAAGGGGGATAGCCCTTGTTCTGCCCCTTTGCCAGTTTTGCAGTGGCAGTGTTTCTTCTGGTGGTGGTCATTACCCCTCGCTTTGGTTCCTACCCACCATACTCTCCCTTTTTGGGAGGATGGGAGTTGTATCAGTGTTCTAGGCATGCTGGGGATGCCAGGAGCTGGTAGCAACACACACATTAAGCCAGTGGCCAGTTTTTTTCTTTGAGCTTCTAAGAATGCTTGGTTTTGAGGAATTTCCTAGTAGAGGGATGCTCCAGAGCAGTGCTGCATTAGGTTTCCAAAGCCCACCTTGTGGAGGAATGAAAATGGTGCTTCAGGAGTGCTGCTGAGGAAATGTTTGCATTGCTTGTTTTCCTCACGGTAAGGTGAGGCTGCCAGAGTTGCCGGTTGTCCCACTGCTGCTGACGATCTTCCCAAGCCTGGTGCCACCCTTGGTCAATGGACTTCCAGTTATGCTTCTGATGCTGTTGTATGGGGCTGAAGCTCCTGCTACATTCCCCAGCCCACCCTGACACCCTTTCAAGGGGTCAAGAGGTCATCTTCATATGGGAAAACTCTGCCCTTGTGTAGTGTGTTTCCAAAGGCAGAGATCACAAAGTAAATGTTTAATTTACCTGTTGAACTTATCCCAGAAATCCTTTCCTGTTTCCTCTTAGAGTTACTAGACTCTTCTCAGATCATGACTTTGTGAATGCTGAATTCAGTGAGTAGGTTGAAGTATGCACACAATATGCTGTTTGGTAAAGGGCTCAGGTTCACAAGCATTTTAAGTTGCTTGTGTTGTTGTGGAAGCTTCTGACCTTCTCAGCTGCAAAGAGAGACTTAAGAGTGTGTGGGTTATTTCGGAAGTTGGAATGCTGGCTAAATAGGTTGTGGGTAGTCCTTTGGTGAGCAGCCTCGTCGTATTCTATGACTACCTGGACCAAGCAGTTGAGCAAGGTTCCTGTTAAACTGGGCGTGCGCGCATGCGCACACGACTCCACTTCCCTCCACGCAGCTCTTTTCCTTCTCCGTGCAGCAATTGTGTGAGGTTCCGGTTGCGACGGAACCCAATGCGTGGGGGGGGGGGGGCCAGAGTCGCACACACACGCAGGGCTAAAGCAGCGTGCAAGGGAGCCCCATGCAGCAGGGTTGAAAATTGGAGGGTAAGTTTCAGTGGAGCTTTGTAAAGATAAAGGCTTCACATGCACTTTCTCCATAGGCATAACTTAGGGCAGAAAATTTGGCTTTGGGCATTTTCTGGAGTCCAAAGACAAAGGGGCATTGGGCACTGCTGTGCCAGACATGAGCCCTCCGGTCAAGCTGGGTGGGGGATTTGGAAGGTAAAGTCTACTCCTTCTGCTTTCCTTTTGGCTAGACGTGGGTCAGGTGGTGCTGTTCATGGCCAACACTTTGTTAGGCTGGTCTTCTGTCAACCTTCCCATTTTGAGCCAGAGCAAAATGAAATGGCCATCCTACCTGTGAATGGCTCCTTTATTTCCCTCCCTCAGAGAACTGGCATCTTAGATCTATATCATTCTGTTTTTGATCTGACTGAGCGAAACCATTATTTCTGCTAAATCTGTCAAGCATGTGCAAAACTGAATGCATATAAGCATTGCATTGTTGACTTCCTTGCTGTTTGTCCTTGTTGACATCCTTGTGGCAAAAACAACTTCGGTTCACTGTGAATATAAATAATCTCTGGGTAGATGCTGCCTCTTCAGGGTCCTTCTCAGTAGTCCATACTGTGCCTCTCCTACCAGACGGTACCATTACTTTCCCCTGCCCAGGCTATGAAAACTGAGAGCCCCTGTTTGTGACAATAATACTGCTTATTTAAGTGTTCATTGAACAGACTGAGAGAGGGTGATACAGGTTACACCTGTTAGTCAAGGTATCAGCCTCTACACATTGAATGGTCCTCAGTGCACGGAGTCTATGGATCAAGACACATATGTTTTTGGCCTGTTCACTGGAGACTGGGGTTGTAGGTAATCTGAAATACTATACTATTTTATAAAGAGGTGCTACTCATAGGGTTAGTGTTGGACATTTTCTTCCCCGAGCTGAAAAATAAAGTAGCTGCTTATGCCTCCATGCCATAAACCCTGATGAGGTGAAAGTGTACAGATACATATCTGAGGCTGGCAGGACAGTTTAAAAATGAGGGCACAGTGGCCGGCCACAACCTGCCCTTCCTCAGCATCTGCTGCCTCTCATACTTTCCTCATTTTCCCTAACAGTAGGGCTGGCCCTGGCTGTTTAGGTGATACTGGTGTGAAGTCATTATCTAGGATGAGCTGGGACCTAAATTAGCCTCACATACTGCTGGGTCAAAATCCTATTGGTTTGTGCATGTAGAGAAGAGGAATCACAGAAACTGATGCAACACATTGACAAGGTGCTGGGTACATGCCTGGCCAGGTACTCAAGACAGTTGCCTTATCACACACTTCACACCTCTACAGTTATGTGCAATGGGTCATGGAGCTCCCATGAGCTTTCTCCCAAGTATGTGAAAATGTAATAGGATTCTGTCGTTGGACTCCAAAACACAAGGGCTGGAAATGTTTCCTTTTCATTGCCATTGAGCCTTTCAAGTCCTAGCTTTTATTTGTTGGGGTCTATTGAATAATTTAAGCTGTCTGAGTAACTCAGTGAGTTGGATATCTGGCTTTGGAGATCCCCCCCCCCCCCGGTTGAGGGATTCCCTCCTATTATGACTCCTGGCGAGTCAGCCTGTGTAGACTTGGACAAGTTGCACAGCCCCAAGCATATCTGGAAGAAGGAAAGATCGCTGTAAGTCAGAATGGACTTGCTAGCACATATTTATTACAGAACGAATTACGTCAGCACCTCTTATTTGATATATGTGGCACTTGTCTGCATTTTAATGCACTCTGGCTTGTCCGTGCTTTTTAAATGTGCCATTCGTGTGGTGCACCTGATCCCTGGATGAACCGGTTTGACTAGTGTCACGTGGGATCAAGCTCTGGCTCTCAGCTGGGTTAAAAATGAAGGTTGAGAAATCTTTCGGCCTTGACAACATCATGTAAACACCGTTTGAGTCAAACAATGTGGCCGCCTAGAAACAGCAGGCCTTGGGAGCTGCTCTCCCTTTGAGACATGTGGCAGGTCGAGTGCCTCTAGACTGGCAGATCTTGTTTCACTCAGGCGAGCTGGGGATCTTGGAACCTGTGAAGGAGGGGATCTTGCTGTCAGTATCCAGCGGCTAGGTAAAATCAAGAGAGCAGAAGAGGAAGGAGTGGGATGGGGTGATCTTTCTAGTACTTATTTCCATGCTAACACTTTTCTTTCTGAAAACCATCCAGTATTTTGGAATCTTGGTTATCAGCTCTTTCCAATTTTAAAAATTCTAGAGAGGGGTTTTTACATTCTTCTTCTTGCTTCATCCTGTCTATTTAATTGTCAAATAAGACACCCAATAAAACATTATTCAGCTTTTAACTTAAGTGTCCAGATCAAAAGAAAGTAGTTGTAATTGCCCTGCTTTAGGGGGCTGACCATGAGTCCCATCCACACCTACTGTACACACGTGGGGAAAACGGTATGTGCAAAACACATAACATATATTTAAATGAGCCACAAAACCGTATCTGTCAGAAGTATTTATACACAAAACTAAAAACGACATGTCTTGTTTTTCTTGACCTCCCCACTTCCTCACCCCTCTCTCTACCTCTCTGGCTTTCAGGTTTATAGAATGCTTTTATGTATATATATGGCTGGAATCCTATTTCTGCATCTGCAACAATCTTTATTAGTGCATCTATTTGTGTGTGTGAACTGGAATGAGGCAATAGTATGCATCTTTAAATAACTCAAATGCAACACAAAAGTTTGCCCTGACTATAAAGCCAACTCTGCCTTGCAAAATAAGAATGCTGGAAGAACAAGTTAAGTTGCAGTTCACTTAGTCAGCTATATTGGTTAATCCAGATTTGGCTGGCATGTTGCACTGTAATGCGCAGTGCATGAGTGTTGTGGCTTCTTCTAAAGAGCTGTGCTTGAACCTTCCATCTGCTTAAATTCAGGCAGAGCTGGGAAAGCTTAGTTTCCCTTATGATGGCTTTGAAATTCTGGAAGTTGTAAAGCCACCGTGTCATCTACTGCACCGTTTTTAGCTGTTTGTACATTGAATGGCTTTTATGGCAGGATTTGTTTTGTTTCAGTTTAATTATTTTATGATGAAATGTGTTTTACTTGTAGCTTTTTTATTTTCTTATGAAAGTGGTAAGCTGCCTTGAGCATTACTTTGCAGTAGAAAGGTGGGGTGTAAATTATTTAATTAGTGAATTACTTTTGTCTAGTTTTAAGTCGGTGTGGAGGATGCAGGGCTACAACCATTATAACTCTTTCAAACATGTAGTATCTAGGTAGCGCCTGCACATGGGTTTTGTTGTTGTTATGTGCTATCAAGTCACATGCTACTTACAGTGACCTTAATAAGGTTTAACATTGTCACTCTCCCAGTGAGTTTCCAAGGTGTAGCAGGGACTTGAACCCAGATCTCCTAACTCTTGTCCATCACTCTGCCCAGTACACTGGACTGAGTCATGTACATGGATACTACCTGGATATATGTTCATCTTTTATTGAAACATACACAGGTTTCTTTGAGAAGGGGTACGTTTTTAATGAAACTTCTTAATGAAACTGTTACTATAGTTCTTCTACTGTAGGTCTCCCATGTCCTTTTAATGTAATAATGTGTTTTTAAAAAATGTCTGTCTGTTTCCTATGGGCCCTTTTCTTGGTTTTTTAAAATAACTTATGTAAAGTACTTTTTTTAAAAAAAATGCAGTTTTTGTTCCTAAGGCAGGTCTTCAAGATCAACTTACCATATTTGTGTTGATTTCCCTTGCCTCCACCACTCCTCTGCAGATAAAAAAGGAAGCAATTTAACAGCCCCTACAGGTCTTTGGCCCAGGGAAAACAAAGTGTCCACAGGGCATGCTGGTGCCATAAACCCATGTACTGATCACATGTTTTATCCCTATTCCATGATATTTAGAAACCTGCATAATCTAGCAGATGATCTTGGGAATTCTGTTCCTTCCTTTGACCATTTGGCACAACCCCACAGTCTCTTAGCTACAGGCCCTCCTCCTGCAGTAGGCAGATAATAATAATTGGTTTTAATGTGAATAAATCAGCAGTGTGGTTTTTCAAGTATTTACAAATTGAGAGGTGGGGGGGGGGAACATTGTTAATCAACAGCTGAGTTAAAAAGATCATGAAGCATTTTGGTTGCTCCTATTTTGGGAGTTTAGACACATACCACCCCAACCATAAACCTGGATGTCTGTCTTTTGTTTTTAGTAGGGCGACAATTATTTTCCACTCAGAAAGACCAAAATAAATGACTTTAAAATATACTGGAGAGTTCTTTCTCCAAAAGAGGGTGTGGCAATGCTCTGACTTCACTTACTGGCAGAAAGTACTGAAACACCACAGGAGTAAGCCAGTTGGTTACACAACACAAGGAAGAAGAGCGGTTTGCCCAATGTTCCTCTGACCTTGATGTCTACAAGGGTCAAAGACTTTCATTTTTAGGTGAAAGCTAGGAATCGGGGGGGGGGGGGGTTCTGGCCCATTCTGTACAATTGCCTCTCTCCCCCCCCCCCCGAAGCGTATGCTGTGTGACTCCTTGTCTCATGAGAGCAGAGCATGTATATTACTGCCTTCTGAGGTGACACTTCTTGTGGGAACAGTGTGTGCTTTTCTTTCTAGCTGGACTGAAATAGCTGCCTTCATCAAGCCTAGCGAGAAGAAGGTCGCTTCCATCATGTCTTTTTGTCTCTCCTGTTGTCTGCTTTCCAGGCCTCCCCATCATTGTTGAGCTGTTAAAGGCTGTCTGCTTGTAATGAGGCTTTGTTTGTGACTGCTGAACCTGGCACTGAAAGCCTAGATTGTCTCTTTCTGGAAGGATTTGGTTCTCACAAGTCCGCCAGAGGTCAGTTCATGGTCAGGAGGTTGGATATAGTTATGGAGGTTAGGAGGAAGAAAGCATGATGGACTTTACTCCCCCATTTAGCTGCTGCTTTTCTCTTCCAAAAATTTTCAGTCCTGTTGCAGCTTTTAAACCTTGCAGCTTGCAGGTGAGACTTTACAGGAACCAAGGAAGGTGTCAGACCCTTCTGCAGCTACAACGCAGATAGGGGAAAAGCTGCTTGCAACTGGCATTTACAGAGCTGTAGATACAAGTGTTTTGAGGGAGAGAGTATGAAAGCCAAAGACAACAAAGATCTCACTCGGCTTTGTACAACCCTCCCTTCCACGCATGGGATCCTGGCCTTTTGCTTCCTCAAATATTTCTGGATAGGTTGTCATTGGATTTTACCTAATTTCCTTGCCTGATGAGAGCATAGGCGTTAACGGAGAAGGATCTGCTTGTTTTTACTGGCTCAGTGCTATGAGGAAACATAGTTGTAAGTGTTTGTCTGCATTATTCCTACAAATGCTGTATATTGTCCTTAGAAAAGCTGCTTCATTCATCATAAGCTGACAAACGAGCAAAGTGTTTTGGAAAATAGTAAAGTTACATAACTTTTTCCAGGCTGTTCTGTTTGGATGTTAAGATAACAGACTACAGTTTTAAAAATATAAGGAAGAGAAAGAAAGAAAACTCTCTGTATACCTTTTTGCATGTTAGTGGGACCTAGCCTAGCTAATTTTAATCACCAACATCATCTTAGAACTGCAGAGCTGGAAAGGGGCCCTGTGGATCATCGAGTCAAGTCTGTCAAGGAGGCTCAGTAGGAAATCAAATTCCCAACCTCTGGCTGATGTCTTGTTTTGTTTTGTTTGTTGTTTGCTTTCTTTCTTGCTTGCCTGCCTGCCTGCCTTGTTTACAGGGGCATTCTTGTTTGTCTCATTCATGGGCATGAGACAAAAAGCCTCGGGATTTTTCTGCTCACCCACAAAATGGATTTCTTCAGCATCTTGACTTTAGTTTTTGAATTTGTGAGACTGATTTTTGTGTAACTTTTCTTTCTTTCTTTCTTTCTTTCTTTCTTTCTTTCTTTCTTTCTTTCTTTCTTTCTTTCTTTCTTTCTTTCTTTCACCCCATGTTGCATGGATTTCTCCCCACGTACAAACATTAGGGTAGCTTTTGAGTATTTTTCTAATAAAGCAACCTCCTGTGCTTGTACCAAATTTCATAAAGGGAGAAGACACAAGTTTTGTATGGAGGCATATTGTATAACGTGAATGTGGACAAAAATTATGTTGTTGTTTTTTGTCTTATTCTCACAATGGAGGTAAGAATATCTCATAGATTTAGCAATTTCTCAACAGCCTGACTTGACGAAAAAATGAAGCACTTATAAGGATTCCTCACATTCCTATTTAAGTGTAAGCATTTTGATGTGGGCTCTTTGATATGCTGGTTGCTTCAAGAAGGACCTGACCTCTCTTTTTTTTGGTGTTTGTATGCCTGAATTCTAACAGCCCAGGGATTCTCCAGCTTCTTCTCATGCTCCAGAGAAGCAATATGAAGGAAACTGCTGCTGGGTCTTCTACTGCCATTAGTCACTCAGGAGAATAAAAGAAGTGCAATGATGTTCTAAAATAAGGGAATTAGTCTATTCATTCCCCCTCCCCATTTTCTTGGAAGGGTTCTCTTCCAGGCTAATGGAGCCTCAAGGATGGGGCAATTATAGAAAGAGGCACCTTGTTCATGTCATATACTGTACACAGGTCCACTTAGATTAGCCTAACTGATATCTCTGATTTTTATTTGCTGATTTTAAAAATAGTTCTGGAACTTGCAGGGCTCAGCTGGTAGGTAGATAAATGGAAGCTAGAAGGAAGAGATAGAAGCTGAGTTGGAATGTATCATTTCCTGTATGGGAAACTCCCCTGCTTCCACACTAGTAATAATGAGTTTGTAAAACCTGTTTCACTCACTCAGCAGCAAAAGAGTTCAGCATCCACATAGGCCTGTTTTAGCATGTGCGTAGCTATAAATTCTAGTGGGAGCAGGGCTTTCCACAATATATTTTTATTTCTGAATAGTGACTCTGAATTGATATTCTCTTTGCTGAGCTCTTTATTCCCTGGAGGTGTTAGAACTGCAACAACTCCTGTGACCCTTCCCCCTTTGAACTTCATACTAGAGTCAAAAAACAAAAACCTAGAATATTTCAAATCCCACCCCTTCCGGTAGCATTTAACACAAAGAAAGAGGCAGCAGGAAGATCTGTAAAACCTATACAAAAAACAGAGCCATCCTAATGTTTGTTAACTGATGGATCTTTTGTTTATTTGAGATGTGCTTTGGCTGACATATGGCTGTAAGCCTGCAGCTCTTCCCCAGTGTATTGTTCTAACAGTTCATCCAATGACAAACATCCTCATCCATTGTATAGTCTAAAAATGTTTGCTCACAAATCTGTGTTGTTATTTAAATCGAAGGTAAAAATGCCTACTTTTATGGCAGCCCCTGTTCATAAGTGAAGTCATGTGAACTTCCCCCAAGGTTCTGTATTTGATAGAAGAGGCTTTTTTCTGTCACTTGTAAAAATTATGCAGTTAGGACATGGAATTCATAGTTAGTCTTCAGTGTGGACAGCAGTTCTAAGAAGAAGAAGATGATGATTATGACGATTACTCATTGTTCCTCACTTGAAGACAGGTACAGGAACCAAACAGATATTTGCTATACAAGTTGTACTTATACTCTTATCATGTAGCTGCAGCTCAGTGGTAGTGCAGTCTTTGCATACTAAATGTTTTCTGTGCAATCTCTGTCATTTGGTTTGCACTATTCATTTATTAGTTCCTTTGATCTCTCACCTCAAATCCCCTCATGAGGTCAAGGGGGGTGTACATGGCCCTCCTCATCCAAGGTGAGGTACTGTGACTGGCCCATGGTCAACCAGTGGCCAAGATGGGGGATTTGAAGCCAGGTCTCCTAATTTGTAGCCAAACACTCTACTCACTACAGCAGCTGTCTTCTTCAGGTAAGGCTGGGAAAGATTTGTATCTGATATCATTGAGAGCCACTGTCAGTTGGTGCACACATCAGAGAGCTATGTAAGTCGGGTGTATGAGACAGTATGAAAGGGTTTTTTAGAGTGGTGGTTTTTTAACTTTGTTATTCTGAATTTGGGGGTCTAGTAATGGGACTTCTATTTCTTTTTGACTGCATCTATCAGAATCTACCTGCCATTCTCCTAGGTAATTTGTTTCTGTTTCGCAACAAATGGCACACTCCATGTGGCAGTCGATCGCCATTATTCTGGCCCTTCAAGAAGAAGAAAACTTGGCTTTGGTAGTGCCTGGGGGTGGTTCAAGGGACCATAGGAGCTTCATGAGCTCATGGGAACTATCCCTCCCATGTTCCCTTGAGATTCCCTTGAGGACGAGAAGTCCCATCCCTATTTGAGAATTCCAACTCCTAGAATACCTGCACATTTTCTGTGATGACTGTGGCTCCTGGGAACTGAATTCCAACGTCATATAGAATACTAAAAGCTGAGCATCACTGTCTAGCCACCTTGGGGAGAAAGTGATCTATACAAACAATAAAGGACACCAGGTTTCATTGTGATTCCTGTGTTGCATTTCAAAGTCACGGATGAAGTTAGATTTTGAACTTCTGCCTCAGAATGGCATCCTGAATGCGTATAGAAATTTTGCTCCAGTACGCCATATTTGATGGACCCATTGCGCTCCGAATAAGGCAAGAAATAGAGTAGAAACTAACCTGAAAGGATCAGGTTAAAGTAAAGGCCTTTGGCTGGTTAGTAACCTAACAGAGGTCTTGGTTGTACCTCCCCACCCTCCCCGTGTGAGCTGCTTCCTGTCTTTCTTGTTGTTTGTGTATAGCTAAACCTTACATGAGAGGAGGGCAACCGTGTCCTTTCAATAAATTTTTGGTTGTTTTGAAAACAGGAATTGAGTCATCGCTTCCAAATGAGGAGGAAGGACCTTGCTGCAGAAGGAGAAAACAGCACATGAATGATAGACCACTGAGACAGGAAAGGCATTGGTGCTGGGCTTGTTGTACTCAAGGCCTTTGTTGTTAATAAGCAGTGGTGTTTCCCTTATAAACATGCATTTTCAACCAGACTTGAAAGCACACCTGGGCATGCTGTATCCCAAATATGACTCGCCAGCTAGAGCTTGGGAAGGTCAGCACAAGACAAAACAAAAGAAAGTCACCTGACTTGGTTGTTCTGAATTTAAAGGCCCTGGAAAAAATGCCCTTAGGACTTTTAAGTAGGGAGAACAATTGGGATTTATTAGCATGTCATGATAGTGTTTGTTTTGTTTCTTTGTTGTTGTTGTTGTTGTTTTTAAATTCTGTGGACCTACTCATTGTAACTTACTACTGGACATTATTAGCTAATATCTGAGTACTTAGTTAGAGTTTTCCACTGGAAGAAAGCACTCTAAAGAAGGGAGCTTGCAATATATAAAAGCCACTATATAGTAGTGGCTTTTTAACAAAAATGGTATTCAAACTGCCTGCTCAGAGAGGCCTTTCTCTTGTTCCCACCACCTTTACAAGTGTGTTTGGTGGAGATACGGAAGAGGGCCTTCTCTGTTGCTGCTTCCAGACTCTGGAACTCCCTCTTCCAAGAAGCCAGACTACCCCCATCTTTACTGTCCTTCTGCAAACAGGTGAAGACTGAATGATCATGAACAGGCTGGTAGTGCACTGATTTAGATTTTGGGCTCATTGACATATACTTCCCTGTATGCAAAGTCTTTCTTTTTCTTTTTATGGATGTTATGCAGATCCAGGGTATTGACCTATTTGTATTGCCATCAGATTCCCAGATTTTAAGATTTAAACTTGCAACAAACGTTTCATATTCTACATGAGCTGGTATACTTTCTTGTGTTCTTTAATGCCAGTCTGTGTGTACCTGGTTCTTCTTCGTGGTCTCTGTGAATGCACACTAATGGGTTTAATCTGCGCCTGCACAGAGGTCTCCGGAATATTCTAGAGCTCAAACATGTGTTCGCCAGGACCCGCCCCCTTAACACACGTGGTCCGCCCGTCCTGGCGATTACCTCAGTTCCTTTTTGCCGCCGCTGAGGTCTCATCTTCTGTTGAGCAATCTGGTTCTTTTTCCTGAGGAAACATAATAATAATCGTATCGTTGTTATTTAGAATAGACTCTCTTCATTATTCTTTTGTGAGATTTGGATTTTATTTTTATTTTTCCTCCTTTCCTTCCACTATTTCCCCCGCCACCCCCTTCCTTTCCGTTCCCGCCGTTTATGGCCCCCACAGGGCCATTTAAGAGATGCACTTTGTGCACGAATAAGTTGCCTGTGTCTGACGGCCACGGTTCTTGCCTGTTTTGTCTCCCTAAGGTCGTTTCCAAATTTCATGTCCGTCAGCCTATTGTCCTCCCTATCTTCTTCCCGTCACCAGCAACGGATCTCGAGCGATCTCTCCACCTTCTAGATGTGAGAAGGGCTCTGGCGTTCTATGTCAAAAGAACTGCCCCCTTTCGGAAGTCTAAGAGACTGTTTGTTTCTATACATTTGCCACATAGAGGAACACGTGTATCTCCACAAACCATCTCATGATGGATTGTTCAAACCATACGCCTCACATATCAGCTTGCTCAAAAGCCTCTGCCTACACAGATTAAGGCTCATTCCACCAGAGCAATAGCCACTTCCACGGCTTTTCTGCGAGGTGTACCTATTCCAGATATTTGCAAGGCTGCTACTTGGTCCACTCTGTCGACGTTTGCATCCCATTATCGTTTGGATGTAAGGGCCAAGGCGGATGCGGCTTTTGGTCGTGCGGTCTTGTCCTCAGTCTTGCCGTGATGTCCCTCCACCTGTGAGGTAAGCTTGTTAATCACCCATTAGTGTGCATTCACAGAGACCACGAAGAAGAAAGAGAGGTTACTTACCTGTAACTCTGGTTCTTTGAGTGGTCATCTGTGAATTCACACTTCCCGCCCGTCCTCCCGTCTGTCCGTCACGTCTGTTTTAATGTGCAGCGGCGGGCTGTTGGGAACTGAGGTAATCGCCAGGACGGGCGGACCACGTGTGTTAAGGGGGCAGGTCCTGGCGAACACATGTTTGAGCTCTAGAATATTCCGGAGACCTCTGCGCAGGCGCAGATTAAACCCATTAGTGTGAATTCACAGATGACCACTCGAAGAACCAGAGTTACAGGTAAGTAACCTCTCTGTTTTTATCACAGGCTGGGTTGTGCAATCTAAATGCTGGGCGGATAGTTGGGGTGGACTGTAAGTTTAGTGCAAAGAGGGTGAAAACTAGGTGGCCTCCAAGAAGCATTTTCAAAAACCAAACATGCCCATTTAGTAGTGTGTGAGCCTGTGTATAACAAATATTTCATCAAGCAATTTTGGTTCAAAATATGGCCTGTGGTCAGACCCATGGCAATTGTTTCAGTGAATCTATATTTTAATTTTGTGGCATATTCCCGGTTGACTGGAGTGGTCATAGCTGTTGCCAGTGAAATCCATTTTTCTATATCGCTGTCTTAATTTTATTTCTGTAAATCAGGTTATCTACGTACAGTCACACTATAATTAAGTTTGTCCCCTCCCTAAAACATAGCTTGTATTCTGGAAAGAAAAACAAGTCTTTGGAAAAGCTATACGAGGGAGTTTGGTGCTAGCCAAACACATTGTTTTCATCCGTGGGATATGCGTATTTCAGTTTCCCAAACTCTTTAAACCTAGGCAATGAAAGCAGATAAGAGTCCATCAGAAGGGATGGAGTAGATCATTACTTGATTTTTATGTTTGTATTAGCAGCAGGAAACTTCCAAACATCAAAAAGCAGGATTGACAAAACTCATGCAGGTTGTGGGGCCTGTAGAATCCCCATCCACCAGAATCTCCAGGACCATGCCCAGAAGAGAGCTAGTGTGCTAGATTGGTTAGAGTGCTGAAAACCTGGACTACATTTTTCTACACCACATTATGATAGCAGTTTGATAGCACTTTATTTGTCATGGTTTCATTCTGTAGAAGTGTGGGATTTGAAGTTTGGTGAGGGAATTAGAATTCTCTGCTGTAAGACACAGAGATGCACTAGAGCAGTGGCGGAGAACCTCTTTGGGTTCCCGTGCCCAAACTGGGGGGGGGGAACCCAAAAACAAACCAGCGGGTGGTGTGCTGCTGCGGTGGGCTGCGGTGGCGGCAGAACCGAAAGTGGCAGCGGTGGAACCGGAAGTGGCAGTGGAAGGGGGAATCCCGGGCACAGAGGTGCCTTGAGACCCCACTCCGGATCCGCCACCAGCGCCAGCTGCTCCAGATCTGCCTGTGGAAGCGCCAGCACCGCAGCTGCAGCCGCCTTCTCAGGTTTGGCTGCGCGGGGGGGGGGGAGTAGCGATCCGGCGACTTATGGCTCGCATGCCTGCAGAAAGGGCTCTGCGTGCCAGCTGTGGCACGCGTGCCATAGGTTCGCCATCGCTGCCCTAGAGTTTTCTAGTAGAGCACTCCAAGTACCTCACTCTGCAGAAGGCAGATGTCACAGTTAAAAGTATTATCAAACTGCTATAATTGTGCTCCATGGATATATTCTAGGACTGGAAACACAGAGGTGCATGTGAATCCCTGCTTAGCTACAGAACTCACTTGTCAGAGATCTCTAGCTAGTTTCCTTGCTTACACACTTTCATTCATCGATCCTGCACTATAGTTGTGAAGATAAAACAAGAGTGAGGGAAGAGACCTGTGTAGGCTGCTATCCCAAGCTCATCGGACAAAAATGATGTCCTCTTCATCTATTGTGCTGCTTTCAAGCTTCCTGTAGTGAACTGAGGTGAATGTATAGGGCAGAACTAAGCCTGGAAAACTAGGATCAGGTTTATGATAGAACATAAATGTAGGCGGCCTTCCTAATGATTCAGAGAAACTGAGAAACAGTTGGTATATTGATGGAATACGAAGATTTCTGCACCTTTGCACAATTATGTTCATCTATTCCTGTGTTGCACATGGTGAAGCCTAAATGATTATAGTTATTAACCATAGCATTATTTTAACAATAAGTTTTACCATACATTTTTTTGCACTGAGAATCTATTTTGTAAGCTATCATTATTCCATTGTATGTATGGGAAGCTGAAGCCAAGGCGTTGGGACCTTGCCAAGAGCATGCTCATCACTGAGCAAGCATTTCACACATGGCTTCAGGTTGATACTCGTGTCGCTTTGGTCGTCAGAGGACTTCAAGTAACTGTTTTTGGTTCATCTGCAAAATGAGATATGTTATTCTCTTCTTCTCTATGCCTATAGGGCCCAGCATGTTAATCAGAGCTATTGTCTATGTGATCCATAATTTAGCCCATTGCATCTTCTAGATATTAGAATGAAGAGATAGAACAAAGCCAATGGATTTGAGTCCCATGTATTTAACATGCTGTGTTTCCAAGTTTCCAGTGCATTTCAAATCTAATTGCTTCTCGTGGGAACTGCTCAGTTCTGTGAGAATATAGATTTTTGCCCCTCAGAGCTTACTAAAGAGTAAATGGACTTATTAACCGTTATACAGTTATAAAGTTCTGTTCAGTTTCCCTGAGCGGAGAGTGCTACTTTGGGGCTGAATTCAGTCCTGTCGGCCATTTCTGATTGCGGTCAGGGTGTTTCATGCTGTTCCTTTCATTGTCCTTCAGGGACAAATGTGTGAGACTGGCGAGCACTCAAATAACACAGTGGTTTACTGCCCACTTAAAGAGGAAGGGACATTGTGTGCATGATGACACACAATTGGTTGTTTCTTCCCTTCGAAGGAAAAAAAAAAAACAGTAACAGCAACAGGTCCCTGTTGTGAAACTATTGCTTGCTTATTTTCTATGGCGGTGGATGTTTGGCTGCCAGCTTGAAGAATAAGAGAGAAAATGTGAGACAGATCCATAAAGATCCGGACTGGGCAGATGAGGATCTGCCTTTAACTATTGCACTACTGGGGTGATTCTCAACCAGAGAGGAATGCCCCACAAGTGGAACTGTATCAGGATTTCAGGAAAAGTTACTTTAGTTTTTTAAAAAACATATGTAAAATTGTACTTTTTAAAATTTTGAAAACAGACAAAAATCTCTATTTATGAATAGATGAATGAATGAATGAATGAATGAAATGAATATTGGCTGTCTTAGAATTCAGTTTTGGGGAAGAGGTAAGATTTGTATGTTCCCTTAATGGGTTAGGAAGACAGAGGGATGCTGCATTCAGTCTTATTGACCTTTGAAGTGTGTTGGGGAGGGGCAAGCTCTTGGTGTACATGGCATCCTTTTTAGAAACACATTTGAGGATGATATCAGGAAAAAAAATCTCACTGAATTTAGAAGAAGTTGTTTACCTTGGAATAATCAAAACCATAGAATTGGGGTGCTCAGCTTTTTTTTTTTAAATCATGCAACATGTGTGTGATGTAGAGAAGCAGCATGGGTGAGCTGTGCAATTATAAGGAAATCAGGAAGTTTGTAGAAAGTGTGTTTCATTGTGCAGTTTTGTTCTTAGGGTTTTATAGGAAGGCCAAGTGATATCAGCTGTAGTTGATAGAATTCTCCTTTTCTTGTAATGCCTAGAGGGAGAGCACTTGGTCTTGCCCCTCCATCATCCCTTTGTTTGTGCAGTGACTCGGGGAGGCTGAAGAAGAAACTTATGTTCCCAAGTAGGCAGAAAATCTGGAAAATCTGAGTTCTTGTGCATATCTAAAGCTTCAGGCTCCTCCATCATCATGTCAACAAAGTGACAGAGCAGAGTGGGGCTAGGTGGTCCCTGGTAAGTAGGTTGAGGCAAGTGGGACATCAAACAACCGAAAAAGGTTCTTCTCTTCTGCCTGTAGCTCTGTTGTGCTTCCCCAGCATTTTAATGCCCCTTGCTGCAAACCCAGAGGTTGGGAGTTCACTTCCCCACTGTGCCTCCTTGGAGAAGAGCCAGCCTGTGTGGCCTTGCCCAAGTTGCACAGTCCCGGGATGCCCCCAGAAGAAGGGAATGGTAAACCACTTCTGAATACTCTCTACCTAGAAAACCCTGAAAATAGTTACTATAAGTCAGAACTGACTTGATGGCACACAATTCTTATTCTTAGTATTCACATCTGTTTAGAAGGAAAATATGACATAGCTGTATAGTATGTTTTGACCGGTAGTATTAGAAGCTGTCTGTCTGGAAGCACCCTTGGAGACTCAGAGTTCCTGGCACTTGAGCTTTGCTGAATCATATAGCAGGATGAAAAGTGTGTTGTTTGGCTTGGCAGGACCTCACTGGAGTTCCCCACAAGTGACCATTTTCTTTCCCTCCCAAATCTGCAGTGCCTTAAATGTATCTTTGCCAGCATAGGAAATAGCAGTTTTTTGAACTAGTGTCCAGGGAAAGCAGTGGCTAGTGTCGCTGAAATGAGCCTAGATGTCAGCATAGAGCCCAAGAAGTTCATTGTATCTTATATTTAGTAGGTAGAGGTGAGCCTGCAAGAGAAGAGTGCAAGGAGAAGGCATCGGTGAGCTCCTTCGTTGCAATGAAATGTGGTGCACTGAGAGAAGCTATGTTCAGAAGAAAAGCCAGTGAAATCTTCCCTAATGGGATTATCTTTCCCTTTTGTAGTTTCAGTGTTGCGTTAGGCGGAATGTAACCTATTCCGTCTTCTGGAATAATTTGCCTGCGTGTGAGCATGTGTCTGCGTTTTACTGAAGATTTCAGCTACTCTGTGGAATCTTGTTTTTCCCAAGTTACCCATTTGCAAGATTTGAATTCTCTTTTGAAGATAGACCTGGATTTTATGTAGTTGTCATCTCAATTTGAGTCAGTCAGATCACAATGCAATGCTCTCCCTACACCCACATCCTGCTGTCTCTCTCCATCAGTGAGAGAAAGCAATGATACCCATCAATTCAGAATTCACCCTTGGCACCTATCATTTTGCTGGAGAAAGTTTCTTTTAGATTGTGCAGGAAAACTTTCCTAAGCGGAAAAGCTAAGATCAAACCTTACTAATTTCCACGGGGTGAAAATGGCTGGGGTTTACTTCTTTTGCAGAAAAGTTTCATACCTTGTTGAATGGTTTTATTTTGTTCTGCTCTCTCTCTCTCTCTCTCTCTCTCTCTCTCTCTCTCTCTCTCTGCTTGTGTGAGTGTGTTTGTGTGTATATATCCTATAAGGAAAATACATGCTTGATCTATTGCAGGGCAGGAAGCTTCTGATTTCATTTTCGTCTGGAGCAGGTAGCTCCATCTTTCCAGCAGTTCTATAAAGTGAATTATTCTTGTTGGGGGAAAAGGAGTTCAGCTTGATGGCCTCTTTCTGAATTGGATTGAAGAGCAGCTTTTAAGTACAGTATCTGCTAAATACAATATGATTCAAAAATCTGGTGGGTTACTCGATTCCAGTGGCTGCACCACTGTCACATTCTTGGTAAGGATGCAAAACAGGGCCTTGTTGATGTCTGCTCCCAGGCAGTGGTCCTTCTAAGGGAGGCCAGACTGGCTCTCCCCAAGTTGTCATGATCTGCCTTGGGTCCAGGAGTTAGGGGTAAATGCCTCAACTTTAGATGTTTGAAAGGTGTCTGTAAAGTAAGTAGAACTCCCAGAATGGAGAATAAGGATATTTACAGTTCAGAATATCTGAAAATTCCATCCCTACTTGAAAATAGAGTTCATGCTTTACTTGCAGAAGGCCCCTTGTTCAGTCTCTGGCATCTCCAGATAGGATTAGGAAGAAATCCTGTCTGATGCCTCAGGGAGTCACTGTCATTCAGTGGACGGTGCTGAGTTAGATGTACACTATGTCATTGCCCATCTCACTGCTGTTGCTACCACATTAAAAATAAAAAATAAAAAGAACATTGGAAGAAACAAGTACAAATAAAATGGAGTAATAGGAGCACCTCTGTTACACAACAGTAACAAACAGCAATTTGTTGTTGTTTAGTTGTTAAGTCGTGTCCGACTCTTCGTGACCCCATGGACCAGAGCACGCCAGGCCCTCCTGTCTTCCACTGCCTCCCGGAGTTTGATCAAACCTCCCGGAGTTTGGTCAAAACAAACAGCAATTGGGTGACAGTAATTAGCCATGGTAATTCAGAGGGCTGAGGTCTTAATTCAGAGGGCTGTCTTAAGTCTTCAAGCTAGTAAGTCTCTCCACACGTCAAGATGAATGGAAGAAGAGGAACTTCATGTATTCCTGTTCTTATAGTGTTGAATAAAATGATGCCATAATTTATCGGTATTGGTTTCTGTGTTGTTTGGGATTGTGCAATTTAGTTTCTCCATTGATGTAAGGGTCCAAAACCTGTTTTCCTAGCAAGATAAATGTTTCCTACCGCTTTCCAAGAATGTGATACTCTCTGTCTAGTAACGAGACATAATGATCTACTGTTTCTGTCATAAGATTTTGTTGGCTTCCAGGAATCAAGATAAAAGACTCAGTACCTCCCAGAAACCAATTACCTGGGGGTATTGTAGATCAGTGCCAGTCTCCCTAGACCCATTGCAATGTTTAGGACCCAGTTCTTTGCTAACATGACATAATTGGAGAGGGATTTAATAACAGTATCACATGGCTTTGTAAGTTTGTGTTCACAGATGTTATTTGGCACTGATTTAAATGGCAGACTATTTCATAAACATTTCCACATATCATCACTAAAACTGCGGTCTAGGTCGGTTTTCCTATAGGTAATGAAAACACCCTGTCAACTGAACCCTCCACTCTGGAAGCGCCTTTGGGTTGCTTACACAACACTGATGAAGAAGTAGTATACAGTTGAAAAGGTAACAAAAGTTTGGGGAGGGTTGTCATCTTGATAACTGCTCTTCTTCCCAACAAGGGCAGCTGCTATTTTTACCAGTTTTGAAGGGATGTCTCATACTTGGAGAAGTGCAGCAGAGTTTTAATTGAAAAAGTTTGTTTTGTTTAACAGGGCTGGTATAAAGCTTATTTGAGTACAGTAAGCAGACTCTTGGAACCATAGTACTAGTTTGTTTGTTTGTTTGTTTGTTTGTTTGTTTGTTTGTTTGTTCGTTCGTTCCTTCATTCATTCATTCATTCATTCATTCATTCATTCAATTTATACCCCGCCCATCTAGACCGAAGTCTACTCTGGGCGGCTAACAACAATACATAAAAGTAAAAGCAATTTAAAATAAAAACAACATTATTAATATAATTTAAGATGGCAAAGAATAGATTAGGTGATGACAGGAGGGAAGGCCTGCCTAAAGAGCCAGGTCTTAAATTTGCTCTTAAAAACACCCGGCGAGGGAGCCAGGCAGATTTCCATGGGTAGACTATTCCAGAGGCGAGGGGCGAGGGGCCACTGCCAAGAAATAACAACAAAGTTATTTGTTGTTAGGTGGTAACGTCCCATGTTTTCATGTTGAGTCTGTGTGAATTTGGGATTTTTCAATATTGACGGTTGCACCTGCTCCTGCCTCATGGTCCAGCAAAGTTGTGTAGGATGCTAGAGATCTCTGTTGTCAGATTGGAGATGGAAGCCCCAGCATCCTCTGATAGAGATTGAGTAGGCACTTTTGATCCATTAACCCAGAGTCTCCTGTAACAGATTGGCCGTGTCTCAATAAATTAGGTAAAGGTTCCAAATGCAGCCTCTTGTATTCCAAACCGACTCTTGAATTCAGCAGTGGTGCACCAGGATGCCTACACGTGCTGTATTTTGCTCAAAATGAGGGTGTGCAATATGTTGAGATATGGAATCCAATATTTTCCCCTTCCCCTGGTGGTTTTGCTTCATATCTTGTCTGACTAGAGGTTCTGGAAAACTCAAAAGTTGCTCATTATTTTTGGATATTTTAGTTGCTCCAAGTAAAGTTCTTGCCTAGATGTGTCTTTTGGGTTTCTCTATAATTGTCTATTTTTGTTAGTGTTTTTCTGAAGCAAAAGAAGCAGATGAGATTCTGAGAACTATCTGCCATTATGCAATCCTGACCTTTCCCCCCCTTCAACCACAGCTGGAAAAGCCCCAGACAAGTGGATCGTTTGAATCAATTCATTATCTTGTTGTCCCTTTACATGACACTTCAGCCCTCAAATATTTGTGCCACCTCTAGGCTGACCTAAAACAGCAGAAAATAATGAAAGGAACTGGTACATCCACTGAAATCTTAGGTCAAAAAAGGGGGCACTGTCATCCCAGGATGTAGAAAATATGTTTTTTTTAAATTTCAGTGTTATATGTCCAATGTTTCAGCCTTTCAGTCTTCCTCAAGGGCTATATAACATAAAAAAAATTAAAATTACAGCATTATAACCTACTGGGGACAACATCATATAACTAAATTCATATATACATACAGGAGATCCATGATTTTTTAAACTGTATTATTGTGTTGTTGTTGTTTAGTCATTAAGTCATGTCCGACTCTTCGTGACCCCATGGACCAGAGCACGCCAGGCCCTCCTGTCTTCCACTGCCTCCCGGAGTTGGGTCAAATTCATGTTGGTAGCTTCAATGACACTGTCCAACCATCTCATTATCTGTCGTCCCCTTCTCCTCTTGCCTTCACTCTTTCCCAACATCAGGGTCTTTTCCAGAGAGATTTCTCTTCTCATGAGATGGCCAAAGTATTGGAGCCTCAGCTTCAGGATCTGTCCTTCCAGTGAGCACTCAGGGTTGATTTCCTTCAGAATGGATAGGTTTGAGCTCCTTGCAGTCCAGGGGACTCTCAAGGGTCTCCTCCAGCACCACAATTCAAAAGCATCAATTCTTCGGCGGTCAGCCTTCTTTATGGTCTAACTCTTACTTCCATACATCACTACTGGAAAAACCATAGCTTTGACTATGCGGACCTTTGTCGGCAAGGTGATGTCTCTGCTTTTTAAGATGCTGTCTAGGTTTGTCATCACTTTCCTCCCAAGAAGCAGGTGTCTTTTATTTATTTATTTATTTATTTAACTTATATGCCGCCCACACTACCCAAAGGTCTCTGGGCGGCTTCCAACAATTTAAATACAATAAAAAAAAGATAAAACAATTAAAATACATTTAAAATATATACTCTAAAAATTCTCTTTTAATTTCGTGGCTGCTGTCACCATCTGCAGTGATCATGGAGCCCAGGAAAGTAAAATCTGTCACTGCCTCCATACCTTCCCCTTCTATTTGCCAGGAGGTTATGGGACCAGTGGCCATGATCTTAGTTTTTTTGATGTTGAGCTTCAGACAATTTTTTGCGCTCTCCTCTTTCATCCTCATTAAGAGGTTCTTTAATTCCTCCTCACTTTCTGCCATCTGAGTGGTATCATCTGCATATCTGAGGTTGTTGATATTTCTTCCGGTAATCTTAATTCTGGTTTGGGATTCCTCCAGTCCAGCCTTTCGCATGATGTATTCTGCATATAAGTTAAATAAGCAGGGGGACAATATACAGCCTTGTCATACTCCTTTCCCAATTTTGAACCAATCAATTGTTCCATATCCAGTTCTAACTGTTGCTTCCTGTCCCACGTATAGATTTCTCAGGAGATAGATAAGGTGGTCAGGCACTCCCATTTCTTTAAGAACTTGCCAGAGTTTACTGTGGTCCACACAGTCAAAGGCTTTTGCGTAGTCAATGAAGCAGAAGTAGATGTTTCTCTGGAACTCTCTGGCTTTCTCCATAATCCAGCGCATGTTAGCAATTTGGTCTCTAGTTCCTCTGCCCCTTTGAAATCCAGCTTGTACTTCTGGGAGTTCTCGGTCCACATACTGCTGAAGCCTGCCTTGTAGGATTTTGAGCATAACCTTGCTAGTATGTGAAATGAGTGAAATTGTACGGTAGTTGGAGCATTCTTTGGCACTGCCCTTCTTTGGGATTGGGATGTAGACTGATCTTTTCCAATCCTCTGGCCACTGCTGAGTTTTCCAAACTTGCTGGCATATTGAGTGTATTCTTGCTGGCATATTCTTGTGTTACTTAGAGCTAAAATAGCAACAAGAACAACAACGATGGTGATAGTAGATGAAGCTGACAGTGATATCAGTTCCAACCCTACTTAGTCTTTTGGAAGCCATATCCAGAATTAGTTCAAACGTGAACTTTTATTTTAAAGTTACTAAATTGGTCATTTTGCCTTAATTATTATCTCCATGCAGCACAGTGGCTGCAGAAATCTTTCTCCTGTAATCTTACTGCTCCTCTTTCTACACCCTCCTCTGCTTTTGATTGCTTTTCAACCATGTGGCCTGCCAGCTGAAAGGGCTTTTAGACATTGGTTGTGAGTTCAGGGGTGGAATGTGCCTCGTCTTGCCTCACAATGGGAAAACATACCGTTGCTCTGCGTCATCCAGTTTTCTGAAACAGGAGAGTCTGTTTAAAAAGTGACTTGGAACAAAGTCCAGTTAAACTGTAATTGATCTTTATCGCTGCATTAGTAGGTGAGCTGTTAATATGGCAAAGCAGAAAGTATGTGCTCACACAGCTGATCACATCAAGGTTAAGGTATGAAATATGGCCACAGTTACTCACAAAAGTCGAAGGTTGTGTTTGTGGTGTGGGAATGGATCCAAAGCACCCCCCTCCCCCTGCCCGTCCTGTTGATCCTGGTGTGTTTCAGCATTGGTAAATTCCTGGAACCTAGTATAAAGCAGTTCCCTACGAGTTTTATGTTAGAAAATGCAGCAGATTTTTCTCCTTCTCTTGCAAGGATGAAAATACTGGGGGAGGGGGGGGAAAGAGATATCAGTTATGTGACAATGAACATTTAATTTCTCATCCTCTCTGACTGAAAACACTGAGATACATACAGTATGCACACCAGTTAGTGGGTCAAAAGCTTCAACGAGACCATTGGACAACCATCTGTCAGATCTTCTTTGATTTCAATTCCAGCCTTGAGCAAGGGGCTGGACTCGATGACCCTTCCAACTCCATTATTCTGTGATTCTAATGTAGGGCCAGAAAACTCAGAGCTATACAGGTGTTGTCTGATTGCAACTCCTGTCAGATCCAGCTATTCATGAAGGATGATGAGAAGGATAGTTGTTCTATAGTTATGAAGCCAGATTTCCCAGCCTTGCTTTAAGTAGAGGTATTCTCAATGACCTACTGAGTTGGGGACAGTTTCTGAGTCCCATCTCTTCGGAAAGAGTACAAGGCAAGTTGGGCTAGAATGGGTCATTGGGATGGTGATTGTTTGGGGAACGTAATCAACAGGAGTCCAGAATATGAGAAGACTTGACGCTTATAAAAGCTTCCATGGTGGGGGCTAGGAAAGAAATTAGCTTCCCCACCTTGCTTGTCCCTTACCAACTTAGAGTACAGTCACCTGATGGTGTGCTCACCCTGAATCCCTACCCGCCTAGGGGCTGGAACTACCCTTACCCTGGCTTAATCTGTCCTGGCAGTGTGGCTGTATCTGTTAGCTAGTGGTTGTGGTTTTGATCTGTTGTAACCCTTCACTTCCTTCACCCAGACTGTGCGCTGAGCCAGGAGAACAAGTCTGCCAGAATGTTGCTCTGTGAAAAGATATCTGAAATCAGCCAGCTGAAGAAGGTTTTGTGGGCAGAAGGGCCTTTGTGCTTAATCCAAGTCCCTTAGAAATGGAGAGTTTTTGGATTGCATAGCGTATCTGGGTCCAATTTGACAGTGAGCTACATATACAGAGAAGAAAACACCACGCATGTGAACATCCCTGGGAAACACCTTTTTCTTTCCAGGATTATAAGGGTTATAGATGTAAGAGAGGTGGGATGTACAGCTATTTGCTGAAAGCTATTAAAGAACTCTGTCCACACCATGAAGGGTTTACCCTTCAGGAGTTCCCCCCATTCAAGGCCTCTGTTCCACACAACTTTTTGTCATCACTATCCTTTAATCAGCCTGTCACATGAGAGTAACTCTTGGTTTTGTAACTCTTCAGTGACAGCTAATGAATGTTAATAGCCAACTTGCAGCAGGCCTTCACTGTATGGTCACACACACACCCAAACAAACTCCTAGCGTGGGAGTGCCACTTTGGATCCTAAGATGCACTGGAGGCAGTCTAACTCTTAGACATCAGTTGCCAGGGATGGGGACTCAAGTTGTGCGACTCGCTGCCAAGTCGGACTTAAGTCACACCGGTGACTCGACTCAGACTTGACTTGAGTTTTTTTCCCCAAAGACTCGTACTCAACTCGCAACTTGGAACCCCCCTTCCCCGTTCCCCCCTTTTTTTCTGAGGGAAAAAGCTTGTTTTGGAGAGGGACTTAGAACTGGGGCTTGGGACTTGGGACTTGGTACCAAAGACTTGGACCCAAAGACTTGGACTTGGGACTTGGACCCAAAGACTTGCCAACATCCCTGTCAGTTGCACACCCAGTTTAGAATGAGTTCTCTGTGCTTGAGATTTGTGTTATAAAGAAAAGCTCCCATTCATTTCAAAAGGACGCTTTTTGGAATGAAGATTGCAGTGTGAGGGCAGTTGGGTATCCAATAGATTTGGAAGGCCAAATTCGCATCAGGTTACAGTGCTAAAGCCCCCTGCTTTCCATGTTAAGGTTGCAATGTGGATCTCTCACTCTGTGTTTTTAAATTGTGTGTGCGTACATGAGTGTTTGTGTGCGTACATGAGTGTTTGTGTGTGTGTTTGTGTGTGTGTGTGTGTGTGTGTGTGTGTGTGTGTGTGTGAGAGAGAGAGAGAGAGAGAGAGAGAGAGAGAGAGAGAGAGAGAGAGAGAGAGAGAGAGCTGTAGCCCCAGTTCTTATAGGTGGAACTAGCCTGTAGAGGCTACATGCAGTTCATCCCCCAAAAGCAAAAGAAATTGGCAGACTGGGGTGGGTCTTTAAAAATCTATGAGCCGTCTAAAAAGTGGCTTGAAAAGTGGAACTGTGTAAGTGAGGAAAAGGGCGAATGAAGACCAAATATCTGAAAACTGTGGTGCTTTTAAAAACGAGAGCAATTCATTTTGACACACTTTATTGCATGCTGTGTTTTAAACACTTGAGTGTAGTCTCATGTTACTCCATAAAGGCAATGGCTTAAGACAGGAAAATGATGAAGTTAAAACGGCTACAACTAAAATATTTATTGCAGCTTTAAGAGAGAGATTAGGGTGTATCAAAATTCAACATAAGTTTATTAAAATGGTCAGGCACTGATTTAAAGTTCAAATGTGTGCCCTCCTTTTTTAAAGATGGACAATAAAGTTTGGTAGGCTATGTTTGACCATTTTCAAAGCCATGTTTGACGTGATTAAAAGCTTGGCCTTGTTTGTTCTCATCGACCTGTACCTTCTGAGCGACATTCTTAAGGAAAAAAGCATTCTCAAGTTTTCTCGCATTTTACCATGAAGCTTAAAAGTACAGTATGATGGCAGTGGAGTATCAAATAGATTAATTATTTTTTTCGTGTACTACTAATGAATCATAATTCAAGGTTTGCTGGTGGGGCTTAAGAAAAATATATGCATAAAAGAGAAAGGAACAGGTTTTATTGTTAGGACTCCCCCCCCCCCCCCCCCCGTTTATGGCTAGAGTGCATCTTTCTCTCTGTGTGTGGATCCTTTAGGATTCTACTTTACTCTGTGCTGAGAGGCAGGGTGGATGATTGGAGTCTACCTTTAATGGTTTTATAGCTAAGGCATTGGTTTTAAGGAACCAGAGGTGGGGGAACTCACACCCACATAAAGAATATACAACTACACATGACATAGAACCCATGCACATATACTTGACAGGTATACTTATGAGTGTGTGTACTCACTTGGCTTTGGGCTTGAGAAAACTCCCACGTACAAAGAAGAGTTGACTGATATTTCTGTGTATCATGATTATTTTTGAGTCTTGTATCCCCAAATTTGCTGGCCAACTTTACTTTGCTTTATATCTGTCTTTAGCTCTAATTGATTTGGCTAACTGCAGCTGGGCACAAAAGGAATCAATTTTTTAAAAAAACATTTATATTTTCAGTATCTTTTAATACTCCTCTTGAGGGTTGGTTCTACATTTTTATTCTGAATAACCATCTTTGGGCATTTTGGCAGACGTTCAGAGTTGCGAGTTAGGAATGTGGGAAGTTGTGGGAAGAAACTGAAAATAAAGCTGCCACTCTCAGGCTGTCTGTGTACAGAATGGTTGGCGCTCCATGTTTGGAATACTGTACTCTGTATGGTTCTGTCCACGCACCTTGGAAATGACTATGGCAATACTGAAAGAGGTGCAGAAAAGGGTAATTAAAGGATCATGGGTCTGAAGCAATTCTCTGTGAGAAGCAGTTACTACCCATCAGGCTGTTTATCTGACAGAAACAGGGAATAAGAAGAGACAAGAGAGAAGCACATCAGATTATGTGTGGTGTGTGGAGACTTGTTTAGAGAAACTTTTGTTCTTCCAATCCTCTCATATTTGTAGGACTTGGGGGTCACTTGATGAAATTGAGTAATGGGAGATTCAGACTGAGAAGCAATTCCAATTACATACAGTACTTGTGATGTGTCCTCCCTCCGTTTTTCCTTCTTCTTGCTACAAAAAGCTTTTGCATCTCCCTCCAGTCTGAAAAATTATCTTTCTGGTAGAGTCTGCTTAAATATATTCCAGATCCAGAGGAGTGTTTAGTCAAAAGTGGAAAAAAATGCTTGAGGAAGGAATAAGCTCTTGCCAGGTGTCAGTTAACATCCTATGTATTTCTTGATGGTAGACTAGCTACGACAAAGTATCAGTTGCACGCTTGTCCTGGTGGATCGGAAAGTCTGAAATGAACCCTTCCTTTGATCTGCTTATTGTCCTTTGGCAGTGAGGTATTAAAGAAAAACACTTTATTGACTTGTTAAATAAGGCACTAATTGATCATTTTGCCGCAAGATAGGCGATAGTGTACTAGTTATAAGTATTATTTTGCTTTCTAATAGGTTAGGCATCCTTCAGTCTCGAGAGACTATGGTAACGTGCTCTGTATGGAGGACTTGGAACAGCGTCTAGTGTGGCTGAGAAGGCCAATTCGAGAGTGACAATCCCTTCCACACTGAAGACAAACACAATCTGTCCCCTGTCCAGCTCCCTGATTTTGCTGCTTTCGGGACTGCCTCTTTGCCTCAGCCTGCTGGACAAGGGTCTCTTCAAAATGGGAGAGGCCGTGATGCACCACCTGCCTCCAGGCTGAACGCTCAGATGTCAGGGTTTCCCATCTGTTGAGGTCTATTCCTAAGGCCTTCAGATCCCGCTTGCAGATATCCTTGTATCGCAGCTGTGGTCTCCCTCTGGGGCGATTTCCCTGCACTAATTCTCCATACAGGAGATCTTTTGGAATCCGACCATCAGCCATTCTCACGACATGCCCAAGCCAACGTAGACGTCACTGTTTCAGTAATGTATACATGCTAAAAATTCCAGCTCGTTCTAGGACTACTCTGTTTGGAACTTTGTCCTGCCAGGTGATACCAAAAATGCGTCGGAGACAACGCATATGGAACATGTTCAGCTTCTTCTCCTGCCGTGCACAAAGGGTCCAAGACTCACTGCAGTACAGGAGTGTGCTCAGGACACAGGCTCTATAGACCTGGATCTTGGTATATGCCGTCAGCTTCTTATTGAGCCATACTTTCTTTGTGAGTCTTGAGAACATGGTAGCTGCTTTGCCAATGTGTTTATCCAATTCGACATCTAGGGAGAGAGTGCTTTCTAATAAAGACATCAAGATTCTGAGAAGAGGTTTAATAGCATTAACCAGAGTGTGCAGTTCACCTTTTATCAAGCGAAAAAATCCAAAACAAAACAAAAAAGTAAGAAGTTGTACTGAAACAGTTTGATCATTAATTGTTTTGACTGTATCTGATGTTTCTGGTTATTCAGTTATAAAAACTGAAATTGGAAACAGGTATCAAGAAATTCTATTTTGCAGTATTAGGTTTATAATCATTTTAAATAGGCACTATGTTCCATTTTGCTTACCTCCTCTTCTGTTTATAACATATCAGGTGTTTCTTTCCCTGTTTAAAATCACAGTGATGATATAGGGCAAGGGTGCACAACTTTGGGGCATTACTAGTCCTGACCTACTCCCTGAGTAGCCCCTGAACCTGGTGGAACCCCATCTGTTTTCCTGCAGGGCCCAGTTGACCAGCTGAGAGGTGTGTGTGTGTGTGTGTGTGTGTGTGTGTGTGTGTGTGCGTGCGTGCGCGCGCGCGCATGTGTGCGCGCACGTGTGCTTCTGTGTGTGCATGCGCGCTATGAGATGGCATTGCACTGAGGATCATGTATGTATGCAGCTCCTAAGTGACATTGCATAGGACCCTTCGGAAGTGACCAAAAAATTGAAAACCTCCAACTAGGGCAATGAACAAAAAAAGTAAAGTGAATTAGGGCAGTTGACTTGACTAGATGTGGCATGGATTGATTCTGGAACTAATAATACAAAGCAAGTGCCGAGGCACCATCGGTTGGGAGAGATGATTTTCTGAACTACAATTCTCAGAATTCTCCTGGTAGCATGTCATGCTACCAGGAATATTCTGGGAATTGTAGTGTGTGTGTGTGTGTGTGTGTATATACACACTCTCTCTGTCTTTCTCTCTCTCTTTCTCTCTTACTTTTCCAGCCTGTGTCAGCCAGTGAGTGACCTGTAACTCCCTCCTTTTGGTTTCATTCCATTGTCAAGTGGTATCTTGAATATCATGAGATTATGATGTAGTGTTTGTGGAGGAAGGAATTTGCTTTTGATCCCCAGGGAAGCTGATAGCCTGCAGTGATCCATTTGTGGCAGGTTTTGACGCTGTTCAAACTTTTTCTAAACTGGGATGAAAAAAGGCTGGGACTGGCATGAATGCAAAATCACGATTCCTCCTCCAGCATTTCATTGAAGGTCATGCTACATGCTTGAACGCTTGTCTCTCCCATCTATATAAACCAAGAAAAAGATCTATTGGGGTAAATTGGCAATAGTAAAAAGCAGCTCTTCAGAGAGCCTTGTCTGGCATATGCATGAAAAGGCTTGGTGCCATTTATTTTAAAATTGGCAAAATAGCACACAACTGTGCACCCAAATGCAGTTAATACTGACAATAACCCTGACGTGTTCCATGCTTGTAATAGGCAAGAATTTACACCCTCTTTTGTGTATTTAGTTTTTAATTTATAGTTTCTGGCTTCCAACGGAGGTGCAAATACTTCTATTCCTGGAACTGTAACTACGGGAAGTTTTAGAAGAAGTGGGGAGGTAATCACAATCCTCATTCAAACTATAATACAGTGTAGGCGTTTCTAAGTTTTTAAATAAAGATGTACAGATGAAATTCGGAATGGCACTTGATGTGTTTCTCATATGTGTTCCTCCCTAGTGTCTCTAGATGAGAGGTTGACAAACTGTGGCCCTTTCAGTGTTGCTGGAGGACAGCTTCCACCACATCTGACCATGAATCATGCTGACTGAGAGTGATGGAAGTTGTAGTTCAGTGACTGCTGGAGGCCATGGAGTCCCATTCCTGCTCTAGAATCTAGATGAAGACTATCAGTACAGAAGATTTTTATCTGGAGCCCAAACTGGTTGAACCCTCCACTGTGATTTCTAGCTATAATACGCTAGACTTTATTGGTCAGCTTTGTTCTTGAAAATCTCAGCCTAGGGCCCTCTGGAGGTTGTGGTGGTCTTTACCAGTACAGGGACAATGGGCGAATACTTCTGTTTTGGAATAACATCACTATTAACCAGGCTTCCAATACTGGGTTACTTATTTTTATGACTTCTGTCATGCACTGTGGTCTTAACAGTATTGTGTCTCTTTGGGCTCATATTTATGTTAGTAGGTACATTCATTCCATGTGTCTGCTACTCCATGGCAGTCTGCAACATAAGTTGATCCTCCTAGAGGCCTGGCCAAGTCCTTTTACATGAATGAGTTTGCAGTGCTGTCTAGCTCTTCACATTTGCAACAGGGTGTATTTATGGCAGTTGCAACATCTGCAGTCAGTCATTAACTTTATTAGGACCAACCTGAAAGGCACAAGATGGGAAGATAACCTTCAAGATTGTTTGATCTTTTCATCAGGCAAGACATTACACAAAACAACAGGAGGGAAGAAGCTTACTTAATGCTGAGATCATGACACTTGCATATAATTAGGTTATAGCTAAGGTACTGCTGCTGCTGGAGATGCAAAGAAAATACTCAATTCATAGAATTGTAGAATAATGGGACTGGAAGAGGCAAAAAAGGCCATCAAGTCCAACCCCCTACTCAATGCAGGAATCCAAATCAAAGCAGATCTGTCCAATTTTCTCTTGAATTCCTCCAGTGTTGCAATGCTTGCCACCTTCCAAAGTAATTGATTCTGTCATACTGATCTAACAGTTAGGAAGTTTTCACTGATACTCAACTGAAATCTGGTTTCCTGTAACTTGAGCGCATTATTATGTGTCCTGTACTCTTAAGATGATTGAGAGCAGATCTCTCCCCCCAATGACGATCTTTGAAATATTTGAAGAGTGCTATCAAATCTTTTATCCCCATTAAATTTCATTCTGTTGTTTTTAGCCCACTGCTTAAGCCTGTCAATCTATTTTGAATTTTATTTATGTTTTCCAGGGTATTAGGTGTGCCACCCAATTTTGTGGCTTCTGCAGTTTTGATAAGCATTCCATGCACCCCCTCATGCGAGTCATTCATAAAAATGTTGAGAGCTCTGGGCCGAGGACTAAGCCTTGTGGTACCCCACTCGTACCCTCCTGCTTCTAAGGGAAGAGGGGACAGCACACTGACAGGGTGCTTCACTTCCCTGCCTTCTTTCTCATGGGGGGAAGACTTTTTTCTATTTGCTGATGGGATATTGTAATTGCTTATGCACTAGTTTAGTTTATTAATAACATAGTGGGTTAAAATATTATCATAGAATCATAGAAAAGTGTAGTTGGAAGGGGCCTACAAGGCCATCAAGTCCAACCCCCTGCTCAATGCAGGAATACAATCAATATCTGCCAGGTGATTATCCGAGTTTTTCTTGAATGCCTTCAGTGTTGGAGCACTCACCAACTCCTGAGGTAACTGGTTCCACTGTCGTACTGCTCTAACAGTTAGGAAGTTTTTCCTGATATTCAACCGAAATCTGGCTTCCTTTAACTTGAGCCCATTGTTGCGTGTCCTGCACTCTGGGATGATCCGAAACAGATCTTGCCCCTCCTCTGTATGACAGCCTTTCAAATATTTGAAAAGTGCTATCATATCACCCCTCAGTCTTCTTTTCCAAGGCTAAACATGCCTAATTCCTTCAGCCTTTCCTCATAAGGCTTGGTTTCCAGCCCCCTGATCATCTTTGTCGCCCTCCTCTGAACTTTGTTCCAATTTGTTATTATCCTTCTTGAAGTGTGGTGTCCAGAACTGGACGCAATACTCAAGGTGAGGCCTAACCAGTGCTAAATAGAGGGGGACTTAATAGATGCGACTTAATTGAGACTTAATTTTTATAAGTTAGAAAGTATGTCTCTGTAATATTTATTGTTACATATTTTGTGACACTTTAGATACAGTCTTATGTCATTCCTAAGAATTATATTAATTTTTGTTAGAGCATTTTAAAGTTTTGATAGAGTAGTTACGGTACTTATATTTTCCATTTAGTTCATTACGTTTTCATAGTTGCATTCGTATAACATTGTATTAAGTTTTTATAGTTAGTTTTTTTTGGATATTCAATAGAGAATTTGGTAAATTAAAAACCCCCAATATAACACATATATGTATGGGAGGGAGAATTGTACAAGGTGCAAAATATTCCTCTGGGTCATACTGGAATTAACCCTTTTGGGATAAAGGCAAGTTGTAACAAATAGTTCTGTAGGACTCTTAGGAGAAGGTTGAGGCATCAGTTTTCTTGACATAACCACCATGTCCCTCTTATTTTTTTCACCCCAACTATATTAATTCAGATACTCTTGATAGAACAACCAAGCTCATCTTACAGTATTTCTGTGCAGGAATATGTATTTTTGACGTATAGTACAGTTCCACCTCTCTATTCTTTCTGGTTTTTTTGAACAATTTATAGCCTTTCATTGCTCTGTTCCAGTCGCAGGAGTCATTCCATCAAGGTTCAGTTATCAAGTCATATTTACCCTCCTGATACAAGATTTCCAGTTTTTCTTGTTTGTTTCCCATACTCTTGGCATTTGTATATAGACACTGGAAGTTGTGTGATTTGTAGTCTGCTTTCCTTCATACATTTTTATGAAGACTATTATTGGGCCCCGTTAGTGCTGCTCGTTCTGTTCCTCTTATTGTGCATAAGCATTCATCTATCCTCACCACTAAGCTTGCATCTCCCTCCCTCTTCCAATTCAGTTTAAATCCCTTCTGATGAAGTTCTTCATGCTGTGGCTGATTCCTTCTTCCTGTTGATTTTTGGCTTGATAACACACTTTGAGGAGGAACTTTGAAGCCCCTGAGGTTCCTCATCTCCAGGCAAGAGAAGAGCAATAAAAACTATTTTTTCTCTTCAAGGTTCTTGCAGGTTACCTCTGTAACAAACCAGTGTCCTTTGCCTTTGCTCACACAGAAACATAGAATGACTGGCTGATTGTTAAAAGAGACACAAACACCCATGCGATGCTTCTAATTCTTAAAACTGTGTAACAGAACTGCAGCCGTCCTCACCTTACACTGGTACGACAAAATGCATAATGTGAATTCTCTCTCTTTTTTTTTTTTAGATGCACTAGTTTTTCCAAGAGTGTATTTCCAGTTCTGGTGAAATGCTAACGTGTTTTTTTGCTAGACAGTGAACAAAGATAATAGAGTAACAGCAATTTATATATTGGCCAACCTGGCAGTAAATTTTGAATGCACTGATGGCCCAGGTGGAATCTGCATGGAGAATGCAAACCACAAGTGGTGAACCTTCTCTGTGTGGTACAAGGGATAAGGGGGAGATAACCTGCCTGTGTTGTACACCAAGCACCTGACCGAAGTCAGCTCAGTCTCTCCTGATTAAACCAGGTCTAGGGATGTGAGGAAACCAGACAGATGGCACCAGGCTGACTCTGCCTTTCTTTTGTTGGCATTCTTTTGGGTTCATATGCAAGCACAACACAGTTGCAGTTCCAGATGAGACTGTTGCAATGCACTGTTTGTGGGACGGCTTTTAGAAACATTTCATAAGCTTCAGCAGTTGCAGAATGCTTGTGGATCAGGCAGATGGAGCATGTGGACCATTTTGTACTATTTGCATCGGTCACTGGTGTGTTTCTGGGACTCTGGTTGCTGGCTTGTAGAGTACTGTTGTTCTAACAGGGTGTTGCATATTTGTATTATTTTATCGAAGCCACCTAAAAGTGGTGTATAAACAAATGATGACTTGAATCCATCACATCCCAAGGATACAGAAAATGGTCCCATATGTTGCATAATACACTGCAGTGGTGCCATGATTGCTACAGGATCTTGATTACTATCAATGTGGTTGCTGCCTGAAAGGAAGCACTTTTAAATGGCAGGATGCACCTGTATTGCTCTGTCCTTCTTGTTTATGTATGTGCCGATGTATACAATCTCTTCAAAGACCGTATATTGTGAGATGTGCCCTCCTTCTGTGAACATTGAGAAATTCCAGAGGCCTAGCTGCAGCATTTAATTTCCTTCCGGATGACTGTGTGCTGGACACTCCTGGTGTTTCTGTGTTGCCAATTTGTTCACAAATGCACATACTAAGCAAAGAGACAGCCACACACTCAAGCAACGCAGATCCGTTGTACAGAAGCAAAAGCCATGAATTTGTAGTCTCTCCACCTCGACCCACCCACTACTTATAGGTACCACGTCTCTCCCCCCCCCCCCCCCCCCCCAGTGAGCCTGGTTCTCCTGCTGCCAGGTTGTGCTCAAATGACAGAATGCTTTTGGAACCATCAATGTGTGCTGGTAGTTTTTTAGTTTTGTCCCTCATCCTGCATGTAGATACGTCTTTGCTGGTAAAATGTCCATCATAATGTCCTCATAAGGTCCATCCCATTTATTAGTATGAAATGACCAATAACAAATATTATATTTATAAATATAAATTCACCAGTAGCAAGATGCTTTCTCACCAGGTGGCGAGTTAGCCCCTTTCCAACTTTTGCTGTTGGATTCTGACATTCATCAGTCCCAACGATGGCTCAGGGATGATGGGGATTGTATATTTGGAGGACCACAAGCCTTCCTCCCCCTGCCTTGTGGTATATTGATTGGGAATGGATTCTTCATACACCCTTCCTGATGGAGCCTAAATGATGTCATCTGTAAATGATAGGCACAACTCAATAGCTTTAATGGAAGTTGCCATTTACTGATGTAGAGGAAAAACAAATATTTTTATTAAAAACAAAAAACAAAAAAGGATTTAATCTCCTGCTTCCATATCCTAGCAGAGTCAGTATGCCTGGTGGGCATGGAATTCTGAATGCCACAGTTTGGAAGATCAGAAAAATCAAGTTGAAGGAGAAATAGTACCCTAGAAGATGGTAGAGCTGGCTGAAATCCTGAATAAGAATAATCCACATTGGAACATTTTTGTTGCAGTGCTCCCTTACTGGTTTTAGTAGTGAATTCAGGATTTCTTCTAATAGTGAACTTGGGGCTAGGAAGGTCTGTCCCATGCAACTAAACTGACAGCTCTCCCAAAAGTTACAAACAACTGTGCAGGCTCTCAAAAGTGGACAATCTTCATTCGGCAAGATGGAGGGGGAGGGGGAAGAAAGGGAGGAGGGGGAGGGGAAAGGACAGGGAGAGCTGGATCTCTAGTCCTTGTTATCTACATGTTGGTATGTGAAGTAAAGCAGGGGGTGTTGCAGAGAAAGAACTGGGTGTCGTTAGGTAATATTTAGAACTAGAGAGACAGCACAACTCTAACCAAGTTGTGCTGGTGTAAAAATAAAGTGAAGCATGCTGCTTCTATACAATCCCATAGCATTTAAAGCACTCTCTGGGTGGTTTACAAGTTAATTATGCAGGCTACACATTGCCCCCCAACCCGCAGTGAGCTGGGTACTCATTTTACTGACCTCGGAAGGATAGAAGCCTGAGTGAACCTTGAGCCAGATACCTGGGATTGAACCCCGGGTTGTGAGCAGAGTTTTGGCTGCAGTACAGCAGTTTAACCACTGTGCCCCGAGTAACACAAACAGTGTAACTTTTGGAGGCTCATTGCCTTAAGAAGTCTTTGGAATTGCGTGGCTCCATGTGCAACTGATAATGTTCTCAGTAATTTCTTAACCTGGGGGCAATTTGCATTCAAAATCACTCTATTTGCATAGCTCTTCAGAAGAATCATGGCCAGAAATGTTGGACTTTCTATCACAGACAAGTCCACTTGGAGACGTCCATCTTGTCTGGGAACAGAGGCTCCTTGCTCAGCAGAGAACCAAGTCACAAGGCAGTCTTTATGTTGTCCATGTTAAGAGTTTTTAAGGATTCTGAAAAGGAAGCCAAGGTAGCAGGGCTGCGCAGCTTTACCTGTTGTGTTTGATGAAGTCTTTTGTCCAGTAATGTAAACTCCTCCCATGTTGGTCCCAGTGTTCAGTGGCTAATTTAGGTAACTGCAGGGTCACAAACAAAAGCAGGAATAGCTGTGTTGGCTCAAAATAATGATCAGCTCAATAAATGCATCATCTCAGTGTGGATTTTTGAATTTGTTTTGTGTACAATATGACCACCCTTGCTTTTGTTTCCAACTTTTCAATATAGATGAAGGATTTAGGAGAAAGAAAAGGCAGAAGGGCCGCTTTTTGCTTTCCCTCCTTTCCCATCCCTGTGCAGCTATGAAATATTTAGCTGAGTAGAGACAAATGTTTATAACAGAGATAGGCAACCAGATGCTCTCCTGGTGCTTTGGACTAGGATCCTTGTAAGCTTCAGTCAGCGTGGCCCATGTTTGGGGATTATGGGAGTTGTAGCCCAAAGCATCTGGAGGGTAGGAGATTGTCTGTTCCTGGTCTGCATCAAACCACAGGAGGACTGTACCCTGCCCTTCCATCATGTTCACTGCCTTTGTGTGTTGTTTGTGTTCTCGTGTTGGGCTGGTTGATGTATAGTTTTGATCTGTGGTTAAAATACCTGTGGCATGTGACACTCTGTATTTCACCACAAATTGCAGTATTTGTACATTTAATGGAAAACTGTGACTTCTAATCTGTGGTAATGCTAGCTGCAAACAAGCCTGCAGGCACTTTTTGAGGCATGTAAAAATACCACAGAGGGTTTTGATAAGAACAGACTGGTGATAGTAAATTAGTGCAGGGGTGGGCAAGTTTTGATACCCTCCCTTCCCCCAAGATGTTCATGGACTGTAACTGCTCTCAGCCGTAACCAGCAGGATGATGGGGTGCAGGATGATGGGAGTTTGTGGTCCCGCAACATCCGGAGGCCCATATGTTGGCCACCCCTGTAGTGCTTTGAGAATATACTGTTCAGCACTAAGTGAGAAACATGTGGAGGCTAAAAGGGAGCAAATAATTATGAAGTAAGAAGCACAAGGGCATGTGGTGAAAAAAAATCTTTTTTTTAGATGGAAATTCACCTCCTGGCCTATTCATTAGAGAACTTCAGAACTATCGTCTTTAAACATACATTTTCCCCAAACCTCAGAGAAACTAGTGTGTGCTTTGTACTCTGTGTGTGCTTCATTTTGGATAAATCTGATCCTCAGCTAGTGTCTCCAAAGGTCAAATAACACTACAAACAGATTTTTCAAGGAGACATTATTAACAAGCCCTTTTGAATTAGTTCCCTCATCCTTTGGCCTCATGCTCCAAGGACAAGAATTTTGGAGATGCAGGGTTGCATTAGATGATTTTAGACATATTCTAATAGTTTTTATATTGCAAATTCTATTAACTTCATTTTTCATGATTAACTACTGTTAAGCCACACCAGCCTCTCATGCATAAAACATAAATGGGTAATCTCACTTCAACATCAGTTACAAATTTTTTTACTCCAGACACAGTTAATAGCACTATTAATTCATTTATTTGTTTTGTCTGTAATTCAGGACATCAATACTTCGCCTATTCCCAGCATAATGTGACAAACCAGTTAGCAAGCTTAATGGAACCGCTTACTTGATTTCAATTGTCTTTTCAACTTGATAATAGCCACACACCCTTACTCTGGTACATACAAACATACATCATATTGAATTATTTGTCTTTTAGAATTGTTTTAAAATTTAGCTTTTATTAAACTGCCACTAATATACATTTTCAGGTGTTTAAAGAGTTCAGTGGTACTAGTGCATCCATTTGCCCTGCTTAAATATTAAGATATGAATAAATCTTAATTGTGTCTGTGTGTGCACGTGTACATGTGTGTATTGAGGCCAACAGTTATCCAATATTTTTCAGAACAGCTGAAATCTTTATTTCTGTGAATTTACCTGCTACTTGAGTAGGAAAAAAAACAAGGAAGCAATAGCCTCTGAGGGCTTCTATCACTTTAGTCCCTTTCCTTTCAAGTCTGTCTTAAGTGTGTGTGTGTGTGTGTGAGAGAGAGAGCGAGAGAGAGCGAGAGAGCACACACACACACACTCTGAAGCATCAGAGGTAGCCAGAAAGGATACCAAGGGAATGATGGACTTTGATTTTAGGAATTACCTGTATAAAGTTACTGTCCCTGCCCAGCTGCTGTGAAAAGCCAAAGGGGGAGCATTAGATGCCAGAGAGCTGGGCCTGAGTCAAAAGGTATGATGAATTGAAACAGCCGGTTATTTCTAATGGAAGGAGTTTTTAGTAACATATTTTGTAGTTGATTCCTTTTTTTCAGCAACAAATTTATAACAACATTTGTTGCTAATCCGACTACAGGTAGGATTGAATCATTCCTTCTGTGGTGTGCCTGTAACCTTTTAGTGACTTTTCTAGTTAAAAGAGTATGTGGCATCTCTAAATTGTTTGGCTGAGAAGGAGTATTATATGGCACAAGTGCTGGCTGTTACTCTGTCTTTTATTGTAGATTTTGAAGCAGTGATGAGGGGAACAGGAGGCTATTTCCTTTTGTATCATAGGTCAGGGGCTTGTGAGAATGAGATGGACATGTGTTTTTAAGCAGTTGAAATGGCAACGGTTTAGCTGCTTTTATGAAGGAGAAAAGAGTTAAAACTGTAAGAGTAACTGCAAATATAACAATAAGTTGTTTTGGCTTTGGTACTAGACTGGTAGTTCATCACTTTTTAGAAGTTACTTTTCAAGCTCTGAAAGCTGCAGGATGTATATGCAAATGTTTTATTAAAATGGATCAAGAAAAAAAGAGAAAAAACAAAATATGGCATCTTTTGTGATCCAAAAATTCATTTCAGTGTGAATTTTTCGAGTACTGTGTCTGAAGAACAAGATTGTGTTCCATGAGAGCACACATTGAAATAAATTTGGTGGTCTAAAGGGTGGTCTAATTTATTTATTTGTTATTCCTGAAATAGATCAACATAGCTAGGTATCTTACTTCTCTAGGTAAGTTTGTTTCTTCTGTGTTGACTTACCTTAGACCATATGTTTTGTTTGCAAAAACCAACAAAGATAACAGAATAGACAGGTGTCACCTAATACTGGAGAAAACATTTTTGGGGGGATGGATTTCAATCTCTAGCTGCATGGGCTTTTATTCCTTACCGTATTTCATGAACAGTTGGGCGTTCTTGCTCATTTAGCTATGTGTTACGTATTTATATTTCAACAGAATTCTGCCTGCACCCTCTAGTGGTAGGAAGAAAAATTATCTGAGGGAAGTTAAGAGCTCATCTGGGCTACTACAGGTGTGACGTGTAGCAGAAAGATGAAGCAAACATAAATTTGGAACAATGTTGTGGAACAGTTTTATGGGCTTGATTAAAATATAGCATCACAAACAACAGTGGTGAAAGGTGGGGGATTGTTCTAAGATTTACTAAATGGTGGAAGAGAGAGGATATTAACTCAGAGAGAGGATTCACAGCTTGTAACAGAACGTGATTGGCTGCAAAGATCCAGTCACAGTGAAATACGATGGTGAGTTCTAGATTATTCCTGTAGGGATGCTGATATGTTTCCCACCCACCCCCAGTACTTTACATCAGTGTAGCTATATTTTGATGGCACCTAGGCCTTCTAATTTGTGTTTTATGGTTTTCTTTGGTGTTTCAAAACAGAAAATAGAGAATGCCCCTGTTTAATTCTTATGCAAAGCTGTCAAGGTGTCTCACTTTTTAAAATTACTCTATTGCCGTTCCCTAGCTTGCGTTCTTTTTCTGTCACTCTGCATGCTTTGCTGACTATTGCTAAACTCTCTCCCCCATCCCCCAAGTGGAACAGAATGAACCTCTTTAAAAAATTTAAGTGGCTGGTTAAGGTAGGAGAGTTGAACAGAAAGGGCTGTATCTTTGTGACAGAACATCTGCTCTGCATGCAGAATGCCCCAGGTTGAAGTCCTAATGTGTCCGTATCAGGCTGGGAAAAAGCCCTACCTACAATTCTAGCAAGCTACTGCCTGTCAGCATTGAGGATAACACTGCGGTATAAGACAGCTTCCTATCGTCTTACATTCTTAACTCCTTTTCTCCACCTCCTGTTTTTTTTTTTTTTTTTTGAGGGGGGGGATGGTAAGCATGTTGGCTGACTATTGTGTGGATCCACCAGAACCAGAAGGGAATGTGGGTAGCAACAGTACAGGAACAGCAAAATTTCGGTTCTGAAAATGATTTGGAACTTTATGGTGGTGTTCTTAGAAAAGACTTCCATTCATGTTGCACCAGTGTCTCGACTGGAACAAATGGGTACACAAGAGATAACTTATTTGGGGGTGGTACCCAAACTTTGGAGCGCCTTCTCTGCCTGTTTGCTTATCTACCAGATGAATGTTTTGTTTTCATCAAATGTTTGTACTGAATTAAAGCTGATTGTTTTATTCTGAAGACAGTGTTCTGCTGTTATGGTTGTTCTCTCCCAAGTTCCAGATTGAGTCAGCAAACCTGAGGCTGAAGAGGCTGAGGTTCAGAGGATGTGAGCTCCAGGATGAGAATATGACTAATGTTGTGTTTGCCACTTCAGTTGCTAATTTATTTAATTCTGTTGCTAAGGTCTCATTTGCACACATTGCTTTCCTACCTTGTGTATATATGTATGTGTCTGTGTGTCTCAGGAGCCTTTCCTTGGGAGTTTTAAAAGAGTTGAGCTGTTCAGAAACTGGTTTGTTCACCTACAGGTTATCTTTCTGTCTTTACTCATAGGTATTTCTGTTTAAGTTAATATAATGGAAAAAGTTCATTTTATTTTATTTATTACATTTCTGTCCCACCCATCTAGTGACCAGGTACTACTCTGGGCAGCTAAAAAGAATTTTAAAAACACAATTACCCACCCCAGCCCACAAATAATGAGATCCAAAGTTGTCCTTCTCATGTAGAAAATATACCTTGATCTGTACTTAAACCAGGAGCTGCTAGCTTAAAATCTCATTAGAGTTCTTGTCGGCTATATGTATGCAGCAATCGTGAGTAGGGCAGGGTTTTTAATTGCCTTTAGGGAGATGGAACAGCCTGATTCTGAAGACAGAGACATGGAGGGTCATTTAAAAACAAGAGGAAAGAAGGAAGGAAAATCAAAACAGAACAGAACTGGAATTCGTTGACTTTTTCTAAGGGACTAAATCCTACTGCAAAGTTCTGTTTGAGATTTTTCCTTGCCCCTGGACATTTTCTCATAATTAGTCCTGTCCTTAGATCAGTATAGTCAATACTTTCATTATCTGATTTGCAATGTCCAGGGAAGAGAGAAGTGAGACAGAAAGCCCCATTTGTTATAGCTGGCTGTATCAGTATTGGCTGGCATAAACGAAGTGCCTATATAATGACTTCAAGCGGTAAGTTTCTTCCTAGGGCCTGTGAACACAGATTGAAAAGTGTCACATCAGCCGTTGCACCTTGTCTCTATGGTCATTACTTTTAGCTTTTTTGTGCTGGAAGAAACTTGATTTCTGTGCAGAAGGAACTGAAATGTGTTGGCAAAGCACTGAATTCTGAGATAATTATAACTGTCAGCAATTGATTCCATCAATTGCATAATTCCATTCATGTTGTAAAAGAGGCCTAGGGAATGATGGGGAAACTTTCATTGCACCTGACTGAAATTTTGTTCTGTGTGGTCGATTCACGCAATGGCCAAGTGTGTTCTTTGCAGAGGAGCTGTGGTTGTGCTGCTTTGCATGCAGAAAATAAGACTGGGAAAATCCTGCTGCTCACCAGATTGAAAGGTACTGAGCTGAATAATGCTGTGATGTTGCTCTGTGTAAGATATCTTCTTAGTTCCCTTATTAACTGGCTTTATTTTTAAAGAGCTGAAATGTTTAGTAGGCTAATTTTGCAACTAATACTACGTTTTGCATTTGCACAATATTTTTACCATAATGCTGGGAAACACATTTTCTCCCAGGAGTACTAAAAAGCTAGATTGGGTTGATAGCTAGGAAGTTAAATAAACAATAATAATTGTGTGCCGTCAAGTCAATTATGACTTATGGCAATGAGATATTTTGCATGTTTTCCCAGAAAATGAGTATCTGTCTTTGTCTAATTTTGTTGGTTTTGAACAGGGATGTTGGCAAGTCTTTGGGTCCTGAGTCCCAGTTCCGAGTCTAAGTCTTTGGTACCAAATCCTGAGTCCCGAGCCTCAAGTCCGAGTCCCTATTAAAAACAATCCTTTTTTTTCCCCCAGAAAAAAAGGGAGGGGAGGTGGATCTCAAGTTGCAAGTCATTGAAAAAAGCAAGCTTGAGTCAAATCTGAGTCGTGTCACCGGTACGACTTAAGTCCAGCTTGACAGTGAGTCCCGTGACTTGACTCCCCATCCCTGGTGTTGTAAGATGAAGAGCTTGGAAACTTAGCAGCATCTTGACTTGAGCTTAACTATGCTCCTATCAGTTACACCTCTGTTATAAATTAGATTGGGTTGGAAACCTCAGAGAGTTGAGGGGCCGATATTCCACTCTCTGGACCCACCACTGATTGCAATAGACCCCAAACCGTGAAAAATAGCTCCTTCCAATTTCTGGAAATCTAATTTTGTTTTTTAATGAGATTTTACTTGGGGTATTGGAAGGCCCTGTGTCCCATTTTAGCACAGAATTGCTACTCCTGGGAAAATGATATATATATATTTAAAAATGGGATGCCATTATATGGTCTAGATTGTGTGCTGTCAAGTCAATTCTGACTTCTGGTGACCATTTTCAAGGTTTTTTAGGTAGCGAATACTCAGAAGTCGTTTATCATTCCATTCTTCTGGGAGTTCCCTGGGACAGTGCAGCTTACCCAAGGCCATAGAGGTTGGTTCTTCTGGGATGCACAGTGGGGAAATTAACTCCCAACCTCTGGCTCTGCAGTCAGATACCTAACTCACTGAGCTATCCAGCCAGCATGGGTTCTAAAGGTTCCCTGGAAAACGACCCCCTCTAGAGGCTGAGTTTTGGTCATCCTCGAACAAAGTGTTTCCATGCATTGTATCCCTGATGCCCTGTGTGGAATTGTAACAATGGGTTGGATTGTCTCATAGATCAGAACCTACAGAGACAGCCTTGGCACCTGATGAATGACTACATGGATGATGATCATGTGTTTCCACACTATGATCGCCTCCCACAACCTTAGGACACCAGCCTAGCTGTAAGAACGGATTTGGCTTGCTACTTGTTTCTGGCAGCTGGTGTCAGCACAGAGTGGCATCTCAAATGTGTAAATGCATCTTGATGGGTGCCTCCTGGGGGAAATGAGGATAGGAAGAAATGGTTAGTAATGCAGAGAGAAGAGCAGTGGAAGCAGAAAAAAGACTGTGACTTTGATCCTGTGTTGCTCATTGTGTTGGCAGTGTAACGGCCTGTGTTTCCTGCAAAGGAAATAGGTAATTCTTATTGTGCCTGGCAGACAAATTGCATAATCTTGAATTAGAAGCTGTCAGATCATTTAGAACAGGATCTGCTTCGGTTTGCTTTCCTGTGGAAGCAAGCATCTGTGTCTGCCTGTCGCCGAGCATTAAGCATTGCCTTGATTGGCAGGGAGACTATTAGCTGTCCTCCATGTTTGAAGAATAACATAGCAAACGAATATCTTAATGAGATGGGGGAAAGTTGACATGAGGACATGCCAGAGAGCTTCAAGCTACATTATGATATAGAAAACAGTAGATGTTCTTCCTCCCCTATGTAATGCAGCAGGCGATGCAGAATTTTGAGTGCTGCTGAAATATTGCCATCATTATAATGCTTCTACTTAGCTGAATTCAAGACCTGTCAAGGAAAACCATTTCTTTCTTTCTTTCTTTCTTTCTTTCTTTCTTTCTTTCTTTCTTTCTTTCTTTCTTTCTTTCTTTCTTTCTTTCTTTCTTTCTTTCTTTCTTTCTTTCTTTCTTTCTTTCTTTCTTTCTTTCTGGCAGAGACTATGATAAGGTGAAAGGGCACCACTGTTATCCTTCCTCACCAGATTTATAATTTATATTTATAGCCATATTTCTACTCTGCCTTTCTATAGTGACAGTTGTAATCAAACTTGGTTTACAGCATTAAAATGCTGATCTCAAACCTGGGGGCTTCAATGTGTGTCCTTCTAGATATTGTTAGATTAATACTCCCTGCAGCCCTCACCATTAGTTATGCCGCCTGAGGTGAGTTGCAGTCCATTCCACCATTTCTGAAGTAAAACAAGAGTTAAGAAGTAAAATAATACTCCTGGTTCTACTAATACAATCTAGTGGCATCAAGGGACCAGTTTAAAGGCCAAAATACCAGTATACTAAAATCCAATTTAAAAGTCAACCCTTAACATGCCAGCTGCAATAAAACAGCTTTCATTCTCTCAAGGAGGACAGTGAAAGAGCCATATAAATCTCTCGCATGCTTAAGGGCCATTTTATGTTTTGGCCACTGTGGTGTGAAAGTCCATATTTTATGTGCTTACCCATAGCACATCTTCTATGGAGGAGTGGAGCATATGGGAAGAAGGGCTTCCCATATGTAAAACAGATATCTGTAGAACAGATCTGAGTTTTTCAGCCCCTCATAAAGAAGTGATATGTAAAACTCTGTACCTAGCCATTTAGGATTTTTAAAATCCTAGCTACTCTTTTGAATTGAGCATGTTGCTGTAGGCATCCTTCAGTCTCGAGAGACTATGGTAACGTGCTCTGAACAGAGATCTTGGAACAGCGTCTAGTGTGGCTGAGAAGGCCAATTCGAGAGTAACAATCCCTTCCACACTGAAGACAAATACAGTCTGTCCCCTGTCCAGCTCCCTGATTTTGCTGGTTTCGGGACTGCCTCTTCGCCTTGGCCTGCTGAAGAAGTGTCTCTTCAAATTTGGAGAGGCCATGCTGCACCGCCTGCCTCCAGGCTGAACACTCAGATGTCAAGGTTTCCCATCTGCTGAGGTCCATTCCTAAGGCCTTCAGATCCCGCTTGCAGATATCCTTGTATCGCAGGAGATCTTTTGGAATCCGACCGTCAGCCATTCTCACGACATGCCCAAGCCAATGTAGACGTCGCTGTTTCAGTAATGTATACATGCTAAAAATTCCAGTTCGAATTGAGCATAGGATGGCCACTTTCACATCATCAGAGAGAGAGAGAGAGAGAGAGAGAGAGAGAGAGATGCCAGATGAGATGGATGTAAGAGTACACCAAAGCATTAAACTATGGGCAAGTAGAACTCTGTCCTCCAAAACAGATGCATGTTTCGGAACAGAGCAGAACCTCCAGCTTGTCTGGAATAAGCTTCCAATTTATTGACTTTGAACCAGTCCAAAACTGCTTCCAGTTTCTACTTTAGAACTTCCACCACTGCCTTCCAAAGATGAGAAATGAGGTGGAGAACGGTGGGTTCTGGTAATTTATTCCTGTAGTGGAATTACTGCATTATTGTGTTAGTGAGTCTATAAACGTTGGTTTGGAATTGTTGCAAGCTGCTTTGGTTACATGGAGCTGGAAAAATACTGCAGGTAAAATATTCATATCTTTTAAACTGGAGTTGGGTCATGAACTAGCTGTGGCGTGCCTTACAGGAGCAAATGTTCCCAGATGGAGAAATATGAGAGTGCCTTCCCCCCTGAAATGAAGTTATCTTTGGTATTGTGAATTGTGAAGATGGTTAAAATGGCTGTGTGCATCTAATTAAGAAAGGAAAGCAAGTGGACAGGAACATTTTATGAGAACGGGCTGCCATTCATCTCTTTTATAAAGAGAAGATATAATCAGGACAGTGCTAGCTATTATTCATTTAATCTGAATTTGATTTAAAAATCAGATATTATTGGGTAAAGTTATTGTGTTTTATATTTATCTTTAATATAGTAATAATCATGTATAGAGTACTTGCATTTTAATGTATTAAATACTGTACACTGTAATTTGACGGTTGATGTTTAATGTATATATTTATACTATTTCTGGTATGATTGATGTTCATTATATTTCCGAGGGTTAATTTCATGATTCAGAAGTGTAGTGTCCTGATCACGTGAAGTAACATAATACCACTGTATTGTGGGGTTTTTTTTTCTAACCTCGCCTGGAGTACTGTGTCTAGTTTAGGAAATGACAGATTAAAAAGGATATTGATAGTTCTGGAACATGTCCAAAGGAGAGCGACCAAGGTAGTACAAGGTCTGGAAACCAAGCTCAGTGAAGAATGATTGAAGGAGTTATCTGTTTTTAAACAGAGATTGGACAGCCATCTGTCAGGGATGCTTTAGCAATTGATTTCCTGCCTCATTGCATGGTTGGACTTGATGATCCTTGGAGTCCCTTCCAGCTGTACTATTCTATGATTCTGTCGTTGAAATATATGAAGAGTTGAAGACATAACAATGTATTTCTTGTAACAACTGTGTGTATTTCCTTCTTGATAATTAGTGTGACACCGTAGTTTCAGTTCTGCATTATGTCTGATTTAAGTCTTAACCTTTTTTCTCATGTGTGGCTACTGAAAGAGTCAGAGCAGTAGCATTTTTCAATCATTTTGTCCTTAGGTGAAAACACACACAGTACACATTTGTTTTAAAGTCAAATCATGAATGTGTTTTCTTCTCGTAATCCTGAGGGGTTGGAGTCAAACAGTGGCCAACTCTGAGAAATTAAGAGCAAAATTAGAAGTGTGTAAGTAATCTGAATGGAGAAGAATGGAAGAATGCAGGGGACCCTGTCCTATACAAGTGTTTTTCTTTTAAGGAAGCAAACCCTAAACTCTACTCAGATTGCCTTGAGATTTCAGTGGAACTGTATTAACTTACAGTAACTCTTGAAGAATTTTGAAGATAGGGCAGGAATGGACAAGCAGGAAATACCTGTAAAACATGATGGCGTGCCAGCAAAAGCATTATTCTGACATGTGCCACCAGGTTGAGAGTAACAGCAGAGCATTGTGGAAGGTGTGGGAGAATATTCAGTCTGCTCTTAATCAGGGTTCTGAGGCGTAGGTGTTTTTAATGAAAGGGCTGTGAACACACCTCTGTTGGTTGTCTGGTGTTCGTTCTCCCCCCCCCCCCCCCTTCAAGAAGCTGATTTGTAAGGCAGTTTGAGACAGACTCAGAAAGTATCTCCTGGAGGAGACAGAAAGAGAACAAGGGGAACACACAGCTCTTATTTTTTTCCCTTTTAAATAACCTGCGAAGGCTTCGGCTGTAGATCATAAGTTTTCAGAAGGAAACGGGTAAGAAGCTTTTATTATTGTCCCACACACTTTCTGAGGATATGTAAGGGAATCCTTCTCCCCCCCCCCCCCCCAGGAGTACGCCTTTTACACAAATGTGGTGGGAAGGAAAAATTGTCTCCATATAGCTTTTTGTTTGAACACTTTTGTGAGGAAGCCATCTTGAAGACAGTTTCAGTGTTTTGTTTTTGAAAATTTATGAGTTTTTAAAATTAGGTTGAGGTGGACGACTCTAGTCAGGTGGATGGACTTTGGAGTATGACTTCAGTGCGCCTGAGCATCATATATATCTTTGATTCTTTATCAAAGTATAAATAACAAGGGTATCATGCTTTTAATTCCGGTTATACCCAGACATTGTCATTGGCATGTTGGTATACACACAGTATTTCCTACCCCTGCCTGTTTTCTTGAAAGAAATAAAACTTGCAGCTCATGCATTTCTTTTCATCAGGGAATGTGCTTGGATTTTTACCCACTTTCATTTTTGTTAATAGGGTGAAACAAAATCATAAAACTTATAGGCTTTGTGAAGCATAGCTGTAGTGACTATAAATACATTAAAGGCCACTTAAACATTTAAGTTCTGTATGCAAAGAAAAAAATGATCACGCTAGAATGCAATTCTTCTACTTATAAAGTAGACGTATATTTTGCTGTGTTTAAGCTATTTATGTAGTCCAATTTCTGTGCAACAGACTTGAGATTTTATGATTTGCAGGTTTGGAATATTCATATTGTTTAGCGTGACTTGAAAGGTTGCAATAAAACATTAGCTGTATAGTATCTTTGTGACTATGGAGTGAAATGGAATGGTTGTGTGTTTTTTTAAAAGGCACTTTTTACAGTTCTCACTTTTCTTTCTTTTGATAACAGTGGCCCATTTAAAAGCCTGTGTTACTTATGTTGGAAGGTCCTATTTTGTGAAATTCTAGTTCACTGTGTTCTCATGTACACTATCTTTTTAAAGGGCAATTTTAGAAGAAACAACATTTACCAAATTTTCAATTAACACCAGCTACAGATACAATTAGTTTGTATTTAGTTGCAAAGTTAATGTTTCAAGTCACTTTTTATGGCAATAAGTTAGGAACTAGACTGAGATGGAACTCCTTTTGTTAACTTTATGAAATTGATAAAACTTAAAATGTTCACTGTCAATGGGTATAACATAGTGTGAGTAAAACAATTTTGATAAAAAAAATGGTTGTGACCTTAAAGAAAAAGCTAGCATAGGTGTTGGAAATGTAGACTATTATTTCCTACATGTTTATGTAATTAGTGGCTTTTTAAAAGACTTCTATACAATCCAGTTTAAATTCAGTTTTAATTTGTTTCTGAAGATCCTTGTTTTTGTTCTTTCCCCCCCAGAACACTAGCAAGGCTACTTCTCTGGAAATCTTTGCAAGAGGACCAGGATGGGTTGAGATTGCCTTCCATGTTTTTAGAAATATCTTCTAACACACTTATATTACAACATTGTTGTGTGTTTTAGAGCACTATAAAATTGTGACTCAGTTTATCACGTTATCAAACATGCTTTTCATAAGGATTCACGTAGTATGTGTTCATTTTGGCCTAAGAAACAGTGTGTCACATTTAGTGAATCTGTATTTTGTTGTCATTAATAAGGTAAAATATACATCTCCTCATATATTTCCTTAGTTGCACTGACAGTCAAGAAACCGAGACCTACCGTATTTTCTGTGTATAAGATGCCCCAAAGTATAAGACGCCCCCCACTTTTTTAACCCAAAATTTCTTTCATTGCAAGAAAGTGAAGGGGGAAGGCAGGGATCAAAGCGATCCACTTTTGTTGCAAAAAGTTGCTTTCCCCCTACACTTTTTGCAACAAAAGTGTAGGGGGAAAGCGAGCAAGGGGGGGGCGTGGAGCATCCCTTCCCGGCAAGAGCATGCCACGCGAACTCTGCAGCCTTTTTTGGCTTGACGGAGCGGGTTGGCTGGGACAAGCGATCATTTAAGGCAGAAAGGAGGCAGCCAAGATGCACGATGGTCCCTCCCCTGCGGACAAGCGCCTGGCAGGGCTTCTCATGGCCGGAGAGGGAAAAGCCCAAAGGGAAGACAAACCCGCCTCCGTTGCGTCAGCTAGCGAGAGAACGACCGGATGTCATCGGTGGCATGGCATGCCTCCGAGTCTCCCCTTCCCACCCGCAGCAAACAAGAGCGCGCCTCCCTTTGTCTCTCCTCGGCCGAAGCAACGACAGGCTAGCAATGAAAGCTGCTGAGTCTTTGAAATGAGCAGCCAATCCAGCCAACGCCGCTGCCTGCAACCCGCTCCGATGACCGGCGGTCCTCCAATCTCCGAGTTGCCAAAGTTCTCAGAGGAAAGTCCTGCTCTCTCTTCCAAAGGCCGTGGGGAGAGTGCAATCTGCGCTCCCTCAAGGAGCAATGTAAAAACATGCCGGGTTGGCAGTCTGGGGGAAACCGACGACCAGACCAGCTGCACGCAGCCCGCAAGACAGAGCGCGCCCTTGCCTTCCAGCAGCACCAACCTTCAGGCACGGGGAGCAGCGCGGTTGGTGCTGCTGGAAGGCAAGGGTGCGATCTGTCTTGTGGGCTGTGCGCAGCTGGTATGGTCGTCGGTTCTTTACTTCCGTGTATAAAACAACCCTCAATTTTCCCTCTAATTATTTTAGGAAAAAGTGTCGTTTTATACACGGAAAAAATACGGTAAATAAATCACCTTAGTCAACCTGATCTGGCATAGGACAAAGATAGAGTACAATCCTGTTGATTTGTCTGGATCTCTTCGTAGCTTTCGAACCTATGGACCTATGGTATATTTCCAACAAGTTTTGCTGCGGTGGAATTGGTGTCACCGCACTCAGGTGGCTTTATGCTTTTCCTTATTGTGTGATTGATTCTAGCATTCATTTTTGTGGCCTTTGAGCCTTGTGGTGTCACAGGCCTCTGTGGACTCATCCTGAAGCCCCTGGGAGAAACTGTCCAGAGATTTCAAGTGCAGTACACTTCTCCCTGGATTACACGGGTCCAAGCAGTGCTGTTTTGGTTATATGCAAATTTCTCCCTTGCTCCATGGTGGCAGGAAGGAGAGATTGTGTTTGCTTCCCCTTTCTGATACAGACTTTTTCTGTGTTTTAGCTGCCTCTAAAAGGGTTTGGTGCCTTTTTGCTAAAGTACGTAATATAATTATTATACTCTTATTTAATCCAAGTAATACTCGTATTTTACGTTTTGTGGGCCATAAGAGTTATGCATGGATTTTAAACTACATGGTGGTCCAGTGCTCCAACCCCAGTGTTCTCATCACTCCAGGAGGCTACATTAGTGAGTACAAGAGAAGGGCTTTCTCACAGTTGCAGCATCTCAATTCTGGAATTCTTTCATTATACTGTGCCTTGGTGGCACTGCCAGATGATAGGTAGGTGGGTAGGTAGGTAGGGAAAGAAAGAAACCTAAAATTATTCTATTTTTCATGTAATCTCTGGAAGTTCTAAAGAGATGTCTAGAGTTGGTAATGGCCTTGTTGTAATAATAAATTGAAGCTCAGTCCAAGCAAGATGAAAGTACTGTTTAGGATGAGGAAGGGGGTGATGTAGTTTGGATGACCTTGCACACTTGCCATAAAGGATAGCAAGGATAGCATTTCTAATTGGGGTAGTTTGACTTTCTCTTTAGTTGCCCTGACAGAATCTTTGTTTTGAAGCATATCTTCCAGCCAGCTTATTTTGGGTGCACCATCAGTGGCTAATCCTAGACCGAGGTAGCTGTGCTAGGTTAGATTATGCAGGATGTGCATGGGAACACCTCCCTCAAGCATTAGTTGCTTCAGGACATATGGGCCACATTACTAGAATGGTTCAGTTTTAACAGACCCTTAAGGATCTTTGAAGCTCTGAAGTGCTTATGATCAAGGTATTTGAAGAACCTGCCACTTGCGTTCTGAGATCATTTTTTGAAATTCTTCTCATTGCCCCAAGCGCTGGTAATGTTGCATTTTCGAAGGTGACAGCAGATCCAAAGGATATTTTCTCTACAAGGAAAAAAAACAACAGCATACCTTTGGGGGTGCCAATTCAACAACAACTCTATAAGGTTGTCTTTTTTTTTTTGGTAGCCTACCTTTTATTGCTGGTTGGATAGCGAGTTAGGTATCTGACTGCAGAGCCAGAAGTTGGAAGTTCATTTCCCCACTGTGCATCCCAGAAGAACCAGGCTGTATAGCTTTGGGCAAACTGCACTGTCCCAGGGCACCCCCAGAAGAATGAAATGGAACACTTCTGAGTATTCTCTACCTCGAAAACCCTGAAAAGGGTCACTGTAAATCAAAATTGACTTGACGGTGCACAACAACAACAAATGTTTTTTTGCTTATGATTTAGGGGTTACTTGTGTTCATTAAGTTTTGGAATTTGTGCTGCCTATTTGCTCCAAAGTTTGTTAAGAGGGAGGGTAGCATATAAGTCCATTAAGTAAATAAGATAAAATTGCAGAGAGGAAGTCTAATGTGCACCAGCCAAGGAAGTATCTCCTTCCTTCACTCTCTTTTTCCTACCTCCCCACCTTTGAAACTCAAAAACCTGAAGTCTGTAATCCCAATGTGTTTCAGTTGACATCTTACCTTATGCCTTGAGGGTGGTTGATGATTAAGAGAGATAAGAGGAGGAGAGGAAAAAAAATCCAGGAATGCATTCCCTTCAGGCACACTTCCAGTAGAGCCTGCCCGATTGTAGAAATGTGACTCAAAGAGCACAAAATAATGAGAGCTGTATATCATCTGTGATAGTTGCTGATGCTGCAGACATTTTTCATGGGGAAAAATATTTAAAATGGCTCAGTGTGGAGTGCTGTGTTTTGAAGTACTGGATGACTCATATTTTGTCCACTTTTCATTTTTACACAAGTAACTTTGAGATATTTCTGTAGTGTAGAATGAGAAAAGTTAGTTTGATTTCTTCTGTATCACAACATTCTCTCTTTAGGATCAATGTTATTTTTTAATCTTCTTGGTTACTTGTGCAATCTGGACTGGAGGATTTGTTGCATATTTTAAAGTTGTGAGCAGATGTGGGTTTTTGAATTAGAATTCCCAGAATTCTCAGGACAGCATGGCATCTGACCTTACCAACCTGGAAAATTCTGGGCATTGTACTCCAAAAAACACAAATCTGGACACTTTTGTTGAAATGATATTTTCTATTTAGTGAGATATGTTCAAGTAGTAGAAATTATGGAGAACCAATGATAGCCCATGATCCTATCAAGTACTAAAAATTGAAAGGTTTCTATTTGAATTCTAAAATTATGTCTTCCTACATTTCTGAAATTATACTCTGACATGTTCCCACTGTGCTCTCTTGCTTTTCTTCTGCAAGCAGACAAGACCTTTCTCTTCAGAGAGTCTGTCTGTCTGAGAGGGGCTTTTTAATGAAATGATGGACCTTGTTGCTTTGAATCTGGTTTTGGTGTTTTGTTTACCATTCTTAGAGTGATATTTGTTTGATTCTTTAAAAATATTTGTAAACATACTGTTTCTAGCTTTTAAATATTGTATTTTAATGATGTAAGCTGCCTTGGGTCCTTTTTAAGAAGCAGGTTGGTGTAAAAATATTTGGAAGGAAGGAAGGAAGTTGAATAAAGGTGGGGTATGTATGTATGTATGTATGTATAAATGAATAAATGAATGAATGAATGAATGAATAAATAAATAAATAAATATTCCCTCTCTATTTGCCCTATATGTTTGAGATAGCATACATCCTTAAGATCTGCTGTAACCTTCTGGTTAAATTACTAGTCTGTAGAGGTTTTGGCTGTACTGGCTGGGTGAGGCGATACTGTAGTCCCCAAAAGATAACCTTTCCAAACTGTAGAGGAAGTCCCAAGTTCAGTTCTTGGAATCTCTATTTAAAAGGGTCAGAATGTGGGGTTTGTTAGGGTGGACTGTGGAGGGTTGTGGCTCATGGTCAAAGCAGAGAGTACCGCATGAAATAAAGGGATAGTTTCATCTGGCATAAGGAGGTTTCTGTATAATGTCTGTGATACCCTCTGTCACTTTCAGCTTTTAATAAGAGAAGAAATTTGCTTATGGTCATCATTTATCTGTCTGTGAAAGCATCTTACACTAAAAATTGCAACAGCAACATGTAATTGAAGAATCCCAGCAAGTTAGCGATTGCCACATCACAACGAAATCATTTTGAGAGATGAAATATATTGCGCTCCAACATTCTTCTGCAAGTTTGGTGCAGATAATTAATTCCAATCCAGCAGGGTCGAGAGCGTTGAAATCACAATCAAGGGATTTGCTTTCGTTGACAACAAAAGTTTGGGAAGCTTGTGTCTGGGCATAGGGTGAGAACAAGGCTATGCTCATCTGAAATGTTCCATCATCTTACCTTTGTTTAGTCAGTCTGTTTACGATTTCAGACTTTACATTTTACTGCGCTTCCTTCCAAAGTGCTGCCAGGGTAAGTGCCAGCTAGAGAAAGTCATAAAATCAGGGACCATTAAAAAAACAAAACAAAAGAAAACATCAGTCCCATAAAGAAGGGTTCCTGGTGGAATGAAAGCAAGGCTTCATCTCTTGCCTAAAATGTAATCAGTGACAGGTGCCAGCGTTAGACAGCTCTCTGCTTCCAAGGAACTTAGCATTTAAAAAAAGACCGTGAGGGGAAAACAAGGAGGAGGGTTAGGAAAACATAGCGAAGAAAGCAGGTGGGCATATTGAAAACTTTGTTATGGTGGTCTTATATGACTCGTGCAATCTGAAGACTCTGACACATCTACTAAACCTGTGATTTATGTCCTGTAATACTCTTAGTATATTATAGCTGAAACCATACTTGGGCTAGGTAATGCTGATGGGGAAGACAGCTGGAATCTAAGATTGGCATCTTGTTGTTCAAATATCTTAACTCTGCTAAAAGCATATTTGAGTGCTTGGGGAATATAAGATGTTTTTGGGTGGGGGACATAAGAGGTGCTCATTTATTGTATTTGATGCATTAAGGTCAGTCCTCCACTTACTTTAGGGAAACTCTCTTCAGCCCTACAAGGGGATATACCTAAATTCTTCAGGTTTTGAATTTAGCTTGAATTCTACATTCTGCAAGTCTCTTTCTCTTGCCATGTGTTGAATTCCAACCCTATTGAAACTGAAATCCAAGTGTTTGATTTGTGAGCAGAGTTCATGCATAAGACAGAATCCTGCTTCTTGACAATTATATCTTTAGACAAGTTTCTAGCCTTTGTGGGGTCATAAGACACTGAGTCACGGTAATTTCCACATGAAAATTTTAAGCGTGCCAAGACAACAATAGTTGTCTTGGAAAGCCTATTGCTGTGTGGGGTACAATTTTCCTGGAGGGGCATATCCATCTGGTGGGGGAAACAATTTAAAATGTATGATTATAGAATTTGATATGAAATGTCCCATTTTAAGTTTGGTAGAATGTTAACTGCTAAACATTAAGGCCAGCTTTTGCTGTACCCCTCCCTGAAAAGACAATTTTGTGTTGACCTGATAGGTCTCACTTTTCTGCTTTATCGGTTGTGTTTACACTTTCCTCCAATGAGCTTGAAGCTCTCTCTGCCCCTTACTTTATCTTCACAATAATTTTGTGAGGCCGGTCAGACTGTGACTTGTCCAAGATTACTCAGTGAGTTTCATGGCTGAGCAAGATTTCTTGAGCTGTAGCCCAGTCTCTAGTCGTCCCTATAGCACTCTGCCACTTATTTATTAATATTATACCATGCATGCTTTGATTTGGATTCCTGCACTGAGCAGAGGGTTGGACTTGGTGTCCTTATAGGATCCTTCCAACTCCATTACTCTATTATTCTATGATCAAGTAGCCTCACTATGTTCTTAGTTATAAAGTTATCATTATTATGGGGTGATGTTGATATTTTGGACTATGTCTCATTTCTCATGCTTGTGTCCCCTGTTGCTAGTGTGTGTCAGCTATGTGCATATAACTAGATGGATGCCAAAACACTGCAGCCTGTATGTCTCCTTCTAATCCTGTAAAAACGAGTCTGTATTTTTTGGGGAAAGAGAGTGCAAAGTATGTTACATATATATGAATGCAAACAGCATAGTAAGTATGATTTAACATTTGTTCTGAGGATAATTTTGGCAGCAATCTTGAGATATTAACTGGCTAATTTATTCCATTTTGAAGTTGGTGCTGAGCTGCAGACTTGGCACTCTGAAAGTGCATAAAATTTAGATTAAGCAATCAAAAGAGGAACTTGGTAGTGAAAAACCATAAATCTTACACAAATGCTGTTCTCTTTATTGACTTCATTTCCTTCCCTCCATGCAAAAGGCACATCAGAAGAGCAAATCTTCATAACCTCCCCACCTTCCTATATCTCCTGATCTATGCCTGTCTCATTCACTCTATTATCTGTGTGTACTGTCATTATAACACAATGGAAAAGGACCTTTTCCCTGGTCCTCATTGCCCAATTTAGTGCCCTTTTTTATACTAGGAAGCATGAATTCAGGGTAAAGACACAAGTGGATTCACTGGCTGACATCCTGTCGGACTGTTACGCAGATGATGTAACTTTTAGACACAAATTGCCATAAGGTAAGAAATCTACGTAGGCATTGTCTATTGCATGTTGAGTCACACGACTCCATATGCAACAGATAATTCCTTCGGAGATGTCTTAATTTATGGCAATTCTTGTTTGAAAATTACATAATTTGCAGGATTTCAACTACGGTAAATATGAAAAACATTTGGGGAAGTTCTGGCCAGCTACATGTTGGCAAACTACTTTATCCACATGATCCTCACATCCAGTTAGGGTGTCTGGATTTGACAAAATCTTTCTCCTCCTTCTCCTCTTCTTGTTCTGGTTCTTCTGCATCTGGGGTGGCACTCTTGGTTGGTTCCCCCCCCCCCCCCATTTGTTGATGCCTTATACCAGTGATGGTGAACCTTTTTGAGCCCGAGTGCCCAAACTACAACACAAAATCAACTTATTTATTTCAAAGTGCCAACACTGCAAGTAAACCTGAATATTGAGGTTTTAATTTAGAAAAAAACAACTGCTCCTGTACCGCAAGGGTTAAATGCTCGTGTGTTTGTTTTTTTTCTATGGGCGATGTTAACAAAGAAATACTTACTGGTCCTCCAATCCCCCATTGGGCTAGACCGGTAATGGTCGCCATTGCACCCCTCTGCTGGACCACTGCACCAGCAGAGGGGAGTGCCAAAATCTGGGATTGGAGGATGGGTAAGTATTTCTCGATGGTGACTTATGGCTCGCGTGCTCACAGAGGGCACACAGAGTGTGCCATAGGTTCGCCATCGCTGCCTTATACTGAGGTCATCTAGCCTGGAATTAGAACATAGAACATTTCCCATGGTCTATATAACCAAGCATGGTCATCTCTGACATAACAGCTCTCCAGAGTTTCAGGCAGAATCTTTTCCTAGCTTACCTGGAGATCCGTCATATTTCCTGACGGTCTCACATCTAAGTCCTAACCAGGCCCAATCTTGTTTAGTTTCTGAAATCCTATGAGATCAGGTGTGTTTGCCAGTGGTACATTCAAAAGGCAGATGACTTTTGGTGTTTGAAGATTCCTTTGTTTTCTGAAGCAATTTGCCACATCATCGGATAAACTCATAAACAGAAATCCAAGTCCCATGAAACTGTCCGCAACCTTCATACTAACGTTGATCTAAAACCTAGCTGTGAGGTATCCACTGTGTTAAATTAGTTGTCAGAATTCTATATCTTATTTCAAACAGCAGGTGGTGGGGATATCAATTTGAACTCTGTGACCAATGTCAGGAAGGAAATACAATGCGTAGTAAATTAATATAAATAGTGCAAAGTAAGATTTTGTATCACCCTGTCCTGTAGATCTACTACTGTTGGGCTTTTTTATTCCCCTGCTCTCGGGGTGACTATTCAAAATGATAGATCACTTGTAATCTGAAATGTCATAAACTATAATCCTTTTGCCTCCATCTGCACAATGGCATCTTCACGGTAAGACACAAGTTAATGTCTTCTTACCTTACTTCTCAGTGTAACAGTAGCTGGAGTTGCTAAAACTCAATGTGTTTGTTTTTCAAATCAGATTTTTAAAACTTAAATCTGTTTTAAAACTTTTTTTTTATTGTTAGATAGTTTTTTAAAAGCCCTGTGAGATGATAGTTCTCACTATGGGATTATAAATTCTAACTGTCATGTTATCAGACAAGGTATTCATATGAAATGGTGTTGTAAACAGGATCCAACAGGTCTTCAATTTGGGTCTCAATTTTAAGACGTTCTGTAGGCTAAGGTATATGATTGTTTAGGCTTATCTTTCTGTCTCCCCTAACACTCATTTTAGTAGAAAAATGGTGGAGTTCACAAATCCGATTCTTTTTCTAGAAATACATTTTGTTAACAGCAGTACATGGAGATGAAAAATAACAGACTGGATCAGCCCTGTTTTTCTACTCTGACTGAAGTTATACCTGGAGCTTTTGTTTTCTCTCGATCTGATACAGTGTTGGAAATTCTCAGAAGCCCTATCTATTATAATCTGCAGGATTACTTACAATAATTTACTTGAATTATTCTGATTCTTCTTGAGATGGAATCCTAGTTATTCTCTCTCTTTAATGTACTGTAGACAGGGGCAAACCCTTCCCTCTCACTTGGAAAGTGCACATATTTTGGACATTAGAAATGCCAATCAGTAGGGAATTGCTGCCGGTGATGTCAAGCTTTATGTTTCCTAAATGGGTGATCTTTTCAGTCTCTTGTTTCTTATAAACACTGAGGTTTATTCCAATATAATATTTAATTGAGTGAAAAGCCACACTGGTGCATTGGATCGCACATACAAGAGTTGCTTGCACAGCTAGTTATGCAACTGCTTGCACAGGCAGTTTGTGCAACAAAAATGTATACCTCCTTTGCACAAACTGTGAAAAATACGCAAGTTTGCACTAGTGATTTCAGTGGATGCAGGCCTGAAGTTAAGATCTCTATAATACATAGCGGAGTGTTTTTATCTCCATTTCTTCTTGTTTTTACCATGATTTCAAAACATATCATGTAGGAAACAAACAATTTGGAAATAAGAAAAACTTACGTATAGTTGATCAGCTCTCAGGGGAAATTACGTTTTGTGCCTTGTTTTTAATACCACTTCAAGTTCAAGTTTAAGGCTGCAATTGCTCTCAGAAGACAGTTTTCCTTTCCCTGCTAGTGAATTAGGAGCTCTGCTTCTATGTTTCAATCCAATCCAATTGGTTTTGACATAAGCTTTTCCTATTCCTTTCAACCATACTTGGGACTATCATTTTCAGCGTATCTATTTTAGCTTGCATTCTGAGCAACTGGCAATAAAGGCTCTGAGTCTCAGCTCATAACACAGATATTTTTTGGAATGGCTTCGGCCATGCATTTCCAGAAGTTTGCAATCTAGGATAATCCTCTTGAAAAAAGAATGTGTGGGTTCTTTAGTCATATCAGAACGTTGCACAATTCAGAATCATGGACACACATGAAATAAAGGGAAAATCAAAAGCCAATTAAAATGTTAAGACAATCAGATTATTTTTGACTTGAAGTGGCCATAGTTTAAGATGTGTGCAGAAACCTTTCCTCAACTTCAACCATCCTCCATGAAGTGTCTGAGTTCAGTGCTGTTCCGGTTCAAGGCTTCTGGAAGTGAACGATTTGCTGGTTGCACACCAGGGTGTGGGTGAGAACTGCATAGATTGAGTGAATCATGCATGTCTTTTTTGTGTGCACTGTCTTAATCTCACAATATGCTCACTCCCAATGTAACATCCTCTGCCCCTAGGAATTCCCCAGTCAGCATGGCCACCAATCATGCTGACTTAGGGGGCTGGGAAGAGGGCATTTAGGAAACTTCACTCCAGAAGAGTAACAATTTCAAGCCTTTGATGCAACCAAGTATTAGCCTGCCTTGTGCTTTGGGAAGAGGGTTTCCAAAGAACCCTCAAACTGGCGAAACATTAGGAAGAAAAACCTCCAGAACATGGCCAAACAGCCTGAAAAACCCAGAACAACCATCGGATCCCGGCCGTGAAAGCCTTCAAGAACAAACCCTCAAACCACCTACCTTCTCTGTCCAAAATGAGTACATCTTGGTCATCAAATGAGTGTCCCTTGTCCTTCAAATGAAGGAACACTGCTGATTTGAGGTGGTTTGAGAGAGGGGTCAGGGAGGCCATACATGTGCATATAGAAGATCCCTCATTCAACAGGGGTGGAGGCCTTAGATACAATCTGTCTCCTATTTATCATGCTGCCCTTTCATCCCTCCTCAGAAAGGTCAGGACCACACCCACTAGAAAGACCAATGTTAACGCTGTTAACGATCCATGAGAATGGATGGAGAAGGACGACAGAAGTGGGATTTTCACTCACCCCCCCCCCCCACCCCTTTGCCTTGTGTCCGTCTAACGAGCCTATTCAGACCAGGGGGGAGTGAAACCAACTTGGACGATATATCAGTGGTCTCTTACCAACTCTCTGAAGAAGACTGAAGAAGCTACTTGGTTAAGTAGTGAAAGGTTTCAACCTAATAAGAAGTCCAGTTGCCATGACTCAACTTCCAGATACAGTGGTGCCTCGACTTACAAACGTTCCGACATACGACCATTTCGAGTTACGACCAGCTCCGGCTGCAAAATTTTGCTTCGACTTGTGACCGGAGCTTCAAGTTACGATCAAAAAAAGGCAGGGAAAAAAGGTGGGGAATTCAAATTGCTAACCGTTGGTGGTGAAGAGGCTGCTTCTTTGTAGCTCTTTTGCCCCAGCAGTTAGAGAGTGTGCATTCGGAGGAGGCTTCGGACTGCCTGGTAAGGTAAGGTGCTGCTTTCTGCTTTTTAAAAACTGTTCTGGGTGGGTTTTGCAGCGTGGTTTTGGGCAGGGGGGGTTATGTTTCTGTGCTGTGATGGGTCTTGCAGTCTTTGTTTTTTGTTTTTGTTTTTCACGTTTCCGATGGGTCTTGCAGGGTTTGTTTGCTTTTTGGGCCCCCCCCCCATTTCCGATGGGTCTTGCGGGGTTTGTTTGCTTTTGTGGGTTTTTTCACCCCATTTCCGATGGGTCTTGCAGGGTTTGTTTGCTTTTTGGTTTTCTTTTTTCCCATTTCCGATGGGTCTTGCAGGGTTTGTTTGCTTTTTGCTTTGCTTTTTTCTCATTTCCGAAGGGTCTTGCAGTGTCTGTTTGCTTTTTGCTTTGCTTTTTTCGCATTTCCGAAGTGTCTTGCAGTGTCTGTTTGCTTTTTGCTTTGCTTTTTTTGCATTTCCGAAGGGTCTTGCAGTGTCTGTTTGCTTTTTGCTTTGCTTTTTTTTGCATTTCCGAAGGGTCTTGCAGTGTTTGTTTGCTTTTCTTTCTTTTTCTCTTCCTTTGGCCGGAATGGATTAATTGCGTTTCCGATGGGTCTTGAAGTGGGTTTTTTTTTTGGTGATTTTTTTTCTTTGGCCGGAACGGATTAATTGCATTTCAATGCATTCTTATGGGAAATGGTGCTTCAACTTACGACCATTTCGAGTTACGACCGGAGTTCCAGAACCAATTAAGTTCGTAAGTCGAGGCACCACTGTACTTCAGCACTAGTGTTTCTGTGGAAAACTTGTTAGAGAGAGTTTTGTTGTTGCTGCTTTTAATATCAGGCTGCAAAGATGATAATATCCTGTGAAAGATGTCGGAATTGTCTGAGCTCATAGCTGTCAGTAGATTTATTTTTCCTCCCTTCTGGTGAAGAATTAAAATACCATAAGTTTTTTATTTGCATGAAGTCATGTTTCTCTACTGACATCTGAATCCCCTGGTTTTTAGTTGTTTATGTACATATTTTGCAGCCATTACAGTAGAACTTGGGGCCAGTTTGTGACTCTGAGAGGTTCATTCTTTGAATTATCTCTTAATATCATGTGTTCTTCTTGCCACTTTCCCCAAACCCTCCTGTTGAGTATCTCTATCATGTTTAGTCTCCTCTGTTCCTCACTTTTCCTAATGCGTCCTAATAACTCCAGGTTATCCATTTTGATGGAAGTGGCGCCAGTGAAGTGAATAAACACATGAGAGAATGTATAGTAGGATGTGTCTGTAACTGAGGTCTTGGTTAATGGGTCCAGGGTTTACATAGGCTGTATTTTTCTGCTTGTTCTAAAAGCAGATCTAGGTTTTTTTTAAAAAAATTCTTCTCTCTTATCCTTCATGCAGAAGTTTTCCAGTCCCCCTGTACATGCCTATCCTCTGTTCTTCTTCTAAGAATCTTCTCTGCAATTTGCTGTGTTGAAAAAATAGGCCCGTATCAAGAACAGGGAGAGTCAATAAATGAATCATAACAAGAAACCAACTTCAAAGCCTTTGTGGTACATTTTAGTTCTAATATTGAAACTCTGTTGGAACACGGATTATTTGTGATGAAGCACACGTGCTACTTGAGCGTGGCAGGAGGGGGGGTGCATGTGGAGAAGGATGGTCTGCTTCTGAAGTGGTACTGTTTGATTTCCCCATTTCCCTGCCATGGGCTTTCGTTAGATGATTCTGTGGTGGATGGGGGAAGGTTAAATCAAGCTTGTTCATTGAAGGTCTGCAATATTTTGAAAAATGGGATGCCAGTGAGGAAATGTCAGCGTGAATAATGCCTGAAAAAGTCTGTGGGTGTTCATAATTGATGATTGAGAGGAGTTTTTATTAATTAGACCATTAGTGGATAGCTATCATGCTCTAGTTGTATGTTTTTTTAAAAACAAAACAGCAGTAAATCAGCAGAGAAAAATATAGCTAATGGGTTGCAGTGCATGATTATGTATAGAATAGAACATTTTGGTTAAGAACATTTAATTAACCAATAAATTTTAAAAAAAGATTTCATGGATTTAATGATTTTCGATTTAGTGAATAGTCTCAGCTGCAGCATAACATGCTGCCTAAAAATAGTAATCTGTAAACTTTCTTTTCAATTTCCTTGAATTTTAGATAAGAAAAAAGTCAGTGGGTTAGGTGAGCTCCTATAACTTGTGGATCGTGAAAGTCATGCGTTATAAATAACATTGTAAGTAATGCAGTGTAAGTTATGTGTTACTTTTTAGTGTAGCGAGACTATAGTATTGATCCTTTTGAAAGAAGACCCAATTCTGTTAGCACCTTTATCTCTAGAGATGGACCCGAATTAATTTGTCCCTATCCTTGGTGAGTCATCGTTGCGCCTTCACAGGTGTTGTGTGGGCACGGCGCCCTCATGTTTGCCCACTCCTCAAGTGACACGCTCCTCCCTCCCTGCCGCCCCAGCGCAACTGGCCATTCATCTTTTGCAGACTGCTCTTCCGCCTTCCACCTTCTCCCTCAGTCCACCACACAAAGGTAGCAGGGGCAGGAATCCTTGCCCTGCCTCCTCATCTGAGGACATCTTTTTAAAAAAAGCTAGTAGGTGTCTTAGGCATAAAGAGTCCTGCACCTTGATAGCCAAGTGGGCAGGGGCAGAAGTAAGTATTTCATAGTGTGACTTATGTCGTGGCTGCATTTGATTTTGAGCAGAGGCAAAGATGACCCTTTTGTCAGCTTGGTGGGGAGCTTCTTCCCTCTCAGAAGTGTTTTCTGCAGTGACCATTCCCATGTATTGTGTAACTAGCACGAAACAGTTATCTGAGTTTGCCTGTATCCTGTCTCTTAGATTTGTCAGGTTATTATTATAAAATGTAAATCATGTACACTTATTTGATAGAAAGTTGGTGCGAACACATAGTAACTAGTAGAGATGGGGGTACGAATATCCCCGCACAGGTGGCGTTAACGAGGGTCCAGCCCCATGGGGCCAGATGGTCCATTCACCGATTCGCCGCGGATGCAGACGGCGCGATTCTACTAATGGCTCCGCAGTGCGCGATCCGCTCGCCACTCTTCGACCTTGCAGTGAGGCTTGTCCTCCCGCCTCATGCCTGGAGTGGTGAGTGGATCATGCGCTGCGGAGCCATTCGTAGAATCGTGCCGTCCACATCCGCGGCAGATCGGTGAGTGGACCCTTGTTAACGCCACCTGTGCAGGGATATTCGTATTTGTATATGAATACGAATACCCCCATCTCTAGTAACTAGTCCAGTGGTTCCCAACCTTGGGTCCCCAGATGTTCTTGGACTGAAACTCCCAGAAGCCTTCACCACCAGCTGTGTTGGCTAGGATTTCTGGGAGCTGTAGTCCAAGAACATCTGGGGATACAAGGTTGGGAACCACTGAACTAGATCAACCAAACTGGTCTAAGTCGATCCATATCTAAACAAGCAGTCACCTAGAATAATGAAAAGGGAACTGGAATAATGAAGGGCGATGGGGGAGAGAGACTTTCCCAGTAACATTACAGCTATCCTAGTGATGGGGGAGGGAATCATTATTTAAACATTTGCAGTTTTTTAACTTAGCCTCAAGAACGCAACCACATATGCCAAAAAGAAGAAGAAGAAGAAGAAGAAGAAGAAGAAGAAAAAGGCAAAGCAGATAAAAAAAATGTTTGGGTTTTTTTTTAATCTCATCAGAATATTTTTCTTTTTCAAAATCATTTCATAAATATATATTGGCTGGCTCATGATCTTTGAACACTTGCATTTGGCAGACGCCTTTAACCGCATTCCATAAATCTGATAGCCGTTTTGTATCTCTTGTTGGCAGCTGCGTCCAGTGGCAGGCTGCCAAGGCTGGAGTGAAATCCAAGAAAGGAGAGGGGGGAAAAAACCCTCATTATAGCTGCTGCAGTAAATGATGGGAATAGTTCACAAAAAAGCTCATCCCTCCCTACTTCCTAGAGAAGCCCATCACAGGGGCAAAATTACTCCCTTTCCTTGATGTTGAATATATTTAATTTCATTCAACGTTCAGTGGAACTAAAAAAAAGAGTAATGATGCTCACAGAGTTTTGAGTTTCTCGTAAAATTCCCTTTTGTTACGCAGAAGTACAGAGTTCCACAGAAGAGAATGGCTACAAGTTCCACAGAGTTCACATCTTTATCATTAATGGGCACTTAAATTCTCAATAACTCACTCAGAGATGTTTGTAGGAGAAAAAGAATTTTTAAAAAGTTTCTTTACTTACAGTTGCTTGAAGTTACAGATTTCTGTGTGTGTTGCTTTATTGTTCACATATTGAACAGATCAACAGCAAACAAACAACTGCTTCCAACCAAGGCAAAAAGAGGGGAAAGGCAGTCAGCAGAGAGATGGGGAATCTTTGAAATCAAAGGCTTTAAGGAACAATTGGTTAGTGCTGAACGATCACCCTAGCCCAGAAAAATCCCTCCCAGTCGCTCAGACCACAGACAGCATGCGAAGTTGCAAACAGAACTCCAGCAGTGTTTCCTGCTATTTATGTTTTTGTGAATTGTAATGGAGACAGAATGTAATAACAGTGTGCTAAGTGTCTATGCAACAGGGCGAATAACAGACAGGCTCACAATGTGATATTTTCTTCCTCTCTTTAATCAGAAATGGAAATAGAAAACACTTTTATCACTAATGTAATATTCTTCCTAACATTAGATCTGTAACATATTTGCATACATACATTGACAAGAGCTCTTGCTAAACACTAATCAATGTTTGTATTTCATAGGGCTTGGGAAGAAAAGGCAAAATAACTGTTGTAATAAGTGGAAGGAAGGTTTAGCCCCTCTTTGAGGGGCAAATTGGACACATATTGAACTAGTTTCTTCTTACTCCCACTGGACCTGAACTCAATCTAAGCACTGGATCAGGAAGGACAGAATTAAAAATAAGGCAGTGTGATGGATTTCGCCAAATGCTACATTCATGAACCTGCTGTCCACCAAATTGTCTGCTGTGATTGAGACAGACTAGTGTTGTATAGCAGCGGTCCCCAACCTTTTTCGAACCGCGGACCGGGGGGGGCGGTCTCCATGTGCAGGGGGGCGAGGCGATACCCCCTGCATGAGCGCAACACGCCCCCGTGAGCGTGACACCCCCCGTGCAAGCGCAACACGCCCCTGTGAGCATGACACGCCCCTGCACGAGCGCAACACGCCGGGCAAGCGGGCGGAGATCCGTCTCCGCGGCCCAGTTCCGGCAAGCCCATGGACTGGCACCGGGCCACGGACCGGGGGTTGGGGACCCCTGTTGTATAGGGATGGGATTTTTTGATTTTTTGGACTAAAAACCCAAAATCTCTATTCTGGGAGTTCTGTCTGACAAACAGACACCTTACGGATACCTAAATGTGGCTCACCTGGGAGAAAGGCCTCAACAGTGGGGAATCAAACTCCCAACGTCTGGCTCCACAGCTGGATATCTAAACCACTGTGCTATGCCTCCTTAACAGAGGCTGGACCCAGTGATCCGAAGGGTCCCTTCCAGCCCTGCAGTTCTAAGATTCAGATTAAACAGGAAGGCTTTGAGGCTTAGCTACGCCTAGCTTCATCCAGGCTTCCTGTTCCTACCCCAGTGGTAGCTGGGAGCTTTCATTCTGAACAGAAAACTAGGTGGAGCTCGGCCTAGCTAAGCTGCAAAGTGTAGCCTTTCTCCAAGGTGAGCCATGTTTCGGTGTCTGTAAGGTGTCTGTCTGTCAGGTAACACTCACAGAATAGAGAATTATGGGATTTATAGCCTCCTAAATCCAAAAGTCCCATCCCTTATGATACATTGGTGTGGGCAGATTAATAGGAGGATGAATATCTGTAATGGCACCTTAGGAAAGCAAAGGTGGCCAGAGGCATTTTGCAGCCTGAGGCAAAGTACAAGTACTATTTGGGTGGACAGAACCTAACTGCGCTGGCAGGTGAAACTTACTTCAAGATAGGTAAAGGTAAAGGTTCCCCTTGACATTTAGTCCAGTCGTGTCCGACTCTAGGGCGTGGTGCTCATCCCCGTTTCCAAGCCGTAGAGCCAGCGTTTTTGTCTGAAGACAGTTTCCGTGGTCACGTGGCCAGCGCGACTAGACACGGAATGCCGTTACCTTCCCACCGAGGTGGTACCTATTTATCTACTCGCATTTTTACATGCTTTCGAACTGCTAGGTTGTTACTTCAAGATACTTACTGATAATATGATGGGGAACTCCACCTGCAACTGAGGGTAGCAATCCACTTTTGTCAGTCTGTGCAGCACATATGGAAGTAAAACAGATGTTGTAGGGGATGGAATCCTGTTCAGGGTTTGGTCGAAAATATTATGGTCCTATTTAAAGTGATGAACCTGCTTTGGAGATAGTGTTCAGCACCTTGAAGAGCTTCCACAAAGTTTGGACTAAAACCTGGAGCAGATTTCACCACCCACATGAAATCAGTCTCCTGCCTCCATTTATACACAGCTCTCTCTGCCCAGTGGTAGAACAGCCCCTGTTAATCATCTTGTTTTGAAATGTAACTGGAATCATAAGAAAGAGTGTCCATGAACGCTTGCAATCTGTAGGGTATGAATAGCAGGGGCTTCCAAATATAGGAGTGGTAGAAATCTTGTCTAACTTACTCAGGTACTCTAACCCATCACAGTCTCTTTGAATGTCCTCTGCCGTGGATGCCCCTGCAATAGAATGCAGTGAAAAATCACAATGCCAGCATCACATTCAGAACAGGTGTGCTGGTGTTCAGCTAAAATTGGCCAATAGCTTTCATCTTTCAGAATATGTCAGATTCAAGAGTCTGGTTCTTTGGGTGGAATGCATAGGATCAGCATGGCTGATGCCTTGGAAAATCAAAGAGGCACAATAGTTTTTATGAAGTCTCTTCCCAGCCCCACTGCCATAGGGTGAAATAAAATGTGGAGCTCCGTATTAAGCACAAACCTAAGTGTGACTTGTTTCATTAGTATTGAGAATGCACAAAGCCACCCCATTATCCTTTCATCTCCTCTCTAAATATCTTAGTTATTACATATAAGCGTAGGAGAGCTTTTCATATTTGATACTCTGTTCTCTCCTGCTCTTATTTTCCTGACAGCATTTGCAGACATGCTTTTATCATGGATGGAAGCAGGTATTTCAAAATTCTATCTAACATGGCAATGTGGTTGCCAGATCAGCATTGGTGCCCTCTGTGATTCGGTGGTAGAAGAGTGAAAGTTTTATACAAGCAGATGGTGTCCTGCCAGCTGCGCACATGCGAAAGAGAGATGGTGCAAGAAGTAAATGAGCAGCTTCTTGAACAATTCAAACCCCACAAGTCTTCTCTCAGGGCCAAATTATGGGCAGAATCCTTTTGGTGTTCAAATTGGTGTTAGGAATTGCATAACTTGTTGTTAATGAATGAGGTGCTGGGCCACATCTTGAGAGCATGCCTGGCCATGCACCTGATTGCGCAACCGAGATGTATCCCAGCACCTAGTCACGTAGCCCCAGCATTTTACTCAAACCTTGTGTAAGTGTCAAGAGGATTCTGTACAGATTTCTGTTAGAGATAAGTGGTCATTACAGCTGAAATATCATTAATATTCCAGAGATTTGATTTTGTCAGATCTTTATACCCAAAGAACTAGGTAAATTTGTATTTCAGCCAGTTTAGCCTGTATCATAGTGAGTGGCAAGATGGCCGACAAAACCTGAGGTGGAGGTGAAGAGAGAAGAAAGCTTCCCTTTCCTGATGTTTTGCTCTTCTTCATGGATATGTTGTTCCACGTGTCTTGCATTCCTAATTGAAAATAAGAGCGGTAGGTAGGAGAATCCCATCATTATCTTGAGGTGATACCAGAGGATGGGGATGGCTCAGCACAAGACTCCAACCATGTCATATTAGGCATCTAAATGGGCATCGGTGTGTCAGGTTATGGGACTGTTTGGGCCTGTAGTACAGCTATTTGCAGTTGGTGGGACCTTATTACAATTATGTGTAAAGTAGAACAGGGAGGAAAGAGCAATCTATTTTGCTATCTTCTAGATAGTGTTTTCCAGAGATCCGGGGGAAATACATGCCCATCCTTAGATCTTGTAGGGCAGATTTAGTGACACCCCCTCAGCCACTTGCTCTCTTGTGGCTAGAAAAATATTTTATAAAAACATTAAAATTGGGGCTGTACCGGTGTGTGTGTGTGTGTGTGAGACGCTGGTGGCCCACAAAACATGGCAAAATTAGCCTCTCACACTGCCAAGGAGACATTTTGAAGCATTTCCCCCCCTAATCCTTTAGGTTTGGTGGGTTTCTGAGAGAGAAGGAGTCCTAAGGACCCACATTTGGGTCCATGGGGCTTCATGCCATATTGCCTCTTCTAAAAGGAGGAATATCAATGTTGGGTAAAACACACTCTGTTCATGCTGCTGTATCATGTACGATCTCAGAATTTTACCTTTTAAAAAAATAATAATGTGGAATCTCTAATGCTGTTTATATGTTTGTTTTCTTTCTATCCTGACTTTCTCCAGAGGAGGAGACCGAGAATCAGGGATTGCCAGAGGAAGGATGTGGGGGAGGCAGTATATTGCATACCTTGAAACAGGCTAGTGCTTCATTGTACTGTAGGCACTGAAAATTTGTTACAGCAGCAACAAGCCTTTTGCTTTTTTTTAATCCATAAAAAAGTTCACAGAGAGCACGCACCCTGTTTTTTTTAGAGTGAATGATGGTATCCGAAGGCTTCTGGGGCTGTGATTCTTATTAAAACCAAGCTGTGCATCCCCACATGTCTTGTTTACAGGGAACAATGCAGCCATTTTGTTGCCATCACTGCAATATAGAGATAGTGAGGACTCCTGTGGAGACTGCAAAATAATTAATTGTGGCTGCATGGAGCTCCAGGCCCTGTTTTCCATCCTTGCTTAAAGTAACATCCTCTTCTCACATGTGCCTTTTATGTTTGGTAGAACAATTCTCATGTTCTCTGTTCTTGAAATGCTTGGTGGACAACTACTGTACTTGAACTTACTGCCTGGTTCTGGAAAATTGAGTATTTTCTGACCAGGCCAGTACATGGATGAGTGTGATGTTTTCTCTTGCATCAGAGTTGGGATTCCAAATGTATTTCACTATGACAGACCATTTCAGATCTTTGTGCTTGAAGGCCCCCTTGTTGCTATAAAAGGATAATGCCATCCTTAACGTAGCTTTCTGCAAGGCATACACAGAGCAACAGCAGCAGAAATGCAATGTTGGCTTCTATGCCCTTTGTAACAACTGATGAAGACTGGGAACAACAAGAAAATTAATTTGCTTTTGTAGTGTACTTAAAAAAAACACCCCCAAAACACCCCACACACCCAATTTGTCCAGAACGAATAACCATTTTCAATTTTGCAAAGCTTGTTGATGAAGGTGACTCAGACAAGGAAAGGCGGAAAAAAAGCTTTGTCTGTTGTTTTCAAAGTGCTTTGCCATGCACACCTTCCTCTTCGGAGTACTTTCTTTCCCCTTGCATCAACAAGTTTGCCGACTCAAAAAGAGCGAGTGTGCTGATGTAGCTGATTCATCACTAATTAGGCAATGTTCTGCTAAGGCTAAACTTTGTTTGTCAAAGATGATTTAAAAGAGAAAGAAAAAAGCTTGCTGCAAAGGAGAAAAGGTGAGGCTAGTGTGCCATCATTAACAAGCCTGACACAGTTGTTGTGATCTTTTAAAATAGTTGGAATATACAGAAGTCTTCCTTGTCTGTGTTAGACTGTGGCCAATTTTTCATAGTTGGAAACTGGAACTCTCCCCAACAGACGATCAATTTACTCTCCTTCATGTTGCAGAATAAAATACAGTACATAATGATCATGTATAAATTTACATAATATATCACAATCAGGCGGTTTGGGTATCCTGCCCAAACAGTCAACTGTATGTCTCACTGACCTGTGTCCATTATTGGGCAAAGTGACAGTATTGCATTATGGGTGACTCACAAACAAGGCACTTCTGTGTACCAAATAAAAGTCCATTATTGCGTAGAACTGGCACATGTGACTGCACTAATTGCGTCTTTTCACATATGTCCCTGGAATGCTTTCCATAGTAGTCCTTCATTTGATGATGCAGGACATCAAAATTTGAAAGGCTGCCTAGCTGAACTCCAGTTTAAAGATAAATTGAAACAGGAAGGTAGAATTGGGAGTGGTGGTGCTTGGAGTTGTCTTGTCAATCATAGGCACCTGTAATCCTGCAGAGTTGTCACCTACATAATTTTAAAGAGTTATTCGAAATTTAATCCACTTGTGCCATGTATAATTTTCTTTTTTGATAAACAAAACAAAACACAACACAGGTGGGATTTCAAAAGGGTTCCAGCAAAACTATTGTTCTTTGCCATTAGGATAGTTCCAGTCAATGTGAAGTACTGAGACCATAAAATAAAATAAAATAAAAATAAATAAAATGCTGTTTTTTCACAGATAAGATAGAGAAGTAGAAGTGACTCTTTGTCAGTAGGTGTTCCCCAGTGGGTGGAAATCAAAATTTCTTCCACTGGGGGGGACAGTGGGATTTTCACTGAGAATCTTAAACCTATAACCTCCGTGCTATGTAATTGTCACAGGGATCAGAAAATACCCCTGCAATTCATACAATGCATTTTTCAAATGCTCATTTATGAATGGTGGTGGTGATGATACATGGCTGCCATTCTGTTGGGTTATGTGGTAACAGAAGGGCAATCAGGCAACCAGTGGTAGGTATTTTGTTGTGTGACTATCTGTGTCCTGGTTGAACCATATATTTCAATATTGCTTGTATGACAGACAACTGGTGGTAAACAAATCCCACCTGTGCAGTTGGCCTTTTGCCCACAGATTTGCACAATAGGATGTGGCTCATGAGCATGATGGTCGTATCATTCAGCATGGAATTTCACATTAAAATTATGAAGTGTCATTTGGACCAGTGGGTGTAAATAGAAATATTTCTGCAATGATATCCATGTCAGATTATGTTCATATGCACATGATAAACTAGGATGATATGCAAGAAAATAAAAGCAAGCTCCATCAATGTCCTTGTCGCGCACCCCCAGTGTCTCTAGTTTGTTTCCCTCAAACCCAGGTCCCACCTTTGGGCACGACGTTCTTAATTCTCCATACACCAACTGCCACCAGTGGATCTTTATCCACACTTTACCAATAATGTTGTCTGGACACGTGTTGTCAAATATAACTGATTATTTATTGTTTAGTTGTAGAATCACATAAGTATTTTAATAGATGTTGTATTGTGTTGTACTCATTACTTGGACATTAGACACGCTTCTTTATTGGTAGTACTTTTCATATAAATCACTGTGAATCACTGGAATACTATTAGATGACTGTCTATTTATTTCACTTCTATCTTTTATCTATTCTTTAATTCATACACCAACTATACCACACCAACTTTCCAATCTCTCACATAAAACTCCCTAAAACCTTCACTCTCCGTTACCAACTGTCTCTCTGACCCCGCCCTCCTGTCCTCTTATAGGCTCCAGCTCTAGAGCTCCACATGATGGACAGGTGGGACATGGGCATTCCGCCACATACCTCCCCCCTTGGAAAGTTTGTTTCATGGGGTAAAACTTATGGTAGTTTACCCTCATGAACAACGTATGCTTTTTCTTAACAATATTTCTAACATATTTTTTTTTCCATTGCAATTCTCATTTACACATTTGCAATTTATACTTACTCTATACTTACTCTTTTACCCAGTTGAAAGCATATTATTCTTATTACTTTATATTCAAATAACATTAATCAACATTTTTATTACGTACAAACCACTTCAGTCACTTTTATCCTTACTTATCATTAGTTCATCTATAAATTGCATTTTTATTTATTTCATATACATATACTCTTAGAATATTTATTTAGAACAATTTTAATACCATTACAAGTTACATTTTCTTTGTTTCCATCAGTCATTCTTCTGGTCTTCTTGATAAGGCGTCCTTGGCTACCACAGTTTGAGTCCCTTAGACTCTGGATCCACAAAGTCACAGTCTTGTAGGGGTATGTCCCACCTCATCAACTTCTTATTGTTCTGACAGTCCGCAACCACAGCCATGGGGAATGGTCTGTGCATGGAACAAAATGTCTTCCCCATATGTACGGTCCGAGCTTCCGCAAAGACCATACAATCGCCAGACACTCACGGTATATGATGGACAGGTGTCTCTCGCCAGCCTGCAGCTTCTTGCTCAGGAACGTCACCGGATGAAGGTCCCCATTGTCATCCTCCTGGCTCAGCCCGGCTCGCAGTCCGATGTGGGATGCCTCTGTGTAGACGGTGCTCCCTCGCTGGAAATCTGGTTCTCTCAGGGCAGGACCGGTCATCAGCGCAGTCTCCAACCTCTCGAAGGTCTCTTCACAGTTGCTCGACCACAGGATCTCGTCAGCTTTTCTTTTATGGGTTAGGTCCAATAAAGGGGTGGCTATTTCACTAAAATTTTGGATAAATCGTCTATAATAGCCAACTAACCCTAAGAAAGATCTGATTTTTTCCTTCAACATCTCATCCAGTTCTTGGCGAACCTTGGTTACATATGGCCCTGTGACTCTGTATGGAGTGACAGCTTGAGGGGGTGCATCTCCAGTATCAATTTTGTGCACCACTCCCTTTGCTACACCTGGCTTATTGGAGAAGACCTGCTTGTATTTTATTAGCAAGGCTCTTGCTTCCATTTTCCGCTCTGGGTTTAGTGTGTCACAGATCTTTACATCTTCTGGGTTATATTGGGGTTCGCCTCGCCCTTCCCAATATGGCAATTCATGTTTCTCATTGTCAGCTTCTTTTATGGCATATAGGACAATATTTTCTTTTCTATGGTACGGTTTAATCATGTTTACATGTACTACTCTTCGACCTTCCTCTCCTTCCTCCTGAATTATGTAATTCACCTCACTCATCTTGGAGATTATTCTAAAAGGACCTGCCCAATTTAACTGCAGTTTGTTCCCCTTAATAGATTTCAGCATCAGGACTTCATCTCCAGGACTGAATGATCTTTCTCTGGCCTTTTTGTCATACCATAGCTTCTGTTTGCCTTGCTGCCTCAGCAAGTTTTCTGAAGCTAACTTCAGCGATTGCTGCAAGGAGTTCATCAGGGTATCTAGGTACTGGATCACAGTTTCAGGATCTTGTTCCCTCTGCTCTTCCCAATTTAGTCTTAGTAGATCAAGGGGTCCCTGCACTTTTCTCCCAAATAACAATTCAAAAGGACTGAATCCAGTGCTTTCCTGGGGTACAGACCTATACGCGTATAATAAGGGTTGTAATCTCTGTTCCCAATCATTGGGATTTGCTGCTGTATATGCCCTGATCATTCGCATTAGGGTTCCATTAAATTTCTCCCTGCTAGTTACTGTAGGGAATGGTCCCACAATGTCCAGGCCTATGCATTGAGATGGGGTAGATATGATTGGTAAAGGGCCCAATTTTGCTTTAGCTTTATCCTTGCCCGTACCCTGCCTTTGCCATACATCACCTATTAGACAGTATGATTGTATTTGCTTCCCCATTCCTGGCCAGTAGAAATTCTGAGCTATTCTCTGCTTTGTGTGTGTGATTTCTAAATGCGCATTATGTTCTTTCTCCATAATCCTTTCCCTGTATTTCAAAGGGATCACCAGTTGTTGTTGAACATTTTCCCCTCCCCTCTGAGGCTTAATTAAGACCTTTCTGTATAACAGGTCTTTTGCCACACAGAACTCTTCAGGGCTTTCCGGGGTTAGTGTTCCTTCTCTGGCTGGCTCAAAGCATTGTTGTAGCGTAGAATCCTGTCTTTGCTCTTGTTTAAAAGCCTTTTCCTGAGGATTTCTTATAACTACCACCTCAGCTGTTATATTGTCTTCCTCTCCTCCTATAATTTCATTAGGGATCTCACAATTTTCTTCAGGTTTTGCTCTTTTTTCTATCTGGGAGCGAGTAGTGATTAAAACACTCTTTACATGCTCAGATAGATCTAATCCAATCAAACATGGAGCAGGAATTTGATTCGTGAGGGCTACCTTCCACACTCCAGTCCACCCTTGATATTTCATTGGTATTTGAGCCATAGGTAGAGTAATTAATTCTTTCCCAATCCCTTTTATGGTTATGTATTCATTTCTTACTATATTTTTCTGAGGGATAATATCAGGATGACACAAAGTCACCTGTGAGCAGGAGTCTCTCACTGCTAGATATTTTGTATTATTTATATAAATGGGTTCCCCCGAACACCTAAGCAATTCTTGGTTATTTTCAATATAAAAGCATTGGACAACGTTGGCTAATGGCAGCTGTTTTTCCTGGCCCTCTGCCACCTCTGTTTCAGCGCCACTTTCAATTGCCTCAACTGTCTTTCCCTGCTGTTGTACATAGTACACTTTCCTGGGTACATTTCCACCTCCTTTCTGTGGAACCTCTTTATTCTTTAAGGTTTGGCATTGGGAAATGAAGTGCCCTGGTTTCCCACAGCCATAACACAATTTTGGACCCCTTTGTTCAAAGAGAGGGGACTTTTCTCCCTTCCCTTCAAAGCTTTGTTTCATCTGTTGATTCTGCTCTGAGGGTTCGCTTCTAAAATGGCCTCCAGTATTCTGATAGTTCTTGTGGTAATCTCTGGGTTCTTTTCTTCTTTCCTCCCAGCTGTTACCTCCAAGTTTTACCTCAGAATATTTTGGGTTTCGTATTTGTGAGATAAAATCAGCTTCTTCACTCGCCTGTCGAACTGATCTGGGCTTTTTATCCCTGACCAAATACCTTAGTTCTCCTGGTAGAACTGAATAGAATTGTTCTAGCCCTATAATATCTTTCATTTCTTCTAAAGTCTCAACTTTAGCGTGTTCTAGCCACTTCTCCAAGTATTTGACCAGATTGGCTCCCAATTGATAATATGATTCCTCAGGTTTTCTTTTCAATGTTCTAAATTTCTGTCTGAGGTGCTCAGCATTGATCCCATACCTCGTGTAAACCAACTTCCTGAAGGCTTCATAGTCTCTTGCTTGATCTGGGGCCATTTGAGAATAAATCTCATTTAATTTTCCACTTATTTGAGACCTGAGAATAATCATTCTCTCCTCAGCTTTCACTTTATAGTCCCAGCATGTCCTCTCGAATGCAATGAGGAATGCCTCAGCGCAATCACCCTTTCTGAATTGAGGGAATTTCTTTAAGTCAGCTTTTGATAAATTCCCCTCCTCAGTATTTGAATTATTATTATTATTATTCTGGGCTGATAATTCTAATCGTCTCATTTCTAGTTGGTATTCCATCTGTCTCTTTTCTTGTTCCATGGCCATCTCTCTTTCTTTGGCCTCAGAATCAGCCCTGAGCTGTAAAGCTTTTTCCTCAGCCTTAAGCTGTAACTCTTGTAATTGAAATTCCCTTTCCAATTTCCACTTCTGAAACTCTTGGGAGGTTAAAGCAGCTTCTCCCCTTGAGGTACTATCCTCCTGAGCATCATCATATTGCTCAGCTAATTCAGGGCTTTCCTCTGCGTGAGGTAAACCTTGTTCATCAGATACCTCCATTGTTAACCGTTTCCCCCTCTTAGAAGGCATGGTTTATTTGTCTTTCTCTGGATAAGTTGGTTGGTTTAATAGAGGCAAATAGACAAGCCTCAATTTAAAAACACTTTTTCCTTTTCTGTGTTAGAGAGAGAGAGTGATATACAGTAGCCCTTCTGCTGCCGCAGCAGACAGATGGTTACTTTATTTCTTTCTTTAGGCACCTAGCCTTCTCTGGTTCTGAAACACTGTTTCTTCCAGTCTCCAGACACCCAGCTTTTTCCTTTAATATTTATATTATTCCAGCCACCACTTAGATTTTGTCCCCTCAGCTTCCTTGGACCTTGGCTTCCTTTTTATTCCCTTCTGAGCTCCTCTTTCAGAGCTAGGGATCTAAAGTTAGCCCTCTTGGTCTTTCCCTAAGCTTGAGGTAAACTTTAAACACTAAATTCTCCTCAGAGTCTCTTCCTGCCTTAGTCTTTCCACGATCAGGAGTCCCTTCCAAGCTATCCACACAGAGCTTTTAGGGTTCCCCACTCCTTCTCATTGTACTAACAGGTCCCTCAGACTCAGAGAATTTCTGTTTTCTTTTCTTTGGCTCACTGGAATTTATTTATTTCATATCCCACCGCTGATGCCACCACTTATGTCGCGCACCCCCAGTGTCCCTAGTTTGTTTCCCTCAAACCCAGGTCCCACCTTTGGGCACGACGTTCTTAATTCTCCATACACCAACTGCCACCAGTGGATCTTTATCCACACTTTACCAATAATGTTGTCTGGACACGTGTTGTCAAATATAACTGATTATTTATTGTTTAGTTGTAGAATCACATAAGTATTTTAATAGATGTTGTATTGTGTTGTACTCATTACTTGGACATTAGACACGCTTCTTTATTGGTAGTACTTTTCATATAAATCACTGTGAATCACTGGAATACTATTAGATGACTGTCTATTTATTTCACTTCTATCTTTTATCTATTCTTTAATTCATACACCAACTATACCACACCAACTTTCCAATCTCTCACATAAAACTCCCTAAAACCTTCACTCTCCGTTACCAACTGTCTCTCTGACCCCGCCCTCCTGTCCTCTTATAGGCTCCAGCTCTAGAGCTCCACATGATGGACAGGTGGGACATGGGCGTTCCGCCACAGTCCTCTATCTGTAGCAGAAAATTGTGGCCCACAACATTCATTTCCTTGTGAAGGTGCTCCAGTCATTCTGTCTGAAAACTGAATATGGGTGCCCATATGCAGGTATAACTGCTACTTAGAAGTGAAATGGGAAAATCATCTTCATTTGTCCAGGTGATATGTGAGAATATTAGAAATTAGGCACCAAAGCCCATAGCACCAGATCAGTGTTTCACTGATCTTTGTGAACATTTTGTTCATGTTATGGGCAGCAGTCTGGCACTGTGATGAAAAACTTGGCTTGTGCTGTAAGAAACAAATTATCTCTTTTCCAGAAAGAGGTGTATTTAATGTGGAGAATGGGTAGCATGAGTTGCATGTGTGATACAATAGCTCTGTTTTTATAAAAATGCATGCCAAAAATACAGGCCCAGCCATACATAGCTTCATTAGAGTATTTGGTCAAAAACAAAAGCCCTATACAGGTGTTAATGAACGTAGCTCACACTTAAGAGGGGAGAATGTAGCTCAGCACCTCTGTCATCACTTCCTTCACTCAATGATGGATGAATCTGAAGGATTAGGGTTCCTGCTTGTGTGTAGGCTTTGCACAGGAGCAGGAACCCAGGTTTTTCAGAGTTCCTGTTTGCGTGTGGAATGTTCACGAGAATTGGATTTTCTCCTCCATCATCACAAGAAGAAAGGAACAAAAGAGAGGTGAGGCTAGGTGCTCATCTCTTAAGCACATTGAAGAAGCTAGATTTATTTAATCTATGAATAATGAAGAGGGATCAGTATTTGATTGGGAAGGTTTTGAGGATCTGGGCATTCTCTGCTGGGTGCCTGGATCCTCTACTCTGTCTTCTTGCTGTCAGAAGAACCTACGTATGCATATAGTCTTCTCACCTTTATCAGACCTGACTACTCTAGTGTATTTTACTGCCCGTGAAAACAATCTGAATGTAACAACCAGGTTGTTGATTGGAACTGACAGCTTGTAATATATTTCACTTTTAGTGACAAAATATAAGAGGGGCTGAGTGGATGGCGTGAGGTAGCTTCATTTTTTTCCCCAGAAGGAAACTCCCTGTTTATTTGGATTATACAATCCCTTTTGGGGAACATAATAAGGAGCCAAATTGTATGTGTACTGATGTCCAGAGATGCTGAAAAAATGTGAGCAATGAGGGCAAATGGAAAGGCCATGCAAAGAAACAGCACGTGAACAGTGAGAACTACATTTAAGTTAAAGGTCTTGTGTGTGCAGAATAAGCAAAGTGACCATTCACAATACCTGTCGCTGATATACGCAAAAATCCTAGCTTTAACTTCGGATGGAAAATCATTATCATAATTGAAGCCATGGGTAATAAATAGAATGGAAACCCTTGATAGATTCCAGTTCAGCAGTTTTATACTGTATGCAGAGTCTTCTTTTGAAATACCTTCGCTGGAGAATGATAACTGTCAGATCAGCAGAGAGCCCACGAAGATATAGAAGTTGCCCTACAGGGATTCTTGGTGTTGTCATTTCTGATACACTCTTTCTATCCATTCATTTATTTTGTGTCAAGACAGACCTCTCTGTCTTTTGTAGAATGCAGAATAACATTTTTGACCTATGATAATATGTCACCTTGGAAAATGAGCTGATTAATAAGCCCATGATGTTGTGGTCCTGTAGCTGTACAGATATTATGGGAAATTAAATATCTTGGGAGTTTACTCACTTCTTCGTAGTGGCCTCTGTGAATGCACACAAATGGGTTTATCCTGCGCCTGCGCAGGACGTTCGGAAGATTCTAGAGCTTAGGAAAAAGAAACAATTAGTCCCCCCCCCCGAAGGGCATGAGCTCCGCCTCCTCAACCTTCCTTCAGTTTCCTTTTTTCCGCCGTTCAAGTAGGACGTAGGAACTAGAGCGAACAAAGGAAAGTTGTATTAGCTTTTGCTATCTTTATTCTTAAACTTTTCTTTCTAATAATAATAGTTTTCTTTAATTATTGTTTCGATAGAACTTGTTTTTACTTAGTTCTATCCTCGTTTTTCTCCTTTCCCGCCTTTCCCCCCCCCCCCCTCGGATTTCCCCCTTATTTTCTTTTTGTTTTATGGCCCCTAGGGGCTTTAAGAAGTGCTCCGTTTGTTTTAAAAAGATTCCTTTTTCTGACGGACGACCTTTGTTTGTTTTGCCTGGGGGAATCCCATCAATCTCAGTCGTGCACAACTTGCAGGAGCCTTTCAAAACAGGCTATTAAGCTGCGACTCCTACAACTCAGATCCTTTCTGTATGAAAAGGCTTTGAATATGGAAGTTACAGCCCTTCCCTCGCCAACCCCTCCTCGTCTGGAGGCTGCTAAATCAGCTCTTAGCCCAGCTGAACTGGCTTTACCCTGCATGACTTCGTTACCTCCTAGAGCCAAGAATCCCCAGAAACCGCCTAAGCCTGCTTCCACCAAGGCTCATTCGCGGTCTGTTGATCCCTCTAAAAGAGGAAGGACAAAGAAAAGCCTAAGAGGCAAAAGAAAACTGCCAAAAAGGCTCCCGTGCCCTCTTCCGTGGCTCCCATACTGTTGGAGGATTCTTCGAGGGATGATGTTGGGCTCTCCGATAAGGAGGAACGTGACATGCCTCTAGCCCAAACTGCTCATGATATCCTGAGCATATCTCCGACTGGCCAATTTGGGGCTGTTGCACCGCCCAGCCCGGCCGTAGCCCAGTTTAACCCTTGATCCTCAGGGTGGGCAGATACCAAGACTGAGTCGGAACAGGAGTCTGCTCCACGCACTCCTAAAAAGAGAAAGGAGAAACGCAAGCATGCCTCTCCATACCAGCCTCTCGGGCTTTATGGCCAGTATTACCATCCAGAGGGTCCACCTCAATATGGTCCTCAATATCAGGATAGATACCATCCCTATCCATACCATGGCTATGGATACCATGATGACTACAGGGGATCCGGCTACCCCCCACAGCCTTGGTACCCCCCCCGCGGCTTCTCCCTTGCAAACTCCATCTCGATACCAAGGGGATATCTCTACGCCCCAAGCCGCCCCATCCCATAAGAGGAGACTGGTACCGACACCCTCTGTACCTGCCAAAAGATCGAAGCACACCAAGGGCCATCCTTCGGTACAGGCTGCCACGCCTTACTCGGGCCCCCATGGCCTTGATACAGAGCCCTTCTCTGCTTCCACCCAATCAGATGCTGACCCTTTATCAAGTGCTCTGGTACCGAGACCACCACTATCTTCTGATTCATCTCGTGATGACAATTCCTTGTCCTCTGATGAATCCGAAACTCATAGTATGGGTACTACTGGCAGTCTCCCTCAGTCTCCTCCACAGGACTATACCTCTTATGCCCAACTGATCTTGCGCATGGCTAAGACTCTGCAGCTGGATGCACACCTTCCCCAGCAAGAGAAAGACTTGGTCTTTTTTGACATGGAGTAGGACACGACACCTCCTCCTAGCCTAAGCCTCATTCCATCACTCCTCACTCTAGTGAAAACCTCCTGGGATAAATTACCTTCGACTCCGACTTTCTAATTAAACACTCATTACCTAATTCTATCGTGGTTGAGGCTTCTCAATATAAGTCCCGTAGCAGGTCATCTTCGACACCTGCAAACAGAGAGTGAAAGATTGATTGACTCTTTCGGAAAGAAACTATACTCTCTGGCTGCGCTACTTATCAGGATTTCCAATTACCAGGCTGCAATGGGTGTCTACCAGAAACACCTGTGGGACAGACTCCTCCCCACACTTCAGACCCTCCATGACTCATCAAAGACTGAAACTCTCAATACCTATGCAGAGGCCAACACCCTCGCCAAGCAGCAAAGGGAAGCAGCGAAACATACTGCTGATACCGCTTCCAAATCTCTGCTGACTTCAATAGCAGTCAGGCGACATGCCTGGCTCAGAACGGCTAACATCCTCGATGATACCAAGGCCAAAATTGAGCATCTCCCCTTTGATGCCGCAGGACTATTTAATTCTAAAACGGATGATACCATGGAGAACATCCATAAAATGCGGAAAACAGCCAAGTCCTACATCCCATATCAACCATACAGATATCAGAAGCCGGCTTATAGAAGCCATTCGTTCCGCAACCCTCTCAATACCAGCCCTTTCGGTATGGTAAGCAGCAGCAGCATGAGCGGACGTACCAGCCGCATCAATTTAACCCATTGCAATCCAAGCAACAACAGTACCAAGGTGCCAGACAGCCCTTTCGCAAGTCCCAGCGCAGGGGTAAGCAATATCCCTGATTACCCCCATAATCTCGCCAGGCTTCACCCATTCCTCCCAGAGTGGAGGAGGATCACGACGGACAGATGGTTTTTATCCATCATTGAGAATGGCTACGTGATTGAATTCACGCATACCCCTCCACCAAATTCCATCAAGCCCACCCCCTTCTCGGTACCGTTACAGGAGGAAATTTCCTCCCTCCTCAGAAAAGGGGCAGTAGTCAGAGTCCCATCTTCTGACCTAAGCGAGGGCTTCTTCTCTCAATACTTTGCAGTCCCTAAGAAGTATGGGGGTATCAGACCCATTATGGACCTTAGGGAACTCAACAAGTACATAATTTACAAGAAATTCCGCATGTTAACCCTTGATTCCATTCTCCCTCTTCTATCTCAAGGGAGTTGGTTTGTTACCATCGATCTGAAGGATGCCTACTTCCACGTCTTATTCCACCCGTCACATCAGAGGTTTCTCTGGTTTCGGTTCCAACATGCCACCTTCCAATTCGCTGCTCTCCCCTTTGGGCTTTCAACAGCCCCACAGACATTTACCAACTGCATGGCCCCTGTCGTGGCTTACCTCCGTACCAAGGGAGTGAAGGTCTTTCCATACATCGCCGACTGGCTCCTGGTCACCAAAACCTACCATGCCGCCATTGCGGCCCCAAGGACTACTCTCCACACCTTGCACAAATTGGGCCTGCAAATAAACCGAGACAAATCTCATCTGCAGCCATCCCAACTTGTCACCTATATCGGAGCTCAACTCAACGCAGTACAAGCTACAGCATTCTTACCACCAGAAAGGATTTTACAGATCCAGCAAGCAATCCTCCGGTTTCAACCCTTCAAGACCGTCACCGCCCTCGATACACAGCACTGCTTGGCCTCACGGCATCCACAACATCAGTGGTCCTTCATGCCAGACTCAAAATGCGACCACTCCAATCTTGGTCTCTCTCCCAGTTCGACCCTCAACAGACAGCCCACTAAAAGCTCTACAGGTACCACCATCTGTAGCAGACCAACTCACCTGGTGGACATTTGCCCCCAACCTGCTACAAGGCAGACCATTCCACCCTCCCTACCTGTCCATACAGGTAACAACGGACGCAAGCCCCTCAGGATGGGGGGCTCACTGCCAAGAGCTCCGAGTTCACGGCCTATGGATGGAGAGAGAAAAAAGGTGTCACATAAATCACCTGGAAATGCTAACCATCATAAAAGCATTTCAGGCCTTTCTACCTCGGATCGGAGGGAAAGCAGTGCAGCTCGTCACCGACAATACCACGGTCATGCACTACATAAACAGACAAGGAGGGACTCGATCCCTCTCCCTCCCCCGCCTGACCATACAGTTCTGGGAACGGTGCCGCACGCACCATATCTTCCCTTACGCGATCCACATCTCCTCAGAGGACATCTATCTGGCAGATCGCCTAATCAGGCTTCCTCCCAGGATGCATGAATGGTCCCTCAACGATACAGTCTTCAGGGACATTTGCCACAAATAGGGCCAACATACCATAGACCTATTCGCTTCCCACCTCAACGCCAAGTGCCCCAAGTACTGCTCCACGGCAGGGATGGACAATGCCTCCCTCGGCGATGCGTTCATGGTACCGTGGTCGGAACAACTCATTTACCTTTTCCCTCCGATACCCATGCTACTCAAGACGATCTCCAGAATCATCCAGTACGGAGCAGACGCGATTCTCATCGCCCCCTGGTGGCCGCGACAGCCATGGTTCGCCCACCTCAAAGAGATGACTCAGGACATGTTCCACTTACCTCCGATACCATCTCTCCTCTCTCAGAACGACGGGGCTGTCCTCCATCCCGATGTCCGGACCCTGCACCTGACGGCGTGGAGGATAACCCTGAATTCCGTGCAATCTTAAATCACGCTAGAAAGCCGTCTACTTCTCGCCTCTACCATAACAAATGGGAATCTTTTATGCAATTCACTAATTCTAAAGGACTCATCCCAGTCCCATCATCTCTCTCAACTATACTTACCTTCATACTACATCTTTTTAACCTTGGACTGGCACATTCTACTATTAAAGTCTATATTGCAGCAATAGTACCCCACCAACCTCCCGGATCCAGCTCCGCCAAGCTTTTCTCCCACCCTACACTTCAAAGATTTCTTAAGGGCCTACAGAACATCTGGCCTCCATCACAGCAAATTGTACCTCAGTGGTCGCTTCAACTCATCCTTGACGTACTTACCAAACCGCCATTTGAACCTATGGCAACATGTAACAAGAGGTTGCTCTCTCAAAACGTTTTTTCTAATAGCCATAACTTCTGTTAAGAGGGCCAGTGAATTATCTGCTCTCAGGTCTGATCCTCCTTATCTCCAGATGCACCCTGATAAAGTTACTCTATACCTGGATGTCTCCTTCTTACCTAAGGTGGTTTCTGATTTTCATCTGAACCAACCCATCATCCTACCAACTCTATACCTGGATGTCTCCTTCTTACCTAAGGTGGTTTCTGATTTTCATCTGAATCAACCCATCATCCTACCAACTCTATACCTGGATGTCTCCTTCTTACCTAAGGTGGTTTCTGATTTTCATCTGAACCAACCCATCATCCTATCAACACTATTTCCGTCTCCATCCACACCGATTGAGTGTAAACTCCATACCTTGGACGTTAGAAGAGCTCTTGCCTTCTATCTCGACAGGACTAGATCTTTCAGGCGTTCCTCACGCCTCCTCCTGTGCTTCCACGGTCCCAACAAAGGTGCTTCTGCTTCTCCACAGACCATATCGAGGTGGATAGTGCAAACAATACAGCTAGCTTACCAACTTGCTGGCAAGCCAATACCGGACCGTCTAAAAGCACATTCGACCCGAGCAGCCTCTACGTCGACCGCTCTACACCGCGGCATTCAAGTACCGAGCATCTGTAAAGCGACTACTTGGTCCAATCTTCTGACATTTGTGAAGCGCTACCGCATTGATGTCAGAGCCAAAAATGATGCCGCATTTGGAAGGGCGATACTGTCATCACTGCTCCCGTGACGGCCCTCCATCCGGTGAATACAGCTTGCTAATCACCCATTTGTGTGCATTCACAGAGGCCACTACGAAGAAAGTTAGGTTACCTACCTGTAACCATGGTTCTTCTAGTGGACCTCTGTGAATTCACACATCCCTCCCTTCCTCCCCGCTGTCCGTCACGGTACCGTTCTTTAAATACCTACTCTATACGATAACGGCGGACGAGGGAAACTGAAGGAAGGTTGAGGAGGCGGAGCTCATGCCCTTCGGGGGGGGGACTAATTGTTTCTTTTTCCTAAGCTCTAGAATCTTCCGAACGTCCTGCGCAGGCGCAGGATAAACCCATTTGTGTGAATTCACAGAGGTCCACTAGAAGAACCATGGTTACAGGTAGGTAACCTAACTTTCTCAGGGTGTACTCTGGAAGATTTGATGTTAGGTACCCTAGGTGCCTTTGATGTTGCCTTTATCTGGGCAAAATTATACAACACCTGTATTAATTGTAATACAGATAAAACTATCTTGGGTTATCTAGGTTTGTTGCAGGGTCTAGTCCTTATCTTGGCTATGCTGGGTGCCCTGTTGTTGCTGATGAATTGATATTTGTGGTGAGGGTTATCTTTAAGAAAAAAGGTCTCCCACCCAAAACTTATGAAAAGGACAAGTGTCATTATCCAGGTCAGGCTGTATGTTACTGAAGATATATTGAAGGTGTGTTTTAAATACCAGCTGTGGAGAACAAGCACAAGTAAAAATACAAGAGTATCTTTGCTTCAAACTTGTTCATCATGAGTGCATCTCCAAAATTTAGTTTACTTCTGGGTTTTGTTTTATTTTGCTTTTTTAATACAGGATCTGCTAAATAACTATAGTTAACAAGCAACTAACATGGCTTTCATGTTAAAATTAAGTTCTGTAACTTTCCCCCCCCAGAAAGTGTAAGTAGTGTATGAAAGAGAAATTCTGGGAGAGAGGCAGTCTCTCTCTCTCTCTCTCTCTCTCTTAATGGTCTTATATGGAAGACTTATTTGTTAGCGAAGTTTTATGCAAGGAGGTAGAGGCTCCAGGGTGTGCCTACATTTGTGCTTCAATTTCCATTTTTTCTTTATTTATTGAGGTAATTAAACATAATTGGTTCAAATTTATCCACTTTGTGCACTAACAAACTCTTCAACATAACAGCACCTCAAGAGCTAATCAAAGTTCTGTCTGTTGTTTATCTGAACTTCTGTAAAATTGGGATAAATTTTCAAATTGTCAGGAAGTGTAAAAAACATGAGTGCACTTGTGTGACTTAAAAAAAAAAGCAGCATTGAAACTGACCACTTATCTGGTAACAATTACAAAATCAGTTGTAATTCTTGCTAGCACTCATCTAGCTTAGACCCATTGACTCCAGTTGTTAATATCAAGTCAGCTAAACCCGTTGAGAGAGTGCTGGATAGCTCAGTGATTAGGAGTGCCTGGCTGCCTAGTTGGGAATTTGATTTCTCATTGTGCCTTCTGGGAGAAGAGCCAGCCTTCAGCCAGCGTGCTCCCAGAAGAATGGAATGGTAAATCACTTCTGAGTACTCTCGACCTAGAAAACCCTGGAAAGGGTCACTATAAATTGGAATTGACTTGACAACCAATAATCATTATAATTTAAAACCCACTGAAGTAGTGACAATTTTTATTGATTAAATGGGGTCTATTCTATTTGAGTCTGACCCTTGGTGGTGTGGTTGGTGGATAAACAGTAGCCATACATCTAGCTTTTCCTCTTTCTCAGTCACTTCTACTGCAGTGTTCCCATGCTCTGGTGTCACAATGCTCTGTTTCTGTTGATATGGCTGCTTTCCAACAGAAATCTGTCCAATGCGGCTTACATCCTCAGAATATACCTTTTTTTTAAAAAAATGAACTCTAATATTGATTCGTTTCAAATGTTTGTTGACTGACTTCAGATTTAGATTTCATGCAGATTGTAAGCATACATAAATTCAGAGTTATTGGAATAAATAAGTTTATGCATGTCTGAACTCTGCACTGGATTTAAACCTTGAGATCGATAGAACAGAAGTGAGTTTGGAGCCACCCCACATGTAAGCCTATCAACAAACAGTGCATTTCAAGTATGCTAATTAAAATTCATTACAAAATTGACAATATCAATCAGTGCAACACAATATCAGCCTGTATATTTCTCATTTGTCAAAGTAGAACAGTAACTGACTACTTTAAAGTGCCAGGAGCAGAAGTTAGGAGGTAGATTGCATAGAGCTGCTCACCTCCCCTGACACCCTGCCCCCCCCCCCCCCGATATTTGAAGCTATAATTGCAGCCTGTTAATCGGTATCTGTGGAGAGATGAAAATACAGTAGAGCAGACGTGTAGTCCATTGGAGATCAAGAGAATTCTTACACGCAACATGGCATTTATGAGGTCAGAATCCAGATAGAAGCTTGAAATAAAAGTTGCCAATTTTTAAAAACATTCTCTTGAAACTTTGTTTTGGCTGGTGACCAACATTCCCTCTAAGCTAGGTGGCTGCATGCTTGCACAGTGCTGTATTGGTGCCGTGCACCCACAGTTAGTGTTGCTGCTCATTTGGTTCGGAACTTTGCTCTTGTGGGGTGGGGTTGCCACTCCGTGATCCTGGGAAATTAGAGGGAATATTGCTGGTTACTGATACTACTGTGGTTTTCCATGCTCACCTGCTTGCGTTTACATTTTTGTTCCTGTCTTTTTTTTTCTCTCCTTGTGGCATCGCCTTGGCTTTTCTGTTTTCCACCTGAACACACTGCTGGGTTACCCACCCTGTTCCTATCCCCAGATCTTCATGCACAGATGTACCCCTATTTTTAGTTGGGAGGCACGATTCTGTATAAATCAGCAACTTGTGCTGAATAAAAAACAACAATGTTTCTCTTTTTATTTTTTGATCAATGTGGTATCTAATATGTGTTAGAGATGGCTTGATTCTTGAAATGAGCACCAGTCTGCTTTCTCATGAGAAATTGAATCAAATCTTATCTCCTGACTCATAAAAAATCAGCAATTCCCAGTGCTGATATTTCAATTTTAAAAGTTTCTGCTTCCGTCATGAAGCTTGTGCTTTATGGCAGGGGATTAAAGCAGGAAAAACATGGTATTGATGGGAGGGACAGCATCTAGCTGTGTTCTGTAATTATGCATTATTTTTTTGTGGATATTAAGCATTACTTGGAAATGTTACTCTTTCAGATGTGAACTCCCAAGCTCCCCAGCCAGCATGGTCACTGGCTATGCTAGGCAGGTGATTCTGGAAGATAATTGTCGAAAAATTAACCATACCAAGATCTACATTATGGTATTGTGAAGCTTAGGAACTAGATAGAAGAATTTTGCATATAGTCTAAGACTTCAGTATTGTGCTTCATGCATTTGAAGATCATCCATGAAGGTTTGTCTGCAGAGCATAAACAAGTTTCCAAACAGGAGTGTGAAATGAAACCAGTCACGTTTGCTTAAATAAACACTCCTTGGTAACCAGATATTGTTTTTTTGAACCTTTATGGACCTGTGGAATGCCTAAATCATTTGGTTGTTTATGCTAACCAGTTTGTTCAACGTTTATGACCAAGATTAATAATACAGATGTTGGTTTATGTATCCTCTTTTATATCGTCCCAACCCCTCGCATCAGTACCACTGTGCATAGAAGCCTGTTGCATCAGTGTTGTACTCTGTGCATCTGAATGAGGGAGCTATGTCTTGTGAATGAATAAGTACTGTATTACCATTACATAATGTCCGACTTACGGCGACCTTTTCCAGAGTTTTAAAAATAGAGTGTGTTCAGAAGTGGTTTAGCATTCCCTTCTTCTGGGGATGCTCAGGGACTGTGCAGCTTGCCAAAGGCCACACAGGTTGGCTCTCTTTGCAGAAAGTACAGTGGGGAATTGAATCCCAACCTCTGGCTCTGAAGCCAGGTACTGCAAGTCTGTAAAAACTCATGACAAATAAAAAAACAACTCTTTGTTGGTTTTGCTGTAACAGAATGTGGCTGCTTCTTTGTAAAAACAAAAACTTTCCCCAAAATCTTATGTCTAGGTTGACTTCATTTCATGGACCATGTACATTATTTGCATAGTTTGAACACTGAAGAGAGGAGGGGGGGGAAGGGAGGGAGGCTACTGTATGGTCCATGTTTTTTTTCCATCCCCTCACTTCACATGTAAAGCATTTTTATTTGCTAATCATAGGCATGTAGTGACACAAAGCAAGTGAAGAAAAGAACACACACTATCTTAAATTCTGTATCAATTTTGCTAGACCTTCCATTTTGCATATTGCTCAATGGAGCTGCAGGCTGTTGGCAAGCTGAAAGTCCATGCTTGCCAGCTTGTGTACTTTTGAGAGTGTTCAGCTCTTTTGTAGTAGCATCGCTTAGGGTTTAGGAGTGCTATTAGTGATCGCTTTGTTTTGATGTCCAAACATCTGCCTCAGATTTAATGTTGTTATTAGCAACAGTGGAATTAAAGCTATAAATCCTCAGCCCCTTGTTGGAGATTTGGCTTCTGTCCTCCTAACAGAGGCTCATGTTGAAGCTGTGCACTTGTTCTTTGTTGCTGGTGTGTGTCTAGAAGCTTAACACTTCTGAAACAGTTCTGGATTATAACAGGAAAACAGGCATGTACTTTTGAATGTTGGAGTTGAAATTGTGGTTTTAAATAGGGAGACTTTATCTTGAATGAATTGCAGAATTGTTTTTAGTGAGAGTAAAATATTTGATACTTATTTTAAGTCTGTTTAAAATAGAAAAGTCGCTCTATGAATGCAGCGTGTAACAAGTGACCTCTCTGCATTTAACTGCAGTTCAAACACATGCGATGATACAGTCAAATTGCTTAAGATACTGATTCACGCCTACAGATACTGATTCACTATGTAACTGTAAAGAACTAGACCATGTAAAACAAAAGACTACAATCTATATCTGAAATTGAAAAAGTCAGAGTGGAACCCAGTTCTTCATTAAATCGGATCAGATTTACTCATTAAAATTTCAGAAGTCTATGGAATACCTTTCTATAGAAATTACGTTTGACTTTGGAAACCTTTTCCAAATACACAGTAATTACAAGATTAGCTATCCTCCTGCACATTTTTATTGAATGCATTCTTCAAATGCCTTAAAGATTTGAGAATTGGTTTGCACTATCTTGACTGTTGTATATGTGCATGTCCTAATTTGGCACACGTGGTGTTATGAAGAGAATGTTCTTAGGAATGGTGGACCCAAGCAGTTTCTTTATTCTAATATTCTGATAGTTGCAGTTTTTGAAAAGATGGGGGAAAGTTTCTCACTCTGCAACAAGTGCAATGTGGTAGTCTTACTCTTTTCAAGCACCATTGTATGTGTGAACTACATATCTACCTAAATGCAGAACTCTTCATCAGAAAAGGTGGTATAAAACCCGGGGTTCCTGCAGAAGATCCAAAATTGGGAGAGAGGTGATGCATGTGCAGTGAGACTGGCAGGAGGACAAAATAGAGTTTTAGGTTCTACATGAAACAGAGGAGACAAAGGTGTGAATTTGCAGACTGTCTAGCTCTCTGAAGACAAAGGCCCAACTTGGCCACCCACAGATCTGCCAGTTCCTGTCTGGACCTGAGGCATCTGTAGTAGGCTTGCAGCAGAAAAACACTGAGCTGGTGCTGATCTTTATATCAGCAAAATAGGAAAATTAATTTAGGTATCACATTATGTCAAAACGTCAGTCTCAGTCAAATTGGGAGACATACTTAGTGGTCAGAAGAAATGGAATCCGGACTGAAGTACAGTCTTGTCCACTGTGGACAAACCTTGTTAGATTGCAATGCTGTCATTGCTGATTAATTACTGTGGTGGTTGGGCTGTTGGGAGCTGCTGTCTGACAACATCTGGAGAGCTGCAAGGTGTCCCATTCCTGTTGGATATGCATGCATTTCAGAAGGGTTTTTTGTTTTTGTTTTGCTTTCAGGGGATTGATTGATTGATTGATTGATTGATTGATTGATTTGCTGCTTTTCTCCTATAAAGGGCCTCAAGGTAGCTCACAATAATTAAAATTCAGGTAAAGCTAAAAAAGGACAGCATATACGTAGTTTAAAAACAATTAAACATACAATAATATAAAAATCAATCGTATTAACACTGAAACAACCGTTAAAAGTGCACTGAAAAAAATCATAGACACCAGCTTGGGGATGGTTTACCTTTAATGGCCGATGTGCTTGTTTAAAAGCCTGTTTTGTTTTTTTTAAAGGATCTTTATCTTTCTCTCCCCTCTTGCAAAGCTTATTGTTAAATTTTATCCTAAAATTGTGTCTTGTATCAGTTTGTTAATATTCTAAATAAAAAAGCAAGCATAGAAAAGAAGGTGTTCCTCAGAGTGTCAGAGTCCCAAACCATTTAAGATTATGACTAGAGATGGGGATAAATTTAAAAAAATGGCGATTCATTTTGATCCATTATTCGTCAAAGTTAACGGATCAACAAATACGAATATACGAATATTCTTTGATGAATCGACAGATTGATCCGTCGATTCGTATGCACTTTAAACGGCTATAACACTGGCCCCCAACCACCTAGAGACACCAAATGTGCAGGGAAGCTTCCTCAGACTCTTTTCTACAACTCCTGAATGTTTGGTGAACATTGGATCACGGACGCCCGAGGTATATAGTCACAAAGAGGACTCCTCCAGGAAAGCTCCCCCCAGGTACTTAGAGAATCCAGAATCACAACGGAGCTTCCTATGTCTTTCCCCAACACGCTTGCCAACTTTGGTGAAGATTGGATATCGGACATCCAAGTTATTCACCCACAAATTGGGTCCCCCCAGGAGAATTTACCACACGGCACAGAAGCCCATTCTGCCTACCGGCCGCCGATCAGCTGATCAGAAGCCGATAGGCAGCCACCCCAACAGCCTACCCCCACACCCCTTCCTTTCCCTACCTTAGCCCCCACCCCACTCCCACCGACACCCCCTTACCTTAATAACTGCTGCCGAGGTCTTCATCAGGCCTCTGCAGCCACGGCGTGTAAAAAGGGAGACTGGCTGCCCTTTGCAAAGATGGCGGCTGTGGCTTCATTTAGGGTAGGGAAGCTGCAACTGCCATCTTTGCAAAGGGCAGCCTGGATTCCCTTAAGGCAGGCTAAGGGAATCAGCTGATCGGCGGCCGGTAGGCAGAATGGTTTTTTGTTTGTTTGTTTGTTTGTTTTAATACGAAGGACGAATAAAAATGGGTAAATATTCGTCCCTTCATATTCGTGGGGGTCTCTGGAACCCACAAATACGGATTGACGAATATTTACTGAACCGGCTATATTCGTTGGAAAAACTGATCTGTTTTTATATTCGTCCCCATCTCTAATTATGACACTTGTATCAGGGGTTGACAAGTTACCTGACTGTCTTAGAGCTGTAGTGAAAATAGAATACAGCATTATTATCTTCCTAGCTTTTTTTTATTTTTATTTTTATTTTTTTATTTTTTGGAAAAATGTAGCATTATTGGAGGGTGGGTGTCTTTACCTGATGATGGTAGGACAAGAGGGAGGAAGCAAACCTAGCCTCCTGAGTGAAGGCATTCCATAGTGTGTGAACAGCCACTGAGAAAGCCCTCTCTTGTGTTTCTCATGAAATATGCTTGTGAAGGGAGAGAATTCGAGAGAAGAGGCTCGCCTAAAAATCTTCGGAGCTCGGGAGGCAGATAGCCTGGACCTGGAATTGGGCCCAGAAGCAGACTGGCAGGCAGTGAAACTGCTGTGACAGAGGAGTTATATTTCTACATACCAGAACATATTTTGTTGGTGTTGAACACATTCTTTGTAAAGAGAAAATTAAAATTCCTTAAACTGGGCTGGCAGACGTTAATATGTATTGTGTTGATATCTCCTATATCAATTCTCTCTCTTTTGCATTTTAAAGTTAATTATTTTCATGCATTTCAATTGTATTTGTTAAACAGGACTCCAGGAATTGACCATCTTAACTAAATAAGATTTTTATGCAGCATGCTTGTGGGGAGCTGGTTCATAGCAACAGATGAGCAGTTTCATGACTTTCAAAAGGTCTGTTTTTGTGTCTGTTAGCAGAAGAGACCTTGTTTGCTGGAATGTAAAATCCGTGATTTACAGGTGACATTTCCATGGAAATATTTCAGGTCCCTTGAGTGGAAGGAGAAGATTGTGGTAGTCACATTGCTAACAGGATCCAACTTAAGTCCCAAAGTTGATTTAAAGTGGTTTGCTTTGAGTATGACTAAATCTGAATCCAGCCATAGGAATGCCTGAGTTCAGTTCTCATATGTATGATTATTACAGGTAAAAGTCTTAAGCATTTATGTAGAACCTTTCAGTTGTTCAAAGAGCTTCATAGGTATTATGTAATGCTTAAATGTTTGTTATATCTGCATTGGTATCTACAGTTGACTGCTGGTGAGTGAAAGCTGACAGATCTCACCTTATCAGAGCTCATCCTATAAGTTCATTGCTGAAGTGAGATGTAAATTAGAGGCTTGCTGGATCATAGATTTCACTTTCAGAATCAAATAAGGTGACTAAAGATTTAGCTAGCAGCTGTGCATGTCTTGCTTTAGAATAAAAGCAGAAGATATGATATGCCTAAGGACCCTAACATTGGGTCTTAGGAATTTCCCTATGGTCCTGATTTGTATGTGTTTCCCACATACCTGCAATTTTTATTGCTAAAAATGTATTTTAACTTATCATTTTGTGACAATAAAGATGCAAAAGATTTCATCTGGATTGAGACCACATTGAGGGCTGCTCCTCACACTGGAATCCCAAATGGATTTCAATCCATTGTGCTTACTGTGGAGCAAGGAAAAAGAAAGAAGCTGCTACGTTGTTTACACAGTATCCACTTGTTAGGCCTCAGCCTCAGTAGCATCTTCCAAGATGGAAAGTGTATGATATTGATAACTGGGAAACATAGGAAAGACAAGCTGGGTCAGAACCGAATAAGGCTGCGGAACATTAATCTTCCAGTTCACAGATGGCAATTGGACAATAATGGTAATTACTTGTGGACACAGTTAGACGGTAGCCAGAACTGTATTACTTATACTGCTTATGTAAGTCAAATGGCACTTATCACTGCAGTGAATTGCTGCTAGTCAAGAAACCTGCCTTTGCATTTCTCATCATGTACCAAGTCACACGACTGGTGTGTGACAAGAAATACAAGCCTCATCAGCAGGCTTAATAATAGGATGCTAGCCTCTGATTCCAGTTCTTCAGGAAGGCATGTTATTGGACAGAAGCTGGCTGTTGGGTTTCACTTAATTGATCCTCTGTTAGAGCAGGGATGAGCAGTTCCTGGACCACCAGACCAACCAAAAAAGAGAAACTTGTTTTTAAAACTCATACCCGAAAGTTTCATTTTTGTGTATTCTGGGGCAAGGTTTGCAGCCTTTATTGTAAATTTTCTACCTTTGGAGTCTTCTAAGGGCAGAAAATGGTATTCATTTTCAGGATTTTTGACAGAGTAATACATGAAAGTCACCAAAAATGGCCATGCAGGGATGCATGCAACCACCAGATTGTATTTTGTTCTTCCCTGTATTGGAGAATGTAATTGATTGAAATCAACATTTAGCTTCTGTTTAAGCATGTCTCTTGCTGAAGTATAAATGCAACCTGTGCCTATTGCTTAGTCAGCTAGGTCACTGGTTGCAGAGCCAACTTCCTTTATGGAGTTAATCTCTCATATTTGGTCTTTCTCTTTTCCTCCTGTCTTCAGCTTTTTCTAACTTTATTATTTTTCCCTGCAAGTCTTTTCTTCTCATGATGTGCCCAAATTACAACAGCTTCAGTTTCTATTAATTGATGCATGTTGCTTTATGCACTTAATTTTATCTCAAGATGATACCTTGAGATTGTTTCCACCTTCAAAAGTTGCCTAAAAATGTATGTACTGTATTTTTCCGTCTATAAGACGCTACTTTTTCCTAAAATCATTACTCTAAAAATTGAGGGGCATCTTTTACACGGAAGTAAGCTGAGATAGCTGAGGAGAGAACAAAACGGCACATACCTTGCCTCTGTAAACAGGCTTCCTTCAGCCACGAGGCTTTGTTTCCTACAATCAGGAGACTTAGCTTCATCCAGTCACGAGCCTTATGGAACTGACGTCAGCTGATCCTGGACAAACCAATTGGAACACACCTCCTTGGAGGTGGGAAAGGGAACATAACCTGATTTTCTAGTTATGGCTCAGAAGTGTAAGCATTGGTTAAAAAAAATGCTTGCAAGAAACCCTATGTAAACACTTTTTTACAAGGTGTGCTTTTTGATGCTACAAGCTCTTGTATTTTTGGATTGAGATATGCTTTAAGTTCTTGTCTATAACTGTTCTACCTAAAATGTTTATAATTGGAGTATATTTTTCTGACTTAAGTATTTGCCTACAATGGAAATCCAGTCTTCATACATTTTTAAGCATTTGTATCTACAGCTTTTGCTCATAGCTGTACGAATGATATTCAGAGATCCATATCTTCTCAACAGGTTACACATTTTCAATTGGATTTTTATTCACAGAATATGAATGAATAAAACTTGTAGAATTAGACAAGCTAGTGTTCCCTGGACTCATTTTTCTCTGTTTTACTTCACCATGAGTGAAAATAATGGTTTACTATCATGGAGAGAGAGAGAGGGCAAGTTTGGAAACTACATTTCTGGTGAACCAGGCAGGAGCGAGTAAATGACTTACATCTTGATACCCAGATGAACTTTGATGTGATTGTCATGATTACTGTATCTGGTTCACACGGAATCAACCGTTTCAGGGATATATGTTCAGCTGTGATAGACCACCACAGACTTAAACTACCAAGGGGTGTTGTGAAGTTTTATAGTGTTCTCAGGACTTTACTCGAGTGTCATGCTTTCAAGCTTGTGATAACAAAGTTGCTTTATGACTTGCTGAGTTCATTTAGAAAAACCTTGAACAAACAATTTAAAGGTACGGTAGTGTCAAAGAAAATTGGGAGACAGAACAGATACAGGGGCTTCTTGTTTGTCTGAGCACAACTTTGTGACTCACCTCCACCATACTTTAGTTTTAAAATGCATAAAATCATAAAATGTCACCTTCATTGGCAATGTTTGCTGTTCTTCTAAAAGTAAGATAGATTTTGTCTTGTGCACCTGCACCATAAATCAGTGAGTGATGAGCTGTTTCGCTGTCATGATTATGGGTTTGTAATTGGTAACGGCTGAACTATAGCAAATACAACTGCTGCAGTTTTTTTTAAAAAAAGATCCCCTCCCCCTTAAAAAACCTTCTCTGAGTTTTTACAGAAATACACTGCATCCTTCCCATTTTCTTATGACACCAATTGATCACTAAAGTTTTTAATTTCATATCCTACTTTTGATTATTGACCAATAACTTATTTCTAGGATTGTGCATTGGTAGAAGTAATGTAATGTATTCCTCTTGGCCTGCCGACCACAAATATTTATTTTGCAGCCTATGTGTCTCTCTTGTTTATTGCATCTTAGACCCATGCTTATTATAGTTCTGGAATCTGGATATCTTTCCTTGTGTATGCTGCCCTGAGTAGTAGCTTCACTACTAGTTGGGCCAAACAAACAAACAAACGTATGAAAACAATACATAATATGAATTTATTGAAAGCCATTACAAATTGTATTAATTTTTTGAACCACCTCTTAGGATCACTTTGCATATACAAAGGAGTAAAAGTGTTGTGCTGATGAAAAGGGGAGGCAAAACATGGTCGTAGATCCCAGAATTTAGGAAAGCTACTTTTAAAAAACTTCAGAAAATGCTTGATGCAGTCTTGTGTATAGAGCTACTCAAGGAAAAGGAGGTTCATGGTGTGGTGGGAGGATCACACACACATGCACACGCATGCACACACACACGCACACATGAAAAATGCAATTGTACTACAGGCGTACCTCGGTTTACATACGCCTCGGTTTACGTAATTTTCGCTTTACGAACCGAAATCCATAAGAAGTAATGGCTCGGTTTATGTTTTTTACGGGGTTTTTTTTCGCGGTACGAAAAGGACGCATTGTGCCTGGAGGTTTCTAGCGCCGCCCCTGTTGCTATGGCAATCCGCATTCTGGTTTACGTAATTTCCGCATTACGTAACGTCCTGGATGACGGATTAATTTTGTAAACTGGGGTACTACTGTAATTGTACTAAGCAAGAAAATAAAAAGTAACATATAAAAAATCCAGGATAGCTATAGGAGGAAATGTCTGATGCACCCAATTTTATCTCTTTCCTAATTTGTTTTGACCTGTCATGAACATACTGGCTAAAGTCCTGTTGCACTGTTAAGCAAACTTTGGGAGCAAATTGCTGTAGATATTATTTGTTGCATACAGAAGCCAGTGACTAAGTATGCAACAGATAAAGCCCATGGATATGTCAACACTAATTTGTGTGTAAAAGTTACTCTTATTTGTGTAACTGCACAGCTTGATTTCAGCTGTTGAGTTCTGTCCTGTAAGGCAGCGATCCCCAACCTTTTTCGGTCCGTGGACCGGCTGGGGAAGGCGGGGCACCCCCCACGCTTGTGCGCATGCGCGAACAAGCGTGCGTGCTCTCTCGCATGGGTGTGCGTGCACCCATGCGCATGCACAAACGGAGGCCCGGCGCTCGCACAGGCGTGCTGGAGCATGCGTGCAGGCGCAAACGGGCTGTGCGGGGGTGAGTGCATGCGGGGGGGCGGGAGGTCTGTCTCGGCGGCCTGGTCCAGCTCAGGCCACGGACCGGCACCAGGCCACGGACTGGGGGTTGGGGACCTCTGCTGTAAGGCATTAGGCACCCTATCCATTTCAATGTAGCCTGCAAATGTTTGATGAGCATCTCCTCTGCACTCTTGCCTCCCACCCTCATTGTATGGAGTCACTAATTACTACCACATGCTTCCTCCCTTGGGCGGCAGCAGTATTCCTTCCATCCACAGAGACTTCTGAGTTGTCATTTATAGTCTGTAGTATCCGGAAGAGCTGCTATGTTCCATTGGTCCAGAATAATTGTCCATGGGGAGACTATGGACTGTCTGAGCAACTTCAAAGACACAGATGCTTTCTGTGTATGATATTCTTTGTCTGGTTTGCCTTCTCTTCCTCATAAGCCATCCTTTCATGTTGTACTTCCAAAAGTGCCTTTGGTGTTCTGTTCAGAAATTTCTAATCTTTCCTGACAAGATGGCTCATGGATGGGTGCACCTGGAGCTCTTCTGCCTTCTCTTCTGACAAGGATGCCTGGTTATATTCATTTCTGATGTAGTCTTCTACATATTAAGGCAAGAAAACATTGTATAAACACTGTGAACTACCGGGGCAGCTAACTTATTGACTGTGTTGCTTTATTCTCTTACGGAAAAGGGATGGACAATATGTAGCTTATGTCAGAGTTGTCTCTTTAAGGAAAGTTATGACATAATAGTCCCTGGAAAAGACCCTGATGTTGGGAAAGTGTGAAGGCAAGACGAGAAGGGGACGACAGAGGACGAGATGGTTGGACAGTGTCATCGAAGCTACCAACATGAATTTGACCCAACTCCGGGAGGCAGTGGAAGACAGGAGGGCCTGGCGTGCTTTGGTCCATGGGGTCACGAAGAGTCGGACATGACTTAACGACTAAACAACAACAACAACAACAACATGACATAATAGACATGTGCAGTGGATTTCTGCTGAGTCACTGTACATCTGATGCAATCTAGGTAGCAAGATCCATTATCAAGATGGATATAAAAGTAACCAAGTTGATACCATGCTTCTGTGGGTGGAGTTTGAAGTTCTGCGCGTGATGCTGTCGGTTTGCTGTCTGGAGTGCTGTAAATAGCTGCTGTAAATATTTTCCTGAAACTACAAGATAAAAGCCTTTGCTGGAGAAAGACAACAAATTGTCTGTGAGTTATGTTGTTGAAATCTCTCCGAGCAAAAGTTCCGCTGTGTCTTATCTTTTCACTGCTGTCGGAGAAGAGAACGTGTAAATTTTCTTTTCGGGACTCTGCTAACTATTTAAGAGTGATTTATTTCACACACATCCTGACAGCCTATGGGCTAAAGGTTGGCCTCTGGCTTTCTCCGTGTGATTCTCTTCTTCCTTAAAAATAATCCTTTCATGTTATACTTCCCTAGGGGCTCTGGAGCCCTTCGCACACACGCTTTTTAAAAAAAGTACACTGTTTTTGGCTGCTAGGCTTCAGAAGTGGGCTTTTCTAGTACTCCCAAATAGAGATGGGGGTATTTGTATTCGTATACGAATACCCCCGCACAGGTGGACATAACGAGGGTCCGGCCCCCTGGGACTGGACCATCCACTCACCTGTCCGCTGTTGCCGCAGGCTCTGCGCTCCCTTCCAATTGCTCCGGAGCTTGCGGTTGACTAGCCGCATGGACCCTCATTATGTTCACCTGTGCGTTATGTCCACCTGTCTCTACTCCCAAGCTTTATATATATGGTAGCAAGTATTTGATTCTAGCTAGCAGGATCTGATTTTAGTCAGGGTTGGGCATATTGTGGCTAAGGCTGTCCTTAGAGAATACCCACCTATTAAAACTGGCACTTATAAACTCTGCTGATAACATGTATTAGCTGAGCAGTTGTGGGTTTTAAATGAGAAACAGATGGAGGAGTGACTTAATAATTGTTAAAGTAATGGAAGCAGGTCTGCTAGTGTATAGAATAAAGGAATCTGGAAATGGATAGGAGAAAAGAATTACCAACTTGCACTTTTGATGTGTTTGCAGAGAGGAACAGATTAAAGGAGGCAAGTAGAGAACTGCAGGGTTTGGGACGGATTTTCTTTGGTCAGATCCCAAAGATGTTTGACTGTCTGAGAACTTCAGTGTGTCTATATGCAGGATGCTTTTGAAATCAATGAGAAGAGAGATTGATAGTGTGTAAATCTGGGAACTTGTAATTATGGTCCAAGCAAAACTACCCATTGGATATGGTAGTACAATGAGTAAAATGTTTCTGATTGTATCTTTAGTATATAGTTATGTTCTGCTTTTATATTGTGATTTTATTACATATCATTGTCATGATCTCCACGTGGCCCCTGTTTATTTCACCAAACTAAGACCTCACGCTACGTGCCCCTCAGCTGCCACCAGTTGATTACATCAACATGACCTATTATTAATAATCGAGGTCCAGGCCATATGTCATTTTAAAAGAACCAAATAGAAATTGTTTATTAATACAGGTGTTGACAGTATAAGCAATGTTGTTAATTCTTAAACAGACATTATCCCTCTCAACCACCACTCTCCCGCCCAAACTCCAAAACTCTCTCTCAATCTCTTCAACTCCCTATCTAAACTCCCCCTCCTCCTGCTGAGTCTCTTATATCTCATGACTCTGCCTCTCTAGCACTCCCATTGGTCTATGCAGATAGCATATGAATATTCATGACCTGGGCGGATGCCACAATCATCATCATCATTTTAGAACTGCAGAGCTGGAAGGGACACTATGAATCATTGAGTCCAGCCCCTGTGAAAGAGGCTCAGTGGGGAATTGAACTCCCAACCTCTGGTTCTGCAGCCATATACCTAAACCACTCAGCTATCCAGCAGTTCGTTGGGTATATAAATACTTTAAATAAATTAAATGACACATATTTTATGATAATTTCTCTTTAATAGAATGTCTTGAAGAGAGAAATTTTTTTTGCCCAGAGCCGTTTAGATGTCTGTGTTTGGTGATGGCAAACAGTTCCAGTCTGTGTTTGTTATTTCCAGTAACTGAGTAAACATTAGAAGAAGGATTCACTTGGGTCTTTTCTGTCATGGCTTGTGTAATTTTGCATCCTTTCAGGGAAGTTTTTTACTTTGCTGAAAGGGAGAGATTCTTTCTCCACTTCTGCTCCTGTTGCCCAGGTTCAGGTAACCCTTGGTTCTTATGTGTGGAATGTTAATTGTTCTTGTGGCAAAACATATCTGAGAGCGCATTTACCCTGAACTATGTTCTTTTTAAAATCTGCTAATATCAGTGTTCCTTACCGATGGTATCATTTAATTAAGGCAATCAAAACCAAGGAGATTAATGGAAGCCCCCAGGGAGAGGTGATGTGGAGTGCAGGAGCTGCTGTGTTCAGACTGACAGTAATTTCCATGTAGCTGGATGCCAAAATGGCAGGACAAATCTTTTTACATAGTCTGCGGGCTAAAACAATTCAAATCCAGGAGCAACCCAATGAGACTTCAGTTATTTGTGTGCAGATGCGTTTGTCTGTATTTGAATTTTCTATTGTACATTTAAAAATGTTCATTCCTTTATTGCATATTCATGCCCAAGCTGACAGGTTAAACTATCGAAGTATTAATCATACTTTGTACACAGAGACCGTAGCTGAAATAACTGTTCCCATAGGAGATGCTCATCTGCTAAATGCCCACCTAAACCCTGCTGACTTATATCTCTTGTAGAAAGATCACCTGCTCAGCCCCCCTCCTCAAGCTTTATATCCACTCTGGTACCTACTGCCTAAAACCTGATAGCAAACCGTGCTTAGATGCTGGAAAAGAAGTTGGTTCCAGATTTGTTGCTTCCTCCAAGTAGTTCTGCAAGGAATTCCCATACAGGGCATGCCAGTGGTCAGCACTGATTTCTGAAACCAGCTCATCTCTCATGGAACCCCATGATCCCTTTGTACATCTTGACATTTTCAGAGAGGTTCTGGAATATTGATCTCTCACACTAGCATTATATGAAAAGATTGCTTGTTGAGCATTGTTCCTTACTTGATAGGTTCCATGAGTTTTTTTGAGACATGCTGTCAGTTATAATTCCCCAGACTGGGCTGGCTCTTTTATTAGACAAGAGCCACAGATTTTATCCCTCTCCATTATCCCCTCTCATGCTGCTGCTATTACTACAGTGGAACCTCTACTTACGAACTTAATCCGTATTGGAATGGTGTTCTTAAGTTGAAACGTTCGTAAGTTGAAGCAAAATTTCCCATAGGAATGCATTGAAAACCGATTAATCCGTTCCGGCTGTTTTTTGTTCTTATGTAGAGGCGCGTTCGTACGTTGAAGCATTAGTTCCCATAGGAACTAATGCAAAGCCGGTTAATCTGTACTCTACCACTAGGGGGAGATTTTTTTTTTAACCTAAGATGACCTAAGGTTAAAAAAAGGGCAGGAAAGTTTTTTTTCCCATTCTTATCTTGGAGCTCCGTTCTCAAGTAGAAGCAAAATTTAGCGAACGGAGCTGTTCTTAAGTTGGATCGTTCGTATTTAGGGAAGTTCGTAAGTAGAGGTTCCACTGTACTCTGGAGATATTCAAATGTCTGGCTCCGAGGGGTCCTATGACTATGTATTTTCTTATCACAGACTTAATTAGTACCCCTTATGGGTTGTGCTTGTCTTATTTTCAGCACAGAAAAAGTGATAGAAGTATCTGGAAAACAGGTGTATATATGTAATTAGAATAGTGACTCACAAGTCTGCAATGTACTTTAGCTTTCCCTCCACCCTGAAATATATTACATGGATCTTCTAGGTTTTTTTTAATTATCCAGTTAAATTATACACCTGGTTTTTTTTGAATAAATTTTCACTGCAGTGACTGTTGATCTGGAGGGTGGTCTGTGATTCTGCCTTAAGTAACTCTAGGTGGCTCTTTAAATTTGTAACTCTGCAGTTCTGCTTTGAAAAACAAAATGCTGATTGTAAACCAAACAACCTTCCTTATCAGTACTGAATCACTTACATCTGTGCTGTCAGTTAATAAAATGTAAATTGGCCATCCAGGAGAAAGAACATATGGAAATTCTTCTACAGGGCTTTTTGAGAAAGGCCTGGGAAGAAGTGGTTATTTTTTAAAAGCTTTATTTTGTACTAATAATGTTCCACTTTAATAAGCTTTGTGATTGCAGTGTTCTTGTTTTTACTGTAAACTGCTGTTGTAATCAAAGTGATAAGATTTCGGCATTAGTTTACTCATGAAAATGTATTAAAATATTCTCCCTTTACCTACTGCTTGGTACATCTTATTGCAGCTAGTCCCACGTCACCACAGAAAGACCAAGATAGTAGATTCTGTGGCATTATTCCAAAGATGCAACTGCTTCTAGCAGTGGGAACGGAAGGGAAAGTGACTCCCTTTCTCCAGTACAGCCTTCTGTGTTTCCTCAAGACTTGTTCTGAGTGGCTGGAACCCGCCCCCTCCATCCTGCGGCAGGTTTTCAGGCAAAACAGCGGCATGTGATGTGACGGGGAAGAAGAGGAAGGGGGAAGAGAACAGTATTAGGTTCCAGCTATCATGTTTATGTGCTGTTGTCACGGTTTCATCAGACAGAACTAGAGATGGACATGAACTGCCGATTCGGCACAATTCGTTTACCGGCCCCATAGGTTTTCCATGGTTCGGCACCCAGCCCCCTCCAGCGGGTGCTCACTCAGAGGCGGTGCCCCAGCTTCCTTGCCTCGTCTTGCCTTTTCTGGGTGTTGCCTCTGAGTGGTGCCTGCCAGAGGGGGCGGCACGCCGAACTGTGGGGCTAGTAAACGAACTGCACTGAAGCAGTGTAGTAATTGGAGCAAAGCTGATCAGGCTCCTCTCAGGACAAAACAAAACAGCCCAAAAATTGTGAGGAAGCTTTTGAAATTGCCACACCTTTTCAGTTTTGAGGGTAGGTGAAGAAAGGGCAGGATTTACTGAGGTAATAAAGTCTGATTCCAAAAGATCTCCTGTATGGAGAATTAGTGCAGGGAAATCGCCCCAGAGGGAGACCACAGCTGCGATACAAGGACATCTGCAAGCGGGATCTGAAGGCCTTAGGAATGGACCTCCACAGATGGGAAACCCTGACATCTGAGCGTTCAGCCTGGAGGCAGGCATTGCATCATGGCCTCTCCCAATTTGAAGAGACCCTTGTCCAGCAGACCGAGGCAAAGAGGCAGTCCCGAAACCAGCAAAATCAGGGAGCTGGACAGGGGACAGATTGTATTTGTCTTCAGTGTGGAAGGGATTGTCACTCTCGAATTGGCCTTCTCAGCCACACTAGACGCTGTTCCAAGTCCTCCATACAGAGCACGTTACCATAGTCTTTCGAGACTGAAGGATGCCTAATAATAATAATAATAATAATAAAGTCTGATTTATCAGTCTTACGGAATATAGTGGCAGATGCATATTAAGTTGATTAAACTTTATTAGGTATATGCAGGTATCATTTTTCTTGGGTTGTTAGAACAACAAATCATATAATGTCCCTGCTCCTGTTGTTCGTCAGATTTGTTTCCAACTAACTAATTAGTTAATCAATTAATCAATTTTGGGCATGACTAAGCCCAACAAATACATCTTCCAGTTTCAAAGCTCGTAAGTCCACCCTTACTAATTTTTCCTGGATGCCACAGAATTCTCCAACAAAATACTATTTTTGACCAAAATCTTCACACTCTTGATTTAACTGCAAGTCCACAGGATACTACTGTTCGTCCCTTTTCAGTATTCTGAACAGGAAAAATAATGGCTCCTCCAGACCTTAGGGTTCTTTCACACAATGATGTCTGTCAGACCTTGCTTGGAGGCGCTCTGTCTGTTTCTCTTACAAGCCTGCTTAAAAGCAGTAAAAGGCATGGAAAAATATTTCGTCTTTCTAAAGTAAAAATATATAAAGGAAAAAGCATTATTTAGCTCTGAGCATATTAAAAAACACAGAAAAACATTTCTAAACAAAGCTCACCCATTTAAATTTTTTCAGTCTAAGTGAAATCTGTATCTGTGGCCTTGGTTAAGATGTATCTCGCAGCCACAACTCGCTCTAATTCCTCTGCCAGAAATCACAGTTATTTATATATTCTAAATTTTGTTTATTTACTTCTCCCAAGAAGCAGCCGTGCTTGTTGCTTAAAAGCCACACTTTTGTTTATGTTAGCTGCTCAATGGTAATGGGCCCTGCCATTAAGCAGGGGAATAAAAACATTGGTCATACACCTGCCAGGAAGCAGGTATATGCCTGTATTTATACCAGTTACTCATCAGATGTCAGTGCTTGCTATTTCCATATCTCTTGTGTATGGATAGCAAAAGGAAACAGGAGATTGTCAAAAATTGTTTTCTTTCAGTGGCCTTGCTGGTGCTGTAGCCAGTTCATTGTTTTTAAAACACTTGTATCAAATAAACAATCTCAAATATGATAGAATGCGATACAATCTCAAAATTGATAGAATTATTTCAATACGAATCCAAAGCAGACCTTTCAACATCACAGTAATCCACGTTTATGCACCAACCACCCATGCTGAAGAGGCTGAAATTGACCAATTCTATGAAGACTTACAACACCTTCTAGAACTGACACCAAAGAAAGATGTTCTTCTCATTCTAGGGGACTGGAATGCTAAAGTAGGGAGTCAAGAGATAAAAGGAACAACAGGTAAGTTTGGCCTTGGAGTTCAAAACGAAGCAGGGCAAAGGCTAATAGAGTTCTGTCAAGAGAACAAGCTGGTCATCACAAACACTCTTTTCCAACAACACAAGAGGCGACTCTACACATGGACATCACCAGATGGGCAATACCGAAATCAGATTGATTATGTTCTCTGCAGCCAAAGATGGAGAAGCTCTATACAGTCAGCAAAAACAAGACCTGGAGCTGATTGTGGCTCTGATCATCAGCTTCTTATAGCAAAATTCAAGCTTAAACTGAAGAAAGTAGGAAAAACCACTGGGCTGGTCAGGTATAAGCTAAACCAAATCCCTTATGAATACACAGTGGAAGTGAAGAACAGATTTAAGGAACTCGATTTGGTGGACAGAGTGCCTGAAGAACTATGGATGGAGGCTCGTAACATTGTACAGGAGGCAGCAACAAAAACCATCCCAAAGAAAAGGAAATGCAAGAAAGCAAAGTGGCTGTCCAATGAGGCCTTACAAATAGCAGAGAAGAGAAGGGAAACAAAATGCAAGGGAGATAGGGAAAGTTACAGAAAACTGAACGCAGACTTCCAAAGAATAGCAAGGAGAGACAAGAGGGCCTTCTTAAATGAACAGTGCAAAGAAATAGAGGAAAATAATAGAAAGGGAAAAACCAGAGATCTGTTCCAGAAAATTGGAGATATTAAAGGAACCTTTTGTGCAAAGATGGACATGATAAAGGACAAAAATGGTAGGGACCTCACAGAAGCAGAAGATATCAAGAAGAGGTGGCAAGAATACACAGAAGAATTATACCAGAAAAATCTGGATGCCCCGGACAACCCAGATAGTGTGGTTGCTGACCTTGAGCCAGACATCCTGGAGAGTGAAGTCAAGTGGGCCTTAGAAAGCATGGCTAAGAACAAGGCCAGTGGAGGTGATGGCATTCCAGTTGAACTATTTAAAATCTTAAAAGATGACGCTGTTAAGGTGCTACACTCAATATGCCAGCAAGTGCCTGACCACCTTATCTATCTCCTGAGAAATCTGTATGTGGGACAGGAAGCAACAGTTAGAACTGGATATGGAACAACTGATTGGTTCAAAATTGGGAAAGGAGTATGACAAGGCTGTATATTGTCTCCCTGCTTATTTAACTTATATGCAGAATACATCATGCGAAAGGCTGGACTGGATGAATCCCAAGCCGGAATTAAGATTGCCGGAAGAAATATCAACAACCTGAGATATGCAGATGATACCACTCTGATGGCAGAAAGTGAGGAGGAATTAAAGATCCTCTTAATGAAGATAAAAGAGGAGAGAGCCAAAAATGGTCTGAAGCTCAACATCAAAAAAACTAAGATCATGGCCACTGTTCCCATCACCCCCTGGCAAATAGAAGGGGAAGATATGGAGGCAGTGACAGATTTTACCTTCTTGGGCTCCATGATCACTGCAGATGGTGACAGCAGCCATGAAATTAAAAGAGAATTTTTAGAGTATATATTTTAATTGTATTTTAATTGTTTTATCTTTTTTTATTGTATTTAAATTGTTGGAAGCCGCCCAGAGACCTTTGGGTAGTGTGGGCGGCATATAAGTTAAATAAATAAATAAATAAATAAATAAATAAATAAAAGACGCCTGCTTCTTGGGAGGAAAGTGATGACAAACCTAGACAGCATCTTAAAAAGCAGAGACATCACCTTCCCGACAAAGGTCCGCATAGTCAAAGCTATGGTTTTTCCAGTAGTGATGTATGGAAGTAAGAGTTAGACCATAAAGAAGGCTGACCGCCGAAGAATTGATGCTTTTGAATTGTGGTGCTGGAGGAGACTCTTGAGAATCCCCTGGACTGCAAGGAGATCAAACCTATCCATTCTGAAGGAAATCAACCCTGAGTGCTCACTGGAAGGACAGATCCTGAAGCTGAGGCTCCAATACTTTGGCCATCTCCTGAGAAGAGAAGAGTCCCTGGAAAAGACCCTGATGTTGGGAAAGTGTGAAGGCAAGAAGAGAAGGGGACGACAGAGGACGAGATGGCTGGACAGTGTCATCAAAGCTACCAACATGAATATGACCCAACTCCGGGAGGCAGTGGAAGATAGGAGGGCCTGGCTTGCTCTGGTCCATGGGGTCACGAAGAGTCGGACACGACTTAACGACTAAACAACAACAAAGCAAATAATATTTTCATCCTGGAATTTTAAAAGTTCTTTACTTTTAAGGCAACTTTAGGGCTGCTCCTATACCCAATGTAACTGTTCTAACACTCTTAAATAGACAATGTATCAAACCCTGACATGTCCATACAGTGTGTGATGGATTCCACTATAGGACATACTGGCAAAGCCTACTACCAATTTACACTTGCCTGAGAAAAATGATGCAAATCTTGGCAGCAAATTGCCCTTCATTAATGAGGTCCTGGATATGTTCCTAGTTACAGAACTAGGAATGCATCCAGGAGCACAACCAGTACCTCATTAATGAGCAGCAATTTGCTGCCAAGACTTTGCCAAGACTTATGTGATTTTCCCCTATAGGAGCATAAATTGACAATAGGGATTTGGCCATTGTTCTTTTGTTTTACCATTGCTGGAGGGAAAACATTACTGCAAAGCGAATTGAAGATCTTCTCATTGTTGCAATGATTCCAGGAAACATCAGCTTGTCTTTTTCTACAAGCTTCATTTATCTACAATGTTTTTATGTTCCATATGTGCAAAACACTTCAGAGTTGTTATAAAATACAAAAGTCTAACAGCTGAGAAAAAACTGTAGGAACAAATACTTTAAAATATCCTTCCTTGAAACTTGTAAAAAGATACAGGGTGTTAAAACTTAAATTGCAGGCAGAACTTAAATCATGTTTGAATTCAAAATACAGGAGCAAAAGTAGAATAATATATTAAAAAAGGGTGCTTTAATTATATTCTAAAAATGCAAGAGTTTATAGCTAAAAAGTCACATTTAAAAGCAAAGAATGTATCTCTCTAAAACACCACTTAAAAATAAAATGCATTAGAACTTTAAGTAATCTTTAGTCTTACTTTAAGCGCATGGAAACATATTAAAGTTGTTAAAAGTAAGAATATATTAATGAAAATGGCTTTCTTTGCATGTAAGCATATTGATAATACATTTTCTAAATGCTCACTCAGCCATCTACCAGTTAAAATGTATCAAAGAAAATCCATGATTTTTCTGTCTTCTTCCTGTGCTGTTTCATTTTCTTTTTTCTTCTCCCCAGCTCTTTGGCTCGGCTCAGCTTGGCTCTCCTACATGATATCAATGTTGTTGGCGTCTGGTGCATGGCGTAATCTGGCATATTGTTGATCTGAATGTTATATTCAATTACTGTGTGTGTGTCATATCCCCATATTTATACTTCTTGCCAATTGTTTTCATGCACGCCCATCTCTTTCTTCTCCAGAAACCTGAAGATCCAGGGATCTGAAATTCCAAGAATATTTTTTTCAATGGGAAATTGTATTGTTTCTGCCGATACTGTGACTCCAGGGGACTATAATCTGAAATCTGGCAGGCTGTACTACTACTATGGTGATGATAACATTTTTGTTATGGCTAAAATTCTACAGAACCTGGAAGAATAATGCTCTTTAGCATAAAGCCCCTGTAACATGAGGACCTTATAATACGTACTAAGATTTTATATCATCAATTCTGGTCGCCGCACCTCAAAAAAAGACATAATGGAACTGGAAAAGGTGCAGAAGAGAGTGACTAAAATGATGACTCGGCTGGGGCACCTCCCTTATGAGGAATGGCTACAGCATTTGGGGCTCTTTAGTCTAGAGAAAAGGCGCTTGAGGGGGGACCTGATTAAGACGTATAAAATTATGCAGGGGATGGATAAAGTGGATAGAGGGAAGCTCTTTTCCCTCTCATGCAATACCAGAACCAGGGGACATCCACTCAAATTGAGTGTTGGGAGAGTGAGAACAGACAAAAGAAAATATTTATCTACCAAGCGTGTTGTTAGTCTGTGGAACTCCTTGCCACAGGATGTGGTGATGGCATCTGGCCTAGATACCTTTAAGAGGGGATTGGACAGATTCCTGGAGGAAAAGTCCATCACAGGTTACAAGCTGTGATGGGGATGTATAATCTCCAGGCTTAAAAGGAAGGTACCTCAAAATGCCCGATGCAGGGGAGGGGTATCAGGAGACAGGTATCTAGTTGTCTCATGTGCTCCCAGAGGCATCTGGTGGGGCCACTGTGAGATACAGGAAGCTGGACTAGATGGGCCCTTGGCCTGATCCAGCAGGGCTCTTCTTCTATTCTTATGTTCTTATCAGAATATTGTCACCCTAAAATCCTGAAATGCTAGACTTTTGTGAACTCAAAATATTATAATCGCTGAAATAGTGCACTATAGAGTAGTCCTAGAACGATCTTTAATTTTTAGCATGTATACATTACTGAAACAGCGACGTCTACGTTGGCTTGGGCATGTCGTGAGAATGGCTGACAGTCGGATTCCAAAAGATCTCCTGTATGGAGAATTAGTGGAGGGAAATCGCCCCAGAGGGAGGCCACAGCTGCGATACAAGGACATCTGCAAGCGGGATCTGAAGGCCTTAGGAATGGACCTCAACAGATGGGAAACCCTGACATCGGAGCGTTCAGCCTGGAGGCAGGCGTTGCATCACGGCCTCTCCCAATTTGAAGAGACCCTTGTCCAGCAGACCGAGGCAAAGAGGCAGTCACAGAAGCAGCAAAATCAGGGAGCTGGACAGGGGACAGATTGTATTTGTCTTCAGTGTGGAAGGGATTGTCACTCTCGAATTGGCCTTCTCAGCCACACTAGACGTTGTTCCAAGACCTCTATTTAGAGCATGTTACCATCGTCTCTCGAGACTGAAGGATGTCTACAACAAAGTGCACTATATAGTACTTATAAATGCTCTTTTATGTTTGCATATTGTAACTGAAACATGTTCATTACAATATAAACACATTCAGCTGCCAGGATGTTTATGATTCAGTCTTGTTCAGCTGTAAAGCTGGCTAATTGGTTTGATACACCTAATTTTATTTTATTTTATTTTTTGCAATTACTATAGTAAACTATATACAAGCCTCAAGTTTAAGTGTACTTTCAATTTCAGGGCTACATTTTCCATACCCACTTTACTGTATTGTAACACTCAATAGACACAAAATTTTAAACTTTGATGTGTAATTTTTTTTCCTCTAGCAATTTTTGCTGTCTTGGCCTGGTTTCTTTTCTTTTCTGTTATAGTCAACTTCATACATTCCAGCCCACTATCTCCTGCTGCACTCCATCCTGGAGATAATGTCCATGTGACAGCAGATCCATGCATTGAGAGTCATATTTAAAAACTATTAACCACACAGTTTGACTTAAATTTGTGGACAAGTCCTTAAACCACTACATTGGACAGGATGGGGAATTATAATAGGATATCCTATTACGTGAACACAATGTTGTGCAGCAATATCGGGGCATTTCCTGGCATTTTGATTCATGGACACAGAAGCACAATATCCCACATTCATAAAAAGGAGATTCTTTGAAGAACAGTGTATAAAATGTCCCTATGGTCATCACTTGTAGAAATAAGTAGTTGTTCACAAGTACCAGGGTAATGGGCAGCCTGTCAAAATGGGCGTACTGAATGCGGAATAGATGTGGAACAGAGAGGAGACTCTTCGTTGAAATGTTCAGATGAAACTTTATCATGCACTGCCTAAGCTGCAAGGTTGACTCTTCTTGCCAGAGTAGCAGATGGTCTGTTAATCATCACAGACAGAAATTATGTTAATTAATGCATTGCAAAATTCAGTCTGGCTGAGTCTTTTTTTAAAAAATGCAGATATGATTGTTGTTTTCTGGAAGGAGAAATTGGGGAATACTTGAATCGATTTATTTTTATGTCAATCATAAAATCATTTTCTTTAAAAAAATTAATGTGCTGTTACTTTTGAGGGTTCAATTTTGTTTAAGTCAGTAATTAGAAAAGGGTTGTAATTCAAGGGGTTGATGGTGATATGTTTAGGACTGGTTGTTGAAGTAAAAGGCTGTAGCTCAAAGGCACCGCCTGAATGTTCATGTAGACAGCCCCATGTTCTATCTTAAGCATTTTTAGTTAAATGAGCCAAGTCACAAATGAAGCAGTCTGTTTATTTATTTGTTATTTATTTATTAGGAAGCAAATGAAGGCTTTCAGGAATAGGAAATAGATCAAGCATGTAAAAATGAGTGAACCCCACCATGTTGGTGTTCTGTTGCAGAATGGCAGGCCAGAGAGCTCCTTGTCTCTCTTACTTCCTGCAATTGTATTCTACTAGTATGGATATTTGGCTGAATACAGTGAATACGACTTACGAACGTCCCGACATACGACCATTTTGAGTTACGACCAGCTCCGGATGCAAAAATTTGCTTCGACTTGCGGCCGGAGCTTCCAGTTACGAACAGAAAAAGGCAGGGAAAAAAGGCGGGGAATTCAAATTGCTAACCGTTGGTAGGCGAAGAGGCTGCTTCTTTGTAGCTCTTTCGCCCCAACGGTTAGAGTGAGTGTGATCGAAGGAGGCTTTGGACTGCCTGGTAAGGGAAGGTGCTGCTTTCTGCTTTTTAAAAACTGTTCTGGGTGGGTTTTGCAGTGTGGTTTTGGGTTGGGGGGGTTATGTTTCTGTGCTGTGATGGGTCTTACAGTCTTTGTTTTTTGGGTGTTTCCCCCCCCCTCCCGTTTCTGATGGGTCTTGCGGGGTTTTTTCCCCCCCTATTTCCAATGGGTCTTGCGGGGTTTGTTTGCTTTTTGGGTTTTTTCCCCCCATTTCCGATGGGTCTTGCGGGGTTTGTTTGCTTTCTGCTTTGCTTTTTTTGCATTTCTGATGGGTCTTGCACAGTTTGTTTGCTTTTCTGCTTTGCTTTTTTTGCATTTCCGAAGGGTCTTGCACGGTTTGTTTACTTTTCTTTTTTTCCCTTCGGCTGGAACGGATTAATCGCGTTTCCGATGGGTCTTGCGTGTTTTGTTTTTGTTTTGTTTTTTGGTGATTTTTTTCTTCGGCCGGAACGGATTAATTGCATTTCAATGCATTCCTATGGGAAATGGTGCTTCGACTTACGACCATTTCGAGTTATGACCGTAGTTCCGGAACCAATTAAGTTCGTAAGTCGAGGCACCACTGTATCAGGAAAAACTTCTTAATTATTCCTTTCATTCTCTGGCCTTTAATTCGGAACTATATCATCCCGGTCCAAGTAGGAATGTTCTTGATCATCCCAGTGTGCAGGACACGTAACAATGGGTTCAAGCTAAAGGAAGCCAGATTTAGGCTGAATATCAGGAAAAACTTCTTAACTGTTAGAGCAGTACGACAATGGAACCAATTACCTTAGGAGGTGATGAGCACTCCAGTGCTGAGGTATTAAAGAGAAAATTAGATAACCACCTGGCAGATATCCTTTGATTTGTTTTCCTGAACTGAGCAGGGGGTTGGCCTTATAGGCCCCTTCCAACTCAGTTACTCTATGATTCTATGATGTCAGGAGCAGCAGATAAATTTAAACAGTATGCCAGTGGAACGTTAAGTACAGTCCCTTTTTTTCCTTCCAAGTAGGTCAGACATAATGACAGTCACAGATTTCTAGCAGGAAGCTTAGTGCTCAGTTACTTAAAATCCTTGCTTACCATGTATCAGTTGTGAGTTGAGTCACGTGGCTTATTTGCTCCCACTTGATTGTTCTTGCTAGTAGGAGCGTTGCAAGGAACGAGAAATGGATTCTTCAGTGCAGGGATAGGGAACCTGTCCATAAGTAGTCAGGCTCCAAAACAACAATTAAGGATGATAGATAGCTACATCTACCCATCGCAGCAGCAACTCTTTATTTCCGAACTATATCCTGAGCTGCAGCTCAGAGGCTTTCCTCACAGAACCTGAAATAACATGTGAAACATGTTCACTGAAGGAAAGAAAAAGCTGGGATTCTTATGATGCCAGAAGAGGACATTCCCTAAGAACAGGCCCATAACTTAGGTATATGTCATCACCATCATAGAACTGCAGAGCTGGAAAGGAGCCTATGGATCACTGAGTCCAGCCCCTCTCAAGGAGGCACCGTGGTTATCTGGAATTGTAAAGTTGCATGTTGGTTAAGGAGATGTCAAAGGCTCAGGAAAGATTTATCAAGACCTCTGGAATCCTCCTCATGATTTTCCCCTTCCATGGGCATGTTTGCCTTTTGTCATTGTTTAATGCCTTGTAAGGCTTTAAGCATAAATAACAAGTACTGTAGCCTAAAAGAAAAAGGGCTTTGGAGCTTTAAGGTGGGAAGGATTGTAAATGTGGTCATGTGTGAAATGGCATCCCCCCCTTTTTGTGTTCTTGCACCTGTGAAACCAATATGCAGAGGCATATTGGCTGTGTTACTGGAGGGAATATTAATCTTCCATGAGTAGGATACACTGGTAGCCTCATCCTCCATGCATGTGTCTGATCTTTTCTGACCAAACTGGTCATCATCATCATCAGATCTGGTAGCAAATTCCAGCGTTTCTCTGTGCTCTATGGGTTAAGCGTTTATGTCTTGTAGCAGTGTCTCTCCCTGTCCCTTCTCGGTGAGCCTCACTAATGCTCCCTCAAGTTGCCCTAATAACACACAGTGGCCAGACAGAAACTTGGGGAAATTTGGGCTGCCCCTTGTAATTAAGGGTAAATTGAGTTGCATGCCATGTTATATTTCATTCTATGGTTCCTGCCTGGTGAAAGCTTCAAGAACCCCTGATCAATAAACTTGCATGCACATAGTGTTGTAAATGCTTCTCATTTACTTTGCAGTTCCATATTAATGCCTGTCATGTCTGTCAGGACCACAGAAAGATCAGCCATGAGATAGCATGCCATGAAAGTTAACAGAAGGATGAAACTTGTGTGATGACAGTTGGATGCTTTTGTTTGGTCTCTTGATTCTTGTGCACTGACCTTGAGCCCTGCTGGTTTTCGCCTCAGAGAAGAATTAGCAATTAATTTAAAACTTTGCTCCTTCTTTCTTCTTTTCAACATTGAGGGTGAGAGTCTGGGATATGTAATCAGTATGCATGGGGTAAAATTACAAATCAAGGCGGTGGGTGATTTACAAAAACATGGAGAAATTATTGATGAGCGTGTGAATGTTGAAGTCTATTTAAAATTCTAGTGTCCAGCCCTCTTTCTCTCCTTATTTGTGTTTGGACAATGAAATTCTTTAGTGCACGGGCAGGAAACCTGTAACACACTACCATAAGCAGTATTAATGATAATGATGAATACAGTAAGTAAGATTATGTTGAGTGACATGCATATAGTTGGTCCTTTTTCTGTTCAGTAATTTGTGTTATGTTAAAGAATTTCAGCTTAATTTAAAAAGAAACCATAGTTTGTTGGTGTTGTACAAATATTCTCTCTCTCTCTCTCTCTCTCTCTCTCTCTCTCACACACACACACACGATAAACTGCAATGTTTCAGTTTTGGACACTATATAAACATAGCAGGTGAAATTTAAATTCCTCTTTTCTTAAAAGTATGACATGAACGATCAAGCCAATATCCCTTCAGAGTATTACAAAAATGTAAACATTTGAAGTAACATTTTTGTTTTTTAACTTCTGTTTTCATGTAAATGAATTATTAATAAGGCCAAAAATCAGCATAGTAGAGAAGCTGCTTGAACTTATATTAATGGATAGTCAAGACGGTTTCATTAAAAATTGACCCTGACGGTAGTGTTTACTTCCCTGAGAGTTGCTAGCACAGACATTCCTGATTTCTTATCTCTTTTAGAGTTTTTAGGTTTTGAAGAAGGTGTCTTAGTATTGGTATCTGTACCACTACTGCTGTTGTGTAGTTTTTGCACAGATTCTAGTTGTAACTCAGCAAGGAATAACCCAAATACCCACAGATCAACCCTATACTACTACATATGGATCCTCTGCGGAGACAGAGATTGGGAGTTCGATTCTCTGTTGTGCTTACTTGACAGGAGTTAGACTCAGTGATCCATGGGGTACGTAGCTTCCAGCTCTGTACTTTTAAGATTATTACTGTAGATTATTAATATCCTGTTGTGCCTGCTTTAATAAAGAGGTTCACTGATAGTACTGTACTAATAGCAATTGATGAGAATATCAATCACAACAGATCAAAAGCAGAGTGCATGCTTTCCATTCATTGTTCCTCTGGCTATAGACTCTGACTGTGGGAATGGGAAAGACCAGGGTTAAGTCCCACTGACATGAACAGCAGGTGTTGTTTGGGTGAATAGACCATTTTCAGGTTTGGGCATTACATGCCTTCGTATGATTGAGCAGTTTTCTGTGTAACGGGATGGCTTCTCCTTGCCAGTGACTGTAATATATTAATCCCACTGCCAAACACAAAACAAAAAATCTCTGCAAGAAACAATATTCTTCAAAAGCTATTGGGAAACAATTGGGACACGCAGTCTTAAACACCAAGAATTACAGCCTTGGCATTATGCTACTCTTAAAGCAAATAAGCCAACTCTGTGTGATATAGTTCAGCACATGTGAAACAACGAGATGTGGCACAGTGAAAGCTGTAGAATCAGTACTGGATGCTTGAAGCCAACCTTTAATGATCTACAAAGAAAGGCAGCAGCTAATAGTGAAAGGCTCAAAACATTTGCATCAAATGCGCATCCATTCTTTGGCTACAATCTTGGCCTTGCAGATTAAAGTCAAGGAAACGTTTTTTCTGAACATCTGCGAATCTTCAAGGAACACCAGAGAATATTGGGATTATCATGTGGAAAATAAGAACTACTCATCTCTTAAAATGGAGGGAACCCCAGGAAGTCTGGCCCTTGGTCACACGGAGAACTGAGTTCCTGGAAGTCATTTAACAGGCTATGAACTAGGTTTGACCAAACCAAAGTGAACTTAAGAAAATGGGGATTTTGCACAGAAACAGTCTATTATTATTTATTTATTTAAAATACTTATACCTCATCTTCCTCTTCCAGAGTGCTGAGAATAAGCAACTTCACACTTATGTCAATGTACTCTGTGCTCCACAGCATGTACTATGGAAGATTTGATGCTAGCTGCCCCCACATGCTCTCTTGGGCAAAAATTTCTTTATCTGTTTGCCTGGTGTGTGTTTAGGACATTAACAAAGATGACTCCCCATGTTACACGCTAGTTACAGCTGTATAGCATCTACTCTATTGTTTGGTTTTGATTTTTTTTTTTTTTTAATATTCGCGTTCTACCATGACACTGTCACATTTGGCTCCTTGAACCTTTCATGGGCTGTCTGTGGGATCAGGAAACGACCACATAAATGGAGTTGGACAGTACCCCTCTCGCCCACTAAAGCTGGCTGTCTTGCAGTACAGCTGGCAGTGGAGGAGGCCAAGTGCTGTTTAGCCTGCTCTTTCACAGCTGGGTTGAATCAGAGAGGAATCAAAACTTATTCTAGGCACAAAGCCCTCTGGAACAGCCTCTGAGGCATTGTGGCTTTAGAGAATTGAAGGCTTGTGTATCCTCTCTGGCAGCAGACTCTCTAGTTTCTATTTGATGCACATGGTTGCGGGCAGCACAACTCAAGACCCCTTTTAACTTGCACCAGAGACATCTGCCTTTGGTTCTTTCAAGATCTGAATTTCAGGGCAGTGTTTTAAGCAGGAATGCCATTCTGAAAGCATTGGCAGATATTTGGTAGCAATAACTCCATGCCTTCCACAGGCATGAAATACTGTCATGGTGCTTTAAGACTAACACATAACCTTTCAGGGACTAGCGTCAACAATGGCGGATGCATAAAGTGTTGCCCTCCGTTGACAGGATAATTGATTGAGAGTGGCCACCTCTCCAAAATAATTTTATTTTTGGGTGCATATGTGTGGCATAATGGGTTTAAATAACAAAGATCTGTCAATTCTGTTAGAACTCAAGGGTGATTTTTATGTGCCCATTTTGCACTTAAAAGGGGAAGTATGCAGAAAATAAATCTGTTCTATGGACTGGTTCAGGTTGATGGTGGGCTGTATATTAGAAAAGTCTTAGCAGAATTCCTCTTGGTCTTTCCTGGACAGATGAGAATGTCATGGATATATCAGTAAGAGAGGGGTTGGGAAGAGAGACCTGAGTAAATATCATTTTGAGACACAGATGGTACTGTGAAGCCGTGTGAATTCCCAAAGTCTATGCTTTTCAGGTGGAAAAGACATTCCTATAGCAGTATGCTGCCGACAGCATATCAACAATGTGAAATGCTGGTTCTTACCATTGGAATTTCCATTTAGGTGCTTGAATAGCTACTGTAATATGCTTCATGTCTGACATTCAAACCAGATAATTCACACAGTTCTGATGCCATCCCATGTGATTTGTGTGACTTATTTTTGTTTGATATATGCCTAATAAATTCAAAATAGTTTGGAAAAAATAGGGAATCTCGGAAAAATGTGACCTTGAAAGCAGGAGAGTAGCCTTGAAGCTCTCTTAAGCAGGGGGAGTTCATAGAATAAGGGGAAGGTGAACAGTGCCTAAAATCAAGACTCTTCTTGTTAAAAGAAAACACTGTGCCTTCAAGTAGAAGTTTTGCTGTAACTGCATTCCAATATCTCGATATACACGTGCACAGCTGTACTACAGTCGTTCCCAGCCCAACCGCAAATAATGTCAACACTGTAATTGAGCAAAACATACAATGTCAAAGCCTATTTTTTTCTTTGCTTTTGGTCTTGGGGAGGTGAAGGGAGGGGGAAGAGAGATTCTTTGTGTGGGGTTGATTCTGGGTGGTAGTGGAAAGAATTTCCTTTCTGGTTGGCTTTCTTCCCTTTCATATAAAAAAAGTTTGCTTCTTAATGAGCGAAAATTGTGTCTGAGCAATTTTTCATCTGCCAGTAATCTTGATGTAATAGGGATGTTGGAGAAAAAACCCAATTCTTCTTTTGGGGCTAGTGGACTGGGAATAGAAACAGCTTCTGATGCCTGGAGGAATGTGTATGTGCACAAATGTATTCATTGGTTGTTTGTTTTTAGGTGATGCAGGCCTCCACAGAACAAGAAATAATTAACCTTCATTTGTGTCCAAAGCAAGAGAGATCTTTCAAGGAGAGAGTGTTCTGCTCAACACACTTTTAATCCCCTTCAAATGTCAGCAACAACTTTAAGCCATTCATTCCCCCGTTTTTGTTGCATCTGCTTCTAATTTACCTGAAAAGGGAGGGATAGACATGCTTCCTTTTTTCTTTGGGGCTTATTTGTGTTGCATTATCATCTAAGGAATGCGGCTTTGCTATGCTCAAAGTTGGAGGCTCTGTTCTTCTCCTGTGAAAAAGACTGCATGGTGCTGAACTTGTGAATGTGATTTCCTGTGCCCGGTCTGCTTGCTGCTGTTTGGTTTGTGTAAAATGCAGAGCTGTGTTAGTCTTTGGCAGCCATTCCTGGCCTATTGTGAAAGACAGAAATGTTTCTGGAACAAGCTGCAAATCCACCCTTTTACACACCCTTGCACATCCTGTGCCAGTTGGATGGACTAAACAGAAATGTTTTACATTGCTTTAAATGTACATTGACTGGTGCAGTCCCTGTGGGTTAGAAGAGGCTTTTTTGTTGTTGTTAAGCTCCAAAGAAGGGGAGGGAATGTAATAATTCCTCTACCTCCCCCTTTTGGTGTGAGGAATCAGTAGGATTGCATTTCAAATACCATCCCTTTGGGACTTGGAATGAGTGTCATCTGTTGCTCCAGGAAAGACATTGAAGCATAGAGGTTCAGTTTCTGTCCTGTTCTAGACCACACACTATTTTAAAAGAGGTGATTTTAATAATAATTGCATGCTGTCAAGTTGATCCTGACTTATGGCGAACCTTTCCAAGATTTTCAAGGTAGGGAATACTCAGAAATGGTTCACCATTCTGTTCCTTCTGTGGGCAGCCCAAAGCTGTGCAGCTTGCCCAAGGTTCCGTAGGGTGACTCTTTTCCCAGAAGGCACATTAGGAATTGAACTCCCATTCCCTGGTTGCAGTCAGATACTTTGTTTTGAAAGAGAAGCACAGGTAAATTCAGAGGTAGGGCCCGCAACAATTGAAAGTATGCCATACTGTAATGCTCATGTTTGCTTTGGCCCAAATCACTGAAACACTAAACACCATTGCTCCACCAGTTATGAACATATTTGTCATATAAATTGTTTTGTGATCCCTTTAAATCACCCAGGGCAAGTGAGTGAGGCAGGTGGCAGCAATTCAGATTTGAAAATGGGGAATTGAAGATGGTGGTGGGTAAAGAGAGACATGCCAAAGCTACCTGAGGATCTTACAGGGATATAAATTGGGGCCTAGGAGGTTCAAGTTGGATCATTTGGGTTTCCCACGTTATCCAAGATAGTTATTTGCTGTTATAAATGCTTTCAATTTGTTTTTGTATTTTCACAAGCAACAGTTGGATATACTATAAATAGCATTGTCTCTGTAGCTCAGTCTTTTCCCAAAGGACAGACTGTGACCCTCCAGACAATGCGAAGTGCAAGTGGAGGGGACAAGCTGGAGATTGATAAACAAATAGTCAATCTTTTTGTTTGACTTATTACTTATTTGACTTACCTTATTACTTTGTATGAATTCAGATCTCTGGAGCCTGATGAACTGCATCAAAGAGTACTGAAGAAACAGGCGGAAAAACTCTCAGAATCACTGTCCATTATTATTATTTTGTAAATCAGGAAAGATGAATGAAGTGTTGGCTGATTGAAGGAAGACTAATGTCCCTATCTTCAGAATGGGCAAAAAAGCACCCTATGAACTACAGATCAGTCAGCATGACATCAATCCCAGGGAAAATTCTGGAGCAGAGTATAAACAGGTCATTTTGCAAGCACCTTGAAAACAATACATTGATAACTAGAAGCAAACACAGATTTGTCAAGAACAAATTCTGCCAGACTAATCTTATTTGTTTGATTGGGTAACCTCCCTGGTAGATGGTGGGAATGCTGTAGACATCATATATCTTTACCTCAGCATAACCTTTGACAAAGTGCCCCATGATATTCTGATTAGTAAATTAACAAGATGTGGGTTGGATAGAACAACTGTCAGGTGGATCCACAGTTGGTTACAGAATCATACTTGGAGAGTGATTATCAATACCCTTCAATGGCTCCTTCCCAAACGTGGAAGAGGTAATAAGCGGGGTACCACAAAGCACAGTTTTGAGCCTGGTGCTCTTCAACATTTTTTGTAAGTGACTTGGATGAGGGAGTATAGAGAATACTATCAAATTTGCAGATGACACAAAATTTGGTGGAACAAAGCTTTATGAGGAAAGATGGAAAAACCCTGGGCATGTTTAGCCTTGAGAAAAGATGACTGAGGGGAGATATGATAGCACTTTTCAAATACTTGAATGATTGTCGTACAGAGGAGGGGAAGGATCTGTTCTTGATTATCCCAGAGTGCAGGGCACATAATAATGGGTTCAAATTACAGGAAGCCAGTTTTCAGTTGAATATCAGGAAAAACCTCCTAACTGTTGGATCAGTACCACAATGTGACCAATTACCTTGGGCAGGTAGTGAGCACTCCAGTGCTGGAGGCATTTAAGAGAAAATTAGGCAACCATCTGTCAGTTATACTGATTTGTATTCCTGCATGGAGCAGGGGTTTGGACTTGATGGTCTTATAGGCTCTTGAATTGAATTGGATGTTCCATTTTGACTGCTTGCTTGGAGCCAAATTATATTTTGCACAAACCTTAGTTTGCTTAACTTGGACATTACAGTAAATATGGTTTGCATAAGCCACGGAGCAGAAGGGAAGGGTTGGAGTGCCTGGGGAGAGTGCAGACAACATGTGTTTCTCAGCTTGTTGAATGGCAAGATTAGGAACCACAATAGTGGTCCCTATTCTTGTTTTCCATCCCTTCTCTATGAAGTACAACTAATTTTCTTCCTCCTTGCAAAATGAAGATCAAATTAAACAAGATGCTTTGCTCACTTTCAAAAGCAGTGTTCCTAAAGTTATAAAAGACAACTGAGTATTCTAGCACAAGGTTTTTGTTTTGTGATTGTGCATTGGAAGATAAACATGGACTTCATTCACAAGTTTTATTGTTTATGCACAAGGTTCTGAGGATACTGTGTTCCTGGTGGCAAGACTATGCTATCAGTTTGATCTTAAGTTCTTAACACCTAGTAAAATGAAATAAAGTGATCAGAATCCTGACCTTGACTAAACTACTCCCATCGCCCCTATGGTTGGGGATGATGGGAGATCAAGTCTAAGACATCAGGATGGCAGCCATCTGGGAAGGGACATCTTCACCTACTTGCAACTCCAGAGGTCCCTAGAGGAGGAGAACTGATTAATATAAATTCACAAAGCCCCTCATCCCAGAGGAAATATATGTTCCATGTGTGGATGAGACTGAATGATGCCAAAGTTTCGCTCAATCTTCTTCCTCAACACAAAGACACACAGATTTTACCTTGAGGAAGGGGAAAGCAGCATGTGTATTTGTCAAAGAATGGAGCTTATTTTCCCCTGGGGGGGGCAAGGTAGAGTAGAATCCACATATCATTGGAAGCGCCTGTTGTTTTCTTCTTCCCCAAGGTAGAGACTGTCTGTGTGAGTTTTTGCGTTGTAGCTGGGAGTGTTGAGGGCTTCCAAAGCACTAACACAAGGGGGCTTCCAGGGAGCAGTGCCTCCGAGGAGTCTTGTTTTTAAAGGGGATACATATAAATCACCATCACAATCAATTGTGTGGGGGACTCCCAGATATGAAGGATCTCTTACTATTTTATATGTCTGTGATTTTATTATGATTTTACTTGATCATATTTGTATTTTAAATAATTGTGTCGGCTTTTAGCCAATACAATAAACTTGAACTTAACATATAAATTATTTCTGATTGCACTTTTCCCCCCAAGCATTGAGACAAACAGCTGTAGCCCTTTTCTTTTTGCTTCATACACTTTTTCTTGTCGGACTTCACATTTTATACACTAAATAATATTTTTCAAATGTTTGTGTGTTGTAGAATATTTTGGATTCTATGTTACAAAAACCTTTGCAGAAATCAAAGGCATTGTAAGTAGCCATGCTGAGGTGACTGCAAAAATGTAATATCTGTCTCTTCTTCATCTTTTCTGGCATTAGCAATTGTGAATTAAAATATAACTTGCTTAGATCAGAGTAAAACATGTATCCTATGGTAGGCAAAATGGTTGTAGAATAAGATGCAATCAAATGTCATAAACCAAAGAAAGCCTTATACCAGCCTTTTGCAACCTGATGGCCTCTGCCACAACTTGTCGTACAACTCTCACCATCCCTGTGTTTGGGGATGACGGGAGATAAGGTCCAAGATATTTGAATGGCAGCCATCTGGGAAGAGACATACTGTACATTGTCACCTCCTCACAACTCCAGCCTAAATACATTACGCTTTTAGCGATCAGGTTTTTGCTGCTTTTCCTGCTCTAGCCGGCTGCAGCTGTGTTTGTAAATATAAGCTAGTAGCTCCCTCTGCAGTCAGCATCAGTGCAGGTCTCTGTAAAATTGACTGCAAACTCTGTATTCAGTTGTTCAAGTGGGTGGCTTATGATATTCTTGTGTTTTTATCATCCTGCTCCTCTGCTAGGGTGTTTCACATAACTACAACTTTTCAGTATCTTAGAAAATAAGCAGATTAATTCATTTTGAATATGGAGTTGCAGTCTTGTGCATCTCCAGCTATTTTTATGCATGATGTTCTTTGTATCTCCTATAACACAGTCCTGATACCCCATCCTTAAAGTTTTTTTTAAGGATGGGATATCAAGATTTCACAGTATGAACCGGTTTAAAGTGAACATTTACGCTAAAACAAATTATAGGGAGAAGCTGAAGTTTCATCCTTTCTTATTTTCACACCTCATTTATGGAAGTTCTCATTACTGAAATTTTCAACCATTGTGTCCCATTCAAATAAGACCAAACTCCTGCTCCATAAAATCATGTGTAGAGGCCATTGTGCATGTCTTTTTTTGCAGTTTGCTGGTTGTCTATCACACAGCAGGTTGTGCAATCAGTTATAGAACTAGGAGATGAAAAAGTGCACAGTAAACAGCTGGCAAAAGCTGGCATGATTGCCTTTATGCAATTGCAAAATGCAAGAGGACTCTACGTAGCTTTAAGTGTTACAGGCCTAGCAACTTGACACCCACAATTATTTCCCTTGTGGTTTTGTGTTTTATTTTTAGACTGCAGTCTTACTCATATTGCCTTGAGAATTTAGATCTGATTGAACTCAGTGAACTTGTTTCTGAGGAGAAAGGTGGTTCTCCACAATGGTATATCACAGGAAAACATGCATTTTCTGAAAATTCCGATAGTCTGTGCTTGGTCATAAGTTATCTATGTAACAGATATTCAAAATCATTTGCTATCATTTTGAGACAATTCATTTTCTGTTTGCTAGGTCTTTTACAATATGACTTGGCAGCCGTTCTTGTACTCCCAAACACTGTATGAACCATTTTCCTATGTTAGCTAAAAGTTCTATTGTTTGTTTTCAAAATAGTTCTAAGGTGCCCGAGTAGGGCAGAGCCATTTTATCACTGTTGTCAACTTTGCATGTCTTGTTTCTCAAGTCTTGTAACAGATGTCACCACAATCTGCACCTATTTAAAAGCGGTTTAGACATAAAATTAATAAATAAAACGAATAAAGGTGGGACTTTACAAAACCTGAAGAACAGACATTGTTTCTTTAGCTGTTAGGCTTAGACAAGCATGTAATAAGCTCAGATGAATTTTGTACAACCTGACATCCTGGTGCAGTTTCCATAATTCATGGGTAACATGGCTAAAGGCATGTTGTCAACAAGGTGGAGATGATGTTCAGGAAGGCTTTTACCAGCTTACGGGATATTTGCCTAGGCCATAAACCGCAGAGTTGTGTCAAGCAGGTTTATAATGGAAGCAGAGTGCTCATGTTACAGGAGATGAGCTGTCAGTATTTGACTTTTGAGAGTATTCAGCTGAAGGCCTCAAGAACTTTGGCAGTGACCTGGGCAGTCTGGGATAGTTTCATGTGCATTGTATAAGGAAGGAGGGCAGTAAAGATCTAGAATTAGGAACAACTGGATCTTTTTGTTGTTTAGTCGTTTAGTCGTGTCCGACTCTTCGTGACCCCATGGACCAGAGCACGCCAGGCCCTCCTGTCTTCCACTGCCTCCCGGAGTTGGGTCAGATTCATGTTGGTAGCTTCAATGACACTGTCCAACCATCTCGTCCTCTGTCGTCCCCTTCTCCTCAACTCTAGAACAACTGGATCTAGAGTTCTCCAAACTTATTGGCTCCTCAACTGTCCATTGGACCATTGGCATTCCATATCTTGCTGGCTGTGATGTTGTAGTTAAAGACATTTACATTGTAGTTTAAGGGCATTTTAATACCCACTCACCTGGTTTCTTGCTAAAAGTATGATCCGAATCACATACTCAGTTCAAAATGTGGAAGAGGTTGGCTGCCTCTTCTTGGTGAATCAACTGGTTGTTGTCTTCATTCTGAGTTGTATGTATGTGGCAACAGTTAAGATAGGTTTGTCTTGACAAGTGGGTGATAAATGTTCCAAACTCTGCAGCAGTTCTAGATTTACTTGCAAAGTTGCATGAAGGATTCATTTCCTCAGCTAGCTATTCATAATTGACAGATAGGATAACAGCACATTTGAAACATTACAGATACATCTTTTATAGGTGGTCAAACCACAGACTTATGAGAGTACTTAAATCTGCTTCACTGTGTTTATGACAAACCCAGCAAGACACAGAGGTTGCCAGAACTGTCATAAAACTAAAGTCTGCAGCCTTACTGCCAAAGTAATTTGTGGTGAATTATGCTGAAAAAGAAAGAGAAAAAGTAGAAAAATTGCAAACAAGAGTGTGGGGATTTTATGGGGCCATTTTAGGCAAATCTGCAAGAGCAATAGTAGTGCTGTTTTATATTCATTGATAAGAGTTCTTAGCAGAGATGGGCATGAACCTCAGTTCAGAGGTTCTTGCCGATTTATAGGCATGGCACCACAGGTGCGACACATTCCCTTCCCCCACCTCCTCAGCCAATGACCCACTCATCAGTCGGAGCATGCTCCTCTCCTCCTCCTCTTCGGTTGTTTGACTAGTCCCCTAGCAGGAGCTCAGGTTTGCCTGTCCTGCCTCCTTGTCTGAGTGGGCGATCAACCAAGTAGGTGGGGCAGGGAAGCCTGTGCTCCTGCTGCAGACTGGCTGAACAGCCAAAAAAGAGGAGGAGGAGAGAGTGCACTAGCTGGTGAGTGATGGATCCAGCCAGGGAGGCGGAGGAAGGGAATTGTTGGTGCGAACCCGCAGGAACCTCTGAACTAAAGTTCATGCTGATGTCTAGTTCTTAGATGCAGAAAGACTTCCAGGTATGACTTGGAAAGGCCCCTTACCTAAGACCTGGAGCGCTGCTGCTATTCTGTACAGGTAATGTTGAACTTGAGGGACTGATTGTCTGGCTCCTGTAAACAAGTTTCCTGTGTTGCCATTTGCCTCCTCCTCCTCCTCCTTCATCTTGGTTATTTAATTTTACTCAGTAAAGATTCTTCTTGGTTGCTTAGAAGATCATCAGCCTTCATTCCCACAGCCCTAAGATACTCTACACAGAACAGGCTTGTTGACCCTTTTTAGTTCAGCCCTCAGGTTCGTGATAACATCCACAAAATTCCAGATTATCTTTTATGAATTCATCGTATCATGACGTGATGCGGTATCTATTATTTTGTAAAGGACAATAATTTTGTACATTGTATCTTTAGAGGAACCTTTAGACAATAAATAACTGTTCTTCTGAGGATCATCTGTGTGTACTTGAAGAAGAGTATCTGTGCTCTGATAGAGTGCTGGAGAGCATTCTAGGTAATGCATTTAGTTATCAGTGGGTACTGTGTAGTACTCTGATAGTGTGTTCACCCTAGAATGTATCAGACTCTCTTCTGTGGCCTCAAGGAAGCCCAGTTTTGGTTGTCAAGCTGACTTCCAAGGAACTGCTCATCTGCTTATTGACTGCCTCCAACCAGATTTCCAAGGAATCTCAGCAAGAACTATTAGTCCCACTATCCATGCAATCCAGTAATTACAATCTACAGCAGCATTTTTGCTGAGCAGGAGATGGTTTCATTCTACTACCAGTTTTGTTGACCAAAGTGGCATAGGCACCACAGGTTTGTAGTGTCCATGGACAGAAGTCCAGAAAAGAGCTAAGACTGTACTCTTCTCTCTGATGTCATAGGGCACCAGGAAAGATATAAGCCCAGAGCCTTGAGTGAATTGCAAGGAACCACATAGATCCCATAGTGCAGAGGTCGTCAACCCCCGGTCTGCGGCCCATTGCCGGTCCGTAGCTTGAGCCTGACCGGGCCACGAAGACAGACCTCCTGCCGCCCCCCACTCCCCTCCCCACAGCTGGTTTGCGCACGTGTGCCAGCGGGGGGTGTGAGCGCTCCCTCACCCCTTCACGCAAGCGCCCGCGCGCGCAAAGAAGCTGTGGGGAGGGGAGTGCGTGTGGGGGCGGGCAGGAGGTCTGTCTTTGCGGCGCAGCGGCGGCGGGGGTGTGTGGCCAAGAGCCGGGAGGCCGAGCATGGCCGGGTGCTCCATCTGCTGGCCTCCCAGCGGCGGCGGCGTGGTAGGGGTGACCAAGAGCCGGGAGGCCGAGCACCGCCGGGTGCTCCGGCTGCTGCCTCCCGGCAGCGACGGCGGCGACGGGGGTGGTGGTGGTGGCCAAGGGGTGGGTGTGCGGGTGGGCAGGTGCTCCTGCGCATGCGTGAAGTGGTGGGGGAACGTGCGCGCGCCTATGGCGCACGCACCCCCCAACCACTTCGCGCGTGCGGCGGAGAGCGCGAGCACGAGGGGGCGCCCCACCTCCCTCAGAAGCTCCACCGGTCCGCACTAAGAAAAAGGTTGGGGAACGCTGCCATAGTGCACTGGAGTGATGTTATCAGATAGTTCAGATTTCACATGAAGCACACATAACTAAGAGTTTGACCAGCATTGTTCATACGACCATATTACCTATCAAAACTGATGCAGGTGTCATGAAACTAGTAGATAGGTATTTACTGCACTTGTCCACAGATCATGGCAAAATCCATGGTGCCTGCAGAGCTCTATATGCTATGCATGCTATGGAAATAGACCCCAAAGTATGAAATCCTAGTTCTTGGTGGATTAATACTTTTTGAAAAACAGTAACTGAATAGAAGTTGCATTCCAAAAGCCATTCCCATAAAATCTAACAATTATGAATGAAGTGAAATATTAGCATCCTTGTATAATATATACCCTGATGTTGGGAAAGTGTGAAGGCAAGAGGAGAAGGGGACGACCGAGGACAAGATGGTTGGACAGTGTCATCGAAGCGACCAACATGAATTTGACCAAAGGCAGTGGAAGACAGGAGGGCCTGGCGTGCTCTGGTCCATGGGGTCGGACACGACTTAACGACTAAACAACAGAATATGTTGCTTTAGAAAGTTGGTGAGATCAGCAGAATATCCTTTGGCAAAGATAGACTCCTCTATAAGTTGGTGTTTAAAATAATATGCAACCAGAAATTAATGACACATTTTACATTAATTTATGGCAACTGATGCTGTGAAAGCAGCCTGTTAACTTATTCACTTGAACTGATTTTGATTAGAGACAGTCCTCTGATGAGGAGGGTATAAATCTATCCAAAATGTTTAGATGAGTGTACCTGCTAAGTACACTTTGGTGCAAGTTGCCTTGTCTTTCTCACGTGTGACCACATAATAAATAAAAACAGTGGTTGACAAGCTTTTTTTTAGCATCACACTTTTAAAAAGCACCCTCTTGTGGCATAGAAGAGCATCTGCAAACTTAATGTAGACAATCCCTAATATTTATTTTCTTTCTTTGTTCATGTCAGAAGCACCACAATACAATTAAATACATACATCAGATAATTTTTGCCAAATAATGGGCAATATGAAGAGCATTTGGGGGAGTTAGCATCAAATCTTCTATCATATATGTTGAGGGTCTTAGAGTTCACTGACAGAGGTGTGAAGTTTTCTTATGCAAAGCTAACAACACCAAGAAGCCAGGTTGGTTCCTTCCCCTCTTGTCCTTCGATCATCACAAGTTGCCTTATGTCCTATGGGGTGAAAAGCAATACTGTATATAGATACTATAACTAATAATAGCAATCATGTGTTGTCAAGTCAATTCTGACTTATGATGACTCTTTTCAGGGTTTTCCAGGTTGAGAGTACTCAGAAGTGGTTTACCATTTCCTTCTTCTGGGAGTCCCCTCGGACTGTGCAGTGTGCCCAAGGCCACACAGGCTGTGTCTACTTGCAAGAGGCACGGTGGGGAATCACACTCCCAACGTCTGACTCTGCAGCCAGTTATCTGAACTACTGAGCTATCCAGACGGCTAAATAATATATGACCCAGAGGTATCTAATGTGCTTCCCATTTACTAGATAGTTGTATTGAGACATAGACTGAAATAAGGTTACTTAACATAGTGGCACTAAAGTACACTCAATAAATGGATGCGGATTTGGTGAATCAATTCTTCTGGATGTTCCATTCATTACTTCAAATTGGCCTACTCTAGTTGCCAATTACTACACTAACATAGGTCACAGCTAGAATAGGCCCATTTGAATCAATGGAACCTACAGAGGAGTTGAGTCAGTAAATCTCCGTGATTTTGGTGAGCCGACTCTAGTGTGATTTACTATGCTAAGCAACAAGATTTTCATAATAATGACAAACTATGTTTTATTGTTCATGGAATGAGCTTCAGATTTGTCCCTTTCCCTTTCCCCTTCTGGAATCACTGGGAATTTTCTTTCCATTTTAGATTAATCTTGAATCTGGTTGGGCTGCAATTGGTTTTAACTGTGGTTTGATGATACAAGTCAGCTTCATAGTTTATGAAGCTGGCTTGCGTCATGCAGTCATAGCCAATATTAATCACAGTTTGGGATACAGATGCCATATTAGAAATAACAATTTAAACAGAAAGCAGAAGCTTCACATCTCTCCCTTTGTGGCTGCACTAGGAGGAAAAGAGGGGCGCCCACAAGCAAAGTGCTTGTGCACATAGCACTACATTGTTGTTGCCCATTATGTCCAAATCAGGCCTGTATGTGGTGTTTCAAGAGTTCTGCTTGTAAAGTTTGAAATAAGTATAGAGTATGACCTCTCCTGTTCCAGAAGCAGTAAATTTGTAGATAATCTGTTCAGCAGAATGAGCAATGATTGAGACATTGAATTTAGCTGCAAACATTCCTTGTGTAATGTGCTGGCTGTCTCAACCTTTAGCTGCCTGACATTAAATGGACTTTCTGACCTTTTGTGCCTAAGCCTAAACCTTTTCAGAATCTAATTGGTACTGGCTTTGAAGTGGGAATGTGAATTGATTTTCTCCTATCCAGCTGGGTTGGAAATACAATCAGAATAATGGTGCCAATGTCACCATCTCGTAATGGGTGCTGGAGTGTAAAATGCAGAGATGAAAGAGTCTTAGCCCTCAGCTACCATTGTGCTTTAAGGAAAATGTGTTTTGTTCAAAACCATTATCAAGAGCATTGAAAAGAAATGGCAGGAGGTGGAAGCGGAGAAGCATGAAGCATGTGGCTCTGCCGTTTCCTTTTCATTGCAACAAACCATGGTTTGATGTGATGTCTGAGCTGAGGTAAAGTCAAAAAAGACAGACAGGGAAAACAAAGGGGCCACGTCTGCAGGAAAGGGGTTGGCATGTTTTAGTGACCCCCCATGCAAAAATAAAATGAGTTGGTGGTGTCTAGAACTAATAACTGGATAGGAATTTGGTTTTCAACCACTTTCTACTCACCATTCTGAGATTGTTGCCAGGGTCTTCCCTATTGCCGTAGGAGTTATATGTAGTTTGACCTCAGTTTCTAGGAATACATGTGAATGAGCCACATCCGTGGTTTTTAAAAATTGTAAACAGTCTGGCAAAAGACAAATGATGACCATTTTAAATTAATGACATGCTGGATAACATTTTAGTAAATCTGAGGTATCACCTTACATAGTTTAAAGTATCTTGAATGATGTGCTCATATAGAAGTTTTTTTTTAAAAAAGTTTATTTTCTAGTAAAATTAAGTTGTTTATTTAAGCAAATGTGTGAATTATACAGACATAATTAGATTGCGCAAATGCATGTGTGTGGGTCTGTAACATTCATGTCAGATATTGTGTGCCAGAGAACTAATGTTATTTATATTAAGTGCATTAGTGTACCATATTTTTACTGCTTAAAAATTGAGTGCATTGGAAAAAATGAATGGCAGAATATCAGTACAGTGTTTTTTAGGCTGACATTCAGACATAATGTTTTTTGTTACTGAGAGGGTAGTATGACACTCATTAAAAGTAATGCACAAATCTGTCATATGGTATTGAGCTTGCTGTATTTGTGTTTGCTGTTAAGCCTCGGGAAAACAGTGACAGACCAAAGCAAGGTTTTTATCCTTTGCTTCTGCAGCTCGCCCATCAACTCTTGTCATTGGGTTTCCACATTCCAGAGTTCCATGTTCCATCTGTCATGGTTTGCTCAGTGCTTTGTTCTTGGCTTTATGGCCTTTAGCAAAGCTGTCTCCTGCTAAATTGGCTGGGCTCCCGATGTTCAGTGAAGAACTTGTTTCTGCTTCAGATCTGATCATAGCCTATGTGATTCTGTCTTTAACTTTTTAACTGGTGGAAGAATTCAGTACTTTATTTCTAAAATGCTCTGTGGCCAATGAAGATAAATGATGACAGCTCCAGCTGTCTTTATGTGCCATTATAGCCATATTTTATTTTTCTTCTCTAGCCCAGATGGAAGCACTGAACTTGGCCTTTGTATTCTATCTTCTGTTATGGAATCCACACATTCATTCATTCATTCATTCATTCATTCATTCATTCATTCATTCATTCATTCATTCATTTATGGATATAGGCAACCTCCTGACATTTAAAATTTAAAATCTGGTGAGACGATAATTGAACGTTACTATATAATTGACCATGTGATGTCCACTTTTATTAGACTTTGAGGTCACAACACCAGGTACTTAAATCAAACTTATTATACCCCATAGTCATTTGACACATCTGATCATTGGTATATCTAGTTCATGTATGGAACATGCTCTGATGTTACACACTTACAAATTTCCACTTGGTTGAGGGGAAAATTAAGAACCTACTTAGATTTTTCTTATTGAAATCAGTGCGGCCAGATTAATAACTGGGGTGAAGAAATTCCAGCACATCTCCCCCACTCTGGCCGCCCTTCATTGGTTACCGGTTCGTTTCCGCATCAACGTCAAGGTTATGATGATAACATTCAAAGCCCTAAACAGTTTAGGACCTAGGTACCTATCAGAACACCTGCTCCCAGCCAGATCTGTCCGTAATACCCGTTCTTCACAGGCAGGGTGGTTGAGGGCCTTGACCCTGAAGGAGGCCCGGAGGGAAAGAACAAGAAACTGGGCCTTCTCGGTGGTTGCCCCCCGCTTGTGGAACAATCTGTCTATTGAGATTCCTCTGGCACCCTCGCTGGATGGATTCAAAAGAGCATTGAAGACCTGGCTCTTCCGTCAGGCTTTCCCGGAGCACTAGGATCTCGCCCTCCCTTTTTACCATTCTTTTTGCCATCTGTTTTAAATTCCCTAATCATGTATTAATTTATTTTTATCATGTTTTTAATATTATTCCTTATATTGTTGTTAGCCGCCCAGAGTGGCCTGGTTGCCAGATGGTGTGGGTTATAAATTCAAATAATAAATAAATAAGTGCACTTAAAGTGCAGAACTGTGGCTGTGCTGTCTGCCAGATGATCATCTTTCTAAGACATAGGGCCAGTCCTTCTTTTATCGCTGTTTGAAACAGCTGTTGCACGATAAAGTAGCATTTAAGGTACAGCTGCTTGCCAAAACTTTGCTATGCATCACATGGTATGTCTCTTGAAACCAACACAAGCTGCTGTCAAGCAAGTTAAGTAGGTGTCATGGAAGACGTATGCACTCTGGTAGGTTGTACATGTTTCATGTGGTAGAAAACTGTCACTTTTCAGCAAAATATCCTCAATCTTCCTGTGATGCCCATTTCTAATCAGCTTTTTCTGATTAGAATATGAAACATGTAAACTGCAGTTAAGAGAATTCCTTACAAGAAAATAATTAATTAATTTCTTGAGTTCTCTAGTTGAGGGCTAACCTATTTGTTTTAAAATGCCTTATACTTTGCAAAACACTGTTGCCTTCTCTGTCATTATCACTGCTTACATTACCCTTTGGAACTATTTTTCTGTTTCCTCCTGTTCTTCTTGCTTTTGTTTGAAGGCAGTCACCTCATCTCTCAGTTCTCTATGACAAAAGCTTATTGGGTGATTGAGTCCATCCTTGTGCTGGTGTGACAGCTCGTGGTGGAAATCGTGCAGTGAGCTGCTTTTCTAAACATGGTGTCCTTGCTGGGTGACTGAGGGTGATGTTGTTTTTAATACTTTTTCATTTTTGAGGGAAAGGTCTCAAAGGGATTGAGAACTTAAAATATGGAGACTGCCCTCTAATCAGCTCATTTAGTTGTGGGCAGCATTTACGTGCACTTTTGCCATGGGGTATTTTTTATTAAAATATCTGGAACTTTTCTTCCCAGTAGAACAAAAAAAATCTTCTACCCTCATTTTCTTGGTGATTGATCTACTTGAAAGGTTTAGGCCTCTGGAGGCAAAGAGAGGGGGAGGAACACAAGTATGACTGTTGTGATGGTGGCAGAGGAACTGCTTTGCAAAGATAAGGTGGTCATAGGTAAGCTATAGTCACTTAGAGCTAAAAGCCAGTTAATCACCTCAAGTAGATTAGGCCCATGAAATGTATGGGTTGTCCATGACTGTTGGGTTAACAAGTTTAACACATACCCTTTAGTTCAGCGAATTTACTCTAGTTGGGACTAACAATTGAATTTAGTTCTTAATCTTGGCCAGCATTGGAATTTACAGACGTGTTTTAAGGATTAGAACTCTATGATAATGATTTTGGTGTGCTTTGATCCCAAAAAATCTTTACAGTTACTGAGGTGATGGTATCAAAATCCAGACCAAATTTAAACAATCCACAAACTCTTAACTTACCTCAACCTGCCCACTAAGCCTAGCTCACTTTCGAGTTGACTTAGCAACTGGAATTTCAAAGAACTGGCTCCATTACAGGATCACAATGCAGTAAAATTGTTTTAATTCACTTAGTGCTGGTGTGCAAGTATTTGCTATTTGTTGAAAAAATACAGTAAGACATAACAACAGTGTTTGTAAGAACAGGAATCTGTTAATTGTTCTCTCTCTCTCTCTCTCTCTCTCTCTCTCTCTCTCTCTCACACACACACACACACACACACACACACGAAACAAGGACATGGATTTGCCTAAAATGCGCACTGTGACCACCGCAAACACCTTCCATTGTGGTGGTGGTAGTGGTAACAGTGTTGGGTACTTGGTTCTCTCCATACTGATAGTTCATAGGGGGCCTTAGTTAACTGCACTAGCCCTCTACTCCTTCCACTCCTGATCCGGGCCCAAGATCCCATCACTGGGCTGGTAGAGTTCACACTCCATGGCTCGGGTCTACCTTTCCACACTGACTGCAGCCAGCTAGATGTCCTTTAGGGAAAGCCAGTAATGCCAACTGTTGCAGGCTCTTATGTTCTCCAAGCTTATCTGACCTCTTGTGGAGTTCTACTGAAGGCCTTCCTTTTGCTGCTCCTTCCGTTGTGCCTCCTCTAGTTTGGAATGGGGCTAATGTGCCCACTGGGTCATCTTGGCACTGGGGGCTGTTGGAGCTGGTGGTATGTCTCCCCTGCACCCTCACTTTAGCAATGCAGAAGGGACCAGTTCCCCAGTCCAGGGGATTTGGACATCCAGTGGCCAATCCTCTTTGAGGGCACAGAAGATGGGCACCAGTTCCTCCACAGTCCCAAACCATTCCTCCCCCTCCTCCATAGAGGGTGACAAGTCTGAGCCCGAGCTTGTCCTGTCTTTTTCTTTCTCCTCCTCCTCCTTTGAGCACTGGTCCTGCCAACCTGGCCCAGTCTCCACCCCACCCCATAGATGCAGCTCATCGCTCTCAGCTTCCTGCTTCTGGCCCGGGTTTCATCCATGTTCTCAGTTGCAAAGGTCTCCCTGAAGTCCACTGGAGGGCATGGGGCCAAGGTAGTTGGCCCTCCAGGGACAGTTGGAGCATCCCTCTCACATTCATATCTTAATTTACATGTAGAGAGGCAAACTTAGAAATAATCTTAGAATAAACTTAGAAATACAATACATAACATGGTTGGGAAGAATACTGTGACCCATTGACCTGTGTGTTTTCTCAGTCTGTTGGCCAGGTGTTCATAGTTGGTGGTTAACTTCAAGGCCCATATCTGCTCTCCAGTCTTCTGCTTGTATGTCTTTAAACTGAACTTGGACCAAACAGCTCTTCAAATAGAATATTATAGGCCACATGGTTACCTTATCCTAAAGGCTCTGGATCCATTTGAGCTTATTAGAAATCCCTAAAAGTGTATGTTGTGGAAGGCAAGCTGAGCCCGAGTACCTACTTAATGAGTTCAGAGCTGAATTAGAAATGTGAACTGGAAATGTTTTGAGCTCGTAAGTTATCTTCTGCCCAGCTGGAGCTCTCAATCTTCTGAATGCTAGGTGTTTCCGAAATCTGTGGCAACCTGTTAAATAGTTTATCAGGAGCCCTAAAAGGCGATCTTTCTTGTTGCACTTATCATTCTTGTTCCCACATTCATTGGCTTTGAATGGGAAATAAAATTGTGACAATGATGAGTGCCAATCTAAATGATCTTAGATAGCAATCATCACTCTTTTTTAAATAACTGAGGTTGGGGGTTTCAATGTGTCTTGCCAGGTAATATTCCGTGAAAAGAGCAGTATATTTTTAGCTAGACAAAAATATTTCACCAGGCATTTCTTTTTCTTTTTGTAAGACCTACAGTACTCTGTTCCTCTTTATTAGTGTAATTATTTCAGGTTAACATGGCTATCATTTTTTCTCTTTCATGACTTTGTAGAATGCTATTACTTTTCTGTGAAGAAAAATGTAGATGGCTTTAATAGCACTATTACCATTCTTCAGTGTTTAAATTTCCTATCAAAACTGGTTAAAAGCTGTGATCAGTGTTTAAAATGACTCTGTGGGGAATGCAATAAGATGATTTATAATGTAAATATAAACCTTTAATAGGAATTGAGAATGTCTGTTCTTGCAGATTGTGTATAATGGTATTTTAACTCTCACGCTTCATCTAAGTGGGGTTATTTTGCATGCACCCATGCACCCATGCACACGCTGCCTTTCCCAATCCCTTGGTTAACTAGTCCTTTAGCTGTGCACACTGAGAACTAAATATCATAAGTATGTGTTAGCACATGTCTTATTCAGTGGCTTTGGTGGTTTCTTCCATCTTTCTCTTCAACGGAGCTCAACTCCTCTCTCCTGTTCTTTTCCAGCTTTCCCTTATTTGCATCTTCTCTCCTCAAATTAAGGCTACCTCCCACTCAGCATTAAGTCACTTTCAGTTTTACTCATGATTAGAAATGTAGCTCTGTCAGAGTCTTTAGAATAAACCCCAAAGCTATTTTTTTAAAGTAATACTTTGATAAAGCTCTTTTAAAGTCTAACACCTTGGAATCAACTCCAAAAATAATTTAAGTTCTAAGTGGAGCTACTTGGCTTTGCTGTTATGTGACGTCAAGTCACCTCTGACTCATGGCAACCCTATAAGTGAGTCATCTCTAAAAGATCCTGTCTTCAACTGCACTACTCAGCTCCTATAAACACAAGCATGTTGCTTCCTTTGGGGAGTCAGTCCCTCTCATATTCAGTCTTCCTCTTTTCCTGCTGCTTTCAACCATTCCTAGCATTATTGTCTTTTTCAGAGAATCCTGCCTTCTTATGATGTGCTCAAAGTAAGACTGCCTCAGTTTCATCATTGTTGCCTCCAGAAATAGTTCAGGGTCGATTTGATCTAGGACCCACTAGTTTGGTTTTCTGGTGGTTCAGAGTATTCCACATTTCAAACAAATCTCTCTGTCTCTCTGTCTCTCTCTCTCTTTTTTTGGTCAGCTTTCTTTACTGTCTAACTTTCACACCCATATATGGTGATCAGAAATACAAGGATGTGGATGATCTTCTTTTTGGTCTCCAGTGACACCTTACACTTAATTATCATTGCTGCCCTTCCTAGTCTCAGTCCTCTTCTGATTTCTTGGCTACAGTCTCCATTTGGATTGATGATTGGGCCAAGGTATACAAAATCTGAGTATTTCAGTTGTTTTTAATACCTTCCCCCGCAATGTCCTTGGTTGCTGAGCTGATCCTGCTCCCTCCCCCATATCTCTTTTCACTGGCATATTTCACACTGGAGGCATTTTTTATGATAAACAAAACATTGTCTTATATATTCTTTTGAGGAAAAGGAAGCACAATGGTCACTTCACTTATATGCATATATTTGTATTAGCTCTTTTAGGAATTGACACTTTTGTTTCACTTACATATTTTCTCTGCAAATCAAGGTTATTTCCCACTCACTGGAAATAAAACTTTCTTCTTTGTCAAAACTCATGTAAACTGCTATCCTGTTATTCTTGCAGTTTTTTAAGTTATAATTCTCAATGGTGCTCACTTGTGTAGTTGTTGTCATTAACATTGTCTAAAATGCAATCATTCGCACAACTCTGGGCAGCTTTGAAGTTCCTGTTGTTGTTGTTTAGTCATTAAGTCGTGTCCGACTCTTCGTGACACCATGGACCAGAGCACGCCAGGCCCTCCTGTCTTCCACTGCCTCCCGGAGTTTGGTCAAATTCATGTTGGTAGTTTCGATGACACTGTCCAACCATCTCGCCCTCTGTCATCCCCTTCTCCTCTTGCCTTCACACTTTCCCTACATCAGGGGCTTTTCCAGGGAGTCTTCTCTTCTCATGAGATGGCCAAAGTATTGGAGCCTCAGCTTCAGGATCTGTCCTTCCAGTGAGCACTCAGGGTTGATTTCCTTTAGAATGGATAGGTTTGTTCTCCTTGCAGTCCAGGGGACTCTCAAGAGCCTCCTCGAGCACAATTCAAAAGCATCAATTCTTCGGTGGTCAGCCTTCCTTATGGTCCAGCTCTCACTTCCATACATCGCTACTGGAAAAACCATAGCTTTGACTATGCGGACCTTTGTCGGCAAGGTGATGTCTCTGCTTTTTAAGATGCTGTCTAGGTTTGTCATCGCTTTCCTCCCAAGAAGCAGGTGTCTTTTAATTTTGTGGCTGCTGTCACCATCTGCAGTGATTATGGAGCCCAAGAAAGTAAAATCTGTCACTGCCTCCATATCTTCCCCTTCTATTTGCCAGGAGGTGATGGGACCACTGGCTATGATCTTCATTTTTTTGATGTTGAGCTTCAGACCATCATTTTTTGCGCTCTCCTCTTTCACCCTCATTAAGAGGTTATTTAATTCCTCCTCACTTTCTGCCATCAGAGTGGTATCATCTGCATATCTGAGGTTGTTGATATTTCTTCTGGCAATCTTAATTCCGAATTGGGATTCATCCAGTTTAGCCTTTCGCATGATGTATTCTGCATTTAAGTTAAATAAGCAGGGAGATAATATACAGCCTTGTCGTACTCCTTTCCTAATTTTGAACCAATCAGTTGTTCCATATCCAGTTCTAACTGTTGCTTTATGTCCCACATATTGATTTCTCAGGAGATAGATAAGGTGGTGAGGCACTCCCATTTCTTTAAGGACTTGCCATAGTTTGCTGTGGTCCACACAGTCAAAGGCTTTTGCATAGTCAATGAAGCAGTAGTAGATATTTTTCTGGAACTCTCTGGCTTTCTCCATAATCCAGCGCATGTTAGCAATTTGGTCTCTAGTTCCTCTGCCCCTTCGAAATCCAGCTTGTACTTCTGGGAGTTCTCGGTCCACATACTGCTGAAGCCTACCTTGGAGGATTTTGAGCATAACCTTGCTAGCGTGTGAAATGAGTGCAATTGTACGGTAGTTGGAGCATTCTTTGGCACTTCCCTTCTTTGGGATTGGGATGTAGACTGATCTTTTCCAATCCTCTGGCCACTGCTGAGTTTTCCAAACTTGCTGGCATATTGAGTGTAGCACCTTAACAGCGTCATCTTTTAAGATTTTAAATAGTTCAACTGGAATGCCATCACCTCCACTGGCCTTGTTGTTAGCCATGCTTTCTAAGGCCCACTTGACTTCACTCTCCAGGATGTCTGGCTCAAGGTCAGCAACCACACTATCTGGGTTGTCCGGGACATCCAGATCTTTCTGGTATAATTCCTCTGTGTATTCTTGCCACCTCTTCTTGATGTCTTCTGCTTCTGTTAGGTCCCTACCATTTTTGTCCTTTATCATGTCCGTCTTTGCACAAAAGGTTCCTTTAATATCTCCAATTTTCTTGAACAGATCTCTGGTTTTTCCCTTTCTATTATTTTCCTCTATATCTTTGCACAGTTCATTTAAGAAGGCCCTCTTGTCTCTCCTTCCTATTCTTTGGAAGTCTGCATTCAATTTTCTCTAACTTTCCCTATCTCCCTTACATTTTGTTTCCCTTCTCTTCTCTGCTATTTGTAAGGCCTCGTTGGACAGCAACTTTGCTTTCTTGCCTTTCCTTTTCTTTGGGATGGTTTTTGTTGCTGCCTCCTGTACAATGTTACGAGCCTCCATCCATAGTTCTTCAGGCACTCTGTCCACCAAATCTAGTTCCCTAAATCTGTTCTTCACTTCCACTGTGTATTCATAAGGGATTTGGTTTAGATTATACCTGACTAGCCCAGTGGTTTTTCCTACTTTCTTCAGTTTAAGCTTGAATTTTGGTATAAGAAGCTGATGATCAGAGCCACAATCAGCTCCAGTTCTTGGTTTTGCTGACTGTATAGAGCTTCTCCATCTTTGGCTGCAGAGAACATAATCAATCTGGTTTCGGTGTTGCCCATCTGGTGATGTCCATGTGTGTTTGTGTTTGTGTGTGTTTGTGATGACCAGCTTGTTCTCTTGACAAAACTCTATTAGCCTTTGCCCTGCTTCGTTTTGAACTCCAAGGCCAAACTTACCTGTTGTTCCTTTTATCTCTTTATTCCCTACTTTAGCATTCCAATCCCCTATAATGAGAAAAACATCTTTCTTTGGTGTCAGTTCTAGAAGGTGTTGTAAGTCTTCATAGAATTGGTCAATTTCAGCATTGGTCAATTTCAGCAATTTCAACATTGTCTTAAATGCAATCATTCTCACAACTCTGGGCAGCTTTGAAGTTCCTACCAATCATTAATTTAAGGGCTGTGATACATGTTCATTCGGTGCAAGTGTGTGTGACCTCTGCTATTGAAAATAATAAAAATGCATATAAGAAGCATTGTGACATCACCAGTTGACTTACGGAATCTGCTGAAGAAGATCAGACCTACTTAATGCACATAACAGAAAGTAAAATATTGCCTAGTTTTCTCATCCTACTTCCATTGTATATCACAGAATGGGCATGTGCCATGGGATGAGAGTATCAGACCACAGTGGAAGTACCTGAACTGTACACATATTAGAATTAAGTGTTAATCCTAATGTACTATCCTATGGACAATTGTAGAAGAGCAGGATATACATAAGCTATCAGTACGGAGTTCTGTTTTGGTATGTTTTGGGAGGGAAGAGGTTAGAAATTTGAATGCAGACACTGCATTATAAAGGTAATTCTCACTTGGTTCAGTAAGAGTTATACTTGGGAGGAGTGATGGCTTCTTCATTGTATTTTGGGGCAGAGTGGGCAACTTGTGTCCCTTCAGACATTGATAAGCATTCATTGCCCATCACCATATGCTGTGCTAAATAGGACTGACGGGAGTTAGTACTTTAGCGATAACAGTATGCCTGTTTCATTTTAAGACCTAGTTATCAATTATATTGATTTTTTTTTCCAAATTAAAAATATACTACTTGAGGTTCAGCTAAAGATATGGACTGTAGGTCCATGAAAGCTCAAGTTAGCCTTCAAAGTGGTTCAGGACTCATTGTTACATTACTAACAACATGGTGCTGTTTAGTTGCTTTAAAAAATGATTAAAAATAAATTAAAAAGTCAAAAATTCCCCAAGTCATCCCTAACAATGCTTTAGGAATAACATTTGCTGAAATTGTTTAGTGTAGCAGCTTTGCAACTATAGGTGGTCCATTCGAATAAATGGAACTTACAGAGGCAATGACTGACTCACCAAATCCTCACTGATTCGATGGGCCTACTCTAGTTCCAACTGACTAAGCTAAGCAATGAGACTTCAGCCATTACTTGTTGTACTAAACAAAGTAGCAGTGTTAGCAGTGGTTATGTTATGTAGCCTCATTGCCTTCCAGAAGTAATTTGTTATAGTTAACCTTGTTACTTGTAACACATTACTTCTGAGATCTGGCTGCATTCCACCTTTCCTACTCTAAACCTGAGGCAGATGGTTTTTCTCTTCTCCATTTATTTTGTGTGTGTGTGTGTGTGTATGAACTGTCTTGCTTTTATGTCCTGTGCTGCTTTTATAATATAAAAAGCAAAAGAGAAATCTTTAATATCAAGTAGTAATGGCCAAAGTAAAATAGTTATGCCTGCTGATGTAATATAATCTGTTTAAATTTTGTTGGCAAAAGCCACAAGATGAGACATCCACATAAGCATTTGCTATTGCTCATTAAGTCATGCAACAGGAAATCCCTGCACTGACAAGTGAAATCGGCTGCCGAGATTTGCACCAATTGGGTTACACTGGTGCTGAAGCATGATTGGATTTTGGCCAATAATTTATCACTAATATTAGTACAAGTAATAATTAGACATTATTCTGGGGAGGAGGGTTCCTTTTCATTCAGGTGTAGTTACATTTATTGTCTTTAAAAACATTTTAATAGTGTTGACCTGCATTTTTAAAGTCTACATACGTGGATCTTGTATTCTAGCAACATTTCTGGAAGAAGTCTTTTCACAAATTGTTAAATTAAATTAAGATCCACATTTCCAAAAAGTTTTCAGAAAATTTATAGTATTTTAGCTTTGTTAATTAAATGATTGCTTTGTTTAAAAGAATTTAAAGCATGTATTTCTTTTCTCAGTTTTATTTATTTTTTTAGTTTTTAATTTTAATTTTGTGAAGCCACTCTGTGCATGGCAAGAGCCATAAAGCTGTTATATAGAATATAAGATGACTGTATTGTATTGCATTGAGTGTATATTCAGTCAGCTGAGGAGAGCACACATTAATGGAGAAAATGTCAATGCAGAGAACTCTTTGGGCTATAAGGCATACTGAATCACCACATGAGAAGAAGGCATGCTCTCAGAGTACTTATTCCTATCAGCATAAGCAGAATTTGGGGGTGGAGAAACAGAATTGGGGAATCACAACAGGTGTCATAGTTTATGCATTTTATTGTGATGATTTTGTGCCACACACTGCTTATAAAGTATTAAGAAGCTGCTGTTTTGAAGGCAGTTGAGAAGCACAGTGGCAGATCTCTTAAATACCAGTGCCTTGTATAAGCTTTAAATTACAGTGGATACAAGCCTGGTGAAAAAAAGCCAGATCCTTATGTGACAGAGTGTAAAATGCACGACCCTTGACAGAGTTGTAAGGTAAGAGCAGAGACTCGCCCTAATTTGAAGAGCTAAAGCAGCAAGAAACTTTTGGTGGGTAATTCTTTGACGCTGTCTGCTACATCTCACACTTTTCAGAGCTGAACAGGAGATTGGTTACATGCCCATGGCTAAATGTTGGGTTTATACATAGGCATGACTGTGTGCCTGAGGCAAGTGGAAGTCCCCTGTGGTTCTAAGGAATATGGCATTATAAGATATCATTGCCTTGGGTTTAGTGGAATCACCCTTGGTTGTTTCATAGGTTGTTGCAAGTATTGCTTTTTCCCTCTTGGCTTCTGGGCTGTATTAAGGTAGTGTACAGTTGTCAAGTTCAGGACAAAAAGGCTCTGGCCAAATGGGGAATGGTAAACAACAAGAGGGCTAAGGGAACAAATGGTGTGCTTAGTATCTGAAGGATGCACTGTTGGTGTTGGGAGTTTTGACTTCTTTCCCAGTCTGGTCCCTAGTTGTTCAGAGCATTGGAGGAGCGGAGAGGAAAATTCCTATGGGCTATCCTTTGGGGCAGAGGTTTCCACCATCCTTGCGAACACATAAAATTGTATGTGTTGTCTCTATCAAATGCTCTGCTCCACTAGTTCAAATGTTGGCCACTGATAAGCTGTCCACCTACCCACCTCTTTGGTTAATATGTATCATAACATGAAAAAGAAATTCAGAGAGGGCTCAAAATGGTTAGAAAATTATACTGTTCTAGAGAACTTTTTAAGTGTCAATGTACATTTTATCTTGGGAATTATTAACAACCACTCTGAAATGTAGGACAGTACTACTCTTCTCATGCTGAAGATGGGGACTGGCTGAAACAGAGAGAATAGTGGCTTACTTAAGACCACATAGCAGTTATGGCTGATAGAGTATTGGACCCCGGGTCATCTTTCATCACATTTCACAGTTTTGTACACCATCCTGTATTTAGCCCTGAAATAAAGCAAATGCTGCAATGTCAGAAGAACATAGTGGCACAAAGGATGTTTTCATATTCCATCCCTCTTTCATAGTGACATTTCTACTTCTAGGACATTTAGAAACGAATGAAACTAGATGTATTTCATGGTGTAAGTTTGGACACCCATCTGTGATCATGTTTGATTAGTATGGTTGTAGATTAACATATAGTATTGATTAATATTCTGAATGGCAGAGACTGGAGTGTGGAGCTACTTGATCCAGTAGTCTAAGAACTTAATATTCTGTTTGGAAATAACACAATTTCAATCCTCATGATCGCTGGAGGAAAGTCTTGCAAAATAAATCCTCAAACAAGAGGGAAGTCCAGTTATGCTTAGAAATTGGAGGGCTTTTAGTAGAAGGTGGTAATGACAGAGGTGCACTACTCCTGAATACTTTTGGTGACTTCTGGCCCCACTCTTTATGTGAGAAATCACATGGATCACTAATGTCCCAAGCTCTTTTTAAAAAATGCAGTTGAAAGTCTGCAAATATACTAAATATCAGTAGGTGCATCTCTGAATACTAGACTTCGGAGAATTTATAGGTTACACTCCCACGTCTGCTCAGCATGTTCTCAGCGTAACCTATTGCTTGTATCCTATTGACTTATGTTTCCAGCTAATGCATTAATGACAAGCTATTGATCCTTTTTGTCTCTGGTATTTATTAGTCGTTTAATATGTTTGCTACATGCCACAATGGAAACTTTACAAGATTAATAAAAATTTATGAACTTAATTGCCAGATCGGCTCATGTCATTGCAAGCTTAGCAGCACAGTTATTGGTTCATGACCGCTCAATGATTGCTTGGAATCATTCCAGGCTCATAAAAGCTGTCTGGATTTATACTGGTGGGAAGCTTTTTACTAGAGGAAAGAAGGGTGTTACATTTGTAAGTATGTTACTGTGAGAATTTCAGACTATTCAAGATGACTCCACATTTCACACAACAAAGACCATCCACACTTTATCCTGATAGCGACCCTTTGACATAGGTCACCCAGTGAGTTTCATGACCAATTGGAGCTTTGAACCCAGGTCTGCTGGGTCCTGGTCCATCACTCTAACACTACAAGTAAGAAGCACTCCAATTTGATTACCTAATTTTTACCTCATCCACTTCTACATTGTCCAGTTTCTTGAAACAAATTAGCCCAATTAAATGTCATTAAGTGAAACCATGGAGCTTTCACTGCTGTTGGATTCCTCCCATTCTCTACCTCGCTAAGTCCTCTCGAAAGGATGAGGCCAGTGACAATATACCTTGACAGGGAATGATCAGGACCAGAGAAGATATTGAGGCCCTGAGTGGGAACCCTCTTCCAAAAGCACAGAGACTGAGAAGGTGGCTGGCCTTGTGGGGGAGCAATCCCAACCCCAGTCCCAGTCCTTCCAAGAGATGACAAAAAAGGAAATTCTACGTATTGCCTGCAATTCTCGGTGTTAGAATGGAGATAATAAGAAAGGCAGGCGGCTATTCTCAAGGTGAGACAACAGGTATAAATAACTAATTAGAACCAACTGGAGAAGGAAGGGTCTCAGTCCAAGTTAAATAAATACCACAATCCCAGCCAAATCCAGATTGTTAGAAACAGTGGTCATTATCGTATTCCATAATCCTGTTGGTCCTCCTGGATCTCTCGACAACGTTTGAAACTGTTGACCAAAGTATCCTCCTGGATAATTTCTTGAGCTTGGGAATCAGGGGTTTGGCCTTAACCTGGTTCTGGTCCTTTCTCAAGGGGCATCTCCAGAGGATACAAAGCAAAAAGCAAAGCATGCTGCTTATATACTGCCCAGGGTGGATTTGATTTAGATCATGATTTAAATCACTAGTCAATAAGACTCAATTTAAATCATGATTTTTAAATATAAAGACTCATTTTTGCTGGTAGTTATAAACTTTAATATTTGCAACCAGATGATGATTTCATATTTAGAATAATGACCTGTCAGATTAGTAAAGTATCTAAATCAGAACTGATTTTAGTTTAATAAGTTAATCACTCATACTTGGAGAACCATTTAAATTGTTTTATTTAACTAAAACAATAGCATTATATTCTTGTATTTGCTTAAATATCAGTGTTTATTAACTGAAGTGGTTAAACAAAATATAATTAAAAAACAAAAAAGCTTAAACATCTGCTGGGTCTACATGAAAAACTTAAAATACTCCAAACAATCTTCAAAACTAGTATTTAAAGTAATGTGTTCATTGTACATAGATTTGCAGAACAACAATGTGATTAAGGTCTTTTTCTGAACTTCATTTATTTTATACCATTTTTGCTGTGAAAAAGTGCATGTTATCTCAGCTTGGATAACTTTGATTAAGTGAATTAGTTTACCAAAAATGTAAATATTGCATGAATATACATCCTCATGCTACGTAATTAAGCTGTATTTCATGCTGAATTACCTTTGAACTATAATGTACCATATTTTTCTGTGTATAAGACAACCTGATGTATAAGACGACCCCCACTTTTCCAACCCCAAATAAGAAAATTTGATCGCTGCTTTCCCCCTCCAGTTTCTAAGCCCCGCAAAAGCAGGATCAAAGGGCTGCGGAAGTGGAGGGGGAAAGCAGCGATCTTAGGAAGTGGAAAGGGAAAGCAGCAATGAAAGGGCTGCAGGATCGCAGCTCTTTGATCCTGCAGCCCTTTCATGGCTGCTTTCCCCGCCACTTCATAAGCCCCACGGCCTTACTCTTCCACTTCCTAAGTCCCGTGGGGCTTATGAAGTGCAGGGGGAAAGCAGCCATGAAAGGGCTGCAGGATCAAAGGGCTGTGATCCTGCAGCGCTTTGATCCCTTTCCCCCCTACTTCCGTGTATAAGATTACCCTCAATTTTTAGTCTAAAGATTTTAGATAAAAGTATTGTCTTATACATGGAAAAATACGGTATCTTAAATTAAAAATATATATTTAGATATATTTTTCCCTCCAAAAGCATTTCATTAAAATAAATTTAATTAGAATAAAAATATCCGAATTAAATTTTAAAAAATTGATTTAGATTTTAAAAAGTGAGATTTTTTAAAAGATCTATTTTAATCCACCCCAATACCACCCCATAGCACTTAAAGCACTCTGTGGGCAGTTTCCAAGTTAATTATCCAGGCTACACATCCCCCCCCCCCCCCCCCCCGCAAACAGAGTACAGTTTGGGAATGCTGTTTTGACTCCATGGGTTCTACAGTGTGGAATCCTATAGGGGTCAATCAACTCCCTTATACTGTTTAATATATATATGAGGACACTAGGGGAAGTCATCCGGAGATTTGAAGTGCACTGTCATCAATATGCTGATGACACACAGCTCTGTCTCTCCTTCTCTCTTCAGCCAGACTAACTATGCAGACCCTGGAACTTTGCCTGGCCTCAGTTATGGACTGGACAAGAGTTAGCAGACTGAGGTTGAATCCAGACAAGATGCAATTTGGGTGTACTTGTGGCCCTGGCCTTTTGATGGAGATGCAGATCTCAGCTGTGGCCAGGTCTGCCTTTTGTCAACTGAGGCATAAGAAGATGACCCTATCTTTACAGGAAGCCTCTGATAACAATAGTTCATGTGTTGGTAATCTCAAAGATTGACTATTGCAATGCTCTCTCCATGGGGTTACCCTTGAAAAAGGGTATGGCAGCCGCAGAAGATGCAAAACATGGTAGCCAGGGTGGTTTCAGGGATTTGAAGATATGATTAGATCTCCCCAGTTCTGACTTGTTTGCACTGGTGGCCAGTATGTTTCCATGCCAAATTCAAGGTCTTAATGTTGACATATAAAGCCCTTAATGGTTTGGAACCTCTCAACTTGTCAGAACACCTCTCCCTGAGATCTACCACCCATACCACCCACACCTCCCAAGTACTGATGCTATGGGTGGCCACGACAAGGGAGGCCAGGAAGTCTATGAGTAGGAACTGGGCCTTCTCAGTGGTGGTCAGCTCCTTATGGAAAGCACTACTGGTGGGGATGCACCAGATCTCTTCTCTCCAAATATTCAGAAATCAGTTTAAAACATTTCTCTTTAGAGAAGCATTCCAGGATATAGGTTATTTGTTGGGTTTTAATTTTTCTAGATTTGTCATGACCATCTTTGGTTTGGTGGGGGTTATTGTTATATTTCTGTGGGTTGGGCAAGGTGTGTGCTTATTCTTATGGATCATATGTTGGAAACTACCTAGAGTAGTGGTGTGCCACTAGATGTCACAGTATGCTAAATGAATGAATGAATGAATGAATGAGGTTATTTGTAGAGATTACTAGAGTTAATAATGTCCTAAGAACCAAGCCTGTGTTCAGAAAATGCCATTGCAAAGCATACTACTGCCTTCACAGTTTCTGTTCTATATCTGGTTCTGATGAGCGGGGTGGATGAATATATTAATCCCATTTTCTGTAAATGTGAAAAATGGAAGTGTGAAAAATGTAGCAATCATTTAAGTACCTGGCATCTGGCGATGGAGCAGAGTTGCATATCTAGTGGAAATGTATTGATTATTCATTCTTTCCCTCCCACCCTGCCTGGCAAGATATAAATGCTTCTAAAGTTGTTCTAATTGGGAGATGCGTGTGGATTTTAAATGCTGTCTTAAATGGTTGATGCACACACCTTTTGCAAACTTGGCAGAAAGGGCTGATGATTTTGCATATGTTTTAAGATAGTAGATGTGCGATTAATTTCTGCAGAGCAGAATGTAAATGTGCATTTCTTCTCTATGTTTTTCAGGTAAGAAATTGCATTCCACTGAGGCGGGCGCCTTTGGGATTTGACAGATGCTTCCTCTTTACTCTCATTTGTAAGCTGCCAAATCATGCAAAAATGTTCTAGCTTGTGAAATTAGGGACCTTGCCTGTAAGTATCTCGTTTTAAAGAAAAACCAAATTCTTCTTGTGTTGGAAAAGAAATCCTTTGCAGAACAAGGGCTGTTCTGGTGCGGAGAGCTGATTGGGGGACATGATTCTGAACTGCTGACCAAGCCCTTCAGAGAATTGAGTCTTGTTTTTAGCTAGAAAATCCCATGGCAACTTACAGAAATAACTAAAACAAGATAAGAGACCTGTTTAAACAAAACTGAAGCAAACCAAAACGGAAAAGGAAAAAGAAACCCTGCATGCTAACAAGGGCCAGACGTGATGCACAGAACAGTGTCTTGTGTTGTCATTTTCATCTCTTTCTGCTGAACTCCTACTTTGGATCCTCAGTTGTTGGACTCCTTGGAGAGTTGGGCCAGTGATTGGGTCAATGAGAGACAAACATGTGGAGGCCTATGACTGGAAAGGCTGTTTTATAGTTTCCCATGCAATATGATTCTCCCTTACTGCTTCCTTGCAGGACCAAAACCAGCTGTTATTTATTAGATAGTGTTTGGTAAAATATAAGCTGTGAGGAGATTGACACAGAGGCGAACAAGACTGTGCCATGTTTCATCTGGAGGAATTTATGATCAGCAAAATATTTCTGTGGGATGGGGAGCTCAGAGGAGGTCAATGATGTATTAATACTTTAATAATTTGGTTTCTTACTGCAAGAAGAATGTGCATTATGTAGAATATAGGGGCCCTACCACAAAATATTGTATGGTGGAATGTTTATTTTCTAGTCACTTCATTCCATTTCATCTCTTACCTGGTTCTCAGTCCGCCACCCATCCATCCCCTGCCTGTCAACATTTCATGCCACTGAATTGTTATTGGTCTCTTTTGAGGGAAGGACACTTTTCTCCCCTTTACGGCTTTTAAAAATAACATTTTAATACATTTGCAAAGCTTGGGGTTACTCTGTATCTGCTGATATATGTGTTAGTGGTATGTTTTTGGCTCCATTTCTCAAAAGGTAGACTTGAATCAGAAATAGAAGAAACAAAAGTGGCTGCGGAACAAATCTAATGCAGTGCATGTTGTTTCCACTCAGTTTCCAGCAAAACCTTTCATTTCTCCACTGATGTCTTTGGGAAATTCAAACAGCCTTCCCCAAGATGGGATCTCCCAGGAATGTGGGACTGCAGCTGCCATTATTTCCAGGGACACTTTGTTGAGGAAGGCTGCTGTAACTAGGCATGAGATTTTTGGATTTTTTTTTTCTCACTACAACTGACACAATTCACCAGGAATTCTCCCAGTCAGAATTCTGACAGCTATTCCCAAAACCTCAAGTCCTTTGAAGAGGTTCAGCACACACACTTGAGGCAAAGCATTCTCTTCTTTGTAGCCATTGTAAAATGGGTGAGTCGGACTTGCTAAATGCCATGAAGTACAGGGGGTTGTGGGAGTAGGTTGTTTTTTTTGTTTTTTGTTTTTGCAAACCACTGTGTTCCAAGCCTAATGAGCAGAGAGACTGCCTGTCCCACAAACCCTTGTAGTTAGCATGGAGCTTGGATTTTTAATCAACATTACTTCATGCAGTCATACTGGACGGCATATAAATGAAGGGAATCAATCAAACAAACAAGCATCAAGTATCCAAGGATATAATTTTGATTACTTATTACATACTGAACAGATTTTGGATGACTGCAGCACAGTCAACACGAAGATGGTAACTTTAGCTGCAACAAGAGTTTGACATTGGTAGTGACCTTCTACATGGGATGGTGAATTATACCAGGTTCCTACAATGGGAACTTAGATGCCTATTGCTGTTTTCCCATTTCCTCAAGGCATTACTTTGCATTGCAGACTGCATCTTCTCTTTGAGACTGTATTTATGAGTTTTAAAACAGTTGCTGCTATAGGAATGATAATCTGAATCACAGCCTTTTCAGAGATGGACTCAGGGACTGAAATGAGCTGAAAAGCTCTGCAAATCCCAACAAAAGCATGGCCTCTTCACTTGCTCTTTTTTGCTCCCAGTAAGTTTATATAAATCACAGCAGGGGTTTATATCTCTTCTCTTCTCCTAATCATCTGTGAATAATCCAGACCATGTAGTGAGTGTATGTGTTTAAATTATCTTAGAATTTCATTTGGACATATACAAGGCTGGGTCTCTTAGGGGCTCCACACACAGACTACTCTGTGAACTGTGATTGTTAAGGGAAACTTATGCATATGAAACAAGAGTGTACTTGACTTCAGCATAATCTGTTGAAGCACCAGTAATAACATTCTAATAGATGGACCTCAGTGGGGGTGCCCAATTTAAATAAATCTAAGTCTGCCTTAAAAACTTTTATTGATTCAAGTAGCATTGCTGTTAGCTACAGAGACAGGCTCACACCTCTCACCTTCACTTGCCCTTCTCCTGTCTACACGTCTTTTCTTCCCGACACCCGCTTCTGATGTTCCTCTCTGTAGCTCATATCTGTTAGCAAAGATAGCAACTGCATTAAAAGGGGGCTTTCTTATTGGGCCCTGTATCTTTATCTTTCTGGTCCCATTTTGTTTTCCCATTAGTTTGCATGGAGAGCACGATCTCAGACGCAGGTGGGCCATGCAGCGTGACTGTGTGTCCCAACTGAGTAACCCAACTGAGGAAAAAAAAATTAACATTATCACTTTGCCAAAATTATGCACTCTCCCAATTATCTGGGCCTTCTCTTTCACACATAGAGTACAGCCTGCTAGGTATGGAATACATATACTGTGAGATGAAAGTTTGTTGTTGTTGTTTAGTCGTTAAGTCGTGTCCGACTCTTCGTGACCCCATGGACCAGAGCATGCCAGGCCCTCCTGTCTTCCACTGCCTCCCAGAGTTTGGTCAAATTCATGTTGGTAGTTTCGATGACACTGTCCAACCATCTCATCCTCTGTCATCCCCTTCTCCTCTTGCCTTCACACTTTCCCAACATCAGGGTCTTTTCCAGGGAGTCTTCTCTTCTCATGAGATGGCCAAAGTATTGGAGCCTCAGCTTCAGGATCTGTCCTTCCAGTGAGCACTCAGGGTTGATTTCCTTCAGAATGGATAGGTTTGTTCTCCTTGCAGTCCAGGGGACTCTCAAGAGTCTCCTCCAGCACCACAATTCAAAAGCATCAATTCTTCATAGTTGAAGAACTATGGATGGAGGCTCATAACATTGTACAGGAGGCAGCAACAAAAACCATCCCAAAGAAAAGGAAATGCAAGAAAGCAAAGTGGCTGTCCAACGAGACCTTACAAATAGCAGAGAAGAGAAGGGAAACAAAATGCAAGGGAGATACGGAAAGTTACAGAAAATTGAATGCTGACTTCCAAAGAATAGCAAGGAGAGAGAAGAGGGCCTTCTTAAATGAACAGTGCAAAGAAATAGAGGAAAATAATAGAAAGGGAAAAACCAGAGATCTGTTCAAGAAAATTGGAGATATTAAAGGAACATTTTGTGCAAAGATTGACATGATAAAAGACAAAAATGGTAGGGACCTAACAGAAGCAGAAGACATCAAGAAGAGGTGGCAAGAATACACAGAGGAATTAAACCAGAAAGATCTGGATGTCCCGGACAACCCAGATAGTGTGGTTGCTGACCTTGAGCCAGACATCCTGGAGAGCAAAGTCAAGTGGGCCTTAGAAAGCATGGCTAACAAGAAGGCCAGTGGAGGTGATGGCATTCCAGTTGAACTATTTAAAATCTTAAAAGATGACGCTGTTAAGGTGCTACACTCAATATGCAGGCAAGTTTGGAAAACTCAGCAGTGGCCAGAGGATTGGAAAAGATCAGTCTACATCGCAATCCCAAAGAAGGGCAGTGCCAAAGAATGCTCCAACTACCGTACAATTGCACTCATTTCACACGCTAGCAAGGTTATGCTCAAAATCCTCCAAGGTAGGCTTCAGCAGTATGTGGACCGAGAACTCCCAGAAGTACAAGCTGGATTTCGAAGGGGCAGAGGAACTAGAGACCAAATTGCTAACATGCGCTGGATTATGGAGAAAGCCAGAGAGTTCCAGAAAAACATCTACTTCTGCTTCATTGACTACGCAAAAGCCTTTGACTGTGTGGACCACAGCAAACTATGGGAAGTTCTTAAAGAAATGGGAGTGCCTGACCACCTTATCTATCTCTTTAGAAATCTATATGTGGAACAGGAAGCAACAGTTAGAACTGGATATGGAACAACTGATTGGTTCAAAATTGGGAAAGAAGTACGACAAGGCTGTATATTGTCTCCCTGCTTATTTAACTTATATGCAGAATACATCATGCGAAAGGCTGGACTAGATGAACCCCAAACCAGAATTAAGATTGCCGGAAGAAATCTCAACAACCTCAGATATGCAGATGATACCACTCTGATGGCAGAAAGTGAGGAGGAATTAAAGAACCTCTTAATGAGGGTGAAAGAGGAGATGAAAGTTAAGACTATGCAAATGTAATTCACATTAATAATTTTGCTGGCATATCCTCAAGCCTATTTCTTATTCAAGAAAAGAGCTAATCATCCAATGTGGTGAGTCTCTTTTTCAATGTGCCATTTGCAGCTAGGGCCCAGATATTCTTTTGCAGACATTGGCTTAGTCAATACTATTCAAAAAATTGCTAGCCAGTGTATCAGCAGATACAGGCAAGCTGTCATCTGAACAGATGGCCAGAAATGTTTGGCAGCACAGAACCCTCTGCATGTTAATAAATCAAATATTTTTGCATAAACATGAAATTTAATGGACAAACTTCAGCCATGCTCGAAGTAGAACATGTATACAGAGAATAGATTTTTCTTATAAAGCATATGCATGTGCATATGTAAAATATTCAGCTGTTTAATTTTACACTTGGCCTATTTTGATGGAAATCTCAACTATAAGATGTTTTTTAAACAGTGACCAAGAGAAGTGGCTTGTTTCAAGTATTTCTTAATTCTTAATATGACAGAATTCTACATCAAAGCTGGATGTTTGCTTTGGGCTAGATTTTTTTTTTTTTTTTTTTTTTGGCAAACTGGGTGTGATAAGTTACTTCAAAAGCTATAAGACTGAGACTTCAGTCACCTTGAAATAATCCCTAGTGAACTCAGAGGGGCTTTGTTTATGTATAGATATATATAGAACTTTATTCAAGCAGCTCTTATGAGTTTTTTTGGTGGAGGGTGGAAACTCAATCCCTTTGTCCACACATGTGGTGTGAAAGCTGTATATTTCATTAAGTGAATTGCTGGCCAGATAGCTAAGTGGGTTGAGTACCTGGCTGTAGAACCAGAAGTCAGGGTTTTGGTTCTCCACTGTGCCTCCTGGGAGAAGAGCCACCATGTGTAGCCTTGGGTCAGTCTCCACTGAAAAAGGGAATACAGTAGTAAACTACTTCTGAGGACTTTGTATCTAGAAAAGCTTGGACATTGTCACGTTAAGTCAGAATGAACGTGATGCCACATAAGTATTATTAAGAAGGAAAGATCTGATGTGATCATTTAGTGTGGTATGATATTGAATACCTGTTGTGTACAGGACGATGGACTCAGAAAAAAAAGACTTATCTTTCTGTCTGCTGGCATATTGTAATATCTGGAAGTAGAAATTGTTGAAGACATTTAATCTGATCTTTGCCTGCATGTTTCCCAAAAGATGTCTCTTTGTCAAACAAACAAACAAACAAACAAACAAACAAACAAACAAACAAATAAATAAGGTCAAGTCTGAACTCTCACTAGAGCAAAAATGAGTCAACTGAGGCTAGCTTACCTTGAACATATAATGAGAATACAAAAGTGACAGGAAAAGACAATAGTGCTGGGAAAAGTGGTGTGGGGCCCCAGTAAGAAAACCTAATATAAGATGGATTGACTCAACAAAGGAATTCACAACTGTTAGTTTGTAAGACCTGAACAGAACTTATGAGAAAAAACAATATTGTTAGAAAGACGTGGTGGGACAGTAGAAAAAAAGAACAACCTAATATGAGATGTTGTTGGTTTGCAAAATCTGAGCAGAGCTGTTAATAATAGGACATTTGAAATGTCAATAATAGAGCAGGAACAAACTTGTTTAAAGGTTATAATATTTTGTTTGGGCTGCCCCCGTTTTTAGAAGTGCCTTATGGAATGTTGATTTACTTTGCCAGCAGAAGATCAATGCTGCACTCTTGTGCAGTGATAATAACAGCTGTTAGGTTGTGGGTGTGTAACAAGTTGCTTCTTTCAGAAAAGAAAGCCCTAGCCATAATTGCATTTACATTCATATGTACTGTTCACACATCCTTTTCTTTGAACTGGGCTTCATGAAAATTTTAATAAACACATTTAATCATTACATCAATGAATCAGTGAAATTGTATCTTAGTGATATCTTCATTAAACCAACAACTGTCATTTTTTTAGAGTTGGGATAATTATCTGTATCCTCAGGGGAATAACAGTGAAAGCAGTGAAAGTAAAATTGGAAAGCTAGCTACTGAGCTGCCAATCAGTTTTTGGAGAGGTGTAAACTGTGCACTGATTCCATGGGCGAGAACTCTTTAATGAAAGAATGTCATTGATGCCAAGTGTCAGGCTGGATGTTTCTTCAAGAACGTATTATAGTACAGAAATGCAGCCAGATTCTGTTTAAACAATAACTGGATATTAGTAACACTGCCAACTAAATTTTTTAGCATTATTATAATTTCTAATAATCTTGTTTACAAGAAACTAGCAAATCACATGGCAATTTGGCTGTGGATTATCCATAGGACAATGGGTAGAGATTGCCAGTTTCCGAGCAAGTGGCCGAGAAATAATGGGATTTCAAGCCCTTTTTAGAAATATGCTTAATCAACTGTTCCCCCCCCCCCCCGAGATTTAACCTTATCAAAGAGTCACCATTCTAAAGTTGGTGATGACAATCATAGTCAATTATATGGCGAGTGAGATGAACTTAAAAATCTCTGAAATCCAAGATGAACTATAAAAATCTTCCTCTTATTCCATTTCATTCCTATGATGTAGTTACATTGCTAAACATTTATTGCCATTAAGATGGTTTTCTGTAGGGAGAAAAAGCACCCTTTGCTATTACTCCTCTCTTTCCATGTACTGAATTTTTTCCCCTGCCTTTATATCAGTGGTTCCCAATCTTGGGTAACCCAGGTGTTCTTGGACTGCAATTGGGAGTTGCAGTTCAAAAAACACCTGGGTTACCCAAGGTTGGGAACCACTGCTTTATATTGATCTAGTGATTTTCGTTTCTCTGTCTCACTGCAGTTTGGTATTGTATAAATAATATTTATTTATTTATTTATTTATTACATTTATACCCCGCCCATCTAGTCAATCGACTACTCTGGGCGGCTTCCAACATATATCATAACAATTTAAAATATAACAAGAATAAACATTGGATGGCTGTATTCTGTGGTCCCAACATGAGACCTAGTTATGCCTTCAGCACTTTGGGGATAATGGCACTCATGGATCTATCTTCAAAATGTGCTTTAATTCAGTGTCCCCAAATCAAGGTTTTACAGGGCTTCCAGCCTGTTTAATTTTGGAATTGCACTTCTGAATGTGCACATATATAATGAGGTGCACATATATGTGGACTTTGAAGACAGAACATTGGATGGATCCAAGGATAATGACAGACAAGTCTATTCTTGAGGTAGGGCTGATTGTTGTCTGTGTTCATCCCATTTCCAGTGGAAAATAAAATTTATCAGTATATTCTGTCTTTCTCTTTGTAATCTCAAATAGAAAATGCAGCCTTCTCTGCATATTTTCCCTTATTCGTACACATAAATGTACATGCTTACCACATCCAGCCAGACATGAGGGATAAAGAAGCCATTCCCCAGTGCTTGCTTTACATACACCTTATTTGTGCCTCATTACCCACTGTCTGAAAATTAGGAAGTGAGGTGTTTGTATTGGTATAACACTTGAAAGTTTGAGTCACCTCATGTTAAATACAGATACTGACCATACTGATGGAGAACTGGGAACAACAGAACTAGCTCAAGTGTTTCCTTCTTCTTGCGCCACTGTTTCAATAGAAAAATCACCTACTTTCCTCAATTAACAAATAAACCCTAGGAAACTAGAAGGTACTTTGTCAAAGCTGGAAGTACTTGAGAGTTGCAGGAGACAATTCTCAAGCTTTTCTACAGTCTTTGAGGCCAGGCGTTGAACAACTGAAATGTAATGTCTGAATTGAACATCAGATTAATCATCATCACCATCATCATCTTAGAACTGCAGAGCTGGAAGGGACCCTATGGATCTTTGAGTCCAGTCCCTGTCAAGGAGACATAGTGGAGGATCAAACTCCCAACCTTTGGCTCGGCAGCCAGAGACCTTCACCACTGAACAATCTTATTGCCTTCCCCTGCACCTGTCTAATCATTGTATATACACAACACAGAAGGCAAATGCAGGTCACACTGTAATAATATTTCCAATAACCTCAGCTGAAAAAGGATGAGAATATTGTATTAGGGTTGTTTTTTTTTTTACTTTGCTAAGTTAAATATTGGAAATGTTGGTTAACACAAGAAATTTCTCCTTATGATTAACTTTGGGATTTGTAGTTGGCAAAGAATGCATTTTAAACACATAACTTTTGATATATACTGTAAGACTATGAGTTCACTAATGACTAAAAGCGGGGGAAAGCCATAGCATCTTAATATATAACATCAGAATGGAATATATTAACACATAGTATGCATTGAATTATGTATGGACTTAGCGGGGTGCATCTTTGCTTGATATATCATGGACATAATTTTTATTTTTTATAGTGACCTTGTTAAGCATAATCTTCAGAGATTTTTCTTAGCCTCAAAGCAAGTCTCTAGCCTTGTGAGTTGTTTAGTTTGGCTTGTGCTGTGTTCATAGAGATCAGTCAGACCGGCAGTGGAGTTTGTTTGCTCTTGTCTACTTTGATTACTGGCATGTTGCTCTATTTTAAGATCTTTCTCTTTTATTCAAAGATTGGTATAGCTGCATAAAGGCATTAGTTACAATAAGGGGCAGTATTTGTGTAATATAACCTGGTTTTCTTCCATTATGTGTGTATATTGATCTTTTAATGATTTCTTAAAGTGGTTGTTGCAGTCTTGAAGACTTCCCCAGGACAATAAATAGTTTAATTTAATTTCATTTAATTATATTTTCATCTTGTCCTTCCTCCAGGAAATTTGGGGTGGTTTCCCACCTGTACCCATTTCTGTACAACTCCTGCTTGTTTTCTTTCCCCGATAACCCTGTGTAACGTATTAGGATGAGAGATAGTGATTGGTTCAGCATCTGTTTTCATGTAGTTTTATGGTCTACAGCATGTGTTTACAAGGTTTATATGCTTTGTTGTTTATCTCTCTGTGACCTTTCATGGAGTATTTTAATGGGATTTCATTAATTAGAAGGCAGAGCAGAAGAGATCATGGGAACGTAGGATTACAGCTGACTATACCTACAACATCAGATTCTTGTTACTTGAATGCTGATAGAACAAAGCATAAGACATTTATAGTAATAAACAACAGAAGCATTAAAGTGACTAACTTAACATTTGTCTGCCCTTAACATTACCATTCGTTATTTGGCATGCAACTCGTCTTTTTGGCCTCATCACAGCTTAAGGGGTTCCCTATAACATGTTTATGAATCCCACAGGTCATTGAAATTATAACTGTTGAATTCAGAAATCCGTTTAGATCTGAAAGGGAGACCTGTAGAGTGTTAGCAGTTTTCTACTTCACACAAAATTAAATAAAAATCATCTTTCTGCAGTTGTTCCTCTTTTCCGCCTCTCCTACCTGCTTTTGTTCTTCTAACATGTAGTTTGAACTACATGAAGGACAGGATCATAAATCCCTAAAAGGAATGAAGGTGTGATTCTAAACAATCTGGTAAATGACTGTTTAGAACACCTTAAAATCACAGAATTGTAGAATTAGAAAGAACCCCAAAGGTCATCCAGTCAAGCCCTCCAGCAATGCACACCTAAACCATCCCTGAGAGATAGATGACTCTTCAACATCTGTTTGAAAATATCTAATGAAGGAGAGTCCACCACCTTCAGAGGTAGCCCACGGCGCTGTCAAGCAGCTCTTCCCTAATGTTCAGTTGGAGTCCCCTTTCGTGTCATATTAATCTGCCTCTGGTTTTCTTGGCTCTTAGCACAAACTATTGCCACTTACAAGAGTACATCAAACCGTGGTTTCCCATTATTATTTTCATGCCATTGGCAAACAATGATTTATCCATATAGATGTCACGCCAAAGCATACTCAACCATGCGTTGATGTGTTTGCTAATCCAGTTTTGTCTTCCCTGAATACTACTTCTCCTCAAGGTTGCATGGAAGAATTATCACAGCACAGGTGATTTGGATATGACAAATATGTGTTTCATACTAAGGAATTTATTATTTTATGTATTTGCTGAATTATATCAGAGCAATTACATTTGCTGTATTTATATGCATTTCCCTCTTTTCCCAAAACATGCTCTTTTTGTACTCTGAGACACTCTTACCCAATCACCCAGTGGGTGGCAGTGTACTAGCTTTGGAAGAGTACATTGATTCTTGTTCTCCCTCTCCCATTATTATCCTGAAGGTAGTTGCCATGGTGATCACTGCAGCTTTGATACTTGTGCAGAAGGGAGGAGGGAGATAGTTCATTAAAACTGGGGCTAGAAGAAGCAGGCAGCTACCTGAAGAGTTGCCTCCATTAAGCTTTCCCCCCTCCTTCCTTCCTTCCCAGAAGCTCTCTTAAGGAAAGAAATGATGGAAGTCCTTTTAAAAGAAAGGTCATGGATCAATGGTGGCAGGGAGAAATTACAGTAAATATTCTGCTTATCTTTGTGTGCAGTAACCCTCTGTCTGTCCCCTGAGCCAACACTGCTTGAAAAGGAAGCTGATTTTTAAGTTACATAAGTAAATGTAGGCTACGGTGATTTATTATTAACTTGCCAAGCTGTTTATATCCCTGCGCTTCTGAGTATCTAGGCTTAGAAGTCTAAATTTTCTGTGAGAAGCAAGCCTGAAATATGAGCCAGGGTAGAATATCACATACAAATGAGGAAGAGAAATGTGTAAGCCTGAGAGTCACCATGGCTAATTTACAATAGTCTAAAAATATAATCTGGAGGAGCAATATTCTGAACTGATCCTCTGTCGTGCAGCTCCTGTCTGGAAAGTAGAAATGTCTGTCTGTCTCTCTGTCTCTGTCTCTGTCTCTGTCTCTCTGTGTGTATGTGTGTGTGTGTGTGTGTGTGTGTGTGTGTGTGTGTGTGTGAGAGAGAGAGAGAGAGAGAGAGAGAGAGAGAGAGAGAGAAGAAGGGAGGGAGGGAGAATGAGAATGAGAGAGAATATAAGTGTGTGTTTATATACACAGAGAGTGGTATGCCCTGAATTAAATGCCCAGCTACTGGAATTAATACACTGCACTAACTATTTTTCTTGTTTTTTGCATATATTCATGAGCATTTGGAAATATAACTACTTTTTAAAGCTGCACAGAAAAACACCATATTTTGTTGGCTATTTATTCTATGGATTAGTTGGAAGCCGCAATTTCAGATCCTACCCTTTCAAGATAATTCATCCAAGTGAGATTGCAGTGTTTGCAGAAGATACCATGGTGTATTCCTGAACCAAATTAGTGAAAATAGAAAGAAAATAAAAGACATTTTATTTTCAGTATTCGTATGGAAGGTTCTTAAATTGCAGTAGGTGCTGCTTAATACAGTGCTAAGCATGGAAAACCTTCTGAAGTGCAATACACACCAGGCAAGCCATAAAACACTATCAGGTTACTCTTCATCAGTGGTTCCCAACCTTGGGTCCCCAGATGTTTTTGGACTACAACTCCCAGAAATCTTGGCCAGCACAGCTAGTAGTGAAGGCTTTGGGGAGTGTTAGTCCAAGAACATCTGGGGACCCAAGGTTGGGACCACTGCTCTAAGTGAATACCCATGAATACAATTAGCCTGGTCTGCTGAAAAATATTCTTTTCAGATTATTTGTATTATTTCAATATGGTTATTAGTTCATCACATCTAATGAAATAAAGTCCTAGCTGGCGTATTTGTTTGTTAGTTAAATGTTGTGTCCATTAATTTATGTTAGAGTTGCATAAATTATCAAAATTTATGTAACCCTAACAAACATGGTTCCACATACCACTTAGCCTTTATGTGATGATGCAGTAATGGTCACAAATTACCATACAGCATTATGGTGTCCAGATCATTAGCAGAAGGAGAGGTTGCGTGTTGCAAGGATTATGTTAGGGTGAAGCCCCCATGAGATCCTAGTGAGGGTCAAGCTAGTGCTGAAGACTAAGGAAACAATTATTTATTTCCTCCCTCCAAATATGAGTATCTTTAGGTCTAGTCTATTTTCTCCCATGTCAGTCATTATAGGTGATCCTGTGGGGACAAGTAAAAGGGGCAGTTAGTGATAGCCATGAGATGAGGGCTAAACATTCTCCCGTTACCTCATCATTTTACTAAGAATCAGCACCTGAGAACCAACAGTGCTTCATAGCCCAAGTCTAGCCTTTCACATAACTGCCCTTGATTCTGCCCTGGATTCCCAGGTGGCAGTGGTGACAAGTGCCTTTGCATAACTCTGCTTCATGTTCCAGCTGTGACATTTTCTGAGTCAACCTGACTTATCAACAATCATCCATGCCTTAGTTACGTTGTGGCGTGGCTACTGCAGTGCACTAGGGCTACCCTTGAAGTGGGTCAGGGATCTTCATTTGATGCAATATATGTCAATAGGTTGCTAATCAGTTCATGGTATCATGATCATATAACTCCAGTATTGAAATACCTGCATTGGTTGCCTGTTGCTTACCAGGTCCAACTTGGCTTTAGCTTTTAAAGTACAGTGGTACCTCAACTTACGAACGTCTCCACTTGCGAACGATTCGAGTTACGAACGGCTCCATTCACAAAAAGTTGCTTCAACTTGCGAACGGAGCCTCGGCTTACGAACCAAAAGAAAAAAAGAAAAGAAAAGAAAAAAACCCTTTCCTGCCCTTTTTTTGACCTAAGTTCATCTTAGGTCAAAAGAAGAAAAAAATAAAAAAAATTCACCCCCTAGTGGTAGATACGGATTAACCGGCTTGGCATTAGTTCCTATGGGAACTAATGCTTCGACTTAAGAACAGCGCCTCGACTTAAGAACGAAAAGCAGCCGGTACGGATTAAATGGTTTTCAATGCATTCCTATGGAAAAGTTTGCCTCGACTTACGAACTTTTCGACGTACAAACGCCGTTCCAATACGGATTAAGTTCGTAAATCGAGGTACCACTGTACCAAGAAAGGTGATGTTAAGAACACCTACAGTTTCTGAGGCCTACCTACTAAGCATGTAGGAAGGGTCTTCTTCTCTGTGGCTCCCAGGCTATGGAGCCATTCCTTCACAGTTGCAATTGGTTTCCACTGATTTTAAGAAGATAGGCATACAATGTTTAACCTGTCTTCTTTCCTCTTTCTAACTGTATATTTCCTTCATTTTAATTTTATTGATGCATTTAGTTGATTTCAATGGTATTTATGGTGGGATTGGTTTAACTTGATGCATGGCAGAAACATGAATTACAGTGTCTTACATTGATTTCTGAAAAAATGGTATTTGGTCAGACCTTTGTAGATCTTCATGTTTGTGGTGGAGTACTGAATTCTCAGATTTTGAGACACTGCAAGATTTCCAATGGATGGGATTGCATGAATTTGTTTTATTTTATTTCAGCAGGGCAGAATACCGTTCCCATTTCCAGGAGAGCTTGAGCAGCCACTTTGGGTCCGTAGAGAGTCTGAGAGCACTATAGGAGGAAAGACACAGTGGCCTCCATAGTTTTCTGGCTTTTCGTTCACTCCTGGGTTATTATAATTTTGAGTGGAAATAATAATTAAATCCTGGCATCAGTTTCATTCAGCATTTGGCCCATCATATCATGTGGATGCCAGACCTGCTTGGAAAACTTTCCATTCTCTGTTTCCCTAACACATGTATGATATCCTCAACTCTATATGATAACAACATGGGTACGGTAACACATCTATATGAGGTCGCTGGGCGAGGTCATCAGGGGGTGTGGAGTGGCGTGCCATCAATATGCTGATGACACGCAGCTCTACATCTCCTTTTTTCCAACTACAGTGGATGCCGTTCTGTCCCTGCAGTGCTGCCTGGGGTCTGTACTGCAATGGATGCAGGAAAGTGGGCTGAGGCTGAACCCAGACAAGACGGAGGTCCTGAGGGTGGGTGGACCTACCATCAGCGGTTTGGGAAACTCCCTCTCTTTTGGGGGGGTGACTCTCACCGTGAAGAGTGAGGTTCGCAGCTTGGGGATCCATCTGGACCAGGCGCTTACCATGGAATCCCAGGTGGCGTCCATGGTCCGCACCGCCTATTTCCATCTCTGGCGGATTGCCCAGCTGCGTCCCTATCTAGATGCTGGGTCGCTCACCACTCTGGTCCATGCGCTCGTAATCTCGAGATTAGACCACTGTAATGCTCTCTACGTGGGGCTACCTTTGAGATCGATGCGGAAACTCCAAATGGTGCAGAATGCGGTGGCCAGACTTCTTAGTGGGGTGAGGAAACATCAACATATCACTCCCACTCTGGCCGCCTTACACTGGCTGCCCGTTCGGTTCCGCGTTGATTTCAAAGTTCTAATGCTTACGTATAAAGCCCTAAACGGTTTAGGGCCTCGATATTTGGCGGAACGCCTTCTCCCACCTAAATCTACTCGTATCACCCGATCTAGCCAGGAGGTGAGGTTGAGGAGCCTAACGCCGAGGGAGGCCCGGAAGGAAAAAACAAGAAACCGGGCCTTCTCGGCAGTGGCTCCTCGCCTTTGGAATAACCTCCCTTCTGAGATCCGTATGGCCCCTTCGCTGGGCATTTTCAAAGGCCAATTGAAAACCTGGCTGTTTAGGCAAGCCTTCCCTCCAGCCACTACTTGATTCTTTTTTCGTCCATCTTGAGTACTGTCTATTGATGTGTTACTTTGTTCTTATATTTTAAATTGTTTATTTTATATGTTGTTAGCCGCCCAGAGTAGTCAGTTGACTAGATGGGCGGGGTATAAATTTAATAAATAAATAAATAAATAAATGGGAGAAATTAGGTTTCACCTACTCCAAAGTTTTTTATTATTATTATTATTTATTTTTTTATTTTATTTCTAAAGAAAAGACAATCCATCATGTTACAAGTAATAAATACAAAGCTTAACATAGTAAACTGTCATCTTACTTGTTATATAATTTAACTGTTGACCAATTGCTATTCCCCACGTTTCTCAAAATCACATTTACACCATTCCCCGTCTCATCTTAAAGAAATATCGACCAACAATCTAAATGCTCCAAATTGTTTTCCTAACCATGTGTCTCGAGATTTATTTTATTGGCATATTTTAATAAAGGCTTCCAGTTTTCAGTGAATTGACTGTGCCTTATTTCTCCTCTATATAGTCTAACTTTATTAGTCATTTTTTCCATCAACATTGTATGCCATATCTTATTCGTAAATGCTTGTAATTAGAGATCTTGAGGGTTTTTCCAATTTCTAGCGATCTCAGATCTTGCAGTGCCTATAAGATTTGCAACTAATTCTTTATTTTCAAGTTTCTCATTTCCCCCTGTAAATAATGAAAACAACAATAATGTTTCATTCATATCTATTTTTTGATTGGCCAGCGTCTCTATCCATCTAATTACCTCGTGCCAGAATGTTTCTATTTTGGGGCAAGAAATCCACATATGTTCCAAAGTTCCTTTTTGTCCACAGTTCCTCCAGCATTTATCCGATATATCTTTATTAATTCTATGTAACTTTGTAGGATATAAATGCCACTGATGCACTACCTTCAGAATCATTTCTTTCACATTTGCTGATATAGATTTATATGGGTATTTATTCCATATTATTCCATATTCCTGTCCAGATTTCCTCGGGTATATTAATATTTGAATTTGTTTCCCACACTGTTTTAGGTCCTCCACCTTTTCCATATTCTTTCTCAATAATACTTTTATATATTAGTGAGGTTAGTCCTCTCTTTTTATTTTTATCTTTTTGGATACAATGTTATTCAAATTCAGTTAATGTTCTTAGAGAGCCAGGTTTTTGTTGTAAGTGAATATCGAAACTTCTTATTTGTTTTATTTGTAGCCAATTGGTTTTTATTTGCTTTGTTTTCTCTTCTATTTGCCTAATAGTGATTGGTTCCCCTGAATCGAATAAGTCAGTAATTCTGTATATTCCAATTTGTTTCCACTCCTTAAATTGTGCATATTTCTCTTGAGACTTAAAATCTGGGTGATCCAAAAAGGGGCATAAAGGGGATATTGGTGGGGCCAAAGTTTTACTATGTTTTCGCCATATCCTTAATGTTTCAGAAATGAATGGGTTCTGTATTTGTTCTCCTTTTCTAATTATTTACTTATTTACTATGTCCATTTTGGTTCACCTTCCATTTCCACCCAATCAGGATTCTTGCGAGTCTCGTCGATTTCTATAAATTTAATAATTTGGTTTATTTGTAGAGCTTCATAATATTTTTGGAGCTGTGGTATCCCTAATCCCCCTTTTTGACCCTGTCTATATTTAACACTATTTATGAATCTTATCTTCTTTCCCTTTCCTGCAATGAATTTTTCTAGCTTTCCTTGCCATAGTTTTACTTTTTTTGTATCTGGCTGTAGTGGAATATTTTGGAATAGAAATTGAAATTTTGGTAATATATATGATTTAATTAGAGCAATTCTCCCCAACATTGATAGGGTCAAATGGACCCACTTTGTCATTTTTTTCTTTTGCTAATTTAAATAGATTTTCATAGTTTCTGTAAATTAATTGATTAAGGTTTTTTGTTACCCATATTCCTAAATATTTAAAACTTGAATAGCATACCTACTCCAAAGATTAAGGAACCATTTTGACCAATAAAGCAGTTTTTTTCCCATTTGTGCACACTTTTGTTAATAATAATAATAATCTCTGAACTGCAGAGCTGAAAGGGACCCTATGGATCATCGAGTCCAGCCTCTGTCAAGTGGGGATTGAACTCCCAGCCTCTGGCTCCACAGCCAGATGCCTAAACCTGAATGCCTAAAAGCTATTCATCAGTTCCTCTTCTCGTTCATAGGTTTACAATGAGTCCTGTGAGGAAAAGACCAGAGTCTCTTAACTGTTAGAGCAGTATGACAATGGAACCAGTCACTTCGTAAAGTGGTGAATGTTGGAGGCATTCAAGAGAAAAATTGGATAACTATCTGTCAGATCTCCTTTGATCTGGATTCCTGCATTGAGCAGGGGGTTGGACTCGATAGCTTTATAGGCCCCTTCCAATTCAATTATTCTATAATTCTATGACAATAGCCTTAGTTTTTCTCTTTGTACCTTCTATGTTACCTAGTAAACTTGAGTTTACTAAATGATCCTAATATTGTGGGGAGAAAAGATGGAGAATGTGTGGGTCTTGTTATTGGACCTGAACTCCTGTCAGCCCTAGCCAGCATAGAAAACTGGGAGGAATGACAGGAGTTGCAGTCCAGCAACATGTGGAGGGTCACACAGGTGCACCGTGCACCAGATAACCTACCTTGGAACTGATTCCTGGTACATGGCAGAGTCAAGGGCAGGGTTATTGGTAAGTTTTTGGGTCCAAGTCTTTGGTACCAAGTCCTGAGTCCCAAGCCCCAAGTCCAAGTCCCTATTAAAAATAAGCTCCCCCCCCCCCAGAAAAAATGGAGGGGGTGGGTGGGTTCCAAGTTGCAAATTGAGTCCAAGTCATTAAAAACAAAAAACCTGCATCAAGTCACTGGTGCAACTTAAGTCCAACTTGACAGCAAGTCGCGCAACTGAAGTCCTCAACCCTGGTCAAGGGTCATTTTGAAAATAGAAAAAGAAGAAGATGTACTTTAGGTTTGAACATTGCTTGATTATTATTTCATTCCTCCTGCCCATTCTGGAACATTTTGCATAAAAGCATTCTCAATCTATTTCATCGTTATCATTTCTGAAGACAATAGCACCAGTATCAGTACAACTGGTGACAAATATTGTTTTGACAAGCAACTGAACGTGAGTCTGCACACTAAAGAATAAAAGAGCTGCAGGCTTCTGTGAGTAATGGTGAGTGTGGACAAGATAAGGTGTATTTTAAAATAATTGCCAAAAAAAAAAAAAAAAGGAAAGATTCAGAATTAGAAATGCTGGGCTTTCAGATTCCTTAGGGATGACAGTCCTGATTTTTTAATTAAGTCCTATTAATCCTCAAGCATAGAGATTCAGCAGTTTTAAAGAAAATTATCTGGAAATGGAAGATGTTATATGAATATGGAATGAAGTACTCATTCTAGGTAAAGTTTAAGTTTGATGAAAGAAAGAGAGAGCAAGAGAGCACCAACATTTGTATTTGTTTGACTCTTGCCTGAAAAGATAGAGCAGTGTTGAGATGGAACAAAAGGGCTTTGATGATCTGGAATCTCTCACTGGACGTGGGAATGTGGCACCTATCCAGTTAGGAGAAACAGAAACAATTCTTGTGCTGTGAATCTGGAAAAGAAACGACAGAATGAGTTTAGCATGTGTGAGGGGAGATCCACCTTCTTACTCTGAGAAGTCTAAGGCAGGATTAGAAGTTATGGTGTTTTGTTTACGGTAGGAACATATGATCTTTCTTTATGCTTGTGTATTTGTAAGTAAAACACAGTGTAAAGCACATAAGATCATGAAGCCACATTATTTAATACTAAAGCATATTGCAGGTTTATAGTACAGTGGTGCCTCGCTAGACGATGTTAATCCGTTCCACGAAGATCGCTGTCTAGCGAAAACATCGTCTAGCGAAGCACGTTTTCCCATTGGAATGCATTGAAATCTCTTCAATGCGTTCCAAGGGAAAACTCAGTCGTCTAGCGAAAATCTCCCATAGGGAAACATCGTCTAGCGAGTGCGGGTCCCCGTCGGAATGCACTGACAGCTTTTGACCACTAGTCGGCGCATTCCTATGGGGAAACCTCATCATCTAGCGAAAATTCCCCATAGGAGACCATCGTTTTGCGAAGCGCAGTAGCGATCGCAAAAAGGCATCGTCTAGCGATTTCCTCGTCCTGCGAGGCAATCGTCTAGCGAGGCACCACTGTACAGTAAATATAAATTGAAATTAAGTATGTACTTTCAGAGTGTTTTCTAACTATATGCAACAGGTAACATTAGACGTGCTGATAGATATCCCAATGTCACAGCAGGAAGTTTTTTCCTTTCCCATCATTTGGAAATTGTCTTGTTTTTTGATTGGTTATCAGGAAGTAAATATCTGCTTCATTGAAAGGTGTGCTAAGGCACAAAGGCCTTCAAGAATCAACTCCATGGAACAATAATGTGAGTTTAGCTTCTAATTATAGGTGATCTGTAATCACATTATTGTTTGATCCTTAGGAAAATGGTCTGCTGAACATGCCATTGGGACCTCCTAGAATTCCTTGTAGAAAGAAATACTAGAACATCATGCAAGCTCCAAAAGGAATTCTATCATCCCACTTACTACTGGCTGAAATTCTGTTGCCTTGCTATGCAAAAGGTGTAACTTTTGGAGGCAAATGGACTTAAGAAATTGCCATAGACATCTGATAAATACTGATTTGCACAACATGGCTTGCAAGAGGTAATTCTATGGAGATTTCTTAACTTGAGGCAATTCACCCCCAAAGGTTGCACCTTTTGCGTATCAGTGCACAGGATTTCAGCCATTGTCTCTAAAGCATACTTTGCAGTTGAAATATTCTTTAACATTATATTTTCTTCTTTATTTTTGTCTGTATCTTGCTTTACTTGTTTGTATCTTCTTGGGAGCTGCCTTGATTCCCATCTCTGGAAACAAAGTGGAATGTACGTCAAACAAACAAGGAGAGAGTTACGATGGATCACAGTATGACTATTATGTGCCCATATGAAATTGTCCACATAGTGGCAAAAAAACCTATTTATTTGACTGATCACATAAGTATTTCCTGCATGCTCTTGGCAGAAAGTGTGAGGAAATTGAGATTGGCTTAACAATAAATAAACTTCCTCCTAATTACAAAGCAGATAAAATGGTTCAGTCAAGAATGTACAGAGCAGATTGAGTTTCAAGTCTCCCTCAGTAGACCACCCCTTCTTTGTTAGTTTATGCCAAGTGGCACTTACTGTTTCAATACATTCACTCAGAGACTCTGGTAATGAGAAAGAATAAAATGTTTCTGTTTACTTACAGTTCTTTCTAGGTAAAAAACAAACATCATACTGTGTAAAAATGTTACATTGACTTGAGTTTAACTGGTTAACTAGTGTAATTACTGACTAATTGACTGGTTACATAGCTGACAGAACACATCCCTCTGTCTACTTCTGACAGACTCCATTGCTAACACTGACAGGACCCTGACCGGGGTGGGGTGGGGTGGGGTGGGGAAGGCAGGAAAAGAATCTGTGGTACAGAGAGAACAATTGGCTATTACTGAGTTGATTGACATTCAACTCCACTCCAGAAAAGTTTATCCCATCCAAAGCCTCTCAAAGGCATCATGTGTAGGTTGCAGTATATCCAGCAGTATTCCCTACATGCTCTCTGTCACATAGCCAGTCTTGCATGGAATGGTGCAAAATCAAGTGTGAAACCAGTTGTATGACCAGTCACACAAAGGGGAGCCAGCAGGAAGAGAACAACCACTGCACAATTGCCCTTAACTGTAAAGTTTTTTTTTTCCAAGCTGAATTTAAGCCTCTGCTTCCAATTTAACACCACCACTTTACTATGTACATCATTTCATACAGCATCCAGCTGCCGCTGTGCTGTACTGTAAGAACATGGACTTAAGAATACTAGCTGTAGAGCACATTTGCTATTTAAATGACGAGAACAAAAGGTGGTGGTAAGGATCCAGTTATCTCTGTTGTACTCATCTGGAAATACTGCCACCCAGTCCCTCCCAAGAGCTCAGGTGAGGCCTGTGCCATTTTACACTGTGAGGCTCCCTCATTGTTTGGACTTGAGTCAAGAATCACTACAGTGATTTTGTTGCTTTTATAGTATATTTTAAAAGCAATACATTTGAGTCAAGCACAGCCAAAGGGTTAAAGTGGAAGACCATGCTGAGGTGAGGTTCCAGTACTTGATCGGTAAACCAAAGAAGGAGGAGAGAGAGGGAGAGAGATTGTGAAGCAGAAAACAAACAAACCCTGAAGTCAGAAGCCATGGGTATTGAAAACACTGCATTGAATAAGCTTTTTTTTGGCACTAGAAAAGCGAGATGTCATAGAGGTGAGGTGAATCAGATCCATTTTGCAGTTGGATATGCATGAAATGTAATTTAACATAATAGAGCAAAAGTTCAGCTATCAAATTAGCTTCACTTTGAAAGAAGGAGGAAAAAGCTTTTTCTTACAGTAGGTCTGGTGAACCTTTGCTTAGCATGCAGGTTATATTCAGCTTCTACAAAATGATCAAATACAGATATTTTCAAAAATGTCCTTCCATAGATGAATGGATCAAAATGGCTGCATTAGTGAACCACACACTGCTGGCATAACAGCCATCAGTTCAAGAGACTGGAGGAAGGAGAGTAGAATTATGTACAGGGAATTTAGGTGGAGGGCCTCAGGAGAGTGGAATTGCAGCTACACTTTCACATGAAAGGTGCTGGGGAAGTGGCAGGCAGTATCACAGTATTTAAAAATTAATTTTCCCATCGACATTCACAGTATCTTTGTATTGCAGGAAATAGCATTTGTTTTTTTAAAAATTCCTTCCTCTCATTTAGGAACATTTCTAATGTTATTGTCTCAGACAAGAGACACTTGTTTTTCCCATTTTCTCATTTGTATAGGTCTATTCTGGCACGTTCTAGCACATTCAGTGTGGTGTAGGAGTTGTTGGACAAGATCTGTGGGGAGCTAGGTTCAAATCACCCCTCAGCCATGAAACTCATTGGGTGACTTAGGGCCAGTCACACTCTCTTGGCCTGACTTGCCTCTCAGGATAGTTGTGAGTGGAAGTAGGCAGGGATGGGGACTCATGACTCGTGACTTGATGTTGAGTCAGACTTAAGTTGTACCTGTGACTCGACTTGGACTCGACTTTGGGGTTTCTGGGGTGACTTGCAACTCGACTTGCAACTGGGATTAATTTGTTTGAGTCATGTTGTCAAGTCCCTATGCCCCCCCCCCCCACCTCTGCCAGCATACATGCTGCTGTCAACACCATCTTCAAATGCAGCACACTAGAGAACTTTTCATGGTGACACTCTAGCCTGACGTCAGAGAACAGATCCTCCAACCTGCCTCTTCGTGTAAGTTGCCCTGGTCATGCTCTAGCCTGCTGTAGAGCATCACCATGGTGACTTGCAGGAAGAGGCAGGTTGGAGGACCTGCCCTTGGAGTACAGCAGGCTAGAACGTCACTAGGAAAGGGCCTCTGCCTTCTTCCTGTTTCAGAGGGCCTGCCTGCACTGGCCTATCTATCAGCTGTTCAGCACATGCATCAGGGGAGGTGGTGGCCTGGCTCCTGAATGGAGGCAGCAGCAGCGGCAGGTAGGCGGATGGCAGTGGGGGCAGGCAACGGGAGGCCCAAGCCTTTGGTACCAAGGCCTGAGTCCCAAGCCTCAGGGGACAGGGCAAGTGACTTGCGACTTGGACTTGGTGCTTGGGACTTGGTACCAAAGACTCAGACTTGGACTTGAGACTCGGGTCTCAAGACTTACCAATATCCCTGGGAGTAAGGAAGAAGAGAGCTGCAAATGCTGCCTTAAGCTCGTTGGAGGAAAAAGTGGGATATCAGTGTGACAAATATAGTAGATGATTACACTAATATCCCCATTTCACCTCATATATCTCGGAATATGTATAACCTGTCCTTGGATCAAAAGATGCTGAAAGCAGTTTAAAGCAGGTTGCAATTACAGTAACAGCAGCAAACGTCAGCACACAGCAAACCTTTGGCCCTGTGTCTGTAGGCCAATGTACCCTCTAATTTTCAGTCCTGCTGGGTAGGTGTCTGCGTCTCTCTCTCGTGACTCCACCCCTGCGTGTGCGTGTCTCTCTCCCCCCCCCCCATGTGCTGGGTTCCATCACAACTGGAACCTAACACGATCGCTGTGTGGAGAAGGAAGACAGCTGTGCGGAGGAAAGCGGAGTCGTGTGCATGCATGCAGCTTAGCGACAACCTTGTCTGTAGCTAATAGGTGGAACCTGAGGGTACCTGCCTTTAGCCATGCACTCTTAGGGCATCTGGCTAGAGAGGGGGCGTCATATTGGTATAGAAATACAAAGCCCGCTGGCACAGGTGGCTGGCCTGATGAACACCCACCCCCAGAACCCACCAGACCACTTACGGTGTGGTGTGCATGCCCGGCGTAATCTTCTGTGCCCCAATCGCAGCAGTAGCCCCGCCTGCCGCAGCAGAGTGTCCCTGCTCAGCCACTGAGTGACTGGAGGAGCAGGGAGGTGGGGCTGTGGCAGCCGGGCTACTGCTGCAGTTGGGGTACAGAAGATGACACTGGCCACGTGCACCATGTGATGCATGCTAAGTGGCCCAGTGGGTTTTGTAGGTTGGCCACCTGTGCTGGCAGGCGTTATATTCGTATTTTGTGGGCTGGCCACCTGTGCTGGCAGGCTTTGTATTCATATACGAATACAAAGCCCCCATCTCTACATCTGGCATTTGGAATAGAGTGTTATTTCTGACGGGGTGAGAAGTGGGCTGTCTGCATTTGCTTCTTTTCTGGATGGTGGATGGAACTAAATGTACCTTCCCAGTTGTCCCACCCTGAGGAAATGATGCTACAGTACATTCAGTCTCTCTAAAGAGGCAGGCCTAGTCACTGTACATGTGGAAGAGCTTCATATCACTGTCCCAGTTTATAGTCTCTACAGTATTCAGATACTCTCATTGGTCCATCCTTATTGGACTTGTTAGGAATATATTTCAGTGAAATACAGACTTACAAACTTAATTGGTTCCGGAACTCCGGTCGTAACTCAAAATGGTCATAAGTCGAAGCACCATTTCCCATAAGAATGCATTGAAATGCAATTAATCCGTTCTGGCCGAAGAAAAAAATCACCAAAAAACCCCCCAAAACACTGCAAGACCCATCGGAAATGCGATTAATCCGTTCCGGCCGAAGGAAAAAAAGAAAAGAAAAGCAAACAAACCGTGCAAGACCCATTGGAAATGCAAAAAAAGCAAAGCAGAAAGCAAACAAACTGTGCAAGATCCATCAGAAATGGGGGAAAAGCAAAGCAGAAAGCAAACAAACCGTGCAAGACCCATCGGAAATGCAAAAAAAGCAAAGCAGAAAGCAAACTAGCCGTGCAAGACCCATCGGAAATGCAAAAAAAGAGCAAAGCAAAAAGCAAACAAACCCCGCAAGACCCATCGGAAATGGGGGAAAAAACCCCCAAAAAGCAAACAAACCCCACAAGACCCATCGGAAATGGGGGAAAACCCCCCAAAAAGCAAACAAACCCCACAAGACCCATCGGAAATGGGGGAAAAAAACCCAAAAAGCAAACAAACCCCGCAAGACCCATAGGAAATGGGGAAAAAAAAACACCAAAAAGCAAACAAAGACTGTAAGACCCATCACAGCACAGAAACATAACCCCCCCAGCCCAAAAGCACACTGCAAAACCCACCCAGAACAGTTTTCAAAAAGCAGAAAGCAGGCAGTCCGAAGCCTCCTCCGATCGCACACTCTCTAACTGCTGGGGCGAAAGAGCTACAAAGAAGCAGCCTCTTCGCCACCAACGGTTAGCAATTTGAATTCCCCGCCTTTTTCCCCTGCCTTTTTCTGTTCGTAACTGGAAGCTCTGGCCTCAAGTCGAAGCAAAATTTTGTGGCTGGAGCTGGTTGTAACTCGAAATGGTCGTATGTCGGGATGTTCGTAAGTCGAGGCACCACTGTATTACTTCTGAGTTGGTGAACCATTGGATCAAGGGTTTTAATTATTCTCTTTATTCTCTGGCCTTTAATTGGGAACTGTATCATCCCAGAGTGCAGGGCATGTTACAATGGGTTCAAGCTACAGGAAGCCAAATTTAAGCTGAATATCAAGAAATAATTCTTAGCTGTTAGAGGAGTACGACAATGGAACCAATTACCTTGGGAGGTGGTGGGTGTTCTAATGCTGGAGGCATTCAAGAGAAAATTGGACAACCATCTGTCAGATGTGCTTTGATTTGGATTCTTGCACCAGGAAGGGGGTTGGACTCAATGGCCTTATAGGCCCCTTTCAACTCAATTATTCTATGATCCTGTATTTTTTTCATACATGGAGGTCCACTTTAAGTACCAACTGAAGTTAAAAACACTAGATCTGTTATTGCACCTTTTATTGTTATTGGTGCCTGACAATCATGCTTTGTGACAATATGGAATGGTTTGGACGGTGAAAAACCTGCACTAATATCTTTTGGCATTGATCTGAAAAATAAAGAGAGGAAAACGCCATTAATGGCCAGCATTCTAGAAGTCTAGGACTTGGAAAATGTATCCTGGACACCATTATAATTTAACATTATAATTTAACAATCTTTTTAAAAAGCATATATTTACAATAATGTTTTTAATCAATTTCCTCTATTATTTCATAACCAGGCATCTTAAAGCTAATCTCTTCTTTGAACCTTTTCGTTTAGTTTTTTTCAAGAGATAGTATTTACGGCTGTCTTATCTCCAGAACATCCTTATTAATTCCAGTCCAGAAAGGGTATACCATCTTCTCATTACCATTGGGGACTCGTCTGTTTTGTTTTGTTTTCATTATATCTGCACAGCTCAAAGACACTAAGTGATACTTAAAGCATCATGGGATCTGAATCGGTATTTCCAGCTTGCAAAGGATCCAGGCTTTTTGTCAGCTGCACCACATTTATAGGATAACAGAGAGAGCAGTTATAGCCATATCTTACAGGCCTCTCATAGATTAGCCTTTATGTGACCAGAATAATAGGGCAACTAGGCCTTTGGTCTAATCTAGTACAGCTGTTTGTAGTTTAAGATAAAACCCTCTACCAAGTTCCTTAGCAACAGTTCTCTCTCCGGTTCAATAAATCCAGTACAACTCAAGTGTTTCTAAAATGGGTTAAAATAGATTCTTTCCCCCTTGCATTTAAACATGGGAAAATTCCAAGCTATCAATTTATAATGTTTTTTCCAGATTTTTTGTTTTCTCTTTAACAACAATCTGTTATTTTATTTCTCCCCCAAGGTCTTTACTGTTACAACATGTGACTCTTTCCCTTGACAAAGCCAGTCTTTCAGTTTCACTTACACCACTTAGAACTCTCTGTTCTCTTATTAATTTTTCTAAATTGCTTCTCATGTGGAGATACAGGAGAAAAAGGCAAATATTAATATTTTTGCTGATTATCTGATTATAAGAAAAAGCAGACAAAGACATTTACTATTAATTCTTGATGCGTGCTACTCTTATGATTTGCCATGATATCAAAGCCATTCAACCATTTATGAAGATATGGAACTTTTGAAGTTACATGTGATTATGTTGTCCAACGTGGTCTAATATTAGTTGGTCATAATGACTTGCCCGCAACCCTATTCAAAATTTATATTCAAAGTGTCTGCTTCAGAAGCCTGTATTTAATAGCCTGATTTCATGTAATGGAAGTTTGGGCAAATATAACATGCTGACTTCTACCAGTAGCTGTATATGAAGAACATGCTGAATTTCAAGTAGGTATTTCCTGCCAAAGTTGGTTGGGGGAATTATTTTTGTGTAGGATCTAAATATTGTAATTTTTCTCAAATTGAATTCTATTTATAATTTTATAGCAGAAGCAAAATAGTTACAAGAGATGCTTCTTCACCCATAAAGTCCTCGTTTTATCCAGGAAAGCGATCTTGAGAAGAAAGGCTGAGACTGCTTCCTGACCGCAAAATGTTTATTGGTTTCTTTCATGTTGCATGAGATGCACAAGACGTGCTTGTAGAACCAAACATAAAAGTTAACTACTTATATGTAATTAGCTTCTTTTTCCCACAAAGAAGGTAAAATTAACTTCCACTGTGATGTGCCCTTAAAGAGGAATAATTTCATTTTTTTAAAAGGGTAACTGTAACTGTAAAATTGTTTTTATAGTTATGTGATGGAATATCCCATGATTCAAGCATTGGCTTGTGCTGTGCCTCATCCTTTTGTTTTGCATTCTGTTGTGAATGGTGAGGTACTAAGGTGAGCAGAAGGAGAACATGCTTTGTGCTATAAGCTAAAGTCTTGTAGCATCATTTTTTAAAGAAACAGGAAAGTGGACTTTTATAACTAGAAACTAGTGGTGATTAACTGCTTTGTAACCATAACAAGTAATTACTTTTTAACAAAAGTAATGTTTGAGTTTTGGAGGCATCAGGGATGAGTGATCCTTCAGATATTGTTGCTTGCAGTTTGCATGTGCCTAGCCTCTTGATCTTGACATGTTCTGAAAACTGGAGTCTCTGTCTGTGCTTTTCACCCAACAAGAATATGTAATTGACAATTATGAGATGAAAATTGTGGTTTTCCAACATGTTCCCTGCGTAGGACTGGCTTTAGGTAGAACATATCTGATCCTGGAGTGTTTTTCCCCATGCAGGAGTTTTGAGAAGCAGGTCCTTACCCTCAGCTGTACAAGTAAACACATTGTAGTAGGTAGGATTAGTAAAATTTGTGTGATTCAGCTAGAACTGGTTGAAGAAATTGCTGCAGAAGTTAGTTGATTATTTTAACGGTGAGTTTTAGGTGTTATGTTGCTATGGATTATTTACTCCAGTGACTTGTTCATTTAATCAGGGGCTTTCAAAACATTCCTTGTATCTTCTCGTTCAGGAAAGACAGAATTTGTTTCATGGGAATTGATGCCAATGTGTTCTTGTATTTCAAAGAGCAGGAAAATTCCCTAAAGAAGAAAAAAAATGATCTGAAGAAAAAAAGAACTGTGGTTGAACTTGTATCCCAGTAAGTAAAGAAATATGAACCACAGATCAAGTCCCCCATGCTCATTCAGGTTAGCACACTTTTTGTATCTTTAACTTCCACCTGAAGTAAATACTAGGGCTGAGCCCTATTGTCATTGTCTCCCTAGGACTAAGCCCATTAAACACAATGGGAATGTCTTCTCTCACATACAGACAGGTTGGACTGGTGAAGTATGTATCTGTAGATAGGACTTCATTGATAGTCAAATCCTGTGTTTTATTTCACCTCTTCTGTACCACTAGTGATACATATGTGGGGAACTGGGTGATCAATATGGCAATGCTGTAGTGTCCACTTGGGTGGGAATAAGGTACATGATGGGTGCATAAATGTTCTAATGTTTTGGGTGAAGTAGGTTGATTTTTTAATCTAAATTTCCTGAATTTTAAGATGTAGCTTAAACCATAGCTTTCTCTTTTTAAGCCAAAGAGTTTCCCTCCCCCTGATTTTAGGGAACATTTGACCTGTTTTCCTCAGTACCACCCCACTATCGGTTAGCTTAGCACCTGTGGTAGTGTTAGCCATAGTCATGGGTGTGTAGATATAACCCATGACTAAGGCTGATGAAGGGTGCTGGAAGGGTGAAATTCACAGTTGATTGGCAAGCTCTGAATTAGTATCTGGGACTGTTACATAGAATAATGAAGTTGAAAGGGGCCTATAAGACCATCAAGTGCAGTCCCCTTCTCAATGCAGGAATACAAATACATCTCTGCATGTGTCCTTAATGTGATAATGACAAAAGGGCTCCTTGTATATACAAAATTAAAGGCAGCCTTATCTCTGATACACTGGAAGAAAATGCTGGAAAAAGGATGTTGTGACAAACTGGTTTTTTTTTTAATCTGTTAGGAAAGGTCTTTATGGCCAAAACTTTGAACCCCTGCTGTGGTGTTGGTGGCAATAGGAGGACACCTGTCTAGTTGCTTTCCATTTTCCAAAGTAGAATATGCTTTCCTTTTGCTGCAGAGGTGTCTTTGATCAAGTTTAAATGTATCAGTTAGAATAATGGTTCAGAGCAGTTATTCTGTGGCAGGAATTAAATAATACTCTTTATAGCAATGACCTCTGTTTACAACTGAGAAGGGATTGCAGGTGTTGATAAAACAAAGTCTTCAGTGGATAGAAAGAGAGTTGTGTTTTTGCTTATTTGTGGCTGTGTTCTCAAATGACCCAAACCCAGCTGGCTTCCATCCGAATCTCTGCCCAGTCCAAGTATTGATTAATGATAGATATGCCTTTGTTCAGACACGATCTGCTGAATTGCATTGTCCTATTGATTGGTTACACAGTGGCTAAATTATGCGTCGCCATCTGTCATTTATAAAATAAGTGTGATCTAGAGAGCATGGTTGAGAAACATGCGGACTTCATTGAGGTGTTTGACTGAAACACTGATCAGCCCTAACTAACATAGGCAGTGGTGAAGGATTACTGAAGTTGTAGTTCAGCAGTTTCTGAAAGGCCACCCTGTCCTTGATCCAGATAAATTATTGACACCTTTAGAATGATAGTATAATAAATGGGCTGTTTTCTGTTAACAGACTGGGTTATCTTATTGTGGAGCCTATCGATGAAGTTAGTACTACATGCTGCAGAACTTTGGAAGTGGTCATTATTTATTACACACACACACATATATGTAAGTACAGTACAGTAAAATAAGTAGAGTAGAACTGCCATATCCACTAGATCAGAGCCCACAGGTTCACTTATCCACTGCCTGAATAATAATAATAATAATAATAATAATAATAATAATAATAATAATAATAATAATAATAATAATAATAATAATAATAATAATAATAATAATAATAATAATAATAAACCCAAGGTTTATTACTAGGGCTAGCCACTACAGGAACCAGAGACTAAGCTGTATACAGATAGCTTAAGGGAAACGCCATCATGGCCTGACTTTTCTGAGGGAAGCAAGTTCTGGAAAAATGAAAAAGCTACATGTTTTGCAAAGGGAAGTGGACCAGAAGGCTCCCTTCCAAACAGCAGGGCAGGAAACACAGTCCTTCAGCCAGAGTGGGCCAGGGTTCCCTCTCTGCACCATGCAGGGGCACCAGAGAAACTGTAATTAAGTGCTGCAGGCTACTATTAGTGAGGAAGGGAGTGGGGAAGAAGGAAAGGATTCTGTGCCCCACCTGGATTGGTTTTCTGGTGGTCCACAGAGCCACAGCACACAGTTTGGGAACCACTGGGTTAGGGCATATAATTACATGTGGATGCAGTTCGCAGCCAGGAACCCATTACAAATATAGATCCAGTACAGATACAAGTAAAATAAATTACACTGCTTTGTTTTTGGAAGTAAAACCTTCCCTGTTTCAGTCTAAAACAGTGGTCCCCAACCTTTTTGACACCATGGACCGGTTGGGGGGGACAGGGTCTGTGCGCGGGGGGGCGGGGCACCCCCTGCGCTTGCGCGCATGCGCGCATGCGCAAAGGGGCAGCGCGGAAGCACGGGCCCTTCTGCACATGTGTGAAGGGGCGGGGGGGCGCTTGCACACTCATGCACATGCACGAAGGGGCTGTGGGGGGGGGAGTGCATGCGGGGGGGGCGGGAGATCTGTCTCCACGGCCCGGTCCGGCCAAGGCCACGGACCGGCACTGGGCCGCGGACCGGGGGTTGGGGACCCCTGGTCTAAAATGCTTTACAAAGACAAAGATGTGCCAAGTATCTAGAAGGAAGTCTATCACTAGTGAAGCAAGCAGCCCTTCAAAGCAAAGAGTTGTTGTCAGTGGCATCCCGTCTTCACCCCACCATGTTCACAATCTGGATTCTTCTTCCTTTTTTACAGAGTGGTGTAGTCCTTAATATCAGAAACTAACTGTAAGCTTCTCCTCTCACTCTGTTTTTTTTAATGAGAAGCATGAAGATGTGTACTTATAATCTCCTCCTTGCCTTCACACTTTCCCCAGTATGTCTGTTTCTACTTTAAAATCAACATACTAACAAGTACAATTACCCATGCTCAAAGCATTTCACAAAATATTATGTGTAAAGATAGTTATCCTGAGTTGATAAGAAAGCAACAGCGGCCACAATGGTGGTTTGAGTTGCGATGCATCCCATTTGTGAGACAAAGGTGAGAGATAAATTAAATAAATAGGGAATGAATGAATGGGAAAGAAAGAGCAGACCAATGAAATATTAATTGGGCAACACTTGCTCACACTTTCTCTGCCCCCTCCTCCTCCCTCCTGCCTTTTTTGATCTCCTCTTTTGTGTTTAGGAATTGCAGTGATCAGTCAAAGACTGTTAATATTCTGATCAAGATCTCTGCCAATACCAGCAATTGCTACAAGTAATTTTATAAATTATGATAAAATAAGTGCATTATGTAAGTCATTTTAGAATGTCAAGGTACAGCTTTGAATTTGATGTGTGTGTCAGACTCTTATTATGTAGTGTGTAGAAAATGTGGATTTATTTTGCCCCCAGCCTGCTGCAAACATAAAACAAATGTCCACACACTTGATTGATCAAGCAAGTTGCAGAGAATTTTTTCTTTCGTTCTGTTGCAAGGGAACTGCTGAGAAACACTTTCATAAAGAGCCATTATTACAAAGCAGACCTGATCACCTGTCTCTGATACCAAGACTTATTACTGCAAAATAAATGGCTTTTGTCAGAATGTAAAATGCTTGGTTCAGGCACAAGGAGGGCTTGAAATGGTCTCTCTTGCTGTAGCATTTCCCCTCTATCAGTGGCAATTATTCCTCATCTGAAGTTCACCTAATGACAAAAAATATCCAGCAGTAGATAATTTTCTGCACAACTGAGGGTGCGACTAGACAGGAGGCTGTCCCAGGTTGATTCAGGGTGGATTTGAAATTTCTTGCGGCAGTTAAACCACTGTTGTCACTCACACAGAATATTTAATTATTCTGGGCACTTCAAATCGAGGGTCTTCCACCCTCCTCTGTCACTAACACCACAATTGGCAATTGACAGCACTGAATGTATATGATCACCTGTCAGCACTTAAAGGATCTGATACAGTGGGCGGCATGTGCAAAAGTTTATACCACAATAAATTTGTTAGCATTCAAGGTGTTACAAGTCTCTGTTGTTTAGACTGTGTCATCTTCTGATTTTTAGACATCCCATAACAGGGCAGTTTAAATCGTTGGAGTGACACTATGATGCTGTTGATGTCAACGACCTATGAAACTGCCATGTTATCCAACCAAGTGCTAAATTGTAAAAGCTTAATTTTAAAAATTATTTGAAGAAGAGACAAGGGGTGTTCTCTTGAGGGGGGATGTTCCCAATGTGCTGGCTTATCACTCAGCAGGCATGGTATACCAGTACAGGAGAAACATCCCCCTCAAGTGAGTGGCCCTCGTCTCTTTGATCAATTGTTTATACTTTTTCAGTGTAGCACTATGTTAGATAAGCACAGTAGTTTCACAAGTTGTTATATCAATTCAGTGCTACATCACTTGCCAATCTTTTAAAAGAAAGATGCCTCCACTGTCAACATCACCCTAGAATGCAGCCATCCCCACCCCTTTGGACTGAAGTAGGTGATCACACATACCAGAAAACATTAAAAAAAACCCCGATGCAAATGGAATCACTATGAGAAAGCACTAGCAGCTGCTGGATGAACAAGAGACAATGAATACCCATAAAAAAAGGATTGGGTTTACTAGTGATTTCTGTATGGTTGACAGAAGATACATCAAATTTAACCATGCCAACTCCAGCTCAAATTGCAGGATAAATTGCAGTGTAGTTCTACCCATAATAGTATGGATAATAGCAGGAAATGAAGAGAAAGGGAGATGGTAGCAAGAAAGAGAAAAATAATGGTTTGCCCCGCCTTATCGTATAGAAGTTTTTGCATTGAAGAAGAGCACTTTTGCATGAGGCAAGGAATTATTTCTGTGCAATGCATTGCTGTAGCGGACACCCTGCCTTCCCATATATGTAATGGTATTAGCCTGCACCAATGGGAACTGTTGGGAGGCGGAGATGGAGAGACCAGAAGGGAGGGGTGAGTCAGAGAAGAGAGTTTTGAGAGCAGATAAGAGAGAAAGGTTTGAGGAGAAAGGAAGATAGTTTGGGTTTGAGGCAGAGAGAATTTAAGGAGTGAATAGTCAGAGTGTTATCTGTATTAGTTAAAATAGAAGAGGTTAAAGGAAAATACTGAAGCTTTGTGTAACTTTAAGAATGTGCTTAAGAACTATTCCTGAAACAACGTGCAACCAATAAACCTGTTTTTATTTCAAAGTTAAGTACTGAATGGACCTCAGTCTTTCATAGGAAATATAGTTGGTAAAAAGATCAACTGGTGGCAGCGTGGTAAAGGACGTGTTGGGATACTGGCGTGAGCTCTTTGTTTGGTGAAACAAGCAGGGGCCACAAGGGTAAACGTCACAATTGCTTTTGGAGTTCATTCATAATTTTAGAAGACAACAGTGTGAGGATCCATTACCTGCCTCTGGCAAACTAATCCCTAATTCCCTTTTTTGGTTCGATCATTAAAGTCACATTTTTGGAATGTTTATTTTGGGTACATCTAAAAAACGATTGTCTTCAACAGGAATAGACTGTCTCTCTTCCTCACACAATGGCGTGAGGAAGGGGTTGCTTTCTTGTTCCATAAGTGGGTTGGTAACACAAAATTCCAGCTGACCAGACATCGTCTCAAAGGAAAAGTCCATTAACACCGGGTCTGATGAAAATGGCAACACGGGCATCTGCTCCCCTCCATGTGTCTCTGACCTGTATATCTCGAGTCCCAGGTCTGGGAGCTCCCGTGATTCGGGTTCTTTGTACACTCTGTCCGAGAAGGTCTTTGCCGTCTGGCTCTTTCATGTTTCTCCCTTGCTATCCTGGCCTTTTCCTCTCTAATCCTCTTTCCCCACTCTCTTGCCTCCTTTTCACCTGTAAGAGGGTTTGACAGGCACCACTTCACGTCTCCGCGTCTTCCATTGGCACCATCAGTCTCTCCCATTTGTTTGTCTATGGGTTTTCCAGCTAGTCTTTTGCTGTTTCTTTGAGTCTGCTTCTCCCACCTCTACTACAGTTTCCTTTGACACGTCCCCTTTATAGACCTCCTCCCTCTCCTCCCCCTTCACTTCTGCCTTTTCAAACTGTCCTGTCACCTCCTCCACTATTTTTCCCACCTCTTCCATCTCCTCTGGTTTCTCCCTTTTATCCAGCAGAGGCTGTCACCCTCCTTTCCATCTTAGCCTTTCCAGGCTTGGGATCACCACCTGGCTCCACGAGAAGGCATGGTGCTCGGGCAGGGACGCTGGCAGGCCTCCTCCTTCCTCACAAACAGAAATAGTCAAGAAATATAATAATAGGCAATAGAAATATAAACTCTGCAGCATTTGTTTTTAGCCCAACCTCAAACAGCTGCTTGCCAGTAACAAGCTATGGAACAGAGACATGGACCTACATAGGAGCCAGCCCCTGTGGCAAAACCCAGGTGTTTACTACTCATAACAACTGTGACCAAACTCTGACAATAGGACCAAATAATACCACCCCCAACATCAAGATTGACGTACCTGTTCATCTTTCAAAGATGAGATGCTATTGATTGTCAGCAGTGGTGTGCTGCGTTTTTCGTACAGCAAACCAGTTTCCTCAGAAGAGAATTGACACAGATGTGATACCATAAATGGCAATATTCAAAAAGCCTGGTGTGAGTACTTGGGACTCTCTGTCAGTTGCCTTAAAATTGCCATTCTTGAAGAAATGTGAAAGCGAAATTTCCACACAAAACATGTGAACAACAATTTATTGAGGAGGCCAGTTCTTTGGAGGGGGGAGGTCAAAGGCTTTTTATCAAGGCAGATGTGTTCATCAGTCCTACCATGCAAGGAAACCTACTCTGTTATCATCCCACAACAGTTTTCTGAATAACCATGGATAAAACAATTATTGTTGCCTGTAGTTTCTGCGTTTTGTACTTGCTCTTTACAGTACTCTTTCTCTGAACTGTGTATATAATAACAGGTAATCTCTTAAAGGATCTGATACAGTGGCTGGCACGTGCAAACATTTATACTACAATATATTTATTAGCCTTCAAGATGTCACAAATCTGTGTTGTTTAGACTGTCATGTTCTGATTTTTAGATCTTCCGTAACAGAGCATGCTTAAATCATTGGAGTGATACTATGATGCTGTTGCAAAAAATGATGCACAGAACGACGTTGTGAAGGTTCCATTCTTGGCTCTTTGTTTTGTTTCATTTCAAGCCATCAGGGCCAGCAATTTGCTTGTGTGTCAGCCTGTGTTAACAAGTGCAGAAGCCTGCTGTTGCATTTACATCATATGGAAGTAACTGAAAGTATTTGATGGCTTTGGATAGAAGCGTGTCTTGTGTCAGTCCTAGCAATAAGGAACTCGGGCTTCATTGCATTTATCAAGTTACTTCATTGGACCTGCTTTGCTGTTCGGTTTTTCCTGTGCAGCAGGCAGTCACCTATTCGCATGAATGAGTCTTTAGATGAGTGGACATCATGAGAGAGCGAAGGTTAATGTTGCTGTTTCTTTTGCAAATTGTGCTGTTCTTGAGTGACAGAGTACAATCTCCCCAGATGAACATCAGGCTTGTGTCACTAAAACCTTCAATGTTCTAAAGTCTGCATTTGAAAAAGCTGTGTTGGCATCTCACATCTTGTGTGTCGCTACCATAGTATCAGTAGCAAGGAAGCCAGCAATATGCTAATAATATTTTTGACATTACAAGCAGTAGCTTCAGCTATGGAAATTTCATTTAATGTCCACAGTCCAGTGGCAAGATCATAGAGTAGTTTTCTATGTGATATAGTAGATACCCATCGAGTGCTCTCCTGTTGCAAAACATTGTTTTTACATACTACAGATCATTTTGAGATATGTACTGTGCATGTGCAAGACTGCTGGAACATCTTCAGAAGAGCTCTGGACGCTCTCCAAGGTACTACTCTCCTATGCATCAGAAAGCCCTCTCTGGGACTCAACTGTGCATAATCTCAACAGATAATTACTTGAAGGATGTTGGAATAGTGAGTTGAGGGTCCTGCTCTTTTTTCTGAGACACCAAAGTTCAGGTTGAAATATCACTGAGGAACCTCTGGCCTGGAGCCTGAGAAAGGTCTCAGGCTCCAGGCCAGAGGTTCCTCAGTGATATTTCAACCTGATACAGAGGCGGACCTTGGGTTCATGTATCTTTGTACTGTGATCACTGACTTGGCAGAATGTCTCCAAGGTTTCAGGCAGGATTCTTCTCTAGCCCCTACTTGGAGCTCGCTGGTCTTTCTTGGTGGTCTCCCATCCAAATAAAGGCCTGACTCTGCCTAACTTCCAGAATCTGACAAGATTAGTATGTTCCGAGTGATTTAGTGATGCTTCTGGTACCCTCTTCCCCTGCAGCACTTAAGCTTGAGAAAATTCCTTCCTTTAACACCATGGAGAGGCAGTGAAGGTTTGGGGATGGGTCTGAGTGGGCGTAGTGTATTTGAGGGGTTGGTAGCTGAGTAAGGAAGGATTACTTTTTCTCCCCAGTGTTATGGGAGCTCCAGTCTCCCCACCCCCCACCCCATGCTGAAGTGAGCACCGGCAGAAGCCTTCCTTTGGAGCCAGTCCAGGGCTTTCTCCAAACTATTTTTGCTAGCAAGGCAAAAATCTCTTCCATTTTTCCTGTGTAGAATAAAGAGGTCTCCCTGTATATAAAGGGCTCCAAGCACTATTAGCGCCTTCCTCTCTCCTGTCTTCAAAGCACTGAGAAATTCATTTGTGTCTCATCCTGTATTCTTTTTACCTTGATGACCCGGGGCTTATGCTTAGCAAGCAGGAGGAAAAAGAACTTATTTGTGAACAAGAGAGCTGAGAGATTTGAATGTATCATGAGCTATGTGGTGACCTGGAAGGTCACACATGCTTTCTCACTTCTAATAAAAAGGCTTTTCAGTTTGGGTCAGATCAGATAGATGGAAAAAAGGGACCAAGAGGGAAAGGAAATCTTATTCTTTGTCTTGAGGAGGTAAAATGCTTTTGCTGAAGCTGCTCCTTGCCACATCTCAGATGACAAAATATTCTCTTTGAAGCAAGTTTACTGTGTAGCATGTGGTGTGCAGGGGTTCTTGGCAATGTAGAGAAGCAGGCAAAGTATATCTAAAGTTCATTCAATATTGATCTTTTCCCAGTGAAACGGAGAGGCAGAAACTTATTTTCTTACTGAGCATCAATCTAACCTTTAAAGAGAACTCGGGGGAGAGAGAGAGAAAGGGGGAGAGAAGTAAAATAATACTGCCAAGGATTCAGCAATACAAAATATTATTCAGATTGGGAACGTTTTGCCCCGTTTGGTGTGTGTGTGTGTGTGTGTGTGTGTGTGTGTGTACTGACATTCCACTTCTGGGTCAGAGTCTAGCCCAATTTCAGTGCCAGCCTGCTAAGTCTAATTAGGATAACTAGTAAGCTGCAGCAGGCAATGGTACACAGACAATGGCCCTGGTTGTTAGATATCAAGCGGATGTCATGGCAGAGATACAGACTGTACTTGTTCATTTCTATAAGAATTAAACATGCCTTTGCAGGAAGAGTTTGCTGTAGCCAGATACAGCTGGCATAGATTATAAACTTTGTAGATAAATATGCACATAACCTTTCTTTCTATTGTGAATATGTTCATTCTGTTGACTGGCTTATACTGAGGGTGGCAGCAAAAAGGACAACCATTGTAACAACATGATATCGTCTAGATGTGTTTGAGCAGGCACCCTATTATTTGTGAAGGATACACTTCCTGATTAAATCTCAATAAATTAATAGAAGGAGGGATGAGAAACACCCCTTTTTTGAGAAGGTTAAGTCCCTGTGGGCACTGTTTTTGTATAGTGAGATTTTTTTTTCCAAAAAAATCTTGGAGCATTTAATTATGGACCACAAAAGCCTATTAAAAGATTTTTTAATATTTATTTTAAATTATATTTATGCCTCTCTATCACTCCAAAAGATTTCCGAGAAGCCATACCAAGAAAGACTCTTGGAGCGTCTGAAAACAGCAGTCCCTTTGGAATTCATCTTTTTTTCTTTATTTTTATTTTTTTGTTAAAACGTGTTTATTGTTGCTCGAGACTCCTAGTGTAACTATGCTTTATGTAAAAAAGATGGGATAAAATTCACCTTGGGTGACAAGCCTCTCTTTATTAAAAGTGAGAACTGAGGCCAAGAGGCATGCTCTCCCCTCCACCCCACCCCACCCACATTTTATGTTTACATAAGAGCTTAAGAACACACAGGCAGCTTTGACAAAGTCACATTCATCTGGCGACCGAAATGAGAAAGTGAAAATTGCTCCAAAGTAAGTGTCCCATCCCTTCCTGTGCCAGCCGCTGATTTAAAAATTACAGGGATTCAGGATTCTCTCATGAGGGTCTGTCAAGTTGTTTGGAGTGAGACCACCCAGAAGAGAAAGAGACAATTTGGCGCTCTCTCTGGAATGTAGAGCTTTTGTGCTTTTGAAGAATGTATTTGAGGTGATTTTCAAATTATGCAGCTCAACGACATAACCAAACATGCTATAATGAACTCCGTTCCCTGCCATGATTGTTATTGTTTTTATAAACTTCAGTTCCTGGGATGTAGTTATAAATCTGACTACTTTCCCCAGTTTGTGTTATTGAGCAGTAAAGATAGTTGTGCTGAACAAATTGCACCAAAACTTGGGGGCAGCCAGGGAAACTCATTGGCAGAAGACAAAGGAAACACAAAAGAAAGTAGTCCTTCGTTCAGCTCGTACATTGATTTGTGAGGATTATTGTCATAAAATGTGAGGAGGCCACTAGTTATCTTCGATAGCTTTAAAAGACCATTTCATATATCGATGGAAGCAACCTCAGTCAGTGGCTACTTGTCTAGAATTGCACATGGATTCATGTTTTGGAGGTGGTATGTCTCTTAATATTGATTGCTGGAAAGTAGCAGGGTGGGACTGTTTTTTTCAAATTCTGTTTGGAAGCTGTCCAGAGACATTTGATTGGCTACTGTGTGAAAAAGGATGCAAAACTGCATAGACTTTGGTCTGATACTTTGAATTATTTCAGGATATGGTATTGTGGCGGAAAGCCCACACGTCACTCCTGTCAGTCATTTAGAGCTCTAGTGCAGGAGCCTATGACAGGACAGGAGGGGCGGAGTCAGGAAAACAGAGAGAGACTGAGAGGGAGTTAGAGAAGAGATTGTGAGGTGTTTAGACAGAGAGTGGAAAGTTGATGTGTTAGAGAATATAAAAGAGTTAATAGGAATAAGAAATAAATGGACAGTCAGAATATATTGTTACCTTGATTAAAGTGAATAAATACAAACAAGCATATATGTAATCAAATCCAAGTTTAATGAATGAATAATAAAAGAACATTAATGACTTTACATCTGTGATTTACCTACCAAACCTTAAATAAACCTTGTTATATTTGGCAGCAATAGTCTAAGATTCATATTTGGTACGTTGAGGATAAAATCCTCTGGTGGCAGCGAAAAAGGGTGAAAAGAACAAGTTGTGTCCGAAGGTGGACCTGTGTTTGAAGGGAAGACAAACAGGGGACACTGGGGGTGCGCGACAGGTATCAATGCCAGTTTCCTTTTTATGCTCTAATCTTTGTACCCAAGTTCATTTCCAGGTCATTATTTCACCTCTGTGTGCTCGCATGCGTGCATGTCTTCATATGTTAGAATCCCGTGGCAGATTCTAGGCAGCTGCCCAGAGTAGACGTTGTCTAAATGGGCGGGGTATAAATTTAATAAATAAATAAATAAAAGGACATGGCTGTTGTTCTGCCTTGAAAAGTCTTATTCCATATTTTAAGGTGGAGATCCTCTGGATGTTGTTGGGTGTTCACATATGGGTGGGTAATGAAATAGCACAGCCAAGAGTAAGGGAAGATGGAGTTGCTATTCAACTCCATCTGGAGGGTCACACAATTCTCATCCCTGTTTAAAGGACATTCATCCAGTAGGTGCCTGAAGCAAAACAGGGCCAATTTCTAGAATGTCCTTCCCACGAAGGCTGGCTTTGGCTTACCTTTGCTTGGCTTTTCAAGGAAAGGCAAAATGTTTTTGTTTCATCAGACTTATTGCAATAGTTCAATTTAAAGATAAAGTTTAAAAGGCTTTTTTTGCCTTTAGAAAGTGCCACTGAAGAGCTTGGAAGAAAGTTACTTTAGGGAGCATATCTTATCAGTCTGCTTGTGGTTTCACCCTTGCATGAACTGTGAGAGAGGACAGGCATCGCTGATAAGAAGTCCTCAGTGAGATTATGATATACCAGCCCCAGGAGTCAACTTCAGCTGTTGAAACTTTTATGGAAGCATATAGCTTTTGGAGTTTTGTTGCTATAAGCGGTGCTTGGCTTTTCACTGTGTAGTTTGCTGTCTTGCTGAATGTGTATTGTTTATTTGCTTTACTGTGTCTAATTAAGGAAGTTTCTTTGTGTGTCGAATGACAGGAAAGTGGAGAAGTGATAAATCAAATTCAGATATACTTCTTATTTTACCATAGTTGCTATGCTTGCTGGTAGCAGGGTGATCTTTTCTAAGCCATGGTATATCAATGAGTTTATCAAGCAGTAATATTACTTTTATACACACACACACACACACAATTTGATAGCTTGATGCTTAATTGTAAATTGCTTTGATTTACTGAATTAAGGCAAAAAGCAATGAAATGATCTCCCATCATTTTGTAGGGGTCAAGAACTATAACTGTAATTTAATGTCTACACTGATTTGGGGATCCTTATTAATTGAGCAGATGTTGGAAATTAAGTGATAAAAGCAGGAGTGTAGAGTGTAGCCTTAGTGCCAACCAGGAACACAAGCTTGTATTATTTGAAGTCCTTCTTTTAAACTGTTTTTCAGTTTTGGAAGACTGGTCATCAAATTAAACAGAGCATGCAATACAGACTTCCGTACAGAAGCTTGGCAGGGGCCACGATTAATTGGTTATTTTTTAGTTCCAGATGCCTTCCTTCAAAGTTCTGCACTTAGCAAAAGAGCTAAGTACTGCCTGAGACAGTAATACACTTTGCCCTTGAATTGCATGGCTTTTGAGGGCTCTGTCACCAGCAGTGCACTGGCCTCCATTCTAATAGTGGCAGTCTGGCCAGCCCATCTCCTGCCACGTGGCAACCAGGGAGGATGCTGGGGCATTCCAGGAGGCTGGAATGAATCGAGGGAGGGGACTGTGTGTGTGCTCATAAACTATTTATGCTTTTTAGTTACATTGGGGGGGGGGGGCATAAGAGTTATACACAGATTTTGAACTACATGGGGGTCCAGTGCCCCTAATCCTAGCATTGTTGAAAGGAGAAGTGTAGATAGGGACCTGCTTTAGTACATTGATCATAAAGAAGCAGTGATTTACATAACATTGATTAAAATGTTTTATATCCGGTATTCAAGGCAGTTTACAACCAAGCGCTTATCCTTACAGTTGTTCTGATTATAAAGTAAACCATACTTATGTTTGTTTTTGCTGTAGAACCTACATTAAATTGCATATGTGGCGAGCTTATTGATTACTTTTATTATCTTAGTCGTTGCAGTTCAACATTGGCATTATGTAGTGAGGAATTTATCTTATAAAGCAATTAGACATCCATTGTAAAACAACTGACCATAATAGCAATCGGATCCCACCTAGACTCAGTATGTATAAAATTGCTTCTAAAAATCTTTCACCTCAAGATCAAGTGGTTTGCTACTGTTGTAATTATAGTTCTCAAAAATAATTATTTCCTTGTTATCTCCTAAGTAGGTAGTTACCTTTTGGATAATTAAATATCTGAACATTATAGGCTGCTGTCCTGTACTTTCTTCCCATCTACATCATTGTTGGCTGAATGCCCACAACAGATCATGAGCCTGAAACCTGAGGTATTGTACAAAAGACATTTCTTTTTCAGTCAGATCTCCTTCACTTGAGGCCACAGTCTCAGAACTATATGAGTAACTGTAAAAATAACTAAAACTATAATGCAAAAGAAATGAAGTTATTCTTTGTTAAGATGTAAGCTTAGAACTGCAGACCTGAAAGGACTCTATAGATCATACTTATGTATATTTTCAATAGTGGAAAGGAGAATTGATTTCAAGTATCAAGTTAACCAATTACTTTTGTCAAGACCTCATTAATATAGGAACAAAGAAACCAATTAGAAGTCAGGATCTAATATTCTGATCTTTTTAGAACAATATTCCCCATTTTTCCTTGATCTAATTTCATGCTATTAAGATGGAAACAAGGCATACATTCTCTAAGAAGAATGATCTGATTGCTATGTAATGTTTTATATCTGCATCTCATTTTTTCTTGCCCTTCCCAGTATCTGTAACAATCTAGACCCAAACTGTATCATTACTCTTCATTGGATTTTCATTGTAGTAGGATTGCCAGGTCTCAGGGCACTGGCTGAATTGTCAGAGTATATCACAGTGCTTCTGCACCTCTCTAGGTAGGGAGTGAAACCTCATTGTGAGCAGCCCTGGAGGAGAAAGTTTGATTGTTGCGTGTGTGAGATCAACCTCAATGTCTGGCATCTATTTTTGCCCATTCTCAGCTGGTATGAGGGCTCATTGGCTCAATATATAAGTGTTTGCATTTGTATGGTGTTTTCATAATGTTGGCACACCAAGATGCTAGGAGTGGTGTAGGGTAGAAATAGCATCTGTGGGTATGTGCAGTTGCTCTCATTTGGAGGAAGGCAAGGGAGTGGACCATCAGCACTACAACTCAGAAGGCTGCTAATTTACAAGCTCTGACAGCAGTGATGGAGGGCCTGCACAAAAGCTCCCAGTGTACTGTTGCCAAGCTTATCATAAACCCACAACAGTGTAGGTCCTGGAAAAATTATGTGGAATTGATATGTGCAATACAGCACAGAATTCAAGTCCTAATGTGGAAAGTGGCAACGCATATAGCTGTTGTGTGCATTTTTCCACCTGCCCATGCACTGAAAAATATTTTTCTGTGTTGAAAAGATGTGCGGGGGGTCATTGTTAAAATAGAGAGTTTTGTTCTTGGATAGTTCTCAAGCCCAATTCCACCTTCCACTCCCCTCCCCCACCATTTCTTGCTTATCCTTTCTGCCTCCATTAACTGTTCTCCCTCTTCTCCATCCATCTTGCATTCTCTTGCTTATTCTCTCTGTCCCTGCCTGCTGTCTTCTCCCTTGCTGGCTTCTTCTTCCATACTCTGTTACCTCCATCTTCTGCTGTTTCCTCCATTGTTGCACTACCTGCTGTTTCTTCCATTGTGTGCTGATTGTAGAGGTCATAAAACTGAAATCTGTATGTTGCTGGAGGGTGGTGGTATTGGATAACGCTGGAATGGTCATATAAATGTAAAATAAGCCATTGTGAAGTGATGGGGGTCTATTGTACTCTTACTAATAGCAAGATGTTGCTGACTTGGTACGGCTAATAGAAATAATCTTAGAATTATAGAATCATAGAAAAGTGAAGTTGGAAGGGGCTGAGGCAACACCTTGGGAGCATTTCAGTATTTAGTATTTTCTGATACTTAGAAATGTTTGTATTTAGTTATTCTGATACTTAGCTGTGCCTTTCGTTGGTTCTCCTCAACCCTCCTCTAAGTCCATTTATTATAAATATATAATTTTTTAGTTGTAAGTTGTCATTTCGCAGCCTTCCTACCTTTTTATGGCCTCATTAGGCCTGTTCAAAAAGTGCATTGATTGTTTCAGCTAGATCCCTCTGACTGACAGACACTCTAAATTGCTTTGGTGAGGGGCACCAGACTTAAAATTACCAGTTTTGCAATTTTTTTAAATAAAGTAGCCGTAAAGTATAGACAATTGTGGTCTCCTTTGAGAAAAATCACTAAAGGCAGTTGATACCATCACCAGCCGGGTTTACTTCTGTTCCGACAATTTCCATCTGCAAAACTCCATCAGAACAAATCCTTATGGGGAATTTGTTCAAACAGCATCTGCATAGGGGAAGAACTCTGATATATTTTCACAAACCCTGGATCCTCAACAAGGTACACCCATTCCGACCCTCGAAACTGAGGGACAGACCTTCAATGTCAAAGTCAACATCGACACCTAAGTCTGTATCATTCTCAGTTCAGAGAAAGAAGTTAGCCCCCACAGACATGCAGTCAAAAAAGTAAAAGACAAAGAAGCCCAAGGCAAAAGCAACTTCTAAAATATTACCTTCACAGTCTCTCTCTACCCCATCATTTATCTTTTTTGGAGAAGGAAACTGAAGACCTGGTATGCCTTGGATTAGCTTCTGAGGAGAACATATTGCGAGGTCAGTCACCAGCCTTTCACCACTCACCAGAATTGAGCCAGCTTGTGCAAAGGGCTCTAAGTTAGCTTTCTTTTTGCTGTGAAATCCCGGAGGACGCACAAACAGACAAATTGCCTCCATACCACACAACATCCTGTCTTTCCTCCTCCATGGCAACTATCAAGGAGAACAACTCTCCTTCTGGCAAGAGACATCCTAAGCAGAACCACACTCATGTACCTGCTAAAGAGGCAAGAAATCTTGCACATTACTATTTCGGTGCTGTGCCATGGTTTTATCCTGGGCAAGAATGGCACTTCCTGCCACCATCGATGTACAGTGATCAGGTTAAACATATGACTCCATTCTGTGGCTTGCCTCTCTCCTCACTGATGCTGACTCCTTTTGGCTATCGGCTTCATGGCCATAGAACCTTGGAAATGAGGTTACCCCAGCCAAGGTGCGTAGCACCTAGATCGAAGCAGTCTCATAGAGAATCAGTTTTAAGATTTCCAGAATTGAGGAGACTTATTCGGCCATCTCATACCAATCACCCTTCTTCTTGTTCAGTTTCAAGATCCTCTGAGCCAAAACGCAAGCATCGGACTCTGGTATCATGCCACCCCAAGGAGGCCTGTCCTTCCCACCACAGCATATTTTATTAATGGTTAATTCAAGCTCATTTGGTCTGGAAATGCCTTGGCTGCAGTGGAAATAGTGCTGTTAGACTTTCTAATAGTGTACAGTTTATCACGACAGTGATCTTTAACAAATTTACTATACGAATTTTAAATTACAGGATGTAATTTGCCCACCAGAATCCTCATTAAACAGCAGGCTTGAAGGAGGCAGGAAATATAGCACTTGCATGTTGTTAATAATCTTTCCTGATTTTTTCCTTGTTTGAAAAAATCTTATTCTTGGAAACTCATAAGACACACTGCTGAAGGCGTGTGCTTATCAGAAGAGAAAATTGTTGGGTTAGTTCAGAAGCTAAACTTAGCAAGCAAGAAATTAAGGCAAGTCTTGAAGAGAGGAAAGGAATCAAAGAAATAAAGGTGGTTTCAGCATGTCTTTAGCCAGGTAAGAAAGAATAAAGATGTGCTCGGTTCACAAATGTTCAGAAATGTATCAGTGAAATTATGGTTCCATTGTAATTAAGCCTGCTAAATTGAAAAATGAGAAGAGAAGACTCCCTGGAAAAGACCCTGATGTTGGGAAAGTGTGAAGGCAAGAGGAGAAGGGGACGACAGAGGACGAGATGGCAGCTACCAACACGAATTTGACCCAACTCCGGGAGGCAGTGGAAGACAGGAGGGCCTGCCGTGCTATGGTCCATGGGGTCATGAAGAGTCGGACACGACTTAACGACTAAACAACAACAACATTGAAAAAAGGTGGGGAGGCTGAGCACTTGGCATGTCTGTACGTTGATGCTTGGATGAACTTCGCAGCAAGTGTTTTGTGGTATTGAATTTTAAAATAGCAAGATGAGAAGTAATAGCCAAATAGTCATGTAGTTTACAGTAAAGGCTTAAAGCTAGCCCAGTGTGGTCATCAGGTAAAAGTCTTAATTTTTTTCCTTGATCTGGGAAGCCCAGCTTGTCCAGCTTAAACCTCCCATTTTGAAGAGAGACAATTAGCACGCAAGTCGGCATTAGGTGTTGAAAAGGAAGGTAGAAAAAAGAGATAACAGAGCATATAAAGAGAGCCTACATGTATTTTGGGCTGAGAGAGACAATACCTCCCTTGCTGGTCTCAAGCTCTTTTTTGACAGTTCAGTTCCAAAGAATATATAAGTGGCAGAATATAGCAGCAATTATAGCCAATGCAGTTGCCCCAAAGCTTGTGAATTTCCTCTCATGAGAATCTTAAATCTGTTCATGTTTCTTCTGCCTGCAAGTAGTAGCACATTCAGCAACAAAAACCTGTCTCATAGCAGCCTAGGGCTTCCTTTTATTTTGAGTGGGAGGGAAGCAAATGTGGCATTTCTTGATTTTGTATTCTGAAAAATAGGGTGTCTGGCTATTATACTGCTAATTCTGTAACTCTCCATGTTATAGTTTTAGGTGCACACCTTAAAGATGCCAAGTGTGCAGGAGAAGAAAATCTGTTGTACAAGTAAACTCATCAGAATGGCATCTTAGTAGTAGGTATTATCTTAAATATATGCACCATTAATCTCTGACTGCCATTTTTGCAACAAAAATCCCATCCCCAACACTAGCTGGTTAGCAGGGCAGCTAGGTATTGAGCTGTCCATCAGTCTCTATTCTGTTCTTGTTTCTAGAGAAGATAATTGGTCTGAAAATAATTGTGAGGAAATTGAAGGAAACTGGGAATTGTAGTCATGCAAAGATGGAGTCTGTTAAGTCCTATGTAAGATGAATTTAAAAGCAATGGAATGTTATGAGACTGTTGTCCAGAGTTGCTTTGCCTGGCACGAAGATGAGGAGCGAGGACAAAGAGGCCCAGAGGAGAGAGGAAACAACATACCCCTTTAATTGGGAAAAAGATAAGCCACCTGGTTTGGAATCTTCTCATGTGAAATCTGGGCGGTGAACTGGGTTACACCCGCTTGGACTTAATTGGTTTACACCTTGGAAAGTGTCATAAAGAGAATGGTCCAAAAGCATGTAGAAAAATGGTTGTTCATGTATGTGAAGGTAAATTTCGTAGGTGAAGGAATGTGGAATGTGAGAGAAGAGAGGTTTGCTTTTTGAAGAAGGGGGGGGGGATAGCCCAGCTTCTAGATGCAAACTGGTAGTCAGAGCAAAGATTATTACTTAGCATAGACCTAATTGTTCTTATTTTACTTAGAAATAGCAGATTTATTTAATCATTGTAGCAGCTGGATGTGCCAATTGCTTATGCCTTAAAGCTACAACTGTATTCTAATGAAACTATTTTATTTTCTTTATAAAACAATTATAATTCTTCAACAGAGGACTGGTCTCTTGAAACAGCAGGACTTACATCTAAATCCAGAGGATATGAGAAGGTCAATAGTTGCTACTGGAAATTGAGAGGTCCTACCTGGCAAGGCTGTTGTGCATTCTAAGGAAGCACATAGTCAATGGTTTATTGCTTTGGAAGTAAGTAAAGGTAACTTTTGGGATCAGGCTTGTCCATGGGGCTTGTACTACGCACTTCTGAGGCCTAAAGGACCTACCTCTGGCAATAAAGGTGGTAGTTTTGCTCCCACAGTGACTCCCTGACCCACAATCATCATCTCTTTAGGGAAAGTGATCATCACAATGATCTTAAAAGAAAAAGCAAAGCAATGACTACATTCATTGATGCGGTGGCCACTGTTTTCTGAAACTTATGAAGCTGTTCAATAAAGTAATAGAATGATGAAGAAGATCTCCAACAGAGAAAGAGGATATAAGTACATAGGAAGCTGATTTAAACCAGGTACACATTTGGTCCATTTAACTTGATCTAGTCTCCTACACAGGAAGAGAAATGTAAAAGCCCATGAGCCTCACCTAGCTTCTCTGAGTCCCAGATCCAACCTATGGAAGGTGGAAGCAACCAGGCAGGAGCCAAAGGACTCTGTGAGTTTTCTGTCCTCAGCCATGCAGGGGAAGAGTGAGAAGGGTGAATTGCAGCACTTTGGAAACTAGTTGAATGTCAAGCCTAGCATGTCAGGCAAAAACAGAACAGACAAAAATGTTGTGGCACCTTCAAGATTAACTGCTATATTTTAATGTGAGCTTTTGTGGACAAGGCCACTTCTGGATAAGTGTGTCTTCCCCAGCCAAAGCTAAGAAACCTCCAGTGAACACATACATTGGGGAAGGGCAATGATATTAGGAGGTGTAGTCACACCCCGTGACATCATGCAGCCCACAAGCTTACCACTCCATGTTGATGGTTCACCCTTGGTGTACAGTGACTGCCAGGGGTTGAGGGGAGTGTGGATCTTCCTGAGTCCTGCCTGGAGATATGGAATGAACCTGTGACCTTCTGGTGCAGTTGACTCATTTTCCTTTGAAACCAAATCAGTGTTTTCACAGCTTCAGACTGGAGTGAATAGGGAGTTGTTGACAGTCTTCCATGAAACATTGTCCAGATTTTGCTCATCTTTTGGGTAACTTTCTAAAGCTTTTGTGTTTTCCTGACTTGAATGTAAGACGTTTCATAAAGAGTAGGCATTTTGGTACAGTGGTTGTTAAGAGTTTTGGGGAGTGTCTGATATTTTTTTTGAACTCTGAATATTCTTAGGCTTGTTTGCTTCACCTGAATTCTGTTGAGTGTTCAAACACTGAAAATGCCACACATCCGTACAAATTGGGAGCTTGTGTTGAAATATTGATGGGCTTCTGCGAACTGTCTTGATAGATGTATATCAAAACTTCACTTTTGTTTTTTTCTTCAGTATTGGATTTCTAGAGTTGGGGTGGGATTTGGAAGTTATTGGAAGAGAATACCTCTGCTTATAGAATTATTGATTAAAAAGTTTTTTTCCTTTTCTGAGTTGAATTCCAGCTGTAGCCCACTTATGTTCATGTGTTTTAAAAAAGCACAAAAAGCAACAGAGATGTAGCCTTGGTTGTCGTAACAACCTCTTCTTTTCTTCTGGCACCTTTCTGGCTATGACACAGATGAAAGAAATATTTGATATGTACGTATTTCCAGGGTAAGAAGAAAGTAGAATTCAGACATAAACTGATGGGTAATAAGCAAATTTGTCTTTTATTCTGTTGCCATCCATTAGGCAATCACCTGCTATCTCATGTCTGCCCCCCCCCCCCCACTTTAAACAGACAGGGATATGTTGATTTGACTCTTTCTTGGACAAGACCTTCTATCCCCTGGCTGTAGAACAGCTTGATGTAAAAGCAGAAGGAAATCCCAGTTATCGGTTGTCCTGCCATCTGGCCGCAGTGAAAATAAAATGTTGGACCAGAGAAACCAACCTTTCCTAATCTTCAGTCTACAGTCAGTGTTGGACTATGGCTTCACTCATCTCTGACCTTTGGGTATTTTGGCTGGGGATGGTGGAGATTGTAGTCCAAGAACCAAAGTTGGGAAAGGCTGGGATAGAGCTTTGCATGTGTGGGCAAGGTTGTTCTTGTATTCACGTTCTTGTTATCCCTGTTTAGAAATTAAATCTGTTAAAAGAGCAACAGTATCATGAGTAGGTCTTTTTCCCACCTTTATATAATAATAATAATAATAATAATAATAATAATAATAATAATAATAATAATAATAATAATAATTCTACTGTGCAAAGTCAGTGGCCAGCATGCTATTAGTGTTTGTGAGGTGCAAGGGCATGTCTTGGTCATGTATCTGGTCACACACCTAGTTGCGCAACTGAGATGTGCCTAGGCTCAATGAGCTGCAATCAACCATGGCAAATTATAAAAGCCTTAAATGGACACCAGTAGGATCCTGGCTATTCTCTCTTGGTTAATATAGCTAATGCCCTCTCACCCCCTGTCATGCCGTGGATGGCCTTTCAATGTTCCTTTATGTTCTGTTTTTATTTTAGTAAATAAATACTACTGAAAGAAGTACAAAATATTGAAAATATAATGGAAATTTAATGTGTATTTACATTTATCTCTGGTTAAGGTATTTGTACTCTTAAGTTATCATTCTAATTTTACTGTTCACAAGGTATTCCATTAACTCCTATGCAATAATGTGAATGTTGCAGAACATATTCAGCGTAAGTGGGCAAGAGAGTTTCAGAGTCTTGAAGGCAGTGTTTCGCTTGCTTTGAGGAAGCTTTTTTTAATGTTTGCATTTGGTATGTAAATGGCATAAAATATTTCATGAATGTGAAGAAGCAAATGAAATTCCAAGTGTCACTTGAATTTAATCACTGAAGATTCCTGGTTAGTGTATTTCTTGTTTCAATTTATTTGCCTTTTTCTTAAAATTTATTTTCATGTAAACCAACAATAGTTTATTGACATTCACAACGTAAATACAAATTCAATACTAGTGTCTAACTTTGTGATTACACTGTGGCAAGAAGGGTGAGAAGTTGTCAGTGCAGTACTGCTTTGCTCTGATGAAATTTTTTGTTGTCATATTTAATATTAATTTTAGTTAGTGGCTGTTGTATCTTTCATTCCTTGGTCCTCTTTAAACAATATGACGTGTCTTCGAAATGTTTAGTCACTTTTTAAAAGGGGCAACTCTATCTGTGAAAGATAAAACAGACAGTGTTTCTTTGTATCTGTGGTATTTTAAATCCAAGGTGAAGCTAAAATGTGATGATAAGTCTGTGGTAACAGTGCACTCAATAACAACAACAGCAGCAGCAGCAACAATAATAGTAAAGAATTGGAAAAACTAATGAAGTACAAAGAACAGCATACATACTGTGCCGATATTCAACAGATGCTGAGGTTTTTGGCTTAAACTTGTATCTGTTACAGTATATATTACCAGTCAATGTTTGTATAATTTTGATTGACTGTGCCTAGTGTTTTTTAATCATCATCATCATCATATGATGATGATGATGATGATGATCAGTCAAGTCAATTCTGGTTTATCTTGACCCTTTTCAGAATGTTCTAAGTAGAGTACTCAGAAGTGGTTTACCATTCCCTTCTGGGTGCATTCTGGGACTGTGCAGTTTACACAAGGCAACACAGGCTGGGTCTTCTGGGATTCACAATGGGGAACTGAACTCATAACGTCTGGCTCTGCAACTGGGTCCTTCTCCCTGAGCTATCCACCCTTTAATCCTCAGTAATCTCAAATTGCACTTATTTGTCCTCCAGGCGTAGGACTTCGTACTACCCAAATTGTGCATATGTTTATGAAGGGAAAAGAGGGATAAATAAAGAATTTTCACAATTTTTCTCTCAGGTGGTGGAGTAGTAACAGGTCAGTCCTTCTCTGTCTAACACTGGGAGCATGTTGTTGTTGTTGTTTAGTCATTAAGTCGTGTCCGACTCTTCGTGACCCCATGGACCAGAGCACGCCAGGCCCTCCTGTCTTCCACTGCCTCCCGGAGTTTGGTCAAATTCATGTTGGTAGCTTCAGTGACACTGTCCAACCATCTCATCTCGTCCTCTGTCGTCCCCTTCTCCTCTTGCCTTCACATTTTCCCAACATCAGGGTCTTTTCCAGGGAGTTTTTTCGTTTAAAGCAATTAAAACTGTCTGGGTCCAGAGGGGTTTTTTTTAAAGAGTGATTGCACAACTGCCTCTGTCAAAACATGTGGTGTGGTACCACCCTTTCCTGGATAGTAGTAAAGAGACAGGTTCAGATGTTATAAAACTTAGTAGTTTAAACATAATAAAACTGAGTTTGAGATGCTAGTGGGGGGAGCTAAGTAATGCTGGGATGTGGTTAACATGAGAGCCTTAAATTGAGCTGTCGTAAGTCTATGGTGTACTCTACTTTATCCTCATGGCCATGTGAAGTTGGAGAGAATTTTTTTAAAAAGATTTTCATTGACAATCTATTAAAAATGAGATATTTTTACCCTGCCTTTATCCAGGGTAAACTATTATGCCTCTAATGTTGGTCAAGCAATATTCATGCAAAATGTATTGAAGTAGGACAGAATGAAAGAGGTTACAGATTCTAATAGTGCAATCTGTTAAAAAATGTGCTGAACTCAGAACATTTCTGTCACACACATGCCTGACAAAATTTGAGTTAAACATTATAGTCCTACAGTTGGTTCCCCTCCCTTCTCTTTCCACCTCTCTCACTAAAAAATGTGGTTTCCTTAACAGTTTACTGTGGGGATAATTTTTTTTAAAAAAAATTGATTTAAAGGAGGTGTGTGTTGGTAGAATTTTGCCTCGATTCCATTAACCTCTTGCTTTGGTGGTGTTTGTCCAAGGTTAGTGTGAATTTGAGTGAATTAATGTAATGAACTGAGATATTTGTTATTTCAGTCTACAGAGGTTTGATCCGGAGGCACCACTAAGGGGTATTATCTGGTATCAGAAGTGGGTATTAAGTGAGCAGTTGAAGAGAAATGGGAGAAAGGACAGAACGGAGATGCTGAAAAAGGATGTGTGGGGAACAAACGCAGCTGTCTAATAGAAATGCGTACAGTGTGTGAAGAAGATCGTTGAGGGGCATAAAGAGCATGGAGAAGAAGCATGCCAATCTTGGGTCAATCTGTAGGGCTTCCACACTTTTTCTCTACCTGTCTTCTGTGAAGCCCCGCTCCAGTAGCAGGGCATAATTAATCTGCTTCCTCTGAGGCCTCTTCCTTTGGTTGCTTATTTATTTATTTAAAATGTTTTGCTGCAGCTTTTGTTGCAGGGCTTTAGATGGGGATGTGGGGAGTCACTCCTGTGTGCCTTCCCTGTGCCTTTTTTTTTTGGCAGTCATTCTCTGCAGGAACTCACCTAGGAAGGGAAGGAAATGAATGCATGCCTAAAGGTTCTGCACATCTTGTTGGTCTTGGGTTATGTTCTGTGGCTCGGAGGGCTGCTGCTGATCGACAGTAATGTATGCCAGCCATTCACTTCTGCTGGCTGAAGGTCACAGTACAATGACTAATGCATCTTAGTAATTAGCATTATTATTAAATTAGCTTAAGAGTCACTTTATAATTTATATACACTCACATCAATTGTAATTTTTGAGGGTTTTGCAATTTGTTATGATTTATTATTCTGAATTTTCAGTGCACAGATGCTCTGTGATCTTGGAAGGACAGACAAAGGCAAAAGAAAAATGACAAGGTCCCAAACACTGGAAAAAATGAAGAGAAGGACTTCAGACTTGAAGCCTGGGATTGCCATTTTCTCTAAATCTGGGTAGCATGCTGATCATATTATGCATTTTAGATACTCTAATTTGCATAATGTGCAAATTTGAGCAATATGCCAATTAGTATGGATTTTTCATGTTATGCAGATGTAGCACATTAATATTTGCAATTTTTTAAACCAAAATATTTTAGTGTTAGTATCACTTATATAGTAACTACTGGTCTGAGGGAGCCAGCAGAGTGTAATGGGTAAAGTGTTGGCCGTGGAACACTGAGATGTGATTGCAGATCCCTGCTTAGTCACCAAACGAACCTCGTATCCTTGGGGCAGTCAGCACTTTTCAACCAAACCTACTTTACATGGTTGTTTTTAGAATAAAGTGGGAGAGGGGAACCATGTAAAGGAGCCCTGTATATTTTTGGTTTGTATAGATAAAGAATGACATTTTGTCTTACACATTGAGCTTCTAGTTATATTCTCATAAGATGACTGTTACTATATTTATCATTTTTTTACTACTAGCAACCTCATCATGGATCCATGAGAATGCACTAAGTGGCACACTATCACTTGATTTCTAAGGGGAAATGCAGGAGAAAGTGAGGGCAAGCTACAGAAATCAGAGAAAACAACAAAAGTGTCATTCCTTCAAAGACATCGACTGAATATTTTATTATAACTTAAAACTATAACAAGAAAGTATAATAGCATGAATGTCTTTGCTATATTTCCCTTCTCTTTGTCTCTTGCACTCTCTCACACATAAAAACAAGTTGCTGCTTCCTAACCCTCAACCCTTCCTGATGAGCTGTGTTTTGCTTCCTTGCTATGCCATATTGGGAGTGAGATTTGTGACACGGCTTGAACATTTACTTTTTGAACTACACCATGGGGAATCCCTCAGTCAAAGTGGTGATTGATCATATTGGCTTGGGTCATATTGCCTAGGGTATTCTGGGATTTGTAGTCCAAGAAAGTAAGTCTGCCTATTTCTACTTCCTAACGAGTGCACATATATCAGTTTGTGCTAAGCTTATTCAGCCTAGTGCAGGCTTCATAGACACATATCTGTGCACGTGATCAATTCCTCATTTCACTTACCTTAAAATCATAGCTGACAGATGAGTGTTTATTTTCATTATTTTATTTTGAACTTTAATAATAGATTTTTAATATAATTAAAATACAGTTAAATGCATGAATGTTGTTCAAATAGTTTGTATCTGTGCTGCACAGACAACAGTTGTAGATACTGTGCAGGTGTATAAAAGTGTGTGGAGACAAACAAGCAGGCAGACAAAGGGGAGGGGTGGTTTGCATTAGTTTAGCAGACCTGTGTACCTAGTGAAAAACCAAATGTGCTTGTGTGGGAATGAAACTTTGTTTCCATACCATACAGGTATGGTTTGTTTGTTTATTTGATTGCTTGTTTGCTTGAATTATGTCCCACTTTCCTTCAGAATTGGCACTTGGGGCACCTTACAACACAATTAAAGACAGGTGCAGATAGAAATGAGCAAAATTTTGCTAATGTTTAACACAATCAAACCAATCATGATGTTATAGTAATAATAAGCAGTTTTAAAAAACCTTGAGTTAAAAGAAGAAGGGCTAATCCATTAAAAGTCCTTTCTTAGGAGCGGGCTGCAGTAGAAAGAGTAGAAGTGTTCACCCTCCTCTATCAACTTTCAGCAGACGAGTAATTTTTTTTTACAGGTTTGTAACTTTTGTGGGCCTATTTACAAGATTGATTTAACATATTTTCAGCTGGCTGGTATAAATAGCCTAGAAACAATCTAACTCTGATGACTATTTGAGTTGTGTCTTGTGTATGCATAAGTAAAAATGTTGGTATGTAGCCTTGGATAAAATAATTCAGAGGAACCCTGGCAAGTATCTTATCCATGTAAAATCTTATCCATAGTTTTTCCCTTTTGGGAGAACTGACATCTTAATTCTATGGCTTGGAGAGCTGCCTACCCTTAATTTTTTTTTTTTTAAAGGAAGAAGCAGATGCAGATTTCTGCCTTCAAAGGTCATTCTTCATCTTTTTATCATCACCGCCATCTTCTATTTCCCACTGACTCTGTACTGTCCTTGTTCGGTGGGCATAGGCAATGAATGCCTAAACACCCAAACAGAATGATTTGTCTCTGCTGCAGACTGTTTTATCTCCCATTAACAAGGGTGTGTGACATTTGCTGTGTATCAATACTTTGTGACTATAAATGTCAGGCGCATAGGGTCAGTAAGAAAGGAAACAATTTACTTAGAAGGTGGTATTTGGTCTTTCTTTCTTTCTTTTTTTCAGCCTGAAAAATGGCAAGTCACCAGAGTAGTTACTGAATGACAAGAAGGTACCATAAATGTGATGGGGTTTGCCTTTCCTTTTTAACACAGAGCAAAGCCATGCTGATGAAGTTTATTTTCAATTTTTTGGTATATTGTTCATTCCCAGAGTCACATTTTGTTTACGCAGACGTAGACCTACAATGTTTGTGTCCTGTGACATTCTCATCTACACAGTCTTAAATAAGTGTATTCAAATTTCAGCTACTTGCCATGCATGATTATGTCTTTGTTTGGGTGTTTTTCAAAAAAAAAATAAACAAGAAACAGTGGAATTTTTTTAAAAAGGAAAAGCCCCTTAAAAATCTAACTGGTTCTTCTCTTTGAGATAGTTACCTGTCTGAGCCAATATAATATAATATAATATAATATAATATAATATAATATAATATAATTGTGAAGGAGTGAGAGATGTAAATGAAAGAGGAGTGAGTGAGCTGGCCCCTCATACCGATGAGACAGAAGAAAAAGAGAAGGCAACAGGGGGCGTGACAGGAGGGATGGAAGATCTGAGTGTCAAGGAGAAAGAGGAGGCAGGGTTAAAAAGAGGGAAAAAGGGGGTAGAGGTTTTTCTAGCTTCAGAGGAAAAAGATGGAGAGAAGATAGAGCAGTTGTCAGTTTGGGAGGAGGAAGAGGAAGGAGATGCAAGGGGGTCTCAAGTCTTTGGAATACCAGTGAAGGAGGAGTTAAAGAGAGGAAAAGAGACTGGAACAGAGAGAGGACAAGGAGAATCGTATGTAAAGACTAGAGAATTGTTAGCTGACTTTCCTAATCTAAAAGTGGGAGGACTGTTACCTGTTCCACCTAATGTAAAGACTGGAGAAGTGTTACCAGACCCCTTAGAATGAACAGTGGTGGTCTTCCCGCACGGACACGGTCCCTGGAAGAAGGTGGTTCGCCCAGGACCTATACCTGCCAGTTCCAAGCTGGAAGGAGATTGGGCTCGCCACCTGTGTTGTGGGACAATTTGTGCAGTCCGGAACACTCCCTTGAGGAAGCCTACCGATCAGGAGCGTTTTGGACCAGCCCCCAAGTAAATGAAGAGAAGTGGAATAAAGAATCAAGGTTGTCTTGGACTGAGTCCCCGTTGAATGTTGGCACAGTTGGCCCTATTGAAGTTGTTGTGGACTCTCCTGATGTTAACTTTAATAAAACGTTAAGCAAAAAAGACGAGACTCTGTTATTTGTTCCCGCCGAAAAAGAGGAACTGCTCAAGCTTTTTACTGAATCCAATCACAATAATATAATATACTTTTTTAAGATAAAAAATTCCCATGTAATGAAGTGACAGCCTCTGTTGGTTCCCCCCCCCCCCCCAAATTTGGAGGAAAATCAAAATATCTTCCACTGGAGAAATAATGGAATTCTCATTGGGAATGTTAAAACCTAGCTCTAACCCTAAGCCTCACCCTAACCTTTAGCATACTGGAATTCTCATTGTGGATAAGAAAAACTTAATTGCTCACTCAGCCAAGGCTAACCACACACCCCATGCATGAGCATCAGCAAATCCATCACCTGCTCCATGCTTCTCTGTTTCATGCTCAGTGCATTGCATTTTTAAAATTATTTAAAACACAATGTTGTGTTTTGTTTCTTGAGCTATGTATTGTATATTCCTGAGAAATGACATGCTCACACCATGGTTTTACATTCTCAAAATGAAAACTTGTTTTTGGATTTTCTTAATTTTAATTTTATTTATTTATTGTTTTGATGGAGAAGAGGAAAGTGATGTTGAGACTTTTGTCATTGTCACTTGACTAATATGTCATACGGTAGAGGAGGAATCCGTGTATGAAATTCGTTACTAGGTTTTATGAATGTCTTTTCTAGAGAGTTGAAAACATTGCTAAGTAGGAAGGAAATGAAGCTGACATTTCAATTTATACTTCTCCCTCTCTCTTTTGTTATGTGCCTACTGAAAGCAAGTTTTGGAGCTGTTTTCCTCAATTTTATAAAGTATCTTTATGAAATATCTTTTCATTTAAAAAAACTGGCATGAATTGGCATATTGTCAGCATTTTTTGGTGTCACCCAGTTTCTGAGCTGCAAGAAGGGTCTGTGTGATCTGTACCTCAGACAGGTCACGCAGTTCAAATACAGTTTATTTTTGTAATTTACAGCAAATTTATTAAGACTAAGATACAAGTGGCACCAGTGCTAGAACAAGTTGCCCTGCTGTTTGAGAAAGGAAGGGAGTCGGCCCATCCCATCTGCAAGAACATCCCCTGGGAAGGAAGAGGAGGAGGAGTCGGGCAGTAGCCCCTGCTTCCTACCTACCCTGGAGGTTCTTCAGCCAGTGGGGGCAGCAGTGACCCTCTCAGGCAACAGACAGTATGTGGCAATGGTAGCTTTGCCACGATCTCCAGTGCCCTGCTGCCAGAGATGACTACCTCAGTTTGGCTAATGGACATCCCAGTCAGGAGTGGAACATAATTATGAGAAACCGGTTGTAAAATGGTGGGAGTTAGGAAACTCATGAAAGAAAAAGCTGACTGCAGGAACGTTTGAAAATAAAAGTGCATTTTTCACTGTAACCTAATGGAGAAGAATGATTTTCATATGAACTGTACTTGGCCATGGTTGGCTCGACAAACTATTTGTCGAGTTTTAAAATTATTATATGAGAAGTGAGGGGGACTTGCTGCATACAGTAGATTTGATGTGTCAGCATTGCAACTCATGAAGTGGCTCTCCCTCGCCATATGGAAGTTTTCCATGCCATTCAAAGAATGGTATGCAGATCCTCTACTGAAGCACCAAGACCCTTGGAGGGCGGTCAAATACGTGTATTGACCTGTGTGAGGCTTTCCTCTCTCTTTTTATTTTTTTGAAGCTTGCAGTAGAATTAGGGAGGGCAGGGTATCTAACTGCATAGTATTGGGGAGGGGCAGGGTATCTTCTTTCTTCATGTGCTCAGTAATGTTGTCATTTATTAATATGAATAGAGATATCATTTTCCTTAACCTTGTAGTTATCCACCTTTTATGAGCTGGTTGTTGACAGGTCTGCCTTTACTGTCAGCACATTCAGGCATGGAGATCTGGACAGTCATTAAACATGATTAATGTTTTAATATCTTGAATGTTTCATATGTGAGCTGAAAATCTATCCTGATCTAATTTCTTTGTGCTGCAAATGCAAATATAACTCATTATTTCAAGTTAAAATAGAGTATAACAACACACATTAATCTCCTACGGTTGCGTTAGAAGAAAAAGAGGCCTGATTTTAGTATTGGTGGAGTGTAGGTCAGCGGTCAGTAGTGCTGGTGTATCAAGCTTAATAATTTCTTATCCATTTTATGAAATGTTATTTAATATTTTTCAAAAGTAACAATTAAAATGTTTACAAATGTGAAATCAGAAAGAAAGAAAAAGAGAGAAGACAAATAAGTAGTTGCATTTCATTCACATGGTCAGTTGAGGAATGTCATCTAATCCAAACAGCACAACTGCTACTTAAAACTGTTGAATTCTGACTCTTATGTACTTTTACATCTCCATTTAGTTGTTTGTTGTCCGTATCTTTGTTATTTTTTCTGTTTTTATGGAGTTTTATTATTCTGGCACTCTCTGTTTTTGCATGGTTAGATGTTTATGGTTTTTATCATATTAACTAATTGATTGTCTAATTTATGTGAACTGCCCAGAGTAGTGCTGCGGCATTAGTGGGTGTGGTATATCAAATTGAAAGAAAGAAAGAAAGAAAGAAAGAAAGAAAGAAAGAAAGATGAAGTAGGCATGTAAGCTCCCCAAAAGCTTACATTAAAATGGAGCAGTCGTTTTTAAGGTGCTATGAAGCGCTTTTTCTTTTATTTTGCTTTGTTGTGTGTTTCTTGTAAAAGCTCTCACTTTGCCAGCAAGTTCACTTTTATAGCCAAATATATGCAGGTTGATGAGCTGGTTCTCTATGAGCATGGATTGGTTTTTTATGTCACCCTGCCACCTGCAGCCTCATGTGAAGGTTATGTAAATTTTCTCATTCATCCTCAGTGCCTGTTAGAGACAGGATAGATGCAGTATCATTTTTTGGGCTAAAATGGTTTGTAGACAGTGATAGACAAATTCATTCTGCAATCTTACATACAGCATTTCTTCAGTTTTATGAAAGTGCATTTCCATCTTTGCTTTTGGTGCCAGTAGTAGTAGAGGCTAATGCATTTTATGAGTGATTAACTTTGATGTAAATTCCTTTTAGTGGATTATTGTTATTTGTTACCTTGAGATATATTTTCTATAGTTGCTCATATTTTTTGTGAATTTATTATGTCCCAATTCAGTCATTTCATTCTGAAAGCTACAAGCTCAAGCTATTTAAAGCTTTTTTTTTTCAGAATAGTGATGATTCATCTACTCTTTTCATTTGTAGGTGGTTGAAGGAAATATCATACACTGTTCTAAATGTGTTCATCGTTACAGTGCTTGCTATTTTAATAATTTCAGACATTTTATCTTTCCTTTAACTGCTCTCACCAGCACGCAGAGTTGACACTTTCACTGAGCTTTTTGCTGCTGCCCAAAAGATGCTCCTCCATGGTTTTACCTAGTTTAAAACTAATTTAGACATGGATTGCTGTTGGTATGGTTAGGATTGGACCAAATTACAGCATCCACATGTGCTTCCCTTTAGACCTATTTATTTATTTATTTATTAAACTTATATGCCGCCCACACTACCCAAAGGTCTCTGGGCGGCTTACAACAATTAAAATACAATAAAAAAGATAAAACAATTAAAATACAATTAAATATATATACTCTAAAAATTGCCATCAGGACCCACAGTTGATATTATTTCAATTAAAAGCCTTCTGGAACAGGAAGGTTTTGACCTGGCGCCGAAATGTCAAGGCGCTCCCTTCACTCCAATCAGCACAGGGTGAATATAAACCAAGAGGCCTAGCCTTTCATCAGGAAGCAATGGCTTTAGCTCGCCAAGAGCGCATCACGGCTAGACATATCGTAGAGGCTGCCTCAAGACACAAGGCCACCACTGTCACCCTTAGAAGGCATGCCTGGTTACGCTCTGCACATATTTCTGATGATTCCCGCATGCGTATTGAGGACTTATCCTTTGACGGGGTCGGCCTCTTCGATACCAAGACTGATTAAATTCTTGACAACCTCAGTCTGTCTCATCCTTCCCCTTAAAGAGCGGCCTAGCACCTTTTTGAACCCCTGTCAGGGAGTTCTACCATTTTGGTGTGGGTTGTAAGGCTCTATCAGGTTGTTGATACTAAATAGAATCATAAAGTTGGAAGGGGCCTATAAGGCCAAGGAGTCCACCCCCCTCCTCAGTGCAGGAATACAAATCAAAGGATATCTGCCAGGTGGTTGTCCAAATTTCTCTTAAATGCCTCCAGTGTTGGAGCACTCACCATTTTTTGAGGTAATTGGTTCCGTTGCTGTACAGCTCTAACAATTAGGAAGTTTTTCCTGATATTCAACTGAGATCTGGCTTCCTATAACTTGAGCCTGTTATTATGTGTCCTGCACTCTGGGATGATTGAGAACAGATCCCGCCCCTCCTCTGTATGACAGCCTTTCAAGTATTTGAAAAGTGCTATCATATCTCCTCTCAGTCTTCTTTTCTTGAGGCTAAACATGCCCAATTATTTCAGTCTTTGCTCATAAGGCTTGGTTTCCAGCCCCCTCCTGATCATCTTGTTGCCCTCCTCTGAACTTGTTCCAATTTGTTAGCATCCTTCTTGAAGTGTGGTGTCCAGAACATACACGGCAAATTGTAGGGGTGAATAGTTGATAGTTCTTGTGCGTGGAGGCTAGCAAACTGGTGGAACTGGAAAACTTTGTCAATGTGCAGTGAAGTGTGCTAATACAATCTATAAATACTGAAACACTACTAACAAATAAATCCAGTCCTCCATATTGTCAGTGGTGATAAACAGTGTTCCCTTAATGGTGGGCCATTGATAGAGTATGGTTTGTGGAAACTGATTCTGATGCTAAGAATTAATGCTCAGAATGCTTACCACATGAATTATTGGTATGGAGACACTTCGTGGGTGTTTAGAGGCAGTAGAGAGTTCTAGGATGCTGCAAAATCTATCATAGGAGGCTACATGTGGCCTCCCAGGCAAATGTTGCGAACCATTAGCAGGACATGAGTGCAACTAGACTCTCGCTCTCAAGTACACCAGCAGATATATATCGGGCCACTCTACCTCTGATGTTGGAGATTATGCATAGCCATTGTGACAAGTAGCCATTTATGCCTCTAAACTTCATGAGTTTGTCTTTTCCGATTTCAGTGTTGTCCACTTGATTAACCATCTGAACATCTTATGGCAGTTAGTACCTGAGTTCTAACTTTGCACTGTGTGAAGAGTTACTGCTTTTCCTCTCTACTGAATCTCCCACCATTCAAGATTCATATTCTGAATCGTAAGAATGAATGCTGTTAGTCATTCCAGCTAGAGTAGCCCCATTGAATCAATGGAATTTGTACCAGTGTTGGTTCACCGTTTTAACTGTTGATTATTCTAGCTGGCACAGACAGTTGGCTTTTGACTCTTTTTTTTCTTTTCAGTCTTGCTGATCTGCTAGACTCTTTTATTGATCCATAAGCTGGGTGTATATACCAAGCCAAGACATTCTCCTCTTCTGGCATGAATGTGTATTTCTGTGTGTTTACTTTTAGAACAAATGTCTGCCAAAAAACAAAAACAAAACTCATTCATAATTTTTGACCTTAAGCAAGAGAACTCAAAGTTAGTCTGTGTAAGAGAATAAGGTTCCAAAACAACAACAACAACTAAATAAATCTGATATAGGTGCATTAAACTCCAGGGAAAAGGTCCACATAGACTCACTTTGTTTTCCATATATTTAAATATACCAGTTTTGTTGGCAGTGGATGAGAATATGTGTCTGCAATGGAGCAGAACAGACATACTAGGGTCTGGAAGAAGTGGTTGTATGGATTGCAGCTTCCCGAGTGTTTCTTTTCAGGTCAGCAAATGTGCTCTCAGAACAACTTCCACCACCGTCAGTATCCCTGTTTTCATCCTAAGTTTGCTATTGCGACCATCATCTTTTGTGAGTTGACTTTATGTTCAGTTGCAGTATAGGAGGTCAGACAGTGGAATGAGGTGGGGGAGAATGTGCAGTCTGTGAAATAAGGACAGAAGTATTATTCTGCAGAAACTGGTTAGCTAATTTCACTGGACTGATTTCACTGGGACTGGTGAGCATTTTGCATTGTGCTCAATAGAAGGAGGAGTGAAAAGTTTTTGTGTTTTTTCTGCAGTGTAAAAAAAAATGCTGATTATCTCCCTCACGTAACATGCAATTTAGTTTGTACTCCGTCAGTCACAAATGGCTGCTGAGAGACAAGAGTCTATTGTATATTTATATATAAATAAGTGTATGTATTCTGTATCTGAAGAGTCTTTTTACAAAAGAAAGAAACAGTGTATGGGGTCCAGCATGCTATTCTCACATCAGCCAGCCAAATGCTGGTGGGAACTTCCAGATCTAGGGTTGTCACGGGAAACTCATCCAGATCTGAACTCTAGAATGTTCTGGGCTTTAATATTTTGCTCCGCTGCTATGATCCCAGCACAGATTTGGCCTCCTGTGCTTGCAGTTTTTCACTTGCTTGAGGTCTCGTAATTATCTTTGTGGCAGTTAGCAGCCTATTCCCCCAGCTTTCCATAATTCAGTTAAAGCCTAAAGAAAGATACTGGAAGGTAACTCTTTCTACGGGGCTATTTCAGATTAGGAAATGTGGATAGTCATTGAAGCTGCAGAGGGATGATGAAATGTGCAATAGTGGAGGGGGAAAAACAAATTACACATCTTGCAATGTTGGACACTTTGAAATGCAACCAGAAGGAATTCTAAAACACCCTAAAAATCAGACAAGAAAAATGTGAGCCTCATTCATGGGGAAATAAACGTTTTTGGGATATTGGAGGACAAATTATGGCAGAGCAGTGGATTTATCCCCCCCACCCACACCCGAACTGAGCACAGGACTACCATCTCTTATACTGATTACAGGGTTTACATGAGAGGAGTCATATTATGAAAATTTGCAGTAGAGACACCATGTATCTAAAGTTATCCGTTCAAAATATAGACTTGGGAAGACCTGGGAGAGGTCTGGAATCCCAAAGAACGGCAATGTGCTGAGGCAAAATTTCTCAAACAACCTTTTTCTAAGAAATGTTCTTTTCATTATGCCCCTAAAAATAGAAAGCCCTTTTGGAGAATTATGGTCCTTTTGCAGAATTATGGCCAGATTTCTTTACCTTCTAAAAAGTGTTCTGTTTCAGCTGCCTCCCAGTCCAATCATCACCGTGCCCTAGAATGACAAGTGGTAGAGGCCATTGTGGAAGAAGTAAAGTAGAGGCTAAACCTCCAATACAGTTTATCTTGTTGCCATTTTTAGTGGTACGAATAAATATTTTTGGTGGAGGAGGAAGGGCAGTAAACCTGTGTTGCATCTCCTGCTAACAGCAAGTCTTGCCTCTGACAAAATTGCTGGTAATTTCACATTCCCTCGGAGAAATTTGGTGAAACAATCATTTTCCAGTTTCTTTTTCTACAAAGAGGGTAGAAAATTTAAAAAAAGTTGTTTGTGCTCAGCCATATCCTGAAGAAATCCATGTGTTTTAATATACTACGTATATTAACTACAACCCGAAGGTGGATTGGGACCGTATTTGGCAGTAAGGGTTAGAGATGGATCAACTCCCTGTGTGTTTACTCTATTCCCAGGTAAGGGTCTGTGTCTCTTGCAGTCTGTCATCTAGAATAAGAATTTTTAAAAAATATGTAGTTGCAAGCTCTATGTTTGAGGCATGGGTGAGCAACTTCTAAAGGAACACAGTTCTGTCCATCCCTGCTTTGAAATATCTTCTGATTTGATCCTAAGACAGAATGGGGCATTTATGGGACTTTTATGGGAGTCCAGCAAAATGGAATCCAGTATGAAGAGAGGTTTCATTAACCCTGGATATTTTGTTATGTGCATACATAACCTATTATTTCTTTATTTAAAACACTTGGCACGCCTTCCTTAAAAAAGGTTATGAACACACTCAGGGGGGGCTTATGGTATTCAGTAGCAAGCCTACATATTATTAAACTCGGCTCCCACAATTAATAATTAGTTTTTGAAAATCAGCACTAAAAATCAATGTTAAGTCCAGTAAAAAACAAAAAAACCCATAATGAATAAACAAAAAGACCAAACCCAAAACAGAACAAAAAATAAGTAATCTCAGATGGATAAATTAAAATAAATTAAATGATTCCAGCTACAGCAATTTCAGTGCATTGGGTTTCTTTTTTTTTTCCCCCTTTAAAAAATGTGTGCAATACTAACCTGTATTTCAGTCCTTTTTTGTGAGAGTGAATGAAAATGAATGGCTAGAATCTTATTGCCAATGTATGCCTCCATAAGGGACACTGTGCAAGTCTTAAAGGTAGGTTGCTGCTGAGGTTCTGGTTGCATTCTTGAGCTTATGCCAGTTCACATGATTGGATATGTACCCAGGAATTCAAGAAGCACCTTACTAGCTTGATTTCTCTTATGCAAACATATATTGACAATAGGATTCTGGTTACCAGTGTGTGGAATTATTTTTACTTCCCTCAAGTTATAATGATAGGGTGAGAAGGCATTTCATAAGGGTTCATTACTTCCACACCAGTTCAGAACAGGCTAATCCCCAGCCCCACTAGCCAGGATTCAAACCATTCAGTGTGGTCTACTCCTGGAGGAAGTTTATTCATGATTTTCCATACAGTAGTCAGTCCAAGTAAGCCTTGCCCAACTGAGTATTCCCAAGTAGCTTTCATTCGTTTCTTTTTTTAAAGGAAATTAAAACAGCCATGACAAACAGCAGTTCATTCATTCCTGTTTGTTTGTTTCTTTCTTCCCCTCCCGTTGCAAAGACGTCACTGAGCAGTGTTTGACCTGAAAGCCCCGGTACTAGGCAGGCTGTGCAATGGCAGATGTAACAGCCCTGACTTACATAAATCGCTCTCTTTTGTCACTGCTGGCATATGGCCAGTGAGTGTTCTAATTATTGAATGGCTTTTATAGCCCCATTACTTATAATCACTTTTGGTCTGCAGCTGGAAGGCCATGATGGAACAGGATGAAATAATGGAGTGCACAATGTTGTCATTTGTGTAACAGCTCCTGGGATTAGGTGTATGCCAGAAATGATAGTTCAGATGCTTGTAACAAAACACACACACCGCAAATCCCATCACTGACTCTGCTTGGCAGCTGTTCTGTTCTTCTGGATATGGTGATTGTATCGGAGGTACTGTCTGTCCATATATCTCAGGTGCTAATCTGAAGCTCTTCACTTTCCCACGAAACCACTGTTCTTAGCAACAAAGAGATTTCTACCGAGTAAAGATATTTCTAGAAAATGTCACTTGGTCTGGTAGAAACTGAGTGTATTTTTTTTTCTTGCACAGAGAGCATTGCTTGTCATGGTGTGAATATTATTGCACAGATCTGTGCTGCATTACATCTTGTAGAAAGGAGCTCTCTCCTCATTTTTTGGAATCAAATTCCTTCAGAGGTGTGAGAATAATCTGCATGATTGGTGGAGGATATGAGACCTCCTTTATCTCTGCAAGTATTTTGGTGATATGGTTTGATCACGTTTTTTAAGAATAAATTCATTTAAATTAATTTTCTTTTTTGTCATTAGAAATTGTATATTAAAGCTAGCATTAAAGCCGTATTAAAGCCAGGAAGCTGAAGATTTCATGGCAGGCCAGAAGTCAAAATAAATTATATTAGATGGCTATAGACAAATTATCCAAGGAGCAGTAAAATAATCATCTTAGAACTGCAGAGCTGGAAGTGACCTTATGAATCATCGAGTCCAGCCTCTGTCAAGGAGCACAGCGGAGAATTGAATTCCCAACCTCTGGCTCTGCCGCCAGATTCCTTAAACCAGTGGTCGCCAACCTTGGGCCTCCAGATGTTCTTGGACTACAACTCCCAGAAGCCTTCACCACCACCTCTGCTGACCAGGATTTCTGGGCATTGAAGTCCAAGAACATCTGGGGGCCCAAGGTTGGGGACCACTGCCTTAAACCACTGAGTTATCTGAGTAAAGAGTGCTTTCCAGGTGTCTAGAGCATTAGGTAGTTGTTCTGTATAGTTGTAAAATGTTCTAAATAAGTTACTTTCAAAAAGTAGTTTGTAAGCATTTTGGCAGATTTTAAAAGCAGTTTTAAGACATTCTCTTATCAGTCATAAAAAAGTTACAAAGTAGCATAGTTACAACTACTTTCTTTGGGGGCAAAAAATTGTGTTACTGGTGAAATTAAAATTGCTTTTTAGGTCTAATGAACAATACCTAAATTACTTAGGAGAAATCAGTAATTTATTATTATTTATTTAAAATATTTTTATCCTGCCTTTCTTCTTAAAAGGAACCCAAGGCAGCGAACATCTAGTTACTTTTGAAAGTTACTTTCAAAGGGAACTTAAAGATATTTCAGAGTTTATAGAATTTTCTTCCTATTTCTAAGTGGCAGATGATTGCTTTTGTCTTTGATATATATTTCCAAGGTACAATAGCAGAACTGACCATAAGATGTAACTAGAAAATATTTACCTGTATTTTGTAGCCTCTTGGTAAGGGTGCTGCAGCATATTAATGTATGTAACACAACATATTACCTCTGCAGTTGGAGCAAAGTGTCAGGTAGTAAGGTTGGAAAGTAATGAGCAACACAGTGATTTCCTCTTAAAATGTGACATTCTGTGTTCTGGCCGTAAGCAACAAGCAAATACTGTTTTGTGGAGGACTGGGTCCATATTTTTAGAAATATTTTCAAAGTACAATATCAGAAGTATCCACCACAGGAAACTGGAGAGTGTTCCACTGAGTTATGCTGCCATGCTGGTAAAGACAGTGTGCCAATAAAGTAATAACATACAACACAATGAATCACTTCTGTGAATGGAGCAACAATAATGAGCAGCTGATGCTCCAAAATGATAAAATAATATTTTAAAAAGAATCAAACTCAGGGGGGGGGCAGTGTGTAGTGGGCAGTGGAAGGAGAATGCCTAGATCTAGATAAAAGTTGGGGTGAAGATAAAGGATTTCAACATCTGGTACATGTCTTCTAGGAAAAAGATTAGGCAGAAGCATCTAGCTCTTAAAATTTAAAGCTACTTTGGATGCCTGCTCTGGGAGTGGCCTGTGACAGAATGATTAGAAATAAATAAACAAATTGTTTTGGTCCTGGAAGGTTTCCTCTTTCCCCAGGTTCCACATTGCTTTCAGTAAAATAATCTGAAAACACCCCTTGGGGTTCTATTTTACAATTGTAAGGGAGAGTGACGTGTCTAAAGCAATTGAAATTGATCAGTAGTTCAGACAACATGTCAACCCAAGTTTCCCACATTCATGCTCAAACCATAGTTAACCAGGCAAGTATTTAGCATTTGATGTGTTTGGTATCAGAAGTTATAAAAAGAGCTGTTTTGCATAAGATTTAAGATGCTTAGGCCTTTGGGCTTCCACTTTTTGATTCAAAAAGAGATATTGTCATTTTCCGAGATGTTTGGTGCACTGCTTTTTAAAACACTATTGGTTTGATGTGTTTTTGCCACAGGGAGGGCACTCAACTTTATTTTTCTAAACAGGAAGGTGACTGGGTCTCGAAGATTTATTCTTCCTTTGACCAAAAAAATCCTGTGTTTTAAAATCTCACCTTCTGTGTTAAATAATATACTTCCAATCTCATACAATCTTTCTAATCTGGGGATGGGGATACGGTAAAATGTATGTATGTGTGAAGAAGAAGAAGAAGAAGAAGAAGAAGAAGAAAGCACTGTTTATCTGTAGAGCTCTAATGTGGGTCACCGTCCATAGCACACTGGCCTTGACCTCTCTCTGCCCAGGAAACATTCTTATGCATTTTCTCCAGCATATAGTTTATGACCTTGATTATTGATGCTTGCTGCAAGATATTAACAGAAACGAGGCTGAGGAAAGCTGCAGGCAGCCAAAGTAACTGCTCTGAACACTCAAGTCTATGGAATACCAATTGCCTCTCAGTTCACCTAGACTAGAGTAAGCAAACAAACAAATGTTCAATTTGTAGAGCCCCAGTTGCAAGTGTTTGTTCCTCTCAACTTCGGTAGTCTTGACATCTGTGGCAATGGTGTGCTTTTTGAGACATTGAGTAGAATGCGTCTGAATCAAGATGAATTGCAACAAAATTGGATTTGGCACCTTTGGCGTCGTAGGATAGGTAGTATGGATTAGGCCGCATATCCATTAGCCCAGAGGTTGCAGTCCAATTCGAAAATAGTAAAGATGAATTGTTGTTATTTTTTGTCTTACCTTCTTGTGATCCATGTACTTCTTTATGTTGACTGTGGTGTGCGCTGACACATCTGCTAAGAGAAGATTTGCATTAGCATTGCCACCTCACACTTCTCTTATGCTAGTTATGATGTCTTCTAAGTTGGTTCAAAGTTCAAAGTTGATGAAGCACGAAGCTGCCCCCATGAACCAACGAAGCACGAATTTATTCGTTAATTCGTGGGGTTTACAAAAAAAAAACCCTGACGACGAATACAAATGGGGCAATATTCCCCCCAGCATAATTGCCGCCGCCGCCGTCTCCAGCTGGCCTCCGCAGCCACGGCCTGTAGAAAGGGACACTGGCTGCCCTTTGTAAAGATGGTGGCTGCGGCTTCATTTAGGGTAGGGAAGCTGCAGCTGCCATCTTTGCAAAGGGCAGCCTTTGCAAAGGGTGTGTGTGGCTGGGGGTGGGGGGTGGTGGGGGGCAGGGGGGCGGTGGCTAAGGTAGGGAGAGGAAGGGGGTGGAGGATAGGCTGTGGGGGTGGGTGGCTATGGGGGTGGGTGGCTGTCTTACTGGCTTGCTGATTAGCTGATCGGCGGGCCGGTAGGCAGAATGGGAAAGCCATAGGAGGAGAGGGAAGGCTAGCCTTCTCTCCCTTCCTATGGCGGATGAATAAAAATGGGGCAATATTCATCCCTTCGTATTCGTGGGGGTCTCTGGAACCCACGAATATGGATGAATATTTAATGAATCAGCGATTTTTGACGAATATCGCGATCTGTTTTTTTATTCGTCCCCATGTCTATTCATAGTAAGGGAGCAAGATATCCACATGTATCTCTTTGGCTGATAGGGGACCCTCTTTCGGTCCCAAGAGTAGGGGTGGGTGGGCAATTAGTTTTTCCCCAAAGACAACATGGTATTAGCAGCAATTTATTTTCTGATTTGTGACGCTGTTCTCTGTATTGGGAACCTGTGTATGAATAATTCAGTTATCTTTGGGTTTTTTTCTTACACAGAGGACCTGAGGATTCACACTGTCTGCTTTGCCCTCATATATGCGCCCACATACACCTCCTTTGAATAGGGTTCTTTTAGCCGCCACCCCCAAGAGAGTTGCCATACATTTTATCTATTTATGAATGCCAGATCCATCCCATGTGGGTTGTTATCAATGTTGTGGAGTTGCTGAGGGAGGTTCTTGGAGCTGTGGTCCAAGAAAAGTAACTTTTCATGTTTTGATCACACACAGTGTAATACAAAATAAAACCACCTAATTTCCCTGTGAAAGTGCCAGAAGATGTGCAATTAAACTTAAATGGGGTGGCAATGGGATTTGGGAAGGTATTTTAAATCCAGTGGGAATTTGTGTTAATGGAATAATTTCATTTCAGCTTAATCATTGCACATGCCTGGAGAATAAATTCCTTGGCCCTTGAGGAACTGTGGGGAGTATAAAAATAGATGAGTGTGACAGAGAGAAGGGTTGGTTAATTGTTCCCCCTTTTCAAGGAAAAAAAAGCTGGTTGATCCTCTGCCCTGCTAGGAGCTAATTAGTGTGAATTCAATAAGACTAATAAAAATTGCTCTTTCTCAAATCTCAAAGCAATGATTAGTCCAGGAAGTCTCTAATGGAGAACTGGTCCTATAGAAAATCTTGGAAGATTCTTGATTATTATTTTTTAATTAAATGCTTTAAAATCACATTTTGAATACAGCACATTTAGTCCCTGCTGGTCTGTGACCAAATAACTAATGAGTACATTTATTGATGTATATGGTTAGGAACACAGAAGTAGCCATGTATGATTTATATTCTGTATAAATCTTATAAGCTGATACTGCACAACATTCTCCTTTAATATTTCACCTACTTGTACAAATATTTCATTACTCTGTAATAAATTTTGAGCTGGCTGGATAGCTTAGTGCTTTAGGTATCTGGCTGCGGAGCCAGAGGTTGGGACTTTGATTCCCCACTGTTTACTTACTATGACTCCTGCTTGAACATCAGGAAAAGTGAGATATAGTTTCACTTTTAGGGCAGAATCTTGCGTCTCCTTAGCACAGCATAATATTTCTGACCTGCTATTGTACAAGCCACGAGGGACTCACTAAAACAAAGGAGGCTTATGCTTGCCAAGGAGGTACTGCTTGCTGCTTACTCGGGGTCCTGCAAGGTCATCCCATGCCTGCAAAAGTCGCCCTGCAATTGTCGTCATGGGCAAAGCAAGGAGGACTCTGCCCTGAGACGTTTTAAAGAAGAAAGTATCTTGTTTTGTTTAACTGTCATTAATACTTTCAGGCTGTTGTTAATTCATTTGATAACTTTTGCAGGAAAGAAAGCACTAGGAAAGACAGGCAATTCTTTGGGTTGCTGCTTCTCAAACGGCAGTCTGGCCAGAGCTTGGAAGCATTGTTTTGGGGAATGACAGTTCTCAGAATCCCCAATAGAGATGGTCACAAACCTTGGTTCAGGGGTTCATGACAGTTTCTATGTGCGGCACCACAGGTGTTGTGCTTTCCCTCCCCTGCCTCCCCGGCCGGATCCCTCACTCACCAGCCAGTGCACGCTCCTCTCCTCCTCCTCCTTGACTGTTTGACTAGTCTCTGGAAGGAACACAGGCTTCCCTGTTGTGGCCCCTTGGCTGATCACCCACTTAGACAAGGAGGCAAGACAGGCAAACCCATGCTTCTGCTGGGGACTGGCTGAACAGCCGAAGAGGAGGAGGAGAGGAGCGAATGGGTCATTGGCTGGGGAGGTGGTATGAATCGGCAGAAACCTCCATACCAAGGTTCGTGCCATCTCTAATCTCCAACCTAGCATAGACAGTTACCATTTCAGGAGCTATCATACCCTAAAGTAATGCTTCTAAATTCTGATCATAGTAGTTCAGATGTTAGACTTGATAGAAACACCATTATTTCCCCTCCTGCACTTTCCTTCCATCTTCTCCTCTTCTGAACTGGTTTTGGTGCTTCAATCATGGTTTGTTCTCATTTATATCACAAATGGAGAGTTCTTTCTTACTGTCGGTGTGTATTGTCTGCGATTTGATCTGCAGGCCTGATGTACTTTTCTCCCTCTTTGGTTCCTTATATCCAAACCAGCCTATTGGGTTGGTACTCAACGTTGCCTTTGCCCAGTTTGTACTCTAGTTGCACACAGAAGAAGAATGCTCCTCTTATCTACATCCTTTCATGTTTCAAAGCAAGTTGTTTCTGGGAATGAACCATTTACACAAAAAATGCATAAAAGCAGCATTCCATAATTCAGAGGATATGCAGCTTGAAAGTCTAATGAATGCTAGGGCTGGAAATATCAGTCCTTTCATGATCAACTATGGTTTTCTTTTCTCTCTCTGTCTCTCTCTCCCCCCTGTAGGAAGTCGTCTGAACAAAGATCTGAGACATTATCTCAACCAGAGATTTCAGAAAGGATCTCCAGATCACGAGCTGCAACAGACTATTAGAGATAACCTTTATCGCCATGCTGTGCCTTGTAAGTAATTAACAAATCATCTAGTGGATTTGGTATAACAAAATTCAAGCCCTTTTGGTGGTAACCTTTTCATGTCTGCCAGTGGGGATGCTGTGTGGAGGCCCCATTTTCATAGCAAGGAGATTATTGTTTTTAGTGGCAGTTGAGAAAATTTTGAATTTGTTGCTTTCTCACTGTTTGGATCTCGTGCTTGGATGTTTGATAGCCAGAAGAAAGTGATTTGAATGCTGAAGGCCAGAGGGCGGGCGGGAGGGTGGGCGAGGGTCATGATCAGAATAGCAGTTGCTTCGACTTCGTTCCACATCCAGGAAATTAGTCCCTCTCCTTGCTCATGTGCAGCTCAGAGGCCACCCTTCTTCTTGGCTTTGCCAGTGTGCTCTGGTTCATTCAGAGAGGGTTATTCTGGTTCATTTAAGGGGGTTATTCTGGAGTAACACCAGCAGTTGCAACCCCACGCTACTGACAAACTCCATGCACGTAACCACAAATCACTTCCCTGCTGCTACATCTTTACCCAGAATGAGGGGGAAACCAAAAAGAATGGATACTTCTGCTTCCAGCAATGCTGTTATGCTGTTTTCTTGGAAAAAACACGTGTTATGTGCTGAAGATTAGGCTAGAATCCTGTTGCGGCTTCAGTGAAGTAATGTTCCACCTGCAGTGTTCCAAAATTGCTAATGTACAAGCTGAGAGATCACACTCTTGAAACCAGCAGAGTTAATCCTTGTGCAACCTCTGAGAAAAAGGAACTACTTGTGTAGTGGACTGTTAGGCAAGTGGAGCATGGCAACAGGGTTCTGGCCTTCTAAATGAAATAGGTGTGCTTTTTGTCTTATTACCAAAGTTTTTAGTCTTTTAAATAATGCAGGTTGTACCTTTAAAGAATGTATGAAATTATTTTTATTTGTCCAATTCTATCTGTATTAGCTTACCAAGTGTCTGGTTTGGGGAATCTGTAGAACATGTCTGTTGGGAGCTTGGATCCTCACTTATGTCATCCCTGTATATGATGATGAGGAACTTAAAAATTATTCTCCTCAGTCTACAATTGAACAAAATGCAAATGTCTGCTACTTTGATGCTTGGATTTTCAAAGCTTAGAAACAGTTATTTACATCATTCCTAGAAGAAGAATCTGGTTGTTTTGTGCCTCCTGTGCTCTCCTTCATGTTTTTCACAGTTTTCACAAGTTATGTAGCCCTTAAGAGGAAGAAAATAGTGTTCCATGTCTTGCTGTTGCCTGGATGCATGGAATCTTATGGGGCTTAACAATTTCTTGTTAGTGCCTTTCGTTTGGCTTGCGGCAGTCTAAATCAGTGAGAAGGAAGACTTTAGTGATCATTCTTTACCTCCATAACTTGTGGAGTGGTGTGCCAAAGCTGCATGGTGGCACACCACTACAACACAGCAAATCTGTTTCTAGATATTAAAATTTAGGATTCTGGGAGTGTACTGTACTGTAGCTCTTAAAATTAAGAGAAGCCTCATAGCAGAGTGATTAAACTGCAGCATTGCAGTCAAGACTCTGTTCACAACCTGAGTTTGATCCCAACAGGATCCTGGGCTCAGGTAGCCAACTCGAGGTTGATTCAGCCTTCCATACATCTAAGGTTGGTAAATTGAGTACCCAGCAAAGTGTAGCTTGCATAACAAAAAAGTGTAAACCGCCCAGAGAGTGCTTTAAGTGCTATGGGCTATATATAAGCAGTACACTTGGCTTGGCTTTAAGCAGTCACCCCTTCCTGCGAGTACCTCAGCTGCCATCAGTATCCTATAAACCTGTGCATCTTCCTCTTCTTTGCAGCTCCAGTTTCAGAAATGGAGAATAAAAGTGAATGAACCTAAGTTTTGTTGGAGCATTTTTCTCCGTTGCCAAGGTTACATTTTGAAATGTAGACTCAATTCTTTTCTTTGATTTTATTGTACTTGACTGTGAGCTAAAATACTTTGCTTGGTTTTTAATCTTACCAAAGGACTTGATTATAGAATTGGATTTATGTAGGCGTGGGTGATTGTTGGGGAGAAAACAACTTTGGCTATTATATTTTATTCTTTAAATGGAGTGGTACTGCTGAAGAAAAGATTTTGCTGTTCTCCCATTAATATGAATATGTGTGTTTGTACCTCAATTATATAATCAGCAGATGAACCTGGAATGGAGAGTTACTGGTTATGCAATGCTACCTTTCTTGAGCTGTCTGTTGAATAACATCTCCTTATCCCTCACCCCACATTTTCTGCAAAGGAGCTTTCCTGCAGCTTTGGGATGTGATAAAGAAGCACAAGCATAAAACTGAAGAAAGCTACTATACGTATGACTGCTTGAAGGTGCTGAGGGGGGGAGGGAAAGAGGGGGAGGGAAAGAGGTTTTTCCAGAGCTGAAGATTAATCTGGCTGCATGCTCATATCCCCCACCCCCCATTCTTCAGTACACGTAACCAGAAAATCCAGTGGTCTGGGCCAATCTCTATCGCTAATGGATTATGAAGTTTTATATTTTGAAAATGGAATTCCCTGCTGATTATGTGGTAAACATGCGAAAGGCTCACAAGGTCACTTGCACTGAGCATGCCTTGACTGCTTGCTGATTGTGATTGCTGTAACAAGAAGACACGCTGAACAGATGATTAATGGCCTGGAATACTAGGTTCTTTCTTGCATGATTCATTTGGAAGTCCTTGCAGTTCAGGCCAAGATAGCTCAGCTTCATAATGACCACATCCAGTTGGAGCAAAGCTTTGCATGGGAGGGCAATCGCATGGCATTTTCCCTCCCATGGGCTCCCCTTCCCACAATCAGTGCAAGGGTGCATATGCAAATGAAAGCCTGCTGCAGTGCTGGGGGGGGGGGAGATGGTAATGCTTATGCAGTTGCCATTATGCAGAAGTAAATAAGATCCTGGCCATTGTATTGCAACTACAAAATAAGTGTCATAAAAAACACATGTAACAGAGAAGCATGGCGGGGTGGCAAGCACACCACTGCTCTTACGGCAGTTTGCAATTCACCCTGTGCATTTACTACATTTTGAAAGTAGAAAGAGCTACCACCTTTTGAAAAAACCCAAACCCCAGAAAAACAGCTGGGACCAGACAACCTTGTATTATAGCGCTTGCAGTTAAGCAATTGCCTTTCTTTGGATGTGGCACTGAGCAGTGTCATAGCTAGCCCAGATTTATCTATCTTAGATTTAATAGTGTTCCTGGAATTTAGAAAGCAGAGATGGCCAAAACACAGCCTTCCAGATGCTGGACTGCTTTCAATTGTCCTGGCTAGAGTGGGTGGGGGATGTAGCTCATCAACATCTGGAAGGCCACACTTTGCCCACCATGATATATAGAGGAATCTACAGTAGAACTCATGTGATTTAACTTTAGAAATAAATAATACCGTTAATTTGTGTCTTTTCAGGTGAGGGAAAAGATGTAAATGCTTATCTTGATGTTTTCTGATAAAATGTGAACATTGCTCAGAGTTTCTGCCTTGCCAGCCTAGTTGCTTAACAGGTCTTAAATATAAAATATCTAATAACGGCATTTGTTACCAAAATATTGACAACGTTTTGTGTCATCTGCTCTGGATTGTTGTAATGTTGTTATGAACTCAAACAGAAGGCCAGTTATCACATATTCTGTCATACTCCTCCCTCTGAGTCCTAAGTCTCTTTTTTTCCACTAGAGTAGACCTTTGGTCTAGATGGGCAGGATAGAAATCCAATAAATAAATAAATAAATAAATAAATAAATAAATAAATAAATAAATAAATAGAAAATTAAAAAGTAGAAGCAAAGTGCAAAAGGCAGACTGCAGTGCAATGAAAGTACTTTCTCATTTTATGCCTCTGTTATCTGTCTGTCACACTAAATCAGAGCCTTATTGGGGAAGAGAGTGTCTGTATATTCAGAGTGAAATTCATCTGATGATCCTATTATTAGTTCACGGTCATAAAAATTTGCACCAAAGCTCACTGAAAGTAAACTCTCAATTATGAAAGCTTGGTTAGTTCTTGCTTTCTAGATATGATGTGCAATCAAATCCAATGCAGGACCTACCATAAAAGGAAACACATATAGATTAAGTCAAGATATGGTTTCAACCCATGGAGGCTTTTTGGACAGGGATTGACTGGTATGTATCTGAGCTCTACAAATGAGCCAGTGTTATCAAAGATTAAGAATTAAGTAATGTAGGTACAGCTAAAACTGAAATTTACTGTGGAATTGGCTTCCTCTTACAAAATGGCCCAAATTTGTGGTGGGCACGAATTAAGTTGTGCGTCTTTGTATGAAGATCTCTACATGGCACCACAGGTGCTGCAGGTTCCCTTACCCCACTTCCTCGATGGCTGCCCCACTCACAAGCTTACGAGCGCCACCCAAGTCGTCCTCCATCGCTCGCTGCCCAGTTCTAGAAGAAGCTTGGGCTTCTCCTCCATGCCTCCTCTGGCAGCTAACCACTCAATGGCTGCACAGAGAGAATCTCCATTCCGCATCTTCATCTGAGTGGTTGGCTGCTGGAGAAGGCAGGGAATAGAAGCCCAATTTCCTTCCTGGACTGGGCAGTGGCGGCAGAGAACAAATTGGGCAGCGTGCGGAGGCATGAGAGTGAGGCAGCTGTCCGGGAGGTGGGTGGAGGGAACACGCAGCACCTGTGGTGCCGTCTGGAGATCTTCATACGAAGAGGCAGGACTAGCCCAAATTCTCTTGCCGAATGAGACTGGAGTAGGACAAATAGTGTAACATTTGGCAGCAAATCGTCTTAAATTAAGAAATCTCCAGAAACATTTTCTGTTACACATTGAGTTGTATGACTCAGTAATGTGTACAGTGATTTTTTTTAAACTTCAGGCTATTTGTCCCATTTTTCTAAGCTACACAACAGGATTTCAGCCACTATCTCCATATGTCCACCTGAAGGCACAGGAGATATATAAACATGGACAGCAATTTCTGACAAGAAAACCATATACTAGACTAAAACCAGAAGCAAAAGAAATGATTTCAGGAATTAAAAAAAGGAGAAATTTGCTGTTAACTCTCCCCTCAACCATATACATTGCAGCTTAGAAGTAATAAAACCCTTTAGTGTAGAAGTACAATAATTTAATATTAAGAGTGATCACAATATATTCCGTTCTATTCTATGGTTTATATTATCTTTTGGTTGCTAAAATCCTGTTGCATTGCTATACAAAAGGTGTAACTTGGAAGCAAATTGGTTCAAATTAAGAAGTCTCGGTAGACATTATCTCTTTCATCCTGAATCATGTGTCTCAGCGTGCAACAGATATTTCTTTAGTTATGGCAATTTGCATCTAAACGTTATGCTATTTGTGTAACTGTGCAATGGGATTTCAGCCTGTGTGTGTATTAATTGTTATGGAGGTTATAGTCAACAACATATAGAAGACCAATAGTTTCCCACATTGTCCGTATAAAGGTAAAGGTAAAGGTTCCCCTTGACATTTAGTCCAGTCGTGTCCGACTCTAGGGGGCGGTGCTCATCCCCGTTTCCAAGCCATAGAGCCAGCGTTTTTTGTCCGAAGACAGTTTCCGTGGTCACGTGGCCAGCGCGACTAGACACGGAACGTCGTTACCTTCCCACTGTGGTGGTACCTATTTATCTACTTGCATTTGCATGCTTTCGAACTGCTAGGTTGGCAGGAGCATTGTCCGTATACTTTATCTTAATTAGCTCTGCACTTGTCTGTATTCTCATTGGAAGAAAGGGCCAACCAACCAACCAACCAACCAACCAACCAACCAACCAACCAACCAACCAACCAACCAACCAACCAGCCAGCCAACCAACCAACCAACCAACCAACCAACCAACCAACCAACCAACCAACCAACCAATCAATCCATCCATCCATCAATCAATATTCTGCTGATTTAAAAGCCAAAATAATGTTGTTGTTTTTCAATTACAGTGTGTGCAAACATACCTCAAGAACCATAGGTAAAAAGCAATTCCACCCATACCTTAGTAGTTGGATTGTAGAAGATGGAAACCTATGTTTCTCCTGATGCCTTAAGGGCTATATGCATATACCAAGTCTCTCCAGAGTGCAATCTATCCATTCTCCAGTCTGAGATTTAAGGTCTAGCAACCATAGGTTACACTTCTGCCAAAATCTTGTTGCCTTACATAAGGAAAATTGTAGGCTTTGGTCTGTTGCTCATTGGTAAATAAAGAGCCTCTGCTGTGTTTCTTGTGGGTGTGCACACACACAGACATGGTGCATGTGAGTCACCCCAAAAATCATAGAAGGGGCTCTTTATATACTGGTGAGGAACAGCCCAAAAACCATGACTTTGTTTACATTGTGTAACAGGATTTCAGCTACCAAACAATGACAATCTGCTTAACACTTAAAAGAAAAAAAGTTACACAAGACATAAAAATGCTCACTCCTTCGCGTAGATTCGATCTTACGACTGCTGGTCTTCTGACCTTGCAGCACAGAGGCTTCTGCGGTTTAACCCGCAGCGCCACCATGCTGCAGTGTTACTTAGTACTTAAAGACATCCAGGTCTGAGCTGCCCTTAGAACAGTCAGTCGTTCCCCTCCTTCACAGTTGTTCCAGTGTTAACATGCTTTTAGTTCATGTTTCTGCTGTAAAGTCCCATTCTGGATGGAAGAGAGTGATGGAGGCAAAAAGCACCAAAGGTATGCACACCAGTATTTCCATATTCTAGTCTTGTTATATTTCATTCAATTTATCGTAGCTTCCTAAGCAGCTTATCAAAATTGAACATTTTTACGGTATTCTTATCACCTCTTAATGTATGCAAAGATAAATTTAATCACACTGTGCTCTCTCAGGAATTCTCTAAATCTGTTGAAGATTGTGTAGCATTTTGCCAGCACATAGGAAGAACTAACGTGCCATGGATAAATTACATGAGGAGATTTTTCATGAAAACAGCGACGACTGCACAGTGGAGATAGCGTACTTCTGCCATTCCCATCAGCTATGTTTCACAGAGAAAAGCTACTCAAGTAATCTCTTTCAAAATTGTTTACAACTTTAACCAAACTAAGGTATCTAAAGTGTGAGGCAAGTTTCCCTGAGAGAAGCCAAAGACACAAATCTGTTTCCCTACTCACTGAATCTTCAGGTGACCAAGAGACTCACTGAAACAAAATAGCCTCCTCTTCTACCTGTGCTGCATAAAGTGATGGCTTTGTGTGCTCACCACTTGGTCTTCATGTGTGTTCTTAGCAACTTGCACCAGAAAGCCCTTTGTCTTTTCTTTGAACACAACCCCGTTCCTTTGACTTCTTCTGTAACTGCTGCTTATACAGTATGTTGACCCATAGTGCTTAAAACACTCTCTGAGCAGATTACAATTTAATTATGCATGATGCACATTGTCCCCCTCCATGAGCTTCATACCAAGTTACCAACCTCAGAAAGATGGAAGGTTGAGTCAACCTTGAGCTGGCTACTTGAGTCCAGGATTGAACTCAGGTCATGAGTGGAGTCTTTAGTGCAGTACTGCAGTTTAAGCGCTGTGCCACAAGACTTCCACAAGGGCAGCCACCAAATAAAATGATATTATGTCTTAGTTGGATTTCGGACAGCCAAAATCATTTCTTTTGTGATTTGGGGATGTTAACTAAGGACTCAGCCTGTTTTTTTAACTGTGTTAATTGTATTTTTTTAAATCTATAAAGAACTGGGCACTTGTTCTCACGGATGTAACAAACCTTAGACTTTTCTTGTGGGCTTGTATCATTAAATGTGTCTCTGTTGTTGTTGTTGTTTAGTCGTTTAGTCGTGTCCGACTCTTCGTGACCCCATGGACCAGGGCACGCCAGGCCCTCCTGTCTTCCACTGTCTCCCGGAGTTGGGTCAAATTCATGTTGGTTGCTTCGATGACACTGTCCATCCATCTTGTCCTCTGTCGTCCCCTTCTCCTCTTGCCTTCACACTTTCCCAACATCAGGGTCTTTTCCAGGGAGTCTTCTCTTCTCATGAGATGGCCAAAGTATTGGAGCCTCAGCTTCAGGATCTGTCTCTGTACAGTGATTATTATGAAGATGACAGTGATGATGTTTGCAGTAACAGTGGATTATGATATTAATAATTACTCAGTGTAGAAGGCTAGAATAGAGGCTGTCTCCCTTACATCTGTTTTTTCTGTATGGAGGAAATTGTTTGGAGAGCCATTCAACACAGTTAGTCTGGATTGGTGCTGTTGAGAATCGAGGTCTACCATCTCAGCAAGATTTAATATAAAGCTGGTGAATCTGGCAGCTGTCGGAGCAGTCTATTCAGATGGCTCTTATTATTTCCCTTAGCTCTCCAATGTTCTGTCAACATTTCAGGCTACTGCTTTTCAGATGTGGGAACTCTTTTCAGTCTGCACTGATCCTTGCTTGTGCTCATTTATGATAGATACAAAGCTGGCTATTGAGCACTATCATCTAGTTTCACTCTTTCCTAGGGCACTCTGGGCAAAAGCTTGTGTGCTTCTCTGCATGCTGTAGCACTGAAGTAGAAGCAGATAAGTGATACTTACTGATTTCCAGATGTTCAGAAACCAGTTGGTGACCAGTTACTTTTCTCTCCTTCCCTTGTATATTTTAATATGTGGACGTTTCACCCGAACAAATATAATATACATTCTTCAAACTCCTGAAAGTTTTATGTTATTTTGAAGTTCGAGGGAAAGTGATGTCTCTTCCCATCTGCTTGCCAGCATCATTAAAGAGCTGCTCTAGCTTGAAATTGGCCAAAGATTAAAAGAATACGACAAAGTCAGAGTGAACCCTTTCTGCAGTTCAGCTCATAAGGTTTTTCTGTACCATTTGCCAAGAAGCTTCCCAGTAAATAGTGTGGGAAGGCAGCTGATGGTTTAGGCGTCTTTGTTTCTTTATTAATTCCAAGTACTCTTCAGTTTGCTCCCATAATGATTAAATGCAAAGGGGTTCAGAAGATTACTTTGTTGCCTTATTGTGAAGAATCTGCAGTGTGTATTCAAGTAGTTCTGAAAGGTATTAAGACTGAAAGCCACTAAGCAAGAGAGAAGAAATTGCTATTCAGTGCAGAGTTATTAGTGTTCTTTATAATACAAGGAGTATTTAAGATCTGCACAAGTCTCTGGGGTTGAATGGGGGGTCTCTCTCTCTCCTTCATGGAAACAGTGTGTTCCAAGTGGCAAGCATGGGTCGGGAGGGATTTTTCTCCTTTCTACCAAGAACGCAGTACCATCAAGGGAATGTTGAAAGGGGTCATGGCGGAGCATGTGCACGTCTTCCAGTTGCTGAAGGAGACACAGCTCTTGCCTGAGCTGGAGCTCTGCAGCAGTATATTGGTGCTGTTGAGAATCGAGGTCTACCATCTCAGCAAGATTTAATATAAAGCTGGTGATATATATATAATTTTCTATATATATACTGTTTCCTTTGTTTTGCTTTGAAGGGTTGTAGTTGGGGAGGGTTGTTTTCTTTCTTTGTTTTGCATTTGATTTTGTTGAAAAAATGCACTCACAAACCCCAGATAAATTTCCCTCCATCTTCTTAATTTACTTGTGGCTTATAGTGACTTTGATGTAATTTATCCAGCTGCAAAGCATTCATGTAGTTGCATATTTAGGTTGCAATCCTAAGGGCACTTGGTAAGCAGTAAGCCATCTTGATCTCACCGGGACTAAACTTCATAGACACATATGTAGACCTGTCTTCTTTGATGTACAGGAACAGAACCGGGGTGAAGAACCCAGAATCTTTCTATATTAGACTATAACACTGCGTAATGAATACATGCTAGGAGAGAGAGAGAGATGTCTGCCGCCTGCCTGCCTGCCTGCCTGCCTGCCTGCCTGCCTGCCTGCCTGCCTACCTACCTACCTACCTACCTACCTACCTACCTACCTACCTACCTACCTACCTACCTACCGTGTTTTCCTGAAAATAAGACGGGGTCTTATATTAATTTTTGCTCCAAAAATGCATTAGGGGCTTATTTTCAGGGGATTTGTTTTTTTCATGTACAACAATCTACATTTATTTAAATACAGTCATGTCGTCTTCTTCTGGTTGCTGTACAATGGTGCACAATGGTGGAGGGTGGGGTTTCACTTAACTGGGGCTTATTTTTGGGGTAGGGCTTATATTATGAGCATCCTGAAAAACATACTAGGGCTTTGTAGCGTTCACCCTTATTATGTTCAGTAGTCATGCATATTCATGTTGCAGGCTAATGTTGCTGAGAGGCGGAGTCAGAGAGTGGGGGATAGTCAGTGAGAGTGAGAGAGTCAGGAGGGAGATGAGAGTGGAGAGTGTGGTATTTGGGAGATCTGAGGTGTGATTAGTGAGAAGAGTGAATGAATACTGTAATAACAAATAGAAGGTTGAGATTGATGATAAATAAACCTGTAGAAGTTACTTATGATTAATTATCAAACATCTGTAATCAATAAAATTATTTTATTTAAAAGACAGTGAGGTTTGGACCTTCATCTTCATCCTTCCATAAGTAAAGTATGTTGATTTAGTGATCAACTGGTGGCAGCGGGTGAAAAGGAGTATTGGTTTGCCTTCGTGTGCTCTGAGTTTGGAGAGTCAGGCAGGGGCCTCGAGGTGCAAACGCCACAGGCTTATTTTCAGGTTAGGTCTTATTTTCAGGGAAACAGGGTATCTATCTATCTATCTATCTATCTATCTATCTATCTATCTATCTATCTATCTATCTATCTATCTATCTATCTTATAGTGGCTTTGATGTAATTTATCCAGTTATATATATTTTTTGCCCAGATTCTTCTACCAAGATAAATAAATATCCTCAACTGCAAAAAAAAAAGTTTAAAAAAGGGACAGGGTTTTTGGAGAACATTGTTTTCTCCTAACTTCTTGTTGTAAACAAAACAAACATGTTTATGGCAAGTGGATGAAATGTGCTTCCCCCTTTGTTTATTTACATATGTGCAGGTGACAGTGCCACAGAATGCCTGCATGCCACAGGTGCAATTCTGCGGGATTCTGCAACAAGAGGTGATTCTGGGAGGCCAAAATGCCCTGTCATGCTACATGTGGATTCCTGTTGTGTATTCTGTCATATGTTCCTAACACTTCAATAATTTGATTATCAAAGCTTCCTCCATTGCCATGGGCCCTGCACATTTACTGATGGATCCAGATTTATAAGGAGTACTCCAGTGCTTCACATAGTAAGCATCAGAACTGCAGGGAATTTGAATCCTGGTTGCTCTCATCCACGAGACAGTAGTGTCATTGTATGCCGGAGAGAATGAGAGACCCAATTGCTAAAAATCAATTATCACATAAAGCAAATATTTTCAGTTTTCCTCCTATAAGGGAGAAAATAAATCTCTCTGTTGAGGTCATAGCACTCTGGATATATCTATAATCTAAGGCAGTCCTCCATGAATAATTACAGCTTTGAGTTATGAAGTCAGGATTGCTGGGAAGGTGCCAGAGCAGATTTGTTGAAGAGTGGACGGGAGGGGTTCTGACTCTGATAGCCTTTTAAAAGGCATTGTAATGTCCCAAGCTACACTTAATTAGTGATTTAAGAGCAGACCCAGCTGTTTTACTGAGAATTGTGAAAATTATTATTTAAGTAAGAATGCATAATAAATGGCCCTTAAAGGGCTAATGCATCTTGAAAATGAGACATGCATTATAAAATGATCAGGTAGATATTGACTTGGTTCAAACTAACATTGTACTAAAGTATGGCTTAGTCTCTGGGCTCAGACACTTCCTCTCCTCTCTGCTTCACTGGTATTGTTCTGAAAATGAAATTGGAAGCTTTCTCTTCCATTTTAATTAACCATGAGTTCCATGATAGCACAGACCTGGGCCAAGTGTAGTTATTTTAAACTATGGTACAAGGAGCAAGGCACTTTGAAAATATAATTAATTACCATAGTGTGTTTCCTTTTTACTGTTATGTATAGTCAAGTTGCTTCTGACCTAACGTGATTCTGTGGATTAATGACCTCCAAAAGGTCCCATCATGAATAGTCCTGCTCAGGTCTTGCAAGCTAAAGACTTTGGTTTGTTTTATTGAGTCAATCCATCTCATGTTAGTTCTTTCTCTCTCTTTTTGTCTTCTCATGATATATCCAAAGTGTGATAGCCTCAGTTCAGTTCAGTTATTTAAATGTCTAGTGAGAGTTCGGGTTTGGCTTTACATAGAGAAGCCACATAATTGTTTTCCTGGCAGTCATGATATCTGTAAGGCTCTCCTCCTTTTCCACTTGCTCTTTTTTTTAAACTTTCACATTTCTTTTTTAAACTTTCACATTCATACATAGCACTTGGAAGTACTGTATTATAGATGATCCTGGCTTTAGTACCCATCAACATTATTCCTACACTTAAGGAACTTTTCTAATTCCTTTACAGCTGTCCTTCTAAGTCTCAGCCTTCTGATTTCTGTGGAATGTATTCTGTATGTTTTTAGTCTGTGGACCATTGTTTTCTTTTCCTTATTTGTTGGCAAAGTCAGGTTAGAGGTTTGGTCTTTGTAGCTTCAAATTGAGCTATTGGTATCTCAGCTACTGCTAGTGATTTATTTATTCTAGTTTACTTTTACAGCAGCTTCTACTTCTTCTTTTTTCTTCTTCTTTTTAACTTTAGGTTCTTCATCAAAAGAATTGTTATCCTGGCCTCTCCTCTGTACAATTCTTCAGTATGTTGTCTCTATTTTCTCTTTACTTTGTGATCAAATAATATTTCCATCTTTGACCTTTCAGTATTCCTAATCATGGTTTAAATTTCTCTTTGATTTCCTGGATCTTACAAAAGTATGCCTCTTTTTTCCTTGATCTATTCCATTTCTTTTAAATGATTATTATAATAGTTCACTATGTGCCAGGTGCTGAAAAGTTGCATTTAGGATTTTGATCCTATTTCTGTTACCTTTTACTTGTTATCTGCCAATAACTATTTTAAGAAGAACCAGGGTGCTTTAGAGATTTGAGTATTGATAACAAGGACTCAGAAAACATGGGTTCAAATTCCTGCTTGGCCATGGAAACTCAAGGGGTGGCGGCGGCAATGGTAGATATAGTCCTTAAATATCTCACATACCTTGAAACCAATTAAGGTTGCTGAATGTTGGATGAGACTTGATGGCATGGAATAACAATACTAAGAAATGTCGCATTCTTTCCTGAATATATCTCTGGTTTCATTCCAGAATTGGGTTTATTGGTGCAAATTTGTTCTCTACATGAACTGTCAGATCATCAGGAAATGTTACTTGAATTATATTTTTGCATTATGATTGTTGCAGTGTTCTTTAGCATTACTGTTAACTGTTCATGGTCTGTACCATGGTCTAGTTTTGCAGAGATAAGAGAGCTTCTCTAGCATTTGCTTTCAATGATAGTCTATTTGATTTCTATATTGGCCCTCTGAGAACATCTATGTGTGCAATCATCTGTTCAGTTGCTTGAAGCATGTGTTTGCAATAAATAAACTGTTGATGTCACAGGATTCCGTAAGCTGTTTTCCTGCTTCATTTCTTTCCCTGCCAAGCTAAGTTCTCTGACGATGTTTGATTCTGGTTGATTTCCTAATTTTGCATTCCCATCACCTACAATTATCAGCACAATCTGGTTTTCGGGTGTGATCAATGGCCACCTGTGTAAAAGTTTTCAGTTTCTTCTCAGCGTCCATATTTGGAGCATAGGAAGTCTGGCTGATATTAGTCAGTCACACTTTATATTATAGCCCTGAACTGCTTTTGCTATGTCTTGTTTCAGTATTAGAGCCACATCATTTCTTCCAAGTTTGTATACTTCCTAATTATCTCATAGAAAATGTTTTATTCTAGTCCACATTAGTTTGCTCACACCAAGTACTGCCATGTTTTTAGAATGCTCCATTTCTTGTTTTACAATTTTCATACTTCTTACATTCCATGTTCCAATTATACATGTCGTGCAGCATTAGACTTTGCTTCTAGACATTCCTTTGGTTTTAATTCAGTTGCTTTGTAGTTATCTTTCACTCTTTTATAGAATCATAGAAAAGTGAAGTTGGAAGGGGCCTACAAGGCCATCAAGTCCAACCCCCTGCTCAATGCAGGAATACAATCAAAGCATATCTGCATATCTTTGTTCCAGTCATCACTGGAGTTATCCATAATGTTCTGCTGATGCAAATGTTACTTTCAGAAGTGGATAGATGCATCTTGGTCTGGTACCTTTAGCTTTGACCATTCTGCCTTGAGTGATCCTGATAGCAGTCTAGATGTCTAACAGAGTCTAGCCTCCTGATGGTATTGCTAATTTTCTCTGACACAGTCAAATCCACCCCGCTCCCCCACTATATTGAGTTGTATACCAAAGGAAGATTTTTTCCTATAGATCAACATGGGGGTGGGAGTGGAATCTAAATCCATTTTCACTCCTCTGCAGGACAAATTCCTTCAGGCCATTCCTCTGACATCAGGTGAAGGATGCACTGGGAAGTCATTAGATACCAGTTATTAATGGCATGGAAGCTCTCTGTGGGCTTTCCTTGATCATTTTTAAATATTACTCTTGTAAGAAAAGAATAAAGGGAAGGTGTTATGAAATGTTATCCTAGAAACTGTAAAGTGAGAAGACAAAATACTGACCCTTTAATGTGAAGTGAACCATCTGTGTTTGATTTCCACATCTTGCTGAGTTTTCCGTTAATGTGAATTCACAGTTTGTTTTTCCATTTGGTGCTCCCACATGCTAAGTGAATCAGTTCCAATATGTACTGATGCAGCATTTGTTTCCGCCTAAGAACATAAGCATTAAAATGGAACCTTCTTGGTTAACGTCTCTAACTTCAATGGATTTAAATAAGGGCATATTTATAAAATTCCTAATTTGAAATTTTTCTTCTGTACTGTTAAGTGTAGGAAGTATAAGTTAGACTGGTATTAATGTTTGTATTTTATTTCTCTTCCAAACTTTGTATGTTATCTTATACTTTCAATTAATGCTCAAAATGAAATTGAATGTTTAAAGTTTGCCAAGACCAGTGGTTCTCAATCTTGAATAATTCAGTTGCAGTCCAACTTCTATGAATTGGACTGCAACTCACAGAAGCTTTCACCACTAGCTGTGCTGCGTGGGGTTTCTTGGAGTTGCAGTCAAAAAACACCTGGGTTGCCCAAGGTTGGGATACACTGTCCTAGACACATTTAATACTGCCCCAGCCCTTATTTATTTCTACAGCCGTTTTTCCCCTCAGTGTACAGTTATTGTAAAATTTCTCACTCTTATGAGAAAAACTGCTTTTGTCTACAGATTTCTATTAACTCCCAGGTTCAAGAGCTACAAAGTTTAACTTTGCATTATATGATTTATTAAGGGACCAGATTTGTTAGCAGATCTTGATTTTTGTTTAGATTGGGTCACTGCAAGAGCTGAAATATTTTCCTGGCTGTAAAACATGGGTGACACATCCGAATTCTGATGGCACTGCGTTTTCCAAATACAGTTGCCACATATAACAATTACCACACAGAGGGAAGGGTCACTCTGTCACCAGTGCCAGCTCTGTCATTAGGCAAAGGAAGGAACTGTTATCATGAGGCCCACACAAGAAGCAAGAATGGCAGTTCCCCAGCCTTTCTTTCCAGGTCCCAGCTGCATGTGCTACAAATCCTGTTCTTCTGCATCCCCTCATCTTTTGCTTTTGGGATTGCCACTGTCAATGCTGAGGTAAGATTCAGCCTGCTTGTACCTTTTGTACATGGACTGAAGGAGTGTATGATTTTGTCTTTTGCTGTTGGTACCAAAATGTTGTGGACTGGCCCTGGTTCTGCTTAAAATGGCTATCATATGGGTTTCACGAGCATCCTTTCAACGATACTCTCTATGAGTACTCCTCCAGAGTCATTCCAAAGATAGAGGAACTCTCTTTGGACATGCTTCAGGTCCTTTATACTTGACTCAGAGTTTCAGTATCATGGTGCATTTGTCCTTTATGAGACATTCACCAAACATTGTTTTTGTCGATTAACACAGATCTTTCCTATCCTTTGTTGCCTGATCCTTTAATGGCTATGTCAAGAACTGAGCATGGAGCCTTCTGTTAATGTTCTAGTCACTGACTACTTGCTATAAATGGGATGCTTTAGAAGGTACAAACCTGGAGCCAATGCTTGGCTGTCATGTATGCTTTTTTCAAAAACAGGGAAGTGTATAATGTCTTGGAAAGGATCTTGTGATCAGTAGCAATGTAAAAAAAAAGGTTGATGGTAGGTATCACTTTTGTTACAGACTGTCTGAGAGCTGGAAAATCAAAGCTGTATTCCAAGGACAGGTATTGCAAGACCATATTTATTGACAGTGTACCTGTTGAGATGTTGTACCAGGAGAAAGAAGGCTTTCTGTGGCAGAAGCCTGAGCTAGCTCAGGATAGTTTCCTATTTCCTATTCCAGGGGTCTCCAAACTTTTCAATATGAGGGCCACATTATATATTTTACACATTTTTGAGGGCAGGAGGGAAGGGGGATCCAAGTGATCCCCCACCCCCGCTGTCTTTGCAAAGGCAACACTTCTGTCTTTGCAAAGACAGCGGGGGTGGGGGATCACTTGGATCCCCCTTCTCTTCTCTTCCTATGCCTGGGTTGGATAAAAAGGCAAGGCGGGCCGGATGTGGCCTGCAGACTGTAGTTTTGAGACCCCTACCCTATTCTATAGCCTTTACAGACTGTTATTATGACTCATTTTGGCATCTGCCAAAAATTGTGCCATTTTGTAGTCCTACAGATGCAGTAGGAGATGCAGTAGGACAAAAGACATATAAAGGTTTGCAAGAGAGGAACAAAATTATTGCAAGAACCAGGTACCAAACAAGCATTTGGTGTTATGTGTGTGCTGTTTGCACACTGTTCTTAAGAAATACAACACACTGCTTTTTCACAAGCTGAGAATTCTGTGGTCTACAATAGATAAAATAGTGAAACTGAAATTAAATGAAAGTTTATATTTTGTTTCCTGTTTAGGACATTTCTGCCTGGGGGTGGGGGTAGTGTGTAATTTTTTTCTGTACCCTAAGTCAGTAGTTCCCAGTCTTGTGTCACCCAAGTGTTTTTGGACTGCAGCTCCAATAGTGGTAAAGGTTTCTGAGAACTGCAATACAAGAACACCTGGATTCTTCAAGGTTGGGAGTCACTGCCCTAAGTAGTTACAGTCATGTTAGCCTCACCTGGGTGTGTGGTTCTGAAGATTGGAGAGCACTACATTTCCAAAGCATGCCTGTGACATTGGCCTGCACACAAATAAGCAAGTTCAAACAATTATCCTTGATATGAAAGGGATAGCTTTTCCCAAAAAAGAAATAAAATATTTGTTACTGCCCCAGAGTGTCCTTGTCCTGTTGCAGTGGTATTTCAGGGTTTGCTCTGCAGGCAGGCCAAAGTGTCTGCCCGTTCAAAGGGAGGAAACAGCTGTTTGCATTTCTCAGATCGCTATTAACACATCCACCACTGGAGGACTGTTCCTTACCCGTAGATATTTGTTCTGCTCAGCCAATCCAGGGAAGCAGCCTTTGATCTAGGATTAGCTGTTTTCCTCTCATCATTCTGAAATAAATTAAACCCCCTCCCCAAAACAGATTCTGAACTATTTTTGTAGGGGAACAGGTGGGAAAGCATCCCAAATGCTGAGGAAGGCTTAATTCCCCAACAATCTGAACATCCGCCATCGGAAAACCTTGCGACCCAGCGCTTTCATCAGTACCAACCATTTCTCTACAGTTGCACACTTAACGTTTTCAATAAATACTCCTTTGGGAAGTGAGAGGGAGGGCAGTGTATACATGTTGGAGGAAGAAGGAAACAAACGAGAAGGCGAAAACTGGGGCAAAGGGAGAGTCTGGTGTCCTGAAATCCATGCTCCTCGCCCCCCCTTCCCAACCCCCCCCCCCAACCCTGAGCTATTGCATTTGCTATGGATACATGATAGAGGCATCCATGCCTCCATTTGGGGGGAGGGCTGGTCTCTTGGCTCGCCAATGAGGGCAATACCATTTCCCGACTTCCTCGGGCGTCCTGTCAGGCGGAGGCACCGAGGAAACCAGGAGGGCGTCGGGCGGGGAGCCCCCAGCCACCTGCCGGCTCTTCCCCTTGCCCCACAGGCAGGTGCTCTTTAATCCCTCCGGGCCACGTCGTGTGCCCCACGAGGGAGGGAAGGCGCCGTGAGGGAATGCTCTTTCCCTCACACTCCCAGCTTTAAACACAGATGGAAGTTGTTGTCATGTGTTAGAAATATCACCAATAATATAAAAGGTAGGCTGCTGCTTGTTTCCCTTTCCGTGCTGTCGGCTCCCGCCGCCGCCGCCGCCGCCGCCAGCCACCGGCTTAACTCTTCCCATTCTCGCGCCCCATCTTTTTTTTTTTTTTGTTGGTGTCATGTGGCAGAAGCTCTAATGCAAATAAGTCCTGACCACCCCCCGCCCCCGACGCCCCCTCTTTTCACGGTTGTGAGCCTTGCATGTCGCGGGCCCCCCCCCCCCGCTCTTTACATCCCCCCCCCTCCCTTTTGCGGCAGCTTTGCGAATCATGACAGAGCGGGACTTTTAGCGCCACGACTTCACAAAGGAAGGATTAATCCTGGGGTTTGAGCTTGCATCTCGAAGGACCCAGGCAAGTCGGAATGCCGCTCGCTCTCTGTATATGTGTGTGTGTGTGTGTGTAAGTGTAATGTGTGTGTCTGTGCCCGCACCGAGCCCATGCTGGAGGCTGGCGGGGGTGGAAAGGCTCTCTTTGGCAATGCGGAGGCAATAAATGTTCCAGCAGCAAGTGGTGCTCGCCGCGCCAGCCTCTCCGGAGCCAAAATAGCACAGGTTGCTCCTCAGCTTTAGGGCAAGGCGTTGATGGAAGAGGCTGGAAGGAGAGCCTGGGGGGGGGGGGGGCGAGGAAGGGGCAGGCAGCCCGCGCCTTCCCTGTCTGAGTCCAGCCTTGGGAGGACAGATGGCTAGTGCTGCTTGCTTACTGGCTGTTTTTTTTTTTTTTTTTAATTCATCCAGCAAGCTTTCCGTGAGGCCCCTCGGTGGACGGGTGCACTGTGAAAAGCGGGGGTCAATGGGCACGAATGGGTTGAGATCAGGACCAGATGCCTGCTGAACAATGGGGCTTTTGAGCGAGAGGCAAGGGGAAGCGTGGCGCTCGCTTTGTCTTGCCTCCGCATTGCAGGTTGGAATCGGGCAGCTATATTTTAATGAAGTGCATTCCAAAATGTGGTCGTCAGTCTGGGGTGGTTGCTTTGCTTTCTTTGCTTTCCCCCCCCCCCCCCCCGCTTTCAAATCCACCTCTTTCCCGGGGAGGGTGGAGGAAAAGGAGCATGCCACAAGGAGGTTGGGGGTGCAGGGTGTTGGAAGAGGAAGAGGAGAAAGAGGAGAGCAAGGCAGCAGCTGATGGAGGGTGTCTGTGTGTGTGTTTGTGTGTGTGTGTGTGTGGGGAGAACAATGCTGTCTCAGTGTTGGTGGGGGAAAGAGAGCTCAAGGGGTGGGGATCCTTCAGTACACCCTTGTGCATATTAATGGAGGTACAGCAGGTGTGTTTCTTCCATTCTGCCCTCCTTTTAGCCTCAAGAAGGAAGGGGGTGTATTGAGGATGGAGGGGATAAGTAGGGGAATCCTTGTGTGTGAAGCAATTCAGTTGGAGCCTTTGAAAAATGCAGTTGCTGTTCAGGCATCAACACTTTGTCTTAACTGGGAGAAGGGAGACCAAAAAAATAGATCAGCCACCTTTCCAGTCTGTAGATACAGAAGTGTGTGCGCATGCATATGGGCGCGCATGGATGCAAATGAGAGGCAGTGGGCTTATAGAACAGCGCTTGGTTGGTCTGTGAGGTAGACAGCTGTGAGCTGCTACACTCATCGCCTGCTGTGGGTGCCTGATTCTGGCAAGCAAATGATTGAAATGGGAAGAGGCTGGATGCTTCGTTAAAGGGACAGACAGTTCATTGGTAAAGCCCAGTGATATAGAAGGTGGAATTGACTATGTGATGGAAAGAGAGAGATGTGGTAGGAATGTAGCTTTGGTTATCTTTCTCAGAAGAGAGTGAGCATATGCCAAATGAAGGTAGAGAAGGGTCTCTGATTGGCCAAAGAATTAAGAGGGCATCTTTTTTGCATGCTGTTCTTAAAAAACCATGACACGTTGCGTTTTCACAAGCTGGGCAGTGTGTGGTTTAGAATACATAAAATGGTAAAATTCATATTAAATGAAATTCTGTATTTTGTTTCCTGTTCAAGACCTTTCTGTCTGGGTGTGGGTTTGTGATTTCCCTCTGTACCCTAAGTAGTTACAGCCATGTTAGCTAGTTTTACCATGGGAGATCAGAGAAGAAAAATGGAGATACAGTTGTTGTGTGTTGACATGTCTTACCTCTGTTTCACAAAATGTATGAGATGTTTAGTGCATCAAGTTGCATTCCACTGGGTGGGGGTGGAGAGAGCTGAAATAACAAAAAGACATAATTGATATCTGTAAATCCTCTAGTAAATTCTCTCTCAGATTTTGTAGATCTTTTGAATATGCAATACTTCTTTTATAAGCCAGTACCTGTGGTGACAATTCCTGATGGTGATTAAATGCTTATACTTCTAGGAGTTACTGTTTGGTAGATTGTTCAAAATAAAGTGTGTTGTGTAAAAATGATAGTGAAATGAAGCCATGAATGGAAATGTTAACTCTTTGCATGAATTCATGGGCAATTTGTTGCAAAGGCAGAACTGTTGTGGCCACAGTATTTCCTCATTGGATAGCATTGGAATTACCAGTAATGATGGGATTTCCCTTCCCCTTCATTGTGCATGTTAAGAATTTAACAGACATGCCAGATCAAACCAAAGGCCTATCATCTTCAGCATTCATTTCCCATAGTAGCCATCCAGGGGCCTCTGGGAAGCTCCATAAGCAGGGTGTGAGTGCAGTAGGACCCTTCCATTTGTGTTGCTTAGCAACGAATATTCAGCAACATACTGCCTTGTATGCTGGAGGCAATCTCTAGCCATCATGACTCGTAGCCTTATCATTCCGCTCCCCTTCTAAGGCCATCCAAGTTGATAGTTGCCATTTTGTCTTTTGATAATAAATTCTGTGCTTTAACTATATTTCTCTACATGCGAGGAAGAACATTCAAAGGTGGGATACAGGGAAAGCAAGTGATCCCCCATTGAAATAGGTGGGATTAGCTTTGAGGGCAGTCAAGCAAGAGGAGATTGTATCCAAACCCTGCACACCTCATAAAACATCATCTACTATTGTGTATTTATCATCCTGCTGAGCTACATAGATATCAGCCTGTGTGTGCAAGCAGGCAATGTTTCCAAGTGTAATGTATTTTTAATGCTGACATGAATGGCAATAGCTTCTCAAGATTAATAAATCCTGGCTTTCTACATACTTTGCTTAAATGTTTTGCTGTTGAAGTAGGTCATAAATGCAGATGTGGAGGGAAAAGCTAGAATGGTATATCATCAACTGCTTTAATGTGACCTCTTACAAATGCCGTTTTTGCTAAGGATTGACAGAGACGTCTGTTTCTACTCGATCTCAGTCTGTTTTGTTTTCCATATTCATTTGCAGTTTTAACAAAGAAACTTCACATAAAGATCTGGAAGTTGAGTCATGGCAACTGGACTTCTTTCTTGTTAGGTTGAAACATATCGCTACTCATCCAAGTAGCTTCTTCAGTCTGAGGAGAGTTGGTAGGAGATCCCCGGTATATCCTCCAGGTTGGTTTCACTCCTCCTGGTCTGAATAGGCTCTTTGGAAAGACAAAGGATTGAGGATGAGGGATAATCCCACTTCTGCAGTCCTTCTCCATCCATTGTCATGGGTCGTTAACGGTCGTTAACAGTGCCCTTTCTGGTGTTTGTGGTCCTAATCTTTCTGGGGACAGATGAAAGGGCAGCATGATAAATAGGAGACAGATTGTATGTAAGGCCTCCAGCCCTATTGAGTGAAGGATTTTCTATATGCACATGTATGGCCTCCCTGACCCCTCTTTCAAACCACCTATCTTCTCCTCCAAAATGAGTACATCTTGGTCATCAAATGAGTGTCCTTTGTCCTTCAAATGAAGGAACACTGCTGATTGTGGTCCCGAGCCATCCCCCCTCCTGTGCTGGGCCATTTCCTGTTTAGTGGCTGTTAGTGCCTAGTCCACCCAAAAGACTGGATACCAAAACACAACAGGAGCAATATAGTCTATGCGATCCAATGCAAAGAGGAGTGTTCGGAGCTCTACATTGGAGAAACCAAACAGCTGCTAAACAGGAGAAGATAGGTGGTTTGAGAGAGGGATCAAGAATCAGGTCAGTTCATACAAAAATCTGCAACATCCAGATTTACTGAGGATGAAGGTTTTTTGCACAAATTAAATGTCTCTGTCTATACGCAAGTCACTTACCAAACTACCAAATTAAATGTATTCTCCTCCCTATCAGTTGTTCCAGACATTTAATTCTTTAAAATTATGATGACTCCTATGACATTATCAGCAGTTTACTCAGTGGATCTTTTCTAGTTAGGACTAGCAATTGGATTTAGGCCACACAGAATAGTCACTCTGTTGATGGCTATTGCTTTAGTAAGTCTGTGGAACCTCCATCAAGAAAGAGGTGTCTTCTCTGTGCTGGAACTTGCTGTGAGGCAACAGTAGGGAAGAGACCTTAACCTCAGAGTCCTTAGAAAAAAACTTTTTCCTTTCCCATAATACTGCAACATGAAGTTGAGTGGTAGTAGATTGAAGATAAGTATAAAAATATTGCTTTATGTAGTAGAGTTAAACTGTGGGATTCAGTGGTACAGGATATAGAGATGGCTGCCAGGTTAAATGGTTTTAAAAGAAAATCAGACAAATTCATGATGCATGATTAATACCTTCTAGTCCAGATAGCTATCTGTCACCTCTAGTAACAGAGGCAAAATGCATCAGTGTATCAGTTGCTGAAGAATGGGAGATGGAGGGTGGTGTTGCACTTGTTATCTATTTGGGATTGCTTGTGTACACCTGGTTGGCCATTGTGAGGACAGAATGCAGAACTAGATAGGCCTTTGGTATGTTGCAGTGCTCGTAATGTTCTCATCTTCTTGTTCACTCCTATGGGAAAGATGATATGGGCTAGTTGGACCTAACCTAACTGTGACATTGCAATCAAAAGTTGAGGAGAAAACTGCCCTACTGGCAGACCTTTGATATTAGTCTTTGAAGAGCTCTACAGTCGAAATGAATGTATCTCTGCTTTCCTCTGGTATCTCAAATAAGAGCATAGAGAGAGTTAAATCAGGAAGGCATTCTTTGTAGATTGTGACATGACAGTAGGGAAAGGGAGGAAATTATTGAGGATGGTAAGCCTACTTTGTACCTTTAAATGTGCAGCAAATCCTAGAATTACTTCAAAACTGGACTGTTAATGTAACATCCTTCCACAAAATGCAATCTATTTTTACAATCTAAAGTGGTATGTAAAAGGGTGCTCTTTACCACCAATCAGCTGGAGAAGCTGGGGACCTTCACCCTACCCCACTGGAATTCCTGCCTGCTTTGCATTTGTTACTCCTGCTCCAGTGATTACTATGATTGGAGATTAGTTTTCTCATCCTTTCCTCTGCCTGTACTATAGAACAGGGGTTCCCAACCTTGGATCTTGGCCAGCATGACTTCTGGTGAAGGCTTCTGGGAGTTTTAGTCCAAGAACGTCTTGAGACCCAAGGTTGGGAATTACTGCTATATAGAGACTGATTCAAGTCCCACAATCCACCCACCTCTGCTAGCTGGGGGCAGCCTGTCTTTTGGGGGGGGGATCACCCATTTCATTGTTGAAAGCAGTGTGCTGTGTACAGCTGCAGAAGATGCACATGGGGAAAGAAAAAGGGGCCCCAACCCTGAATATTCTTCCCACTTTTCCTACATGTGGTCAGTGAGAACACATGTCTCACAACATCAAGCAGTTCAGCAGCTGGCGTGATCTGGCTCCTGTCCTGCTGTTTGTAGTTGGTGTACCAGCTCCCACTTATCCCTTGAAAAATTATGGGTACTTCCAGACAGAGAGGTCCTGCTGCTGTTAGTTTAAAGGCAGTGTCTTTTCCTTTTAACAGATTTTGGCTTGTAAGAAAATACACAGCACATGAAAGCTAGGCCCATGAAGGTTGTAAATCAAATCTGCCAGCTAGACCCCCTGGCAAAGTTCAGTGAATGGGCCCAATGAAAATACAGTCTAGAAACACTCTAAATCCTGATTGTACCCAGAGCTGGTGCTCTTCCCCAATGCTCCCACCAACCACACACCATGCATACTCTTAATATGATGCCTCTCCAAGTTCTGCCATATTGACAGTCTGCAGACACTTTGATTGATTTAAAAATGTATACTATTCAGATGAATATCCAGATTTATAAATTGATCTTAGCGTATACTTTGCTGAATATAAATGGCCTGCTGTGGCAAAAGCAGACTTGTCATAGTATTCAGAGTGCCTGGGAAAAGTGTGTATATGGGGGAGGTGGAAGCAAGAGCACGAGGCATTAATTCAGCAATTCAAGCTGTTCAAGGCTCCAGTTCTTTGCCTGACACTAGAAATGATTATGTTGGATTTCATTCTTTTTCTTTGTTTAAACAACACTTCCCCATAATATAGGTATTGCTTATGCTTTCACTTTGAAGATCCTGTACCGATGTCTTGCTGTTATCCTTCCTCTGGCTGCTCACCATTGCACCTATGAAATAATTTATGCCATAAATGCTTGGGGAAATAACATGTATGCAATTATGTGCTGTTGACAAAAGAGAATTGAATGTGATGGTGTCAAGAATTTGCCATTTCTTTGTCACTCAAATCTTCTCCTGAAAATCCTCTGCATATATGCTGCTCTTGAATATTCTAGTAGGCATGATGGTTGGTTCACTGTGCTAATCCCGCATAGATTCCCTGTCTGCAGCTAATCCTGAGCTGCTGTCATTTACATACAGGAATAAGACAACCCGCTCCCATTTTTAATATCTGCTAGATTTTCAGCAGGCTGTCATTTTTTGTGCATATATAATGTTACTTTTTGCCTTTAATTTATACTTTTATATTTCATTATTTATCTTATGGAACCAGCACACTGAGTAAGGGCTTTTGCCCTCATAATGGATGGAAAAATGTCCTAGAACATAATTTTTATTACGTTTTATTGGTCAAATGCTCTTTCAGCAAACAGGATTGGGTATGGCATTGTAGATTTACCAGTCTCGGACTACCCGAAGATCACTATTGGAATTATACAACTAGAGTTTGGTCCACAGCTTTGAACTTGGTTGTCAGGCTAATTTCACACATAGTTACACAACAACAAGAATTATCATACTGTGGGAATTAGGTTTGGCATGAAATAATGAAAAATATCATGAGAATACAGTTGGCAGGGTGCATTTGCATATAGTATGGTAACAAAATTAAACTCATGATTTGTGGTTGAAGCAGACCTTCAAAAACACGCTGGCTATTGGGTCAGCATTCAGCTGTAACACAAGAGCAGTATTCATATCCAACCCTAATTCAATCTGTTTCATAGGCAGTTAATAAAATTAGTTAGTGATAGAAGCAGTAAACAGCTAGGGTTCAACCCATGGAGCTGGATAGATGATGAAGGTTAGTGTAGTAAGATTCGGGGGGGGGGAATGGAGTGAGAAATGCAAGAGTTTAGAACAAGATCCTACGGAATAAGTACCTGCTGTATAATGAGACAGACCTTTGATCTATTTAGCCCAGTATTGCTTACCTAGACTTGTAGTGGCTCTCCAGGCTGTTTAGGAGTGGTCTTTGCCAGTACCACCTGATATGTGAACATTTTAAATGGAGATGCTGAAGACTGATTCAATCTGAGAGCTACCTACCACATGCAAATCATGTGCTCCCTCACTAAGCATGGGTATGCTCTCCATGTCTCTGCTGGCATTCTTTGCCTTGGTGAGCAGGTAAGATGTGTACTATGGAGGAACTGCACTATACCACAGATGTCAGATAAAATATATAAACACCAAGAGCAGAGTACAAAGCCTCCAGTTACGATTCTGACATCCTTATGCTGACAAAGATGGATATCTTTTATCCTTCTGGGAAATCTGAGTTCCATGTCTCATGATGGTTTTCACTCTTCCCCTCTGGCTACACCTTATTCCTTTCTCCTTTAGTATTAGACTGTCACCAGGAGCTTTTGTCAGGTCCGCAATCTTCCCTGCGTATCAGCACTGGTGATACTCAGGTTATTTTCAAAGAGATCTTTAAAATGCTACACCACTCTTCTTTCCTTTTGTTTTTGTGGATTATTCTAATCTATGGTAAACAAGTACAGTACGTTGGGTTGATAGAAAGTGAATAATTCTGTATATTGATGCAAACTGAAGATATTAAAGATATATAATTCTCTTCAATCTTCTAATCAGGGTGAATTTAATGCAAATCAATTTGACTTGCATCACAAGTTAAATCATGATTTAAACTAAAAATCAGATTTTTTTGATAATTTAAATGAAACATCAATTTTTAAAATTTAAATCGTGGTTTAGGTCAGCTTGACTTTAGAAAATCATACATTTTTATCCACCCTGCTTCTAATGCACAGATGTTTTGTTTCAGTCTATTTTGACATACTAGCATTTACCTTCTTTATACAATGTGCTGTTGTCAAGATTTTAATTGCAAAACCGTCTATACTATCCTCTATGTTTCTACTCAGTCAACACGAAACCTATGCTGATCTTGCAGCCTCCTTTCATTTGCAAATTTCTGCTCTCTGCTAGTGTCGCCACATATCTCTGGAATCACTGGTTTTACTTTCTTAGTAAGTGGTATACGTATAACAACTCCCCTGTTCCATCAATTTTATAAATCTACAAAGAGATTTGTAGTATCTTCAAGACTGCTCAGATGTATCTGCTGATATGGACAGTGTACACAAAACCTTCAATTATGACAACATTAGTTAATCTTTAAGGTGTTGAAAGCCTTTGTTGTTTTTTCTGGAACAAACAGAGTTGCCCTCCTGGTAATCGTCATAAACCTATGAAGCTATATAGATTCCTCCCCTACTGTGATTCTTAAGATCTAAAAGGAGTTGCATCCTGATATCAGGTCTTTTGAATGCAAATTTTTAGTCCTCTGAGATAGCTTAGTATAATAGTTCATGCCTGTAGGTGTAACTTAATTGCCATTTCCTTTCTGAAGATCTTTTATTTTATAATATTTGTTCACATATTTCACTGGTTAGTTGTATATGTTTAGGGGAACCTCAGTATCAGTAGGTGTTTGCTGGAATAACAATAATAATAATAAAGGGTGTAATCCGTTGCCTAATTTCCAACCGGCTTGGCAAATTGGTGTTGGAAGTGCTGTTTCTTCCTTGTTTCAAAAAATATCCCTGCCGTTTTTTTGGATCTTTCATAGCAAGAGGAAGTAAGTATAAATTCTTAGAGGAGATAGGTCAGTGCCTTTTGTTCCTCTGTCAGAATTATTTATGAATGTAGTCTTCTACATTGAGCAAAGTGAACAGTTGATTATCTGATTAAGGATTCTTTTTGGGGAACTGTGACCCACAACTGTGTGATGCCTATATTTAAGGTAGGTTGAACCTGTGAACAGTATTTCTGTTATTAATTCTTTTAGGAAAATTGGGATGGAAGAAAAACACACTTGTGGTTGTAGGATGGAAAGATAGGCATAACATTTGTTGAAGTAAACCTAGGTTTGTAAGTTGGGGTTATTTTCTGATCTGAGCTTCAGAATCTTCAAATACCAGTTTAAAGGTATATTTCATGTCTAGTGCTAATGTGTGTATATAGAATATTCATTTTATGCATTCCCCCCCTCCCCAAAAAAAATCCTTTCCCTTTCAACATAGGTTGTTTTGGGATCTAAGACTGTATTTGCCTTCTTAAGACCTAGCAGGACCTACTGGGCAGTAGGTTCTCCTTCAGCTATGCATTTTGTGTGCCTGAAGACCTCAGTGTGCATAGCATCAGGCATATTCCACCTGGCAAGGGGCATGCCTACTTCTTGTTCATCTTGCATTGGATTTTGCCAGATCTTCAGAAATAAAAACCTCACTCATTCTTGTTAGACTGTTTGATCTGCTGCCTGATAGGAAAGCTTCCTACTCCCTTGAGGCAGTGTGCTACTGATCTAAAGAGTAATTCATCAATGGAAAGTCTTACATGTGTTTTTAACTTGAAGTTATTTTCTTCTCAGATCTTTAGGATCAGATTTCCTCTTCCTTTTAGACGTTATTTTAAATATTTCAGAACTGCCAGCATTTCACCTGAAATAAATATTCTTTGTCACACCCTCCCAGGACTAAACATGGTCTTCTTTTTCACACTCTCCCAAGAGTCTTGGTTTGAGTTAGTACAGTAAATTGTTAGTACAGTAAATTGTACTTGATGGTCCAACTGGGCCCTTTTTAGCTGTATGATTCTACAATTACTTCAGTGTTCTAAGTCAAACAGTGATGATAGCGAAGACTGACTAATCCTTACAGTCATGTGAAAAAGAAAGTACATTCTCTTTGAATTCTATGGTTTTACGTATCATGACATAATGAAAATCAACTTGTCCTTAGCAGGTCTGTTCTGAAGCAGAACTTCAGATGAACAACAGCACATGACATTACACTGTATTGTGATTTATTTTACACAAATTAAGTGTAATGTTTCATGTGTTGTTGTTCATCTGAGGTTTAAAAGAACCAAATGATTTTTATGATGTCCTGATATGTAAAACCATAGAATTCAAAGAGGGTGTAGTTACTTTTTCACATGACTGTATACCAGACCTGACTACCATGTTGCCAACAGGAAGCACAGGTTGAGAGAATAGCTCTTTTCCAAAGACCATCAACTGCATTAATAGCTACGGTGATATTTTAACTTGGGGTTTTATTTATATTATCTATTCCTATTACCTATAGTTCTCCCTCCCCTTCATGGATTGCTGCCTTGTCGTGGTGAAGGGGCTTGAGTAATTCAGAGAAGCTATGGGCTATGCCGTGCAGAGACACCAAAGACGGACAGGTCATAGTGGAGAGTTCTGACTAAACGCGATCCACCTGGAGCAGGAACTGGCAAGCCACTCCAGTATCTTTGCCAAGAAAACTCCATGGACAGAAACAAAAGGCTAAAAGAAAGGAGTACGACAAGGCTGTATATTGTCTCCCTGCTTATTTAACTTATATGCAGAATACATCATGTGAAAGGCTGGACTGGAGGAATCCCAAGCCGGAATTAAGATTGCAAGAAGAAATATCAACAACCTCAAATATGCAGATGATACCACTCTGATGGCAGAAAGTGAGGAGGAATTAAAGAACCTCTTAATGAGGGTGAAAGAGGAGAGCGCAAAAAATGGTCTGAAGCTCAACATCAAAAAAACTAAGATCATGGCCACTGGTCCCATCACCTCCTGGCAAATAGAAGGGGAAGATATGGAGGCAGTGACAGATTTGACTTTCTTGGGCTCCATGATCACTGCAGATGGGGACAGCAGCCACGAAATTAAAAGACGCCTGCTTCTTGGGAGGAAAGCGATGACAAACCTAGACAGCATCTTAAAAAGCAGAGACATCACCTTGCCGACAAAGGTCCGCATAGTCAAAGCTATGGTTTTTCCAGTAGCGATGTATGGAAGTGAGAGCTGGACCATAAAGAAGGCTGACCGCCGAAGAATTGATGCTTTTGAAGTGTGGTGCTGGAGGAGACTCTTGAGAGTCCCCTGGACTGCAAGGAGATCAAACCTATCCATTCTAAAGGAAATCAACCCTGAGTGCTCACTAGAAGGACAGATCCTGAAGCTGAGGCTCCAGTACTTTGGCCATCTCATGAGAAGAGAAGACTCCCTGGAAAAGACCCTGATGTTGGGAAAGAGTGAAGGCAAGAGGAGAAGGGGACGACAGAGGACGAGATGGTTGTACAGTGTCATCGAAGCTACCAACATGAATTTGACCCAACTCCAGGAGGCAGTGGAAGACAGGAGGGCCTGGCGTGCTCTGGTCCATGGGGTCACGAAGAGTCGGACACGACTTAACGAATAAACAACAACAATAGTTCTCCCTATAGGTCTGTCCTTGTAATGCTATTGTTTAGCCTACTGTCCCAGATTTTTACACCACAGGAACATTTTGCCAAGTCAATTTGTATGGAAGTTGAAAACAACATGACCAGACTTAATATTCTGTCTCACCTCTCCCTTTCGTCTGTATTTGGCCCTCTGCATTTTGGAAATGGATTTCTCTTTCACCAGGTGAAAATGGGACATATTCCAATAAGCCTATGGTTGGATAGAAATGACAGCATTGGCAAGATGGTCTCTTTCGTTGTATAATTAATCAACCAATTTATCAATGCTTTGGAAGCCCATTATTATATTCCTCAGTAACAGGCATTAAATGTGGATTTTCCAGTGCCTTACAAGATGTTTCAGTGTCCAAAATTATTCTATGAGGGCCTTTTCCACATGTACGTCAACATCATCTTATAACAATAAATTCTTCCATTTTGCCTAACACCTGCAGTGGGTGATTTATTATTAAATGTTTAATGTGCTGTTCTCACGTAATATGTGCCTGTTTAATTAGTTTTTAATCTTTTAAATAAATTGTTCTAAAAAGTAACGTTGTAAACCGATATTAGGCCAAAAGACTGTGTTCAGGAACATTTCCAAGGCTATAAAAGCTGATGCCAATTTCATTTATTGCTAATTCAAAGTCTTCAGAGTTTCCTGTCTTACTGCATATTGCTGGGATTTTAAGTCACCTTTATGTACAAATGTGCTACATTTATGGCTGTAAATGGAAATTAGGCTGCATAATAGTAATTCACTATGATGCTACTGAGGGCCAATGTGGTTTTTATCTTAATTGCAATAATGTGGTAGAGATTGGTTAACCAGAAGCTTAGGTGGCACTGTTTTTTAAAGGATATTTGTAGATGGATTTCCTAAAAAGATTAGCCTTTGCCCTGAGTAGGAAGTGGCAGGATAAAGAGAGTTCTCACTAAAATTCATTTGCAACCACTCAATAAAAATTGATGTCATAACAAAGCCTGTCTCTTTACACGAACTCTGCAGAAGAGAAGGTAGTGGTTTAAGTGATGTCATAGTTAATCTTAGAACTGCAGAGCTGGAAAGGACCCTAAGGGTCATTGAATCTAGCCCATGTCAAGGAGGCACAGGAAGGAATCGAACTCCTAACCTCTGTTTCTGCAGTCAGATTCCCAAACCACTGAGCTATCTAGCTGGCTTCATTCCTTTCCTTGCAGAACCTTGCGCTGTAGTTTCCAGATCCTGGAACACGCGTTTTTGGTTCTGCATCTTCAAATTTAGATTTTTGTAAAAAAAAAAATGGTTTGTACAGTAACCTAATTCTTCGCTTACCCTCACCACTTTTAAGGATTTGTTTGAGAGCATGTAGCACTTAAAAAGCAATGCTATTTTAAAGTGTTGTGAATGAACCACAGGGCTAGTAACTAGTTGGGTGTGTGTGTGAGAGAGCAATTTTCCTCTTCCATTCTGTCTCCTGTGTTTTGATTTCTGACATCCTTAACTGCAAAAGTGGCATTCAGACATGCTTCCTGGCAGTTGTTTAAACACTGGTTGGTAAGTTTCTCGGAATGGGAGGATTTGGTGCACAGATTATGTTTAATGCTTTGTTGGTCCCTCATTGGATGGAAATATTTCTACATTGGTTGACTGCTGCTAAGATGACAGCTTGTTCTCTTTTTCCATTATTGTATTTTAAACTGTTATTGGATAAGTATGAGCTGGTTGGATAACTCGCTGAGTTGAAGCACCTAGATGTGGAACCTGGGTTTGCATGTTTGATTCTCCACTGCCCACCCCCGACAGAAGAACCAACCTGAGTGGTCTTGGACAAGATACATAGTCCCAGGACGTTTAGTAACACATAGGAAACCCTGCCATAAATGAGAATTAATTAGAAGGCACACAGTTACTATGGCAGTTAAAATTTTAGTGAGAAAACCCCAAGGATTGTTAGGAATTTGTGTCTGTTTCCCAGTGGAAAGTCTAGGTATAGTCTACATATTCTGTCTTGGCTCACCAGTCAACTAATATTCATTGTTATCACTGATGCCTCCTCTTGGGTCCTGTTCCTCAAGCTGGGCTTCTTTCTACAGGAGGCACTGTGTAAGCAAGTGCAAGAAAAGCTATTACTGTAACAATGCTTCATCATTCAGAAAGAGAGAGAGAGAGAGAGAACGAATGAACGGACTCTGAAACACCAACAATTTTTTTTTAGATTTTTAGACCATAAACCTGTGAGCAGCACCTCTACCATTTTTAATATTTTGTATAGGATTAGAAGTTTGTAGGTTTATATGCAGTATTAATACTGCTAATATTCAAATGGACCAATGAAATTTCTAAGAAACTCCATTGGGAGCACTGAGGCATAGCCGTGTAGAAGCTACCAATTCACAAATCTCTTGGGATTCCGGGATCATCTGCTGCCTTTTTAATTGCTGTGAAGTTTTTTTTACAGTTCTTTTTTGAATTATTATTATTGCAGCATAGCAAAGGATGTTCCATTCCTTTTTATCTTTACTCTTTGTAGTAGTTATTTGATTGGGAGGCTCTTTATCAGAATTTCCTTCCATTTATCTCTCTAATAATTCCTTGTGTTTTTACAGTTTTATTAGTTCAGTGTCTTTGATGTTTTCAACGCCTGCATATCCCAGCCTTTTAAGAAGGACTTGGTGAGAAACTGCCATTGATGCCAAGAATTGTCTGTGTCTTTCCCTCCCCTCCTGGCCACCTTTGTAAATCTGTTTGTGTATCCTAAAGCAGGCTGGCTCAAATGATAACTTCTGAACCTCTTTTTATGCTTATTCTCTTATGCTGTGCAGCACTGTGTCAGCCTTTTGTTTAGCTGATCAAATAGATTCTTTTTAAATGATGGATTTTTGCACTCACTTCTTTGACACAGCTTACTGCTTCACTGTTTGGAACAAGGGAGGAGCCCTTGCTAGCCTTTGTCTAACTAATCAGCTCCAGATCCTTTTAAAATTATGGAGCATTGTATTCAGTTTGATGTTTCTGTGTTTAGGTGAGTCAAAGGAGGAGGAATAGATTTCCTCTCTCATGTCTTCCACACTCTGTTAGCTTTGTTACTCCTTCCTGCCCACAAAATTGATATGACAAAAACTCCAATTAAACGTCCCTCTATCTATCTATCTATCTATCTATCTATCTATCTATCTATCTATCTATCTATCTATCTATCTATCTATCTATCTATCTATCTATCTATCTATCTATCTATCTATCTATCTATCTATCTATCTATCTGCTGACAGTCTCACAACTCTAATGATATCTGAAAGGCCCCTTAATTGACGTGTGTGTGTGTGTGTGTGTGTGTGTGTTTGTGTGTGTGTGTGTGTGTGTGTGTGTGTGTGTGAGAGAGAGAGAGAGAGAGAGAGAGAATCTATGATGTTATAGTTTTTTTCTTAATACAAGCATGGTGCTACCTTAATGAACCATGATGGTTACATGTACAAATAACCCAAAATGGGCCATACCCTACAGTTTTAAAGGACAGGTAATAATTTCTTGTCACTTAGTTCACCAGCATGGGTGGCCAAGGTGCATTGAGAGTGGCATGGCCAAAAATTAATGCAGCTAAGCAAAAAGTGTTGTTCCATCAGGCTGTGATATGCATGTCATTCATACACCTTGTTTCCAGATCTTTGTACATAGTACCTTAGGAGCAAGTTCCATGTAATAATCCACAAATTATGGCTTGCTTTACCAGCTCACTAATATTTCTGGTCATCACTAGTCTCTTTACTTGTGATATCTCTTCTGCAGGAAGCACAGCTTTCACACATGGCTGAGTGTGCAGATTGTGTTCATGGGTTCATTTGTGGTTTATATGGAGTTGGAGTGTCACATGACCCCTCTTCCTTTGGGTGTAAGTAAAAGCTTATTTTTGAATGGTGTTTAGGAACATGAATGTTCCATGCTTGTCTTAAACGAATGGATACCTAGAGGTGTGCATCTTAATATGGTATATTAATAAAGCTGAAATACGTATTATTTGTGATGCCCTGAGTATGGACTGCTGTCCTTGCGGAGGTATAAGTGGTATCAATACAGTAGTTGTTCTGCATCAGTTCAAAACAGTTTTGTACACTGAGGCTATGGAGGTGGCTGAGTCTGTCCATTCTGTTGCAGTTTTTCTCCCTAGTATTTGTAGGATAAAATGGGAGTTATAAAAATGTTTTAATATATAATAAGGTGACTTTTCTTACTGGCTTAGGCAAAGTTTAATCTAACCCAGAGATGCAGTACTATTTCCAGTAGTGTACAGGCCAGCCAAATGTCTTCTTGAAGCTTACTAGCCAGACATTAGAGCTGCAACTTACTCTTCTTTCTGACTCTGGTATTTCATACTAGTGGTGCACTGCCTTTGGATATATAAATTCTGTTTAGGCCGGACGGGAGGTATTAGATAGGAAAAGTGGCTGGGTGAAACTGAGAAAAGATGTAGCATGGCAAGGTGAATGGGGCTCATAGAATCTTGAGTATTCCTGAACAAGTTGCTGCCTATGCTACGTAGTATGCTTTCATATGAACAGAGACAATTATGCCACAGTTTTTGAACAGGACGGTTGTGCATTGAGAGATATAGGCTATAGTTGCTAGTCTAAAACATGCTGGGATAAATCCAATTTTTAGTCACATCTCAACTAGACCAGTTGAATCAGTGGGACTTATATAAGTGTTTACTTAATAAATCTTATTTATTCAATGGCTCTGTTCTACTTTGGTCTAACAATTGGATTTAGGACTCGGTGTCCAGTAATTGTCAGTAGCACAGCATAATAATTGGGTCACTGCTTCTATTTTAGGACTAAGATTATAAATCTTTGGGTGGGTGAGGGTGGTGGTTTAAACAATTTCACTGATTTTCTGATTCCTTATTCAGATCCTAAGTAGAAATTTGAATGGCATTTTATTTCAGTTTCAGTTCCTTTAGAGTTGGTGGCATCTGTTGATTGTTTTGATTTTGGCTGACGACAAATATGAAATACTGCAAGCTGTCAACTATAAAAAACAGTAGATATAATTGTGTCAACTATAAAATACTGTCAAATATAGCAATCAGTTTTCAGTCAAATATTTAAATATCAGTTGCCAAAATTCTGATCAATTGTCTAGTGAAGATTTTGATTATTTAGAGAATAAGTAGTGAAAGTTGAACATAAAAATTCACAGAGCAGCTATTTCATCATGCTATTCTGGTACTACAGTGTGATTATTTAGGCAATGCCAAGATATTTTGCATAATGGGTAGAATTTTTCTGACTTTTTGTTTTATTTTCATTTGAGCAGCTGACCTCTATGTTCCATTATAAACTGCTTTTGAACTCTACTCGGATTCAAAGGCTGTCTCTTGTGCTCCATGGAGTGGGTCACTGCACTATTCAGGAAAATCAAGCTTAAAATCCCCTGAGGGGCACAGAACGTGTAGTCTTAAATTTTCTAGCTGCTGTTTATCCTCTGCAGTAAATGATATTGCTTTAGAATATGGCTGTTGGACTGTTGATTAATTTGGCTTTGGGTTTTTTAAGCATGGACATTATTTCTTGAGAAGCAGCAGTTGCTACAAAATGTTGCAGCATGGAGTGCTTCTGTGTCCAATTCCAACTACCCAACCATACCCTTCTTTAGGATGTGCAATCCCCCCCTCTAACCCAGTTTTATGTCCTTGGACAACTGGCACATACTTGTTTAGAGATTGCTCTCCCCTGAAGATTTTTTAAAGATGTTTTGTTTCCTGAACACTTTCTCCGTGTCATCTGATCATGCCTTTATTTCTCACCTTTATAGTCTGTCTTCTCCTTACTATGCCTCCTTTGTCTGATATGATCTTGCCCTCTGTAGTTCAAATCCAGCTTGTGGTGTGAGTGGACTGCTTGAGGAAGCTGCTCTGTCTTTCTGAATTCAGTCTCTATTTCCTTTCTCCTCTTTTTCTAAGAGTCTCCCCTTTCAAAGTTTGTTCAACATTTGGAAAGTTTAGGGTTTGCCCCAGAAGTATGCTAGTATAATGGTTCTCTCTTCTTTTTTGGATCACACTGTTTTGGCTTGGTAGCAATGGATATACTCTCTCAAACATACTACTGTATTAAGAATACACAGTTGGTGAGTATAATCTTGTTGTTCTGTGCTGTCAAGTCAGAACCAACATATAGCGGTCTGAATAGGCTTTACAGGGTAAGTGAGATATTTAAGAGTGGTCTTACCAGTTCCACTCGCTTAGTGAGTTTCCATGCCCAAGTGGGGATTCTAATCCTGTTCTGTAGAGTCCTAGTTTGTCACTCTACCCACTACACCATACTGGGAATCTTATATAATCTTAGTATTATAATTGTAAAACAGATTTTTCAACCCTGGGGGAATCGTGTGTGCAACATCTGGAAACAATGTGAGCATGTTTTGTTTAGAATGATTCTTCTCATTTGCACATTTATAGAGATGTAATTGATTCTCATATGATTAATCATCTTTGGGGAACTTGTCGCACCCCAGTATTTTAGATTTCAGCTTCCCCAATTTGCTGGCTGGAACTGATGGGGAAATTAACAGTTTCCACTCCTGTTTTGCTCAGTAACAGTTCTACTTAGGAATAATGCAGGGGCCTGCTGCAGGGTATTGTGTGTGTGATCATTTCTTTAAGGTACAGCTCATTTTTTTAAAGCTATAGCACATATATGTAAGAATTGCAACCTAAGCCTTGCTCATTGCTGATTTTTCATATCCTAATGGAAATAGAAATAATATTTTCAAGCATTTAAGTATTTCATTTTTCTTGACTAGCACCTTGATACAAAAATTAAGGATGCACATGTGTATGCCTGTGCACAAACATCATTTGGCAATTTATATACTAATAAAGATTTGGTTTATTATAAAAACATTCTGTTAGTACAATTTATAATCTAAATTGAGCATTTTTAAAGAAAATCATTTTTAAAGGAATATTAATATCTGGGTAGCATTTGGGACAATCCTGAAGCCAGGCTCTGCTACCAACTATCACATTATTCTCTGTTTACGGGATTTGTATTAAGAAAGTTCTTCTTTTTATTGTTTTAAATAACTTTTCATTATAGCATCTTGAAGGACATGTTGGAAAATAAGAATCCCATTATCTCTGTGGGGTTCCTTTAGTATAAAATATTTAAAAGTAACATACACCCATTGAATTATGTGCTGACCTATTACTTCAATAGCTGCACAATTTCCCCTTAGTAAATAGCTGTCTATTGTTGAGTTCCCGGAAGTTTTAAAAATGCTTATCTATACCGAGGCCCAAACTAGATATCCCCATTATGACAAAAACTCTTTATACAGGAACACTTTGATCTGACGATTCTCATGGGTGCTTTCATAATGAGGGACAGGGACTGCCTTGCAGTGACTTCTCTGATCTACTTTCGTGCTCAGCCTTATTCCTCCCATTTTCAAAAATGGAAAAAGCTGGGGTGATGTACTTTAATAATATTTGGGTTACTTTAAACAGGAAAAAATTCTGCAGTGGGATGCAGTGACAGTGATTTAGAAAGATAGATGGACACCAGAATATGTACATTTCCCCCCTGAAAACATAACTGATGTCAAATACTAAAAATGGTGGTGGCTAATGCCTGCTGGCATGGGTGGGGTTGGAAGTAAGGGATCATCAGATTGGGTTAGTCTGAGTCCACATCAGTCCATATCACAGAATTGGGAAACTGAACCACATTAAGATTCTCCCAGATTCTCAGTGCCAAGTATGATGCAGAATCCCACATACCCAGCAGCAGCAACAAAAAGAGTAGATTGGACTTGTGTTTGCATTTTCTAGTAAGAATTCAACTTGCACAGAAATCAAGTGGTTTCCCCATCATAAGTGCAAAATTTGGGGATGCTGATTGTGGAAGTGGAATCCACACAGCCAGCCAAGAAAAACAACAGTGATCCATACCAACCCATTGCAAAAAAGACACTAAGGGAGCATGCTTGTGAAGCTAGATATGTGCAGGCAAGGGTTGAATGGCAGTGATGGCGGAGGTGGTATCTTCAGAGATCTGGAAAATCAGGAACTCAGCAGCAAGCTCAAAGGACTTCTAAATGTTGCATGAGCACCCCTTTTTATAGCTTGACATACCCTGTTTCCCTGAAAATAAGACCTAACCTGACAATAAGCCCTAGTAGGATTTTTCAGGATGCTCATAATATAAGCCCTACCCCGAAAATAAGCCCCAGTTAAGTGAAACCCCGCCCTCCACCATTGTGCAGCAACCAGAAGAAGATGACATGACTGTATTTGAATAAATGTAGATTTTTGTACATGAAAAAAAATATATATATCCCCTGAAAATAAGCCCTAATCTGTTTTTTTTGGAGCAAAAATTAATATAAGACCCTTATTTTGGGGGAAACATGGTAGAAGTAACAAATAGTACAGAAGAAGTATCCAGATTATCCACATATACACATTCCCTTGGTTTTTCAGGAGGAACATGGGCATCCATGCATCTCAGTGAGGGGAGGGAGGGTAGTTCCAATCTGTGAAGCCTCCTGGGTTTGCCACTGCTTCTCCTTGTCTGCTTGGTACTGATTTGCCTGCCTTCTCCTGTGAAGCAAAAAAATAAATAAAAATGAGATGTGTTTCCTGATGGAGGAGGACTTTCTGAATATCTTTCCTCCTTTTGATGAGTTTTGGGAGTTGGTACAGATTGATCCCAAATGGAGACACAAGTGAAAGGTCAGTGGCAATGCTGGCAAGGGGGAAGTACACTCCATTGATGCCTGTTCAGCTCCAGGGAATATCTGCAAACATGTTTCCAAACTTTGTGTGTTTCCTGTGCAAAACAGCAGTTTTTCTGCAGGAAACATGTTTATTGAGTGACACAGTAGAGCCACACTCAATTTTTATAGTTTTCATGTGAATTTCTACATCATGATAAACACCAAAATGAAATTATCACCCACCCAATGTTCCAGGCTTCCTGTGGTTTCTTGGAAAAGCTTTTCACTGTGAAATCTTGATTCTTCTGTCATGCTGGGATGTTGTCTGATATTTAGATGTGGTAATGATAATACCAGGTCAGTACTATTTCAGCATCTTATTTCAACAATCTTATTAAAGTTAATCTGGATATCAAGGTAAAAGTCATTTACTTGCTCTTGCCAGGTTTACAAAAATGTCAAGGTGCAGTAATTAATCAATCTGGTCTTCTGGCTGGCTCATCAGGAATGTAGCTTCCATACTTGTTCCATCTCTCTTCAGATGATGAGATTATATCACTGTTTTAACTCATGGTGCAGTAAACAGAAAAATGAATCCGCGCAATATTAGCTAATTCTACAAGCTTTATTCATCCACAGTACTTCTGTGCATATAAGCATGAAGATACTTCACAGTTGTTGAGAACATCAAAGAAAGCTATAGATATATATGCTTAAAAATATACGGAGACTGAACTTAAGTTGTAGGCAGATGCCTAACTTAGACAAATATATTTAAGTTGTAAGCTTAGTGTAAAAAATTGCAGACAAGAACTTAAATCTCAACTTGGTTTGAAAATACAAGAGCTTATAGCTTTAAAAGGCACATTTTACTTTAAAAAAAGTTAAAATCAATAAGGGTGGAAATGCATTTCTTAGCCTTTTACCATATTTGAACACACAATTGGAAAAATACTAAGTTTTCTACCTAATCACCCAGTCATTTGCCAGTTAAAATCTGTGAAGGAAAGTCCATGATTTCTGCATGTTGCCTGTATCTGCAGCTGTCATTAACTTTTTCCTCTCCCTCTCCCCAGCTTCATGGCTTGACTTGGTTCTGTTATTTGGTTCTGTTGTAGTGCAGCTTACTTAGTTGACTTTGTGCTGCTGACAGCTTGCTTACACCTTACCTGCACTTTTATAGGCATGGATGTTTATATATCCTAATCTATTGGTTAATTTTCTTTCTAACCAAGAAGATTCCAATAGTAGTAGAAAATCTCAAGAATTCTGCTTGGGAAGTGAACTTTCTCTGATAAGAAGAAACAAGAAAATTCCCTCTTACCTGCATTTTGTCCTAAGCTTGCAGAATCAAGACGAGATGGTTGGACAGTGTCACCGAAGCTACCAACATGAATTTGACCAAACTCCGGGAGGCAGTGGAAGACAGGAGGGCCTGGCATGCTCTGGTCCATGGGGTCACGGAGTCGGACACGACTTAACGACTAAACAACAACAAAGCAGAATCAATGCAAAATCTCATTGACTCTGGTTTGAAAGGGACAGACACAATGAATCCTTACGGGACTTGCAACAATTGTGGAGCCAATGGATTTTTCCATAGACCGCGCTATTCATGTAGATTTACATTAAAATGAATGGGAGGTTTGTAATTGCTCTGTAATGGCCTCTAACAGACATTTAGTATATTGCTATTTAAATTGTTACTTTCCTCCCTAAGGTCATGTCGCTTTCTCTTGAAATAACTTCTATCATGCAGTTCATTACTGTTCAAACTTAATCTATTTATGCAAAATTCAAACTGGGACAACTCTCCTCCCATGTCAGTTGAGTGTGAGGAAGTTTTGTTTGTAAATTTTCTCTGTTGCTCAATAGTCCAATTTTTCAGTACTGACATGGAAAACAGGAAAAGATTGAGCCACCTGCTGTGATAGAAACAGTCCTGAAAAACTGAAGTTCTAGAATGGTGTCTTGAAGTTGTCTATTTTGTCGTATCGTATTTTATTTTCAGAGTCTTGCTTATTGAGGAGTATACTCATATGGTAAGTAAGTAATTATCAAATTCAAATAGAAGTTTCTCCAGTGTGTGGTGTGTGTATACCAAACCAAAGAAGGTGGCAGGGCTAAGGAATAAGGAGAATCAGAAGATGGGATCCTCAAGGCAGGTTGCAGAAATTTGATTGGAAGTTAATTAGTAACACTGAGGAGTTGTAACAAGACCCCATATTGTACACTGCTGATTGATGTGGTCTGAATAATGTGTGTAAAAAAAGATTACATACCCTTCTAGTATTGGCTGTCATCCTGTTTTAACCTGAAAGACAATGCTAAAGTAAGCCCATTTGAACGGGTGGAACTTAACTCGAGTATACTCTCAAAGCCCCATTGATATACTGTAGTGTGATTTACTATGTTAAACAACAGGTCTTTGGCCTAGGTGTGTTGCTCAGAGAACAGCTTAAATAAATTCATTAGTGGACCCCTTCCGGCTCAAATTTGATGTCGTATTTGGAATATTTAATGGAGAGTCAGTGTCATGTTAGTGAAGGCTGTACTCAGAACATGATTCTGTTTTTCTCTCTTTCCCCTGTGTAACCAAAACATTTACTCTAGAAGATCTTTCAGTGCAGATTTTGAGGATATACTGGGCACTTCAGGGAAGAAAGAGTCTCTATATTTCCTCCTATTTCCACCAATAGAAGACAAGACAGTCATTGTATTACTCTCTGGGAAATGAATGAATGATCCATAAACAAGATTTGTGGCTCAAATCCCTGTTTCCCTGGCAGCAATGAAGAAGTGGAATGAAGGAGTGCCAAGAAATATCAGGAATACCATAGTTGGAGGAAGTTTGTTTCTTGTAGGGAAGGGAAGTATAATCCAGCTCAAGTTTGAAGAGGCTGCACCGCTTGTTTGTTGAGGTGTTGAGATTTGGAAGGATTAGCTCATTCAGTACGTTTATTGTAGTAATAATAGTAATCATAAAAGAACTTCAAGGAAATAAATGCAATAAAACCAGCGATGCTTATCAGAGCTACTTGACTATCTGGAGGATTTGGAGGTGCTTAGGCGACGTAATTGCAAGTTCTTGGCAGCTCTGTTTCTAGCCTCATCATTTTCATGGCCATTAAGTTTGAACGCTTGTCTTCTCCCCACCACCACTGAGAACAGAACGTTTACTAAGACACATGCCCACAGATTGTGAAGGAGATTCATTTTATGCAGATTGGTTCCTTGCACATCTAGTTTTGAGTGTGTTCCATGAATTGGCAGATGGTTCAGGCATTCACTACAGTCTCTCCTGGATTATTTTCTGTAAGAAATGACTCTCTGAATATTCAGTTATGGACAAGATTACACAGGTATAAGCATACATGGGCTTACCTAGATGTATTTATTCACATCATTATGTTTTATGGTATATCGTTTAGCTAATATAGACATAAAAATACACCTCTCTGTAGTTTTTGGACAACTAATGACTTCCAAGTTTCTTCTGAGTTGCCATTTCATAACATGAAGTATATATGTGTGTGTGTTCAAGAGAATCAGCAAAAAGGTCAGAATGCAGGGGGATCAGGAAACAGAAAAGACATTGTCTCCCAACTATCTCAAGCTGAGGTATATGTAGTTGTGCTGTTTGAGCTCCCTCCCTGAGTTCATCAGCTGGCATTTGGCCAGCTTACAGAAGAGCTCAGCCAATGGATTTGGCCAGCTAGTTTTGCCAGGAGGAAGAGGTTTCTCTTAATGATACCACCTACTCCTGAGAAAGCCTCTTCTCCCAAAAATACTTCCTTTCATCTCAGCACATCTTCTTGAAGCTTCTTTTTGAGCTTGTGTCTTTAACCTGCAGCATTTATGTGAGTTGGGAAGGGATCCAGCCTCTTCTGATTCTGCACCACTTCTATCTGGGGGGGATCTAGCTTTCTGCATCTTGGAGAGTCCAGGATCCTTTGTATCTGGCAGCCCTTCCACTGTGTTGGGATTGGGAGGCTCCGACAACGTGTCCAGTAACGGCACTACAACTATGTGAAGATTCGATCTCTCACCGGATTTATACTTTCATTGCAACTTTCATCAAGTTTTCAATGCTGTACCTAATGCACTAATAGAATATAAACAAAGAGAAAATAAAAGCAGAAAGAAAAAAGCAAGGTTGTGTGGGATCTTTAAAGCGAGCAGGGTCTTTTGTTTCGTTTTTGCTCTTTTCGTTGTGAGTTTTCATGGATTACAGTCTGTTTCTTGAGACTCATCTCGTGTCCATTCTGGCTGCAGTTTATGGGAATTTTAATCCAAAATGTCTGGAAGGTACTATCACGGAATGACACAATCTCACATCACCACCCTGAGCTCCTTAGAGGATGTTTTAAAAATATAGACAATAAAGCTATTGGTGGCAAAACTCATTAATTATAGTTCACCTGCATCACATGTTATGATATAGGGAACATAATTTCTTCCAGAAAGGCACATTTCTGATGTGGATATGGATTTCCTGAGTTAAGAGTTCAGATATTGTTTGGACTCCAGCATCCTTCAGCTGCAATGACCAGAGGGTGCCATATAAATTAGAGCATCTGGCTAGCATCCTCTACAGATCACTGCTCAGGCTCCAGCAATAAAAGCCTACTAACACCTTGATAATGAGTTTCATTCTCAAGTTGCTGCTTAAAGAGAAGGGCCTAAATCTAATTGCAGATCCTGACTAAAATGTACCTATGAAATCAATTGCTGAATATAAATCAACACATATACAAACCCCCATTGATTCAATAGGTCTATCTAGTTAAGATTAACGTTCAATTTAGGGCAGGGATTTCTGAAAGCTACCCTCTTATAAATTAATCCCCAGAAGTCTATGCCTTCTTCTATGTCACAGCCCTTACGAGTATGATCAGGTTAACATATTCTGCCTCTGCTTGTTTTTTTCTTCTTCAAGCTATACTTCCTGCTCTATTTTCTCACAGAACATTTTTTCTATACCCTTAATTGGTATTATTTCCTTCCTCAGAATGTGTTTGTCTATATGCATTTTAATGTTTTTTTTTTCCTGGACACAGTACATCGGAGAAGTACACAGCCAGAACAAAGTGGAGTCCTGTCTTTTATATAATAATTCATTTTACCAATAATCCCAGAATTGTAGCTCCATTTCACTCTTGATCTAGAAACCAAGGGTGGGGCTGCTAAATACATTCTACATAACTTCTTCACCAGTGAAGTCAGTGAATGTTTTTCCAGTGAGGTCAGTGGGTGAAGTACTGGCAAATCTCCAGCTAGTTTCAGCCAGTCTGTTATTTCAGCCTTGAAAGTGTAATTCTGGCAGCAATTGATTTTTCTTAAAAGTAACTAGATAGCACCGAGGTACCAGAAATAGATTCAGTCAGTCATAAATTAATATATCTCTCTGCTAGGAGTTGCCAGACAAAGGTGAAATACAACAACACTCAAGACTGAAAATTTTCCACTGTTACTGTTAAAATTCTAAACTGAAAATCTGTCCTGTAAGGTTGGAAATTCCTTCAGGGGCACTTTTAAAGGTCCACTAAGGTAAAGTATAGGGGAGTAAACATATTTCTGTGTAAAATAGAGTTCTGTCTCATTGGTTTCCAGGACCACAAACATTATTGTGCATTATATTTTGAAAGTCAAATATGGATCCCGTACTGATTGCAAGGGGGGGAAAGTACTCCCCAGCCTGTCAGTGTCCTGTTTTATTCAAATTTGCATGTATTTATTTGTTGTCTGATTCAACTTTTTCTATAAAAAGCATGGGTTGTAACCTTTGCCTTGTTACAAGTGGCCTAATTGGTACCCATAAAAGTTCTGCATTTTAATGTGGTTTTGTTGTTAGCTGCCCTGAGTGGTTTGCATGCAACAAAAATAAAGCTTGGTATTGTATTTTATATGAATAAAATATCCCAAAAATCTCAATAAAATGATTATAGAGACAAAATAATTATGGGCGCTTATGTTTGTGGACCTTTAAGGGCTCAGCTGCTGGGATTTTAATTTACTTCTGTTGCAGTTTTTCCTGCTAAAATGCTTTTCCAGAGCTGGCCATAGTTTAAGGAAAATGAGTGAGTTTATTTGAATATGTATTCTCGAAGGCTTTCACGGCCGGGATCTGATGGTTGTTGTGGGTTTTTCGAGCTCTTTGGCCTCTTCTGAAGGTTGTTCTTCCTAAGTTTCGCCAGTCTCTGTGGCCGGCATCTTCAGAGGACAGGAGTCAGAATTTGAATAGCCTATTATGTGAATAGCAACAGCATCCTTAATCTTCTGTCCCGATAGTGCCTGTTAACTTTGAATCAGAGGTCTACATAAAGTACTATGAACATCAGGAGAGCTAGTGGCAGGCATAAGATCCCGGAATTTGAGGATGTCTCACTGGCTATTTAATTCAAAGCCCTGCTTGATGTTGGAAATTCAAGTTGCGTCATGCCTAACAGATATTTATTTATTTATTGGATTTATATGTCACCCATCTAGTGGCAAGCCACCACTCTAGGCAGTTTACGAACATAGAAGCACCCAACCCATCAAACAAACTGCTGGATAGGTCAGAGGCTTAGGTCTCTGGCAATGGAGCCAGATATTGGAAATTTGATTCCCCACTGGGCCTCCTTGATAGGGGTTGGACTTGATGATGCATAAGGTCCCTTCCAGCCATGCAGTTCTAAGATTATTATTATAAACATTTTTGGAGGAGGTGAAACAGGTTGAAGCAGATGTCACCAGGACAAACATAGAACAGGGCTTTTTAGGTTTTGGTTCTCCAGATGTTCTGGACTTCAGTTCCCAGAAGCCACAGCCATTGACCATGCTAGGTTGGGTGTTTGGGAACAGAGATTGGAAATATCTGGGCAAGAATTATATTGCCTAAACATACAGCAGAAGGAAACAGCATAACAATTCTGCCCCAGCTTTGGAAGGCACTCCAGCACGTACCCCTTCTCACACTGGTTGTGATACTGATTGCACTGTCCGGAACCTGCCATAGTGGTGGTGGGAAATCATAGCCATAGCACACTTCATGTGTTTGAGTTATTTTCTAGGAAAGGCTGGTGTCAGACATAAGTTCTACTCTAGTATGGACAGGAAGTCCCTTTCTGTTGCCAACCAATCTCTTTAACACTTCTAGCAGTTATTTGTTGGTGTGATTCTGGCTTTGATGGGTACAATATGGATTGATATGGGTTGCCTTTTGTTTTGTCCAGGCATAAAGAACTGGTTTCTGTGCTGTTTGGGCTATGGATATTGGCAGTGAAAAATGGATTTTCCACCTTGTTCTTGGACTTCTTTTGGCTTGAGTACAAAAGGCCAGAGGTAGACATGAGTTGTTCCTTGGTTGTGCAATCTCTTAGGATGTGAGTGATAATCTGGATAGTCCCAATTTATTACAAAAACAACTATGCACTGTGCCATAGGATAACATATATCCACTTTGAACTCGTACTGCAATTAAGTTATCTCTGAGACACAGATTGCTGGTTCTCCTTTTTTGATGAATAAGGGCTATTTACCTTTGTTTTGGTAACTCCTTGGCTTCTGTTTATTTATTTATAATACTTTACCTAATTAAACAGGCTAAAGGTTGAGACACATGGGGAGCTTCCTCCCTTTTTCTCCGCTTGACTGCTCTGCTTCTTCTTCTTCTTCTTGTTTAGTTGTTAAGTCGTGTCCGACTCTTCGTGACCCCATGGACCAGAGCACGCCAGGCCCTCCTGTCTTCCACTGCCTCCCGGAGTTGGGTCAAATTCATGTTAGTAGCTTCAATGACACTGTCCAACCATCTCGTCCTCCGTCGTCCCCTTCTCTTGCCTTCACTCTTTCCCAACATCAGGGTCTTTTCCTGGAAGTCTTCTCTTCTCATGAGATGGCCAAAGTACTGAAGCCTCAGATTCAGGATCTGTCCTTCCAGTGAGCACTCAGGGTTGATTTCCTTTAAAATGGATACGTTTGATCTCCTTGCAGTCCAGGGGACTCTCAAGAGTCTCCTCCAGCACCACAATTCAAAAGCATCAATTCTTCGGCGGTCAGCCTTCTTTATGGTCCAGCTCTCACTTCCATACAAAACTACTGGAAAAACCATAGCTTTGACTATGCGGACCTTTGTCAGCAAGGTGATGTCTCTGCTTTTTAAGATGCTGTCTAGGTTTGTCATCGCTTTCCTCCCAAGAAGCAGGTGTCTTTTAATTTCGTGGCTGCTGTCCCCATCTGCAGTGATCATGGAGCCCAAGAAAGTAAAATCTGTCACTGCCTCCATATCTTCCCCTTCTATTTGCCAGGAGGTGATGGGACCAGTGGCCATGATCTTAGTTTTTTTGATGTTGAGCTTCAGACCATTTTTTTCGCTCTCCTCTTTCACCCTCATTAAGAGGTTCTTTAATTCCTCCTCACTTTCTGCCATCAGAGTGGTATCATCTGCATATCTGAGGTTGTTGATATTTCTTCCGGCAATCTTAATTCCGGCTTGGGATTCATCCAGTCCTGCCTTTCGCATGATGTATTCTGCATATAAGTTAAATAAGCAGGGAGACAATATACAGCCTTTTTGTACTCCTTTCCCAATTTTGAACCAATCAGCTGTTCCATATCCAGTTCTAATTGTTGCTTCCTGTCCCACATACAGATTTCTCAGGAGATAGATAAGGTGGTCAGGCATTCCCATTTCTTTAAGGACTTGCCATAGTTTGCTGTGGTCCACACAGTCAAAGGCTTTTGCATAGTCAATGAAGCAGAAGTACAGTAGATGTTTTTCTGGAACTCTCTGGCTTTCTCCATAATCCAGCGCATGTTAGCAATTTGGTCTCTAGTTCTTGACATCTATATAAAAACGTCTTAGGAGGCAGAGAAAAATGTATGGCAAATGGAAACAGCAAGAGAGACTGAAACTGTATTTAAGATAGGAGGCTTCCTAATAAGGACAGTGTGACAGGACTAAAGCTCTGTATCTTAAATACAGTAGCTCAGTGTCTTTTGATATATATTGCATGTTATTCAGTTGGCCTCACTAGCATAAATCACCCTCTGACAAATATATGGGATTCTCTATAACATGCTCCATCTTTTAGGTGGGTACTTGGAGAGCTGACTTGTGACAAAAGAGGCCTGAGCCATTGGTTAAAGAAAAAAAAGGAAGGGCATTTTTCAAAGACAGTTAAAATGGTGAAATTTTATAGGCAGTGAGTATAGGGATCACATTGCTGTCTTTAAAAAGACTTGTTAAAGCATGTCCTTGTTCACATGGGTCTTAATGAACACAGACTGAGATCTTTCCCCCCCGATGTAGCATCACACAAAATATTCTAAACTCCTGTAGATTTGGAAAATTGCCTTTCCAGGTGGGGAAAGAGTAATTGCAAAAGAATAATACATGTTCTACTGCAAAGTATCTAATAGAAGAGAAGAATGCTTAGTTACTGTATGAACTCTCATTGCTTGTAGAGATAAAGCCTGAAGTGGTGAATTAGTGTTTCCAAATAAGGATGGAACAGTGTGCCCGAGAAACAGTAAGGTAGCAGGTTTACCTTGATCCACATTATTCCCTTCTTGGTTACTTGAAAATGACAGAGGATACAGGTCTAGTCTATGATATTTTTAATTGCAAAAATAAAAATTGTCGATAGGAGGATGTATCTGTTAGGTGTAATCACTGAAAGGACAGGCCATTGGATTAGTGATAGTTGGCAGATAGAATGACTGAATAAAGACCCTAGAGCCAAAGTGATTTGGCTGCAAAAATAGAATTTGGAAGAGGGAGCCAAATGCTCTGAGGACAATGCCTAACATGCAGAGAGGCAGTTAAAGTTGAAAAATGAGGCAGGGACTTGGGGGCATAGCCATTTAGTTGTGTTGGATTTTAGACCCTGTGACAACCTCAGCACAATGTTCACAACTCCCTGTTTGTTCAGCACATACATGGACCTTTGGACTCAGGGTCAGCAGCTAGTAAGGAGTGGCTCCAACACCTATGAGGCATGGCTGTCCAGAAGAGCAGAATGGAGCCCACATGTTGGGGTAGGTCTGCATGCCATAAAAGGTGACTCAGTGTGTGTTTCCCTGGAGAGTGAAGTTATTTCAGGAAAAACTGCACCATGGCTCTGAACAAAGAAAGCAGTGGTGTGGTTCATAGACAAGGAGAGCAACGCTTGCCTAGGAAGTATGGGGTAGGAACCAAACGGGAAGAGGGAGAAGGTGCTGGGAAAGATCACGAGAAACCAGCCTGAGAGCCAGAGCAATTTTTAAAGCTGCGCAATAATGTGTGTGTGTGTGGGGGGGCAAAGCTTTGTATTAGCCAGTTTGGAACTACTGCCATTGGTGGTCTGGCTGGGATCTTCATACTCAAGTAGGTAACTGTATTTATGTGGAGTTCCACAGAGATGGTTCTCTTTGTCTGAATCATTTGATAGTTCAAATAAGGTACAGGTCTGGAGCCATTGGCACTTCATTGGAACTCTCATTCCAAGCAACTATCAGGCCTCTTGCTTTAGCTTCCTTTTTCAAAATCACACACATACTTTAGCCAAGCAGCCAAGGTGATGGCAACAACAACAACAACAAAATACAAAACATACAAAGTGTGTGTAATGTGCCGTCATGTTTATTCTGACGTACGGCAACCCAGACATGTAAGATATTTAAGGAGTGGTTTTGCCAGTATTATGCCTCCCAGCTTCGTTAGTTCATGGCTGTGCAGGGATTTGAACCCTGAGCTAAGTCCTACTTTGAAACTCTGTTCACTATATTACATTGGCTCTTATATAGAGTGCATGGCTACAGAAAGTCATCATAGCTGAGCTTCTCTGTAGGAGGGATTTTTTAATTAAAAGATGGTCTAAACATTTTCAATCCAAGATTGGATGTCCACCTCGACTCCTTAACATCATCAGGTCCTTTCATGAGGAATTGAAGGGCACTGTAGTTTTTGATGGCTCAACATCAGAGATCCCTTTGACATCCGAAGAGGAGTGAAACAGGGCTGTGTCCTCACACCGACCCTGTTTGGGATCTTTTTTGCTCTCATGCTGAGGCACACCTTTGGAACTGCAACAGAAGGTGTCTATCTCCGGACTAGATCAGATGGAAAGCTCTTTAATCTCTCTAGATTGAGAGCGAAGACCAAAGTCCATCTGAAATGCATGCGGGACTTCCTCTTCGCCGATGATGCAGCCATTATTGCCCACTCTGCTCAAGACCTCCAACAACTCATGAATCGTTTTAGCAAGGCCTGCCAAGACTTTGGATTAACAGTCAGCCTGAAGAAAACACAAGTCATGGGCCAGGGCGTGGACTCACCTCCCTCTATTACCATCTCCACACAAGAATTGGAGGTTGTTCATGACTTTGTGTACCTTGTCTCAACGATCTCTGACACTCTCTCCCTAGATGTCGAGCTGGATAAACGCATTGGCAAAGCAGCTACCACGTTCTCTAGACTCACAAAGAGAGTATGGCTTAATAAGAAGCTGACGGCATATACCAAGATCCAGGTCTATAGAGCCTGTGTCCTGAGCACACTCCTGTACTGCAGTGAGTCCTGGACCCTTTGTGCACGGCAGGAGAGGAAGCTGAACACCTTCCATACGCGTTATCTCTGATGCACTTTTGGTATCAGCTGGCAGGACAAAGTTCCAAATAGAGTAGTCCTAGAACGAGCTGGAATTTTTAGCATGTATACATTACTGAAGCAGCGGCGTCTACGTTGGCTCGGGCATGTTGTGAGAATGGCTGACGGTCGGATTCCAAAAGATCTCCTGTATGGAAAATTAGTTCAGGGAAATCACCCTAGAGGGAGACCACAGCTGCGATACAAGGATATCTGCAAGCGGAATCTGAAGGCCTTAGGAATGGACCTCAACAGATGGGAAACCTTGACATCTGAGCGTTCAGCCTGGAGGCAGGCGGTGCATCATGACTTCTTCCATTTTGAAGAGACACTTGTCCAGCAGGCCGAGGCCAAGAGGCAGTCCCGAAACCAGCAAAATCAGGGAGCTGAACAGGGGACAGATTGTATTTGTTTTCAGTGTGGAAGGGATTGTCACTCTCGAATTGGCCTTCTCAGCCACACTAGACGCTGTTCCAAGTCCTCTATTCAGAGCACGTTACCATAGTCTCTTGAGACTGAAGGATGCCTAATCTAAAACATTTTCATTAAAAAAAACTAAACCAGTCAATGTATTCAATATCTTTAGCTTAATATATTTCTATACCATTATTAATTAATTAATTAATTAATTTTAAAATAGTTAAATAGTGCTCTTTATATATATGCAATGGCAATTTACAAAATTAAAAGAAAATGTGAAAGCAGCACACAATAAATAACTTTTCTCCAAGAAAGCAAATTCAGCAATGCAGGAAGGCAAATACACAGGATCCAGTTGCCTGTTTCCAAATGCCAGACATTTTATACTAGTTTCTTCATCAAACTGTTTATTCATATGCAGATTGAATGGATTTGATCACCCAAAGATTTCTTTAATTGGGAGACAACACAACTTTTGATGCTAGGGAGAAATGAGTCAAATTTTAGGTGTAATTCTCTTGGTTGTTCCTCCCCCTGTCCCCTTTTGTGAGTCATTATGTCTTCTCTCTTATTCAGCATTCAAAACTGTTCCACTATGTGAACATCTTATTTTACAGTGGTCTATTTCTTTTCTTTTGGAATCAAAGTCACCTCATTTTTGAAGTTATTATGTTGGGGGCGAGCGGCCGAGCAAGCTCAAGCCTCCCGGCGCTCCTCTGACTCCGCCGCAGCCGGGGGCGAGTCGCCGAAGCGCCCAGCCAGCTCAAGCCTCCTGGCACTCCGCTGCCTCTGCCGGGGGCGAGCGGCCAAGCGCCCAGCCAGCTCAAGCCTCCCGGCGCTCCTCTGACTCCGCCGCAGCCGGGGGCGAGCGGCCGAAGCGCCCAGCCAGCTCAAGCCTCCCGGCGCTCCTCTGACTCCGCCGCAGCCGGGGGCGAGCGGCCTAAGCGCCCAGCCAGCTCAAGCCTCCTGGCACTCCGCTGCCTCTGCCGGGGGCGAGCGGCCAAGCGCCCAGGCAGCTCAAGCCTCCCGGTGCTCCGCTGACTCCGCCGCAGCCGGGGGCGAGCGGCCGAAGCGCCCAGCCAGCTCAAGCCTCCCGGCGCTCCTCTGACTCCGCCGCAGCCAGGGGCGAGTCGCCGAAGCGCCCAGCCAGCTCAAGCCTCCTGGCACTCCGCTGCCTCTGCCGGGGGCGAGCGGCCAAGCGCCCAGCCAGCTCAAGCCTCCCGGCGCTCCTCTGACTCCGCCGCAGCCGGGGTCGAGCGGCCGAAGCGCCCAGCCAGCTCAAGCCTCCTGGCACTCCGCTGCCTCTGCCGGGGGCGAGCGGCCAAGCGCCCAGCCAGCTCAAGCCTCCCGGCGCTCCTCTGACTCCGCCGCAGCCGGGGGCGAGCGGCCGAAGCGCCCAGCCAGCTCAAGCCTCCTGGCACTCCGCTGCCTCTGCCGGGGGTGAGCGGCCAAGCGCCCAGCCAGCTCAAGCCTCCCGGCGCTCCGCTGACTCCGCCGCAGCCGGGGGCGAGCGGCCGAAGCGCCGAGCCAGCTCAAGCCTCCCGGCGCTCCGCTGACTCCGCCGCAGCCGGGGGCGAGCGGCCGAAGCGCCCAGCCAGCTCAAGCCTCTCGCCGGTCCGCTGCCTCCGCCGCTGCCAGGGGCGAGCGGCCGAAGCGCCAAGCCAGCTCAAGCCTCCCGCCGGTCCGCTGCCTCCGCCGCTGCCGGGGGCGAGCGGCCGAAGCGCCGAGCCAGCTCAAGCCTCCCGCCGGTCCGCTGCCTCCGCCGCTGCCGGGGGCGAGCGGACGAAGTGCCCAGCCAGCTCAAGCCTCCCGTTGCTCCTCTGACTCCGCCGCAGCCGGGGGCGAGCGGCCGAAGCGCCCAGCCAGCTCAAGCCTCCCGTTGCTCCTCTGACTCCGCCACAGCCGGGGCGAGCGGCTGAAGCGCCCAGCCAGCTGAAGCCACCCGGCGCTCCTCTGACTCCGCTGCCGCCGAGGGCGAGCGGCCGAAGCGCCCAGCCAGCTCAAGCCTCCCGGCGCTCCGCTGCGGGGGGTGAGCGGCCTCAAGCCTCCCGGTGCTCCGCTGCCTCCGCCGCTGCCGGGGGCGAGCGGCCGAAGCGCCCAGCCAGCTCAAGCCTCCCGCCGGGCCGCTGCCGGGGGCGAGCGGCCGAAGCGCCCAGCCAGCTCAAGCCTGCCGCCGGTCCGCTGCCTCCGCTGCTGCCGGGGGCGAGCGGACGAAGTGCCCAGCCAGCTCAAGCCTCCCGTTGCTCCTCTGACTCCACCGCAGCCGGGGGCGAGCGGCCAAGCGCCCAGGCAGCTCAAGCCTCCCGTTGCTCCTCTGACTCCGCCACAGCCGGGGGCGAGCGGCCGAAGCGCCCAGCCAGCTCAAGCCTCCCGGCGCTCCGCTGACTCCGCCACAGCCGGGGGCGAGCGGCCGAAGCGCCCAGCCAGCTGAAGCCTCCCGGCGCTCCTCTGACTCCACCGCAGCCGGGGGCGAGCGGCCAAGCGCCCAGGCAGCTCAAGCCTCCCGTTGCTCCTCTGACTCCGCCACAGCCGGGGGCGAGCGGCCGAAGCGCCCAGCCAGCTGAAGCCTCCCGTTGCTCCTCTGACTCCACCGCAGCCGGGGGCGAGCGGCCAAGCGCCCAGGCAGCTCAAGCCTCCCGTTGCTCCTCTGACTCCGCCACAGCCGGGGGCGAGCGGCCAAAGCGCCCAGCCAGCTCAAGCCTCCCGGCGCTCCGCTGACTCCGCCACAGCCGGGGGCGAGTGGCCGAAGCGCCCAGCCAGCTCAAGCCTCCCGGCGCTCCGCTGCTGGGGGCGAGCGGCCGAAGCGCCCAGCCAGCTCAAGCCTCCCGGCGCTCCTCTGACTCCGCCGCAGCCGGGGGCGAGCGGCCGAAGCGCCCAGCCAGCTCAAGCCTCCCGGCGCTCCGCTGACTCCGCCACAGCCGGGGGCGAGCGGGCGAAGCGCCCAGCCAGCTCAAGCCTCCCCGCGCTCCGCTGACTCCGCCACAGCCGGGGGCGAGCGGCCGAAGCGCCCAGCCAGCTCAAGCCTCCCGGCGCTCCGCTGACTCCGCCACAGCCGGGGGCGAGTGGCCGAAGCGCCCAGCCAGCTCAAGCCTCCCGGCGCTCCGCTGACTCCGCCACAGCCGGGGGCGAGCGGCCGAAGCGCCCAGCCAGCTCAAGCCTCCCGGCGCTCCGCTGACTCCGCCACAGCCGGGGGCGAGTGGCCGAAGCGCCCAGCCAGCTCAAGCCTCCCGGCGCTCCGCTGCTGGGGGCGAGCGGCCGAAGCGCCCAGCCAGCTCAAGCCTCCCGGCGCTCCTCTGACTCCGCCGCAGCCGGGGGCGAGCGGACGAAGTGCCCAGCCAGCTCAAGCCTCCCGTTGCTCCTCTGACTCCGCCGCAGCCGGGGGCGAGCGGCCGAAGCGCCCAGCCAGCTCAAGCCTCCCGGCGCTCCTCTGACTCCGCCGGGGGCGAGCAGCCAAGCGCCCAGCCAGCTCAAGCCTCCCACTGCTTCTCTGCCTCCGCCGCTGACAGGGGCGAGCGGCCAAGTGCCCAGCGAGCTCAAGCCTCCTGGCACTCCGCTGCCTGTGCCGGGGGCGAGCGGCCGAAGCGCCCAGCCAGCTCAATCCTCCCGGCGCTCCGCTGCCTCCGCCGCTGCCGGGGGCGAGCGGCCGAAGTGCCCAGCCAGCTCAAGCCTCCCGCCGGTCCGCTGCCTCCGCCGCTGCCGGGGGCGAGCGGCCGAAGTGCCCAGCCAGCTCAAGCCTCCCGGCGCTCCGCTGCCACTACTTGCAGCTGGTATATTTAGTATTCACATTTTGTTTAGCATATAGCAATTTAGTTTCTTTTGTAAATCTCTATTTCTACAACACGTGGTTGGCAATAATAAGTATGACGAACCATGAGTGTGTTTAGAAATCTGCAGTAGAATAGCTGGTCACAGTGTATTGTTTTGGAAATGGATGGTGCCTAATCATACAAGAACTGGGTGGTGGTGGAAATGACTGTATGGTTAGAATTAGAGATGGGGGTATTCGTATATGAATACGAATATCCCCCCACAGGTGGCGTTAACGAGGGTCCAGCTCCATGTGGCCGGACAGTCCACTCACTGATCCGCTGTGGACGTGGACGGCGTGTTTCTACGAATGGCACCACAGCGTGCAATCTGCTCACCACTCTTTGACCTTGCAGTGAGGCTTGTCCTCCTGCCAGGAGTAGTGAGCGGATCGCATTCTGCAGCGCCATTCATAGAATCATGCCATCCACGTCCGTGACGGATCGGTGAGTGGACCGTCCGGCCCCATGGGGCTGGACCCTCATTAACGCCACCTGTGGGGGGATATTTGTATTTGTATAAGAATACCCCCATCTCTAGTTAGAACCTGCAAATATCCTGAGCTTTTTTCTTCTTGTTGTACCGTAACAGGTAGTATTAGTAAAGCTTCCCAAGGAGGTTACAAAAAGACAAAAAAAGTGTGTGTGTTGAATTATAATTAGGCAAATGTATGAGGTTCAGGCTGCTCAGCTATGCATAGTTTTATTTTTATTGTTTGCAATTTTGGTTTTCACAAAGGTTTATAACCAGCTCTGTGAGCAGTAAAGTCTTCTTGGTCATTTTGTTAAATGAACTAAAAATCCCTCAGTAGGTGGAATCTCATATATAATTGGGTACAACGTGCTCTGACTTTCACCTGCAGGAAAGACCTTGATAGCTATAAAGTGTCTGATGGTTTCTGTATTGAAGGAGTCTGATATAATTACCCTTCATGGGTGAGGTATCTTACTCGTCTCCTGGGAAACCTATATTTCTAAAAGATCTGACAAGAATGTATTGTAGTCTGGGGTGACTAGAATCAGATGTTGCTTTATTATTGTTAATTGAGCCCTGTGAGGATGTGGACTGAGCTTTCTTCACTGTCTCAGAGCTGATTCAAATGCTCAGAAAAATAATGTGTTATCAATTCTCCAGAGACTGAACCAGCTCAAACTGAAGCAGGGGAAAACTGAAGATTTAAATGCTTCCTCCGTATCGTATATGTAGGAAATTGCTATGTCCAGGAAAAAGGTTATGCTCTGGATTCTTTGGTAAATGTGCCAGTTTTGCATTTCTAGAAGAAATGCATTACATGCTACTTCTGAATGGCTGGATCTGCTCTTAGTCATACACAGTCAGGTTGATGCCATGGTTACAGTGATTGAGTATTTAGGTGCTGCCTGTAGCTGCCTGGATAGCTCATTGGTTTAGATATAAGGCTATGGAGCCAGAGGTTAGGAGTTTGATTCCCCACTGTGTTTCCAGAAGAGCCAACCTGTGTCCTTGGGCTAACTTCACAGTCCCAGGATGCCCTCAGAAGAAGTGAAAGGTAAACTTTCTACCTCGAAAACCCTGAAAAGACTTGCCATAAGTCAGAACTGATTTGATGGCTCATGATGATTATTATATGTGAATATCTCACATTCAGAGGTCACACTTTTATTTTATTAAAATATGATATAGCATTATCAATATAACTTTATTAATAAACTTCATTAAGGAAAAGGTTTATTACATAGTGCCTGAAAATTGAAAACAGGAGCCCTGAATGTTAAAATTATGGACTGATGGGAGTTCAGAAATAGAGAAATAGAAATACTTGTGTGTTTCTGAAGATACCATCTCTCACATTAGTAGATGTCTGTTTGTTCAGTTTTGTCTAGAAGGAAAAAGCAATCAAAGGCAATAGTTTCCATTCTAAGATTCTCTATCTTCCTTGAAAAGATAAGAGGATCAACATGTTTTTTAGACATCAGTTTTCTATCTGTAATTCTGGTTGCCTCAAACACAGTAATACACGTGTAAATTCCCAGCATTTGAGTGTAGGAAATGGGCTTCCTTGTACTATGTTAAGTAAAGCATAAAATTTATTGTTTGATAGGAATCCAGCAGCTTCTATTTGCTTTGCCCATGGATCCTCTATGGGGAGAAAGGTGGCATATTAAATGAATGAATGAATGAATTTTCTCAAGAGTTTTTGAAATTTGAGGATTTAAAGCAGAATAGTTTGCTTTACATGGTGCACGTTTTGTCCAGATTTCTATTTATTTATTTATTAGATTTATATACCGCCCATCTAGAACGTGTCTACTCTGGGCGGTTTACATATAACATAAAATTAAACTGAGTTAAAATCCAAATTAATCACAAAGTCCAAGATGGGGAAAGGAAAAAAGAAGAAAAAGAAGAAAGAGAGAGAGAAAAAGGAAAAGGAAGATAGGCTAGGTAATGGCTGTAGGGAAGGCCTGCCTGTATAGCCATGCCTTCAAGCTAGTCTTGAAGGCCTTCAGTGAGGGAGCCAGGCAGATCTCTACAAGTAAGTTGTTCCGAAGGCAAGGGGCCACTGCCGAGAAGCCCTGATTTCTAGTTTTTTCTCACCGGGCCTCTCTTGGCGTTAAGGCCCCTCAGCCACCCAGCCTGACTGGAGCGGGTGATACGGGCAGAATGGGCGGAAGAAAGCGCTCTGCCAGGTATCGAGGGCCTAAACCATTAAGGGCTTTGTATGTAATAGTTAGCACCTTGAAATCGATGCGGAAGCGGATAGGTAGCCAGTGTAAGGTGGTCAAGGTGGGGGAAATATGGTGAAATCGTTTCACCCCTGTTAATAGCCTGGCCGCTGTGTTCTGTACCATCTGGAGCTTCCACATCAGTCTCAAAGGAAGCCCCACGTAGAGAGTGTTACAGTAGTCTATTCTTGAGACTACGAGCGCATGGACCAGCGTGGTGAGCACCTCCGCGTCTAGATAGGGACGCAGCTGGGCGATTGGCTGAAGATGTAAATGGGCAGATCGAACCACAGACACTACCTGGGTCTCCATGGTAAGTGCCAGGTCAAGATGGACCCCCAGACTGTGAACTGAATTCTTTGTGGTGAGAGTCACCCCCCAAAAGAGAGGGAGTTCCCCAAACCACTGACATCGGGGCCACCCACCCGCAGGCCCTCCGTCTTGTCCAGGTTCAACCTTCGTCCATTCGACTGCATCCATTGCAGAACGGACTCCAGGCAGTGCCCAAGGGACGGAACGGCATCCACTACAGATGGAAAAAAGGAGATGTAGAGCTGGGTGTCATCAGCATATTGGTGACACGAAGCTCCACATCCCCGTATGAACACCCCCCCCCCCACGGCCTCAGATAGATGTTAAACAGCATTGGGGAGATGATCGAACCGTGCGGGACCCGACAACTGAGGGACCACAGGACCGATACATTCTCCCCAAGCTGAACTCTCTGGGAACGGCCGTCCAAGAAGGACTGGAGCCAAGCGAGAACAAGGCCACCAATCCCCAACTCGGAGAGCCTCTCCAGGAGGATAACATGGTTGACGGTATCAAAGGCGGCTGAGATATCAAGGAGTACGAGCAAGGATATTTTGCCCCTATCTGCTTCCCTAAGTAGGTCATCCAGCAGGGCGACCAATGCCGTTTCCATGCTGTGGCGCGGACTGAAGCCCGACTGAAACGGATCCAGGGCATCGGTTTCATCCAAGAGAGCCTGAAGCTGGTCAGCCACCACCCTCTCAACTACCTTGCTAAGAAAAGAAACATTGGCGACGGGCCTATAATTGCCAATATTGTCCGCTGCCAAGCTCGGTTTCTTCCTAATGGGTCTAATGAGCGTTTCCTTAAGGGCAAGAGAAACCTTGCACTCAAGAAAAGACCCATTTATTATTTCAGTGGCCCATTCAGTTATCACCGGCCTGGCAGCTTTGATTAGCCAGGCCAGGCAAGGGTCAAGGGAGGAGATGGTGGCTCGGCAGCAATCAAGGACCTTGTCCACCTCTGCGGACGTCACAGGTTAAAACTGAATAATTCTCAGCGGACAAGATGCTGCGCTGGATGTCTCAGCTCGAGCCACTGTTTTCAAATAGGGTGCGAGATCCCGGTGGATGGCCTCCACTTTTGATTTTAAAAATGCTGCAAATTGGTCACAAGAAATGCTAGATGGAGGCCAATCGTTGTGGCCAATTGCGGATAGGTTGCGTACTATACGGAAAAGTTCTGCCTGCTGATTGGATGTTTCCCTTATCCGGACAGCGAAGTAGGTTTTCTAGCAGCCTCTACCTTAGCAAGGTAGAGGTTAGATGCAACCCTGGCCCCAATCGACATGTGGAGGGCCTCTAGCTCCGGCATTGCCACAGCAGAGAGCCTGACAACCTCAAGGGTGTCCTTATAAACAATGGCAACTCCCCCCCCCCGACCCTCCGGTCTACCCTGGTGCTGGACAGCATAACCGGGGGACAGGCAAGAGACAGGGGCACACTCCCTTTACTACCCATTCATGTCTTGGTTATACAAGCCAGATCTGCATCCTTTTCCAGAATAAGATATTGTATCAGCTGGGCTTTATTGGATACAGACCTGGCATTCAAAGGCAACCAAAGTTAGAGTGGAGGGACGACTGAGCTGGCTACCTGGAGTGTGGCAGGTGGTAACAGTGCCAGAACAATGGACAGCTTTCAAGTATCTGTTCACCGTTCTTCTGGAATGACTAGCAGCTGTACCAACGACATATCTTCCCCTACCTGTAATCACCTGTATGTTCTTAAAAACCCCACTGGAAGGCAGGCCTTCCTCTCCATTCCTAGCACAAAACAGTCTAACAATGGCAAAGAAAATTAAATTAAGGTAAGAGTAAATACACAATAATTAACAGTAACTTAATTAACATAAGCAAAATAAATTACACACTTAATTAAATTAGAATCAGTAAAAATAAGCAAAACATTAATACCATTTAAATAATTATTGCAACTTAGGGTAGGGGAAGCTAGTTTGTATAATTAAAGAAAGAAAAGCCCATCCGCCCACCCTGCCTCTAAGTGTAAGAGTATAAGTTTGTTTAATAAAAATGAGTAAGGACAAAAGAACCAGAGTAAAGTGAAATAGAATGAAATAGAGTAAAAATAAAATTAAAAATATAAAGCCAAGATGTCCCCCCACTCCACCCAAGTCCTGTCCCATCACAATTTGGCTGTAGATCTTATCTTTTCCAAGGAGGCTGTTAGAATTAAGTTAATGGAGGCGGTGATTACAAGTGAAGCTTGGTCCAATGATAAAAAGGTGGAATAAAGGTAGCAGTTGAATTGATAGAAAATAGGCACCGCTGTTGCCATTCTCCACAGCGGGAGGTCAGATGAAAAACCCTCACAAAGCATACCAGGTGAAGAGCCGAGGGAGAATGGTTTCCATGGCTATTGTCGATGATGGAACCACAGAACTCACAGAGCAAAACATTCCGGAGACTATTGAGTGGGTAACAACAGCGCCGCCTCCTCAGCTCACTCTGCCTCCACCATTGCCAACGCCGTTTGGAACCATTAACAGCACAGCTGACAGAGCTTTACAACGCCGGGCTCCAACGAGCCTCTTAACGCCAAGGTTCCACCAAGCCTCTCGGCGCCTGTCAGCCTTTCAGCGCCAGGCTCACTAAGCTTCGCGGGGTCGAGTTCTTATGAGTCTCACAGTGGCAGGCTCCGCCTCACAGCGTTAGTCCCGCTGAGCAAGCTCTCCTCCCTGTCCTCCAAAACAGCCTCCGGAACAGCACAGCGACCACCAGGACGCTCACCAGATGAGGGAGACCGAGCAGTTCAAAGGAGCAACCGAAGCAAAGCAACCAAAACAAGCTGAGATAAACAAGACAAATCAAGGCAAAGACAAGGCAAAAATAAAACAAAAACAAGAGAAAAAGAAAAGAAAACAGACCGAAGCGGCGGGAGAAACGCTCCCGTCCGACTATCGGGACGCCATCTTGGACTACTATTGCTTGTCTGGCACTTGGATATGAAATCTATAGACTTCTGACTCTCTTCATTAATTCCTTTGTGTTCAGAATATATGAGTTGCTTTTCCTGAAATTTTGCATGGATCTATTAAATTGGTCAACAGATAAGATTAGTCTCAAAATAGGACAGATGGTATTAATGCCAACGAAAGTTTGCATGAGATTTGTTCACTGCCGTGTCCCAAAAGGCAGTATATCAGGTATTTGAGTCCAATTGGTACTCCCAATTAAAGAAGACCCATTGAATTAATGGGATTTACTAAGGTGTTGACTCACCAGCTAGCAATTGGTTCAGTGGATCTGCTTTTACTTGAAAGCCAGACAGTGAAGAAAGTTCATGGGGGGGGGGGGGGGAGGAATTATTCATTTGCATGTATTGGAGGACAAATGTATGGATACTGTGAACTTGAAGAGAGACAAATTAGATGAGTTCTAGGTCAAATTAAACCCAGCTCATAAAAAAGCAAACACATCAAACCTAAACTGAGGCTGTCATACTTTGGATATATTACGAGAAGGCAAGACTCATTGTCTTCCAGACCTAACTCAAGATGAATTAGTACAATAAAGAAAGCCAGAGCCTTATTTTGCAAGACATGATCAGGGTGGTTAAAAAGTGTGGTGCTTATATATGATCCCATTGTGCTTAAAGCACTCTCTGGGTGGTTTACAATATGATTATGCAGATAACACATTGAGCTGGGTATGCAGTTTACCAATCCTGGAAGGATAGAAGGCTGAGTCGACCTTGAGCCGGCTACCTGAATCTGCTCAGATCAAATGCAGGTCATTAACAATTTTGTCTGTGGTACTGCAGTTTAACCACTGTGCCACTAGGCTCTATCATGGGATAATAATAGAATCCTTTGGAGGTTATTAGTTCAGAGGGTAGTCATAAGTTGAAAAGAACTTAATGGAAAATGAGAGCAATTTAGTGGGACTACCAATCAGCTGAGCATTTTGATTAAATTATTTCATAACATTATTAACAGAAACTGGCTGAAATTCCCTTTCATCATTGCGAAGCCACTGGAGGGAATCCATTGGAGCTTTTGAACTTTCAGGAGGTCACATTGTGAAATGTTTTATTTCTGAAAAATCACCGATGATGTCTCAAGATTAAATTACAGTGATATTTAATCAATCAATCAATCAATCAATCAGTCAGTCAGTCAGTCAGTCCCTTACCCAAAACAGCAATACTAGAACTGGCTGATAGTTAGTGTGGAAAGGTTTAAGGAGGGTTTTTTAAGCACTGGTCTTAACTGTTTCCACCTTCAGGGTTGTGAGAGCCCTAACTTGCTTCAAGAAGGCATTAGCCATTCCCCTTGTCTACTTGGTCCCACACCCTAGCAGTTGTATAAGCAAACAAGGCCAGGAATTAAACATACAAGTCATGGGTCTTATTTCTCCAAGGATCCTTCCACATCCTCCAGTTCTACAAACTGAAAAGTATCTATTGTCTCTAGAGAAACAGGGGCCTAAGCTACATTCATTGGACCTGTATCAACTACATTGTCTACCTCGGAGTAGATGCAAGTGATTTTCTCTGTGAAATGTCATGCAACTGACTCTCAGGTGTTTCATAGTATCATTTCATGACCAGGTAAATAATAGGCTCATGACTAGAAAGCTCTGCTTGATAACTATGTACAAATGGAATGGTGGCTGAGAAGACAAGTTACCACTTCTGTAACGGAGCTAGCCTTCCAATGGACTCTAGTCCATGTTCAGCCAGATCTGCTTCAATTTTTTTTGGGCATTGTTACTCTAGACACCATCCGACTCATTACATCACTGCTAACTTGCTAACGAAGGCAGTTGGCTTCACTCCATGGGAGGAGATGCCTAGGAGTGATTGTATCATCACCCTAGCCATTTCATCAAGGCTTCTACAGGACTGTCTGCCAAGGTGACAGAAAACTCTCCAAGAACCATCAGGAAACCATCTGGATCTATCAGCCTCATGAGGTGGGCCATCTTAATTTGTCCCCCACCACTGCAGTGATTTTGGGTTCCAGTAAATTTAAATATAGATCTAAAGATAGATCTACTTGTTATTTCATCAGTTAAACCTGAGAGCTTCACAATAATCCTCTGACTTCAGTTAGTCAGTAAGACAGTGGCTTGCTTAGAGAGAGCTGTATAGTTAGGGATAGATTTGAATGTGGTTTTGTATGTTTCAGTGGTGCTACAGACACAAACATGAGGGAACCTTACTTTAAAAAAACCCAAAAAACAGTGTACCAGTGTAAAATCTCCTTTCCAAATGTACTTGTGTAATATCTTCTTTCCAAACCCAAGAGACAGCTTGCAAGTGGGCAATGAGTATGTGTTTGTTTCCATCTTGAAATGCAAGCTTCCATTTGTAAAGCTAGCCAAGTAAAATAGTGGCAGCTCATACATCTCCCAGATCTACAATTACTTATCAGCATTCTGTGCTGGTAGGAAGCAGTGAGTGCCCCACAGCTACGCAAAACAAAATCAAAACAAAAAGGAATAAATACTGTTAACATCTCCATGCTGCTGATACAGATGAAAACAGACTTATTTTTAAATCAGTCTCCAGGGGTGTTTCATGCAGTAAGACTGTTTGTTTTTAATGAAGGGCACAAGGCCAGTTTCTTTCGTACTCCACTGTTCATCCTGTGACAGTGATGTGCAGGACATGAGCTCCTATTTTGACTGATACTTGGAGCTCCAGTCCTCTTTGACGTACGTAAGGCATGTCTTTCTCTTTCTATATATGTATGTAGATGCTGTGGCAGAGAAGATGGTCCTTGAAATAGCCAGTAGTTCTACATATGCGTAGCCTTCCTCAAACAGGCAGATTGCATGTTGTGTTCCAATTGGAAATGTGGCCACTGTTCCTGTGTCTTAAGTGTACATAATATTAAGGACATTGAAAACAGGGATCAGAATAACAGGTCTTAGATAATTATGCTGATGAAGCAGTGGCAGTTCTTTTTCTTTTTGGATGGAAGACCTAGTCTACCATTCTCTTGGTACCTTTTTAAATGAATGTTGCAAACATAATATACCTGGATACCTGAAGGACCACCTCTTTCCATATGAACCTACCCGGCAGTTAAGATCTAGCCAGGGGGCCCTTTTGAAAGAGCCGTCCCTCAAGGAGGTAAGAGGGATGGCTTGTAGACAAAGGGCCTTTTCGGCAGCTGCCCCCAGACTATGGAACGCCCTCCCAATTGAGATTCGTCTGGCGCCAACGCTGATGACATTTTGGCGCCAGGTCAAAACCTTCCTGTTCCAGAAGGCTTTTAATTGAAATAATATCAACTGTGGGTCCTGATGGCAATTTTTAGAGTATATATTTTAATTGTATTTTAATTGTTTTATCTTTTTTATTGTATTTTAATTGTTGTAAGCCGCCCAGAGACCTTTGGGTAGAGTGGGCGGCATATAAGTTAAATAAATAAATAAATAAATAAATAAATAAATAAATAATGTTCTTCGCAAATACTGGAAATTTTTAAGTAAGTAGCAAAGGCAACAATAACAGTAATGAAAAAAGAAGTGGGTGGGTGAAACAAGATCTTAGATGAATATAGGTCCCTGGCTTCCATGCACCAGTGAGGTACCAGGGTAGGAGCTGCTTGGAGGAAACTCCTACAAGTTTTCTTTAATCCCCCCCAAAAACAGTATATCCCTGTCTCCCTCTTTTGTAAAATGATCTAAGACACAAAGATAGTTAGCTCCAAGGAAGGGGGGGGGAATTAAAGCCCTATCCCAAGGTGCGAAGACTATAATTTCTTAGAACCTTGCACCAATAAAGCTGTTCAGGTGAAATAGTTTAGGAACAAAAAAAGACATGGCATCAGTATCACAATCTGTGGAGGCACCAGATGTGTCTAGTGAGTCTCTTCCAGAATTGCTGTCCCACTGCTGGGAAAGCCTTCTTATTGATAACTCCACCCTGTGTCACAGATAGCGGTGACACCAGGAGAATGTAAGATCAAGCATGTGAGGAGACAATGAGTCCCTCAGCAGAATCTGTAAAAAGTGAAGAGCCAACTGGCTTTGAATGCATCTTTGGAAACTAAGCAAGAAGGAGAGGTAAAATGTTGCGTAAGGATGTGTTGATCTAGCTTTGATGCAAGCAGATTTTAAAAAGCATTATCACTGTACTTTGTTACACACTGGTACTATTGAATTATGGATCCATTCATTTAACGTTTTACAGTGTGATTGTCTGCTTCATGCTTTCAGGTGAAGGCCAGGGCAATTCTGTCAAGACACCATCATCTTCTTCTTTTACTAATGGTCTAACATCTAAGAGAAACTTAGAAGTCTCATATACAAAGAAGGAACTGATTGGAAGGTTGTGTAATAAGCTTTCCATGCCCCTGTTGCAATATAAAGTCCTGTAAACCTCATAGATATGGACAGCCAATCCTACTTCTTCTAACTTTGGCATTATATCTGCTGCCTAGTAGACCTAACCCTATATGTTGGTTATAGAAGTTTCTCAATTGTTCGGGAACCTTCTTAAGAAGTATGTTGTCTGTTTGGTGAGGAAAATGGTTCCAGTTAACAGCTGTAACACCTGGATTGTAGCATGAAAACTTTGCTTATGGAAAAGAGCTAAAGTTGTTTTAGGATTGTTGCCGTACTTAACTGCAACCCATTCAGGTTTCTGTTCATTACTGCTATGCGTGTGAAATAGAGGCGGGCATGAGTTTGTATTGTAACTGCCCCCCCCCCCCCAATTCCACTAGGGAATTCTGCAGTATAAAATTACAAATTTGTAAAGCTCTAAGCTTTATAAGCATATTTGACTCATTGACTATAGTCTAGCTCACAGCAGTTATAAAGCACTTTTCTTCTGTGGGTTTGTTTCAAAACTAGTTAGATTAGTTGAGATGTGTGCATGAAGAACAGGCTACCATTCCTCCTGAAGTAGTACCTAGTGACCTGTGAACCAAATGCTTCTACTATATGTCATGTATGTAAGTGCCTATGGTAGACATTTTCAGACTGCCAGTCAAAACATTGGATAATTGTCTATTTTTCCTTTTAGTATCAGTGGACTGGTTCTCGCTGATATCTGAAATTATAATGTTGACTTAGTGACAGTAATCAGCCCAGCAGGCGGAAGAACCTGAAATTATTCTGTCTCCTACAGGGTATGCATTGTGCAAAAGATTTTTAGAAAATAGTTTGAGTTGCAGAGATCAAGCACTGAGGATTGTCTCCCTGGCTGCTAATAGTTTCTGTACCAGAAGCTCTGAGTGACCAGAATAAGGATCAACAAATTCACTTGTCTACATATGGGGTAGCAGGGATCAAAAAGTGTGATGTGTCAAGGTAAAATCCCAAAACCAAGCTAACAATCTGAATATTTATTTAATTTTATTTATTTAAAATATTTTTACCTTGCATTTCTTTTTAAAAGGACCCAAATTGATTATCAGATTTGTTTAAAAGGAAAACATGTCCTCGTAGTTCTGCATTTATGTAGGAGTTCAGCCAACCTGCACAACACTAAACAGGGCTGAATTAGCCGAGTATCCTTTATCACAGTTGTCAATCAGATGTGTCCAGGAAGTCCACAAGCAAATCATAAAGGCAGTAAAGACCTCTTCCCTGCTGTTGCTCCTCTGCAATTGATATTCTGTGTGGCATATAGTCACTGAACACAGAGATACTTTAAAGCCATCTAAGCTAGTTTTAGTTTATATTTAGCTTGCTATGTTTATAACCTGCCTTTTTCAATTCAAGCTAGCATTTGTTCATGGAGTTGCCAAACAGTTCCTTTTACTGAAGACACAGTATGGTTCAACTTGAGTTACAACTATGGCCACTGGTACTTCCTTGCGGTAGTGATTTGCCTAAATTATTATTTGTGTTTACCTAGAATCTACCTGTATTTTCGCCATTCATGCATGGTGTAGTTTTAAGCAAGTCAGTATGGTGTAGTTTAAAGCAATTCAGTTTTCCTTAGGTAAAATGAGAAATTATTTACTTATTAGGAATATGCTGATCCTTATTTACACAAATCACAAAGTGGGCTACAACAGCACCATAAAACAATAAAATAATCAAATTAAAGTGTGATGATGAAATATACAAGAAAGTTCAAAGCATTTCATGACTGGTGGAAAGTGAAACCAAAAAGTATTATTAGTAAATACTTAATATTGAGGTCTTTTATACCACTGGAGAGAGACTAATACATTGGGTGGACAGCACACCGCGAAGGCCCATATCTGTGTTGCAAACTTCCCACTGAATGATAATCTGTAGTCATGTTTCTGACAATCGGATTTCCCTATGGATTGTAGTAGTCTGAGAAGCTGGTATGGGAAGTGTTGCTTGAGGTAGCCTGAGCCTGCACTGAGTAAAGTTTTGTGTACTAATTTGTTTGTTATATGCCACCAAGTTGGAACTGATTTACTGTGACCCTAATAGTGCTTTCATGATGAGATATTAAACGAGTGATTTTACCAGTCCCCTTCCCCATTGAGTCTCCATGGCTGAGCAGATATTCAAACCCAGGTCTCCTGAATGCTGGTCCATGTCTCTAGCCACTACACCACTAGTAATACCAACATCTTAAACCTAATGGATAGGAAAATCAGCAGCTAAGGTGGATGCTTTAACAGAGGTATAATGCACTAAGTAACTCCACTGAAAAATATATATCTGCTGGATCCTTTGCCTAATTAAAGGCTTTGTGGCATTCACAAATACATGTTACAGTGATAGTATCAGTATATCTCACAAAAGTATTGCTTGGTCTAACAGTAGACTGTAGAATGCTTTTGAAATTAAGGAACTTCTTACATAAGAGTTTAATAAGAGTTATGACTCCTGATGCCACCCAGAAAGTATTTAAATCTGCAAGTATAAATCAGTCTGCTCTTGAAGAGTAATGTCTAATAATTACATATTAAGCAGAATTGTCAAAGATTCTCTCAGCTCCTGGTAGTTGTTTTAATGAGGGATGTTCAGCTGTAAATTCATTAGTCACTGAGCAATAACGCTGCTAATCTCACCTGAATGAAAGCACAGCAACAGATCTTCTATCTAAATGGCAGTTGGTTGGAGATAACATACTGTGAAGTACAAATGTCAACAAGTATAATGAACATTTGTTAGTAAAACAGGATGGAGAACTGCAGGACTTAGGAATAGACATTTTATAAAGGCTTACAGTTCAGTGTTGCCTGGCCATTGATCTGGAATTTTTCCCATCAAAAGTTCTTCCATTTTTTATCAGATATTAAAGGGCAACATGTGTGTAGAAGAATAACTAGGAAGTTGTAGTCCTGGGTCTGAAGACACTGTTGAGTGAGTGAGTGACAGAATGTTATGAACGAGGGGATGCAACTCACATTTAGTTAAAGTTGTTATCCAAAAGTTGTGATGTTTGAGATTGGATGATAATTTTTCATCTTGGTTGAGAAAAGACAGAGCAAGTGTATTTTCTTAGGACACTTTAACCCTGGATAACATAGTGAATATCAGTATGAATACTGGCTTTTCATTATGTCCATGATGTTGCTTTAAATAGAATATGAGCTCTCTATTCTTATTCTTTTTCTTGTTTCTTCATCTTTTATTACAGTAGACCTGATTGTACTTCTAGAACAGGTGCTGCACTGCAAAGACAGTGCATGCTGAAAAAATCCTCACTCTTAGAAGTTCACTACATCTGTTAATAATGCTATTGCCATTTGAAACTGCATTTTCTGTGCCAGCATCCCTCCTGATCCACTCCCAAAATGTATGCTTGTATATAAACATGTGACTAAGTATATTGCTTTGTCCATCTAAAGAAATGAATTGTAATCCATGAACTGTCACACTGAAATAAATCTTTTAGTCTTTAAGATGGCACAATCCTTTTTGTAAATTGTTATTATTTTTTGTTATACATGCAAAGACAATGCCTGAAATCCAGTTGTTGCACTCTGACAGCATAATGGGTGATGATGCCATCAACTGGCAACAGTAATATTTAATATAATGTAAAACTTCCTATCCTGTCATTCAGTTCTGAGGCTCCCTAAGGATCCCTTTTGGATTTCCAGTGGCAGCCCTGATCCCAGTGGAAAGATGGCTAGCAGTGATATATGGATATAAAATGCCTTCCCCCACACCCTGAGACTACCAAATGCTTCTCCAGGGCAAAGAAGATCCCTAAAGAGCCTTGGGACCTGAAAGAGGGGAGAGAATAGGAAGTTTTAAATTAAGATAAATTAAAGATTTCCCTTGCAGTTGATGACATCATGACCATTTATGCTGGTGGAACTACTCAACAGGATTCCAGCTATTATTTACTATTTTGTTCCATGGAGTGGAGGAGGGAAAAGAGTTATTTGAATAACAATTTTAAAATATTTTAATTAGTTCTAAAAAGGTACCCCTTTTAATATTCTCTGTGAAGGGCCAAATAGTTTCAGTGATTTGTCCAACAGAGATACCAATGCGTAGGCAGAATATTGGAAAAGCAGAATGTTTTCATCATCTTCCTCCCACCCTTTTTAAGGTGCTGATCTCTCATCAACTTGATGCTTCTGTAGTCCATTTGTTAGATATTTCATGGGGATAAAAGCATCTGAACTGGGTCAGGTGATACGGCTTGTAAGGGAGACCTGCTGATCCAAGCGTTCTAACAAAAAACTTCCAGTTTGTAATATGTTACCTTCAAGCATCAACCCTGTGTGTTATAGATATACCACCCATCTCTCTCTTTCTCTCTCTCTCTCTCTCTTTGCTGATTGGAAGGGTCATGTGATTTGCGATGTGAAAGTCTTGTTTATCCAAAGGCCATGTGGAGGTGGGCGGGTGCTTGCCAGAGGGACAGAGAGGGACAGAAGGGACTCGCTTCACACAAGAGCTTGGTGTGTGAATAGCTTCAGCACAGACTGAGCTGGAGAACTGGGCAGGGGGACTAATTTGCAGTGCCTGTGGGCTAATAAGAAGAAGCAGCTGCTGGTAACAGATTGCTCTGTCGCATATTGATGAGACTGCGAACTGCAATAAAAAAAAAAAGTGGGGATACCATCCGAGTTTTTCTCCATGTTAAGCATCAAAATCTCTGCTTCTCACTCACGGGTGAAGTTACATTGAATCAGGTAAAAGGATTTCTGATTTCTCTGTCTCTCTGGTTTTGCCCTTGTTGATTGTTTTGATTGACTGTCAGATGGATGGATAGAGGAATGAATGAATAAGGCTGTGGTGAATAGTATTCCAGTAGCAACAACCAAACATTTCTGCCAGACTTCAGTTGCCTCTTGGGTAAAAAATTAAGATCATTTTGTAAAATTGAATTAAATGTAAGTGTTGCCATATTAGGTAAATGAAGACATAGTGCTTGTTGTTGTTTTCCACCCATAAATGCAGTGTTCTGAATAAGCCTCAGTCAGTAAGTTCTTGTTTGCATCTGTCGGTGCACCAGCCAGCCATGTTTTTCATGTGATTATCTACTGTGTTGGCTCTCACTGAGAAAGCTAGGATGCTCGCTGTCGGTTGAGAGGCAGAGCTGTTGCAGAAATGTCCAAAGGGATGAAAATATATTATAGTCTAACATTTGGGGGCACGGAGATTTATTTATTTATTTATTTGCTTGTCTGTTTGTTTATTCATTCATTTATTCATTCATTCACTCATCTATTTATTTCCAGGGTGAGTGAGAAGCCAGGAATATTTAAATTATTTACTTGTAAGCAGCAAGATAAAAGAATGCCTTCCCTCATCTTTTGCAAAACGTTATGTTCATCGTTTCTGGTTTATCAGCGATGTCGTATTTGCTTCTTGCATGTAGCATATTTTTAAAAACGTTTAAATAAAGCTGCAACTCAGCTGGGGGAACTGTAGAGGCATGGTGAGAAGGATGGCCTTTTGTGTTACCCGCTATTGTACTGTCTCCCTCTTTCTCTCTCTCCCCCCTTCCCTCCCTCCCTTCAGCTTCAGTGAAGAATACCAGCCGTTGTTAGTTAACTGTCTGTTGCCTGAAGAAAAGAAGGGGTTTGTGGAACCTTGTGGTCAGGAAAGAAAGGTAAAATATCTTCCGTTCAGAATGACAGAAGAATGCTAAATATCATTCAGAAGCAGTATGCGGAAGAAGGTTGGGTAACTTAGCCAAACGACATACATTATGTGAGTCTGTTTTCCCTCCACCCCAGTGCTTATTGACAAGCTGTTTTCCCACCATCCCTCTTGGCTTCAAGAGTAATTGGAATGTCTATCAAGTTCTCCTCAACTGAAGAATTTTGTGTTTTTCTAGACATTTGTTTGGAACGGTTGTAATAAGCCCTTCTAGAAGCATTTTGTAGATGCCTAGAACAAAGTGCTATACTATCTTGCATTTGAATTCAGTATTCAAATTCAGTCACTCTAGTGCAGTGTACTCAGATGACTGATATTCTTGGAAATCAGGGAGTGAAGGGGCTGAATGTTAACTGATGGTGGAGAATATCACAATTGCAATAATCTAACTTCCTTCATCTTCTTGTTTTGAACTATTCTCTTGCCACAGGCTTATTGAATTCTAAGCAATCACAATAATATTTTGCATGTATTCCTGACATGCTAATTTTTTTTCTTGAACTTTGAGTAAGTGCTGCATTGAAACAAATAGATGAAATGTAAATAGCTGTAATTGCATAGGAGGTATTTTTTGTAAACTGGAGTTGATTCAGAAGGGGGTTTGGGAGGTTTGTTTTTGCTTCATTCTTTTAATCACAATCAATGTTTCAATTAAACTGGTAATCCTTTCTGAAGAATGACCTTTAGGTTTGGAAAAAAAAAGTAAAAATCAAATAAAGTAAGTTTAGCCTAATATTAGTCCACATTCTGGCTCAAGGTTTGCCTTCAAGCAAATTTTAGTTTGGGTTGCTTGTTATGTCAGGGTTGAAATGTGAAACTTTTACATACACTATCTTTCGAAGGTGCCTTTGGAATTACATTAGTATAATGAACCTTTAGTATAACAGATGTCTGTCCCACTGCCACATGGTGATAGGCATAGTCTAAATCTGTCCATGATCTTGGACTATATTCTCTTGATAGTAGGTATTGGGTATGTGCAAAAATGTAGCCTCTTGCCACCCTCCTGAGAGGCTGTTCTTTTCTTATCTTAGTTCAGCATGGAGGGACATAATAACTGTTCTTTAAGGGCCAACATCCTGGGGATGTTACCACATAATATGGGTGTTTTGATCCCATGTTATAATCCATCTTCTTTTCTGTTCCCCCCCCCCCCCGCTTGCTTCTGGGCTGAGGACAGGTGTTATAACTGTCCCATACACCATCTGCCTTGTGTTTATTGAACTCAATAAAAAGCTTAAACAGTTTTTCTGACTTAGGATCAAGCTTTTCAAAGTATGATACAAGCCTCCTGGAGGAAGCATAGAAAATGGATGAATTAAACTCAGTCACCTCTGTGGTAACTTCCTTCTTTTCTTCTCCAGACCTCTCATTTGTATGGATGTCTTCTGGCATGAAAGCACAGTGGATAGGATTTTTTGTTTTTGTTTTTTGCTTGTTTCTTCTGCCAGTTAATCATGTGAGAGCTAGAATTTGGCAGCTCAATCTCCCATTTTTTTTCTGGCTTTTTGCTTCATTAGAAAGAAATCTCTATTCTGAGCATCTCAAAGTACATCAAGATCTAACAAACCATTTCATCAACCATTTTATACAGAAACTTGTTTGAAATGTATGTGTTCAGTTCATTATTTTCACCAAATCTGAAAAGCTGAATATGCTTTTGAGAACTTTGGAGTTATTGTTTGGGGACTTTTATCCCAAAGTTACTGATATGTCTAGAGATCATCTAATGAATTGTTAGTGGCCAATATGTGTGGTTGCTTTGTGGCTGAGAAAAGTTGAGCTAGTAATTTTTGCTCAAGTATGGTCCAGTATTATTAGACTGGAAAACTAATTGCCTTGAGTCTTTACATCTACTGCCTTGAAAGTGTATGATCTCATCAGATTTCAGAAGGTAAGCAGGTTGGGCCTGGTGAATACTTGGATGGGAAGCCCACAGGAATCTTTAGGTGGGGCCAGAAAAGAATCTTGCCTGAAATCCTGAAGGGCTGCAGAGTAATGGACTAGATGGGTGAATGGTTTGGCTGTATATGAGGTGTTCTCATCCAAATTATAGCACCACCATTTACTAGTGGAGGCAGGTTTCAAAAATCGCCCCCACTGCATAGAATTATGCTACATTACTAGCCCCTGCCACAAATGCTCTACCATTCCAGCTATAATTGTATTCAGTAACAGTCTGCCATAGAGCTTGTTAAATTCCAAAACATAAACTATCATGTGACCTATGATACCATCTGTTACATGCACTGCTGAAATGATTTCCCTTTACAAAGCAAATCTGCTGGCAGTTCTAAAGCTATACAGTGTTCCCCCCGCCTCACACAAATATACAATATATAACTTATCCATTTCCATATAGATGTTCAGAAGAGATGTATAGTAGCTCATAATGATCTTAGTATGCATGTGTTCTCAAACCCTAGCTGTTGGAGTTCTGCATGATTAGCTTCAAGATGTTTCTTTTTCCTCCAAACTATGGGCTTTTATGACCAGATTTAAATGGCAGGCTCTGTTAGGCTTATTTGCCCACCGCTTTCTAGTTTCTTCACTTATGATAGGTAGATATGCTAGTCTTCATGTGATGCTCTGTCTCTTCCATGTCATATCAGTCTGTCCTTTTCGCTATGGTGTTTGCTCAGACACTGGAGTGAAACCATGTGCCTGCTGTGAAGACAGTGGTTTGAGTTTGATTGCCAGACAGTTCATGCACATTGGCCCAATTCAGGCGTTGCATTCCTGGTCTAACAAATGATGGTTTATAGAATTTATTATTTGTTTGTTTAAAATATTTTTTTACCCTGACTTTCTCATAAAAAAGAAGCTAAGGTGGCTTACATCATTAAAACACAAGATTAAAAGCTAAAAACAGAAACGATTCAATTATTTTTAAAAAAATTAATAACATTTTATTAAATTTTATTAAACAGATTTAGAAGCAACAAAATATAGACCATCCTGCTTTAAAACTTCTCCATACGTTGCCATCTCTATTATCCCTTTGCTCACCTGACTTAAGAGAAGATTCATTGAATTGTAAAAGCACAGTAGGTTGAGACTTTTTAGAAAGCAGGATTTGAAAGTGTGGCTGGACCCTTGTTTGGAGTCATTTTATGTGGGATGGCAGATGGTTATTCAGCCATTGTTTAGAAACCTGTAGTGAATGAGACTGCACCACATTCCGAGGTAGTCCATTCTGTTGTCCAACAGATGTTACTGGTAGGAAATACTGCCTGTTCTATTAATATCACTCAAATGTAATATGCTCAGGGTGATTTAGCAGGTGCTCTATTCCTTGCTTGGCTATAAATTGTTCCCTTGCAACAACTCAATTCTGAATAGTAAGACAAGAGAAGTTGCCCCTTTCTTACCTTGAATTATTTCAGACTGTGTGTGTGTGTGTGTCTGTTCGTGCGTGCATATTTAGTTATTTTCTTGGCTTAAAAGGGCAAAGAAGAAATAGGCAGCCTATCCTTTTCCTTTCTAATAGATGATAGATTTGGGCAGGCAGAAGCAAGGCAGTTCTGTTCTGCTGGACCTAACCCTATTTATTTATTTTTCTTCCATTGTGAAGCAGTTGCAAACAACATTGATGATACAGGCCGCACACAGCAATGTAAGCGTCTCAGAATTACATCGCATACCCTGTGGATCACAGTCATAAAATATTCAGTCAAGCACTGCAGTTCACAGCTTTCTGTTCACATAGAACAAGTGCTCCCCCCTGTTCTTCCCCTCCCCCAAGAGTCACAGCTTTTGCATTTGGGAATTAAAATAACTGCAGGCTCTGATTAGTAAAGACAACAGCATGTGTCTTTGTTGTAGATGCCATGGCAGTTTCACAATTTTGGATCACGGACGAACCCCACCCTAAATGAAAAATTTGTGCTCATAGTGTGCTTTTTCAGATGGTTCTCACATGTTGGGTTTTTTATACTTGATTTACATTGCAGTGGATGAGAACAAGTCTTCTAGCTAGTTTCATTGGGTGCCTGAGCATAAAAATTGATCTGGCCCATGGATTTCACCACATTTCTTTGCTCTCAGTGTATATTACAGCAGTCAAAGTGTTAATAAGGAGAGAAATAATTGAGATGAATAGAATGGAGGGAAATAAATGCACAATATTTTAAGAGTATAGGCAGTCTGCATGATAGTTTAAAAATTCAACGCTGTTAACACCCTTAGTTTCACACCAGCTTGTTATAGCACCAGCTATTTTCCTCCCATGTTTGGCAGCTGTGATGAATGACTTGTCAAGATTCAGAAACATATACTGTGATGCAAGCATGTGGGCCAGTTTCCTTGCAGTGTAAGCAGTACCAGTTGGGGCTTATCTTGTCACTTTGTCTCCTATTTACAGTTCTTTCCTTACGTTGTAGAAAAATTACACTTTCCAGGTTGTTTGTTCAACTTTTGCTCTTTCAGAGGGTGGAGTGGCCCTAAGAGGATCAGAAAGGCATACAGTGGTATGCTTAAACTAACTTAGGAAATTCACTGCCACAAGAGTACATGTGGCTTTAAAGGGGCGTTATATAAATTTATAAACTGCTAGATAGCTCAGTGGTTTAGGCATCTGGTTGCGGAGCCAGAGGTTGGTAGATCGATTCCCCACTGGGCCTCCTTGACAGGGGCCGGACTCAATATCCATAGGATCACTTCCAGGTCTGCAGTGATATTATTGTTGTTGTTGTTGTTGTTGTTGTTGTTGTTGCTGCTGTTGTTGTTTCTATGCTGCATTTCTCCCAACAAGGGACCCAAGGCGTCTCACAGCATTAAAATTCACACAATTAAAAACACAATAAGTTAAATATTAAAAGACAAATTAAACAATATATTATTTAAAATAAAATTAAAAGATGAAAACATGGAAAAGATTTAAATTATCTGCTAAAATGGGGTTCAGGGATTCAGTTATAACTGTTAAAAGCCTGCCTGAAGAGATGGGTCTTTAGCTTTTTTCGGAAAGATAAAAGGGAAGGGGCCATCCTGATCTACAGAGGGAGAGCGTTACATAGCCTGGGAGCTGCCACAGAGAAGGCCCTCTCCCGTGTCCCCATCAGCTGTGCTTGTGCTGGCAATGGGACCGAGAGGAGGGCCTCCTCTGCTGATCTTAATCGCCGAGAAGGCGCATATAGGAAGATATGGTCCTTCAGGTAGCCTGACCCAAGCTGTATAGGGCTTTATAGGAAATGACCAGCACTTTGAATTGGGCCCGAAAACGGACTGGTAGCCAGTGCAGTTCTTGTAACAGGTGCGTTATATGCTCCCTGTAGCTGGCCCCGGTCAATAGTCTGGCTGCAGAGTTTTGCACCAGCTGAAGTTTCCGAACCGTCTTCAAAGGCAGCCCCACATAGAGCACATCACAGTAATCCAAACGGAATGTAACTAAGGCATGTGTCACTGTAGCCAAATCCAACTTCTCAAGGATATATTATGTTATGTTATATTATATTATAGAGGCTGTGTCTCTCTGTCACAATCAACTTGATAGTTTAATTGAAACTCGGTGTTCAAAAAGAACTGGGTTTTTGATCCCCAAGTGCTATGAATAAATAACAGAAGGGTGACTATCATACTCGGAACCTGTTTCCAAAATTTAGAGGTATTCTAAATGGCTCAACAAAGTAAACAGGATCCATCTGAGCTTGCTCTGACTCCATGATCTCAATTCTTAGGTTCAAGGTTGATCTGTAGTTACTACTTGCATGTAGTTCTTTATATATTAGTATGTTCTGCATATCCTGACCACAAGGGTATTTACCAGGAATCTGTTTATTCACAATTCCGAAGATCCTTGCTGCTTTTGGTCTGACAATTTGTCATAGTTGCTAGGAAATAGGAATATACACAGATCTTTTTTTTCTAAGGTTATGTGAGTTATGAAGTAGGGTTGGGCTATAATTAAGCATAAACAATGACTGGTAAAGAAAATAAAGTATCATCATTTCCAGAATTTGGAGGTAATTAGTTACGAACCATGAGTACATTCTAGAATTCATACTAAGTGACCTAACAAAACAAAAAAAGTAAAAGCAGCAAAAAGGAAAAAAAATGCAACTAACAAGATTGTATTATATTATCAGAAGCATCTAATAAAGCAAGAGCAGGTACAATAGATACCACAAAAATATCCCTAAAGAAAAGGCATGATAAAGGCACAAGTTACTTCAGAGAAACCACACTCCAGCAGCAGAAAGATTCTTCTCATCAAGACTCTAAGCCTGTAAAAGAGCATCTTTGTCCTTATGGTAATTTCACACTTAAGTCCTTTTTTAGGCAGCAGTGTATCAAGAGAAACAAAATAGGGAGATTCTCTTTTTCTTCATTGCCACTGCTGTCCTTACTAAAAGAGAGTGCTAAAGGCAACACAATAGCATTCATATCCCATGGTATCTCCAAGACTGGTGATAGTAATCTTCAATGCCCGCCTCCCCATGCAGCTTTATATCTAGACCCCAACAAAAATTTATATAGAATTCTGCTTCTTACTTCTCTTTTCTCAGATTCTCTAGCTTTTAGCAGTGGCAACAGAACTACTTATCTGCTTTCTTAAAGAAAAATAATATTGTCCTAAAACAGCTGGAGAGTTTGCCCTAGAAATTCTGAGACATACAGTTAAGGAGAGTCTTGGTTCCAGGACTATGAATAGGATTTGAGACTTACTACAAGCAAAGTAATGAGTGCCTATAAATAACTCTGTATAACTCTGCCAAATAAACATTGGGATGAGCTGAAGTCACAATTGATCCACTGTGCCAACCATATTGGGAAACCAGTTGTTTCCATTAACAGTGAAAATTCTTGGCAGTGTTAAAGCTGAAATAGAGCATTAAGCGGCATGCATAACTTATTCAGGTCATTTTGCAAAGGGACAAGTTGCAGCCATACCAAATAGCATATGCAATAATAGTCCCTTACTGAAAGGAGATACTGGAGGATGCCTAGGATAACTGTATACATATGTGATTCATTTAAAGAGCTGTTCCCTTTTCACAAGTGTCAGTGCCCATAAACTGTAGGAGAAGTAATGTTGGATCTAAAGCTCTGAACACAGCTTGTACATTTCTGGGGTGCTGTTGGCAGCAGCCATGTCAGTCTGTTACAGAAAAAAACAGTCTTTTGGCACCTTTGACTAAAGAGTATTTATGCTAAATGAAACTTATTTAGTCTTTAAGATGCCACAAGACTCTTGGTTGAGGCAAGGTGGTTGTACTTCATCAAATATTAGACTGGGTTTATCATTCTCTTGTGTTATTCTTTGCTCCTAAATTCCTACTGCTAATATGCTGCAAACTCTTTGTTTTTTCCACTGAGGCTTCCAAATTAATATTATTGGCATGGAGATCAGATTTCTCAAAGCTAATCATCATAAAAATATACAGTTTAAATGTAGTGATTTGTGGAGGGGGAGGGGTAGATGGAGCATTTATTATATCTAACCAGGTTTCTTATGTATGCACAGCATTGAGAGAGTTTAGCTCAAAATCAATTAAAATTTACCGTTTTTACATATTTCAACAATAGAAATATCCTTATGTGTGTTCACATAGAACCATATGACTGAAATAGCAGTGTCAGTTTATACGTATTTGCTGCCAGTACGTTCCTGAAACTGGTGGATGCTGCTGATTTCAATGGGACTTTCATCAGCTCTAGAACTGGTCTTACAACTACATCATGCATGTTTGGAGAACATGTTGGAATAATTTTGTTTTAAACTTCCTCTGTTAAAAATATAGGATTGAATCAACCCATTAGTCCCAAAAAATGTAGAAAAAAAGCATTTCTGATTTCTACCACAAAAGTCCCAAGCCTCTGACAATATCTCTTTCATTGTTGGGAAGTAATTGGGGACCTTATGATGGCGCGGGGCAAGGAAACAGTCTTTAATTACTAAAGGCAACCTGGTGGTGACAATTTTCAGTAATTAAAGATCCCTCTCCACCCCACCCCCACCCCCGGTCCTGTGGCACCCAATAGCTTCTTGGTGATTAATTGGTTCTTTGGGAGCCTTGGGACCTTTGTGTGAAAAATTGGAGATTTGCCAGAGCTGATGATGTCATCACCCTTCTGCAGTATAACTTTTGGTTTCAGCCATTAAATCAAAAGGACGTATAGAAATGATAGCTTAACAAATACTGTTCATTTGATGGATCTACTGTACTTGGGACTAACAGTTGGATAGTATTTGTTGAAAAGTGTGGATTAATATTCTGTGATGCATAATTCATATTTTTGACATAATTCTTCTCTTGGTTCATAGAAGTTAGACGTACTGTTGAAGATTGGAGGACTTGAGTGCACTGAGGTTATAGATGATATGAATGAAAAGTGTACAAAATATATAGAGCTAGTTGCCCGGGCACTGACCACAGAAATGTTTTCAGAAAACTTTGTATGTCATTGAATTGTACTGAAAGAAGACAAGATATTACATATATTTATTAAAAAAACAGACAGTGGTATAGAAATACTGTATAGAGATACACAAATCTCTTAGATAAACAGGTTGCTACCATTTGCCCCTTTCCACTCAGATTGACAGTTGAAAATCCTGGCTGCATTGCAAGGGATTATAAAGTAATATGAAATACATGCAGTGGATCTTATTGTGAAGAAATCAAATAATCTGTTATATCTTCATTCTCAGATTCTCAGCTCAACACTGGCTTGTCCTGAACACATCAGTGAAAGCAGATCTTTGCAATTTCCTCTCTTTAAGAAAGTGTCTGTAATTGTGTTATGTTAAAATCATTAAATCAGGTTTGCAAAGATTTTTTTAAATGCCCTAAATGACTGTGAGTTAAAATCATTCACAGCATGGCTGTATATTTAGAAGACAAAAGAGATGGGGAGGGGAGAAAAAAAGAGAAGGGGGCTGCATGCTTCATTAAAATTCCACTGGAATGTATTTAGATCACTATGTCATACCAGAACAGGCAGTCCTTAATGTCTTCTCCTCTTAAGTGTGTTGTTTAAAGTCTTGACACTTGCATTATGGGTTTTAGCTGTTTGTTTTTTATTCTAGATGTACACGCTTGTGGGCCTACATTGGGGATACAGCTGGTGCTGAAAAATTAAAACAACATCAAATGATTAGGATTTTTCCTATAAAGGCCAAGTGGATGTTAATGTCCCGAGTGAACTGATCTCTAGAAATATTCATATATTCATATGGTTTCTGGTCTTAGAAAGTTATACTTCCTGGAATGTTTAGTTGTGTTGGACTCCATACTTAATCATGCTTAGATTCACTGATTTCAGTTGGGCTGTTTTTAGCATGAATTCAGTCTGGATTCTTGCAGTGGGGTGAACTAATTTTTGAAGGTGCTAACATTTGCATTTTTTCTTGGACCAGGAGGCATGGATTAGAAGGTATGTTCTCCTTCTTCCTGGCCACAAATAGAATATTGAGGTTCTATAGCTGTGCTATATCACTGTATATAAATATGATTAGACTTGGTAGCCATGGTCAGTTTTGTGATCACCAGCACTCTGTCCTGTCTCTTTAACAGAAATGCTATGCATCTTTACTTCAAAGTAAGTATTTATATGTGTATACGAACACCACTTTGGCTCACTTCTGTAGGCAGACAGATAGGACAAATCCATTGTTCCCCTCTTCACTCCAAATGTTTAGATCTGGAGAAGCTCAGGACAAGCTTGTTTTCATGGGTGGACATCTATGAATTTTGGAGTGACTTGATCACCTGCAAAAGTCTGTTCCTCTGCAGCTGGAGGACAGTACTTATTTATGCAATCAGTTTCTGAACAACCGTATTTTATTTTATTTTTCTTCCCAATGCATTTAAAAATCAATTAAAACAACAAAAGAAAAGCAATTAAAAGCTCAGTAAGATATAATATTGCAAAACAATTAAACAAATAAGAATATTAAACACATCCATTTAAAAACACTAAAGAAAAACATACCCAACCCAGTTTCATTTATACAGCATCACATAATGGCCCATTTGTCCAAATTAGATAAAACCTACCTTAAAAGGAAAGTTCTTGCCTGTTTGCAGAAGGACAAAAGCGAAGGGGGTCAACCTTGCTTCGCAGAGGAGTGTATTGCACAGACTGGTACCAGCTACTGAAAAGGCCTTCACTCACATTCTCTCCAAATGAGGCTATGGGGTTGGTGAGACAAGGAGAATTCCCCCCCCCCTTGAAGATCTTAAAAGGAAGGGAAACTCATATGGGATGATATGATCCTTCAGAGATAGCCTAGACCAAAGCCATATAGGGCTTTATGAGTCATGATGACCAACACTTTGAATTGGAAAGAGACTGGCAGCTAATGATGTAAGCCATCTTGGGTCCTTTTGAGGAGAAAGATGGGGTAAAAATATTCTAATAAAATGAATAATAATAAATTAGCTGTTGTAATAAAGGAGGTATATGCTCTCTGTAGTAATGCCGGTGAGCAGTATGGCTGCAGACTTTTGAACCAGTTGACATTTCTAAACACTCTTCAGAGGCAGCCCTGTGTAGAGTCTGGGTGTCTGTGTGAATTTCGTTGTATGTGTATACTATGTAGGTACTTACAATGACAATAAATTTATTTGAAGAAGCATGTTGTGGTAATCCAGGGAGGATATAACTAAGGCACGTGTCACTGTAGCTGAATCAAACATCTCAAGGAAACTATACTGCTGACATGCACAACAAGCTGAGGCCATGCCAGCACACCCCAGTACTCCTTTAGCAAGCCCAGAAAGGGAGAGTATTGTGCAGTGGAGTGGCTAGTATATCAGCAGAATCCCTATTCTTTCCTGGACATCCACTCTCTGGTGTACATGCTCAAACCCAGCAGACTGTGGGAGAGGGCACCTGGGGAAGGTGATTAGGTTTTGGTAGATTATTGAAACTTCTCCTTCCCACCCTACAGATCTTGCCTACTGCTGCAGGTGGGAGAAAGACTGACCCCACCCCACCTACCCAGGTCTTGCTAATGCAATCTAGGGTGAGCATGGTCATCTAGGATCAAATCCTGGATGTTAACTAGCTTATTTTTCACTGATACGGAATTTAGCAATAGCTCCTCTAATCCAGGGGGCTTGTCACCAAGATTGTCCATGGTATTTGAATTAGGGGACAGTTTGGAAGCAGCCCACACTCTATTATGTGCCCTTCTCCCATGATGGTGTTGATGGGTTCTGAGTTTGACTCTTTCTTTGCCTGTTGGTGCTGTCGACCTCCCCTTCTGTCCGTGCAAGATTGCTGATACCCTTTCCAATCTGACCATCCCCAGCTTTTTTTCCTGGCTTGGAGCAGTGTGAAACACTTCCAGGTTGTTGTGCCAAGACATATAAATCAGGGCACCAGGTGGAATGATAGTGATTGGAACTGTTGGGCCTTCATTCTGCAATATATTGTGAAATCCAGGACATGGTAGTATGTTGCTTTGACACTTTGAAAAACTAAACTCAGTTGTACAGTTGTTTTAGTACATTGTAAACATACTTACCTGGCTGTTGTCTCCAGTTCAGCAGAGACTCCATGTTTTTCAGATGGCATTGCTGGGCGAGGAGCTGGGTGTAATCCCAGTCCAAGATTCAGCCAATTCCTAGGAGTACAAGATGAAGATGTACTGTTCCCCTTTGCTTCTCCCTCACAAGGAAAAAGGAGAGTGAGGGAAACTATCTGCTTCGTAGTTGTCATAACCAAGAATTCCTGGGAACACAGGCTTAGACCCAGTCATTCCCCCTCATGTGGATAAGGAGGAAAATGAAAATTCAAGTCACCTTTCAGCCGGTGCTCCAAGGATGTCCAGGATCACTGGCTGAAAGCAGAATATTCCTCTTCCCCTTCTGCTTTTCAAAACAGTGTGTCCCTGAGATCATCCAGGTTACAACATGTTTGGAATAGGGAAATCTAAACCCCAATCCATTTCATAGTAATATAAACTGTTGCTAATATTGTCATTTTTGGCACCACTACCACCACCATAATTTAGAAATCAAGAAACTGTAAATTAAGATACGTATAGTGAGTCCCACCGGTTGACCCCTCCCCCTTCTTCTAAAGCTTCTTTTGTTGGCAAAATGTCTCCTTTTAATAATATTGGGGGGGGGGGGAAATCATGTCAAATTCTGCTTTCCCCTACCCAATTTGGTGCTTAAATTCACACACTAAAATCTGAAATAGAAGGCTTTAAATTCTTGAAGAGAAAAGCTTACATAGAGCCCTGATGGAGGTATTTTTCACCTGTGCTTTAATTCTGAGCCTTAAGGGGTTTAAATCAGTCTTTCATATGCCACGGATATATTACTTCATTTCTTTGATTTGTAAATGATGGTATAAGAATTTGGATGAGCTGAATGTTCAGAATTTGCCAGGTCTTTGAGAAGATTAACAACCATTTTGTTGTTATTCATAGAGAGTTTAGACTATGAGGCCCTTTTATAAGCAATAAATTTGTCCATTTGAGGTTTGACAGTGAAGATGTATCAGAGTGACAAAAATCACTTAACTCTGTAATTTTCTTCAACCTCCAATTTGCCTCTTTTTTTCAAACAACTTTATGAAGAAATATTATGTTTTTGTCAAAATAGCAAAAAAGTTTCAACACAGTTTCAACAGTTGCAAGGGAAATTTAAAAAGTGGGGTTGGAGCAAATAATCATTTAAAAGCTTCAGGCCAGAGCAAACACACACAGAGATAAAGAAGTTGTCTAAACTGTTCTAGTACTTATACTCTACCATAGCCTCAGCACGGTCTCAAAACATACACAAAGTGCATTCCTGGCAACAAAGAAGCATAGCCTCTCCTAAGAGATAACTAAGCTAACCAAAGTAATTTCTGACTACACTTTAATGCCTAAAGCTTCTGCTTCTGGACTCTTCCAAAGAATTTTCAGACTCAGTCCTGGGCTCAGTGCTCTTCAACATTTTTATTATTGACCTGGATCATGGAGTGCAGGGAATGCTTGTCAAATTTGCAGCTGACACAAAATTGGTGGAATAGCTAATACCCTGAAAGACAGAAACAATGTTCAAAATGATCTTGATAGACTTGAGCACTGGGCTGAAAACAACAAAATGAAATTCAACAGGGATAAGTGCAAAGTATTTGACCTGGGGAAAACGCAAACATACAGTTACAAGATGAGTGATAGCTGGCTCAGTAAGACTATGAGTGAGAAGGATCTTGGAATCGTCATAGATCACAAGCTGAGTATGAGCCAACAGTGTGATGTGGCTACAAAAAAAGAAAAAGAAAAAGGCAAATGGTATTTTAGGCTGCATTAACAGAATCCCGTGAGGTACTCATTTCTCTATGTTCAGCACTGGTTAGGCCTCATCTTGAGTAATGTATCCAGTTCTGGACACCACAATTCAAGAATGATACTGACAAATTGGGACAAGTTCAGAGGAGCGCAACAAGGATGATCAGGGAGCTGGAAACCAAGCCCTGTGAGGAAAGACTGAAAGAAAGTTTAGCCTTGAGTAAAGAAGACTGAGGGGAGATATGAGAGCACTTTTGAAATGCTTGAGAGGAAGGGCAGGATCTGTTCTCTATCATCCCAGAGTGCAGGCCATGCAACAATGGGCTCAAGTTACAGGAAGCCAGATTTTAGCTGAATTTCAGGAAAAGCTTCCTAAGTGTTAGAGCAGTATAGCAATGGAATCATTTACCTCAAGAGATGGTGAGTGCTCCAACACTGGAGGCATTCAAGAGAAATTTAGACAACCACGCGGCACATATCCTTTGATTTATGTTCCAGCATTGAGCAGGGGGTTGGACTCAATGGCCTTATAGACCCCTTCCAACTTCATTATTCTATAAGTTTATGATCACCTGAAAATGTACAGTTACTGTGTGAACCAAGTTTTTCTTTTTCATCACATATGGGAAATATTCAACTGGCATTTCTTTGCTCACTAGATGCTCTTTGATCCATCTTACAGAGGCATCTCTATGCAGAGTAAGAATGGTGGATATGTTTTGCAACTCCCTCATCCCAAGATTTTTTCCTGAAGGTCAGAAGTATGTCTGAAATAGTGTGAGTGGTGGTGCAAAAGACTGCATGGGGAGGAAAAAATTTAAGAATATTTTTTTGCTACCCATTCTGCAGAGGGATGCCTCCCTTGGGAGAAAGACCATTCTGTCACCGGAATGAAAGCAGTTGAATTCAACCCTGTTAATATCCTCCTCCCCCCGCCCCCTGATCATCTTAATGGACCACTTTAAAACTGTGGAAAATTCAGTCATGCCTGTCTAGAATAACCAAAAGAAAAGGTAGGGTTTTTTCCCCTCTGTTTTGAGACATCCTTACCTGTATCTGAGTTACTTCTTCAGCCCCTGGTGGGTAATGAACTGAGATCCTTTCCATCTGAGGGTGGAATGTTAAGCTCTTACGTATCAACCTAATTGACCTGCCTGCTTTATTCCAATCATAGGCCTCAGAGAGTTTAATATGTGCACATCCTACCAGATTCTTTAATCAGAATTACTCAATTTTTAAAAGTTCTGACAGTGCCTTGAATCTATTGCTGAAGACAGAACTATATTTACAGCAAGTCCATGGCCACAGACAGCTTGTCCTCAGATGTCTAGATAGTGCTGAACTTGATATGAGCTAGGTGTTTTGAGTTTGAACTTTGAGAGCAAATAAGGGGGGAATGCTGTTTTCTGTATTTAACCGCAGAAATTTATTTCGTTATCTGAAAGCATACTACTTGGTAGTGCTGACCTGTAATATGTGAAAGTTTGAAGATAAAGTCCACTTAAGTCCTTATTTAACAAGTTGCGTTTCATCAACATGTGTCTTACAGCTTCAATTTTCTCGAGGTACTTATTGAAGGGAAGAAAGGAAAATAAAAACTCTGTGCAGTCTTCAATGAGAATATAATGAAAAGTGTCCATTAAAAAAAGGCACAGGGAAAAAACCAGTAAAGTGCGGTATTGATTCTTATTTTTGGAGGGTAATTGCTGCAAATAAGGTTTGTGGACAGACATAATTCACTCTGAAGCCAGTTCACAACGTTCGAAAGGCACAGAACTAAAGGCAGAGTTCTAAGCTGTGTGATACTGATACACTGTGAAATGTTACTGCATGTTTTGGAAGAGGAGAGGATGCCTTTCCCTTGATATTAAAGCACTGAAACAACGCAGTAGAGAGAGGGGGAGAAAGAGATTCAGCTTAGATAAGATTTATATTACATTTGCATCGCAGACTATCTGACCGAGGGAATTCAAGTGTCTGGGAATGCTGGGGAAGTGGGATGGTGTGGCTTTTCAAGAAAGAATCATCCTCCTGGCAAAAAAATAAAAAATATAAAATAAAAAAAATTCAAATGTGTGGGATCAGTTTTTAATTGTGGGTATTATATGAAGCAAAGGTGATGTGTGTTATCTATCCCTTTCTTGCTAAATTTCTTTGCAGTAAGTCTGCCAGCCTGACCTCTCTCTGCTATTCTGTTGTCCTGTTTTCCTCCACTTTGTGCATCCTGTCACTAGTCAGCAATAGCTGATGACGGATGTCAAAGCTATGAGCGAACAGCTAATGATTTGATTACCAGCCTTTCTTTTCCTTCGCAGTTTTATAGGGATGTATTTGTCATGCTTAATAGATTTTGGTGCAGTGGTTCTGTGGGAAGCATTGATTATTTGGAAGAGGTGGTTGAGGGATAGTTTAGGGATTCCCCTAAACCATTGGTTCCTGACCTTGGGTATCTGAGGTGTTCTTGGATTTCAGTTCCTCATAGCCTTCACCACCAGCTGTGCTGCCCAGGGCTTCTGGAAGTTGCAGTCCAAGAACACCTGGGTTACCCAAAATTGGGAGCAACTTCTCTAAAGCAACGAGCTCTCCTGTTCATTAAATGGTTTCTCTGTGTCATATTTTCAATTTGGGGAGCAGTACTACATTAAATGAACAATGATGCCATAAAAGGGATAGATTTCTTTAATATGTTTTATGGTAATGCTTTCATTATAGCATATGTATTGCATGTAAAAATAGTTTGCATGCAGATAAGGAAAAACCAATCCCTTTTTACTCTAATTGCAGCAGTGCATAAAGAATGTTACCAACAGGAAGGTGTCACTTGTATGCTCTTGTGATTCATTCAATTGCATGTGTTCTGTGCTGAAGTGATAGACAGAAGCATGATAAGCATTCTATTTTCAGTAGGATAGACGTATGGTACAGCATAACCTAAAAAGGCTGTGGATTTTTCAAATTATTATTACAAACTATGGTAATAAAAGGAATGTATATGGGAAAACTACAATTCTATTAATATGTAATTTGAAGACAAGGGTGGATGATATCTTTGTTAGACCACTAAAATCTTTCACACACATGCTAGCTTTTGACAGCTTGTGAGTTTTTGTCAGACTGACTGTTGCTGAACAGAGAATGGGACAGAAAAAAAAATTCGAGTGCCAACATCCATGGTCATGTTTAAAGCACATTCTAATATGGGGACTGAAGAATCCCCATAGCTATGGCAGATTTCAGACTATCTCTTAAGGTATGGATTGTCCCACACTTGTAAACCAGAAAGCTGCCAGTCTTTATCTTTTCAAACAAATACATAGTTGTCTAACCCATGAATGCCAAGCAGAAACAGAACTTCCATGACCGCTAGTGATCATAAATACAGTTATACACAAGATCAGTGTTGGGGTAGTAATAGTTGAAAAGTGGTTGTACTGTTTAATGTTTCCACATGTTGAAAATATATTCTGTCTCAAATATGTTCTATGTTACAAATGTTTGTACCTTAAAATTGCTAAGTAGTCACAGAATTTGATGATGAATTTAGGAACCCAAAAGATGGAGCCTATCATAGAATGTAGGGGAGGTGCCAACACATTCTTTAGCAGCAGTGATGTGTTGCTTTCCCTCAGATCAGTTCAGAAATGGATGAGCAATTAAATGCTTCTTTGGAGAGCACCATAACATTTCTTCAACAATTGACAGTTCTAAATCAGTTGTTTATACTGGCTGTACCCTATCTCATTGCTGTATACTTCTATTAGAATATTTGCATTTAACTCAGTTCTGGAAGAGGAGGATTTTTCTTTCTCTTCATCACGAAAAGTTGGAAAAGTGAGAGAAATATGGGTGGTGGTGATTATACAGTCATGGCCAAAACTATTGGCACCCTTGCAATTCTGTCAGAAAATGCAACCCTTCTCTCAGAAAATGGTTGCAGTTGCAAATGTTTTGGTACTCACATGTTCATTTCTTTGGTTTGCGTTGGAACAACACACACACACACAAAAAACAGAGAAGAAGAGTCAAATCTGATATAATCCCACACAGAAACCCAAAAATGCACTGGCCAAAATTATTGGCACCCTGTCTAAATTGTAAGAAATAATTGCTTTTCAAGCATGTGATGCTCCTTTAATTTGTATTTAGACACATCTGTCGCAAGTAAGAGGTGTGGGCAATATAGTAATCCCACTTGCAACCAGTTAAGATGGAGAAAAGTTGACTCCACCTTTGTGTTGTGTGTGACACTGAGCATGGAGAAAAGCATGAAGTGTAAAGAGTTGTCTGTGGATTTGAGAGAAAAAATTGTGGAAAAACATTGACAATCTCAAGGCTACAAGTCCATCTCCAGAGATCTTAATGTTCCTGTGTCGACTGTGCACAATATCATCAAGAGGTTTACAGCCCATGACACTGTAGCTAACCTCCCTGGACGTGGACGGAAGAGCAAAATTACTGAAAAATTACAACGAAAGGTTGTTTGAATGGTGGATACAGAACCCAGATTAACTTCCCAACAAATTCAAGCTGATCTGCAGACACAGGGTACAACAGTGTCAGCTCGCACTATCCGTCGCCATCTGAATGAAAAGGGACACTGTGGTAGGAGACCCAGGAGGACACCACTGCTGACACAAAGGCATAAAAAAGCAAGACTGGAGTATGCCAAAACCCATGTGACAAAACCCAATCCTTCTGGGAGAACATACTGTGAACAAATGAGACAAAAGTAGAGCTTTTTGGTCAAGGACATCATGGCACTGTTTACAGAAAAAGAAATGAGGCATTCAAAGAAAAGAACACAGTCCCTACAGTCAAACATGGTGGAGGTTCAAAGATGTTTTGGGGGTTGCTTTGGTGCTTCTGGCACTGGATGCCTTGACTGTGTGAACGGTATCATGAAATCTGATGATTACCAAAGAATTTTGGGGCGCAACGTAGTGGCCAGTGTCAGAAAGCTGCGTCTCCACCAGAAGTCATGGGTCTTCCAGCAGGACAATGACCCGAAACACACTTCAAAAAGCACTCAGAAATGGTTACAAACAAAGCGCTGGAGAGTTCTGATATGGCCAGCAATGAGTCCAGATCTGAATCCCATAGAACACCTGTGGAGAGATCTCAAAACAGCAGTTGGGAGAAGGCATCCTTCAAATCTGAAGGCCCTGGAACAGTTTGCAAAAGAAGAGTGGTCCAAAATTCCAGTAGAGAGGTGTAAGAAACTCATTCATGGTTACAGGAAGCGATTGATTTCAGTTATTTTTTCCAAAGGGTGTGCTACCAAATATTAAGTTAAGGGTGCCAATAATTTTGGCCAGTGCATTTTTGGGTTTCTGTGTGGGATTGTATCAGATTTGACTTTTTTTCTCTGTTCTTTTTTGTGTTGTTCCAGTGCAAACCAAAGAAATGAACATGTGAGTACCAAAACATTTGCAACTGCAACCATTTTCTGAGAGAAGGGTTGCATTTTCTGACAGAATTGCAAGGGTGCCAATATTTTTGGCCATGACTGTATTAATCATCAAGTATATTGAAAAGCTTTTGCAAGAGCTGCATGTCTTTTCCTAGCATGTGATAGAGTACAGCTGCACCCCTTGTTTGTTTGGTAATAAAGCCAAGTAACTATGGCCTTGTTCATTGTCATCTCAGAAAAAGTTACTTTTTGAACTATAGCTCCCTGAATTTCCCAGTCAATGCAGATGATTCTGGAAGCTGTTGTGCAAAAAATGTAACTTTTCCAGACTCTGCCTCAACTCTTTAAGAAAGTCCTTCTCTGAAGATGTCTGATAACTGTAGTTAGTATCCAAAGACTTGGATAAACAAAACAAATTAAAACTCACTAATAGCTAATATTATGCAAAACCTTGCTTTATATTCTAAACTGGGGCACTGTTTAATTCATAACGCATCTGAACATTATTTGAGAGGCAAATTTGTGTGTTGAAGTAGACCATAATGAGATTTGTGGATGTTACTATTCAGCAGTCTCCATGTGGATCCAGTTTGGGTTCTGTATTTCTAGCCTTTGAGAGTCACCATATTTCATTGTCTCTGTACTTGCTGGACTCTACAGAACAAGGATTATCTCTCTTCCACACCATGCAAGCTGCAAAATAATTTCTTTCTCTTCCCCTACCCACAAAATAGCCCTGGTATGTTCCAAGGATATACTGTAATTGGCAGAGAACAAAGCTCAAATTTCTCTGGACATGCAGGGGACCTAAAGCATTCAAGCTGGACCTGCAAGCTTCCGGGATCCCTGTTTCCATGATCAGAAAACATCATAATAATACTATGAGTATTAATTTCTAAAAACTTAAGAGTGGTAGAATATTTCACAGAATTGTCTTGATTTTAAAAAAATCCTGCCTCGTTTGTATTATTTCTATATCATCATATTCACATGGAATACATATTTGGGGGTGTGATTATCTGTAAGAGCTGGCTAAGTAGCTCAGTTGTTTAGGTATCTGGTTATGGAACCATAGGTTTGGAATTTGATTCCCTGCTGTGCCTCCTGTGAGTAGAATGATCCTGGGTGGCCTTGGGCAAAGCTGCACAGTCCCAGGGAAGGGAATGGTAAACCACTTCTGAGTACTCTTTACCTGGAAAAGCCTGAAAAGGTTTGGCGTATGTCAGAAATTAATGAGCACATGATTATGACAATAATGATCATTGCATCTCAATTTCCATTTCAGAAAAATAGCAGTCATATGAACTAAAGTTGGAATGGATGTAAATATTCATACACACACCGATACATATTATGCGTCTTAATTAAAAAAACCGTGCTTATCCTAATTTAATACTGTGGATTTCAAATGCTGAAAGATTAACTGTTGAAACCCAGTTGATGGAGGAAAGTGTTCTGCATTTTTACTTGAAAGCAAATTTGAATTGCTAATTATTTATGTGTTAATTTTCTTCCAATAAACGGACTTAAGGTTAGTTAAAATATATTTAAAAGACAGATACATCTAAAATATACAGTGGTTGAAATCTTGTTCTGTAGTTATGCAAATAGCCTCACTTTTGGAAGGGAACTGCCAAACCTTAAGAAATCTCTGTAAATCTTACCTGTTGTATGCTGAGTTGTGACTCAATATGCTACAGAGAACGTCTATGGAGAGTTCTTAACTTTCAACAATTTGCCTCTCCAGATTCTGTTCTAGGTTCATTATTATATGCAGAGATATAGCAGTTTCAATTACGATGCAAACTCAGATTTTCCAGCAAAGACACTTAGCTAGTGTCCTAGATAGCATGCCTCAAATGTTTGATGTTAACAAGAATAATATATATATCCAAGAAAATAGCTTGGATATATTTTCATAATTTTATTATTTCATGGACATGGGGTAGAAAGTGGTTTTCTTACTAGAAAAATTCATCAGTCTGTTTTATCTTGGCAAGCCTACTTCTTACACTGTTACAGCAATTAGGTCACATAATTGGTTTCTGTTAAAACGTCATGTAAGATATAACATTGCCAGGGCTACACATCTTTTTGTTAGTCTGTACAAACCCAGGACTTTCCTTCTGTTTTGGTGTTCACAACTTTTGCTGCTGCTTCTGGTGAACAGCTACTAGTCCTTTTAAAAGGTCTCACAAACAACACACAGTTATGGGATGTTTTATTTGACCTTCCCTTGAGTTAGGATTGCTGTTACCTCAACCCTAGGAAGACTGTGGAGAAATGCAATCATTCAGCACTTATTTGCATGCAATTTATACCCCACCACGTGTCCAGAATAAGATCCAGCAAAGGGACAGGATAACACTATTGAAGTAGCTTGTTTCTGAGCAAAAATAGTCAAATCATCTTAACATTTTAATTCGTTTTTAATGTTACCTATATTTCATATACATCCATAATTTTAAATTCTGCAACACTTGGATACAAATAATGAAAGAAGAAACCCTAGGGTACTTCAGATCAGTAGTTGAACTGCATCAGCAGTTTCTTCCAAGATCTGTGTCTTTGGTTTTGATAGAGGGTCTTCTCTGTTGCTGCTCCCAGACTTGGAACTCCCTGACACAGCAAGCATGGCTGGCCCCATTTTTGCTGTTCTTCTGCAAGCAGACAAAGACCTTTCTCTTCAGGCAAGCTTTCCTTCAGTGACTGGCTACCTGAGGGCTTTTTTTAAATGAATTATTGTACCTTACTGCTTTGAGTGTGTTTTGGATTGCTTATGTTTTTTGTACAGTATTTGTTTGATCCTTTTTAGTATTTGTGTACTCACTGTAGTTAGCTTTCATATTGTCTTTTAATCATGTAAGCTGCCTTGGGTCCTTCTAAAGAGAAAGGTAGGGTAAAAATACTTTAAACAAACATGTGATATAACAGTTAAGCAAGGAATGTGCTACAAAGATATATTAGTGATTTTCCATAAAAACTATTATTTATTTATATCAATGACTCTTCAGTTATGGAGCTCTGCAAGGGTAGATCAACTCTCCACTGTGTTGTTTAACATCTACATTAGGCCACTGGGAGAGGTCATCAGAGACCTGGATTTTTTTGTCAATATGCTGATGATTTACAGCTCGCTCTCTCCTTTAACTCGTCTGCAGTGGATGCCATCTAATGCCTTCAGTGCAGCAGTACTGGACTGGATGAGGCTGAACAGGTTGAAACTGAATCCAGACAAGACGAAGATGTTGTTGTTGGGGGAGGGTCCATCTACTTGCTTGTAGTATATCTTCTAAACTGGGCAGATTGGAACCCTAAGAGACATCAGCAAGGGAACCCTAAGAGACATCAGGCTTCCTTGGCAGTGAGGTCCTCTTTTTAGAATGCCCTCTTGCAGGAACTATGCCAGGCATAGGTCTTCAAACTTTTAAGAAACTCCTGAAAATGGAACTCTTTTAGAGAAGCTTTGGGGGAAAGCCCTCATTAGCTAAGGGAGAGAGGAGGAAAGAAGGAGAAAGTAAAATAATGGAATGCCTTATTGTCAGTGTTATTGTCTATTCTGCTACATAATAGTCATAATATAGTGTTTTGTTATAGTTTTTTTTAATTTCATAATATATTTTGTTTTCCGTGTTTTGGTATACACCACCCAGAGTAGTGGTTTCCACTAGATGGGTGGTATAAAAATTTAATGAATGAATGAATAAATAAATGAATCAAATTTGAGTTTTGGGGTCATATAGTGTGTATGAGGTTTGAAATGCCCTTCAAGTGCTCTAACTAAACCATATTAAATTTTACTCAGCAACATCAAGCTGCATACAGTGGTGTTGAGAAAGTTATTTGTGGTCATCTTCCTAGTGAATTTTTCCTAGACTCATAAAACATCTAGATACTATCCTCCCCAGTGCATTCCTTTATGACATGGCTGAATAACTACTTGGTAAGAATATACGCAAATAGTAAGAATGTTACCTCTATAGCATATATACAATAGGAATGTGTCTGTGCAAACGATGCTCTTTGAATTACCCATGCCAATTTGTTCTTATTTTACGTTTAATTTTATTTTATATCCAATTTTTTATTTTAAACTGGGAGATGCGGACAACCAGAACTGTACAGCAAAAACAGCAAAGAGTTTTCGGGTGTCATAAAAACTAACAAGTTTTATTGTCATATTGTTACCATTTTGTGGATTGCAGCTTGCTTGGTCAAATGAAATGGGCATTTAATGAAGTGGTCTGTGGTCTTTGAATGCGGATGCCAGATAAACTGTTGAAGTGCCTTGAGACTCTTCATTGTTTATGTCTATCTATTTCTGTTTGTAAGACAAGATGAAAGCATGTGGCCTAAGATCAGATTGAATTGTGTGCATTTGGTATGAAGGCGTTCTTCACAAGCAAGAAGGAACTAAATATGAGAAATACAAGTTTGTATATGTTTAACAGTGGCATTTGTAAGAAGTGTTTGTATGTGCAATATGAAGTCCTGGAAGTGTGTGCAGCAGATTGATAGGTTACTCCTCAGAGGATGGTTTATGCGCAACCCCCAATAATTTACAACAATCCACAGGCTGTACATTGTTTGATTTTCTTGAGCATTTAAGTTTATTTCATTATTTCTACCTCTGGTTTCTCACTGCAAATAAAATTAATATCAAGTGTAATATCAGTTAGCTCAGTTCAGTCCCTCCACCGCACTCTTCTAATCAGCAAATCATTTTCTTCTCTTAGCATGTTACCAGTTGTCAATAGATTATCTATCCATCAAACTTTCCTCCTCTTCCCTCCAGTTTCACACTTATCATCAGACTGCTACAGTGTGCAGTGCTGCTTGCCTAATGGCCCAGTGAAGCTTGAAAATATTCTGAAGTTTTTACCTTGTTTCCTGCTTTGCAAGGCTTTGGACAGGATGAAGGTGATTAATTGGAACTGGTGCTTCTAAACTTGTTCATAAATTATCTGGGGTTGGGGGTGAAGATTATATGGGCATGTTTGCCAAAAACAAGAAATTATTTAGGGCAAGGGGTGGGCAAAATGTGTTCTTCCAGACATTATTGGATTGCATAGTGCTAGAACCCATAGACATTTACTGATGCTGACTGGGGGGAAATCTGAAATGAAAAATTAAGTACTTCATCAACCATACAGGAATACTACAGAATTCTCTTCCACAAGGTGTGCTTAACAGACACCAACTTGCCATTAAAAGGGGATTAGATTATGAAGAAGTCTATTAATGACTGCTAGTCATGATGTCCATATACCTCCAGTCTTAGAAGATGTCTCCCTCTGTATATCAGTCACTGGGGAAAAACAGAGGGACCCTTTACTCTCATGTGCCACCTGTGGAGCACTTGTGGGCTTCTCAGGGCATCTGGTTAGGTGCTGTATGAATGCAGTACTTGACTAGGCTTGCCTTTGTGCTCACATGTTTATTGAAAACTGGTGGTTATTTGAGCCCTTGTCCAATATTTTGGCACACTTCTGAGTTTACAAATATGGGAGCCAAGCACCAGCTTTTCCATTTATGAGAGGTAAAGTACTCCTGTGTTGAAGCACTTCTGACTGCTGTCTACCATAAGTAGAGTTTCTTGAGGGAAGGGTGATCTGCAGCTACCTAATTCACTATCCTCCCCCCCCCCCCCCCCGCTGCAGCTACCACTCAGTGGGATTGAGTTCATTAAATGCTGCCTGGCAGTACTGTTTTCCAGAGGCATGGCGGAAGGAGACTCATATTAATCAAAAGCATAATTTACAGCTACCTTCCCCATATTTTTGTTTACATGGATGAAGGACTTTGTGGTTGTTAACCTTGCAAGCAACCCATTATGAAGACAGGAGGAATGTAAATGCCTTTCAGTTTTGACACAGAGAACTGATGTTTCACTATTTCTTCTGGTGTTTACAATGGTGATAGCTATAATTAGAAACATCAGGGATCAAAGCCTTCAAGGTCTGATGTATTCAGATCAAATTCAGCTGTTCTTTATTTGTACAGTTAGAGAAACAAAGCATGTGCAACTTTTCTTGTTTTCACTGAAGTGGGAAAGATATCTAGAAAATCTTATACTATTCAAAAAAATTCTGAGTGATTTGTATGGGAAGGATGGCTAAAAGAGAGCACTCAATACTTTGTTCTTAAATATTATTTGTGGCTACAACAGTGACTTCCAAACTTTCAAGTTTTGCAAAGGATTAACAAGGAGAAGTGAAGTAATGAAAGATAAGCTTCCCTGGAAAAATAGGTTGCCCTTCCCAGCTAGTCTTCTCCTACAGTGTTCAAATTTGGAGGGCACCTTGAGTTCACACAGCATAATTTTGAACTTCTCAGATCTGTCCAATGTGTTAAGTGAATTGTTCACTCTGGATCCGTGCCGGTGATGGATGCTCAGAGGTTTTTATACAACAGGGAGAACAGACAATCTTTGTAGGGCAGAGGGCTATTTTTCAGATTTTGCTGGCAGCAAAATGTGTTTCCAAGGAGGTGGTGCTTGAATTAGAACTTAATTTAATTTTATATTATTTTTGTTTTTAAATTTAATGTTTTAAAAAAGTACAGTTTTGTTTTGTTGTCTTGCCCAGTGAGTCTTGTCCTTGTTAAATGCCAGATAAATTATACCTTCGTTTACTCATTTTGGCTTCTATCAAGAAGGGTGCATGTGAAAGTTTCCCTGGTGGGATTGTATGCAGCCTGTGCCTGCGCTCCCCCCAGTTCCAGCAGGACCCAAGTAATATATCTTATTTACAAGTAATAATATGTTCCCTGACAATAGAAAGTGTTAAAGTCAGCATGATTGGAGTATGTTGGCATCCATTTATGTTTACTTTGGTATGATTCTGCAGTTAGATTTCTCTCAGGGTCTTCACCAATATATTTTTGGTCAGGAAAGTGAATCAAGAATAACAAGGGCCATTATTAGTAGCAAGCATATGTATGTCTTGTTGTATTTATTTACTATTATACTACTACTCAGTTCTGCGTGACATAGCTTGTTCGAATAAGATATCTTAAGCTATTTGCTTTGTGTATTGCTTTCTGTAGGAAGCCTAACCTTTACCTGCCAGACAGTACTCTGTGTCCTTGGCTGTACTCAGAGAAAAGAGATGCTAAAGGGGATGTGATCCTGCCCTTCAACTACTCCTTCTCCCTCTTTCCTACCTAGAAGGTAGGACCCAACCTAATGGTTTCAAATTACAAGAAAGAAGATTCTGCCTAAACATTAGGAAGAATTTCTTCATGGTAAGAGCTGTATGGCAGTGGAACAAAGTGTCATGGAAGGTAGTAGGCTCTTTTTCACTGTAGGTTTTTAAAGGGAAGTTGGATGATGGCCATTTGTCAGAGATAATTTAGCTGTGCATTTCCTGCATGGGTGGAGGTTAGACAGAATATCTCTTGGGGTCCCTTCCAATTATATGATTTTCTCTATATACTTCTCTATATACTTTTTAATCTCATGATGAGCTGGGTCTCAGCAGTAAAGCATACAAATTACAGAAAAGGGTCCATGTGTATGTCAGAGAAGCCAGCCTTGTATCATGCGTGGCATGTGTGAAGCAATACTTTCAGAAACAAAAAGGAAATCCTGCAGCAGCCCTTAAGATTCCTTTAACTTGGGCATTCTTCTTGACAGCTTTCACTTCAGCGAGTTAGCCTATGGCAAGATACATGGCGTGCTCTCCTCTTTAAATCCTTGTAGACAGAGTAAGACATTTCCAAGCATTACAAATCAAGTTCATTTTCAGCGATATGAATAACTCAAATTGTGCCTGGCATCCAGGCTCAGGAAACTGCACTCTTCTGTATTTTACGTCTAAATTTTATTTGCAGAGACATCTACATTGCTTTCCTAATGAGAGTTTGGCACCCTGATCCTATGGATATATGCACAGCTTTGACAGCAAAAAGAGTGGTTCATTTCAGTTGTAGCTACAATGGCACTATGTACTTAACAAGTAGGACAAGTCCAGCCCATTCCAGTGGCTTAATTACTACAGAATAACATGGGTAAAATCGTCTTTGTTACATTGACTGACACAACTATCTGTTGTGCAAGTGGATGAATCTTTCCAGAGCTTCTACCAGCACTATCTTGAATAAATGCAAGCACTATCTGTTTAAAGAGAGTGTGTTCTGGCTTGTTCAGTGGCAAGCCAGGGATCAGGAAGAACACTGTGCCCATGTAGCATTGCACTCTGTGACTTTACAGAAGAATTTAGCCCATAAATATATGGTTGAGCAAATAGATTGATCCATGGTGTTTGAAATGTGCTTTAGGATGTATCTATAATACTGTCTCAGTCATGTTATCACCTAATACAAATTTTTGTTCTGGAGTAACAGTGGGATATACTGTGGGCAAAGGCAGGTGTGATGGTAAGTTGGCACTAGTACTGTCAATGCACCCAGAAAATTTATCTATGGCCTCTCCAGTTCTTTGTTTGTTTTCTCCATTGCCATGATGATATATATATAAACAAACCATAGATAACGCTATTGAAGTATCCAGCTTTTTGTCAAAATAGTCTAATTATCTAAAGATTTTGATTTTTTAAAGTTTTCTCTATTTCATATACATCCATAATTTTAAATTGTGCAACGCTCGGATTCAAAGAAAGAAAGAAAAAGAAAGAAGCCAGATTTCTCAGGATTTTAGAGGTGCCACCCACTGCCTGTTTGAACCATCATCTGGCCTGGATTCCAAACAGCCATTTGAAAAAAAAAGTCAGTCTATAGCTCTCGTAAAACTAGAAAGACAAATAAAAATAGTTTTAGAAGAGGTACCCATGTTAGTCTGGGCTAGTATATCAGGCAAAAACAAAAGAAAAATAAAGACTAAAGAAGACCAAAATGTTGTGCACTTTAAAGATTAACTGCTGTATTTTAATGTGAGCTTTTGTGGACAAGTTCACTTCCTCAGACTAAAAACTAATGGCAAAAAATAACAGTCATCTCATAAAACAGCACCATACACCTAATGAACATGAGAAAATTCCATTATTTATTTATACATGCCAGCAACAAACATGGCTGCTTTACATGGTTCCTCTCTCTCCATTTTGTTTTTAAAATTATCCTGTAATGTAGGTTTGGCTGAGAAGTGTGGACTGGGCCAAGGGTACAAGTAAGCTTTATGACTGAGCAAAGATTTGAATGTTGTATTTCTGTGTTCCAAGTCCCACATTCTAACCCTTACACTACATGGCTCCCTCAGATCAGTGGGTACTGTATAAATAATATAAAGGCTAAAATTTATCAGTATAATAGTGAAAAGAAATTCAATAATGTGCTTAATTTACATAATATGGAAAAGCTAATTAGCTAATTAGCTATTGCATAATTAGCTAATAATGCAAATCATCTTACTGCACAAATATGGCAAGCCTATAACAAATCTAACATTCCAAGCTGTTTTTGTTGCTTAAAATTGCTTTGTGTGCATTTTCTGTAATCTTCACAACAAACCTAGGAGGTAATTATTATACAGTCTTCAAGGAAATCCATGGCTTGAAGTTCAGTTCCTCAGATTCTGAGGCCTCAGCCTAAGCTTGTTAAGTTATATAATTAACTTTGCACTAACAAAGAAAGAATGAGTTTGTGGGGATATTTTGAAGAAAGGATGAAGTGTTTACCATAGAGAAGGACTTTTTAGCTTAGCTTTTTGTGAAAGAGTACATAAGTCTAGTCAAATGCTTGGACCCAGGCTGATCCATGCTTAGAATGTTTCCTTTGAAATCAGTGGGACATGTTAGTCATGTCTAAGTCAAGTCCTGTTGATTTCAGAGGGTTTCCTTGTGACTAAGTCTGGATTCAAACAAGAAAATACATTTTTTTAAAAAAATTATGTAAGTTAATAATATAATAGGACTACTGTACACAAAAAAGGGTTACTTAGTCTTAAATAATTAAAACCTCTCCATCTCCACTTGAGTAGAGATGAAATAACACGTCTTAGTTGGTGGTATCGTTCGGCTTCTGTTTAAGTTTTCCAGCCAAATGAAAATACATGTGGTATATTCACTCATTTAGAATAGGCTGCATGAAAAAATGAAGATGTTTTACTTATTAGAATGCTTTATTGAACCGATACTGCAGTACAGGAGCTCCCAGCCTTGGAGCCCAGGTGTTCTTAGTCTGTGACCTTCGGGACCCTAACCATTGGTCGTGCTCCTCTGGGGCTTCTGGGAGTTGACATCCAACAACGACTGATCCTCTTAAGCTTAAAGATAGGGTATGCAACTTCACATTTATTTTTGTTTAACAACAACACTCTGAATTAGATTAAACAAAGACAAGGTGATTTGTTATTCCTGAGAGATGAGGAAAATGAGGCACATTAGATTAAATCTGATGCGGTTGTGCACTAGCTTTGGATTTCAAGGCATTGCATTATTTGATAGACTGGAAGCAGCATTCAGAAACTTGCAAGCTGAGGAACTGCAAGTTGCATTAGCTGTACTGGCTAGAGATTATGGAATCTGCAGTCTGGACAGTGCCAAGTTTCTGAGGCTTGGTCAAAATCAGTGGCTCTCAACCTTGGGTCCCCAAATGTTCCTGAGCAACAGCTCACAGAAATCTGGCCAGCACAGCTAGTGGTGAAGGTTTCTGGGAGTTTTAGTCCAAGAACATCTGGGAAGATTGGGAGCCACTGGTCTAAAGGAAACTGTAGCTGAGTAGAACTCAGAATCAGAGGTAATTGGTAGTGTAGAGTATGGAGAACAATCTCCCATAGATGCCAAGTCAAATTATTTATGGCTCTTTCAAGAAACATTTACTCCCCCAGCTTCTTTGCCTACATGGGTTTCTCCTGAGCAAATGTTTAGAAGCATTAATAATTGTGTTTTCCTCTTCACCTCTAAAAGCTGCCTAATTTGGCTTAGCAGTCAGAGTGAAAAATAATAATTAATGTGACTCATCCATCTAGAAAGTGTAACACATAACACAAAATGAATTGAAATAGTGGCCCAGAAATACAGTATGCCATATACCATGGTACGATTCCCCCACCCCCAACTGTAGGAAGGAAATGATGCAAAAGAAGACTTATTCGCTGAATCAACTAGATGTACATTTCATGAAACATAGTTGAGTTTTCCTTTTTTTCTTGTGATATTTAGCCAGAAAAAAACCTGGCTAAAAATGTAGATGAACGTAGTGTCTCTAAACCCAGACTGTAAATAATCCATTGTGTGAGGAAATAGCTGATATTTTAGTTTATCTCAGTAAATGTAGCAGTACATACTGTTCCCTGCGGTCTATTGTATGGTGTGCTTATACTTAAAGAGGCTACCCGCAGAGAGGTTTGTGGTATCTCTGTGCATTGGAAAAAATTAACAACTGCCTGGATGAAAAGATACATACACTTCCTTCCCTTTCACCTGGAAATGGTCAGGAAACAAGCAGCACAAAAGAATTTGTCATGCTTCATCTCTCAGCATTTCTGTAAAGTTTCCAAATGGATCAAGGTTAAACCTCCAAAAGATCTCCTGTATGGATTCTAAAAGATCTCCTGTATGGAGAATTAGTGCAGGGAAAGCACCCCAGAGGGAGACCACAACTGCGATACAAGGATATCTGCAAGCGGGATCTGAAGGCCTTAGGAATCGACCTCAACAGATGGGAAGCCTTGACATCTGAGTATTCAGCCTGGAGGCAGGCGGTGCAGCATGGCCTCTCCCATTTTGAAGAAACACTTGTTCAGCAGGCCGAGGCAAAGAGGCAGTCCCGAAACCAGCAAAACCAGGGAGCTGGACAGGGGACAGATTGTATTTGTCTTCAGTGTGGAAGCGATTGTCACTCTCATATTGGCCTTCTCAGCCACACTAGACGCTGTTCCAAGACCTCTATTCAGAGCACGTTACCATAGTCTCTCGAGGCTAAAGGATGCTTACTACTAAACCTCTATAGAGACTTAGTTGTTCTACAGTACAGCAGTCTTCTCAGTTCCCTCTGGCTTGATGATTAAACTGCAGTAGTGCAGTCAAGACTCTGCTCATGATCTGAGTTTGATCCTGATCAGCTCAGGTAGCCAGCTCAAGCTTGACTTAGCCTTCCATCCTTCCATGGTTGGTTAAATGAATACCCAACTCGCTGGGGGGCCAAAGTGTTGTTTGTATAATTATGTTGTAAGCCACCCATTTACATGCTCTAGCACTGTGGGGCAGTATATAAGCCTAAAAAACAACTCCCTTTCCTTTTTTCAGTTGCTGTGATTGAACTTCATTTAGGTTTTGAGGCAAAATGGTTTGCCCTGGATATAAATGTGTTCCGCAGTGGGCCTCCCAGGAGAAGAATCAGCCTGGGTGACCTTGGGCACGGCTGCACCATCCCAGAAGGTCCCCCAGAAGAAGGGAATGGCAAACCACTTCTGAGTACTTTATCCTAGCAAACGTTGAGAAAGATTGACATTAGTTGGAATATACTTGATAACTCTGTAACAGATAACAGAGTTTCCTGGAGACATCCAAGATCCAAGCATTGGCATCAGCTCGATTTGATCCTCACTAGACGTTCTAGCCTTCCTAGTATTACGATCACACGCAGCTACCAGAGTGCTGATTGCGATACTGATCACTCCCTGGTGTGTAGTAGAGTAAAACTGCGAACAAAGAGATTATATCACACGAAAAAGGAAGGAAGACCACGTATTGACATCAGGAAGACTTGTGATCAAAGAAAAGTGGAGGAATTTGCCCAAGCGCTTGAGGAAACCCTTCCAGGCCCGGCTGATGCAAATGCACCTGAACGATGGGAACATTTTAAGAACGCTGTGTATAACACCGCCTTGTCCACATTTGGCAAGAAGACCAAAAAGACGGCCGACTGGTTCGAAGCCCATTCGGAGGAGTTGATGCCAGCCATCGAGGATAAGAGGAGAGCTCTAGCAGCATACAAAGCCTGTCCTAGCGAGTACAACTTGCAAGCTCTTCGAGCTGCTCGTAGCCAAGTCCAACAGGCTGCCAGGAGATGCTCCAACGATTATTGGCTTCAGCTCTGCTCTCAGATACAGATAGCAGCGGACACAGGTAACATCAAAGGAATGTATGACGGTATCAGGCAGGCTTTAGGTCCAATACAGAAGAAATCTGCTCCCTTGAAGTCTGCTACAGGCGTGATCATCCAGGACCGAGCACAGCAGATGGACCGCTGGGTGCAACACTACTCTGAGCTGTATTCCAGAGAGAATGTAGTAACCGAAGAAGCATTAAATAACATTGAGTGCCTGCCTGTCTTGGAAGAGTTGGACAGCGAACCAACCTTAGCAGAAATAAAAGCGGCCTTGGATTCCCTCGCCTCTGGCAAGGCACCTGGAAAGGATAACATCCCTGTTGAAGTGCTGAAGTGCTGTAAAGAGACCATCACTACCGAGCTGTATGAAATCTTTTGTCTTTGCTGGAGGGAAGGTGGAGTACCACAGGACATGAAGGATGCAAACATCGTCACATTGTACAAGAACAAAGGAGACAGGGGCGACTGCAATAACTACCGTGGCATCTCTCTTCTCAGCGTTGTAGGGAAGCTGCTTGCCCGTGTTGTGCTGAAGAGGCTCCAGGTGCTCGCAGACAGAGTCTATCCAGAATCACAGTGTGGATTTCGAGCTAATAGATCCACCACTGACATGGTATTCTCCCTCAGACAGTTGCAGGAGAAATGCAGGGAACAACAACAGCCACTCTTTGTCGCCTTCATAGATCTCACAAAGGCCTTTGATTTGGTTAGCAGGGATGGCCTTTTTAAAATCCTTCCCAAGATTGGATGTCCACCTCGACTCCTTAAAATCATCAGGTCCTTCCATGAGGGAATGAAAGGCACTGTAGTTTTTGATGGTTCAACATCAGATCCCTTTGACATCCGAAGCGGAGTGAAACAGGGCTGTGTCCTCGCACCAACCCTTTTTGGGATCTTTTTTGCTGTCATGCTGAAGCACGCCTTTGGAACTGCAACAGAAGGTGTCTATCTCCGGACTAGATCAGACGGAAAGCTCTTTAATCTCTCTAGATTGAGAGCGAAGACCAAAGTCCAGCTGAAATGCATGCGGGATTTCCTCTTCGCCGATGATGCAGCCATTGTTGCCCACTCTGCTCAAGACCTCCAACAACTCATGAATTGTTTTAGCAAGGCCTGCCAAGACTTTGGACTAACAATCAGCCTGAAGAAAAGACAAGTCATGGGCCAGGGCGTGGACTCACCTCCCTCTATTACCATCTCCACACAAGAATTGGAGGTTGTTCATGACTTTGTGTACCTTGGCTCAACGATCTCTGACACTCTCTCTCTAGATGTCGAGCTGGATAAACGCATTGGCAAAGCAGCTACCATGTTCTCTAGACTCACAAAGAGAGTATGGCTCAATAAGAAGCTGACGACATATACCAAGATCCAGGTATATAGAGCCTGCGTCCTGAGCACACTCCTGTACTGCAGTGAGTCCTGGACCCTTTGTGCACGGCAGGAGAGGAAGCTGAACACCTTCCATATGCGTTGCCTCCGACGCATTTTTGGTATCACCTGGCAGGACAAAGTTCCAAATAGAGTAGTCCTAGAACGAGCTGGAATCTTTAGCATGTATACATTACTGAAACAGCGACGTCTACGTTGGCTTGGGCATGTCGTGAGAATGGCTGATGGTCGGATTCCAAAAGATCTCCTGTATGGAGAATTAGTGCAGGGAAATCGCCCCAGAGGGAGACCACAGCTGCGATACAAGGACATCTGCAAGCGGGATCTGAAGGCCTTAGGAATGGACCTCAACAGATGGGAAACCCTGACATCTGAGCGTTCAGCCTGGAGGCAGGCGTTGCATCATGGCCTCTCCCATTTTGAAGAGACCCTTGTCCAGCAGACCGAGGCAAAGAGGCAGTCACGGAAGCAGCAAAATCAGGGAGCTGGACAGGGGACAGATTGTATTTGTCTTCAGTGTGGAAGGGATTGTCACTCTCGAATTGGCCTTCTCAGCCACACTAGACGCTGTTCCAAGTCCTCCATACAGAGCACGTTACCATAGTCTTTCGAGACTGAAGGATGCCTAATATATATACTTGATAACACATTATTATTATTATTATTAAACACAGAGTTGTTCCCATCCTGGGGAAAGCAAAAAACACCATCTGCTTTTTCTGTCTGTGTTACGGTACTTAGATGATGATCTAAGTAATTATCATCATAGGAGGAATCAATGAACTCTTGTTGACTGTTTAAACAGATAACTCAAGGACTTGGAAAACTTACTTCGTGGACTGCAGTTCTCAGGTGGAATTCTGGGAGTTGTAGTCCAAGAAGTAACTTTTCTAAACCTCATAAAATTCCAATAATATCTAAGAAAAAAATATTGATTAAAGCAAATATTTGACAAACCATTGTAATTGCTTCTGAAATTCCTTGTTTACTGTTGTAACTTAATTTAGAGTATTAGGCCTGGGGGAATTTGGAGGGTTTTTGTTGTGGTTTGCTTTTGGCACGTAGGCAGGCACTCTCCATCCTCAGTTTGCTTCCTCTTGTTTAAATAGGAAATTTTGAGTGTATCTGAGCCAAGATAAGCAGTGGTTTCCCTGTGGACAAGAGCCATCTGAACCAAAGGAGAGGGAAGCGAGCAGATGTCCATCTTGCTGAAAATTGGCATGTCACCGGAGCCACAGATTTGTAAGAACACAGTGAGGTTATCCCAGTTGGAAGTCCATTAGGTTTATAGCATTTCACAGCTTGTTCACTGTGGGAAGAGAAGGTACTGTGGAGAAGTTGTCTCTAGTGTGTGTGGCTTAGGAATTGAAGCACATTGAATAAGGGTAGCCCTATAAATATAGTTTGTAAATGTAGTTCTTTGATGTCAACGTGTTGCAAATAATGAGAATTCCATTCTGTTGTTAAGTAGCGTAGGCCTAGTCTTCTACAATCCAATAGCTCAGTGGTTTAGGTATCTAGCTGTGAAGTCACAGGTTGGGAGTTCGATTCCCCACCGTGCCTTATATAGTAAGGGTGAGCTGGGTGTTGGAATGGAGTGATTAGTTGGAGATAATCACATTTTAACGCATGCCTGCAAATGCTCCTTACAAACAGAAAACCACCAGGAAAAGGAACCAAGCTGGAAGCTTTTTCCCTAATGTGTTAATTTTCTAGTTGCAGACTAGGTTTTGTTTACCATTTTTCAGAGTGGTGTTTGTTTCTTTTTAATTTTTGTATACTCACTGTTTTTAGCTTTAAATATTGTCTTTTAATGATGTAAGCTGCCTTGGGTCCTTTTTAGGGAAAAAGGCAGGGTAGAAATATTTTAAATAAATAAATAGATAAAATTCAAAATTGGTAATCCCGTCAGTGTCCTGAAGTGCCGTCCTCTTATTTTACCGCTTCTGCTTTTACACTTACTTGGTCTTCAATCACTTATAGAGTCTTCTATATCAGCATCCTTTGCAAAGCAGAGGGTGAGGAATTAAAGCATCCCATTTCACAAGCACAATGTTGCAGTGCACTACAACATATGTTTGTTGGGATGGCACACACTGGAGATGGGCTTCTGTTATAGCTAGTATTCTTATATTAATATGCTCTTATCAAGACAGAGCACAAGACAAGAACAGGCTGTAAGCATGGAGGAATTTTACAACTCCTATGTAACCAACCAACCAACCCTGCCCCCGCAAAGAGGAAACCATCAGGCCATTGAGAAATGCTTCCATGTGATGGGGATGCAGGCACATTTAAGGTGTGTATGGATTGATGGCAGAAGGTGAAATTCAACAAGAGACTTGTAAGTTTGTGACTTAAAATCATTAGTGTGCTTTTTCACTAGTTTCATCTGTTCAGTGGAACTCAACTGCATCTCAAATATGTTTAGTATTGCAGCTTGGATCTGTGCATTTTGCTTGTTGTTATATGCCATCAAGTCACCTCCAAGTTATGATGATACTATGAATTGGCGATCTCCAAAATGTCCTGTCCTCAACAGGCCTGTTCAACTCTTGTAAACTCAAGCCTGTGGCTTCCTTTAGGAAGTCAATCAATCTTATATTTTGTCTTCCTCTTTTCTTGCTGGCTTCAACCTTTCCCAGCTTTATTATTTTTTCCAGAGAATCCTGCCTTCTCATGATGTGTCTAAAATAAGATAGCCTCAGTTTCATCATTTTTGCCTCCAGAGATAGTTCGGACTTCATTTGCTGTAGGACCCACTTGTTCGTCTTTTTGGAAGTCCAAGGTATCTGCAAAATACTAGCTTTGTCTATTTGAGTACATTCCATAAAATAGATATTCCATCTCTTTCTTTCTTTCTTTCTTTCTTTCTTTCTTTCTTTCTTTCTTTCTTTCTTTCTTTCTTTCTTTCTTTCTTTCTTTCTTTCTTTCTTTCTTTCTTTCTTTCTTTCTTTCTTTCTTTCTTTCTTTCTTTCATGGAAACTTAGTCCATTGTATCTCCTCATTCTGCAACACCATTTGCAATTCCATTTGATTGCATTTGCTTATCAGTCTTTCAGACAGTGAAAGTTTTCTTAAAGACAGTAATCCTTTAAGTATTCTTAGAAAGCTAGTGTCCTCAACTTACCTGATCTAACCTGAACTTATCCATGTTCTAACCTTATTCTTTGTCCAGGTGACTGCTTTAAAGTCTTCAAGAAAAAATCCATTGTTTGTTGTCCATTACGAACTATTGTAATACCTTGAGAGTCTGCATCTCCAATGTCTCCTCATCTCAAGAACTAACATACCTGTTTTCACAATTGTTTTGTTGTGCTCAAACATTCAGTTTTGATTGCTTGTGTTTAAAAATCTACTAGTTATGTATTTTCTCCATGTAAAACATTAGCATGATGCTATTGATGGAATGTTGGTCACAAAGCATTCAAATTGAGTGGAGAGTCACACAGAATGCCCTACAATGGAAATCACTGGCTGAAATCATGTTGCACAGTTCTGCATGTATAATGGGGATGATATCATCATCCATGGCAAATTGATGCTGATTATAGATATGCATTCCAAAATTACCAAATAAAGTCTTTTAATGCATGGCAATTTGTCACTGATGATGACATCATCACCATTGTGCAGGTGGAGCTTCACAATAGAATTTCAGCCACTGAATATTAACCAAAGCATATGTCTTATAGCTCAGGAAAAACTATTTCATGAAGTGTTGAGTGTTGTTTACAAGAATTGTACAAGAAACGCTTGGAAGACATTTGCTGTCTAGGGACTGAAATGATTTGGCTGGTATCCCAAGATCCTTTCTGATTGGATGGAAAATTATATACTTCACTGAATAGTGGCGACATTCATCTTCTGCAGCATCACAAATAACTCTGACACACCTCTTTAAATCCTGTGCACTGCATTCCCTTGTTTTGGCCATCTCATTCAAAAGGGAACGTTGGTGTAGTGCCTCAATTGACTATTTTGGATGTTCATGTGATTAGCCAGCCCTGATTACCAAAGCATAATGGAAGAGATAAATAGAAACAATTTATTGCACATCCCATCCCAGAAGCCTCAGGACAGGAAGAATATGTTAAAACCTACATCTAGAATTTGTGTTTAAAAATGAATTAAGTCACAATGAATCCTCCCTGTTCACTAAGTGCTTAAAAATTAGTTACTTTTGCAATGGTTATTGTCTAATCAGCTGACTTCTAATTCCTTTCCAGCCTCAAGAGGGCATTTATTTAGTGTATTCTTCTGCCAGCATTTCAGTGAATCTATTCTGCAAAATGTTCAGTGGAAACGGAGGGATGTTGTTGGTTTAATTGTAGAATGTGTAGTATGTAAACATTTTAAAGCTTTTATATATGGAACTCATATTTTTTTTGCAGTATGAGGATTTTTCACTGAATATCAGTGGTTTTTAAATTGTTAGGGGACGTGGTGGTGCTGTGGGTTAAACCGCAGAAGCCGCTGTGCTGCAGGGTCAGAAGACCAGCAGTCGTAAGATCGAATCCACGCGACGGAGTGAGCTCCCGTCGTTTGTCCCAGCTCCTGCCAACCTAGCAGTTCGAAAGCATGCAAATGCAAGTAGATAAGTAGGTACCACCTCGGTGGGAAGGTAACAGCGTTCCGTGTCTAGTCGCGCTGGCCACGTGACCACGGAAACTGTCTTCGGACAAAACACTGGCTCTATGGCTTGGAAACGGGGATGAGCACCGCCCCCTAGAGTCGGACACAACTGGACTAAATGTCAAGGGGAACCTTTACCTTTACCTTTACCTTAAATTGTTAGGCAGTTTTCCATTAAAGGTCAAGAATTCTGTAAGAGATGATGGGATGAATAAAAGCCTAGCACAGTTGCAGGCTTTCCTCTTGTTTTAGTCAAGACCTAGTTAGAGAGAATCCCCTTTACGGATTGCTGCCTTGTCGTGGTGAAGGGGCTTGAGTAATTCAGAGAAGCTATGGGCTATGCCGTGCAGGGACACCCAAGACGGACAGGTCATAGTGGAGACTTCTGACTAAACGCGATCCAACTGGAGCAGGAACTGGCAAGCCACGTCAGTATCTTTGCCAAGAAAACTCCATGAACAGAAACAAAAGGCTAAAAGATATGACGCTGGAAGATGAGCCCCTCAGGTCGGAAGGCGTCCAACATGCTACTGAGGAAGAGCGGAAGACAAGGACAAGTAGCTCCAGAGCTAATGAAGTGGTTGGGCCAAAGCTGAAAGGACGCTCAGCTGTGGACGTGCCTGGAAGTGAAAGGAAAGTCCGATGCTGCAAAGAAAAATACTGCATAGGAACCTGGAATGTAAGATCTATGAACCTTGGTAAGCTGGATGTGGTCAAACAGGAGATGGCAAGAATAAACATTGCCGGGGGCGAAGAGAAGACTCCCTGGAAAAGACCCTGATGTTGGGAAAGTGTGAGGGCAAGAGGAGAAGGGGACAACAGAGGACGAGATGGTTGGACAGTGTCATCGAAGCTACCAACATGACTTTGACCAAACTCCGGGAGGCAGTGGAAGACAGGAGGGCCTGGCATGCTCTGGTCCATGGGGTCATGAAGAGTCGGACACGACTTAACAACTAAACAACAACAAGTTAGAGAGAATAACCTGACAATGGAATCTCAGTGTGGAATTATTTTGGATTCGTAAGAGTGTCCTATAATTTCAGTGTAATTGGTTGGGGCAGTTGTGGGGGCTGTTGTTTTATGATTATATTTCTTAGGAAGGATCAAGAGGGATTCTGCTCTTCAACTATAGTGTCAGTGTTACACCTTCCTATTTCTTGGTTTACTAATGTTAACTCACAGGCACCTGCAATCTGTAGATGTGTACACAACTATGTGCCAGAAAATCTGTGCATTTGTATATGGGCCATATGCACAGTGCTGAGTGGGGTTTTTGAAGACCACATTTCTGTGCTCTGAGAATTAAAAACCAAAAAACCCAGTAACTTTATAAGACAGTAGATTTATTGGGGAGAAGAGGGGCTAAGTTTAGGTGCATAGTCCCAGAGTACTCCAAGAATAAAGAACGGTTAAACCATTTCTAGACTTAGAAAACCGTGGAAGGAATCACTATAAGTTGGAATCAACTTGATGGCACTTGTTGTTGTTGTTGGCAATGGTAGTTTGGTTGTTTAGAAATAGAGCAAATGTTCTGTATTCAGAAGGTACAGGTTATGTCTCTGGCATTTCCAGGCTCCAACAATTATTTTCTCACAACTGCTGCCAGTCAGTCTTGACACTTTGGGGCCAGAGAGACCAAGTGTCCACTAAGTACAAGACAGCTTCGTATGTTCCTAGCATCAGTTGAAACTTTTAAGGAACCTTCCTAAATGTGAAATGAGTAAAACAATACCAGATATGATCTTGTGTGGAGGTCATAATCTAACCATGAAATGTAGTAACAGCTACAAATCAGAGAGTCCTTTCTGTTGTTCATGTTGCTGCATTAGCAGCACAGGACAGGTAACAAGAGACTTTTCCCCCCAATTCTGATGCATAGACCGTGCTTTTCATGGCTTGGCCTTGACTAGTCTCTGATTTGTTTCTTCATCCCCAACAGTATTAAATTTAGTAAGTAATGAGTGAAGTTAAACCTAAAGAAGACTTTGTAGTCAGTTGGATTAATCAGGGGAAAATGTGGATGATACCCCAGCTTCAAACAGCTATTTCTTTCTAACTCTTTTGAAATTGAATTGGCATATATAAAGTCAAGGTAAAGGTAAAGGTTCCCCTTGACATTTAGTCCAGTCGTGTCCGACTCTAGGGGGCGGTGCTCATCCCCGTTTCCAAGCCGTAGAGCCAGCGTTTTGTCCAAAGACAGTTTCCGTGGTCACGTGGCCAGCGCGACTAGACACGGAACACCGTTACCTTCCCACCGAGGTGGTACCTATTTATCTACTCGCATTTGCATGCTTTCGAACTGCTAGGTTGGCAGGAGCTGGGACAAGCGACGGGAGCTCACTCCGTCGCGTGGATTCGATCTTACGACTGCTGGTCTTCTGACCCTGCAGCACAGCGGCTTCTGCGGTTTAACCCACAGCGCCACCACGTCCCTATTGTCTAGCAACAATATACAGTGATGCCTCGCAAGACGAAAGTAATTTGTTCCGCGAGTAGTGTCGTATTGCGAAATTTTCGTCTTGCGAAAGCGCGGTTTCTCATAGGAATGCATTGCAATGCATTCCTATGGGAAACCTCGCAAGACGAACGAATTATTTTCGTCTTGCGAGGCATCGCTCTTGCGGAAAAAAAAATCGTCTTGCGAAGCACGGCCATAGAAAAAGTCGTCTTGCGAGTCACCAAAACAATCGCATTCGTCGGGCAAGGCATTCGTCTTGCGAGGCATCACTGTAATTGTGTTATTCAGTAAGTTGTTTGTAGCTTATTACCAGTAATACCTGATAGCTGCCATCTTCCCAATGAACATACCTTATAATGAGTCAGACCATTGACCCGCATTGCCCAGTCCTGTTTGAGACTAAGACTCTCCAGTGCCTTGGGCATTAGGAATGCCCAGCCTGGAGACTTGAGAGCCTTTTCACAGTAGATCTTAGAAGCAGTATTGTGGAATATTCTCCATGGAAACTATGTGCTTTGCCTCCTACCAAGCATGACTTCTCTTCCTCCAAATAATACAATCAATGCCCTCTTTCAGTTGGAGGGTTTCACTTTGTTCTGTTTCTTAACATCTGTGGATTTTGCTCTCTGGTCTTTTTCTTGGTTCAAGCCTCATTATTGTTTGTTTGCTTGCAGATATTTATAGAGAACTTAGATCTAAAAAAATACAGTAAGAAAAAAGCACAAAATACAGCATTTATATCCATGAAGCAGATGAAAGTTGAACTAAATGGAGAAGCTTACAAAAAATAGGTGCTTTTTGTCAACATGGATCTAAAACTACAAATTGTTAAAACATGTTGCATTTTTAGCAGAATGGTATTCCACATAACAGGTGTCATCCAACGTTCCCTCTGATTCTCCGGAGCTGTGCACGGAGTTCCAGCTGCAAAAAAAGAGAAGCATATGGGCAGATACACACTTGGCTGCGTGTGCCCGATGGAGTGGCGTGCTCCCATGCACTCACGCAGCTTAGAGGGAATGTTCGTGTCATCACACCAAATGTCCTGTTACAAATGGCTGCAGAGCAGACCTTGAGATTAGGTGGCACTACCTATTCACTACCAAGGTGACACTTTTCTGGGGATTTCACAGTGGATGAATATAATCATGGTGTGATGAGAACATCCAGTTGTTGACTGAGAATTGAGGTCTAAGATGGAAGTAATATATCAGGAGATGTATGCTACCGCATAGTAAAAACATAGGAAGCTGCCTTGTACTAAGTCAGACTGTTTCTCAGTCTGTCTTTCTGTTGTTCCTCTGATTCTCCTAGGGTTTCAGATATCCCTACTTAGATATACCAGAGATTAAAGTTAGGACTTTTTGCATGTAGAGGGCATTCTTAGTCACTAGGCTTTAACTCGATGTTATTCTGAAGTATCGCATCTATATTTGCTTCTTTGTAATTTTATTTTATTATTTATTTATTTAAAATATTTTTATCCCACTTTTCTCCTCAAAAGGACCCAAGGCGGAACCTCACCTTATGGAAAAGAAGAGTCTTTGCTTTATGTATGTACAGTAGGGGCCCTGTATCTGCAGGATTGATATCTGTGGTCTTATCCTTCGTATATATAACATATAGAAGTGCTATAAATTGACACATTGATCTAGTTTTGTCACATATTTGGAAAAACATATTATCTATTTTTATCGAATTTTGTAGGGAGCTACTGGTGTACTTTATTCAGGTTTGTCATAGAAGGAAATCCTTAGCTGGCGAACATCTGAGCTGCAGTTCAAATATTATTAAGGTTTTGATACCCATTAAACCATGTAGGAGAAAGGACTGGCAGAATTATCCTGTGTGGCCTTTGTTTTTCCTTCTGAGGCTAGCATTCTACCAGTACTTCCATTAGTTGTAATTAATCAACTAATGTCTGTCTTCCCTCCTATTTTTTTAGATGTGGATGGCATTTTCCAGCATTGTAATCCCTTATAAGAAGAGTATGCCACCAAAACATAGATAGATAGGTCTATGAGTGCTGTGCACCCATGATTTTTGAATTTTTTTGCTCGACATTTTTTCAGTTCCTTGGCAGAATTGAATGAAATTAGTAAGGATAGTTGTCCTTTTTAAGGGAATCAAGCCTGTCAGGTTTAAGTTGAATAGCTACATGAAGTTTCATGTAAGAGCCTTTCAAAAACATAATACATACAACATATCTTTATCTCTTTTGTGGACAGTTAACAAACAAACAAACCAGAATGATAAGTTCAGTGGTTTTTATTAAAGGGGAGCATTCAAAATGCTTCCTTTATTACCATTCTCCTTTTGCAATTGATTAAATTTGTATAAAAATAGCATGCTTCATAGAAGTATCACAAAGGAAGAAAAGTGCAGAATTTCTGAATAACAGGTTTAGGGCTGGGGGATTTAAAAAAACAGTTTAAGTTTTGTTTCATGCTCAGCTGGCACCAAAGTCATCTAAAGTATTATAGGACAAGTGGATGTGGAGCAAACAGAGGCAAATAAAAGTGGTGTTCATACATTATAGTGAGCATGTATTTGCATTGTATACATACATGTTCAAGTAACAGTGTATTGGATGGGGTGCTGGTAATTGTTTCCAAGCACTATTGCAATTCTGATGGTGTCAATAATGAGAAAGGTCAAAACAAGTTTTGAAAATAAACAATCCATTTTATAGATTTCTTATCAGGCACCATGAAAAGATGCAGTTTGGCAGTGTGTATATGCAAGGGAATGCACTCATTTTGAGCAGGAATGGGTTGCTTGATCATTTATGTTGCAGTGTATTTATAGGACCGTGCCTCTTCCCCTCTACAGTAAATATTACAAGCAAGAAGAATCTTGGAATTGTCGTAGATCACAAGCTGAATATGAGTGAACAGCGTGATGTGGATACAAAAAAGGCAAATGCTATTTTAGGCTGCATTAACAGTATAGATTCCAAATCCTGCAAGGTGCTAGTTCCCCTCTATTCAGCACTGGTTAGGCCTCACCTTGAGTATTGTGTCCAGTTCTGGACACCACACTAAGAAGGATGCTAATAAATTGGAACAAGTTCAGAGGAAGGCAACAAGGATGATCAGGGGTCTAGAAACCAAGCTCTATGAGGAAAGACTGAAAGAACTGGGCATGTTTAGCTTTGAGAAAAGAAGACAGAGGGGTGATATGATAACAGTTTTCAAATACTGTACTTGAAAGGCTGTCATACAGAAGAAGGGCAGGATCTGTTCTCGATCATCCCAGAGTGCAAGCCATGCAACATATTCTATGATAATCAAACATAATAATATTCTATGATTCTATGATCTTTGTTCCCTCATGTGAAATATTTTAGTGATGTGGGGATTTTATAACATAAACTAATGGTCAAATTTAGCTTCAGAGATCTGCTGTATAGTCAGTTTTCTCAGCTTCTATGGGAACTGGGCGCAAGCATGCCTCCTTACCAAAGAATCAAACTAACTGTAATACACAACATAGGGCAGACATTTGTTCCGACTGCAAATTCCTTTAGGAGCATGAATTGCCTTGGAGTAACAGCTGTTCTTCTGTCCCTCCACCCCCCAATCCCAGCCCAGAGTCAAGGGGAAACAGAAGACTCCCATCCCCAGATAGCAGCTGTTCCTCTTCATTGCACACTGGCTGGTAGGGAGAGAAGAGGGCAACGACAGGCTGTACTTCCCACCTGCAGAAAAGAATTGGAGTGTGCATGTGTGTGGAGGGGATGTAAAGAATGGTTGTAGAATTCTTTGTTCCCTTCAGTGTCGGCTGTGGGGACTTAATGAGACACTTCAAAGAGGAACGTTTGAGTCCCCTCTGATTCCTCACCTCCAGGCAAGAGCAAGACAAGGATTCCCCCCCCCCCCCTGCAATGTCTCCATCATTTTTAGGAACTGTCTTAGGGCAAAATTAGTGCAGTATTTGTGCTCTTTTCTTAATTTGTTCAAACCTGCTCCCCCCCCAACCCCCCCCCCCATTCTTGCTTGTATTTTTCTTTGCTTGCAAATAACGCCACAAAATACCTTGCCGACTTGGGGATGGGTGCAGAGGATTAGTTTGTGGTTGTTTGTCCCCAGGGTATAGAGAAAGATTTGCATGCTTGTACTGTGTTTTGTGAGCTGTGGGAGAGTGGTCATGGCAGTGGAGAAACAGTCTGGCTCCCAGTTTGGAGTTATCTGCCTCTTCCAGTGTTTTCACTGTAGCTGAAATGTTGCCAAGGTTTGTCTTGGTTTTTTCTGATTGTAAAATTTCTGTCTTTCCTCTGTGGAGCCCAAGGTGACATACACATCCGTCTTCTTTCTTGAACTGGTCCTTCTCCTTACTGGTGTCTATTAGGAATAGATTGACTTGGGTTCAATAAGTTGAAAAGAGTAAAGGAAGATAACAACTGGGAGCCAGGCTCTATCAAACTTAGGTTCCTAGATGTTGATGGTCTGTGATGCCTAGAAGCCCCACAAGGTCAATGATCAGTGTGTCTGAAAGTTTCCATCCAACACCATCTAAGAAACCAAGGTAGGAAGCCACTGTTGGACAGAATGTAGAATACAACATACCTGCATCCACTAGCTCACACCTGCCCAATATTAGAAGCAGCTTTCCATGACATTTGACCTAGTGTAACAAATGCTACAGAGCAAATTGTCCTTGAGGAGTCCTCACGGATTAAGTACCCTAGCTAGCCTGGAAATAATTGCAGGAATTGTCACATAAGTATGAGAAATAAAATAATATGCAGTTATGGAAGTAGATGATCTTATGGTTCTTCCTCATGTCTGTCTCTCTTCTGTATGATTAATGCTTTTATTTGATATGGAGAGTCTTATGTTTTGATTGCTGTTTCCCAAGATAAAATATTTCTGCTGCATTGCTGAGCATCTGTTGCAATCTTCTGTCCTTTTCAGCCAAATAAAAGCTAGCTTAGCAATGCCTCCTCCCTGTCTGGTTAGAGACACAACTGATGTTGAACCAGTTCTGTGTTGCAGTTGGATGTATTTTTTTGGTCACGATTTACTGTGATACTCCCTAATTATGTGCCACAAATAATTAATTTACATTCATGCCTATCCAGCTAATCAGGTTGTGTCTTTTGTAGATGGAGCAGGCTCTCTCTGTTTATTTTATTCTCTTGTTGCCGTTAGCAGAGCTCTAAAATTATTTAGCTGTGATTTAGGTGACAGATGCTGAAGTGAAGCAAACTATCTGAATTATCAGATGACATGGCAGAAGAAGGTGAACTTTGAATGATACTGAGCTCCCCTGAGTTGTGCAAGATTTTAAGGACAGCATAAACATGATTTCACTTAGAGTTCAAAAATGGTGTCTGAGGAGAGGAGAGTCCTACTAGAAGCTTCTGGTTAGGAAGACTAGGACGTCATCAGTTCTAAGCACTAGCAGGGAGGTACACCCAACAGAAATCACATCTGTAATGTTTAGATTGATAGACTGTATTCACAGGCTCATATATATTGTGTATAAGCGACGTCCAGTCATTTCAGGTTTTGGCAGAAGGATCTGTTTGAGGAGCCAAACAATAGACGGCAAAATTAGAGAAGCTTAGAGAGAGAAAAATGGTGTGTGTGTGTGCTCAGGGGTCACACTGAAGGCATGGGTTGAGGACAGCTTTCCATAGTCCAGATATATAACATAACATTGCCTTGGAACTGATGGGAAAAATACACTGTAAACCATGGTGTTATGCAACAACAGAATGCAAAGTTATTAACTATGAAACTGCTTTGAGAGTGAGATGTTTGGGTGTTTTTAAGTAGAAGTAAAAATGTTAAAAAGCTTGTTAGATATGCAGACCTTTCCACAGCATTCATGCTAGTACTTCCCTCCCAAGAGGTAACTTTGGCTTAATTTTGTTTTCTGAACCAGGAAAATGAGACAGGATGATTGGAAAATTGGTAATTATTTTCAAATGTTAAACTCCAGAAGCTAGTTTAGGGCTTCAGTACTATTTATATACCTCAGTTGTGGTGCAATATCAGATAATTATTTTAATCTAACAGGAAGTTAATTAAAGTTTCTAAATACCAGCTTCTTGATATGTTGTTCTAAGATTACAGTAAGCAGTTTATTATTATTATTATTATTATTATTATTATTATTATTATTATTATTATTATTATTATTATTTCAGTCTCAAGCTATTAACATTTGCTAAGGAAGTTGACAGGAAACTTCCACACATCATGGAGAGTGACAGAAGGAAAGCATGGACACTGTTATTTTTCATAACTTTTTGGCTGAAGTATATTTAGAAATGGGTTGAAATGTTTGTGGCTTGAAGAGAAACAGCTCGTGATAATCCTATATAGCAGAGGTCCCCAACCCCCGGTCCGCGGCCCAGTGCCGGTCCGTGGCCTGGGCTGGACCGGGCCGCCGAGACAGACCTCCCACCACCACCCCACACGTACACCCCCCGCGCCGCCCGTTTGCGCCTGCGCGCGCGCTCCAGCACACCCGTGCGAGCGCCGCACCGCCATGTGCATATGCACAAACGGCGGCACGGCGCTCGCATGGGCAGGCACGGTGCTCGCACGGGCGGGCGCACTTGTTCGTGCATGCGCGCAAGCGCGGGGGGTGTCCCGCCTTCCCCAGCCAGTCCGCGGACCGAAAAAGGTTGGGGAATGCTGCTATATAGCCTTTCCAAGCCTGCTGCCATTAATTGGGTCCTTCACACAACTGACACAGGAAACTCCAGCCGCCAGCAAAATACTCTCAGCTGGGGAGCCCATCACTGAAAATCATTGTTTAAGAGGTCCATTCTATTATCCAGTCTCCAGCCCCTCCAAGATAGTTACATGGAACAGTCACGTTCCAAGGACCAAGGAAATTGGTCCTCCCACCCATGTAGTGGCTGCTATAGAACAGAGACCTCATACTATTGATCTATCTTCTAAAGGGGAAGATGGTCAGTCAGTGGCCTTTTCTTCTTGAGTTTATTTAGAAAGATACAGTAGCTACAATCTTGTTCTGCTCTGTATGAGCAGTGGTGATGACGTCCTTATCAGTGGCAAATCACCACTGATTAAGGGACATTTTGGAGTGCACATGATTCTTACACAATGTCACAAAGTCATGTGCACCCCAAAATCATCAAAGAAAGCCTTTAACCATCAAATATTTGCTGCTCTTGCTGACATCATCACAGTTGCTTACATGGAGCTGTGCAACAGGATTTCAGCCAGTGAATGAAATTAGTCTTTTTATGGCTGCAGAAATGGTTCCTTATAGTGAAAGGAAAAAAGTACAGGAGATGATCATATGGCTGTCATTATATTCCATGCATTCTGCATCTGTTCCAATTAGTCCCATTATTATTACTGCCCTTGCTTGGAGAGAAAGATGTAGACTAAAGAGCAAATCCAGGGGTGTGAATAGTAGGTGTTATACTGAACATTTGCATCTCTAAAATTTCCGTATATGGAATCCTTGATTTAAAACCAATGCATTTCTAGATTCTGCTGAACAGCTTGCTGAACTCAAGATTGCTGGCCTCCAAAGTATTCTTTGTTTTCATATCAAGTAATTGCCTTCTGGGGATATAATGTACTTCCAATAGAAATTTGTAGACATTTGTTCTGAGCATGGATGATACACCTCGTGTAAAAAAATTTTCTTGTGTGTTTGGACTGTCAACAAAGCTGTGTTTGCTTGGGAATATTTTCTTGTCAAAGGTTTTGGTTTTTGTACTGTTTCAAAAATCTCACAAAATGGCAGTGCCTCTTTTGAATCCTTCCCAGACGTTTGTTTTTTCTTTTCTTTACATAGCCCAACAGTGTCATTTCTCTATTATGATGACCTCTAAACATTTTGTGTGTGTAGTGTTGATTTATGCTGAATGGGTAACTCAGAGTATATTTCTGTTACACAAAACACTCTTTCAGAAAGGAGCAACAAAAGCTATTGTACTATTTTAAAATTAAGGGCAAAATCCTATTGTGGAAAACCATGTGTTAAGGGCAATGGTGCAAGCAGATTTTGTGCTTTTCAGGCTGTTGTTTGCCTGATTGTGTAATCAAATAATGACTGGGTGTGCAAACAAAAGTCAGTAATTTGCTCCACGCCACTTGTGTGACTGTCCTTAAATAATCACAGAAGCAACATGATTCTGGCCTGGCATGTTTTTCATGGTAGGAGCTTGTTGCAGATGCATGAAATGTTACCTGAGATTGTTTATATAGTGATAGTGAAAGTTTAATTTGGTTGAGGGTATCTTCTAAGAACTTAAGGGATAGAATCCTAATGTTGATTTACATTTGTGTAACTACTCTAAGAGAAGCATAAACTGGAAATAGGATTCTAGCCACCCAAAGTTTGAATTTTTTCATAAATGCAGATGAAATGTTTGAGTACAGCGGAATCTAAACTGACAGCTTCAACTAACCAACTTGAGAGTTTGCAATATTAGTTTTTTCAAAGGCTGTTTGGATTAGAAGTACCACCGATTTTCCCTCCCCCTTGGTAGACTTTTCCTCTTGAACAGAGGAATTTTACTACAAGAAATCCCATTTACTGTGTAATGTTCTCCAAACTGGATGATTGAGAATTTTGCTCGATTCATTTTTCTGAAATAACAACATACCAAAATGTGCACATTTCTTTACGAAAAGAATGGCAATTAGAAGTGGGAAGAAAACACAACTGAGTGTGATAGGTTAATCCCTAATTATATACACATGCTTGCAGGGAGGGACTGTAAACAGGTGGTGTCAGAAGGAGCTGAAATACAGATGTACAGACAGTGATACGATCATTTGCTTTTCAGAAGCTTTACTGTTCTTATTTCAGTTGAAATTAGAAACTCCTTCCTGGGACAGGAGAGTGGGACTTCAGACACTCTACCGTGTTTCCCCGAAAATAAGACAGGGATTATATTATATTAATTTTTGCAAAAAACGCATTTGGGCTTATTTTCAGGGGATGTTTTATTTTACAGTCATGTCATCTTCTTCTGGTTGCTGCACAATGCGGCACAATGGTGGAGGGCAGGGTTTCACTTAACTGGGGCTTATTTTTGGGGTAGGGCTTATATTACGAGCATCCTGAAAAATCATACTAGGGCTTATTTTCAGGGTAGGTCTTATTTTCAGGGAAACAGGGTAGCTGCACATTCATTGTGTAGTCTGTTTTTTTGCCACAGCCTAGGAGACTGTGCTTGTTACTATTCAAATGAGTCTAGAAGGATAGACTGAATTTTGTTTCTCTGTGTTTCCTCTTAAATAATGTTGAGCAGGAAAACCCTCCTGGGCTGGTAGTAAGCATCGTTTGTACTGATTGTGAACACCCCAGATGGTTCGTTTAAAAAAAATCCTTTGCAGTACCATCTGTCAGGCGCCTGTCCAGCCAGCAGCCTGTCATTTTACTACAAGAAAGGAGGAGGCGGGGATTCCCTTACCCTTTGTTTGCTTTACTTCCCATTTGAATCCCACTTGGGAACATTTGCTTAGACCCAATGAAGCCAAGGGGGGAATCATTACAGTAGTGCAGAAAATGAGTGTCACTTTCTGCACTTCTACTGCCGTGGAGCAGGAGAGACTGTACCGGTGAAAACCTCTGCCTGAAGTTACACTGTAAATTACCAGCTTTTTGAGGATGGCATACTTCAGCTTTATTATGAGGGTCTTCTAGGTGCCCAAATTGCTTGCAGCACAGGTAAATCCACTTAAGATGGGATGCATCAGCCTAAACAGCAACAAGTAAATCACTATTTCAGACACCTGAGTAACATGGATGAATGATGCAAGACCAGTATCTGTTTGATTCAAATGTGCATGGTTGGAAACGCTACAGCTGTATGTCAGTCATGGGAAGTATTCTGTTGTCTGCCTTTACGTCTGATACCAGCAGTTTTCCTCTGCCTGTCTTCAGTGTGTGGAAATAATTTTATTTTAATGAACTTTTCAAAGTTGAACATTTTGCCCAAAATGTAGCAGGGTTACAATAGTATCCAGAACCAGCAATATTGGAACTTTGTCTCTCTCCCTCTCCAGCTGCAACATATGTAGTGCTGAAAATATATGCTCTGGAGTGTTTCCCAGCCCTCCAGAGCAAGCTTTTAGGATGCATAGGGTGATTGTAGGAGAAAATGGTGAATGCTGGTGGTGGTGACAAAAGTAAGACCCAGCAGAAACATACCACTGCCTTTTTTCCTCATTTCAATGGTTACAGATTTCAGTGAGAAAACCTAGACTGCATAATTTTCCCACTGAGGTTGATGGAACTTAAAGGCATTTAGGTAGATCTTGATTATTGTTATATATTCATCTTTTTTTCTGAAAGAATGATATCTTCATTGTGGTGTAGTGTTAGAGTAGGATTCAGCAGATCTTCACTCAACCACAGAAACTCACTGGCAGGTGGAAATGTTAAACTTCTCCTTGAACATCTCATCTACCGTGAATACTCTAGTAGGGTTACCATAGATAGAAAAGATTTGACAGCACATAAAAATGTCATCAATACCTATATTGACGTATAACTGTCTATTGCAGTGGCTCACAATCTTAGGTAACCCAGGTGTTCTTGGATTGCAGTTCCCAGAGGCCTTCATCACCAGCTGTGCTAGCCAGGGTTTCTGAGAGCTGCAGTCCAAGAACACGTGGGCTATCCAAGATTGGAATCACTGCTCTATTGAATAGTGAAACAGGTATACAGTTTTAAAGTACAAACCCAGTTGCTAGTCCCAATTAGAATAGACTGATTAAATTCATTGTATTTACATAAATATTGACATAACAATTTATTCAGTGAGTCTACTCAAATAGAGAACTCAGATTTATTTAGATCTAAGATTTCAGCATGCCAAGAAAATTATGGACACTGACCTGAAACAAATAGAACTATTCAAACGTTTCAGAAAATCAGTCTGCAGTTTTGACAGATGTAATGATGCAATACAAATAAAAGTGGAATGCTAAAATATAGCAGTTGTCCTAAAAAGGCAGGCCGAAAATGTGGGGCTGGATGTTGATGAATATTTCATGCAAGTATTGTCTTTACAGAAGTCTTTGTGAAATAAAATACAACAAAATTGGTCCCACGTTTCCCAGTATAAGCTGACTTCGGGATGTGTAAGAGAGTGTGTGCACTCTCTGTAAAGACCAGTTTGAGAACTTTTTCTTTTTATATGTAATATTGGGGAGGTAGCAGAAAAAGAGAGAGACCAAATATGAGATGAGTTGAATCAATAAAAGAAACCACAGCCTTGAGTTTGCAAGACCTGAGCTGAGCTGTTAACAACAGGAAGTCACTAAATCACTGGGTTGTCATAAGTTGGAAGTGACTGGATGGTAATTCCTGGAATTCTCCTAGAATTCCCCAGGCAAGATTCTGGGAGTTGCAGCCCACCATTACAGGTCTCTCAACTTCCACATTCCAGTGCTGTGTGAGGAGGTTGGCACTCTGCCAGTTTCCAGAGGGCTGGGCCAGGCTACACTGGAGCTATAGGCACTGCCAACCGGGAGCAGGTGGCCTTACCTGGGGCCTGATGTGCTTTCTTTCCAGGCTCCACCCTTGCGGCTGTTGCTGGCCAAAGAATCCAGCAGAGGGAAACCTTCACTGACTCTGTCAGCGCATACATGCCCTTTCCACCCCTCTTTCAAAAAAAGGGGCACGGCTCTATCATGGAACCTCCTGGGAAATGCAGTTCCCTGAATGTGGATGTAGAGGTCTGCAGATTTTTGCTTGTGGGCAACAAGTCCCAGGGTTCTATGGATTTCTGGGAGTTTCATTTCAATTCTGGGAGGTGCTGCCTGGGGAGATGGGGAGGGGAGAGATTGCAGTCAAAAAACACAAAAGATCACACCCCTGGGTATGACACACAAAGAATTAGTTATTTCCTATGAATTCTCTCTCCTTCCCCCCCCCCCCCCCCCGGTTACTGGGGAATAACTAGATTATGTTGTGGCTCTAACTTTATCCCTTTTGCAGTGTGACTGTAAGAGTTATACTGATTTTGCAATTAACAAAATAGTTACTTTTAAAAATTGCAACTATAGTGGAAACTGGTCACTTGGGAAAGGAATTTTAACTGTGGCTAATTATGTTTCAAGCTCTGGAAGCAACAGCCCTTTAGGGAAATGCCCTGGCCCTATAAGATGGTTCCACTAAAAGTAGCATCCTTCCTAGTCATCTGTGAGTAATAGCCAGAGAAGAGAAGGCTTCCTGGAGGAAAACCATCTTACTCCGTTGCATCAAACACCCCCACCCCACACAGAGTTCTGTGGTAATGTAAAACTTACAAATATGTCAGGGCATAGGCTATTATGTGCCAAGTTAAGATGTTTTGTTAAGATGTTGGCTTGAGTGTGAAACTGTGATCATATCAGACACACTCCGTATATGTTTCAAATTGTAGTGTCACTTTATTTTGAGTTCTCCGCTTTGCTATATGTCCCCCTGACTACAGATTCCTCAGGAGCATTTTGACACCACAGTTTCTCTTGGTAAGGTCATAAGATGACATTTCTTTGCTTCTGATGGTACTTCTGCAACGTGAACACTCATTTGTTTTGTTTTTTTCTTCTTACTTAGGCACAACTCGACCTCCAAGAGAAGGAGAAGTGCCTGGTGTGGACTATAACTTTCTGAGTGTACAGGAGTTTCTTGAGCTTGAAAAAAGTGGGACTCTTCTTGAAGTAGGAACATATGAAGGTATGTCAGAAGACTAAGTGGTCTCAACAATTCACCCACATAATGAAGCATTTGAAAAATCTTGCACAAAACTCTAGGATATTTATTGTGACACAACACCTCCACAAAGAAGCATTTTTAACTTATTCTTAATGTAAATGCAGAAATATTCTTGAGGAAGTTTAGGCCTTATGTTTTATCCTTCATCAAAATACTCTCTACGTTTGCCTCTTGCTTTTTGGGTTTAATTGTTTTAGATTACATATGGCTGTTCCTGTAAAATAGTTATGGGTGAAGTGTGGCCATCCAGATGTTACTGGGCTCCAGCTCTCATCAGCCCTAGACAGAATAAACAATGGTTAGGGTTGATGGGAAATTGTGGCCCCTGCTGCAAGTCCACCCACCCACCCCTACTCTTATTTCACTGATTCATTAGAGGCCAGTTGGACAATTCTTTACTTCTGGGCTGAAACCCATGCACAGCTACTTAGAAGAAAGTTATGTAGAATTTAGTGTGCTATATTGCTAATTAGACATACATTTGATTGTGTTGTTAGAGTGTGAGTGTGTGCATGTGTATGTTTATATTTTAACTTGTGTTTGCCAGCATTTGAGGTTATTCAAAAGGGGGAAAAAAGCTTATTTTGAAACACAGGGAAGTTGCTAGTTGAGAATTTGAGAAGTAATGTACCCTTTGAATTTCCAAATAAGTAGAAGTAATGCAGATCAAGGTTTTGGGTGAGGATTCGGTAAATAAGATTCTCTACATCCAGTCAGCCACAAGAACGTCTGTGAGCAGTTGTTGTGTCTTTCACTCTCAGCTGAGGTGAGAATAATAAAGGGCTTTTTCAGATTTGATTGAAGAATTGTAAAGCACAACAGAAGAAGGACAATATTAAAAGAACATGCAGCTACAGACATTACTGCTATAACGTCTGTGTGTCTTCAGCACTGGCTTTTATTCACAAGTTCAATACGACATATCTTTATTTATTATCAGAAATACATTTAAGGGGAATGCATCCCTCTACAGCATATAATTCAAAATGGCTGTGCCTGGCACTTTATAAGTACTTTGAATGTCTGCTCTTGTTAGGAATACATTTTAAAAAGGAACACAAATATTTTTAAATAAATGAATCCTTAAAATGTGGCACATGAATATTCTAGCAGTGTGCAGAGTTTATAGAATGTTGTCAAGTCATGCAATTCCTTTGTATAGTGGCAATGTGCCACCTTGTGCAAGCTTACTACATTTAGAGATAATTTAAGATACTATGACTCATCCTCTGGGCATGAAACAGAGATGGTATCAAGAAGGGGGTGAAAGTTGTTCTTAATTTAACACCTCAGCTACAGTGTAGCGTGTAAGTACAGGTTCTGTTGCATTCTATCACTTTTTAAAAATGATTCATTCTTAAATTATAGGATTTAAAAAATGCGTACATACCCTTTTCTGCACATGTATGTATTTTTGCATGTATACATGTCTATGTATGAACTGTTTCTTCCCAATTCATAGCCCCTAAACCAGCCTGTTCCAATATGGGTATTCTTTATGCATCTTGTGGGGCTGAATGTTAGCTGTGGTTGTAGCACAGCTCTGTTGCCTCTCCTCGCCACCCACAAAAAAAAATGTTTTTGTGTGTTGCACTACCTCTGCAAATAGCAACGACAGGAATGACTGACCGTCTGGCTACCATTTTGTGGCCTCCCAAGTGCTTCCTGTCTGGTGTCATTACAGGGCATTCTTGTGGTGATGGTGACAGGTAGGCAGCCATGAGAAGAATGGTGGATAAATTTTGGAAGTAATTCTGCAAAGTTCTAGGGCAGTAAGAAAAGAAAAATAACGCTTCTCCAAAAAAGACCCCAACATATTCTGAGGACTTTTTTGTTCAGCACATGCCTTTCAGGTTTCCAAGGCTCTCTAAATGCAACATTTTTGAATGGTCACTGTAGATAACATTTTATTTCTGGTATAGACACTTATAATACGGCTACTTCCTTGTAAGCCCTGTAACAGATATGAGACAAGGCAGTGTGTTTCAGCAGCAGGTAAAAGATGAAACTAATATCATGTCATAATTTATCCTGCAATTATGGAAAAGTTTAATTTCTCCATAAACAATGCTTCCATTTTTCTTTCTTTCTTTTGGTTAAATCTTTAAATTCATCATAATATTTCAGGGTGGCCTAGAATGAAACAAACAAACGAAAGTCATTACAAGACCAGATGCTCCATATACTATAAATCTTTCAACATTTGGGGGCCAGATCACAATTGCAGTATTTAAAAATATAGCAACATTGGTGACAAAAATTATTGTTCCTATTTAGACATCTCATTGGATCTGCCAAGAAACGATTCCAGAGGGGTCAATATTCTGTTCCTCCTATCCTCGTAGAAATCACAATATAAGAAGATGCATGTGATTTATATCAAAGTGATTTGAATTAGATTTAAATCACTACTGAGAAAAAAAAACTAGTTTAATCATGTGACTCAACCCCTTGAAAAAGTGTGGTGTAACATTAAAATATATGTATTTTACAATATGTAGTTTTCACAGTCTTCTTGCCCAGACTGACTTCAGCACTGGTAAATCTCTACCTGTCAATTCTTCTGGTATCTCAAAGTGTGGAAGGAGGCAGTGGAAAATACGGATTGTGAAAAAATATTTTTTAAGATTATAGCATGCAGAGGTGCACTTCCTTGAAGGAGAAATGACATGGTTAAATTCAAGTCCATGTGTTCTGTGCTACCGTTTACAATTTCAGAGAGAGATGAGAACTTCACTTTGTCTACACAGAGTTGCACAAGGACAATAGCTGGGGTTGCTCCTCTGACAGAATCCTGGAGATTTTAATAGGTATTCCAAGAACTGCCAACCTTTTTTCATGAGCTCCAAGAATAACTACAGTTAGAAAATAGGGATGATCTTATCTGTTTTTTTCCTCATTTCCACATTCCACTGTTGACCAGTATGTATCATAGAATCATAGAAAAGTGAAGTTGGAAGGGGCCTACAAGGCCATCAAATCCAACCCCCTTCTCAATGCAGGAATACAATCAAAGCATATCTGCCAGGTGATTATCCAAGTTTTTCTTGAATGCCTCCAAGTGTTGGAGCACTCACCAACTCCTGAGGTAACCGGTTCCACTATCATACTGCTCTAACAGTTAGGACGTTTTTCCTGATATTCAACCGAAATCTGGCTTCCTTTAACTTGAGCCCATTGTTGCGTGTCCTGCACTCTGGGATGATCGAGAACAGATCCTGCCCCTCCTCTGTATGACAGCCTTTCAAGTATTTGAAAAGTGCTATCATATCACCCCTCAGTCTTTTTTTCTCAAGGCTAAACATGCCCAATTCTTTCAGCTTTTCCTCATAAGGCTTGGTTTCCAGCCCCCTGATCATCCTTGTTGCCTTCCTCTGAACTTGTTCCAATTTGTTAGCATTCTTCTTGAAGTGTGGTGTCCAGAACTGGACGCAATACTCAAGGTGAGGCCTAACCAGTGTTGAATAGAGGGGGACTAGCACCTTGCGGGATTTGGAAACTATACTTCTATTAATGCAGTCTAAAATAGCATTTGCCTTTTTTGTAGCCACATCATGCTGTTGGCTCATATTTAGCTTGTGATTTACGACAATTCCAAGATCCTTCTCACTCATAGTATTACTGAGCCAGCTATCCCTCATCTTGTAACTGTATGTTTGTTTTTTCCCTAGGTCAAATACTTTGCACTTATCCTGTTGAATTTCATTCTGTTGCTTTCGGCCCAGTGCTCCATCCTGTCAAGGTCATTTTGAATTTTGTTTCTGTCTTCTAGGGTATTAGCTATTCCGCCCAATTTTGTATCATCTGCAAACTTGACAAGCATTCCCTGCACTCCCTCATCCAAGTCATTAATAAAAATATTGAAGAGCACTGGGCCCAGGACTGAGCCTTGGGGTACCCTACTTGTTACCTCCTCCCTAGTTAGAGAAGGACCCATTAATCATCACCCTCTGAGTACAATTCTGTAGCCAATTGTGTATCCACCTGATCCTTGATCTGTCCAGTCCACACCTAGTTAGCTTGCTAATCAGGATATAATGGGGCACTTTGTCAAAAGCTTTGCTGAAGTCGTGATATACTATGTCTACAGCATTCCTTCTGTCTATCAGGGACGTTACCTGATCAAAAAACGAGATCAAATTAGTTTGGCAGGATTTGTTCTTGACAAATACATGTTGGCTTCTAGTTATCTACATTGTTTTCTAGGTGTTTGCACAATGACCGCTTTATGATCTGTTCCAGAATTTTGCCTGGGATTGATGACACAAGTCCAATTTGAGAACTGAAGGGTTTTCCCCCCTGACATCTGCTTTACTAAGTCCTAGGTGAGACAGAAAGAATAACCTAAATAATATACATAGATGCCTGTGGAACCTCATAAAATTGAGGCTATAATCAAAGAACTCATGGATCATATTTATAAAACACAGAGAGATGTATACACATATAGGTGCATTGCTTCATAATATAGAATCAGAATTTATAGTCCTATTCTATAAAGGGATATTTTAGCTATAACACATTTAAAATTAATACAATTAAAAAGAAAAATAAATAATTTAAATAAAAATCAGATAAAAAATTTAAAAACATAAATCAAAACATTTTATCCACCCCACAATACAAAAACATATGTACTATGGTCTCTATATCACCACTATCACATGGGCATGCTAAACTAGTCATAATCGAGTTTGGTTTTTGGAACACTTCCCCCAATCACATTCGATTTTCCATAATTAATAAATAGGTGGTAGTCCCTATGGTAATCCTCAAGACCAGCAATGGTCTCCTCAGTTCCTGTCTAGTCTGAGACAACTATACTGTGTAGTCAGCATAAAGAAGAAGCTAAATCTCTGTCTGAACCAGCTTTGGGAGATGAGAATCTGTTAAACCGTAACCCTAAGCTGAAGTAAGTTCCCAAAGTAGATACTAAATAATGAAGGATAAATAATAAAGGAGACTAACACACAACCTTGTCTGACACCCTGAATGAGTGAGTAGCATTGATAAATCACCATCAGCGTCTCTTGGGGAGAGATGTTAAGGTGATTTTATTAGAAACAACAGATGGAAGGGTCACTAGGTAAATCTTCGACCTTCTTTGAGAGGATTTCTGTTGAATACTGATTTTAAAATTGGTAAAAGCCAGAAACAGTTTCCCTGCTGATGAGCTGGAATATTTTTCCATGGTATAAAGGAGAGTCAAGCAGAGATCCAATGTGGAAAAGCCTTCTTTAAAGTCAATATGTTCCTTATTAATAAGATGAAAAGAGTTTGCTCAGTCTTTAAGTTAGATGGCAAAGTAGGAGATACATATTTTTCCAGTAATAGAAAGCAGAATTACTGGGTGATAATTTCTGGGGTCAGTTTTCAGACTTTTTGTGTTGATAGGGAAATTACTCCATTGAGAAAATAATAGTCCTCTGATTACTCATCACTGAAAAGGTATTTGCTAACCAGTATTTGCTAACCAGTCCAGGTGCTGTTTGGGCCTGGCACCTTTCTCAGGTGCAACTGTAGTCTACATTTTTTTTTACTTTTGATGGGACTTTATAGTGAATCTAATATAGGGCTGTAAAGATAAGTGAGATACTTAAAGAGAGGTTTTACCAGTTCCACACCCTCAGTGAGTTTCCATGGCTGTATGGGGATTCAAACACAGACCTCCTGTGTCCTAGTCTGTCACCCTATACACTACACCACACTAGGTATCCCAATTGAATTACTTAAGGCTCATAGGGAACATCTGGCTTCAGTAAAAAAAATGAAGGACTTATTTTTATAGAATCTAAAAATGTTCCATCCATGTGTTCAGTTGAATACTCAGCATGACTTCCCTTCATCTAAAAAGAGAGCACCTGTCATCATTTGCCAGAAAGTTCTGGTAAAAAGGAGGAGCGAGCCACAAATTAGCAATTGTTAATGCTGCTTCTGCCTCTAGTTTCCAAATGTGTTATAAAATCTTTATAGTCTCTTTTAGTCTGATATTAAGCCTAGGTCAATACTGGTTCATTATTTCTTTTGTAAGCATTATAAATACTTCCTGATTGCTTCTGAAAATGAAAACAGTCGGCTTAAACGAGTTTATCAGAGTGCCTCCTGGGATATTGTTACCCAACAGCTATTGTAGGATTAGGATGAGTTCTCAAAGGTTTCATTTCCTATCTGGGGTGAGGATTTGTATACAGTGCCTTGATAGTATTGAAGATTCTTCTCTCCTTTAATTAATTAATTTATTCATTAGATTGGTTGGTTGGTTTATTTCCACCCTGCCTTTGTCTCTGTAGAGGGACTCAAGGTGGCTTACAAGTGATTAGAAAACCCCACAAAGATCTAAACAAATTTAAAAAATCAAACTGTTAAAAAATTATTAAACATATTAATTATTAGAAGGCAGAAAATAAAAACCCTGTTAAAACTAGTTAAAACACACATTTTAAAAGGATGAAAGAACAATTCGCTCCTTGAAAATCCCTTCCTCAGCAGTACTTTGCAAACTTTGCATATTAAAAGCTTGCCTGAAGAAGAAGGTCTTTGCCTGTTGGCAGAAAGACAGAAGGGAGGGGCCCAGTCTTATCTACTGTGGAAGAGAGATCCAGCCTGCAAGCAGCTATAGAAAAAAACATGTCCACACCAAGCACGCTTGTGAGACTGATTGGACTGAGAGAAAGACCTTCCCTGAAAGTCTTAGAGTCCAGGGAGACTGGTATGTATAGATACTGCCCCTCAAATAGCCTAGACCAAAATCATTTAGGGTTAAAGGCTTTATAGGTTAAAACCAGCATTTTGAATTGTGGTGAGAAACACGCTGATAGTCAGTGAAGCAGCTGTAATAAGAAATTTCCATTTGCCCTGCAAACAACCTGGTCAGGAGTCTAGCCTCAGCATCCACTGAATTTCCAAACACTTCCCAAAGGCATCACCATGTAGAGTGTGCTGCTCTTGTCCAAGAGTATACCTCTGTCTTGTCTGAATCAAGCTTTGGCTTGTTTGCTATCTTCCATTACTGACACAAGACTGGTTTAAGACTGAAACAGTGTCCCTGGTTTTGGATGGAAAGGAGAAATTGGGTGTCATCACTGCAGTGGAGACACTGAACACCAACTCTGGAAACCTCCCCCAGCAGTTTTATGTAGATGTTAAGTAATATGGGACACAGGAGGCCGATGGCCAAGCTGTCAAAAGGGAATCCTCCAGCATCACCTTTGGAGCTCACCCCTTCAGGAAGCCCTGGATTCACTGCAAAACAGTGCCTCCATCCCAAAGAGATTATACAGAGGTATGCCATCGGCAATATTATAAAAAAAATCACTGAGAGGTCCAGCAGAACCAGCAGGGACATACTTCCTCTGTCTGGTTGATCTTAGAACCATAGGGCTGGAAGGGACTTGGAGTAGATCATCTACAACCAAAACAATATCCATCCCATAGCAAGGCCTGGAGCCAGATTAAAATGGATATAGCTCATCCATATTATTCAGAAACCCTTGGAGTTGTGAAGCTACCACACACTCCAGAACCTTTGCAAAGAAATGAACATTTCAGACTGGTCAATAATTATCTAGTATAGTAGGATTCAGGGAGGGATTTTTCAATAAATATCATATTCTATAACTGCCCTTTTTAGGCAGGCTAGAACACTGCCTTGTACCAAAGAAGCATTCACTGCTCCCTTTACCCTCCCAGCCATTCCCCCGTGGGCTGACTTTATGAGCTAGGAAGGGTGAAGAGCCAGTAAGTGTGTAGTGGCTCTACCTCTCTAAGGATCCTGTCCACATCCTTGGGCTGCACAAGCTGGAATTTATTCATTGTCAAAGGAACAGCAGAAGCCAAAGTTACATCCACAGGACCTGTGTTAACTACAGCAGATCAGAGCAGATCTGAGCAATTTCATCTGCAAAGGATTGAGCAAATTTTTCACAGTGGGCTGAGGAGTGGTCTGCATTCTCTCTTCTTGAGCCATAGCATAACAGGCCCCTTACTGTTTGTGACAGCTGTGTTGAACAGCTGTTTGTAGATGCAATGGCACCAGAAAATAAAAACTTCATTGCTGCTATCAGTATCATGGAGTAGACCCTCCAGTGGGCTCTAGCCAGTATTCAGTCAGAGCCACAATCAGAGTTTTCCTCCATCTTCAGTGTAGTCTCTGTGAGAGGGGACAGTTAGGAACAATTATGTCCACTACTCCGGCCATCTCCGGATTCCAAGGGTCAGCCACAGCTTTGATAGAATTAATTGTCCAGGCAGCAGGAAATTGAGAATTCCCTAAGAGTCATCAGGAAGCCATTTGGATCCATCAGCCTTCTGAGGCGAATCATCTTTTATCAGTCTCCTGTCCCTGCAAAGGCTTTGAGATCCAGTGAACCTTTACTCTACCAGGTAGTTATCAATCCATGACAGTGGAATTACAGAGAGTCTTCCACACCCTGTTGGCTAACATTGCAGTCTGTACAGAAAACCAGGTCCAAGGTCTGACCTGCAACATGAATGGGACTGCATACCATTTGGGACCGACTCATGGTTATCATGGAACTCCTGAGCCATTCCTGACATGGATATACATTATAGTCCCCCAGCAGAACAAGCTGAGTGGAGCCCAGTGCCATCCTGAGATCAGCTTAGTTGGCTCAGGAGTGTAAGGAGACCATCATTCAGGAGCATGTGTGGTACACTAACAGAATATCTACTCTGTCCTGAGTCCCCACCTTCAGGCACACACACTCTAATCTGGCAAATGGGATGTTGCAGAAATAGTGGCAAAAAGGACTTACCGTATTTTCCCGTGTACAAAACGACACCTTTTCCTTAAATAATTTGAGAAAAATTTGAGGGTTGTTTTATACATGGAAGTCAGCTCTTTACCTCTGCCTTTTGCGAAGGCACGGGGCTTAGCAAAAAGGAAGGGGAGGTGTTTCTCTCTTCCTTTTTGCTAAGCTCCGTGCCTTCTCAAAAGGCAAGGAAAAGCGGCAGTCACTTTGACAGTCGCTTTCCTTGCCTTTTGCCAAGGCCACGGGGCTTAGCAAAACGGGAGGCCTTTGATCCCTGCTTTTTCTAATTTGGGGTTAGAAAAGGGAGGGTCGTCTTATACATTGGGTCATCTTATAAATGGAAAAATACGGTATTCAGTTTTACTTGACCATGTAATTCTGCCACCATTAGATGCTGCTGAACTAGTATTGTGACAGTTGTTTTTGTAAGCTGCCTTGGGTCCTTTTAAGGAGAAAGGTGGGGTAAAAATGTTTTAAATAAATAAATTAAATAAACAGATCCTATGTGATGGCTAGGGATTGCAACCAAGGCATAGGGCCACTGTTGTCTCCATTATCAGATGCAAAATTGGTTATCAAGTGCCAGAGAACTACTGAGATAAGAATATAACAAATTACACTGGAACCAATAACAAAATTAACCATATCTTAATGACATTGAGAGTCCCCTGGACTGCAAAGAGAACAAACCTATCCATTTTGAAGGAAATCAACCCTGAGTGCTGACTGGAAGGACAGATCCTGAAGCTGAGGCTCCAATACTTTGGCCATCTGATGAGAAGAGAAGACTCCCTGGAAAAGACCCTGATGTTGGGAAAGTGTGAAGGCAAGAGGAGAAGGGGACGACGGAGGACGAGATGGTTGGACAGTGTCATCGAAGCTACCAACATGAATTTGACCCAACTCCGGGAGGCAGTGGAAGACAGGAGGGCCTGGCGTGCTCTGGTCCATGGGGTCACGAAGAGTCGGACATGACTTAACGACTAAACAACAACAACAACAAAATGACATTGATTGTTAAAACTGAAGCCATTGAGTATTTTAGCCCTTTCTGATGTGAGAATTGCACTAAAGAGATCTCTGGTAGAGTCATCCTTAGAGGTTCTTGTCATTAAGGGATTAAATTCATGGCTAACCATTCAAAGTTAAGAGTTTAGAATCTTGGCATTTAGGATAATTAGGGACTGTCCTCAGTACACCCCAATATCATAAGATTGAAAGAAAAGGTGAAATTTGAGTTTAAAAGTAGCTATCCACTGCTTTCACATTGTTCTTTTAGACAAGGGGGAATTAGTCCTTATTTGCTTCTGTTTAACTGTCTTCTATTTACCTGAGCAACAGGTGAGGGAGACCACAAGGAAGAGCACGGAAATCTGTGCTCTTCACTCCCTGTTTTTCTGCTACTTAACTTTCCCTCCATCATATGAACATCAGTCAGGAGAAGCTGAAATAAGGGAAATGTGTTTGAATGTTGTACATATAGTATGTTAGTGTGCACTTATGCACATATCTGTGAAAGAGCATGGAACACCCTTCCGCCTCTGTTCTTTCCTATCTCCCAATAGCTGTCCTGGGATTTTTCATTTAGTATGTCTGCTAATGTCTGAAAGGGTTCTGGATCTGTCTAAAATTGAAATAGTGTTTTTACCACTTACCCATATATACCAGAATTTGGTCTGGTTTCTATGGTGAATCTGATGTTTAATGTTGCTTTTGATAGTTTGCTTTGTTATTCATACGGCGTCTTTAGAAAAATAATATTGCCTTGAGTTGTTCAGTAAAGACAGACTTTCTTTTCTCAAAGTTTATAGCTGTGTCTTTTTTCATTTCAAAAAGTAGAGAAATTTCTAAAGAGGAAAGAAGCTTGGATTTAAAGCAAAAAATTTGGTTGAAGCTAGAGGCCCAACGTTTAAAAATTCAGGCCTTTAAATCATTGGACGTGCTGATGCACCCTTTCTCTCTCTTAATTTCCCAGCTTAAAGAAACACAAGGTGTGAGCTTCTTGATTCCATGGAGAGTATCAATCATTGATTTGCAAAACATAGAGAGAACCTTCTGTTTACTCAGGACATACCCCATTAAGCACAATGAAACTACTCTCTCCCTAATTAGAATCAAGTGGACTCGATGGGTAAAGGTTGGATAGGTTTGTGGTGGAAATTTGTTGTTTCTAGGTGCTAACTTTAGCGAAGCCTGCGTTTCATTTCAGCTCTTTCATGCCACTACGAATACACTTATAAAAGAGGTTGACTGGCAAGTGGTATTATGCTGTTACTTGGGGTGGATATTAAGGTAGAAATATGCATCCATATTTTAAGTGAAGTATGAAGGTGTTGATCTGCGCCTGAAGGCCTTCACTTGTGAGTATGTGTGTAAATTTTCAACAATGGCTGAAATCTTGTTGCTTTAGTGTAATGAGCTGCAGCTAGAGTAGGCCCATTGAATCAGCGGGGATTTGATGGTCCATTCCTCCATATGCTCCATTGATTCCATGGTCTTATTCTGGTTGCAGCTTACTACACTAGCATGGGCGGGGCCACAGAGGCGGTTGTCCTGGGCACAAAATTCTTAGGGGTGCAAAATTTCAGCCCTGGCATGGAGCCATCAGGCAAGGCAACGTGCACAGCGGGTGAGAAAGCACACAAGTCTCACCTCCCCTCTTCTGGCTGCGGATGCCTCACTTGTTCCATTTTCCCCCTCTGGCCAGGTGGTGGTGGCACGGTTTGATGATGCTCGAGTGGACTCCTTGGAGAGGGCGGCCCAGAGGGAGAAATGGCAGCCCGGAGCAGCCCAGCTTCCCTCCCCCAGCATAAACAAAGTGGGCAGGCGGGCGGGTGGGCCACGTGGAGTGGGTGGTGCGGGGAGGGGGCTACACCAGCACTGAGCCCTCTTCCCTACCACTACCCAAGGCAACCTTGGTGCCCCAGGTGCTGGCAAGCCATGTTACGCCACTGTACTAAGCTACAAGATTTGAGTCATTGGTTGTTGGTTTTGTTTGTTTGTTTTGTTGCGATTTAAACTCAAGGTTACTTTTCTCATCTCTTGGAAATATGCATGTGTGTGAATTTAAGGGAGGAGGAGTCTGCTTTTGTTTTGACTTCACCCAGTGCTGACATGTGGTTTGGCTCCCAGATGGTTAGTTACGAGGAAATGTTTGCCTTTAGACTGAACAAACTTCCCTGTTTGTGGGATTTTTCTTCTTTTTGAATTATGTCTAGAAATAACTCTAATAGTGACTAGCGGAGCGTTATTCTATCTTTTTGTATCTGCAGTAGGAGTGTTTGAACAGGATGACAGTATGCATGAAGAAATTGTGTTTGTGGTCATAATAAGTGATGCCTGAGGAATTAGAGATAGACTTTCTCAAGGAGTGATGTCTACAAAGGGAAGAATTGCCACCATTCATCAAGGTAGAATTTTATCTGCCACTTGTCATCTCAGGGCAGAGAAAAACTGCATAGTATTGCTCTTCCAGACTCATATTTCATGCCTCTTAAGGTGCTCTTTTTGAATCTGTTTAGCGTACTTATATGATATTTGTATTCTCATTATAATTATTTATTTCATTTTTTAAAAGAGTATACAGTTTCAGGTATGATGTGTTTGTTTCAAGAGAGTTAAAATTACGGATGCTACATCCTGGTTGCTGTTGTTCTTTTTCTTCTTTTTAAAATTCTAGTGCCTTAGATGAAGTCTGGAAGAGGTTTCTGCTTCCATCCAAAAGTGAGGCTTTTACCACTTGATCATCTGTAGGGTTTGTTTGGACCATAGCAGACTATTGGGAGGTCTGGTAAATTTCTCTGCAAGATTAAAAATGGATTTCACATATGCCGTTAGCTTAATTACTGTATTTTTTAGTCTGTGGCCAAAATCTTCCTGATAGCTATGCTAGCATAGTGCAAATGGCATATTTTATGGGGAGCCAAAAGTTAAGAAATTACCATAGACATGGTCTGTTGTGCGCTCAGTAATGTCTGTAGTGATTTATTCACTTGAGGCAGTTTGCCTCCAGACATTATGCCATTTACATCATGCTGTGATTAGGATTTTGCCCTGTGAGAATCAGATCAGATTTAGTGATTTGGGAGATTGAGATTGCCTTCCTTTTTGCTTGTAATTTGGCTCACCCTTGCAAGTCCCCCTGAAGCAACTTGCATTGCAACCATCTTTCAGTGGTTCTGTGAATTACAATATAACTCTGGAGATGCAGTATATATACACACTAACAAACTTTTATTTAAAGAGAATTTGACAGTCCAGTGAGAAAAAACAAAACAGTCAAATACTAGGGTAAAAATATTCCATTTTACAAAAATATCACAATAGATTGCAATTCAGTGTGCAGGAAGCACAGTAGGAATGTGGCTAGTCCTTACCAAGAGGGTAGATAAACAATTGATGGGATAAAATCATATCAAGTACTACCTTTATTGCATGTTACAGGAAGAGAAAATATTCAGGATTGCTTCTGCCTAAGGAAATGCCCATGCAACTTACCTGATTTTTCTCTTGTGTTTGGCACAAAGTGAGATGTAATTCAAAAAGCAGATTGTGGTAAAGTTGAACTTCTGGATAGCTGCGTGGTTTAGGTCTCTGGTTGCAGAGACAGAGTTTGGAATTTTGATTCCCCACTGTGCCTCTCTGACAGGGGCTGGACTCGATGATCCATAGGGTCCTTTTCAGCTCTGCAGTTATAAGAAGAAGAGGCAGAGGAGGAGGAGGAAGAAGAACTAACAAAATACAGAGATCTGGCAATCAAAACATCTCACTTGTGGATGAAACACACTTCAGTGGTCCCCATAGTCATCGGGGCTTTTGGAACAATATCAAAACATTTTACACAGCATTAAAAGCAGTTGCAAATCTCAGAAATAACACCATCAGAGCTACAAAAAACACTGTTGTGATTGCATCAGTTTGTTTTTAATCCAGTTGACTCTTGGCTGGGCAAAAGATTAGCTGCCTTGGATACTTTTTAGGAGAAAGGTGGAGTAAAAATATTATAGATAGATAGACAGACAGACAGACAGAAACAGCCATGCAAAATGTGTGTGTGCTTTTAATTCAGTTTCTTCTTAATGTTTCAGTGGGGGGAAAGGAACGTTGTTCCCAGTGTAATTTGTAAACCACTATAGTACATATATAATTTAAACTGTTTATACAGGGCATTTCTCTCTAAATTGTGGTGGCTGAATGTCCAGTAAATTTAGTTAAGTAAATTTAGTAAAATGTGAATACTTGTGCAACCGAAGCACTGACTTACAAAATGATTGTGATGATCAGGCATGGATTTTGTGTGCGCATCCATGCACATACACACACATATATGTTTGGGCCCTTTTTAAGCTCTGAATTTGTGTTGCTTTACCTTGAAGGTCCCATCCTCCCCCATTTTTCCCCTTACCTTTCAAGGAGTAGTTTCCAGTCTGTGCCTCAATTTGTTCTGCTTTAACTTTGCTTTGACTGTTTTCATTATTTGCAATGGGTGTTTCGTACTAAATCATAGATTAGTGCTTACAATTTGTGAGTGGATGACTGAAGTAATTGATATAATTAGGAGGTGAAAGAACAAATGGGATACAGCTGGGGAGACTTTGAAATCAGGATAGTGTTCCTGTGAAACATCTGTTGTTCGATAGACCTCTAGGTCAGATCTGTGGTCTGTCATCCAAATATTAACAGAGATTACCAAGCCAGTCCTGAAATGTATGAGCCATTTTAATTTTATTCATTCATTTATTTTCTAACAATCAGATTTGATCAGTGTACTACTTCTTTTATTTTATTATGTGAAAACGTTTGATAACATATTGGTCAAAATCCTGTCGGTGTAGTAAATTGCACTAGAGTAGGGCCATTGAATCAATGGGGATTTGGTGAGTCAAGTTCTCCATAAATTCTGTTGATTCAAATAGCATAGTAAGTTACAATTAGAGGAGCCCCATTTGAATCAATGAAATTTACAGATCAGTTGACTCACTAAATCCCCATTGATTCAGTGGGCCTACTCCAGTGTAACTTACTGTGCTAAGCAACAGAATCTTAGCTATTATGTGATTATGTGTGCGGGGACACGACGTATTGGCAACTCTTTTGTCATTTGGTTTGCCCCATTGTTGGAAAACCAAATGCAACCTTTTATTGCAACTTAAGGTGTGAAAAGCCTTTTTTAGATGCCTCACCGAAAAGGAGAATGTGATCCTTTGAAGAAAAATGGATTGGGTGCAAAGCAGGAAATTCAAAGGAGTGTGCGATGAACTAAGCTCTTTTGATGGCATAATGTATAAATGTAAAATTGTCATTGATCTCACAGGTACCAGCTCAGTTCGCTTGCAGTTGTCCAGAATGATGAATGAAATGGGAAAGCTATCTTTTAGGTACTTGAGAAGGCTGTGGGTTTGGGGGCTGTAGAAGCCAACCTTGAAGTATGCTTTTTGTACTGTGGAGTCCTGCTTGACAGAAGGTAGTCAGTCACATGCTGGCCAGTCAATGCCCAGCTTAAAGATTAATAGCCATATGTAGAGAAAATGTGGAGCTTGAAGTTCCGCCATCAAAAGTACCAAGTAACCTGTAGAGCAGCTGAAAAGTCACAGAGGTTACCTAGTCGTAATCTTTTCCACAATGGAGAGAGGTTATTATATTTCTGTTTAAATTGTTGCTATTATTTATAAATTAATTACTAAACTATTTCTAAAACAATTATCAAGTTTCTAAATAATTGCTAGAGGTGTACAGATTTGTGTTTTTCATATGACAGATAATTCTGGGAGTTTTAATCTAGAAAAAACACACAAATCTACATATCTAATAATGACTAAATTATTATTTGTCTGGACTTCTCAATTTGGTAGTAAATTTATTAATAATTAACTAACTTATAAAGTGATTACTAAATTACTGTGCTACTTACCAAATTCATTATTTCCAAACTTCATCAAATCTCTGTCCTCTTCTCTCACTTTTTTTGACAGAGCTCAAGAGACCTCCCCTAAGTTTGTTTCCCTACATATGTAGAAACAGGAATTTGTTGTAGCATTTACTGGGGGAATTAGGGGTGTCGGTGCAACAGACTGGGTTCTATTTGCTCAACTGTTCTGGTGCCCATCCCACGAATATGAGCTGGGATGTAGACTTTTACACAGCTAGAATTATATTACATGTATCCTAAATTTTCTTGACTGTCTTACAAATGGAGATGAAAGGGGAAGACAAATCTCTGAAAATAACCTTATTTGAACACCAGTTGCTGGCTGGATAGCTCAGTGAATTGGGTACATGGCTGTGGAGGTAGAGGCTGGGAGTGCAGTTCCCTGCTGTGCATCCCAGAAGAGCCAGCTTGTGTGGTCTTAGGCAAACTTGTAGAGTCCTGTCAGGTCCCCAGAACAAGGGAATGGTAAGCCACTTCTGAGCACTCTCCACCTAGAAAACCCTGAAACATGTTGCCGTAAGGCAGAATTGACTTGATGGCATATGATGATGATGATTCTATTAACCACTGCCTGGTTGAAAACTGTGGGAATGTGATTAGAGCAATAATTGAAGGATTATGCTACTTAATGGGCAGTCAGCCTGAAGAATTTGTTACAGCCCTGTCAACGTCAGTCTCTTCTATAAACTAAAACAGAGTAAAAGATCTTAAATTTAGATGCTAAAAAAATCATCATTTGAACCCATACCAGTATTTAGGTCACCATCTAACAGGATCAGGGCATCCAGATGTTCTAAAATAAGAGACCTTACATAGTTTTCTAGGGATATCCAGTTTCCCTCAAGTTCTGCTTTTCTACAAGTTGGGGTTAAATATATGTTTATAATCAGTAAGTTCTTCTTACACTCTGTTAGGGCTACTACCATAGCCAGTTGTCTCAGGGGAGGTTTCACAATGGATTTCACCTTCAAAGCAGTTGATATAAAAATACTCAGCCCCCTCTTTCAATCTCCCCAATCCCTGCCCTGGTATTGCATTCACCTTAAAGGAGTTAAACCCATCTAATACCACATCTGCATCAAACCAAGTTTCTTGTATGAGAATAATGTCATATTTATGGCAAAAGAAGGGGATGTCAGGGGTATGAGCAATACATCATGCCCAGCCTGTCTCGTTCCATGATTGCAGTTCAATGGTGGCAGTAGATTTCTGGTTGTTTTCAGAATCACACTGTCATGTTTGGTCTCCCATTGCTTTTCTGGTCTTTCATTCCATCTGACCTTGGGATTGTTTCCTCACCAATGGGAGAGAGTAGCTCAATGAGAGTCACCAGGGGCATCAATTTCAGATTTAATATTTGTAGATCCTTCCTGTCCAGACACAAAATCAGTGTCTGTACACAGATGCTTCCGTGTCTTTAAGGAGCCCTCATCTGACGAGACACATCCGGATTTCCTTTGCCCAAGTGGTCTTTTGCTCTCATCCTGAAAGATTCTGGTTGGATATATGCTGAAGGTGGCTAGAAAGCCTCTCATTTTAAGTAGCATCAGCGGGATGTTAGATTGCCAGAATGCCAGTACTAGCCTCCATTTTTGGAAGGAATTTGGGAGTCTCTCATAGCTCTCAAGATCAATCTTATGGGCTTCTGACCGAAGAAGAAGGCTTAAAGAGAGTATAGTTGCCTGTCTGTTTCTCCAGCGGCCTGTGTTCACCAGGGTCTGTGCTATTTTTAGTGCAACTTTGTTTTTTCCCCCCCAACGCAGGCTGCCCTCTGTGTTGCGCATGTCAGTAGTCCTTGCACTCAGCCTTGGATGACAAACATTAGCAGAGTTGGGGTCCCCTTTTTTCTGTTGGAGGGAAAGTTACCTCCTTTTTACACATAGACTCTGTGGATGCAACTGTTTCAATACCAGGCCCTTCTGACTTTCTCCTTAACAGCTCTTCTAGCATGTCTGTTTTACTGATTAGATTGTTCAGCTGTTGGAAAATAGCTGCGACTGTCTCTGCTGTAAGAATCGATTTCCTATCATTTTAACTAAATTTGCACTTAAGATTCCTGCTGTGCTCTCTGCAGTTGTGGGATTGGGAGAGTTGGAGTCTGCATTGGGCTCCAAGCTGGAGAAAAACACCTCCCCTCCTTTACTATCTGAAGGTCTCTCTTGCTCTTTGGGAGACTGTGCAGCAGAGGAGTTGGGAGAGTTCACTTCTTCCAGCTGCTCCAGCAGGCCAAATCTGTTTTCGGCAAGAGAAAACAGTTGACTTACATTTCCAGCATTTAACAGGTCATCAATATGGAGTTGTTTTGAAGATTTATGGTAGGTCGTGGGCAGGGAGTCAGCATTTGAATTATTCCTCATTCTTAGTTTTATTCATTGTTTGGGTCTTCTGGAAGCAGGCCCAGTATTTTATCACTCCTTATCTTTTAACTCCCTTCCCTTTTAAAATCCAAACTCTTCTTTTAGTAATTAGTGAAAATAGCGAACAATAAGGCTTTTTTAATAAAAAAAAGTTTAAAAGATTAGAGATTGAAAAGGGAGTGGAACTCGGCACCAGTTCTGCCCCTCCCTCGAACCGGAACCGCTAAAAGAACGATCAAGACAAGACAATGACAGAAAGGCAGCGTGAAGAAGGGTCGTTTTCTTCCCTCTGTATTTCTTCCTTCTCCTGAGTTGTTGTTGTTTTAACTTCTCCCTCTTTCCCATTCCCATTCTGTTAAGTAATCTAGCGTTATACATAACACGAGAATCACTTCTTTAATAGAAACTGGGGCTGCTTTCAGGACTTTCCCCCCAAATAAGTCATTTCCTTTGAATCTATAATGACTACGTGTGTTTAAAGGTGTAGCCACTCTAGCTGCGCTGAAAGGTTTATGCATCACTATATAGGTTTTAACAAGGCTCACTGAGATTTAGTCATTTGTCAGAGGAAATGTGGCCTCTCCCCTACCACACCCTATGCTCTAGACGTGAGAGGGGAAAAAAATCTATGATTGTTCCAGCTTGGAGTTTCAAACCTCTAATGACCAAAGCAGACACTGTTTTAAAGACACAGCTATGAACTGCCGCTTCCCCCCCCCCCCCCAATTTCATTTTGCTTTAGAGTGAGTGCTGTGGATTAGCAGTATAGACAGCACACAGAGCCTCAACCCAAAGGACAGTGATTATTATGAAGAGTAGAGATCATGATCGTTCCTATTCAGTGCTGACCTCTAAATGTGCTCCTGAAACAAAGGTAGTCCAGCTATGACCCAGTTATCAGGTGTGTGACCTGGTGCCCATTTAGACTATTAGCTGGCCCAGATTCCAAGCTTTCATTTACACAAAAACGCCTGCAGCCCTTAAAGAATTGGAGATAGAATATAAAATATGCAGTCACTGTTTTAGTCAATTATTTTGCAAGCCAATGACTAAAACAATCATAACTTGACTCATTCTCATTGATATATCAGCTGATCATGCTCTCAAGGATATATGTTACAATTGTGGGAAGCTTAGTCTTCAGTGGTTTATAGAAAGCTGTTTGCGGAGCTGCCTGTAAAGAAAAATAAATAGCGTACAAAGACTCATTCCTGTCTGAAGGGTAAGGGATGAGATGTAAGTAGACATGTGGAGCCCTAATCCAGATTGGTATTTTTGTAATTACAAAAAGAAAGAGAGCTTCTTCTTGTATCAGTGGTTGCTTTGTTTATTTTCTTCTTCTTTTTCAGTTCACTTGTTTCTTTCATTCAAAAAATTGTTCATGGGAGGCAGAAGCCAGTACTTTTTCCCCAGCTGTGGGACTGTTCTGTTGAACTTATTCAAATACCATATCAATCAATCACTATGATCTCATTGCCTGCACCGACATAGAGAGGCTTCTGAGTCAGGTTTTAGCCAAGAGTATACAGCAAGACCTCTTTAGCTGTGGGATCAGTATCTACTGATTCACTTATCCACGGTCTGAAAGTACAAAAAGTATTAAAAGAAAAAAAAATCCAGAAAAACTAGTTTCACATGTGTTATCAGAACCAACCACTAGAGGGAGGCAGAGGCTGTGTTATGAATACTTTTAGTGAAGAATACATAGCATGGTATCTGGCGCCCTCTAGTGGCCAATTCTGGCAATGCATGTGAAAATATTTTTCCCCCTTTTACCATGCTCTCTCTCTCTCTCTCTCTCTCTTTCTCTCTCTCTCTCTCTCCACTCTCTCTCCCCCCCTCTCTCTCTCTCACCCCTACTGTAGTTTCAGTCAAAGCTCATTATAGTGCTATGCTAAAGAAGTATAACCAGAGATGGTTATTCGATTCTTAGTAGAGCAGTGGTACTCAACCTTGACGCTAGTAGATACAACTAGTAGATAAATGGGCTTTCTCACTGTTATCAGCAACTCTACAAAGCAAAACCATTTGACTCCATCTCTGGCCTTCAGCCTTTTGCCACCAGTGGATGTTCCAGTTCCCTCTGCTTTGGACAGACGAGCATGTGTAAGATCCTCACTTTGCTAACCATAGCTATAAAAGAGGAACATTCAATGGGCTTGTCTCCACCTGTTTCATGTGGATTATATGTCCCTTCCTCTTTTGTGGCCTAATTGTGGTGCACCATCAATCACTAAGTTTAGTTTCAAGGTTAAAACTTCAGTGGGTTGGTATGGTTAAAAGCAACTTTGTAAGTTCAGTTCTAAGCTACTCATGGTTAATGGGAGTTTTGCTGCTTGGATCGAGTCTAAAATGTGCACGTGCATATAAGAGGACAGCTGTTTGAGTCTAGCTGTGTTTGTATCCATAGCAGGCTGTCAAGACTAGACTAAGAGCAGAGGTCTAAACGGGGTCATCAGCTGGGAAACAGGGACAGTGGGACTGGCCAGTGGTCAGGAGCCAAGTGTGAATCAGAAAAAAGGACAACATAAGTGGCAGGTTTAGGGAGAAAGACAGAGGCCAAGAGGAGTATGCCATTGCTTAGCAAGAGCTTATGCCTTTCTTCCTGTCCAAGAGGATCCATCTGAGTTAGTGAAGAACTGAGTGGCTAAAAACTACTATCTGCAATTCAATATTTTACCACATGGGGGCAGCTGTGCACAGTTCCAACAGCTCCTGGTAACAAGGGGTAGGATTGGAGAAATCTCGTAGCAGTTTTCCCATCTCATGTTCTTTTTTAAAAAAATTACTATTCATACATGCAAAACATACAGAACGACAATAATAGGACCTAACAAAACTAACATAAATAATAAAGACAACAAAACTAATCATTCATGCTACATATATGGATCAGAGATTTCGCCATCGTCTGGTCATCTAATATCATCAAAGGGTTCTTGTGAGCACTAATTCACCATGACTATTTCTTCCCTTAAGTTCCTGTTTGTTTCTGGGCCCAATTGTATATCAGCTTCCAGTTTTCCTTTACAAAGTGTCTTGGTTGATTCTGTACTTCCTCTTGTTATATATATCAATAATGTTCAAGAGCCTGAGCTTGACAGCTGAAATCCTGCCCTGGAAAAGCTGGTGCTCCTTGTTGCTGCCATTCTTTTTCCTTTTTAAAAACTTTCCTTTTAGAGAAATCTCACCTTTTAGAAATGTAGTTGAGGTTGTATATTAAAGCAGGTCATCTCTGTCTTTCATCATTTTCCTGGATGAGAGTAGTAATAAATTTTTTATTTTGTGCAGGGCGCACTCTAAATCTGGCACAGCTTAGTGTGGGTTCATGCATGCCTCTCTCTCTCTCTCTCTCTCTCTCTCTCTCTTTTTTTAAGGCACAACTACTACTAATTGACATTCAAATGCAATGGTGGTTTGGGATTTTTGGCCATTCACCATGCTTGTTTTTTGTTTTACTTCTTGTACGCTTGGTATGCCACATAAAAAGCCAGGCGTTTAAATTTAAATGTGAATACCTTTCAAAAAGGTAAGACAGCACACAGCCTTTTTATGTCTCTCGGTTGCAGGGAAGGCAAGGGGAGTGTACAGAATCTGCTCATATTAGCAAAGAAAGAAAATGCTTTGACTGAGGTGAATGGAGGAGGGAAAGGACAAGCCTTTAATAAGATCAAGTCTGGTGCTTTTTTCTCTTTTAAACAACAACAACAACATGCAAATGTGTTTCTATTGCCTAGGTAACTATTATGGAACACCCAAGCCTCCCAGCCAACCCCTCAGTGGGAAAGTGAACAATACTGATGCTTTGCAAAACCTGCAGTCCGGCTCCAAGCAGTCCACCCCCAAACGAACCAAGTCTTACAATGATATGCAAAATGCTGGCATAGTGCATACAGAGAACGAAGAGGAGGAGGATGTTCCTGAAATGAACAGTAGCTTTACAGGTACCTATTTTCTTGGCCTATGGAAGGAGTTGGGGAGATTAGGTGAGCAGGTCAGTTGTTCTTCTAAAGAAGAATCTTGTATTCAAATGCTTAAAGTATTTATCTAAGCCACAATATAACCTGGATTCCAGAAGTTGACGTGTCTGCTTCTGTCTCATTAATAAGACATTTAAACTTTTTTTTTCCCCTCATGAAAACTCACAGGTACTGCAAAGGATTTCCTAGGTGACAGCTATGAATGAGGTTAAGTGGGAGAGAAGCCCAAACCAGAAGCCATTTATTTGATTTCACAGTTAAATGACTTATTAATGAGACAGGAGCAGACAAGTTAACTGTGAAAGGGTCTGAGAAGTTAACTTTTGAACTGCTGCTTTTCACAGAGCACATGGAATGAGGCGGAAGATGCTGACTTTGATCTTTTTCCTTTTAGTTATCAGATAAGGCTATGATAGGATAATATCCAAAATTGCCATGTGGTCATTTGTTTGGTTTGCAGGACAGTGGGAAGAATCTACTGTCATGTGAGCAGAGGCCTACTCAGGCATGAGGCATTCCTCTGGTCTGTTGACCCCTGCAACAACTTGTTCCCCCACATTTTCCCAGATAATCCCTCAGCTATCCCAAGAGAAATCTGAGGGTAAACAGGAGTTATAGGAAGGAGAGGGAATCAACATCTCCCAGACTCACAGATGGAAGCAGTTACATCACTAGAAGGACCTCGCTGAATTTCACCATCTCTGCTTGTGTAGGCATCCTTCGTTCTCGAGAGACTATGGTAACGTGCTCTGAATAGAGGTCTTGGAACAGCATCTAGTGTGGCCGAGAAGGCCAATTCGAGAGTGACAACCCCTTCCACACTGAAGACAACTACAATCTGTCCCCTGTCCAGCTCCCTGATTTTGCTGGTTTCGGGACTGCCTCTTTGCCTCGGCCTGCTGAACAAGTGTCTCTTCAAATTGAGGAGTGTACTCAGGACACAGGCTCTATAGACCTGGATCTTGGTATATGCCGTCAGCTTCTTATTAAGCCATACTCTCTTTGTGAGTCTAGAGAACATGGTAGCTGCTTTGCCAGTGCATTTACTCAGCTCAACATGTAGAGAGAGAGTGTCAGAGATTGTTGAGCCAAAGTACACGAAATTATGAACAACCTCCAATTCTTGTGTAGAGATGGTAATAGAGGGAGGTGAGTCCACGCCCTGGCCCATAACTTGTGTTTTCTTCAGGCTGATTGTTAATCCAAAATCTTGGCAGGCCTTACAAAAACGATTCATAAGTTGTTGGAGCTCTTTGGCAGAATGGGCAACAACAGCTGCGTCATCAGAGAAGAGGACGTCCCGCATGCATTTCAGCTGGACTTTGGTCTTCGCTCTCAATCTAGAGAGATTAAAGAGCTTTCCATCTGATCTAGTCCGGAGATAGACACCTTCTGTTGCAGTTCCAAAGGCGTGCTTCAGCATGACAGCAAAAAAGATCCCAAACAGAGTCAGCACGAGGACACAGCCCTGTTTCACTCTGCTTCGGATGTCAAAGGGATCTGATGTTGAGCCATCAAAAACTACAGTGCCCTTCATTTCCTCGTGAAAGGACCTGATGATGTTACGGAGTCGAGGTGGACATTGAATCTTGGGAAGTATTTTAGAAAGGCTGTCCCTGCTAACCAAATCAAAGGCCTTTGTAAGATCTATGAAGGCCCCAAAGAGTGGCTGTCGTTGTTCCCTACATTTCTCCTGCAACTGTCTGAGGGAAAATAACATGTCATTGGTCGATTTATTAGCTCGAAATCCACACTGTGATTCTGGATAGACTCTGTCTGCAAACACCTGGGGTCTCTTCAGCACAACACGGGGAAGCAGCTTCCCTACAACGCTGAGAAGAGAGATGCCACAGTAGTTATTGCAGTCGCCCCTGTCACCTTTGTTCTCGTACAATGTGACAATGTTTGCATCCTTCATGTCCTGTGGTACTGCACCTTCCCTCCAGCAAAGACAAAAGATTTCATACAGCTCAGTGGTGATGGTCTCTTTACAGCAATTCAGCACTTCAACAGGGATGTTATCCTTCCCAGGTGCCTTGCCAGAGGCGAGGGAATCCAAGGCCGCTTTTATTTCTGCTAAAGTTGTTTCGCTGTCCAACTCTTCCAAGACAGGCAAGCACTCGATGTTATTTAATGCCTCTTCGGTTACTACATTCTCTCTAGACTATAGCTCAGAGTAGTGCTGCACCTAGCGTTCCATCTGCTGTGCTCGGTCCTGGATCATCACGCCTGTAGCAGTCTTCAAAGGAGCAGATTTCTTCTGTATTGTACCTAAAGCCTGCTTGATACTGTCGTACATTCCCTTGATGTTACCTGTGTCCACTGCTATCTGTATGTGAGAGCAGAGCTTAAGCCAATAATCGTTAGAACATCTCCTGGCAGTCTGTTGGACTTTGCTACGAGCAACTTGAAGAACCTGTAAGTTGTACTCACTAGGACAGGCTTTGTATGCTGCTAGAGCTCTCCTCTTTTTCTTGATGGCTGGCATCAACTTCTCCAAATGGGCTTCAAACCAGTCTGCCGTCTTTTGGTCTTCTTGCCAAATGTGGACAAGGCGGTGTTATAAACAGCATTCTTGAAATGTTCCCATCGTTCAGGTACATTTGCACCAGCCGGGTCTGGAAGAGTTTCCTCAAGCATTTCAGCAAATTCCTCCACTTTTCCTTCCTTTTTCATGTGATACAATCTCTTTGTTCGCAGTTTTACTCTGCTACACACCAGGGAGTGATCAGTATCACAATCAGCACCCTGATAACTGCGTGTGATCGTAATACTAGAAAGGCTAGAGCGTCTAGTGAGGATCAAATCATGCTGATACCAAAGTTTCGATCTTGGATGTCTCCAAGAGACTCTGTGTCGAAGCTTTGTATTAAAGAACGTGTTGCTGACACAAAGACCACAATAGCAGCAAAACTCCAGCAAGCGTTGGCCATTTTCGTTCATCTTCCCAATGTCAAAACGGCCTAGATAAGTGGGCCACGAATTGTGATCAGCACCAACTCTAGCATTAAAGTCTCCAAGAATGAACAGCGGCTCTCTCTCCGGGATTTTTTTGATAGCAGCTGCCAGATCGTCATAGAATTTGTCTTTGACTTCTGCTGTAGACGACAGTGTTGGTGAATATGCACTAATAAGGGTGACCCGTCTTGCTGATGAATGGAGCTGCAGAGACAGGATTCTTTCACCCTCGCAGTAGGTGGAACAATAGATCTCAGCAGAGTATTTCTAACCGCAAAGCCAACACCATATTGCCTGGTCTCATTCAATGGTTTTCCCTGCCAGAAGAATGAGACATTTTTTTCTTTGACAAATCCCGAGTCTGGCAATCTCGTCTCTTGCAGGGCAACAATGTCCATCTGCAGCCCACTCAGTTCCATGTCGATAACAGCTGTCTTGTGCGTGTCGTCTATTTCCTGCAGGTCGTCAGAAAAGCCAGGGGTCATTGTCTGAACATTCCAGGTGCCCAACTTTAGGGCAGAAGTTTTCTTATGATTGTTGCATGGTGCAGGGTTATTGATCTGCTTGTCGGCTTTCACCCTAAACCCCACGCACCCCGTGAGGTTAACAGACCGTGGCGAGGTAGCACCTTACTGGCTGGGGGCTGCCCAGCTTAAGGCGGGCGGTAGCTACCTAGTGAGGTGCAACGACCTCTCCCACTGTTGGAAGTAGCCCCTGGCATCATGTTCTACACCAATTGAGCAGAGACTTATAACCTGTAACTGCTACTTCCCGTGTTGTTTCAACACTATATGCGAAGCTGGAGTGTCCTCTCCAGAGCACGAAGCCTTGGTAAAATAATATGGAGGATAGACTGTTACCCAAGCAGAAAATCCCGCCTCTCAACGTCACTGAAGTAGTCCAATGGAAAGGCGAGAGCCAATACAACTGGTTCCAGCGATGTCGAAGGAGTTGCCAGAGCGTGACTGTACACAGTCACGAACTGCCTCCGGGACTGTGGCTCTGGATTTTGCCTCGAGGTTAACTCCTGAAGCCTTTTCCATCGGTGGATATAGCCACAAGGCAGTGGAGGTTTGAAATCGGAGTTTTCCTTCTCCTAGATGGGCTGCCTTCCAAGGGTAACGAGCCCCACCTACCCATCATCTGCTGCTTATAGCTGAATTATATTGAGGGCTAGTGGGCATCATGTTACTAAGTATCTGCATGCACTGCTCTTTCCCTCCCCGACACACTCAGAGGAGGTGGAGCAGGGATTCTTGCAGTGCTGCCTGTGAGTGGGAAGCTGTTGGAGGAGGCAGAGAAGGGAAGTCTATATTCTTGTCGGAATGGAAGATTGCACAATGGGGAGGGAAGAAGCATGTGGCAGGTCAGTGAAGGAGCCGGGCGGGCGTGGGAGAAGTGAACATGCGACACCTGTGCTGCCGCACTGATGACTTGGACGACACAGCATGAAGTGCTTTGTGCCCATCTCTATTAGTTACTCTTATAGCTAAATACAAACCCTTTTCTGAATTGAGGTTGACAGTTTGAATATAAAGGATAGTGTGGAGAGAAATATTTGTGCATACCTTATACAGGCTGTGGCCAATACAGTGGTGCCTCGCAAGACGAAAGTAATTCGTTCCGCGAGTAGTGCCGTCTTGCGAAATTTTCGTCTTGCAAAAAGCGGCTTCCCATAGGAATGCATTGCAGTGCATTCCTATGGGAAACCTCGCAAGACGAACGATTTATTTCCGTCTTGCGAGGCATCGGTCTTGCGAAAAAGAAACCGTCTTGCGAAGCATGGCCATAGAAGAAGCCGTCTTGCGAGTCACAGAAGCAATCGCGAAAAATGCTTTCGTTTTGCGAGTTTTTCGTCGGGCGAGGCATTCATCTTGCGAGGTACCACTGTATTGAAATCTTCATTATTTCTTAAAATTCACATCACAGTTAGTGTTAGAGTTATTAAATAAATCTCTTCTCCAACTAGGCAGTGTAGCTGTTTGGTTGGTTTTCTGGGTGAAACTAACCTTTTAAACACAACAATCTGAAGGATCTTCACCCATGTTTTTCACAAACTCTTACTAATATCAGAAGTACTTCTATTGGTAGACAAATTGCAGTTGTCTTATGAAATATCTTGAATCAGAAATGTACCATTGATAATCTCTTACATTTTATTTTATGCATTTATCTGGGTGTCCTTCTGCAGCAGACTCTGGTGAACAAGACGAGCACAACACACACAGTATAAGAGACACAGCTCCCCCATCTGTGCATAGCAGCATCACCACCATTCCCACCACGGAACCTTCTCAGAAGCTCCCTCAATACCTACCTCCTTGTGCAGAGGAAAACGTGGGCCCTCTGCCTGAAAACTGGGAGATGGCCTATACAGAGAATGGAGAAGTCTACTTTATAGAGTAAACATTTATTCATTCTTAATTTTATTGTATTGTCTTTTCTTGTGATGCTGCAAGTTTGTTCCTGTCTATTTTCTGAGCTTATGAAGCAACTGGAGGTGGGCTAAATTGTTAGAGGTCTTTTAAGGTCTATCTATTCTATTTTTAGTGTACTTCTTGTACAAATACTGTCTTCCAAAGGGGCTCACTTCACTTTTAAAAAGAGAAGGAGAGAGAAAGAGAGACAGAAACAAGCTTTTAAACTAAAACGACAGCAGGATTAACATGGAAATAATAATAAGAAAAAGACTCGATAATCTAGGAGTTAAATCCAGCCAATGTTTGGTGGGCTATGTATAACAACAACAAACAAACAAACAAAATACAGATACCTGGCAATCGAAACATCTCGCTTGTAAATTAAACACACTTCAGTGGTCCCCATAGTCATTGAGGCTTTCGGAACAATATCAAGAAATGCCACACAGTATTACATGCAGTTGCAGATCTCAGAAATAACACCATCAGAGCTACAAGAAACAGCAATATTAGAAACAGCATAATCCTGCGCCAATATTTAATGGATAGTTATTTATTTATTTAAAATATTTTTATCCCGCCTTCTTAAAAAGAACCCAAGGCGGCTTACATGATTAAAAAGACGATATGTAGAAGCTAAAAGCAGTAGGTATACAAATATTTTTTAAAAATTAAACAAGTATTACTTGTTACTATAACAGTAATAAAATCAACACTAAAACACATTTAAAACAACAGAGCAAAACCATTCATTTAAAAACCCCTCTCAGACCAGCAGTTATTAAGGGAAAGCCTGCCTGAACAGAAAGATCTTTTCCTGCTTACAGGAGGACAGCAATGATGAGGCCAGCCTTGCTTCCCATGGGAGGGAGTTCTGGTGTCTGGGAGCAACAGCAGAGAAGGCCTTCTCCTGTGTCCCCACCAAGCACACCTGTGAGGGTGGTGGAACCAAGAGAAAGGCCTCTCCTGGTTATCTTAAAGTCCAGGCAGGCTCATAGAGAGAGGTGTGTTCTTTTAGATACGTTGGACCCAAGATGTTTCTTGTCTGAACCCCATGTTGAGCTGCCTTGAGTTCTCCCCATTCGGCCTATAAATGAGACAAAATAAATAAAATAATATTTCCTTACCTCTAACCACCAGTCCATCCTTGATAGATCCCATCTTTCAGGTAGCTTGCACCCAAGCCGTTTAGGGGTTTATAGGTTAAGACCAGCACTTTGAATTGAGTTTGACAGTTTTAAAATAAAGGGTGGTGCAGAGAGAAATATTTGCACATTCCCAGTACAGGCTGTGGCCAATATTAAATTCATTGAGGGGACATCTTCATAATGATTTCTTAAAATTCACATCATAGTTAGTATTAGAGATACTTAGGTTTTTGGTTAAAACTTGTATCTGCTATATAATACTAGTCAATGTTTTTTATAATTTTGATTGACTATGTCTAGTATTTTTTAATAACAACAACAACAACAACAATAATAATGATGATGATGATGATGATGATGATGTTACCAATTTAAAACAGTTGCCAATAGCTGCCTATTTCCTTCCTGATTTTGCAAACATGGAATTTCACCCCCGAAAAATTAGAACTTGACTCTTTGGTCCACTCCCAAGCATCAGCAATGCTGAGAAATAAGAGGTACAGTATAATAATAATTGCATTACAAACACAGTTAAAATCACAGACATCTAAAATCACAGATAACTAAAATCGGAAATCAGTTGCAAACTACATATATCTAACATTACTGATGTATAAAAACACAGATTATAAGTTTCCAGTAAAAGACACAAAAAAACACAGTACAAATAAGAGACAAAGACCAACTGAACACTTGCTTATTCCACAAAGGTTTTTGAGGGGGGAACGTATTGGAGGTTGAAGGACAAGGTAGAGACCAGTTGAACAAAATCATATCAAAGAAGTAATTTGTCAGCAGGGACTTAATTAAGCCCAAATTAATCTTCCCTTGCTGGAGTCTTTTGCTTGGTTAGAGATACTGCAACTAATTTAGTAGCCCTTCTTCCTCTAGCTGGTGTGTGGGACCTACAGGTAACATGGCTTTGGGAAGTGGAAGCCATATCTTTCTGACAGTTGATGAGGCCGCTTTGAAATAAATATTTATTCAGAAGTACCTCACACTTCCAGTAGGGCTGACTCCAAGGAAGTGTGCATAGAACTTTGTGAAGTTTTGCCACCCCTAGTTTTAATACATATTTTTGAGAGATATTCAAATACTGTACCCTTTATTCTCTTGGGACATAAAATGCTTTGCACCTTGGCAGACCTACTTAACACTATTATTATTCATTTGACTTGCTTGTTGGACTTCTATGCCCTAGTATACCAATTGGAGACTAATTACCCTGTAGGACATAAAAGAATTAAAGAGGTTGATGCATTTTTGTATTGTGAGGGTGGATAAAGTAGTGTGTGAAACAGTGACCTTCCACTCAACCTTTCATATTACCTATAATGGATATCAGCAGTGTGAAGTCCCTCCTTTGAAAACAGAACTGTTATTTAGTGGTAAGTATATAAAAGGAGCAAGTATATTCTTCACCAAATAATTTCACAGAAAGGTTAACCGATTCCATGAATCTCTTGGGAGATGTAATGGGTGGAATTGCCCTGTGCACAGTTCTACAGAATAGGGTTCTGTCATTCCTTAGCAGGGCAAAGTGTTGAAGTACCATCATGAGGCATAGCATGAGCCAGCACTTGAATCATTTAATAATCTTCCTTTGCTGTTTGGTAGAAGTCAAAGCCTGCAACTGTAAAAATTACTAAAAAGTTAAAAGATGCACTCACTCATTTTACCAAACTTGGAATGATAGACGGCTGAATCAACCTTGAGCTGGGATTGAGCCCTGGGTCGTGAGCACAGTTTTGGCTGCAGTACAGCAGTTTAACCATTGTGCCACGAGGCTCGCTAGAGTTAGCAGAGTTAACTCCAAACTCTGGTATTGCCTCACCTATGTGCAACACATGATTTTTGATTGTCTAGCAGCAACTCAGCCTTTCAAATACTTATTCATACGTAACTGCTTTGGGTCCCTTGTTGGGAGAAATGCGGCATATAAATAAAACTAATAATAATAATAATTCATGCACAAAGAGGCCTCAAGTGATGCTGGTCATCTCAAAAGAAGTTCCCAGCTGTTGGGCATAGCCTTTAACTTGGACTGTACCACATTTCTAAATCGTTTCACCATGATTTCAGGATGCCTTTCTGCCGGATTCTTCACCAGCTGTAGGAAGCATGAGTAAAGATGTAACAAAGACTCACAAGGTTTCTTGTCCGGGATGGAATGGTTGGATAGGTTTTTTCATCCCACTTAAAACTTGTCAAGTATGTTGAGATTTTTCATTCTTGCATGGGAGCAAAAATATGATTTTTGTTTTTCATGAGCAGTGGCAATAGCAAAAAGATTAGCTTTTTAATGAAAAAAACACACACAACAAAATGACCCTTATATTTTGCAGAAAATATTTATTTTCCGAAATGCTGTACAAAGCCCCTTCTTTGATGCGAAAAAAAGATCTCCAACTATTTAAAAAAAAATGCAGAGAATGCCTTGTAAGCCTTTCAATGGAGAGAAAATATTTCACCTTTTTTGTTCTTACCTACAAGTAAGCTACCTGAAGTGCTCCCGTGTAGAACAGGGAGCAGAGTTGTCCTATCCGTGCTGTTTTAGAAGAGGTAACTGTGTTAGTCAATCCTATCATATTAAGCCCAAAATAAAAGACAAATTAAAAAATGAAAGAAGACAAAAATGTTGTGGCACCCTGAAGACTGCTATGTTTTAATGTGAGCTTTCATGGGCAAGTCCATTTCCTCAGACCTAAGAGTGAGACTACATGGCAAATATTTATACATTTTACATGGTCCCAAAACAATTAGACTTGTTTGTTTCCTGGACACAAATTGTTGATAACCTGGCCGTGACCTTTAGGACTCCTGTTGACATTAGGTTCCTCTCCCAGAAAGCATTTTTCTGTAAACAAAGACAACGATTGGTAGCTAAATTAATCTCAGGCTACAGATAACATAGCAGGAGCAACATAGTAATGAGTATCTCTGATTAACACAGTAGCTTGTAAGGTGGTTCTAGTAAGTTATGAAGGAAGTGTAGCTGGGAAATACAGCAGATACAATACAATGGGAAGTTTGTGTCATATAAAATGTTATTATTTATGCTCTGTTTTAAGTTAATAAGCCTTCAGTTTAGATAAACAGAAGTGGTGTTATTTTTCTGTCTCTAATAGTTTGTGTTTTGTTTTTTGTTTTTTTAAATTTCACATTTCAATTTTTGGTTTGCAGCCATAACACTAAAACAACGTCTTGGCTAGATCCACGGTGCCTGAACAAACAGCAAAAACCTCTAGAAGAATGTGAAGATGACGGTAAGGGAGTAAAATGCCTAAATGAAATCTGGGAAAATGTTTGGCCTAAACTTGAGATGTTAAAAGCAAAATTATAAAAAGTTCCCATCATGGACTACATTTCCCGGAATCCTTGAGTAAGTGTGGGCATGGAC